>OY282558.1:348545033-350945033 GCA_958295665.1 Tipula vernalis | reverse complement strand
TGCAAAAAGGCACTTATGAAATTTGCTAAGCGGACTGCCATTTTCGCTTCATTCTCAAATTGCTCGTTTGCTCCGTAACTGTAATCACCAGTAAGAATTAAATCTTGAGGATGAAAATTACCGCATGATTTTTCGTTAACGCTTAAAATGAATTTTAATACGGCATCGATGTTTATGTGTTCGTCATGCAATGAGCTAGCTCCGGTCGAAAAATTTTTGTATTCGTTGTGAACTTCCATGTGTTTGCTTCGAATATAAGGAGGCGCCTTTTCCCATTCGACGATAACTTTATTAATCCATCCGATTTTGGAACAGTCGTATCCATTGTAATATTCTTCATCGGTGGCTTTTTCTATCAGTTCGCCCAAATATGGTCGCCTGAACATACTCGGAATCCTGTGTCCCGGCTTGCATCGACATTGATATCCGCCACGTCTAAAGCCCCATCCGTGTATCGGTTCACATTCTGTAGTCTCTTTTTTACATCGCGCTGTGTCAGCAAATTTATTTGGACCTTTGTTACCTTGCCCCTTCGGGCACTGATTTATGTCCAGCCGGTCAAAATCCATTTCCAACACTGAAACCGCCGTATACTTTGGATACTCAATATGTCTGAATTGTGTGTGTCGCGGGTAAATATCAGCTATAGGTACAACTGCAGCCACCAGCCATTTATTAGATCGTCCACAGTCGAAATAAGGTCTCATAAATTTTACAGGACCAGGATTTTCATCGGCTCCGGGCGGCCCATGAAATGTAAACGTTTCATTTGTATTATTGGCGTATCTAATTTCGACATGATATGTGGTTTTGGTGTCATGGCGACGCGATACGTCATCGGGCAGCCACGCCTTATACCAATCATTAACTTTGTAGTGCTCCGATGTATAATCAGATGAATGGACATCCGATGGAATCGCACCCAAATCTCTTACATCAAATGTATTCATCGTGGAAATCTTTAATAAGTGAATTTGATCGTTGAAATCATCCAACCGATGTGTTCGGGGCGCAAATCGTGGAAAGGTTTTGTTGAAAAATCCACGATATGATGAAGAATAAGAACTATTTGGTGCAAAATATATTGAACTAGCATTAATATACGGATTAGCTGACACATCAGCTACTGTCGACAAGAAGTAGTACATCATTCCTGGGTCATATGTATCGTTGATAGCTGGCCGAATAAATCTGCTTTGTAGAATGTAACTCCAGAAAAAGGCACGGCTCAACGCCATGTTGTGAAGATGCAATAGGGCCGTTCGATTGGGAAATACTGGATTTATATTTACTTCTTTGATATCAGGTTTGTGTGAAACAGTGTCATCTGGAAGGAATAGTTCGCCCATGTGCTGAATTTTACAATTACCTCCATTCACACGATCAATTTTTAATTTAATCTCATCGAACGAATCTTTGGGGTGCCACTCAAATTGTGCGATCACACCCACAGTCACAATTAGCGCGAATAATACATAACTACGCCAAACTACATCACTTAATCGAAACATTTTACTTATAAATTATAGTTTCACATAAATTAATTAAAATTAAACATTTAAAACTTTATTTAAAAAATAAAAAAAACTTTAACAAAAATTCAAAAACAACTGAGGTTAACGCCTATAACAACATGGCATCAAAATGTTAATGTAATTATTCGCACTTATACGAGTTAAATGGCATTTACGTCGTTTGACAGTTGTATTAAAAACAAGACAAAAATATGCTTGCTATCACCATTAATTTATTATTTCTTCACTAAAACGCACTAGTACATAAAATAAATTGCTTAGAAACTTATTTAATTTATTTTTAATAATTATAATCGATAATTTGTGTTTTGTTTACAAAGCAACAAGTTTCCAAATATTATTATTAACACGCGCGAGCGATATCTTTTGTCATTTCTTTTGTGTATGGGTGTGTTCATTTAACGCGTTCACGTACCGATTTTATTATTGATGGTAATGATTCCGATTCGAATCAACGTTCAACATGCGTTTTCAACTATGTAGGTAGTTTTCAAAATATTGAATGGCAAGGTGTTGAAGGTGCATCATTTTATTAATATGTACGTACATACCATATATAATAACTTACTTTAGAAGGTCGGAAAAACTTGATATTTTTATTTCCTATTTTAATTCTTGTTTACCAAACGCATAGTTCTTTATTTCTGGTTTGTAGCCTGTGAAATAGTTTTGTCCCATAAATTTTGTCACCCATAAAATGAGTACCCATTAATTTTAGTTTATGTAGGTACATCTTAAACGATATTATTTTGCTCGGGTCTCGGCCATGATTGTATTAGTTGAGGTTTACCCCTTTTTAAAAGGAACTATTGAATTCTATTGTATTTGGATTTTAGATAAATATTAAAAAAGGTAGCGCAGTAAACAATTGTTTTTTTTTTCAATAAAAAATATTGTCAATATATTTATTATGTAGATAAGAAGTTCTACAAATTTAAAATTGTGTATTATACATACGTTTATACTCGGCGTCGTGTCATGAGTTGTCCTTGTCCCCTTATTAATTTATTTTATAGGTTTTTAAATTTTAATTATTTTTGAATGAAACATAATCGAAAATAATTTTTTGTACACTATTAAATTCAATCAATCTAAAATACACAATAATAAGTATGTTTTTAAGTATGTGCTCGGTTAACGTTCTTACTTTTGTTGCCTTCGTTAAATCGAATTTTAATTTTCGAAAGGAATTTCTCTAGCAAGAAATTTGAGAATGGCCACGAAATAACCGAATCTTCGATTTTGAAAATACCGAGTATTTAGGTAAATGTTGTAGCCGTATGATGGAAAATACGTGCGGTTCGTTAATTTCTTGTTCGAACCATTCAGTATTTCAATCATTTATTCTTCGCTTATACCATACCTTTAGCAAGACGTTTACCAGTGTTTCATACGCATTGGACCAGCTCTAACCGGACGAGCCACAAGTTGTCATTAATTGAAGTTACCATTAGCGAATAAATTCAATGAGATTGAATAAATTCAATGATGAGGGTACACGTTAACCGAATAAATTTAATGAGATTGCAATGTTTCGACACTCTCAGTGTGCCCTGAGCGTTGAACCATTTCCACAATCTCGTCGAATTAATTGACTGATAATAAATTCATTTTGGTGATAACATGTGACCCATTCGAGAATATCAAACAACTATTGCAACAAAAAGTTCTCCACTTTATCAAATGACGTCAGTCGCAAGAACGACCCAAGTAACAATTGTTAGAGCCAAAGGCATTGGTGAGCTCTGATGTTATAGTTTTAAAACAGAAAAAATGAGCCTGCGATAGCTATACAACGTAAATATTTTCAGTTTTCAGCTTTACATAAAATTTATGCTCGTCTTATTCATTGTTTAATGCTGGTTTTAGCTCTATTTCCCTGCAGAATATTTAGCTTTATTAGTAAGCTCTATAACAACAATTAGAGCACTGTACGTCCTAGAATAGAATGTTTTTATTAGCATAATATTATCTTGTATAAGAGCTTTATAAAAGCATATTTAGAGTTGCTCGCTATTTTATTGATCTGTTGTAATTTAACATTATTTTAACGCTGGTAAAAATTACAATTCCCTTATATTCAGCTGGGTCATGTGTGATAATATTAATACCTTTGACTATATAATTAATTATATAGTCAAATGTATTAACAGTACCGGTACATATTTTTTCATGAATTTAGCATTTTTAATTATTACTAAAGATACATGTTAAACCGAAAGTGGTCTGACTGAAAATGTCCGAGATAAATTCAACATTAAAACGGCGGCTTCACTGAAAGCAAAGATTATTAACAAGAAGATCTTCTTGTTAATAATCTTTGCTTTCAGTCAAGCCGCCGTGTACATGTTGAATTTATCTCGGACGTTTTCAGTCAGACCACTTTCGGTTTAACATGTATCTTTAGTATATGTTGTTCACAAAATGGGTATTGAGTATCTATGTTTCGTTTCTATTGTCATTTGGCAATAGAGCAAAATTTCATGTAAATATCAAGAACTTTTAAAAATTTGGGATAGAAAAGGATGAACTTTGCATTATTATGCATTTCAGGGTTTAAACATTTGTCTTATTGGTCCCTATCTTATTTGTCAATAGGTATTACAAGGTTTAATACAATTTGATTGTTAAATTTTAAGGTTTTTCGTATAGGTGATTGGACCTATAAAGGATATACTCCTCCCACAAATGCATTTTTACAATAGATTTACATATACATAAATGTATTTATCTAAAACTTTTAAATACAACTTGGGTGTGATATTTGTGTTAGTATTTTGCCAATCAAAATTAGTTTTGTTTGAATGGTTGAACTAAAACTTCTTTTTTTCGTATACTTATTTATTACTGTAAGATTTATTTACGCAGCTATTCATATAAATTAAGTTGTTGAAATATTATTTTGTTTGTGGGCTACAACCCACCCCCACACAGTAGGTATTTGCCGATTGTGAAATAACAGGTTTCGGCAAACTTTCGTTATTCGCTCAACTACTGCTATATATTTCCGAACATCAATAGTTTGGCGAATGTAAAATATAATCTATTTATTTATTAAATCTATTCTATAGTTAATAATTTTATTAATTAAAATGTATAACAAGGAATATTTGTCCTTATAGGGATTGCCGCATGCAAAACCGAAAACTGGCATGTAAAACCGTTAAACCCAATTTTTTACTAAATTACTTCACTTTCCAATATAAAAATTATTAACAAATAGTTCAAACCTATAAGTTCCATGTTATTCTAAGAAAATTTTATTAAAATTGATTTAATTTCATTGAAAAAATTCCAATTTTAATGTTTTTCCGGCCGTCAAACAATTTTGTTAACAATTGGATTTGATGTTTTGAAATGCCGGCTTGCCGTTTGTGCATGGGGCAATGCCTTTAGAAGCAAGTATTTTGAAGTCAAAAATTACAATTACGAATTTCGTTTCAAAAACATTCTCTTCGATCTTTCAAAATGAAACGGATGATAATTAAGGGTAAATTTCCCGTAAATTAAGGGAACATTCTTAAATAAAAAAATATAAAATCGGTTAAGAATATAGCCAAGTTCCGTAATAATTAGCCCCAATTGCATCGCACATGTCACATTTCACTCAAATCGGTTAAGTCCTACTTCGCCATATTCCGGATCTTTATCCAAAAATCATTTTAGAATTCCGTTTCCAAGGCACATGTCGAATTGCATCACAACCAGTTAAGGAATAGCCAAGCTCCATCCTAGTTTACCATATTCCAGAAGAGTAGATATTTTTGAATGTGTATCTTGTTAGCTGTTCGCTAACAAAACAATCAGGCTTTCTAAAAATAGAATTTTAGATGATTTTGCCGTTTGCCTTACTAACAAGAGCAAGAGCAATATTCTGTTCTTCAGAGCGATATTTTTTGTTTTAGAATATAGTGCCTTATGAAGAGTTTCTTAATATTTTTTTGTATCGCTCTCGAAAATGCTATTCCATGCTTAGTTTTAAACTCTGATTTTTTAAGTTTTTTAGTGTTTTTTGAAAAATGACATGATAAAAAAAACATTTTAAAGTTTCTAGTTTCGAGTTTTTTATTTGGCAGAAAATTTTTGTGAACTACGGTTATCGCGCAATTATAAGAAATAGCGCGAGGCAAACATGATCAATATTTTTTTTTTGTTTTGGATCTACTGGGTCGGGAATAGTTTTTTTAGTTAAACCAATGCATCGCATCAGCGTTAGCTTTTTCTTTAGTCTCTATGTTTTGCTGATATATCTGACTTTCTATGAAAAAGGATCCTTTTTTCTTTGATCATCGATATCTCAGCAACGATCGATCGCACAATAAATTTTAGGGCAGTTTTAAAAACTTCCTACAAGACTCTTTAATGGTTCCTTAAGAAAAACATTTTTTTCACCCTCAAGGGGGTAAAGACTAGTGTTGCCAGGTTTTTTTACAGCTTAATGTACCCGTAATAGCCACCTACATTTTCGAATTGATCATTCTAACCGTTTTTCCGAACCGATTGATCAAAGTTTTATAAAACAATTGTAGGAACAATTGTATTGTTCCTAAACCTAATCATCAAAATAAAAAAAAAAACAATTTGTTTGGGACTTTTTTCACTCTTTTGCATTAGTTAATTGTTAAATTTGAGAAAAAAGAAATTTTTTTGACTGGGATTCTTTTTGGATTTGTGAACTAAATAGCTTTTACGAAAAGCAGATACAATCAAACAACTAATAAGGAATTCCAAGCAAAATTGTTGTAAAAAGTGAAATTAAAGTTATGGTTCGGCCAGCCTATGGGTACGTCTCTAACGGGTTTAAAATATTATCGATAATGCAGATTTCCATTCTAATCTCCATTTTCCAGAATATTTGAAATCTAAATCTCCGTTTTCCAGAATTTCTGAAAAAAATTTCAAAAATTTTGACTTGAATGAATTTTTTTTGTTTCGTTTTTGACTATATCCCCGTAGAACAATTTTGCCTGGAATGCCTTTTAACTTGTTTGACTGAACCTCCTTTTCAAAAGTCTTTTCGGTCACAAATCCAAAAAGAATTTCAGTCAAAAAAGTTTTGACTTCAATGCCTTTTTAATTTTTTGATTAAACTTCTTTCTAAAAAGGTATTTCAGTCTAAAAATATTTTGACTGAGTTGAATTTTAATTTTTGAACTCCTTTCTGTTTTTGGCTGAACTGCTTTTGACTGGGGGCCCCGGAGCCAACGTACAGGTCTACGGAGGCATTTCACTCAAAAAAACCTACCAAACAAAAGGTATTCCAGTCCAAAAATGTATGACTGAAATGCCTTTCAAAAAGGTTATTCAGTCCAAATAGACAAACGGCAATTCAGTCAAACTGTTTTCTGACAGAAACACCCTTTTTCTTTGAACTGAAGTTGTTTTTTAAACTGAGTTTTAGTTATAATTTTTGTATGGGAAATTTTATCACTGAAACACCATTCCCAAACGAGAGTTACCCAAGCAACCGCCGCATATATTTGAGTTGATATCTTACTAGAGAAATAAATAAGACGAGTTTGATAAACCAATTTTCGTTATTTAAATCTCTACATAGTCGTGTTATTAGATAGATTGAAACTCTGCAAATTTCTATTAAAATTGTAATTCAAAAAATTCATTGGCATCAAACACGGCAAACTCCATATATTTCCAAATGAGTCGACCGTGTCGCAATCAAACGAGAAATATGCATATATGCAAAATAGGCAATCTCCATTTTTTAAACTTAATTTATTAATATAATAATTAATCTACAACAAAAATTGAAAAAAATTATTAAAATGGATTTAATTATAAATCAAATAACCTTCAAATTTTACATCAATTTCTAAGCAAACTTTAAATATCTCAATAAGCTTACACATAAAATAATATCAACATAAAACCCAATATAGAATTAGCTTTCAATATTATTTTAGCTAAATGCAAAGCGAAAGTGAATTTATGATCAAAGAGTATGCCTAAGTCAGCAATTGAAGTCCAAATAATGAAGCATCCAAATTATAACTGAAATTATCCTAATTCGATGTTCTATAGAACGAAATGATGTTGCACTTGAGCAACAAGATATTGAGCAACAATTTATTCGTAGAACATCAACTAGATACGTAACATATTAAATATTGTGCATCATTCGAAGATTAAATATGTTTGACAATCTTTAGATTGTCGGCAAATAAGGAGTTACATTAAAAGTATTCGGGATATAATTCACAAATAACAGAAAACTAATATATATAATCCGATTTAACTAGCTGCTTTCTTTTCACCAGACAGGAAACAATCAATTTTAGAAAATTTGGATCAAAATCAATCATCGAAAGCTTTTTTATAATAATAATTTTATGGTCTATTGAATTCCAGAGCTTTAGCAAAATAAAAATAAATAAATTGCATCAATCTGGGCTGCCTTTTGCTCTAGTGATTCAACAGTGAATTTGGTAATTTGCAAAAGATTAGTATTGTAGATTTACCGCTGGTGAACCGTGCTGAAAAATGAGATAATCTCTTTTGAATGAAATGAAATGTGCTTTGTCACTATTAAACTATAAAAATTTTGATATTGATGTGATACAATTGAAATTCCACGGTAGTTGGACATACCAGAGTGGTTGCCTTTTTTGCAAATTGGAACAATCAGTAATACCTTACAAGCGGTTGGAAAGTGCCCAGTAACTATAGATTGATTAAAAATATAACAACACGTTTAAGTATTGACGAGGATTTCAGATGTTATCTCAAAGGCATCAGATTTTTTTTAAATAAATTAAGCCATCCATCTTCTATTAAATTTTGCCTTCCTTTTGCACCTTGCTTAGTGGGCCCAGACAGGCCAAGACGTTCCGCAACCAACGTGTCTCCATTACCTGCTGGATACACCTGCTGGAAGTTAACGAATGTACCGTGTACAGCGACATCTTTTTACTTATAATCATCCTGTTCTCACTTTATATACTGATAATTTGGCCAATGTTCAGCAAAGTATACCGCGATAGTTGTTGCAATTTAACCGATCTCCGATTTTATGAAGTGAACAGATAAGAGCCGTCTCTTCTACCTACTGGGATTTCTTCAGTGAACCAAATTGTTGATCTGAACTCAAGCATGCGGTAGAGCAGGTAATCGCCACCATATTTGAGTATTTTGCTGTAGATATGTACAATCTTCAGAAAAATTGAGCGACAATATATTTATAATGCTGGTACTTTCTCAAAAACTCATTAAAAATAAGGATCTTGTATAGATACCCTTTAAATATTGTAGGACTGGGATCAAATTTTTTAAATATGGCAGGAAATATTTTGGAGCACTACTTCATTAATGGTGGATAATACTAATCAAAAATTGTAGTTTTCCTAATGTTCGAAATTATTATTTTTCTGGTTCCTCCGGCATTTTGCATTGCTGCTTTAGTTTAGAGCTGAATAAATATTATTTGAAAATTAGGATTCGCAGGATTTTCAAAAAACCAGAACGTGTCCGGTGAAACCAGGACGACTGGTTACCCTATATATATTGTACCATATTATGTACCTAACCTACTGTTATATCGTCGATATGCCAATATAAAATGCCTTATATCTACAGTAAATCGTCTTTTATGTTTTGTAATATTTGTGAATTGTAAGCAATTTGTTGTTGAATAAAATTCTATAATATTTTTTCTTAAATTTTTTCTTAAATCTGACGAACAAAGCTCTATAATTTCTTGAATTAGCAAAATTCTTTCTATACAGGGCATCCCGAAATTTATGTCCTTGTGGAGCTAGAAGCGTTAAACAACAGCATTCTGACTGTGTTGAAGTTCTGCAATATCCATTTGAAAGCTTATAAAATTTCCTTCTAAAAAACGTAAAAAAAACTACCGTAATTTTAAATAAATACTATTATTTAACATAATATTTAGTTACACTTTTCAAAACAAATGTTTGTTTACTTCATACGCTTCCGCTCTTCAAAATCATTGCTATAAACATTTTTCAACAAAATTTTTCTTTTTCAAGAAATCTATAACACAGGCCTGCCTGGATTTTTTTTTTCTTGATGAACAGTATCCGAAGTACTTTGTTGCACTGTGCGACTACAACACGACTACAAAACAAATAAATTAAGAAAAACTAATTGTTATGCGTGCTTATGAAATTCTTAGATAATACATAATGAGAACTTCCGATCCTGTCTCTTTTTAGTTAATTCAAGTTAAAAAGTACCAGAAACATGCATTTTGGCACTTTAAGGTTAGAAATCTAAAAAAACCTGACGTGATAAGATAATTCTGTGGCCAGATTCGAATTCACAGCGCAAAAAATTACTTCAAATACAATGACTGAATAAAAAAAATCTTAACCCATTTTTTGCAGGCCTATATGTAATTCGTTGCAAATGAAATTTTTAGTTTTCAATTTGAAACCCAAAATTTTTTGTACGTGTTCGACAGGAAAGTGCGGTCTAACTGATAATTAGTAAGAACAACTGCGCTAATGTTATTAAGAAACATATTATACGAAACTTTGATATGAAAAAAAAATGCAATTGTGCATTGACATCATGATATACTTCAGCGTATATGGTAGTACATGTACATATATTTAACTTATGTAGTTTTAAATTAATTTCCAATATTTGTGTTTTGCATAGTCTGTTTTATTTGCGCGCTTAAATATGAATGTATATAATATACAAATACAACTATATACTCGTACATGCTAAGATATTTAAACGTGTTGAGTTGATAGATGACGAAATAGGTTCCCGCCTTTATTTGTTAATTATATTATTATTTTTTATTATGTATATTGCCTGAAAATGTAAATTTAATTAGGATGATAGTTCCTTAATTTAATCGCTATTAAAATCCTATCATTTAGATATACATACTTATAGTAACCCCTCGCCACTGTAAGATGGTTTTGTTATTTTCCAAACATTTATGAGACGTTATGAAATTTATTGTTAATAAACGCAGGCAAATTTCATTGCACTTGTGGCATATATAAGCTATATAGGTTTGTACAAATTGGTATCACATCAATAGAATAAAAAATTAGTTTGGTTATAATAACGTGTATTTATCGATCAAATAAATATTTTGTGGACCATATTTAAGAAAAAAGATTGCGAATTAAGAAAGATTATATGCTTGAATATTAATAAAGTGCAATAATATCGTTGGTTTAAAAATAGGTTTATTTCATTCCTTGCATATTTAAATATGCAAACATTTTAATTTCAATTATAATAAATAAAAATAGAATATACTCGTTCGGTTTAGTTAATTTTGTCTCGCGCGCGCAACACGCCGATTTTTTTTATTTTTTTTATATGCACAATTTAATTCTAAATTTTATTTTCGGCTAAAATATATTATTCAAAGGTGCAGTATTCGTCATGGCTGCTTTCAATGCAAAAAAAGTGTATTTACGAATACTTCTTAAAAATATACTAAGTTGATTGTTCTCTCTTATTATAATCTTTGTTTAAATATAATATTTATTTTGATTAGTTGAAAATACTGTATATTATTATAATGTCGACTGGATGAATAATGTGTATTTGTATGTATGAAATACAACCAAATTTGAAGTCATTGATACATTAATATACTTATTTGTTTAAGCTGTCTGGATTAGAAATGTACTCGTAGTCTCGCATGCGTCCTTCTTTCAGCATGTAATAGTTTTTGAAGCAATACGACCGACAAATTCAGCAATTTCTTAATAAAGATCTATAAACATACTTACCCAATATACAGACAGTTTTCGGGTGCCTTAAAGAATTTATAATAGAACCAGTTTTAATTTTATTTTATCGTATGTCTTTTTAAATACAGAAGGATTTATAATTTAATACATATAAGTAAATTAAAGGGCTCCCAAATCCCATTTTTTACTCGTCAATATAATATTGCACAATTAGAATTTTGCAATCTACGTCTCTGTACTTGTGAGTATTAATCCTTGCATCGTAGACATTTTTACATTATTAAAATCTACTTACGATCTTAATTATTTGTTTAACCCATTTATACGTTTATAATTGTTATTTCGAGGTATTCGATTTAATTCATATTATGTACTTATTTGCATGTGTGCACACTTTAACGTGGTTTTCTTTATTTGTATATAATAAAACTGCATATAAGCAACATACTTATTATGTACTATTTGTAATAATATCCCATACAAAGGTAAACATTTTTTAATTTTCTCAGCTGTGATATCTGATTTATTTAATATTTTTGAAAATGTGTTCTGTTTATTAGAAAATGGTATCACCGAAATAATTTTTGAGGTTATTGTGTGCGGTTTTACTGAATGATGCACTTAACCTCGAACTCAGCGAAAAGTTTATTTGCAAATTTATTAATAATTCTGAATGCAAACACACGAAATATGTATAACTCTATACACATACAAACACAAAATGCAAAAAAAAAAAAAAAAACAAATTGATACGCGGACATACAGAATCGTGTTTGTACAAGACGGTTCGCGAATTAATTGTTTTGTGTGATGATATTATTCTTTTTTTTTAAAAAAAAAAATGGTTTAGTTTTAATTTGTAAATAATTATGATGTACGACTATAAGATATTATAATTTTTAAAAGCAAAAAATTAGAAAAATCACTTTTCTATTTTTAATTTTCTAAAACTTGATATTCTTTTGCGTTAAATTAGAAAGTTCCGTTTTTTTTTGTGGAAATAAAGACAAGTTGATTTATTTTTAAATATTGTGAGTGTATGTGCGTGAATAAAAATTTTTCTGAGATTTTAGAACTAACAAGTGAATTATAAATACAGAATTTTTAAATTTTCTGTAGTCAGAACCGTTGGATCACTGCAAATTTAATAGACAAAATAAATTGATCTTTAAAAACGAAAAAAAAGTATTGGTAACGTTGGTGCAATATTTATTCTGAGGCTCCTACAGCTGCGTTCAGTTTATTAAATTTTGGGTATGTTTCTAAATTTTTTAAAGACACTTGTTAGTATTTATAATATTGGAAGCTTATATTACCACCTCGCTCCCATATTATAACCACCGGGTTTTTCTCGGAATTACACTCCATATTATTTTATGGGTGCCAATTCTTAAAATTCAAATTGTTTTTGGTTTTGTAAATTTTATTTGAGATAACCTTTTGGGAAATAGTCCAGTTTTGTATGAGTAAATATTGTCATTTGTAATTTAAAGGAAATAAGTTCAATTTCGATGTTTCATTATATGTATGTTGTGGTATCATTTTGTAAGAACCTTTGGTTGCTGTTAAAAATTACTGTTGCCCATACTTACTACCACAGGTACCGTCTTCGATATTTCAAACTTATGATCTGAAAAATATTATATGCTTCGGATTACTTTAGATTTTAGTGCGGTCCTTAAAAGGTTATAGAGAACGGCAGAAGGGGTTCAGATAAAATTTCGAACAATTCTAGAAAAAATATTTGAAATTAAATATATTTAGGACATTTAATTTTGTAGGTTTAGGTACGGTAGATTCGGTGTAATCATTTACTTGCCCAGTAATTAATTAGACAAGCTCACTATAATTTAATGTGTATGTTACATAATATAATTTACTCGGTAATTTACATCTGATATAACGTGATATAAAATTAAACTCTTATATAAATACGAATTAGAATATTAGTTTGTGTTTATATGAATTTAGTAAACATATATATACGTCGAAATATTGCAATTAAAAAACAAATAGAGCGAATTAAATGCATTTTTCAATAACAAATTGTAAATGTACACGATGAAATGCATTACATTATTTATTTTGCATGCACTTTGTTGTGGTGGTAGTGTACGTAATTTTTTTTTTTATTAAAGAACTTACATGTATAAATTGAACTTTATTAATATTATAAATGCAAGAGATATGTCAGGTTCATATTATATGTAAATAATTTTCTGATTATTGAATTTCTATATGTACACCAAACATGTGCAAACCTCTTAGAAACAACGCGAAATAATTAAATTCTTTACTGCAGTACCTACACTAAAAAACAAATTCTAATAATTTTTTTTTTAAAATTTGAAAAGGTTTAGTAATTCATTAGATACATTTTATAATATATTTTTAGTGTAAATGTATTTGGAAAAATAAACTTTAACTATAAAATAAATTTAAACGTTTGTATTGCTGCAATTTGTGTTACGCCCTAATTACGTATATACTGATGTTATTTTAACGGTTGGTCATTTACTTAAAACAAACAACATGCATTATATTTACATATAAACATATGTGTATATGTATCGCTAATAATATTTAAATTTTAATCTAATAAAACATTATGATAAGCAAATTATAAACTGCTAATATGTTATGTACCTTAAGTTACGAAGACTGTAAATCTGATGCTATAAACTACTACAGTAAAATACTGGATTTATAATACAAAACTAAATAAATGCAATATATAAAATATACATTCCACCCTTTTGTAAAATACAAAAATTAAAAACGCGATATGTCGTAATAATCGTAATGTAATGTATATTTTATATCTAATATAGTTAGCGTAAATAGTTTTGAATGCAATATTATTACAATCTGAATATGTTATACAATAATTGTGTTGTGTTGGTATTGTTATAATTTTATCATCTTTGTAAAATAAAAATGAATGCATGTTCTACATACATATGCACACGACAATCAAATAGATAATTACAAATTTTGCTTTTAAATTTTAATAAGAAAAACTGCTTCTGAACGAAGAAAATTTGGCTTAGTTAGGATATTTCGTTTAAGTAAACCTCGACATAAGGTGATCATTAAATGGTAAAACAATAGAAAGACTTATTTGATCGTAATATCGTAAGTTAAAAAAATGCATTTCTATTGGAAAATTACCTGAAGTGCAATATTAGAAAAGTCAAATCGACCAAATTGAAATTACTTGTATACGTAGGTGTACATGTTATAAAAATTCATTTTAAATTTTTGCTAGTGCATTTTATCTTTTTCGGCATTCCGTTTCATATAGGTATTCGGCTTTCGACATACAAAATTTTATGAAATTAATGAGAATTTGAATAGTAGGTAACTTCAGGAATTTTCATTGTACTTAGTGATAAGTTAAGCTCCGAACTAATAGAAACTTTACTCCATTTGAATAAGACCAATAATTTTTTATTTGACTTTAGCTCATTTATTTGTGTCGGGATTAGTTTGATGGCAAACATTTTATTACTTTTCTGTCTTTACAACAATGCCCTTATTCCAATAGTAAGCAGTTGAAAAAGTACATTGCTTTAGATAAATTTTCTTAGTAATTTCTGAAATTCGTTTTTTTTTACATAAGATGTTGTATTAGAATTCTTGACTCGAAAAAAATGTGATATTTAACAATGAAGATTGAAACAGGCTAAATCAAACAAAATATATTTCTATATAAACATATTCTGAATAGTTGACATTGTCTGAACTTTACAAATCATTTCAATTTTCATAACTAAAAGACGTTGGCAATGTACGATTCAGCCGCGGCTTTCGCCGAACTAGCTTCGCACTTTTTAAAACGCACTATGGCCGCCTCAACGATGTTCTCCCAAATAGTTGGATCTGCCACAAGAGAACGCCAGACACTGCGGCCAAGTGTTTTTGGGTCCCTTTTCAACGTCGGCTATAGGTCCTACTTACATTGGTACCAACTCCAAGGCCTGTTTAGTGGTCCGATTTTTTTAAGGAAGCACATGTCAAAGCCATCTTAGCCTTAACGATACTACGAGTCCGATGACTTTATCGAGATTATTTTTAATCTCGCGATTCATTCGTATTCTGTACGTGGCTCCTTCTTTAATGGGACCGAGAATTAGTGTTATGATATTACGCTCAGTTACAGCAATTTTTTGGATGTTTTGTGCTGTCAGTGTCCAAGATTCACAACCAAAGGTTATAACTGATCTTATCAGCGTTTTGTAGATGTCTAGTTTTATTTTGCGCAATATATGAGGAGGCTTGAATATTTTGATATTGGCGTAAAATGTTCGGTAGCCTGCTGCGATCCTCGATGAAGCATAGTTCTGCTCAGTAACCCTGAATATTTGAACTTTTTCATCTTCTCATTGTGGGCCTCCTAAAATGCCACATACCCGCTTTTCTCGATAGGTCTCCATTGATGTGATACCCCATTTGTTAGACTGTTAACTGTAATATAGGAGGAGGATATCTTTGAGGAAGATGCACCCTGTATACTGCCGTTAATTCTAATGTTGCCCATATAGATAATTCACTATACTACGAGTAAAAGTTTGATCGGTCGTTGATCTGTTCGGACGAAAATCACATTGGTAATCAGCCAAGATCCTGTCGCTGTACTTTTATAACTTTGTTAACTACCTACGTCGATTAACTGATATTTCTTTAAAAGAAATGGACAGATAAGAGTTAGAAAAAAAACTGCACAAAAAACTTTTTTTGTATATATTCGCACTTAAATTTAAAATTTCAACGGTTCGCAAAATTCGATTTAGCAGCATCGATTTAGCAAATCGAGCAACGAGTATGACTAATGTAAACACTTAATAATTAATTAGTTTTAATTAATATCGTATCGTAATATCGTTGTAGTGCTTTATACTTATTTCTTAACACCAACTCTCTTATGTCCTATTCACACGAATCGCGATTTTACTCGTACGAGTAAAAATGATTCACTGATTTCTCTTAAATTACGACGTAAAATAAAAACTAGTCACTTAAAAAGTATTTAATAAACAATTCCAAATATAATGTTATTGACAATTTTTTTAGCAAACATACATTTCCTAATAAAAACTGCAAAAAATGTTTAAATCGCGGCCATATTGTAAAATTGGCGCGAGTAAACACTTTTTTGCAATTTTTATTAGGAAAAGTGCGTTTGCAAAACAAATTGTCCATGACATTATATGCAAAATGGCTTATTACCTAATTTTTTAGTGACCAGTATATATTTTATATTGTAATTAGGAGAAATCAGTGAATCATTTTTACTCGTACGACTAAAGTCGCGATTCATGTGAATAAGCCATTACACATTTTACATTACACAAGTAACGCAAATCAGCGGGATATTGACTCCTTGAGGTTTTAAGGGATATTAGTTGGTTCATTTCTAAAATGTTCTTGTAAGTAGCTCACAATAGCTGGCGATTACATAGTGTACAAAAATGTTATAAATAATATCAGTAATTACTAAATTCTTCAAATAACCGGGAAAAATCTTAAAATTATTATTTGCTGATGATCCAAAATTTTTATAATAAATATATACATACTTCTAAAATGTAAATCTACTAATTCTTCCAAACAAATTCGCGGAACCCCGAGAGTGATCAGTGATCCTAGGTATTTGAACTCGTTCACCTTTTCATTTTGTGTATCGCCCGGTATAAAGTCGAGAAATGAATCGAGTTAGGAAAATTGTAAAAATGTTCACATAACAAATAATATTTCACCATTTTTACATTGCCTATTCTGCCTTTCTAATCTGGTCCTGCGAAGCGGTATTTTCTTATTTAATCTGTTCTTAGTCGCATCGCAGTTTTTGCGAATTCACAATTGTTAAATCCGCTTGCTCTTAAGTCTAATATCACATTTTTAAATTGATTTTTAATAATGCCTATTTATATGACCGGCACTAATTAGATGATAAGAGGGATTTGGCTGCCTTAAGAGAGTCATAGTTACTCCCCTTCAGACTTATAAAACGACCATGCGGGGAGAAACAGAGAACATTTTTAAACATGCATTTAATTGCTATAGCGATTTAGTACCGTTTGTACAAGGCAATAAGTGAATAAATATTTTTATTTAGGTTTTAATTAATTCACTTTTTATTACGTTCACGCTAACGCTGACCAAAAATGTAATTATAATTAGTAACGGCATGCTTCGACAGACATAAACACGATTGCTTATAAAAATCAATCATTGGGCTGAGCACCTGTAATATGCACCAAATACGTTATAAGTATGATTCGAAAGGTCTCGGTAGAGATGCGGTAAGATCGATTTTGCAAAATAATAAAGAAATTAAAATTATTAAGGTTGTAGATTCATAGCTCTCGTTTCTTAGCTAAAATTGCTAAAGGAACGTTTATTTGTGACTGAAAACTTAAAAATTAAAAAAGGCTAAAAATTCAGAGCGCTCGTTTTCTTCGCTAAAAATATTAAAATTACGTTTACTTGTGTGTCAATTTACGTCCGTAGAACGGAGATATACAAATGTCGATGGTGGATTATATCGCCTTCTTCAAGAAGTAACTCTATTTTCATAAGAATTTTTGACTATGTAATGTAGCCGATAATAAGATGGAACATAGCTAAAACACTTTGACCACAGCTAATTTACAGCGTTTTCTCTCAAAATAACACTTCTGAAAAATAGTAATTAACGATTCGAAAACGGTAAGAGATAGACTAATGGGGATAGCGGCAACGAAAAGAGCTTATGTATAACTCAATTTTGCAAAAATGTCAGTTTGAACCATGATATAGAATCAAACTATATTTGGTCGATCACTCAAATAAAAAATAATACATTCTGTCAAAAAAAGTATTGTTAAATAAGGGACATCAGACATCAGTAATCTTGTAAATCTCAATTGACTAATTGGTTTCAGGATAAAATTGTTTGTATACGTAACTTAATAAGGTCAAGTACAAAACCAGATCACCGGATGCCTTCCGCGCTCCAGGCTCAACAATAATGAAAGCGCGCTAACAAACTGGTTTGTTGGGAATTATTTCATTTCTTCATTGTGTTATTGTAAATTATTATGGGGATTATTTTCATAATTCACTATGTATGCATGTAGCCATTTAAGTAGTTTTCCTTCAGCAAGAGGCGCTTGCATGTATTCAACTTTTATTTCGCCTACGAGAGGCGCTTTTCTATTTGTACAATCGCCAATAAATTTAGGACTGATTTTATTGGAGTTCTATATACTTTTACTGTAGTTCTTGTTGTTTCCTGAAAATGTGAGGTTGCCCAGCTATTAGACGTAATCTATAAAGATAGAGTAAAAGCTAAGATATTTTTAAACTTTTCTCAACAAATTTAAGATGTCGCACTTTGAAATTTCATACCTTTTGTGCTTACATCTTGAATTAGACGAATTGTATTGTTATAGAAATTTTGCAGAATGAAAAACTATTTTGTATTTATTTTATTCTTATTACCTACCCTTGTTAGATCTTTACTAAGGATGTAAGCTGTTAAATTAATTTAAAAAAAATAATAATTTGCATATCAATTATAGAAATATACAGTTTTCAAATGGATTTCCTTTCTATTCCAGTAAATTTATTATTAGTGTATGATGAGTAAATATTTTTTTGTCTTACCATTACTGCATCCCTGGCGAAAAAATGTGCAATTTACAATGTTTTTCTGTATCTACATATGTACGCTTTTATACATATACATACATGTATGTATATTTCATCTTCATTTTTGTTTGAATTGTTGTTGTTGTTACCAAATGCAAGTAAAAAATAAATAAAAAATTGTAGTTTTTTGTTATATCAAATGCATCTGCGCGCAACATACACAAGACAGATGAGAGACTTTTTATGAGAAAACACCACGTTTTCAAACAAATATAAAAATCATTTATAATAATGTGTAAAAAGAAAAAGGTTTAAAAAAAAATGAAAATCTTTTGAAAACTTTATATACGATAATTTAATAATAAACAAAAAGCATTTATGCTGATGTACGTTTGAAAATACGATTAATTTTATAGGTTATAATAACCTAGTTTAATAATAAAAACCCGTGGTTTGTACTGAACAATCGAAACCCAAGTAAATTCATACATACAACTTTTTTTACCTTGCATAAGCCTGAATTTTATTTGTGTGGATATGTTACCTCCGCGCGACTACTTACTAATTATTACAACTAAATTTAAGTCAATTTAGTTGAATGACCTTTTTTAAGAAATATTTTCCAACTGTCTGCTCTGCTCGTCTGTTTTAAACAGAAATTCCATAAAAATAACTATGTAAACTTTATAAAGAGAAGTCGAGGTTTTTATTCTTGTCAGCATGAAAATGAATTTTGGTGGTGGGAGTGGGATCATCACATATATTTACATACATATAAACAAAACGAATTATTCATTTTATTTATTTTTTGCTAGTATTTCCTCCAACCACTTTTGTACTCGTATTACTCCTATTTTTTATTGATTGCCGGGAAAATTCCAGACCTACACCAATAAAAACGTTCCTAACATGCGCTAGAAAGTTTTGTTTTGGTTGCTAAATACACAATAATAATGACGTTAAAAAATTGATATTTTGTTCTTCAATTGTTTAGAGAGCTTGGTATCATGCTATTTGATTAGTACGTATATGTTCGATAACAAATTTGCATTTTTAATCCTTTTGTTTTGGAATGATGCAATATGTATTGTGTATGCGCGCTAAAGTTTGGTTCTACAGTCACAAAAACAAAAAGAAAAAAAACGGGAAACCTCTATTAATATGCAGGATATTATGTACCTACCTAGTATGTACATATATATAGTTTGGTTAAAATTAAAAGAGAATTCTAAACTCATATCCGGGATTAAATACAATATATTACTTATAAAACTGCTTTATCACACCTTCGTAATTGACATTGAAAAATTGCCAAAGTTAAAAATAATCTCATATAATTAGGGGTTAATTGATACTTTATTAAATTTCATTATATCCATATTAAACAAATTTATGGATTTGTTAATAAAGCCAAATATACAATTCAATAGGGTTGCGTTAAATAATTTATTAAAATAGTAGTTAAAACTCCATTGCTTAAAACTCCCTTAAAAATGGGATAGTTGATCTGTTTCTTAACAAATTCAAATGAAAATTATTATATTTCCACTCAAAAGCTAATTAAGCGTTTAAATTTATCTTTATTGTTTACCAAAATATATTTTACATTTTAGCCATTATTCGTCTTTAAACCGAAGACTAATCAACGTAAATTTATGTGTCACCTTTATATTTAAAATCAAATAATATCGATAAATCAATTGATCTTCTATATAAATTTAGTATTTCAATTACAAAATCGAGTATTTTGAATCAATTTACTAAGCAAAATGACAAATTATGTTTTTATTTATTGGTAGACCACCTTTGGCTATGTTATAAAACCGTACACCAGATGTCATATACTCTACGTAAAAAGGTGAACATTGGTCTTCAAATGGCAACATCCATCAATTGTATAAGCGGCGTTATTTAAAAAGGCGACCTATTTGTTGAGCTATTTGTAAATTCGATTCGAACGTATTCGAGTCTTCGAAGTATTGGATTCTTATTTGAATTGAATCAGATTCGTCCGTTTCTTATTTAAATTAAATATGAATCTTGTACTTCGAAGATTCTAATACGTTCTAAACGAATTCACAAATAGCCTCCCGTATATTATACATATTAAAGTGACAAATTTCCAATTTTGTTTAAATTTGTTCAATCGATTAAAAAATATCGCTTATATATTGTGTTAATTAAATCGCAGTAATAATTAAAGAAATGTTCTTCGTCTGACGTCTAAGGCTGTCACTTCATTAATTAAACAGTTTAATGAGTAGGTCCCATTGAAATATACAAAACGAATTAAACAAAACATAACGTTTTTGCTTTATTGTTCCTTAAGAACGGCTCATATACTTCAATTGAGGAATGTTCAATGAAATAGGCAAAGAAACAATTAAAACAAAATATCAAGAATATGCTCACTAGACAAAATAGACAAAAGCCAAATGGTCATAGAGGGCATTAGACCCTCTGACTCGCCTTAAATAAAGCAAGTATAAAAACGTTTCTGTTTTGCTCAGCCTAACGATGTCAAAACGACAGAAGCATATAAAAATGAACCGGTTTTTCTGTTTTTTTGTTACTCTAGCAATCGTGAATTATATTTTAAAAATTTCTGTCAAAATGACAACCAATATTCAATCATACAAAAATAAATAATTTTGTTAAAATAGATTCTTTAATTTTTCCGGTATGAAAGTGTTTACAAAGTTAAAATAGTTTGTCTCAAAACATGAAAATTGCGAAGTAAAATTTTTCGTAGAATTTGTCTATACATTTATTATATTTTGAGTATAAAAAAAATAATTAACGAACTATTGTAATTATTTTTTACTTACAATTAGTCAAATCTATAGCATGTTATCAGATTATTTGGTAAATAAGGCCCATAAAATGTCTTGTCGCGAACTAAAATCTCATCGACAGAAAAATTATTGTCAAAAGGCGTTTAACATTGACAATTTCGATCTTTTCGGTGGATGTGATATTTATTGATGACGACGCGACTAACCTCAACAAGGGTGAATCGCTTTATTCTATTGGGGCCTTAAAGTCATCACCAGTTAGAAACTGGTGTTTGTCCAATTTTAGCGATCCTCGTCTCTACATAATGAACCACCAAAATTCAAACTTTCATAATTCTAGGAAGTCTTGTTTTTTGAAATCCGCATACAAACTTTTTTTTAGTATTTTTTAAAGGCTATTTATTAAATAGTTTCGCAGCGATTTTAAATCCAATTTACCCACTGTTTAGAAATTTAAATTTGAAAAATTTAATTAGCTAATCTAGTCTCGTGAGTGGCACTAAAATCCGACCACATTGAACTTTGAATAGAAAGTAATGTTACCAAAACTAAAACTGGGTTAACAAACCCTTGACTTCGCAGTCTCATCAATTTCCAGAAATTTTAACAGAAAGTGTCGCAACCGAGCTAGAAAAATTTCAGATTTATAACATTTACTCTATTAGGTGTGATGCAATTTTCACAGTACTCTTAAAAACGGGGCGAGAATATAATGTCGTAAAAAATGGAATTAGACTCTAAAAAAATTGGGAATAAACACGGAAAAATTTGCTAGTTTAATTCAAAAAAGGAATTAAACTCGCGAAAATAATTGGATTTAAACTCAGACATTGGGATTCTTTCTGAGGTTCTACGGATTATTCCACGATTGGATTCCGAGGTTCCTCGGCTTATACTGCAGTTTGATGTTTTTATTCAAAATTAAATCTCCTCTTTCGCAGAATTTCACACGAGCATTTAAATTTAGAGTTTCATTCATGAATCGATTTTACATAATTTACCTTGGAGGCAATAAGACTTCAAATTAATTTCCGGAACGTTAATGGGACAATTCATGGAAAAAATAAAACTTTCCAATTTTTCGCAAAATATTTTTTAAAAAATATCACGAATTATAAACAGACATTTTCGTCAATTTAGAGACTGCGCATTACTTAAGAAGTTCATTTCTTTTAAAACCTCGTGTTGTAAAGTTTTCATGATCCCAGTATTTATACAAGAAAGTAAAAAGGTGTCGTTCATACGTACGGATTTCAAACAACTAAAATCAAATTGTAGTAACCTTTAATAGTAAATAATATTGTAGAATCAAGCAAAAATAATTTCAAATATAATGTGCGTACTTCGCAGTTTGACGGTGGTGTAAGGTTTTATTAAAAACTTATTTAATTGGCTGATAAAATTTAAATCAAATTTCTTCGGTTCTAAATAATTTTATTTGGACGATAAAAATTAAATTTTCACTTCAAGAATCATAAGATTTTAACGAAAACAAAGCAATAATTTTGAATTGTATATCGAAAAAACTAATTCCGATTTCTCTTTTCGTTTTTCAGTGGGTAAATCGCTTATTTGGGAACGAATTTTATAATGAAATTTTCGATTTTGTTACTTATCTTACTTCCCACGCAATATTTTAAATTCTGTAAAAGCGAACACCCAAAAATTTTCCAATGCCCATTAAACTCTTAGCGTCGTACTTCATAAACACATGTAAAAAAAAATCAATGCAACACACACTACATTAGTAGTATAAATTAGTTTAGTTAGAGAGAAAAAAAAAAAAAATCGCGCCAACTGATTATGATAACCTTTGTTTTTCTATATGTGTACTTATTTCATTTATAGTTTCTTTCATTCGTTTTTTACTTCATTTCTTTATGAACCAGAAAATCAGGATTTCTGATTTTATGTTTATTTTATATTTTTAAGAACGTATTCACGTCTCAAAATGTTTTAAAAAAATGAAGTAGATTTTTTGAATTTTTTACATTCAGCAAAACGCGCCGGTTACTCCTGAATTTTAAATTTCCTCATAATGATATAACATATTTGTGTAAAAATTAACCGGCAATGCTGTTGATTGAAAATATGTCAACGTAATGCATAATATATAAGGCAATTGTTATGTAAACATTTTGTAATATATTTATTGAACAATGTACAAGTACACGATTTAAGCCGTAAGTAAGATAGCAGGTGGCAAGTATGAAAAAGAAAAAAGTTTACACATAAAAGTTTACGGATAAAAGAGCAGAGGAAAAATGAATATTTGCTGGAAGAAATTTAACAACTAAAATTTATTATTTTATCGTTTCACTATTTTTCTTATTTACTTGCAAATAAAATAATTAAATGTTCTTAGGATTCGATTTTATACCGGAAAGTTTAGATAGACCGATAAACAATTTAATTATGTAATTTTTACTGGCAATGTTTCTCTTTCTTTATTTAACTTAAATCCCGCGCCATATTTTTTATTTCTAAAACTTATATAGAATGTTGAACAATGGTGTTATGTATTATGTGTTACAATCTGGAATAAAATCTGGAAAATAACATTCAGGTTCAGTTCCTGTTCGAAGCTCTGATGATAAGAGAATTACGTTTCCTGTTCGAAGCTCTGTTCATAAGCAAAAGCTAACTTGCTTGGTTTAGATAATGATTGAGCATAACACAATATCTGCTTTAGGGATTAGGCTTCCGAAATTTTCAAAAATATATTTTTTTAATATCAGTTTGTCTATCAGTTTAGGTAATAGTTGAATATCAGTTTAGGTAATAGTTGATTATTCATCAAGAAATTTTTATAGCTAGTTCTGGGGTTTTGCTGATCTACTACATACTATTATTTTTATTATTATTTACTAAAATTAAATCGTTGCTCGTTCGTTCGTTCGAAAACCGGTTATGTTTTATTTGTAGACAGATTTAGCAGAGAGTAAAGCCCAAATTTTACCATAAATCCTTCAATGGTATTTATAGGTTTTCGTTGAAATTTGAATTAACCAAACTTTTAAAATTATTATATGGAAAGTGTCGTGTAAGCTAGAAACACAAAATTTTGAATTTGAAAGTGATCCGACTCTCATGCGCATCAATGTTCTGGTATTAAATAAATACAATGCAAGATTTCAAACACTTGTCCCATCTAAAAAAAGCAAAATTATTATAACCCTATAACTCTGGTGAATGTAAAACATGTGTATTATTTTTTTTGTGTATCTACACAAAAATTAGAGCCTCTTCCAAAACATATCCATGGTCGACAAAAAATCTTTATTATTATAAGAGACATTTTTTTTTATTTCGTTGGAATATAGTGATGTAAATTTGATGGTGAGAAAATCTTCAAAAGAACTTGTTTTAATTCCTTAGAAAAAAAAAATGAAAATAAAATTCTACCCCTTAAAAAATATTCCGCAATATTCATTCAAACAAGGTGAAGTAAATAAAAAATTCAGTTTTTTTCTACCCTTCTAATGATATCATATAAGCGTTTATATTTTCCAAGTACACGAATAAGAATCTTCAGTAAATGCGCTGAAAATATAATTTTCCATTTCATATAAACTTTTAAAAAATCTTATAATTTAATTTATACATGCACATCTATTAATCTATTACACAAAATATAAATTGAAAATCATTTTTATGTTCTTAAACAAAAAAAATTTGCTTGTTACGATAAAATTCCTTTATAACATAATTCAGTATAGTAATATGGGAAATAAATGAAAATTAGTTGGATATAATAAAAAATCGATTAATCAAATAATGTTCTCGAATACATACATATACAATTATTTTAGACTTATTTACTTTATATATGACCATGTTGATGGTCCAACCTTCTAAGTGTTGGATGTCATCTCATTGTTTTCTATCTGTGGGAATCAAAACAGGATTTTTTCTTTGGATAAAACATAAAAAAAATCTCCCTATTTTTCTAACGCAATATATGTACATATATTTTCATCTAAACGGTCGGGTAATACTTCTTTGATATGGTGAAAATAGTATCGTATAATTCTGTATGTATTTTCTGCTGAGGTACATATAAAGAGAAAAAGGATTACATTTTTAAGATCTGTAAAAGTCGTACAATCGGTCGGCAAATTTTGATTGTCCTTTTTTCGGAAAATGTGCCATTATTTAATTCGATTAGGTGTACAATTTTAGCTGGAACTTATCTTGTTCGTATCTTGTAAACTTTATTTTATATAGTAAGACGTACTGATCAAATTATATGCATTTGCCAGCATTCATCCGGTTTAAATTGCTCGTTTTTTATTGGTCATACAAACTGGTTTGAAAGGAGTTAAAAAGACCAAGGAGGTAATATATAAAAATATTTTTTTCTCTCACATGCATGCAGATATTAGTTTTTGGGTGAATTTATTTTACCCACGAAGCCTATCGCCTGAAAACCTTATCGATAAATTATATGGGTACACAACGTATGAGTACGTACAAAAAAAAAAAAAAAAAAAAACTGAAAGTTTTGGTTTTATAGGACAAGTTGTATTTTATTCTTCTAGCCGAACTCAGACATACTTTTGTTTTTGATTGAGAAAAGGGGAAAATTCATTTTTAATGTACATATGTACAATATTTTGTTCAAGGAAGGGCTATATTCATTGCGAATATGAGTATTTTATTCTATTGTTGCTACGATACGTCACTGACCATAATAAAAAAAAATAAATTTTCTTATATTTTTATATTTTTAAAACTAGAAGAAAAGCATATGCAAACGTACGAGAGAGCATGCAAAATTAAAAACTAAAAAGAGATGGGGAATAAATGAAATCCGCGAACAACGGTTTCATTGCGCTATTGTGTGCTGTGTATAAATTCTGTTGTGTACATTCTGTGGAAGTTTTAAATTTATTGTGTATTATATGTATATAATATATTTATTTGAATGTACGTATATTTATATTGGTTTTTGTTGCACTAGTAAAGTTGAACGCGTACGATAAAGAACAAAATCGTCGCGGTGCATTAACATTTTTTTTAAGTTTTTTTTTCATACATAATATTGGCTTCAAAAATTTGTGCAAATCTTTATATATTTTTTAAAATTTTTTAAAATTTAATTTAAAACTAATTAACAACAACAGTATAATACTTCAAAAGAAAAATAAATATTAATTAAAATTTAAAATTATAAATTTATAATGTAGTAATAATAAAATTAAATTAAAAAAAAAACTTAAAAAAAAAAAAAACTGCAACGATTTTTTAAGAAATTACATATGCAGTCGTGTTTGATTCGTTGAAGCAAAAAGTGATTTAAAAAAAAAAATAATAATAAATAAGTCTTATATGTTAAAAAAAACAATGATTACATATAGAAATTAGCTTTAATTATTTAAACAAAATAAAAAATAAAAAAGTTCTTGTTCAAAAAAAAGAAAATTTAAATAAAAAAAAAAGAAATAATATTAATTGTGTGTTGTTTGAAGCGTGTTTTACTTTATATTAATATAATTATTGTTTTTATATTTCTTATTATTATTTTTTTTAATTAATAAAACACGTGATTTTTTATATTTGTTAATAAAAAATACTAAAAAAAAAAATTATAAAAATTAATAATAATAAAAAATTGCATCGAATTGGATTCCTATGTGAATGTTACAGAAAAATATTGTATAAGAATTAAAAGTGCATTAAAGAAAAGCGACGCGCTTTTTTGTTAATAAAAAAAGAGACTAGAAAAATTATGAGACCAACAAAGTGCTTTGTTCTATGGGATTATAATAAGAATTTTAATTTAAAAATTAAATAATATTAGTCTAAAATCAAATTTATATTTAGACAAATTTTGGGATTGAATTGGACGCAACATTAATACATAAATTTGGAACAAATACATAAATTTGGAACCGTAATACATAAGTAAAACAGCCAATTTATATCCGGTGGTCTCATTAGTAACAGCGACATCTTTACTTTAACATAATATCTTACAAGTTTATTTATTTATTTTTTTTTTGTAAACTTACAATTTTGTTTTTTTTATCTATTTTTGGACTGTCTGCAATATTTAAATAAAATTACAGAGTAAGTTACATTTTATAACTCAATTTCTTATTTGTTTAAATATATATAAAAAAAAAATGTTCTTTAGAAAATATATATATATATATATATATATATATATATATATATATATATATATATATATATATATATATATATATATATATATATATATATATATATATATTCCTTTACCTAAATACTCATTGCACAGATATTCTTAAACTATTCATAGTTCATACATAAGTAACTAAATACACGTGTTTCTGAATACATTCGAGCTGAAATAAAAATAAAATATATAAAGTGAAAATAAAAACCGCGAATGAAATGCAGCAAGCTTCAAACTATATTATAAAAAATTCTTAGCTAGCTATGTATTACTTTTACAGTTTGATTTAAGTAATACCTTTCTTATATGTACGAGTATTTATATATTGCACAGAGAGAAGACTGCAGGAATATTTTGCTGCAATTGTTGTATAATAGCAAAATTATTGTATATAATAATCTAATTTATGCAAAATATACTTTAGTATTTTCCAAGGAAACCTTAATGATGCGCTATTTATTTGCTTAAGTTTTTTTTATTTTAAAAAATGTTGTTCTTAACACGATTGCTTCAATGTTTAATTTTTATTTTTCACATTAGCCGAATAAACTTTCATATTAGAAAATTAAATTATTGCCTAGACATCATAAATTACGTAATCGTTGCATTCTTTTGAATTATTGGTCCTCTAATTGGATTAATGCGTCGGATTTTATCTTCCAATTTATTTTGAAACTAAAATTTTAAAACTTAAATTAAAATTTATTATTTTATTACACATTTTATTATAAAGCAATCCACACTTTTTTTGTTTATTAAAATTTCTCTCTCTCTCTCTCTCTCTCTCTATGTATTGATATTTCATTATTAGGGAACTTTTTTTTGTAATAAAGTTCAATTTAAAAATGTGTAAACATTACTGAACGGACACACTGAGGCGAATATAATGTGTAGATTACAACCTTTAACTCAAATATTAATCGTATCTTTATTCTAAAATTTTAACATTTGTCAAATTCGGCCTTTTCCCAAATTGCATTTTAATCCAATCAAATTTATAAATTGTTACCCCAATTTGATTTTTACATTTTTCAAATCAAATTATTATAAATAACTACTTTAAATTCAAACCGATATTTTTTAGTTTATTATTTTCATTTCAAAATAATGAATAACTCAAATTTAGTATAGTTAAGGACACATCGTACAAAAAATTATTAAATTTATTAATGTTCAAAAAGGACTGAACCGAAAATAATTATTTACTATTTTTGGCTTAAAAAATGAATAATGATAAAAACATTTATATTTTATTTACATATTGTTACGAAATAGGATAACTTTCCTAGGATCTTGATAAATTTCAATTTAAGCTTAGTTCCAATGGTAAATCCCAACATACACATATTGAAGTATTTAGCGAACATAATTTCTATTCTTCTCTGCCGTAATATTCACTTCCTTTTCAAAAATAAAACATGTTATATATTTTTTGCATTCGCGTTGATTTCTAAATGCATTGTTTTGATTTTCTCCTTATTTTTTGTTGTATGTATATTTTATCCCAGACGGTTAAATCATATTTTCCTTTTGTTCATTTACAATTTCAAATGCAATGATTTACTCGATTTGCACTGTATTTAATTCAAGTATTTGTTGTGGATTTGATGAGAATACAACTTTTAATATCACACCCATTATTATAAAATCGCATACATTGCTAAATGTATTATTTTCGTATATAAATATGAGTAGAACGCGTGCATATATAAATAAATATGGAACAAAATGAAAATCAAATCCTTCGTTTGGTTTCTTGGCCTTTTGATGTGATGATGATTGATAATATATGCAAAGTATAAACAGCTGTTTTCTTCACGTTTCGTATGCTCCTAAAAAAAGAAATAAACAAAATTATTATTCTGAAATTAATATTTATTATGGTATAGGCAGGCAAAGCTTTTCAATTTTTATTTTTTAACTAACATTATCTCAATAAAAATATATTCCTTTAAATATGATCACTTGGAATAAGAACACAATGTCTGGTTGACAAAAAAAAAATAAAACCGAATTAAAGAAATCTGAAGAGAGGGATAGGAAATTTTCATTAGTTGAATTTCTTGTTAGGAACTTCTTAAATAAATGTATTATCTTATGTACATTCTCATCTCGTGCTGAGAACGAATAGTATCGTAAACTTTTTCTTTTTTTTTGTGTTTCACATACATCTATACCTTTATATTATTTTTTATATATATACGGAGAAAAGTTGCATGAAATTGGGAGTGTATTGGAATCATATTCATACATTACGTTACGTATCTATATATGTAATATAAAATGATTCGCGAATGTGTTAACAAAAAAAATATTGCGAAAATCGGTGAAAGTACGAAACGTTATTTGAACGAAAAATTGTCACTTTTTTTTTCTTAGTCAGTTTATAAATCTTTTTTCCCAAACATGGCAGAATAAGCTTTAAAGAATTTAAGTATTAGTCTACTATGATTCTCTTATGTTTCTAATTAGATTAAGTTTTACAAAATTAACCAGGCGTTTCCATCCAAAATAAAAAAAACAAAGACACTTTTTTGAAAAATTCTCGCTCAAATACGACAAAAGGTACCTAATATCTAATAAAAGTTTTTTTTTTAATTTATACATATGTTTGTGAATGAATATAAAAAAAAACAAAATAAAAACGAAAGTAACCGATAATTTTGCATGTATTCGTTATTTCTGTGCAAATACAATCCTTGAGTTTTTGCGATACGGTGACGTAGCGACCGCCATTACATCGGCGTAGTTTTGTATCAGTTGTGTTAAAGTTTTATTAATTATAAGGTATCGTCAAATAAGTTGTACATCTAAATTATAATTTTAAAGATAATAATTCGTTTTAAATCGAATAACTGTGATAACTGTAGGAAATAAATCGAGATTAAATAGTGTCTTTAAAAACAAAAAAAACTTTTTTTTTTTTTTTTATTTAAACTAAATCACATTCTGATCTTATATGTGTGAATAAAAATATATTTTTTTTTATTTTGCATGAGCCATTCTCTCATTTGCTATAAATGTGAAATTAAAAATTCGCGAACATATTAGCAAATGATAATATAAATTAAATTTTATTTAGGTCGGTTGTTGCCGCCGGCCGGCAAAATAATAATTTAAAATAAATAATTTAAAATATAACATTTAAATTTTGTTGTTTATTAATTAATTAAGAAATATTTTTATTCAATAAAAAAATTTCAAGTGTTTTTTGTGGGTACATAAGTAAAACAAATGTAATTACATTTAGTTTAGTTAAAATTAAAAAAAAAAAAAAAATGAATGCTGATATATTTGTGTGTGAAAAGTAGCCCCATTTTTTATTCTTCAACCTTTGGTAATACTACCGATAATCTAAAAATGTGAAATTTTATATTTGCTAAAAGCTCAGATAGATAAATTGTTAAAAAATAATTAATTTTGTATTATTCCGGTACAAGAAAATGGGGAATTTTCGCGAAATTTAAATAATGTTTCGGTCGCCATTTTGTTTTAAAGTTTAAATTTTTTCCGATGTATATGTGTGTGTTTATATAAATGTGTGTATGTGTAAATGAATGATTAAGACTGCACCATTGCATTGTATACGACCACGATGACGACGAAAATGAAGTATTGGAAAATGCATTGCGACAAATTTTTTTCAATTTTATTTTAAAACGAGCAAATAAGAATAAAAACAGTTTATAAATCTATTAAATGTTTAAATGTTAGGCGTTCTTAAGAAATAATAATGTCAAAACACGTGCTAGTATAAAATAAAAGAATTTTATGTTATCAATAGAATTTATCGCTCTAAAGCTTTTTAAGAATGTGTTGGAAAATTTCAAATCTATAAAACAATTGTATATGATAGAGCGAGGCATTAAAAAAAAAAATTTAAAGCACATATGTATATTAGAATATATCGTGATTAGAATAGATTTTAGTTTAATTTTAATTTGGGTTTTCATTGTACATAACACAGACAATATTCTTGCAATACAATTTTTAGTATTGAGTGACCCCTCCCCCGGAAGTTTTATTTTATAATATTCTTAAAATTAAGTTAGGTTACACTAAATTTTTCCCGATTAAGTGCTGAATGCACAAATTTATTTAAAATAATTTATTTAATGTAAATAATGTACATATAAAATGTATTTTCGTCTATATATATTTACAAATATTTATGTATTCGCCATATTCCGTAAGTATTTGTAATGTTTAGGTTATTGATTTTGTCTGAGTTTTTATTTCGTCTGTGCAAGCTAGACGAATGTCTACAGTAAATAAATTGAGCAAGGTTTGGCGAATATTTAGTATTAGCTATAGTTTTTCTTTCACTTTGTTATTGATTAGAATCGATTAATATTCGCTTAAGATAAGGGTGTAAGTAAGTACTTGTCTTTTTATCACAATAGGAGATATAATTTCTAAAAATATATTTTTTTTAAAGTGTGGAATAAATTTAATTCGGATTTTTAGGCATTCAACGAAATATAACTTATAATTTTATCCAGGCATACGCATGTCTAATCAAACGCTGTATTATAATAAAAAAAAAGCGAAGCCAGTATTAGTTTACTGTCAAAAATGATATAAAAAAAAATGAATTGTTGATGTTTATTTTTTGTTTAAATTTGATGAATAGACACAATGAAAGTAATATCGGATCAAAGGAATATCGAAACTAAAACAACATAATTTGGTTGATACTTACAAAATTCAAATTCAAAAAATTAACAAATAAATACGGCTTGGTAATTTGGTAGGCTTATTGTGGTTAACTATTTATTTAACCGAGCTTTTGGAAAATTATCAGTAATAATTTTTACACAACGATATAAGAGTTTAGTTTTTTTCCACCACGATTACACTAAGGCTCTATTTCAATCGGGTAAAACGTTAAATTTTTTAACTGTGGTAAAAAATAATAAATTTTCCTCACTTTTTAATCGTTTTGGTGTTTCAAATGAAACTGGTTAAAAATGTGACGTTTATGTTTTTTAATTTTGTTTTGCGTAGAGAAAAGCAAAATACAAGCTACAAATTTTTAACTGGTCCGTGACCAGTTAAAAATTTTGTGTTGAATAAAATGTCAAAAAATTTAACTTTTTAACTTTTTATGCGGATTTTCATTGGTTTAAAACACAGCCTTTTAAGGCATTGCCACATAGAAAACGAACGAACGATTTTTTAAACCGAAATTTCCAATTTTTAATAAATTTTGTATTTCTACAATGAAAAAATTATTTACAAATTATACAAATTTATGAAAGCCCTAATAGTAATAAAAAAAAAAATTAAATTACAAGATTTTCATTAAAGCAACTTCATTTTCATCTTTTGTCGGACGACGAGTCGAATTTCGTCCGACAAAAGATTAAAATGCGTTTTCTTTTATGAAAATTTTGGAATTTTAACAATTTTTTTTGTTTTTATGATAGCTTTCATAAATTTGAAACATTTTTTAATAATTTTTGAATTATACAAATAACAGCTTCGTCAAAAAATAAAATTGTCGGTTTAAAAAATCGTTCGTTTTTTTTCTATGTGGCAATGCCTTTAAGGCATGATAAGTGTCTTCAAGAACTTCTTAGCCATGCACAATTTTCTGACTCTGTTTATTAGCTTTTAATATAAAACGAAAGCAGAATTTCATGAATATGTAACTGAAAATTTGTATTGAAAGAACAAATTTGCCATTTGTTTCTACAATGATACTTGAAATTTTTTGTACTATCTGAAATTCTTAAATATTATGCTAATTAAAAATATCAAAAAACGATATACTATATTCCTGTTCAGGGAATAATTCGGCGGATTGTTTTGCAACGATACTGCAGGAGAACGAAAAAATTAAAAAGAAATTATAACCAATATTTACAATTCCTTTCCGACCTTTCCTTTTGTTATTTAAACCTTTGCAATTTAAACATTTTAATCACACCCTATTCATAAAAAATCATATTCTATTACCACAAATATAGAACTTTTATTTTACGAAAATGTTGTGTTCATTGTGGTTATACGTAAAGTACATGCCGAGTGCATGTGATGTTCTCTTTAAAATCCAACGCGCATTACAATTTTATCGAACGAAAAAGGAAAAAAAGCATGTAAAATCTAATTTTCCTTTAATTTCAATTACTTGCATTCAGTGTTTTATTGAGCGAACTACTCACAAGTTCCTGTTTTTACTCATACTAAATAGGTACCTTTGGTATCTATTCAAAAGAATCTACTTTGCAAGTATGAAGCAGATTTAGCAAAAAAACTCTTTTAGTAGATTTAGCAAAAAAAATTTAAGTTGATGAATGAAAAGTAAACCGGGAGTAATAGCTGCCGAAATCCAATTTTGTTTTTGAAAATGAAATGTTTGAGCTTCTTCTAAAAGCGTTTGTTACAAAGGAAAACGTGTAAATGTACACTTAGACAAAAAGCTTATTTTTACACAGCAGTTCAATCTGATAGTACCACAAAAAATTTATCTCGACAGAGAATTTATTATTTACTGTAATACTACAACTTTACTGTAATACTACAACTTTACTGTAATACAATTATTAGTTGCATTGTTGTAGTTTACTACGCAACTAATGAACGTTTTAAGAACGTGCTTCAGCAAAACTTATCCAAAATTGGAAATATTTGGGTTAATGATGCTTGAAATTAACTGAATAAGGATAATTTTAAAGTAGGTACTAACTTTGAAACACAATTAAATGATGTAAAAGAGGAATTAGCGGGTTTTTGTAAGGGCGAATTGACAAAGGAATATGTTTGACGTAAAATCAAATAAAAATACCCATCTCCGGCAGCCACAGTTCGAAACCATTTATTCTTTGAAATTATTTATATTTCGAGAAAATTAACAGCACAGGATCAGAAAAAATTGCGATGCATATCGTTCATTAAGGACCAATACCCCCAATGGTCCAAAATAAGTACATAACAGTAGATGCATCAACGCACATTTAAATTATCAATAAACATCGAGCAAAATCATCCGATCACAAATTCTGTTTACGATAGAATTTACTATTAATTTAGAATTTCTTGATGTCAAGTAAAACTATCAAATGTAGGAACATATTTACCAATGTGTGTCAATTTGCCACACATCTGAAAGAATTTTCAAACATTCAAAAATTAAACTAAACAAATAATTTTCAAGTTTAACAAAATCGTTTTAAAAAATTCAAGCTTGACCACCAACTACTTGTTTAATACAAACCCTTGCTTTAGTTGAAATTTTACGCTATTTCATTTGTGAAGCGTTTTTCCTTAAATTTATCAACATTCGTTTTCAAGGTGATTAAGGAAAATTGAATATTTCAAAAGCAAAACTAAATTTGATTTACTATCCTAGAACCAAAAAAAGAAGTCATTTATGAGATTACTCATAAAGTATCATAAACGTATTACAATAGAATGATGGTTTTTTGCTGTAATTACATTTGAATTACCTTTCAAATTTTACATAGTTGAAAAATCTCGCGGGATTTAAATCAGTTAAATGAAATTAAAGAAAAGTCATACCAAAAATCCCAAATTATTATTGGACTGTAGCCTCTGTATTTTAACAGGTGTTTTATTAGGTATCCGAAGGTGACAAGGATGATAAACTCAAAATGGAGCTTGCTGACAGACAAGAAATAAAGTGGAACAGAAGCGATAATTAGTTTCTGCTTTAGCTGCTGGTGTTAGTCCTGAATGCTAAAACAATTTCTGACTTAACGTGTTCTGGCCCAAATATAGTAGTATTTAATGGTGTTAATTATGCGATGCTGGGAATCCTGATTGTACGTTGAGAAGATTGTAAGATCCTATAGGAATACGATAGTTTAAAAATTCATGCCTGATCAAGCTGCAGTTGAATCATCATCGGCCGGCTCTCCCACAACATCGACATCGCCAAATACAACAGTATCAGCAAATAAGAAAAAATTACAAAAAAAAATTAAAAATCATGTGCAACAATTTTCCAAAAACATTTTTCCATACAAAAATTTTGAGGTGTAGTACATAATGAGGTTTTTTGATTATACATTTCTATAAAATAGTCTGTATTGGAAATACTACTGATTTTACACCGTAGGTAGCATAATAAAATTGATTATGTTTATAATTAATCAAACTCGTTCAAATTAGATAAAAATTGCCAAACCAGAGTTTTGCAATTTCTATTTAATGATCATTCAAATTGTTTTTGAAGTTTGATTCAAATTAATAAAATTTGTATTTATTGAAAAACAAGTAATAAGTTTGAATCAGATTTGAATAAAAAAAATAATATACCAAATTTTCTTCAAGCTTTAGTTAAATTAAAATTTTCCCAAATTAGTATAGAGAAACGAAAGTCGAAATTTTCTGTTTCAAATTCTCTTATTCAGCTTTCTTAATTATTACACTATCAAACTGGTAAATGAAATATATGATTACCATTCAAATCAATCAATCAATTTATTTACAACTATTCAAACTTTATTCAAATATTCCCAAATTTTCACTCAGAATTGGCTTGATTCTTTCTCTAAATGCACTTTCTTAACAAACGTCTTTCAAATTAAATAAAAATGGCCAAACCTCGTTATAATATTCAAATTAGCTTCAATTCTTGAAATGGGTTTTGATTGGTTTGATGGGTGAACATTTCAAAATTTGAATTGCCTACCTATAAAATTATCTTAATTGATTTTCTTTCCGTTTCTTTGACTTCAAAATAACATTGGACATAATAAAGTTTAGCTCACGTTTTAAATTAATTTAATTAATTGTCCCGATTGAATTTTGAAAAAAATGTTATATTCGCCGCTGTCTATGGAATTTTTTTTAAATGAATTACGAGAACCGAGCTACTTATCTCATCTCTCGCACAACATATAAACATTTAACATTGACAAATCATCAAACTGCGGTTGTAAGCGACGTACATATTGTGTGTACATCCTGTGTTTATCCTTTTGCTGAAATTTTATGTTTCTAACGAGAGCAAAATTAAAATATTTATTACTTACAAATCCTGTTGCCCAATTATTTTAACTCTACAAAATTTCATTTTAAACTATTTTACACCATATACTAACTAGCTCAATTTTCACCAATAGGCAAATTAATTGTATAAATTCCTCATTAAGCTTGAAATGTAGCTCAAATCTTCACGAACTAACGTTTATTCTTTGTTCCTATAAAGAGATCAGTTGCTAAATATTCTGCCAATTACTTCTGCAAATATCGTCCGACCCTTAGTATATAAATGGGTTGAACTGCAAAGATGTTGACAAACACCGCACTATGAAGCGCAGCATCTTATTTTTATTCAAGAAACATCATTTATCAATTTCATTCAGAGATTTTGAAGTGACGAAACCAGAAACGAAGAAATTTCCTATCATATTATAGTCTTTGAGAAGCAGTAATGTTCAAAATGGTTTAGTGGAGGCAAAGTAGCTTAAAATTATACTAAATATTTTTCGGTTTTGATCTTAGATCGTATGAACTACAATTACAATTAAAAATACAAACACTAGAAATTCCGGTAGCTCAATATTATTCGAAACTCAGATTCTCTACCATAATGGAATATAAGAATATATTCATGAAAAAAGAAAATTAAAAAAAAACAATGTAAGGAATCAATACACAAATGACTAAAAATAAAATTTGGTTTTAGCTATCAAATTGAAATATTATATTTTATTTTTGCTTGTACACTATCAAACCATAAAGTTTGTACCGGATAGAAAACAGTGTATTATTTTGCTATTATACTATCTACGGTATAGAGTCTGTATAAAATACAATAAAACTAGGGGGGGATAAAAAACTGTCTATGATCCAGATTTAAATTATTTGCTTAAATTCTTTCGGATCTATGTTACTTATATCATGGTCGATAATGAAACACAATTTCAGAATTTTGTTGACTAATATTATAAAGGCTGCTGCGAATATCCCAAATTCATGATTTTTCTGTTCGTAGTGATGAAAACATTATGCGTAACGTTTTTGAATGCGAACATTTATGATTTTTCTGTTAGATTTTTCTGCTTTTCTCAATAAATAATAGCGTAAATTTATTGCTGCAGCTTTTTGAAAAGGAGAGCACATTTATTAACCGCACACGTAAACTGTTTTCTTAGAATTCAAAATTATTTTCACATTTTAAAAAACAAAAATAGGAAACGTCACGAACTAAAGTAATTAGAACTACTAAACCATTTTTCATAATAATTTCATGCAGTTGCATATCAAGTCAACCCCTTGTAATAAGAGTAGCATGTTTTAGTATTTAGAAAATTTTATTGATCACATTTAGTCTGGCAACGATTTTTAACTTTTATCACAACCAACAATTTAAGTTTCATTATAGATTTCATTTAATTAGTCAACACTTTCTTTAATATGTACATATATGTATGTATAAGCCAAACTGAATAATTTTTACTTACATTATTGGTAATCATAATTTTAAATTTTTGCACATTTTTTTCAAGAACTATTTACATACAATCACAAGATAAATTAAAATCCAGATTTTAATTTTTAAATTATTTTATATTTTTTCTGTATTACAAACGGCAAGTTTGTATGCAATAATAAGAATCAATCACATAATTTGATTATATTTAATTAAGCTTTCCGTAAATAGTAAATTAGTAAATTTAGTATCAACATTGTAAAATCAACTAAACTTGAACAAAAATAATAAAAAAAATACAGCAAAAATTATTTTGAAGGTCCGTACGTCATCGTTCATTGACCTTTTTCACATATACAAAAAAATTTGTGTTTTTTTTTCATCTCTCTCTAATAATACGTTTGTAAATTCGTATATATCATTGATTATAAAGAAATTTTGCGTGTTACAAAAAAAAAAAAAAAAAAGCAAAAAGAATATGAAAAAAATATCAAATGTAAATTAAAAAAAGTGCGTGCGAATATTATTTACCAATACAGACGAAAATCGTCAGATATAAAAACTTATAATTTCGTTAATTTTTGTTGTTGTATTTTTATTTAAAACAGTATTGTTTGCAACAGAGTATTAATATTTTATTATTTATATTAACAAAACGCGTCTGTATACACACGTCGCAAAATAAAAAATTAAATACAAATACATCCAATTTGACCTAGTTTTAGATCGCGAAAAAAAAAAAAAAAAAAAAAAAAAAAATTGTACATTATTTTGTTGTTAATGATTTTAGTTCAGCGTTTTTTCACATAGAATAATCAAGTACAAATTTTCCCTTGTGTATTTAGACCTTTTGTCGAGGGGTTTTATTTCGAATTTATTGGGATAGTCCGTGATTTATATGAAAGTTTCGATGGGGATAATTTGTGCTTTTTTATTTCGTAAAATGTGAGATCCACCCCGGTTTGTGGATTTAGTTTTTACAAGTGGCGGCGTGATTTTTTATTTTTATTTTTACATATCGTTAAATAGTATATATACAGCCCTTTAAATTAAATTTGTTTATATTTTTATTTATGCTTTTGTTTGTTTGTTTCAGAAATGGCGGAGGGTAATGGAGAATTAGTCGATGATGTATCTGGAATCAAGTCAGAAGATCGAGGTGACGGTGAACGAACCGTGGATTACCCTAAACTTTTAGAATATGGTTTAGATAAAAGAGTTGCAGGAAAATTAGATGATATTTATAAAACTGGTAAATTAGCTCATGCCGAATTGGATGAAAGAGCATTAGATGCTTTAAAAGAATTTCCAGTAGATGGTGCCTTAAATGTTTTGAGTCAGTTTTTAGAATCTAATCTTGAACATGTGTCAAATAAATCAGCCTATTTATGTGGTGTAATGAAAACATATAGGTAAGCTATTACATTCAATATTTATTAAATATTCAATTTTTAAGGGGTATTTATATTTCAGACAAAAAAGTAGAGCTAGCCAACAAGGAGTTCCCACACCGGTAGCCACAGTACAAGTTAAAGGACCGGATGAAGAAAAAATCAAAGCAATACTAGATCGTACTGGATATACGTTGGACGTTACGACAGGTGAATTAATATTAATACCACTATTATTAAATATTTTTTTTTTGAACCTTTTGGTGAAACATTTAGATAAGATCACACAAACAATAAAATTTATTTTTCTCTTTTTCATGGCGCATACTCGAAAATTCATTTCAGTAACTTTTATGGTAATTTCGCAACAAGCGAACTTGACGGAGATAAACTTTTCTCAATATTTTGGTAATTTTTTTCCCCTCCATACATAAGTTGGTATCAACTTATGTATGGAGGGGAAAAAAATTACCAAAATATTGAGAAAAGTTTATCTCCGTCAAGTTCGCTTGTTGCGAAATTACCATAAAAGTTACTGAAATGAATTTTCGAGTATGCGCCATCAATGCTTTTCGAGCGAATTCAAATTCTGCATTTGTTTTAACTAGAAGTTTAACCCTTAATTTATTTATGTTAATATAATACCTGAATTTCCTTCAGTACCTTAACATTACTATTATTATTATTTTTTTTTTTTTTCAAATTATAAGAAGACGATTGAAAGGTATGGGTTGCTTTGTTATCCTCTTAATTTCCAAATTAATCGGATTCTTACAACTTATGGTTTTAAAATAAAATTTTTGTCCAATAATTCTTATTATTTTAATTAAAAAATCTAATTTTATTTCTTTATATTAGGACAAAGAAAATATGGCGGACCACCACCTAATTGGGATAGTAATTCAGCGCCTGGCAATGGATGTGAAGTGTTCTGTGGTAAAATTCCAAAAGACATGTACGAAGATGAATTAATACCTTTATTTGAAAAATGTGGCGTTATATGGGATTTACGATTAATGATGGATCCAATGACAGGAACAAATAGAGGTTATGCTTTCGTAACATTTACAACACGTGATGCAGCTCAAAATGCTGTTAGGGAGGTGAGTAGTAGAATTTTTCTGCAGCCGTAGCACTAATAATTTGTAAAACAAAAATTTAACTGAAACAAAAAATAATTAATTCATTATTTTATGAACTGAAGAAATCTCTTATTTTTTTTAAGGACATTTAACAATTTTCGATTTTTTGACGTGTTGATTTTATTCAATATTAATAAATAATTTTGTAGTAGCGCTTTACAAACGTACAATTGACAACAACAAAAGAAAAATCGAAAATTGATCAACTTTTATATATATAAATATTTATTGATGTACTATTTATGTTTCAATTATATTATTATATTACATACATATTAAACTATTAATTAGGTTAAGTCCCGTAGATATTTGATTTTAGCGTATTAGAACTATTCAGTTGCATGCATATTTAAAAAAACAAAGCAGTATCACAACGATTGAATGTAGTTTTTATAATTATTATGAGTGTTTATTATAAAAAAAAGAACACTAAATAAAATTTTTGTTCCAGAGGTTTTCCTGTATAAAAAAAACACAAAATTACTACAATTATCAAAACAAAAATGTATTCCGTAATTGATTTTTTTTTTTTTTTAGAAAACAGAAGCATACCGTAAAACTATAATCCTTGATATAAAATTTTATTTAGATTTTAAAATATCTATATTAGAGAGAATAACAATTTGAGACTGGATGTTTTTAGTAAACGGAATTAAGTGGGAGTGTAAAGTTTTTGAAATAAAAAAAAGCAGATGGACACGATTTTGGTTTTCCAAAGTATACTTTCTTAACAAAAAAAAAATACTACTTTCTTATGCATATTAAAAACTAAGAAAATTGAGAGCCCTTTTTAAAATTACAAATTACATCAAAATTTTTTTTCCAAATTTTAAGTTTTATATTTTGAAATATTCAAAATTTTCAGGAAAATTGTGTTTTAAGAGAGAGAGAGAGAGAGAGAGAGAGAACAAAATATGTATTGTATTTGTATTTGGAGGTAAAGAAAAAAATAAAAAATAAATTAGTTTTAGCTTTCAAATCAGGACGCACGCACGTGTATGTTGTTGGATATCATATGTATTTTCACACATCTATTTGTCTTTATGATCCTGAAGAGTTACAAAAAAAGAAAACCTTGTTGATTTGTTTTCACATCTATTTATTTATTTTTTATAAATTAAGTAATTATTTTATAAACAAATTTTTTTACAGGTCTCCTCTTTGCACTAAAAATTATTTTACACAAATAATTGAGCAAAATTGGAAATGTTTTTTTTTTTTGGATAAAATCTACGGCATATAAATTTAAAAAAAAAAAAATTATAATTTGGCAACATATTTTTAAAACAAAAAAATTATATTAAACATATACATATTAAACTTCGCAAATTTATCAAAATTTTTATTAATTTTTGTTATTTAGTCTGTAGCTATATTTTTTTTTAGGAGTATTTAATTGGTTTCGGGTAGAGAATTTGGCTTGATATTTATGTAGATTTTGTTGGATTTTACATAAAAATTATTTTTAAAATTTAAACAAAATTCAAAATTTGTTAGGTACTATGCGAAATTTACATAAAACGAATTATGTATATATAAAATCATTGGCATTAAGGATATTTCTATATAATAACTGTCCGGTTTTATTTTCATATTGCGAGCATGATAAAAATCCTTTATTTAAGTATTTATTTTACTATCCTTTATGTAGTGATTCCTTTTATTATTTTTGTTTGGCTATTATTTATTTTTTATAATTTTTTTTTGTTTATTTATCATTTTTTATATATTGCTAAATTATCTAGTATTGAATTATACGAACAAAATTATTTTAAAATGATTTTTTTAATGAATAATTAATTGGAATAAATTAATTGCTTTACGTTAAAGAAATCATTAATTAAATAAAAAGAAAAATAAATCAAAATTATTTTTTTATATATAAATTTAAACCTTTCTCCACATTTTATTATTATTATTACCACATTATTTTATCGAAATTTTTTTATTTTTGTTTATTTTTATTTTCAAAATTTGGCATTTTTATGTTTATTTCAAACCCACAGCTCGATAACTTCGAAATAAAACCTGGCAAATGTTTGAAAATTAACATAAGTGTTCCGAATCTACGCCTATTTGTAGGCAACATACCAAAATCAAAAGGCAAAGAGGAGATATTAGAAGAATTTGGTAAATTAACAGGTAATTCAATAAAATCTTCAAAATTTTTTTCAACAATTTTTTTTATAAATGTGTAAAAAAAACAATTTTTTTTGTATACTAATTTAAGTTTGCTTAAAAATGCTACTTTGACATTTAGTCCCACTTTATTTTTATTTTTTTTTGTTTTATCATTTTTTTTCTAATAATTTGTGAATACATAATATAAAATATTGTTCGTGTTTCTCGGGTAATATACTACATACTGAATTAAATATTGCAATTATGATGCTATTATATATTAACTCGATTGAAAATATATTTATTATTAATTGGCTATAATAATAATTTAATTGGCAATAACCCGATATTTTAGACAAACGGGCTCTCGTTACACCTGATCTTTTTGCAAAACCATTTCAAATATAAAATAAAATATATAAAATACTGAATTGAAAAAATATCAAAGAATATTGAAAAGAAGTTATAATTATTCAATATTTTGTCGAAATCGATGTCATCTCTTTTTGTTTTTCATATTTTCATTTCATGATTTATATTAAACATAATATTATCTCTATATACACATAAGTAAATTTACCAACATATATAGAGGAAGAAAATGAAAATATTTTTTTGGGAAACTATAGCTACATACATGGTACAATTTAACATTTTATTAATTTCCTGTTATAAAAAATGGGATTAATTATGTACATACCACCTGTGCATTTTTTTTTTGTTTTTACGCGTAACAAGTTCAATTACATTTATAAAATACATGATGTATAAAACGAGTACCAGAGTACCACATGCTATTTATATAATATATTTTTAACAATTATGAACTAACCAATATGTTATATAAATAAAACTGTTAAAATATATTATTTAAGGATAAGAAAAGTATTTTCATTTTACATTGTATATTGTTTTTTGTTAACTGTTTTTGCTATTGAAGTTTGGGATCGTTAAAAAAAAAATCGGAAATGATCATTTTAGTTTTCTCTTAGTTTTCCAAAATCCAATTATCGTTTCAGCAATTCATTAAAATTAATATTAACTGCATTCCTTAAGGTTTGTTCTGAACCGCATCGGACATGAAACGATAAAGAAATGTAAAATCTAATCGGATTAACTGTTCTGTTGTTGTTTTCAAATGAAATACGACTATGTCAAAACTGTTGATATTTAATGTTTGTTTAGAAATATTCGTTGTTAACCGCAACACTTTTCTAGTCTCTCTTTTCTAGTGACTCAATCAAATTTAATAATTTGTAATGTTTCAAAAACTCTAAATTTAATTAAAAATTTCAACTATCTTGCTTCGTTCCTTAAAGTTCAAAATTCAAAATGCTCAAGCGATTCCAACCTTTTATGGCCAAAAAAAGTTTATTAAGAATTTTGTTTTATTATTATTATTATTATTATGCACATCATATATACACATTATACATATGATTTTTATTAATCCATCTCAACAGTCTCCAGTCATTAGATCGTGATTTTTTTTTATAATTTTGATTTTTTGATATAAAGAAAATTGATATTTTTTTTTATTAAAAAAAGAAAGAAAAGAAATTATCGGATATTTATTCTACTTTTTTTTTATATCGGATTTTTTTTTTTTTGTTATATATTGCGATTTTATTTTAAAGACAAAAAGTATAATTTATATTCGTTTATATAAAATACGATTTGTGTGAATTATTGGTTCCAGCTGAATGATTATGAAATTCGAAAAGGCAAAAAGATTGGTGTTACGATATCATATAACAATCACCGTCTATTTGTCGGGAATATACCTAAGAATCGAGATCGCGACGAAATATTAGAGGAATTTTCAAAACATGCACGTAAGTCTTAACTCAATCAAGCGACGTAATAATACTATATTGAAAAAAAAAAAAGAAACAAAAAACTAATTAAAAAAATAAAAATTTGCTATTGGCTAATAACGAACTAAAATTGAAAAATTCCTTGGAAATTGGTAGAATTTTTTTTTTGTGAATAAAATTAGTAACAAATACGTTGCACATCATTGGTGTTTTTAAATTTGTTTATTAGCTAAGACATGCTATTATTACAAAACCTACCGAAAAATTCTGATTGAGCTAAAAAATAATGAAAACTATGTTTTTTTAGTACAGATAAATTTGAATTGACCACAAAATTATTATTGTTTTTTTTTTTAAATAACGTCAGCTCTGTAGCTCAACAATTACTTTTCCAAAACATTGCCAAATTCGCATTTTTTTTTTTTGTAATTATAGTGAATTTTTTATGTAAATGTGGAATTTTTTTTAACAAATATAATTTGTCAAATAAGACCATCATTTGCTTAAACAATTTACAAAAAAAATACCTATTGGTTCATGTAATTATATTGGACCGTTAGTTTGGTTGATATTTATTATAGTTTTGTTAATTTTAAAATTTATAGTTGAATCAAAATTATTATTTATTTTTCATTTAACTTCTTGTAACAAAAAAAAAAAAAACACAAATTAACCAACTATAATTACACATGTAAATTATTTTTTGATTTTTTTGTTATATGATATTTTAGATTTCAGCAATTGTCTGGCTACAGTCTGCCATGATACAATTTTAAAAAGAGAATCAAAATATTGCTAAAAAAAAATATTTGTTGTTCACTTAATGTTTTTCTTGCAAACAACAGTGATAATGACTGGAGAATATATAGAAATTTTTATGTATTTATATATATTAAATGTGTACATCTTGCATTTTACAAGTTGATATATCTGTTGTTACTCTTTTTATTTATATATATATATATATATACATATATATATATATATATATATATACTATATATAGGTATACTATATATATGGAACCGATGTATATTGTTATAATTTTTTTTTTTAATAAAATATAATTTAAATATAACAGATTTAAAGAACCAAAAATGGTTAGCTCTAAAAAGTATAAAAGTATAATAGGGTTTAAATACTATAAAATGAAAATTTTTAATAAATTTGATATCTATATAATTTTTAAAAATATTGAATGTGACATGAACAATCAAGCGTTTTGGCATTGGATTTTGGGAGGGCAAAATTGTCAGTTTTTTTTTTTTAAGTTTACTTTCAAGTATAATTTCAAATTTTTTATTTTCAAAATTCAAAATTATGTTTTCTTATAATGCGACATAATTACTACTAAAAAAACTAGGGTTTATAATATTTAAATTCGTGTAGAGATCAGCTTTTCTCAATTAATTTAATTTATAAATACACAAAATTTTCGTTGTTTATTTAAATTATTCTGTTGCATGATGTTTTCAGCCGGGCTGGTAGAAGTAATAATTTATAGTTCGCCGGATGACAAAAAGAAAAATCGTGGATTTTGTTTTCTCGAATATGAATCACATAAAGCAGCTTCACTTGCAAAACGAAGGCTTGGAACAGGCAGAATAAAGGTAAAACCATTTGTTTATTAATTTGAAACGGGGATCAAATGCGAGCAATTAGCTTGATTTCTATTTTATTCATTTTGTTACAAATTTTATTGTTAACGCTTTTATAGGTTTGGGGATGTGATATTATAGTAGATTGGGCAGATCCACAAGAGGAGCCAGATGAATCAACAATGAGTAAAGTAAAAGTTTTATATGTTAGAAATTTAACACATGATATTAGTGAGGAAAAATTAAAGGTAGTAAATGTTCCCTCAATAAGTTTGACTAAAATCTAAAGCCATTTTTCTTCTAATAATCCTTAGGAGCAATTCGAACAATATGGAAAAGTGGAACGAGTTAAAAAAATTAAAGACTATGCATTTGTACATTTTGAGGATAGAGATAATGCAGTAAAGGCAATGACAGATTTAGATGGTAAAGAAGTAGGTGGATCAAACATAGAAGTAAGTAAATCGCTAGTGTTTTGATAAAATTGACTTATATTATATGTAATTCTTGTTTTTAGGTATCGTTAGCCAAACCACCTTCAGACAAGAAGAAAAAAGAAGAAATTTTAAGAGCTCGGGAACGCCGTATGATGCAGATGATGCAAGGGCGGCCTGGTGTTGTTGGGTAAATTTCTTAATTTTATACCATAATATTATTAATTTTTACAATGTACTTTTTGATAACATTACTTCGCGACCTCAGAATAACAAGGTTTAGTTAGAGTAGAATTAAAGTAGAATTAAAAAATGTCTTTGTAATTTAATTTAATCTAGAGATTATGTTCTAAACTAAAAGATTCAATGAATTTACAATGACATTTACGAATTTAAAGCCACGTAAAATGCGAAAATCGAAAGTTACTTCCAAAAAATTGAAATTTCGGATAGAACCTTGTTGTTCTGAGGTCGCGACTTATTACTTTTTTTTTTTTTATTTTTAAAATTGGCCATTATCTAATCTTTATTGATAAGCGTTATAGAATTTATGAATAGTTACAATAATTATAGAAATGCTAAAGATTATGTTAGGTGTACGAATAACGTTATATATTTACTAGCCAACATTTAGGCGCATGTTTTTATTTTTATTTTTAATGTGCCTATGTTATGATTTGTACATTTCCCTAGCGATATACATACCATATATTTCCCAATCTAATAAGTCGTTCTTTCTAACCTAGACATTACATCTTGATGTTAAATAGGGCGTGCGCATTGCAAAAACTAACATGTTGTAAGCTTCTTTATTGCATAGTTGGAGGAACAACATATATTAAAATTAAAATTAGTTGCCAAACACATAAAAGCGAATTGAATATCCAATAAACACAAATTAAAGCTCTAACTATGATATTTACAATATTTTTTGATTTTTTTATGTTTATGTAAAGTTTTTAGTTGTTTTATCAATAAAACTTCAATGTAGTTGCTAAATTTTGACAAATTTAATCATATGACTCAAAGTAAAATAGCATGAAAATTAAGTGTATAGTATATCCGGAAAATATAAGATATATAGTATGGGTAAAAATGATGGCTAATTCCCTAGAAAAAGGTACGCTACTTCCAACCATCAACTTTTTTTTAAAAAATTCTGTTGTAATTAAATTGAAAATAAAATGAGCGAAAGGGATTGTTATTGCCCGATTGAATAATATCGCCACCCAAAACCAATTTGAGTAGAATATTGAGTGAAATTTAGATTATGCTCATACTCATTGTTTTAAAACAAAGTATATTCTTTATTTAATGGAATAATTTTAATTGTTTAGCCTAAATTTCAACTAGTAATGCTTTTGCAATTTGATGCAAATTATTAGATATAACCGAAATAACATCCCCAAATTAATAACTAAGACGAAGTTACTTATTTGTGTAACCAATTTATTGATTAATAATAAGCTGGTGCTTTTGCCCTTATTAATATTGGCATTTTCTGAAATTTATAGCAGCATGTCACCAACCCATCCAAGTATGATGGCAGCAATGCCACCAATTCGAGGTATACCAGCTGGTGGACCACGTGTGTCACTAAGAGGAGCTATGGGCCGTGGCGATTACGGTAAGTTTAAATATTTTTTTATTTAAATAATAATTCAATATTACGGTTAGCTAAAATATCACGCGCGTAATCAATTCAACACAAATTATAAAATATCCAAACAAAAAAGAAAAAAAAAGACTTGAGAAAAATATAAAAAAAAACGTTACAGTTTCAAATTTTAAGTCAGTCACGCTAGTATTTTTTATTTACGATTCAACAGTTCGCTAGTAAAATGTTAAATATATATGTATATAATAAGCTGCGAAAATTTTTCCGACTACTAAAAAAAAACTATAATATACCATTCATTCATAAATTCATCATTAATTTCATTCAAATATTAAAAAAATATTAACAAGTTTACTACTAATCATGTCACTAACATTTATATACATTTTTCAGGATCAATTTTGCATTATTACTGTATTTGTTTTAATTTCTTTTCATTTTTATTTTTATTTTAAAACTTTGGTTTTCATTCTCATTGTTTGTGTTTTAAACTTTTTTTTTTTATAATTATTTTTAACCAATTTAGCATGTTTAAAACTAATATTTTATATTTTATACATCCTGCAAATCCCGCACTTAATCCTTTATTTGTTGTGTGTGTGTGTGTGTGTGTTTTTTTTAAATTATGTAGTAAATTAGTTTTGCATGCTATATTATTTATAAACGCAGGGACAAAATTAATGCATTACTAAAATTTTTTCACTACTACTGTGATTTTCTGGGGAGGGGCTTCTTTTGAGTTTTAAGCCTATCATTTCAAAATTAATAAAAAAAAATACAAGTATAAGTAAAAATTTTATTGAAGCATTCATTTTGACCAGTAGTTTATTTTATTTATATCGAAAAAGAAACGTTAGGAAAATATAATTCTTAAAAACAATGTTTTAAAAATCATTCCAATTTCGCATGCTAAAAATTGATAGATAAATATAACTTGTGTGAATTTTTGAAAATTATCCTTGTATAATCAATATATAGGTAGTTATAACATTTGTAGATTAGAAAGAGTAAAAGTAAAACTCCCATACTTTCTTGAAAAAATATTGCTATCAAATAAACAATGTTAGAACGAATTAGTTTGAGTACGTACTATTTACAGGGTGGAGCTTGGTAAGTATATAGCAAGGTTTATGAATGGCTCTTTTTGTTTCCATTAGTTTAATTATTATTATTTTTAATACTTTACAAAAAAATAGACCCGGCATGTCAGTATTAAATTGTGACAGAAATAAAAAAATAGTACTAAATTTAAGCGGTAAACAACTATTTTTAATAAATGATATTTGAATGAACCTAGTATGACTCTATAAAATATCAAATGAAAACTATTATTTATATAAAAACAAAACATAAAATTATTTTGAAAAAAAAAAAAAAAAAAAAAACCTGTGTGTGAGTGCTGTATTTATATTATTGTAGATTACGATTACGAGTTTTACGGGTATTCCGATTATCGTGGGGGATACAATGATCCTTATTATGATGATTATTACCGAACTTATGATGGAGAATATTTTTATGATTACCCTCCTAATGGTGTTGCACCATCCACTGCAGGAACTCAAAAAGCTTCAAGAGCTACAGCGGTGGGTTTTGTATAAAATTGATTTTTTTTATAGACTTTTATTTCGTTTTTGATTTATTATGTTATGTTTATAAATGTTAATTTTAAAATAAACATATATAATTTTATCTTTTTTTTATTTTAATTATTTGAAATTTCAATTCAAAATTATTATATAATTATGTCGGGTCAATTTGAATTACGAAAATATAACCATTATAAAGAATGGCAGGTTGCTGTTTTATAATTTTTGCTGAAAATTTTTCAAAACTCTCTAAATAATTATACAACCAAACGGCGGAAGCAGCCCGGGAGGCGGGAACTTGTTTATAAATATTCCTTATTTACAGGGCTCGATGTTTCATTTTTTTCAATATTTGTAATATTATTTCTGTCGTTTTGTGCCCAATATCCCTTTAACAAATTAAAGAAGTTATTTTGGCCTATACATATTTCTGGTTATCGGTTTGATGAAAGTAGAACTCAGAAGTAAAGGTTGTATATAAATATATCGCACCATGCGTGCAATAAAATGATAAGTACTACTTATCGCGTGATTATATTTTTAAAATTCGTGCAATGTGCAACTTTAAAAAAATGTTTTTACACGAGGTTTCTTAATAATTCCAAATTTCAAAGCGTGAAAAACGACTTTTTGACTTATTATTTTATTGCACGTATGGTGGGATATTGACATACCGTCATAGTGGCAGCAAAAAGCCGTAAGTCCAAATATTCAACTTTGTTTTTACTGAATCACTGGGCGCATCCATCGCAGTGAGGTCTCAAAAGCGAATAAGGCGTGACATACGACTTTTAGCAGTCACCACGACGATATCCTAATTCTAATTAGCTTCTGGTCGGCAAAGGTCGGTAAACGTTGATGATTTGTCCAAATACTGAATTATAAAAAAACACAAAACAACAACAATTTCAAATCGTACTTGTAAAGTCTTTGCTAGTAGGGACATCACGTGAAATTTATACACTCAATCCTGTAATCCTATCGTAACAAAAAAACAAACTCAATCCTCTAATCTATCTAACTTAAGAAGTTTTCTCAAATTTCTTGAAAATAAGATATATTTAAAGATCATAGTTTGCATTAAGGTGAAATTCCAAACAAATTTAATTTGATCCGAAACTCTCATATAAGTTTTGCTTTCTTACAAAAATTTTGAAACCTCTGGTTTATTTAATTTAAAGACCAAAAGGACCTTCGAACTTAATGAACTAAATATTAATAAAATGCAATTATAAAATTGGCCACCTAGGTTTATAAAATTTAATGTTAGATACACTCATTGTAATAATTCAGCAGCAAGAAGGATAAATTACTTTAAATATAAATTTAATATGATTTAGCTAAATCATATTAAATATACATTTAATATGATTAAGCTCAACAAATACTGATTATCTAAGGCCTGAAAAATAGCATCATTTCTAGGAAGCAGTTTGTAATTACTCCGGAAAGAAGGTTGACTAAACTATTACAAGAAATGGTAAAATATAACAGAAAAATTTAATTCTTGAAAAACATTTTCTATATTCTAGAGCAGAGGTGTCCACTAAAAAATTAAAATGAGTGGAAACTAAGAAAAAATATTTCAGTAGTAAATTCATCAAAAATTGTTATGGTTCTGAAAGAGAGCCATCCGTAGTAAATGTTACAAATTGTTTTCAGAAAGCCTATTGCTATCTTTGAGCAACCCCAATAATCCATTCTATGCAGTTTATCGTATTGCCTCTTCACATTACTAGGTTCCAATGAAGCCAGAACTGCTATGCAAATTAGGCATTATAAGAAGACAAACTCGTACTCCCATTCCATGCAGAAATCCCTGACTTTCAATGACAAATGAATACTAAATTAATAGCACTGGGTTGCTTTGATAATATTACGGTTGGTTTGTTATTTAATTTTTTGATAAAAAATATTTGTATCACAAAGAGGGAAAAGTGTTTCTTGTTGATGTGGTTGGGAGCTCAAAGAGTGGAGCACCGGTGTTGTAGAGGGCACCTTAATTCCCACAGTGGTATCCTTTGTCACGCCAAATAAGACTATTCATATATATATATATATATATATATATATATATATATATATATATATATATATATATATATATATATTCCTAAATCTTAACAATTAGTCTTTCAATGGGCACTTTCTGGACCGCCAACTGTTATCAACATGTTGGGCAAAATCGACATGTGGTTTTCTGAATGCATTCGATTTATCAAACATTTCATCGCAATGTAAAAGATCGAATGTCATTTTTGTAACAGTAAATTTTCAAAGCCAACATGTTGTGAGACCTGAAATCACCCCATGGCACGATACGTTTGAATTTTTACAATTTTTACAACTTTTGCAAATACAAATAATAGATAATAATTTTAAAATTTGCAAAAGTTGTCCCATGATCATAGGCTACTACTGTTACCATTTCTCTTATTAATTTTTAAAATAATTATAATAATAACTATATGAGTAATAATTTAGCACTAGGGAACTTTTTTGTTGTCTAATCAGTTCATAATAAATCCTAATTAAAATTATATTAGCTAATTTAAATTTCTTCTTGAAATTGGCTTTTCTAAGCATAATATTATTTTAAGCTATGTTCCAATAGGACAAATTGACTACTTGCAAGTACTTGTGCAACTAACTACACCATCGATTTCGTATGAGCAGCTGGGATTAGATTCAAGTACTTGTGAGTAATTTACTAGCGTCAATGGAACATAGCTATTATTAGCACACAGTATTACAAATAACATTATAATTCAAGTTCCATCTATACCATGAATTATATTTGCTTTATAATACACACACATACAGTCCTTAACAAAATTATTTGTGCTTCCCAAAAACAGTCCAATTAAACAAATTAAAATTGAAAATAATTGCTTGTATTAAAAAACAACTTGAATCTTAAAAAAAAAAAAACTTACATTTCAATTCAAAATACATAGGTTCGATAAATCTGTGGTAAGCGGTGGACGCCTACCTAGTGTTTCTTGACATTGGTAATTCTAAGCAAAATAACTTTTGTACGGGACTGAAGTTTATCGCTGTCCCAAATATAAGAGAAAAGCTGTTAATAAAATTCGCTGCGATTTTATTTATTTAGTTTGCATATTTTTTTTTTTATAGTATTATTTAATTTTAATTTATTATTTTAAAATGTTTAAACATTTAAGAATTACACGTTTAATTCATTACTTTAAAATATGTTTTAACATTTAAGAATTACACATTTATTTATAATAGTTTACGCTTATTTTGCTTTGCTTTTATTTATTTTTTTGAGTTTGCACATTTCCAATTTAATTTTTTTAAATGCTTTTTTGTTTTTTTTGTTTCATAGACCTGCTTTAAATAACCCTCCAAACTATACATATATACTAAAACTACTTACTAATTTTTGTTTTGTGGAAATTATCAGTCAACCCCTAACTGCATATATTCTTTTGTTGTAACACTAAAAATTCTTATAAATTAATTATAGGCCCATAAAATATATTATTAATTAATGTAAAACAGCAATTCCCCGCTTAAGCAACCAGCCTTTATTTAAATATACTAAAACCAATAATTAATTTATTATGTCATCAAAAGCTTGTAGTATCATCCTTTATATAAAAAAAAATAAAAATGAAAACAAGTTTTTTATATAAGAGAAAAAAATAAAACTATTTAAACTGTGATCGTTTTTTATAATTAAATATATATACAATATATAGTTTACAGAAAAATAAAAATTTATAACATTTATATATTGTCAATCGCAAGAAGCTGTTTAGCTAAATTAAAAGTTATTAATTTTATTGTTTACAAAAATTGAATTGAAATTTTATATTTTTTTTTTATAATTAGTTTTATTATATAGTTTTGTTATTTTTTTTTTTTTTTTAATTAAAATTTTAATAGACACAAAACTATAGATCATATAATTTTATATGTATAAAGCACACAACATACATACTCGTTAATTATTAAATTTACATATTTTTTAAAAATATAATTTGAATTTATTATACAAAATTGTTTTTCATCTCCAAAAATTTATTGATTTTTTTCTAATTTTATGTTGTGTGTTGTTAGGACGGGCCCTTTGGGCTATACGACATGTCTGATTCAATTATTGAGGTATAAAAATCAAAATCATCTATTTGACGATTTTAGCAAAAAATTTTGAAATTATATTTATTTAAAATTATCACAATATTTTTATTTTAAAACGAAAAAAAAAAAAATTATATTTTACATGGTAAAAATATTGTGTTAAGACATTTTTTTGCCAAATCGTTTATTTTTTTGTTCATTTGTTTTTTTTTTTAATTAATTAGTAATTATATATAAATTGAAAAGTAACCGCGTAATAAATTATACAAAAAAAAAAAGAAATATTATATATGAATACTAATTAAAATATTATTTTTCAAATAAAATTCTAACGGGTTTTCTTTGCTTTTTTTCATTTATATTTGGGGGTTTATAAACTCCAAAATAATTATATAATTGTCAAAACAAAAAAAAAAAAAAATTAAAATTGACTGTTATATAAATATTAGGGGGTTGGTCCTGGGCGTGGAATCACGGGGCGTGGTCGAGCCGTTGGGCTCCGTGGCAGCACCAACCGTCAAGTGGCGGCCCCTCCGGTTCAACGGGGGGCCACCGTGGGGGCTCCGGCAGCAACCGGGGGGGTCCGTGGGGCGGGTCAAACTCGTCTCAACGTTCGTGGCACCCAGCGCGCCAAGCCGCTGCCAAATTTACCAGGTGAGGAGGACGGTCTGTATCGTTGCCAACGGCTGGGTTCTCTTACTGCTTTGATGGTTGTCACAAGCAAACAAAAAAATATTATAAATATTCCAAGTTTTAAAATTAATAGTAAAAATGTCGAAATTTTCGCTGCATTGTAATATATCTGTGTATATAAACACATAATTTATATATACAATATAAAATAATTGCATGCAAATGTAGTTTGTTGGAATTTCACGATAATTTTTATTCAAATAACACATCCTACTTGTTATACGTATAAAGAAAACAAATTTACCATCTCTATATAAAATAAACGTTAATTTTAATTAAAATTAAGATTATGTTACATTTATATAACATCTTTTTTGTTTCCGTTTTATTTATTTTTAATTACTATAATTTCTTTAATTTTTTTTTAACACTAAACACGAAGCAGTATGGGAGCACAACCGTTGTTGTACAAATGTCAATGAAAAACTTATACAAGAGCACAAAGAGCCAATAAAATATTATAAATTTTTCATTGAAAATTAAATAATTAAAACAAAAAAAAAAATAATAATTTCTTTTCTTTTTTCGTAAAAAAGAACTGAATCGATTAGTAAATTTTTAGATTTTATTTCGCTTGTCTAATTTTTTTTAATCTGTTTTATTTATATATGAATTTGATGGTTAATGTTGCTTTTTTTTAATATAAAAATTCACCAAAAAAATTAGGCAAGCATGATTTAAATGTTTCAAGATTTATAATTAAAGAATGATTGATTGTTTCAAATGTGTGTGCGTTTTATTTACTCGTATGAATGTATATTTATTGAAATTAGCATACTACTATAATTTCAATTTAAATTACGAAAATATTAAAAAAAAATGTATATTAATTTGGCGCAATAATTTTTATTAATTAAATATTAATTTTTTGAGACTGGTTGAAAAATAAATTAAGATAAAATAAAAAATAAAAACATTGCGATTGCACATGCCTATTTTATCCTTTTGCTTACATGCTAACAAAAATCCTTATCCCATTTTTTTTTAATTCGATAATACTAATCGATTCGTTTTTGATTATTTTTTTAAATTTTTTTTATTTAAATGTACATATATTTTTTTTAAATTTAATTTAAATTAATCAATATACATATATATTCATGTATTTTCATTTTTAAAACAATTTTGTAAAGTTAGTTTCTCATCTATATTTGTGTTTTGTTATTAATTTTTTTTTTTATATATATATTCATCATTGATTAGAAAAACATTAATAATTTTATTAATTTTTTTATATACCAAAAAAAATTATATAAATATTTCATTGAACACTTACAAACCAAAAATAATATATTTTACAGCATAAATTCGAAAATTAAATATGTTTAATTAAAAAATCGTGCATATGAAAAATGGAAAATAAAAAATACACACGGAATTAGAAGAATTAAAACCTCAAGTCAACTTATATAATATTATATACAATTGAGAAAAATGAAGAGAAAACATGAAAATTAAATTTTTTTTATATATTAATATAATATAGGTTTTGATCCTTTTATACAATTTCCTATTTCCTTTATGCATTTTATTTTTTTTTTTTGTAAATGAGCACAAAAAGCGGAAATCTATATTTTTTTTTACTTGTTTTTTAGTTTATATAATTTTTTGTTTAATTTTTTTCGAAACCCAATAAAAATTTTGTTTATTTAATTTATATTTTCGTTTTATGATTTTTTTTTTTTGTCTATTTCATAGATTTCTGCATAATTTTTCTGTATAATTATTAAAAATTGTAACATAATTGTCAAAAATATATATTATTATAAAAAAAAAAGATATATTTGTGAGGTGTATTTTAATAGTTTGGATTGGTTATTTATTGTCTAAAAGCATATTTTACGTATTTTTGCAGCGGTCGGTAAACGTAAATTTGATGGGAGTCATCAAAATCAAGGGGATTCTAAGCGACGATATCCGAGTGGTGTGGTAGGAAATGGTGGTGGTAATTGGGGAAGTCAACCGCTTCCACAACAACCTTTAGGGACAAATGGCGAACAGTGGTATACGGACACTTATCCTTCATGGAGTTAAAATGGTTCTTTTTAAAACATTTTTCATTAAAACTAAAAAAAAAAACATATTTTTGGACTGACTTTAATTTTTTTATTATTTGTTTTTAATTAAGGACGATTAATTTATATGGCGATATATTAATTAAATTATTTAATTTAGGATTTATCAAAATTATTAACATAAATTGTATTTTTATATAAAAAAAAACCCAAGTAACAAAACTAAATTTGTGTATAAATTATTTATTTTTGTAATATTATTTTTATTTTATTTAGAAATTAAGAATTTGTTATTTAAAATTTATAAAAAACATGTAAGTTTTCGAAAATATTCTTCTAAATTTTCGCCATTTATATATATATATATATATATATATATATATATATATATATATATATATATATATATATATTTATATATATATCTAAATATTTGATATTTCTAAATTTAAAAAGGACCGTTTTTCTTTATTTTATTATATTAAATATAATAGTTTATTTTTTATTTTATATATTTAAATAATGTGTCTGTCGTATCACGATTTTAGTTTGTTATTTTTATTTAAACTTATTAAATTAAGCCATCAAATTTAATTAAAAACCACCATTTTCTAACTAAATAAATAATAAAATCAATATATTATCAATAAATTATCAATTATTACATCGACTGATCTTCTTAATATACATATATATATTTGTATAATATATAATAAAAAAATACACAAAATATTAAAACGTATGACTACTACATTTGGTGAAGGTTAATTAAAATAAAAGTAAAATCGAAATTATATATATACATAAATTTATGTTATAAGGTTAATTATCAAATATTTAAAATTTTTTTTAATTATAAAATCAGAAGGAATGCCACATATATATATATAAAAATCTATTTTTGCAAAATTTGTGATGAAAATTAAGGATTTATAAAATTAAAACAGGAAATTGTGATTTCGTTTCAACTAAAAAAAAATATTATTTGGTACGACAATATTTTTCGATTAAATCGATTAAAAATTTTATATATATTATTAATCACTCTGTGGTCAAAAAAATTTCTTTAATTTGTTTTATTATTCGTAGATTTTAAGATTAAAAACACTTTAATTAAAACAAAAAAAAAAAAAAAAAACATTTCAATCGATGAAATCGATGTAAAAATTATATATTTGTAAAAACTTTGCATAATCGTTGTAATAATTATTTTTTATATTTTATCCATTCGATAAACGAAGAAAAAAAACGTCGCTTAAGATAAGATAATTGAAAATTAATAAAAAAATTAAAAAAATTATAAAAAATAAATATTATAGTTGAAAACACAATATCATACAAAACAAAACATAGTTAATGAATCAAACAAATTTTTTAAAAATTTAGTTGTCCGACTTGTTTGCCACCAGTTACTGTTGTATAAAATGTTGTGATAGCGCGCGCTCTTTGAGATATTTTGGCCTTATTTTCAAAATCAATAAACCACACATAATAAATTTCAAGTCCATCTCTAGTATCTATAGAACGTTTCTGGTTGCAAATATTTTACTTGCATGTACGCTACCACATTTCTTTTTTTTTATTCTTTTTTTTTTTTTTTTTGAGAAGAAAACCCCTTGTCGCAAAGACTCTAAATAAAATGAGATTAAGATTATATATTTGAGGATAGATTAAAATAAATAAATTTAAAAATGAAATAATAAAAATTATTGGCCGTGATATTTTGGTTTAATGTTAATTTTTTTTTTGTTCTAATCAAATGAAATGAAAATATAAAAATATTATGATGTGATGCAAATTATTAAAAATAAAAAGCTTATTTAACCATAATAAAATTCTTTAGAAAAAGTGACATCCCCATAAAACAAAAACAAAAGATATTTTTCTATAAATAAAAAATTTTAAATTAAGAAAATCAAAATTATTCAGTTTAATCGCATCAAGCATTTTATTTTCTTAGGAATAATAAATAAACAATATTTTTTATATATATGAAATAAAATACATGCATGTATATGTTTAAAAACTAAAAGTATGTACATATATATGTTGTATATAAAAAAAAAATTAAAAATTATAAAAAAAAAAATACAAATAATTTCACTTCAAAAAGGCGCTAGTTAAGATATTTGAAAAACAAAATATAAACAAAAAGAAAACAATTTTGAATTAAAGAAACATTTAAATTGATAATTGCATAATTATGGGATATTACATAAAATCACATAAAAAAATTAAATAAAAATCGAAAAATTCAAAATTTTCATGTGATTGTTATTGGTGCCCAGAAAGCTGCCTTATACAAGCAAGTGGGAGAAAAGACTGATGAAAAATAAACACTAATAATAATAATAATAATATAATAATAATAATATTAATAATAAAATAAATATAAAAAAAAAAAATTATTAATTTAATTAATAACCGTCACTGTTATATTATGATAATAGTACATGATAAACATTGATTTAGTAATAAATGTTTTAATATTTAAAAAAAAAACCACAATATTGTTGATGTTAAAATTTTAAATTTTGCTTAATTACCATTTTTTATTTTTATTTTTATTAAAATATTTTTTTTTTTCTTTTACTAATTATATTTTGTATAAATAATCTAATGAAACACATCAACATATAAATACAATATATAAAAGTAAAACGGTTATCCGAGTTTTTTCTTTATTTAATTAATTAATAATTTTTTTATGTTTCGAATTTTTGTAATCTTTATTTTATTTTATATAGTAATTGTTAAATTTTTTTTATTTTTAATTTTAGTTAATTTTACATATGCAATTAGTAAAAATAATAATAATAATAATAAAAAAAATCGTTTTGTTTATGTTTTTTATAATTAATTTTAATTAATTATTAGAGCATTTTTTTATTTGTTTTATAATTTAAAATTTAGTTTTCGTTTGTATTAATTCCATTTAATAAACATAAAAACCGGTAAACCGTTTCTTTTATATATATTTAAAAAAAAAAAAATTAAATAAAAATTCTAATGTACAGAACGAACTTAGATTAAGTTTAGTTATATATTTAAAAAGAAAAAAAAAATAGAAATGGAAGATACACTCACTAGTTTTTAAATAATGACTTTTTTCGGTAAGATTTATCTTTAATAAATATATTTTTTAGGAGCAGTTTTATTATAAAATCCAGTCTATAGTTATTTTATTTTGCTTTAAATTTTTCTTTTTATTTAGCCCTCTCAACGTTAGTGTATCTCCCGAAATCTTAATAAATAAACTAGGTATTAAACAAAACTAAACAAATCAAATATCTATTCTTTCTAGTTTTTTCTTTATTAATTTTTTTTTGTTTGCTTAACTTAATTATTTTTTTACAATATTATAATTTTTTATTATTTTTTATTTTTTTTGTATTTGGATACTAAATAAATATAGATCTATGTAATATTATTGTTCATTCAGTTCTTTTGCCGTAATGAAATAAAAAGTTAAAACAAAGCTACACAATTTTTATACAGTTCAAATACCCACTTGTCATTATATAAAATATAAAACTTAACAATTTTTGAAGCAAAATAAAATTAAGAGGAAAAAATGTGTTATATTCAAAAGGACAGTTATCTTAATTGAATATCAAACTATAAATAAAATAATTAAACATATTGAAGAAAACATGAATATTTGTGATGTAAAATTGTAAAAGATGATCTTTTTTTTAAGTATCCGCTTAACAACAAATTCACAAATATAGTCACTTTTTTCTTTGAAAAATTTTTGAAAATAATACAATTTTTTATACAAATTATTATAATTTATAAAATAAATCTATGTTTAACCACAGTTTTAATTTTAGAAAATAATAATAAAATTCATATATTTATTTATGTACGAATAAATAAATTTATTTATATATAAATATTTGTATACAAATAAAATCATATAAATTTGAAAATTTTATTTTAACTTAGTTTAGAAAAAAATAATTAATAAAAAAAAACTAAAAAAAAATAAAAAAAAAAAAAAAATTCATTATCTTTCGAGATATTTTAGAAAACTAAAAAAAAATTTAAAAAATAGTCGGCAAAAATCAATCTATTATAAAAAAAATGCAAATCAAGTTGTTGAATTATTTGCACAAAAAGTTTTTTTTTCTCCATTAATTTTATTATTTACTTAATCATTTAATTAAAACAATTGGTTTCCGTTACAAACTAAACTATACATCCAACATTTAAAAATAGTTTCCACATTCACAATAATAACCATTTTAAAATAAAAAAACATAAAATTTGCTGTTTTATTTTTTTCTTATTTGAATTAAATTGTAACCATAAACTAAAATAGTAATCAATTATTGCAAAAATATAAAATATATACATATATATTCTTTTTAAATAATAAATAAAATTTAATTTACTTAGAACTTAAAACAAAAACGAAAAAAAAAAAAATTAAAAGAAAAAATTTAGACAGCTAAAATTTTTTTTTATGATTACTACTAAAATAACATTAGTTTACACCAGTTTATATAAAACAAAAAATAAAATTAATTATATATAAAAATAATGTTTTTTTTTTCAGTTTTTAAATAAAAAATAATTCAACTATAATAATTTAAAAAAAAAAAAAAAAATGTTTTATTTAATTTATATATTATATTATACACACACACTGAATTGATTTTTGTTTTTTTTCTCGTTTTTTTTATTTCTTACGTACGAGTATATGTAGTTATATTTAAATATTAACCTAATTAATTAATAATGATTAATGATATAATAAATAAACAAATTTTTACAGTTTAATTTTCGTTTATTACATAAAAATAAAGGTATAAAAAATTTATTGAAATTTTTAAAAATAATTTTTATTATATATTTTAATATATGTTTTCTTTATTATTATTTTTTAAATAAATATATACATTAAACATATTGTATTTGCTTTTCCATGGTGTTAATTAAGAAAATAATTATAATAAAAATCGTAAGTGCTATAAAATATTTATTTATTATTTTGTTTAGAATAATAAACATGGTAGCGTTACTTGTCATGAGTTGATTAGGAAAACGCGACCTTCCTTTCGAGAAATTAGTCTTAATTGTAAAGCTTAATTGTAGAAAATATTTTTTGTATTTTTTTTTTTGTTAAATTAGCCTGTGGATTCCATAAAGTACTCTTTTGGTTAGTTCTACAGAAAACAGCTTTGTGCACGCTTTTTGTGAAAACGTTTCTCGTTATTTTTTTTAGTTATGTTTATAATTAACATTTACAAACTTACATTTACAAAAATATAAAAGATTTGGTTTGTTTCGGATTTCTAAAAATCGCTACTTAAATTTAAAAACTTTCTACTTAAAGTAAGCTGGAGTATCTTTTAATTTCGGTATTCTGATTCAGACTAAAATGTTGATTTTGATAATCCATGATTTAGCCGTGGACCACTTTGTTAGATTTTCTCGCCAACGCGCATCTAGATTGCTTGATCTATTAAGAATTCAATTTTTTTTTGAAAATCGCCTTAATATAAATCAGTAAATTCTGAGCCAAACTATTTCTGAATTTGCAATTGAATCTGCAACAGAAATATTTCGTGAACAAATTTCCCCTTCCGAACATAATTGTTTTGTTTTCCATTTAAAATATATTGAATCTGCTGAAAATTGTTCATCAGAAAATGGTCGTAAACTCGCACTGAGCGTACAAATAATAGTTTAAAACGGATTCCTAGATAAGGGAAATTTTCGTTCGTTTGACGTTTATACGTTCTCGTTTCATAGTTATACGTTTTCGTTTTTAATTATTTTTTTATTTATTTGTTAATACACGTGTAAGAGACCACCCTCTTGCTTACCACTCTAATTTGAGCAGAAGCTCGTTCCTTATAGAATGCGCAGAAAAAGGTGAATTATTGAATTTAAAAAAATAAAAATAATGCTGCATACTTCTTCTTTGAAAGATACTGTATGCTAAGGTACGTATTGCTACTTTGTAATCTTTAGTACTCTGATGGTCCCCTCCAAATATTTCGCGATTAAAGTCCAATTTTTGAATAATCCCATTGATTTTTTACGGAACAAAGAAAATTTAAACGTTTAACGTTAATCGTTGATTTATGTTTTCGAATTCACAAATACCAATCGTTCGAAAACGCCATTCGTTTATTTGAATTCGGATTTTCAAATAGGGGCCCGGCAAATTCTGAGTCAAAAAACCAAAAATTTGCAGTTGTGCTCCGACTGCGGTTTTTGATACCTCTAAAAATCGATTTCGGTATTTGCAAATGTTGTACCAACGCGCATTTACATTGCTTCATTATTTCCGTACATTTCATAGAAAATTAAGTTTTTTTTGAAAATCCCTTTACTATAAATCAGCCAATTGTGGGCCAAAAAATTAAAAATCTGCAATTGTGCTCCGATCAGCGTTCTTAATACCTCTAAAGATAGGTTTGGTTATTATATAACATTTAAAAAGATTAACATTTAAGTAGATGATGGATTGTCATTTTTATTATTAACATAAAAGTTTTTGATTAAATTTGTTTGGCATGTTTCGATTCCATTGCAACCCGTTCTATTCCAGACTCGAATGGACCCATAAATAAATACAAACTGCTTATTACTAAAATCTATCTTTGTACAAAGTTTCATCCAACACTATCAATAATTGTGGGAACGGGTGGCAAATCAAAAACAACAAAATTGTATGACTGGAAGGACGGAAGGAGGAACACAATATTTTTGTATTCAATATTTTGGAGTAACCTAATTCGTCGAGAAATTTAAAAATCTGGAACAACATTCTTTTCGCGATTACAATACTTATCCAATTTAAGGGTACAAATGTTTTCATAAATGGAATCACGCGGAATCCATAACAAATCCTGCCGATGCTATTTGAGTAAAGAAAGGAGGGATTGCAGGCGTTAATAAAAAATATTCAATTTACCTGCTTTGAGTGGGAAATTAAGGCTCTGCAAATCTCGTCTAAACACCTTATGCCCGTGCCTAGATGAAGAATCAGTTTGTTCGAGTTGGCGGACGTCTCAAAAATTCTGCCCTTATACTGTTAAACATCCAAGCCTTCTTCCATCCAATCATCCAAATAAATAAAAATAAGATCTGCTTTAATTATCATAATAGATATCTGTCCATTGGTCCACAAGCACTATTGGCGACAATTCGAGAAGATTATTATCATTGGAATATATACTTTGGAACAAAGATGTTTAGAAATTGCTTTAGATGTTTTAAAGGAGTGGTCTGGAAACTGTGTCATGTCGGCAGTGTACTGTTCTCCAAAAAATGCTATAAAAAACTCCAGTTCTTGGGTTATTTTACCAGTTAGGTAATACATTTCTTGCGAGGGTGGGGTGATTACAATGCCAAACATTCTCATTGGGGTTCCAGATAAGAATCGCCGAAAGGAACCAATCCAGAAAAAGCGAACAATTCGCCGTCAATGGCAACAAACAAAATCACTGTATATGCCTGCGATTTGCTTTGCGGGCAGAAGAAAACTAGAACATCCAGAACTATTTAAGTGATCTCTTGGCAACCGAGAGGATAGATTATTCTTTGAGGAAGGCAACAAAAAATTTAAAAGGACCAACAAATTCGAATCCACCGATTATCAACTGGAAATTGGGCGAGAAGCAATGAAGAGAAAGCCAATGGTTTGCTCTAACAACAGTATTTGCACCATACGAAGAAGATAATTATTTCGTGCTACGCCAGTAGATGGATGATGGCATATCATATAAACCTATGAAGTATGAATAAGTTAAGAATACAATTAAAAGTTGCATAAGCCCGAGAAAGGCACTAAGACATGATCTTATTACTGCGATCATACGAACCAGTTAAATTCCTCAAAAATGGAAGAAAACCTTTGATCACAATGATACATATGCCAGAAGAAAATGAAGCGCAAATCTCATCATATTGTCCAATAAGCATGCTGCCCACAATCTCAAAGCTATTTGAAAAAATGTTACTAAAGAAATTGAAGCCAATATTAGAAGAACGGCGCGTTATTCCAGACCATCAATTTTAAGATCAGCTTATGGGACTACTGCCGTGGCAGTTGACTACTGTATACTATTTTACATTCACTACAAAATTCGAGGAAAGAGACCAACGACGTTCACCTAGCGGGTAACGCAAAAAATAATGGGTGATCAAGCTCGAGTTGAAAGATCTATGCAGAGATTATACATCAATTTTCTGGGTCCCTATCCCCGACCCAAAAGCGGAAACTCCTATCTATTCATCGTTCTGAACCATTTTAGCAAGTACGTGTTTTTCAAACCTAGGCGAAACGCTACGTCAAAAAACGTCTGTAATTTCCTAGTTTTCGTGTGCATTATTCAGTCCCGGAACCCATTATATCCGATAACGCTCAACAATTTACTTGATAAATATGGAGTGACTCACATTTCTCAATTCAATTTATACGAAAGGGTAAATCGCTATATTTTAGCTGCAATAAGAGCTTGTATAATTGATGATCACCGTGACTGGGATGTGAATTTACCGGAAAATCAACATGCTCTTCGCAACGTAGTTTATGAGTCAACGCAATTTGCGCCACATTACATCTTATTTGGACAACACTTAATATCACATGCAACTGAGTCTCGGTTACTTCGGGAATTAATCTTAACTGGTGCACGAGATATTTCGGCACAATGTAATGCTAACGGAATAAATAGATGTCAGGGATCTAATTCTAACACATCTCAAAAAAGCGTATATGATAAAGCTGCTCACACATACAACCTTCGAAGTACTAAAGGTGAATTTCAAGAAGGACAGAAGCTCTTTATTAAAATCCAGATTTTTCGAGATTCACAGAATATATAGTTTATTCGAATTTTTCTGGGTTAATCATGGTTGTTCAGAGGTCTATTCTAGATTTCTTAAGTTTTTTGATATTTCTAGGATTATTCGAGATCTTTATAGATTTTCGAATTTATTCGAATTTTGTAAGGCAAGGTTCTGCGGTTAGCTTTGAATTATAAAACTTGCAGAGTTACACAAATAAATCTAAATGGTGATATTTAAAAGATCTTGTGAGATTATGCCAAAATGTCGATATTTCCCGACTTCTTGTAGATTATTCGAAATTATTCGGGAACGTCCTGGTTATTTACGTTGCACAGTGAAACCCATTTTGGATGAAAGATATTTGAATTTTTTACAAAAAATATCCTTTGCAATATCAAATTTCTGAATAAAATGATTTGAATTGAGAAGCTTCGATAAGTGAAAGCTGTTAAAACTTAAAGTTTTTAAAACGAAAGACAGAATTTATGGAAAGGTACAAAAATTACCGAGAAAGTATAAATAAATTATCAAGCTTAAAGCTCATTGAAAACAAATACTCTAAATTAATCCCAAAATACCATATTTCTTCATAATATCAAATTTGAAAGTAAATGGTTTGATTTGGAAAGCTCTTAAAACTGAAAGCTTTTAATAGATTACATTGAGCATAAATATTCTAAATCCTACCCGAAATTCCGTCATCCCTTGCAATATTAAATTTCGAAGTAAAATGGTTTGTTTAAAAAGCTTCGATATGTGAAAGCTCTGAAAACTAAAGCTCTTAACAATTTTTTCAAATACATAATTTATGCTCATCACACATTTGATTAAAATCCTGAAATTATACAAACGGTAAAAAATGTTAAGTTCAAACCCCAAAAGGTAGGAATTAATTATCAAGCCTAAAGCTGCTCATTGTTAACAAATATTCTAAATTCATCCCAAAATTTCGTCACCCATTTTAATACAAAATTTCGGAGTAAAATGATTTGGTTTGACTAAAAGCTCGTGATAATTTACATTGAGAACAAATATACTAAATAGTCCCTAAATTCCGTTACCCTTTGTAAAGTCGAATTTCTGAGTAAAATGGTTTGGTTTAGAAAGCTTTTCTAATTGAAAGCTCTTAAAGCTAATAGTTCTTGACACTTTTTGCAAAACATAATTTTTGCTCATAAAACATTTTAACAAAAACCTGAAATTAAGAAAAAAATCATAAATGTTAAGTTCACTCCCAAAAAGTATAATTTAATTATCAAGCTTAAAGCTCATTGAACACAAATATTCTAAATTTATCCTAAACACCACCTTCCTTTACGAGTATAATATCAAATTTTAGAGTTAAAAGGTTTGTTTTGAAAACCTCTTAAAACTAAAAGCTTTTGATGATTGATGATTAGCTTTGAGAACAAATATTCTAAATTTTAGCCAAAATTCCGTCACCATTTTAACAAAAACCTAAAAGTATGAAAAAAGCTCAACGTTAAAAGTTAAGTTAAAACTCAAACTTGTTTAAATTAATTATCAAACCTAAAACTAATTGACAATTTTTGCAAATACATATTTTATCCTTATACAATTTTTTAACAAAACTTACGGATAATTCAATATATGAGAACTTTCAAGAATATTCAAGATATGTGGTTTGAAAATCCGAAAGTCTTGATATTTTTCAAATTATATTCCAAATTTGTGACGCTTTATCGATATACTTAGAGATCGTCAGAGCATTGAGTTGGAAGATGCTTCGTGTCATATACTCTCAAAATCAGATACTTTTAATTAATGCGATGGACAAGACGATAGAAAGAAATAAGTTTTTCACTAAAAGCTTTAGTTGTTCATAGGTATAAGAAGCAGTTTTAGGAGCCGAAAAAAATGTATGTTGTGGTGGGCCCGAAATTTGTAGTTACGCCACTGTTCCCGTTACTCGTTCGCAATGTGTACCGGCCTTAATAAGCACACAAGTACATAAATAGTCAATAAAGCATTAAAATAATTGATCCTAAATTATTTATTTCGTGCGTATTACAGATATTGTCCGTGAATTTCCAGATAAGGGTTAAATCAAAGATACCATAAAACATATTAACATTTCTAAACAACTAATTATTTAGAAACCCCGAAAATTAATTTAAACACATACACAAAACACAGGAAAATCAATTGTCAAAAATCAATTAAACCAACTTGAAAACAGCAAAATATATGAGATGACCGCGAAACATAAAAGGTGATATTTTACATCATGGATTATCATTCTAGTAGTATGCTTAATCCGTAAAGACATAGTTCATAGAACTTCGTTTTGTAAATTTTTGGGCGCATTGAATAAAATTTTAATCATAATTTAATTTTTTTTTTATTTTTTTTGAGTTACAATTTTATTAACAAGCACCTTAAAATTTAATTTGAACTCTCTGTTTCACATTCTACATTTAGTTCATTAATAATTCGTCGAACAGTCATCTTGTAAAATGGTTGTAATTTATCCCTCTTAGTTACCTTCAAAATACTTGTATTACGTTTTTTCGCACGATCGAATTCCTTTTTTGCACTAGAAGCTTCAAAAGCCATATATTTTGCCCTATCCGCACTGCAAACTGCAAAATCAGCAATACATGCAATTTGGTATACATTGTTAAATGGTGGTTGATCCCGTTGTGGAAATAAATACGGTGGTAATTTTCGAAAAGAATTCATATATTCTTGATGCGATATCTTTAAACATACTGTTCGCCTGTTGTGAACACTATTTGGTTGTTCCTCTGGTGGAACGAAAACGGATTCATATTCAGCGTTTCGATATTTTAGAATGGTCATAGAATCTCTAATGTAGGAGAGCGCTGAAATACGTTTCATTCTAACAGCTTCATAAGCTGGTCCCAAAACCCCATTCAATAATTTTAATGTTTCTTCACTGTTTAGCTTATGTTCGATCTCGTGCTTCAATAAATTGGTAATTCGATTTAGTAAATTAATATTAGTATCAAATTTTAGAGCACTCATTTGCTCACTTAATTCGGTTAGCATACGGGCTGCAAGAAATTCTGGATCAATCAGTTGCAGTAAATCGGTCAATAGATTTGAATTGTCTATACTATTTTTGGCGTCTTTCAACATTCCCGATTTTCTCGTTATATAATCAACCGAAGCCACACCAGAATCTTCATCCTCATCGCACGAAAACCAATTTACTTCCACATGGTCGGAAGGTAGTGCCTTTTTTAATTTATCTAGTTCATCTTTTCTCTTACGTGCCGCTTCATTGGTACAAATTGTTCTAATTGGAATTACATTAGTATTAGTAACAATATGTATGTTTGATTCGTCAGTACATAAACATTGTTGTTTACAATCAAATGCAGCAAATATTGCTGATGGCGTAGCATTTAATTTCCGTTCTGATTTGCTGCTTTGATCGCCATCGTTATCATCTGGTTGCGGGCCGGTTTCTACAACATCAAATTCTTCGTGTGTAAAATTATAAAAGTTAAAGTACTTTTGAAATTGTTTCAAAATTCTTTTAAAGTGTTTCCGCCAAATTTCGATATTAGGACAAACTGCCAATTGTGGTTTCCACTGCTTGATGTCTCTAACGTGTTTTTTGATTATATCAATTTTCACCTGTTTATTTTTACACAACTGCCATTTCGTACATTTTGCCTTGGAATTTTCACCGCATACAATATAAATATTTCTCACAATATTCTCACAGATTGATGCATTCAGCTGAGATTTAATGTTATTCATACCATATTTCCACATTTTATAAACTAATGCCAAGTCTTTTTGGAACATTGCCTCTACCTCTTGTTCGATGGACTCGGTTAATTCTTTAGTCTTTCGCTCTAGGACGCAGTTTAGTAAAATTTTAAAATCCCCGTCCATATCATGCCGTAACTGATCGACCAATATTTTGTATTCCGATTGGAATTCATGATCAAGTTTCTGTATTAAATAAACTACCATTATCGGTAAACCATCATACAACAGCTTTTCAATACGCTTCTTTCGATGGTAGTACATTTCAGTGTAACGATGCTTCAAAAATTCAATTTCACATTCGTATCGATCTCTAATCAAACTTAACCTAAATTGAATACGTTTATTGTTCTCGAACCGTTTAACATTCCTAAAATTATTTTTACTTGCGTTTATTGAATCGATTTGGCCTTTTGTAATTCGTTGATCATAAATTTCATCACCAGTTTGAAGTATATGATTGTGTAAATCATCTTTTAAATTTTTTAAATCCATATTAATTTTTTTTAAAAAATGCCTCTGAAACAGCTTTGTATGTAAATAAAACAATGGGAGTGTATCATTTCGATAGCTTTGTTCACAAACGTCAATGATGGAAAGAGTTCTTCTGTCAAGTTACACAAAGTGTTGCTTTCTAATTGATAGCATCATTATTAGGTTAACCAATTGTTATGTGTCTGCAACGCTATTAAAGAAGAGAAGAAAAAAGAAGAAGGAACTTTAACTGATCGGAAATTGAACTGTTCTAATGATTTATCTGAAAATTTGTCTTTGCATACACTCAAAAAAAATTTACCAGTTAAATTTACAAAATCGTTTTGTAAAAGTGCTTACAAAATAAATTTGTAAAATTAAGATAAAATTGTTCATTATTTCCAAATGTATGTAAAATTTATTTAGTTTTCTATTAATTTAATAAAATTTTATACGTTTTATAATTTTCTTTATCAATTAAATTAAAACTAAAAATATGTTAAACTACAAATTATTTTTATTATGTTTACAGTTGCAATTTTGCTACCACCGAGTAAACATTTTAATTTACTTATTACTTGTGTGAAAAGTTGAATCAGCAGTTTAAATATTTTTTTATTTTTTTTTAAAAATATTGTGATGTGAAAAATAAGTGAAATCGTGATGTTCTCATCTCCGCCTCAAGTAAAAAAGGCTGGGCCAAATCAGCAGACAGCAATGTCCACAAGCGATTTGCCACCGAACGTCACGACCTCAGATATTTTTAATAAAAATACAAAAGTGCAGCATAGTCCAAAGCGACAACAAGTTCTAAATGTTCAAAAAATTACCTTACCAGGCAATTTAAATCAAAGTGAAATTATTAATTTAAATAACATTGGTGTATTGAACCATAACGAAACTAAAAGTGCATCGTCGCCAAATATTGACGATAAAAAAAACAATGACAATGCATCGACATCAGATGATAATAAAATAAACAGTGATGTAGGTCAGTGTTTAGTGCAAACGGGAATAGACCGGTATATTACTGTCCGATCAAAACGAAGAAGAAGCCCTAGATCAGCGGCCAGCGCAAGCGCGAATAAATTCACTAAGCTAGCTAGCGTTGAATTAACGCATGGTAATAGGTATTCTTGCTTGGTTGTTGACGACCCGCCGGCCGAAAAAACTCCAAAAACTGAGAAGCCGCCACCAATCTATTTGAGGGAAGAATCAAATAGAGAACTTGTTAAAACGATCGAGTTTATTACTGAAGGTGCATTTTATATTTCCGGGATCAAAAGAGGAGATATAAAAGAAACAAAAATTCAACCGCTCAATATTGATGCTTACAGAGCGTTAATTAAACATTTTGACCAAGTTGGTAAACATTACTTCACGTATCAACTAAAGAGCCAAAAAGGATTGGTTGTTGTGTTAAAAGGAATAGAGAGTTACATGGATGCAAACGAAATTCAAGCTGCTCTCGCTGAAAAAGGTTTCCAGTGCAAAACTATTACCAATATTTTTAATCGGGAGAAGGTTCCTCAGCCATTGTTTCGTCTGGAATTAGAACCAGACAATAAAAAGGTTAAAGGCAACCATGCAATATTTGACCTCAAATATCTACTGCACAGAAGGGTTACCATCGAGGAACCCAGGAAAAGAAATGGGCCGGTACAGTGCGTTAAGTGCCAAGAATATGGGCACATATATATATATATATATATATATATATATATATATATATATATATATATATATATATATATAAACCATGGTATGAATCTTATAAAATATTATGTTATATTTACAAAACCCTAAAACATTTCTGTGATTTATACAATTTTTTTTTTTAACTTTACGATAATTCATTAAATTCACGAAACAAATTTTGTTAATATAAAAGTCATTTTGTATAATTAAAAAAATGGGTTTGAAAGTGACAATATTATTTTGTGATAATTACGTTTATTTACCAATAGCACAATGTTCTTTCTTAATTTAACTATATCATTTTGTAAGTTTTACAAAATGTTTATTCACCGTTAAGATTTTTCGTCATTTATAAAAAAGAATTTACAAATCTTACAAATTATTTTGTTATTTTGAGAATTTTTTTTGGTATTTTTTACAAAATTTTTTTATGGAATGTACATATAATATTTAGTAAATTTCTATATTGTACAAACAACATGTATGTACAAGCAACATATATGTTGCATATTTACGAAAAAACTGTAATATTTACCTCGAAAAATGTGATTCTCACCTATATTTTTCTTCGAGTATATTGTTGGACAGAGCGAATCGAATTACACTATGGTATAAACGTAGTTAATATATTAACTTGTGCCTATAGCGGCGGGACACAATACTATATATAACTGTGAGCTGTCACAGAGAAAAACACACGATGTATATCGCGCTGTCCATTATATTATATAAAATAAAGATATTGAATTCGAAGTAATACTAATCATCTTAGTAGATTTTTACTTGTTTACCATAATATCGAGAGTGGTAACAATTGGTGGCGAGGATAACGGCTGTAATTATAAAATATTACAATAGTGAAAGAAAAAAAAAAAAAAATTATCATCGAAATGGCCGAGATGGAAAAATTGGTTAATGCGTTAACTGAATTAGTAAAAAAACTTGGTACACCTGTACCAAGTGGAGAACATCGAATGGAAAGCCTTGCCAACAGCATGCAAGTTTTCCGTTACGATCCTGACGAGGGATACACATTCGAGGCGTGGTATCAACGATACGAGGAAATATTCCAGAAAGACGCCAAATCTCTCAACGATGCAGAAAGAAATCGTTTGATTTTGCGCAAGTTGGATGCAAATGCTCATGACAAATTTAAAGATATGATTCTTCCGAAAACTCCAAAGGATTTTCCATTCGCTGAGGTGGTGAAGAAACTGAAAGACACTTTTGGATGACAGGAATCGTTGTTTAATACTCGGTACAAGTGTGTTCAAACCACAAAGAATGAGAACACAGATTATGTCACGAACGCAGCACAGATAAACCGAAAATGCGAAGAATTCAGATTGAAACTGCTAAACGATAACCAGTTTAAATGTTTAATGTTCGTGCGCGGGTTAAAATCCTCACAAGACGCCGAAACTCGAACCCGCCTTCTCGCAAAATTGGACGGGGAGGATACAAACAAACAATCACTAGAGAAACTAATCGTCGAAACTCAACGTATTTTAAGTCTCAAACGCGACACAGCGATCATTGGTGGAAGTTCAAAAGCTCAACCAGTCATTAACGCCATGAAGCAGACGCAACCAGGTTTTTCAACTCTGTCGGAACAACTTAAAGACAAACCGAGAAAGACGGACACGGTTCAAAATCAATCAGCTGGGCCATCCAGACCATGTTAGCTCTGCGGTGGTGTACACTTCGTTCGAAACTGCCAATTTGCGACACACAAGTGTAACCAATGTCAGAATGTAGGTCATAAGGAAGGGTATTGCCAACTAAATAAACCTCGAGTTTCGACATCCAACAAGCCGAGAAATCAGCCACGAGCACAGGTTCTACGTGTCAACGGGATCAACACCGACAAAAATCATGGCGATATAACATCCCGACGCAAATACATCAACGTCGAGATTAACGGAACCAGCGTGAAACTACAGATCTGAATCTCAGAGCAAACATGGAAAACTCTGGGGTCACCTGGATCCACATACAGCCCAACTGGAATAAAATCTGCTTCAAAGGACAGCGTCCCCATTATCGCAGAATTCGGCTGTGAATTGGGGATTAAAAACATCGGGCAAGTATATTCTGGTAAATGTTAAGTCACAAATATTACAGAGCTTGATGTTTTAGGCATAGACTGGATCGAACGTTTAGGCATTTGGGACCGTCCGATAAACGAAATATGTAATGTCATTCATGCGATACAATCAGAACATGACATATTCATTACGGAAGTGAAAAATGAATTTCAAACCATATTTAGCGATACACCAGGGAAGTGTTTAAAGGCTAAAGCGACCATCCACATAAAGCCGGACGTTCGTCCTTTATACAGACCGAAGCGGCCGGTGTCATTCGCGGCATTGGAGGGAGTCGAATGCGAACTGGATCGCCTTCAAAACTCGACATCATATCACCGATCGAGTATTCAGAGTGGGCAGCACCCATCGTCGCGGTCAAACGGCCCAACGGTCATATACGCATATGCGCCGACTACTCAACTGCGGGCTGAATTCATGCATCGAGACCAACGCATATCCCCTTCCAAGTCCAAAAGAAATGTTCTCGCAGCTTGCTGGCAGTAAGGTATTCAGCAAAATCGATTTGTCGGATGCTTATTTGCAAATCGAGGTTGACGACAAATCAAAGCGATTCCTGACAATCAACACACACACAAGGGACTTTTTACATTCAATCGCCCCCGGCATTTTCCAGCAAATAATAGACGCTATGCTAGCCGGCCTTGACGGAACTATCGCGTATTTCGACGATATTCTCGTTCACTCCAAGGATGAGGAGACTCACAAAGCAATCCTCAAACGACTTCTTAAACGATTAGAAGAGTACGGATTCCGAGTGAAGTTAACGAAATGTAATTTTTTTCGCAACGAAGTAAATTATTTGGGCATTATCGTAAATAGCCAAGGCATCACCACAGATCCATCAAAAATTACTGCAATAATTTCAATACCAGCACCTGAAAACGTTCCACAGCTGCGATCATTTTTAGGCGCAATAAACTTCTACGGAAAGATTGTCCAGCAAATGCATGAGTTACGAGCTCAATTAGACCGACTTTTGAACGAAAACGTGAAATGGGAATGGTCACTCCAATGCCAACAATCATTTGACAAATTAAACAAATCCTCACCTCCGAATTACTTCTCACACATTACGATCAAACACTTCCTGTCAAAATCTACGCTGATGCTAGCAACACGGGAGTCGGCGCGTCGATTGCACACGTCTGTTCAGACGGAATGGAGAAGATGATTGCGCATGCGTCGCGAATGCTAACAAAGGCTGAGAAAAATTACAGTCAAGTGGAAAAAGAAAGTCTTGCACTTGTCTACACAGTCAAGAAATTTCATCGGTCTCTTCTCAGCATTTTTCGATCGAAAAACGGAGTTCCCGTGTATACCGCAAATCGACTTCAACGGTGGGCATTGACGTTAACAACATACGATTTCGACACATCATACATGTCGACAAATGATTTTGGAACAGCTGAAATTCTACCACGACTCATCGCCTCAAACCGAGTTGACGATGAAGACTACGTAACTGCCTGTCTCCACCTCGAAGAAGAAATAACCGATCAAATCGAGGAAATCATGGATGTATTACCCATTACAGGAAAAATGATCGAAACTGAAACGAGGCGCGACCAGACTTTTAGAGTAATCGTTCAATATTTGAAATCAGACTGGCCGAATTCAAAAGCGAAAATTCCGGACGACGACGAACTGGCGCAGTTTTACAATCGACGTGGATCACTCTCGTTTGTGTCCGGTTGTGTTATGTTTAGTGACAGAATCATCATTCCAAAACGATACCGAAAGCTGATGTTACGTCGGTTGCACAAAGCACATTTGGGCATCGAAGCAATGAAAATACTTGCCCGAGCCTATGTGTACTGGCCTAATATTGATGACGACATCACAGACCTCGCGCGATCCTGCAGTAAATGCGCCGAGAACGCAAAATCACCCATCAAGACTCTTCTGCAATTGTGGCCACGTGCAATTCGCCCTATGGAACGAGTCCATACAGACATCGCCGGACCAATTGACGGAGAATGGTATCTGGTCACTGTTGACTCATATTCAATGTTTCCCGATGTACAAGTATGCACTAACATCACGTCAATGACTTGCATCGAGAAGATGAGCGAATTTTTTTCACATAATGGCAATCCGGAAACATTGGTAACCGACAACGGAACTCAATTCGTAAGTAAACAATTCAGTGATTTCTGTCGTACTCGACTACTCGAGAAATTAATCACATCTTAACGCCACCCTACCACCCGATGTCGAACGGGCGAGCCGAACAATTTGTCAATAAACTAAAGAGTGCACTAAATAAACAAAAGGGGGAGGGGACAAAAAATGAAATACTCACCAAATTCCTCCAAGCATATCGATCAACACCCAACCGAAACACACAAAAATCGAAGTCACCAGCAGAACCATTTTTAGGTCGGCAAATTCGAATAGAACTCGATTTGTTGAAACCTATGCCAGAACTTGGTACGGATCGCAACATTCAACAAGAGCAACAATTAAACAAATACCACGGAGCAAGACGTCGCTACACCGAGAATAATCATACCAGATCCGATCATTTACCATTAGATCTGATGTTGACATCAGATCCGGAATCAGCAGTTGATGATGAGACAGCATGGAACACAACGAAAATTTATCAGACAGTATTCATAACATAGTTACGGAATTCCAGGATTCTCTACAAAGCAGATCACCACGGAACAATACTGTGGATGCTCGACCAAAGCGATATCGACAACCACCTGCTCGATTAGCAGAATACGTCTGCGAATAAGGAGGGAGATGTTGGACAGAGTGAATCGAATTATACTATGGTATAAATGTAGTTAATATATAAACTTGTGCCTAGCGGCGGGATACAATACTATATATAACTGTGAGCTGTGACAGAGAAAAACACACGATGTGTATCGCGCTGTCCATTATATTATATATTTATCATCGATAAACCTTTCTCAATAAGAAATGGTGACACTCCATTAAAACTTTTTTTTTCGGAATCAACTCTCTTTATTACCACATACTTTTGTGATTCTTTACCATCCTCGAAGTAGTTTCGACGTCTTTTATTTTTATTTTCGTCAAGTTTGGCAAAACCTCTCGCATCAACGAGCTTTGCAAACCTGTTACCAAACATGTTGGCAACCTGCCCGTAGGCAGTTACCTTAATACGGTTTACCACTACTTTTGTTGTTTACTGTCTCTTTAATAAACACAAAATTAAACCAACTCAAAATTCAGTATTTTGGTTGTAAACAGTTTATACACCTGATTTGTTATGTTACAACTATTTATTTTCACGTAATATCACTTAATACAATATTTAATCAAAAAACGGAAAAAATTTGAATACCCTTTTATAGCTGTCAACATTTTTTACCAATTCCGTCGTGTTAAAAGTTAGAATATGCAGTGGGGTTTCTTTTAATTCATTATTTATTTTTCGTTTAATGCGCTCCACCTTGATCACCTTTTGGCTCTCTAATTCTTTGCTTATTTCTTCCTCCTTTACGTGCAATAAATCATAGCTATAGATTACACCTTTGCTAAGGTTTAGGAATTTGTGTTCCTCCAATTGAATTTCCATCTCGGCTAATTTCATGGCATTTATCAGTTTAAGGTATCCTTCTTCTTTGGTAGTAGGTATCATAAATTTATCAGACATTTTTACTTGTTTACCATAACATCGAGAGTGGTAACACATATGTTGATAGTTTTTATTGCTTTTTGACATTTGTTTAAAAATTTAAAATTTATCTGGAGTCAATTTTAGCAAAGGAATGTCCAATTCACTTCTATCAGAATAGTAGAGTTCAAAGAAGACTCACATCATCTAATTAAATCCGAGAAGTGTTTACTTGGTTTTTACTAAATCATTTATTAGAATATCTCGCAAAAATTTCACGTTTCGTTTGTGTATTGAGAAAATTTTACTAACTAATTTAAAAAACATTTTTCATTGTACATGTGCACATGTTTCGATTCAAATTAATCATTTGTTGTTGGTAGCGTTTAGTATTTACGGTTTTACTAGGTTTTAGCAGCTCAAAATAAATCTGAGCCCACCAAATACACAGCATTGTCTTTTGTACGAAGCGATTTGGCCTTGCTGTCGATGTCGATGGTTGTCCTGGATGAACCCAAGGCTTTTTGCGCTTTGGATTCTCAAAATAGCTTTTAGATCTTTCCCATGGCTTTTAAACGTATGGAGATGGTTTCTCGTGACACAGTCAATTGATCCGCGAGTTATTTTTGCGTTTGAGCGTCATCCTCATCCAATAATGCTTGCAATTCACTGTCTTCAAACTTTTTTGGTGGTCTTCCTCGTTCTTCGTTTCTCACGGTAAAAGCACCACTTTTGTTGACAGATGTCAAAAAGAAAACAATGGCGCCGATGACGCGGTTTCTCAAAAGATACATTGACAGGTGGCGCCATTTATTGGTAAATTTCGGTATCATATATACACACCTGGTAAAGGTAAATTTAGAAAAATGCCATAGTTCCTCTCTAAGGAAATCATTTACCTGGACCATAGAGTCACTGAAGGGGAAATTAAACCAGATCAAAAGAAAACAGAAGTAATAAGAAATTATCCTCAACCAATTAATCAAAAACAAGTGGAATCATTTTTAGGCTTAGTGGGTCCGCCGTTTCATAAAAAATAAAAATTCCGAAATTTCGAGACCTCTTACAATTTTGTTAAAAAAGGGACAGCCATTTATTTGAAATGCGTTTTGCGATGAATCTTTCCCTAAGCTAAAAAATTGTTTATTAAATACTCTGATTTTACAACACCCAGTTTTTTTCTTACCATTCACGATTACAACAGACGTGCGCTCACATGGCAATCGGTGCTCTTCTATCCCAAAATTCAAATGGTTTTGATTTGCCCATTGCATTTTCTAGTCGAATGCTGAATCAAGCTGAACTTAATTACCCAACGATAGAGAAGAAGCTATTGGCGATAATATGGGTTGGCGAACATTTCCACCCATATGTAAATGGTCGTCATTTTACCATATTTACAAATCATAAGCCAGTGATATGGATGTGCAATTTAAAAAAAAACCTTCCTCATGGTTAGTGAGGTGACGCATTAGATTGAATGATTTTGATTATAAGGTTTATCACAAACCTGAAATCACAATCAAAATGCCGATTCTTTAAGCCAAATAGCAATTATAAGAACTTTCTCCAACTTCGAAAGAAAGAAATGTCTTAACTCGATCGAAAAGCAAACAACAATCCGAAATTAGTAATTTGCTGTAGATTCAATAAAACTCCAAAAGATATTTTTAGACATCGTCGGTCCCTTCACTGTATCATATCAAGATAACAAATATATATATTTACCATTCAGGACGATCTCACAAAATTTTCTCTTGCATCTCCTCTAATGAACCAAGATGCCGAAACCATAGCTTGAGTTTTTGTTGAGCGAATAATATGTGTTTTTGGAACTTCTAGGCAAATACTATCTGATCAAGGGGTAAATTTTAGGAGTGAACTATTTACAAACGTTTGTTAACATCTGAAAATCTTAAAAAATAAACACTACAGCCTATACCATCCACAAACGAAATGGGCCGTTGGAAAGGTCTCACCGAACATGGACGGAATATCTGAGAAATTATACGCAGTCAGACCCACTCACCTTTACGTTTGATCCGACTCCACACAGTGCAACCAAATACATGGCTTTTGAATTGCTTTTTGGTTGGAAATCTGTGATGCCTATTGTATTACTTCGAGAACCAGAAATAAGGACTTTTTCAAAAAAACAATTTTAAGTGTTATAAAATGATGTATTATCATAAAGTAGACCCCTAATTAGAAGATTTCATGTTTAAAACATTTGAGAAATTATTTTCTAAATACACTGCGAATTTTTCCTGTATTTATTTATTTATTTATTTATTTATTTATTTATTTATAGTATTTATAAATAATTTAGTATTAAGAGGAAAAGCACACATGGAAACAAAGCAATCGAAACAAAAAAAGAAAAAAGAAGTTGCTTCCATTAGGCATAAAAACCTCTTAAATTTTTTCAAACAATTTCCACCTCGTGCTTACACATTCTACTTTGATGCGTTTTTCTGCACAGTATTTTTATTAATTTTGCTGGTTGCTTTGGACCAACTTTTTCTGATCTCTGTTAAATTTTCGGCTACTTTACCATTATTTTTCAAGAAACGCTTCGCAATTGCCCATAATCTTTCAATTGGTCTGAGTTCTGATGAATTTGGCCGATTTTGCTTTTTCCACTTTAACATATGTTTCATCGTCCATATGCCAAGACGGTCGCCATACAGTTTTCGTGAACGGGTTTGGCCTAAATTTTTTTTGTTTTTCACTTCGTTTTGGAATATTTTATTTTTTATATGTCTTCAAGGCATGCCTTATTTTTACCCGCTGGATCATTCCTACACTAGACTAGGTACATAAATCTCTGACAGACATTGATTTGCTTTTGCGAATTTCACTCACAGTTTTGGCGTTTAATTTAAAAAAAATTTAATGGCGTTTAATTTAAATCCTTTACCGTACCATGTTCCCCAAACTTATTAATTATTTTTCTCGGTGCATCTTTACTTATATTTTCGCGCTTTGCTAAATTTCTAAATGGCTAAATTTTTGTAATCTTAAAAAAAAAATGGCTCTGTATAAAAAAAGATTGTTACTAGTTGATTCAGTTAATCAATAATATTTGTTTCTTAATTGATGCATTGTTTTCGTTGGATCATATGATTTGATCGGTGTGTTATATCTTATATAAAGGTTAGATGCAATATTTACATTGCTAAATTTAGCAGCATTGAAACATTTTGAATTGATCTAGAATTATGAATGATTCTGGTGGGGCGATGTATTCATTTGTTATTATATTGATTATCTGTGTATTTTCTTGATTATATAATTCTTTTATAAGGGGGTGAAGCTTGAATTTGCTCTATTGATATAGTTGCAAATTTGTTCCAATATATTCATGTCAATTCTGTCAGTTTAGGTTGACTCATACAGGGTTTTGTTTGAAATGAAGTGTTTGTATCCAGTTTCTGGGTTTCGGTGTAAAGACAAACATTTTCTTATGCATTTTCTTTCGAAGAGTCTATACTTCTCCAAACCGGACATCCATAAGTCAGATTAGGTCTAATTAGTGTTTGTTAACAAATAATCTTGATTTTGCTGTTTAACAATGAAGAGGGAAATATTCGTTTTAAACAACCAAATACTCCATTTACTTTCTCTAATTGTAATTTTATGTGGTGGTTAAAATATAAAAAATTATCCAGATGGATTACAGATGGATTGGAATGTTTACTACTCTTTTTTGTTCAATTGTATGATTGGCATCAAATTTTATGTTCAGGGGTTTCCAATTTTTGTTTACGTCCTTATTTGATTTTTGTATTGGCTTACGAAACACGATACATTCACATTTGTTATTATTCAGTTGAATTTGCCATGTTTCTAAGTGAGATAATATATTGTATAATTAATGGCTCTTTGTAAATTTGATGTTATATTCAGGATTTTTGGCACAGATGAATAAATAAGAGTATCATCTGCAAAAGCTAGTGTTTTGATAGTCTCCTAGTTTACGTTAGGGCTGCTTATCAGATCTGCAAAATATAAATTAAATAGAATTGGTGATGTTATTGTTCCTTGCTGTAGACGGTTCTGGCATTTAAATATTATAGAAGAGTGTTCAGCTCCATCAGTCGTAAAAACGTTCGATTATATAGCATATGTATTAAGAGGTAAAGCTCATCTATTTGAAAATTCATTTGAAATAGTTTAAAGATCAAAGCATCTAACCACACCGAATCAAATGCCTTTTCTAGGTCCAATAGAATATTTAGTAATCTCTTTGGTTAATGTTTGTACTGCATGTGTCGTGGAATGTTCAAATTTAAAGCCAAATTGATTGTGCGGTATTAAGTTATGTGTATTTGTGTGGTCCAGTGTTTTACATTGATTGCTCAATCACAATCTTGGGAAGTAGTGGTTATTTAATAGGTTATTAAAGATTGTAGTATATTCCTTTATAATTTCGATCGGTAAATGTTTTAGAGCGCTGTTTGGAATGTTTTCACATCCGTATGATTTTTTGTTATTTACACATTTAAAAATATTTTTTACTTCATCAGTAATAATAAAATAATTGTAAGCTAAATCCGAAGTTGTTAGTTCATTTGCTAAAAATATTTCACTGAACTGCACTTTTGAGTCATTTTGTGTTTTGTTTTTCTTTCAGTTCCAATACTTTCTCTCTGATGTTTCTAGATAAGCTGGGATTTACCGATCTGTGGTTCTTGTTTTTAAATTGCATTTCAAAATCCAATCCCATTACATCTAGCTGGTCTATGGTTTGATTCAAATTTGTATTAGACTAGGAGATGGTGACAGGTGTTGTTCTCCCATTAAATTAATCCTAAGATATTGAAGATAGAACGGTTCTTGGCCGCTGCACGCTTTCCAGCCATAAGGAAAATCGCTTTTATTTTTGTGAAGAATTTTAGTGTTTTTCCGTGATATTATACTGCCTGCCTACCCTATTGTAACAGAAGGTTGTACAAATAAATTGAAGCTCTAATAATTGAAGGCATGCAACCCGCAGCGGCCGAAAGGGCTCAAAGGGTTACGTAAAAATGAGAAAAATTACAGGGAATTTCAGAATTTTCAAATTGCATGCCGATGTAAAGAATTAAAGTTTTACTCACAAAAACACTGTGGGAAAATTGGCATGCGCCATATGACCAAGGGTAGAAAATGTCGGGAAAACTCTGTAAAAATTTAGTACAGGTTTTTCGTCATTTTAAACTGCATGCCAATTGAAGGATAATTAATTTGTATAATTTATTGATATTAGGAAATTTGGCATGCACACCAGTATGTTGCAAAATAGAGGCATGTTGTAGAGCAAAGAGCAAACGCAAGGATAAGAAAAAAAATATGATCACCAATTTGCACAACACTTTTTTTTAATAATAATTGAGAATAGGAATAAAGTTCTCGGTAAAATCACTTTCACTTAAAACAAATTAGATTTTTTATTTTAAACAAGTAAATTTATATTTATTGTTAATCAAAAAATGTTTTTATTTTAATTAAGAAAATAATTCAAGTTATGGTTATAAATTTGTTTAATAATAGAGTATATAATTATTGTAATAAATTAGATTTTACCAAAAAATTATGTTTCCAAAATTGTTGTTATCCATTCGGCTGTCTCGATCAGAAGAGAGATTTTATTTCTTGATTACCATGCAAATTAATTCAACAAAGTCATTACTCAGAAAAATATAATTCCTAATGCGCGAAATTCAAACTAGTGGTGAATAAACAAAACATCGAAAGCATATTTATACGAAATTCAACGTGATAATTCCCTGACGTCGATAATATAGATCGATATGCATTTGACAAACAAATAATAACAATATAGCGGATTTATTGATGATGTACGTATACAATTGTTGTACACAATATTTTGGTAAAATAATTTAATTTATATTTCCTTTCTTTTTAGATATTTCAGCATTTTAAGCGTAAACATACTGCCCCCAAAAAGAAGGAAAGATAAATCGACTTCTATCCAAAAAAAGAAAACGTGATCATCGCCGAAAATTTGTATGGTAAGAACAATTTTGGACACTAACGATGTTTTTTCCTTTCTAATTTCAGAATTGTGAGTGTTAAATGATAATTAATTAATTATAAAAATAGTGTATAAGCAATGTAAATAGTTATATAATTCAATGTGATACAAATAATGTAATATTAAAACAAAATTAAATATGTTACATGATTGTGTTTTACTTGTTGTTACGTGGTGTGAAGTTAATTTCATCTGAGTATTTTTCATTGTTATCATCGATGGGTAGTGGAATCAGCTTTGCTGTCGGTCGTTTAATCTGACCGTTTGCGGTACGTACAGTGGCGACGCGAACTAAGCCATTTTTGCCATGATGTAATTGTTGAATTCGTCCGGTTAGCCAATATGATTGTGGAATGTTCGCATCTTGAATCAGTACCAACTGATCCAATTCTACATTTTTTGCCTTCGCTCTCCATTTGTGTCGTTGATTGAGCGTAGTGAGGTAGTCTCGATGCCATGCTTTCCAAAAACCTTGAATTCTGTTTTGAATATTTTGCCACTTTGAGAGGCGCGATGCGTTTATGTGGCTTAAATCGGGCTCAGGAATTGCCTTCATTGATTCTCCAGTCAAAAAATGAGCTGGTGTTAGAACGTCATATGATGACACATCTTCGGAGAGGCTACATAATGGCCTGGAATTTAAAACAGCTTCAATTTGGGTTAACAGTAGTCATCTCTTCATATGTTTATGGGGAGCATGCGCAGGGTTGAAAACAAAATTGATTTTCTGTGGGGTAAGAAAGTTAGATATTAGTTTAAGTGGTTTTCATTTTTAAAATGTTCGTAGAGTTCGTTTAATTCTCTGTGGCTGCCAATAAAATTACTGCCATTGTCCGAGTAGATTTGGGTCGGTATACCCCGACGAGATATGAATCGCTTAAGTGCAGCTATAAAACATTCATTACTCATATTAGTCACAAGCTCGATGTGGATCGCCTTTATGGACATACATATAAATAAAGCGATGTAGCCTTTAGTTACTCTACACTGTCCACATCCAGACCGTTCCCGTAAATATAACGGTCAAGCATAATCGACGCCTGTGTGAATAAATGGTTATCCAGCATTCACCCTAACTTTAGGTAAGTTGCCCATCAGCTGCTCGTTATGTAACCTTTCTTGTTTGAAACAAGGTACACATTTCGCTACATAATGCCTGGGCCCGAATTCCGGATCAATGACAAATTAGAATGAGAAATGACTTTATTTTTTATTTCGCCTACTCTAAATAAAAATGCAACCGACTAGTTGAAATAAAAAATCAAGTCATTTCTCATGATCATTTGTCATCGAACCGGAATTCGGGCACAGGCCATGTTCCTGCAACCAATAATCCAAAATCGTTGGCGAAGTAGACTAGTTAGTAATGCATATCCGGCATGAAGATTTTGTTTGTGAACCGCATCGATGATTAACTTGCTTAATATATGGCCCTTTGGAAGTATAATGGGATGCTTAGTGTCGAATGAGCATGTTGAATTTTCGATTGTCCCTCCAACTCTTAATATGCCGGTAGTATCTAAGAAAGGCGTTAGTGATAGAAGTTTACTACGCTTGAATACACCTTCTTTGGAATTAATTGATTTTAATTAATATGGAAATTAATGATTTTGCGCCCATTTTATGCAAATAATCTCTGCGCGATTAATTTCTTCGACTGTTGGTGGATGTATGTCTCGATGATGTGTTAGAATTCCTTTGTTCCTGGCAATTTTCATCTTGGCGTTAGTGGTAAATCTATAAATGTAACCGATGCTTCTGTAAATTTTGTAAAGTGAAGAGAAACGGGTAAACAGCTCTGCGACTATGTCTAAATTGCATAGTTCAATGTGAAGATTTTTGAAGCTGTTCCTTTCTTCTAAATCAGTATGATCATGACTTTTAGCTGCGATGTTGACGGAACTGATTAGAGAGCTATCTTTACTATTTGCTAAAAAATCCGGACCATTCCACCACAATTGATTTTTTACTAATTCAGCAGAATTTAGACCACGAGTTGCCAGATCGGCCGGATTTTGTTCAGACGGAATGTGTAGCCAATGTTTTCTAGGAATATATTCAAGAATTTCTGACGTGCGATTGGCTACGAAATTCTTCCACCTACGGGGATGATCATCTAGCCAAGCTAAACCAATTGAAGAATCGGAATAGGCGTGAATTGAAGCGACTTCGGTCCCTAAGTATTGAGTGATATACTTTACTAGACGACACAATAGTAACGCTGCGCACAACTCCAGTCTCGGCAAAGATACTTGCTTGATAGGCGCGACTTTTGTTTTTGATGCTAGTAGGCGAATGTGCACAGTGCCATTTTTATCCTTGACTCTCGAATAAACCACTGCTCCATAAACTAGTTCCGAAGCATCTGAGAATGCGTGTAATTCCAAGTTATTCGAGTTTGTGGATATCATCAGGTATCGTGGAATTTCAATGGATTCGATGTCTTTCATGCCGGTTTGTATTTTTTCCCACTTTTGTGCAATTTTTACAGGTAGTTCATCATCCCATGCTAATCCTTGTAACCATAGACTTTGAAACATTATTTTAATCGAGATGGTAAGTGGAGAAAGCCATCCCAATGGATCAAAAATTCTAGCTGCCTGCGACAACAACGTTCGCTTGGTGATTTTTTCAATAACATGCAAATTAACGCGAAAGGAAAACATGTCACGAAGCGGATTTCAGTGGCATCCCAGTGTTTTTATGGTAGAATTAGGTTCTAGCTCTAACATCGATGGTTCATGGTCTTCTTGTGGGATTTTCTTTAAGAATTCCTGATCGTTTGACATCCATTTTCTGATTTTAAATCCACCTTCAGCCAATAGAGCGGACATGCTTTTATAAATGTTGACTGCTTGTTGAGTGCTTTCACAGCCTGTCAGCATATCGTCTACATAAAAATCTTCCAAGAGAATAGAGGCAGCTTGTGGGTAACTTGACTGGTAGTTCATGGCTTTTTGGTGTAGTGTTCTAACGGCTAGAAACGCTGCGCTTGAAGTTCCGTAGGTTACGGTATTTAGTTTAAAATGCTGTATTTCTTCGGCGACATTAGTTCTCTACACAATTCGCTGAAAATCGCAATCGTCAGGATGGACTCTTTATCTTTATTTTGTTATAATGATGTTTTTTATAATACAATAGAGTCCGTTTATACCAAACCATGTATATAAAGAACAAACGCTTATAATGATCATATGGTTTTGTCATATAGTTGTGTGCCTTGAATTTGCACGAACACTTATTTTTTCTTATACACTACAAACAAAGAACTACATTTATAAGCCGGCTACAGTGAACAAAATTATGTCCCTTGAGTGTTTGCTATAAGCGAATTCTACTGTAATTATAATTATAATTTTAGCTTAGTAATTTTAGATTTTCTTAAATATTTTATCAGGTAAGTTATTGAAAGGCGAACAGGGGGAAATTACAACATTAATAATTTTTAATTTAGGTTTAGGAAGACTTGAGTATCGGGCCCTGGATTCCAGAGAAATGATCATCTAAAAATGTAGTTAGATTGTGTTGTCTTTTGTGCCATTAATTTACTAACTATCGATCGCATTGGTGTCTGTAACCGGGTCGAGTCTGTCCCAACTAATAATAATATCCTATCCTTCGGTTTTGTTGTGTGTAAACGGGTGTACGGTGTGTGCCCGGGAGACCGGGAGACTTGCTATAATGCTTGGCCGTACACTTACAATCAATCAATCAATCAGTCAATTCTTGCTATGGAAATTATAAAAACAATTATTTCCTTTCGCAAAACAAAGGTGAACACTGCATTCACAGCAGTAAACTCTGTTTTTTCCCTTGCATCCTGCATATTTGCAATGGCTGACTGCATCGCTTCGAAGCGGAAGATGGCGAATATCGTCGTATCGAATTTCATCAATGGGACGATTTTCCGTTTTGGCTCTTTTTGCAGATATACATTATTTTCAGCCGTGGCATTGGTTGCCAATAGTGGCCTTCCTCTTTTGCGAGTACTACTTTGATTAATGGTAGTAAGGCAATGTGATAAATATAACCGGAAATTTAATAAATCCTTTACGTCTTTGGAAGGGGTACCAATTTTTTTATGTGCTGCTTTATATTCGATCCAGCTAGCAACAACAGCAAAATCTATAAAATGTGCAAAAACTGAAACATGTGGCATCATAATTTCGTCCAAAAAGGTCATTTTTCTTCTTTTTTTTACGATTAAAACTTCATTTTCTAAATTTTCATTAATAATTTCTTCAAAATAATTCGCCGAATCTAAATGTTCCTCATCGTCATCGGATAAATCCAGCTCCGAATCATCAGCGTTTATTAGAATAGTTGCTTCTTCCATAGTCAATTTTGCTTTCTTATTTTTCGCCAAGATTCGTTTTAGGGCCATTGTATCACTCATATCCTTAAAGTTAAAATGTGAAAGAATTTAGTAGCAAAATTATACAATAATTCTGCCAAATGTCTACAAATCAGAACAAATTAATTTATTTATTTATTTGTAACACAACCTTTGAAAAAAAGTGTACTCTTTTGAGAACATACATTTAAGACCAATTTTAGATAGCAACAATTATAAATTTACTTACTATTCACAAAAATAATTTTTTGGAGAAAAATATTGCGGTTTAACATTATCAAAATTGTATTTTAATTGGAGGAAAAAAAATCACTGTGCCACACAACCATCACTTTCTAAAACTGTGATATACATAAAAGAATTGTATAAAACATGAGAGAAAAACATTAAAGGGACTGTACTAAATTCAAAACATTTATAAAAATTCCGCTGCTAAGAATATTGTACGAAATACTCTGTTGTAAAGTTGATGTATTCAAATGAGTACAAAATGACCGAAAGAGTTAATTTTAAACTGGGAATTCCATATCTATGATTGTTTGTTACCATATGTTCTGCTATTGCTGATCCATTGTTGTTTTTCTTTCTAGTGGCTCTCAAATGTTCCGAAAATATTGTTGCAATGGTTCTTTTTGTTTGGCCGATGTACACGTTGTCGCACTTTTCGCATTGTATTTGATAGATACCTGAGCTTTGATGTTCTTTAATTTTATCTTTATATTTTTCTATGGAGGCCTCCCCTTTCAGATTGCTTCTGGTGACTATGGAGATGTCATGTTTTTTGAAGACATTCACCAGCTTATTTGAATATGGTGGGTAGAATGGGATTGATAAGAATTTGCTTTCCGTTTTAAGACGTTTTAAAGTTGAGGCTTCTTCCAAATATTTCCTTTGTTTTGTGCGGCTTACTATTTTATTTACAAATTTTTGGTGTACTCGTTTAAGCTAACTGTTTCGTATATTGTATGTAATTCTTGTCTATAGTTTAGTTGAATGCTGCCTTTTTATACAGAATATGGCGGAATGAGTCTGATGTGATGTTCGTTTCTCTTTACAGGTCTATTGTGTTTTTTACTTCAATGCTGTCAGGTGGTTTTATGTGTTTAAATTTATTTATTAACCAAACTGTAATCTTTAAGGTTTGTGAACTGATGTTCGAAGCTATTGACCACATTTTTTGTCCTGGTTTCCGTGTTTTGGTTAATGTATATAGAACTGGAAGATGCGGATTTAATATTTTAAGTTTAAAATTGAGAATCGTTCAAGAGTTCGTCGACTTCATTGATGAACTCTGCTACTTTATTTATTAATTTTGTTAAGAGTGATTTTGTGATTTCTATGTATGGACCTTCTGTTAACATGTTTAACACTCGTTATTCATACTCGTCTGTATCCATTATTATAATTGAGATATTTTTGTCTGCTTTTTTATAGGTGAGGTTTTTATTTTTTAGATTTTTTAGTATTCCGAGTTGTATTCCGTTTTTTGTAGTCTTTCATGTTTCTTTTCAGAGAATATTTTTCTGGTTTCGCGGCGAATATCTTTTTGTTTTTGCTGCGATAAATTCCTGCTTCTATGTCCATAATATAGTCTTCTATTGGCGGCTTATTTTGTTTTATTGCGTATTGTAATCCTTTGTTTAATAAATCTTCTTCTTCTTTTGTTATTGTTTGAGATGACCAGTTTTGTACGAAGCTTGGTATTATTTCGGGTGGTTTGAAATCTGCATCTCGAGGTTGTGGCGGTATTATATCTTTAAATTTGTTATATAGTCTTCCACATTTTGTTCGTATTTTTTTGTTAATTTTGCTTTGTACACGGTGACTGAGCCTGTCCCATTCTATCCGGTGGATTTTTTTTGCGATTAGTAGGTGTAGATTACATACTTCTATTTTTCACGTCTATGGGTCGCATTAAAATGATTAATGGACCAAATGTTCTACTGAAAGCAAACAATAATATGGCATACTCAGATTTACTTAGACATCTCTAGGATTTCTTGTAACTGGCCAACAAGTGACCGCTACACTTTATTTGTATAAAATAAAAGAGTGGAAATGCGATATCTCACTCCTTGAGGTTCGCGTTAAAATGATTTATGGACCAAATGTTCTACTACAAGCAAACAATAATATGGCATATTCAGATTTACTTAGACATCTCTAGGATTTGTTGTATCTGGCCAACAATTGACCACTACACCAATTAGTTTTAATTAATTTATTTTACTGAGTGAAATTACATTGAGTACTGATGTCCTAAGGAACGAAATACCGAACCATCTTACAAACAAGAAAACTAATTGGGATCAATATAGGATGCTAGTCGAACAAAAGTGTCTACTTAATATTCCTCTGATCACACCAGCTGATATTGATGCGGCGGCAGAAAATTTAAAAGATGTCATGACATTACCTGCTAAAAGGGCTACACCCGGGAAAAGTAGTTCGGGAAAAGTTAATAAACTGTCACATAATATACAGGAACTAATCCAGGAAAAGCGAAAGATTCGCCGTCAATGGCAGCAAACAAAATCACCGTTATTGAAGTGGAAATTAAATCGAGCTATTAAGGCACTAAGATTTGCTTTGAGCGAAGAAGAAAACCAGCGCATAAAGAACTACTTAAGTGATCTTTCGGCAACCGAGAGGACAGATTATTCCTTGTGGAAGGCAACAAAAAATTTAAAAAGGCCAACAAATTCGAATCCACCGATTAGACTACCAACTGGAAATTGGGCAAGAAGTGATGAAGAAAAAGCCAATGCTTTTGCTGCTAATCTAGCAACAGTATTCGTCCCACACGAAGAAGATAATTATTTTGTGCTACCCCAGCCAACGGATGATGGTTTATCCTACAAACCTATAAAGTATAACTGGAAGAAAGTTAAGAATACAATTAAAACTTGCATAAGCCCGAAAAAGGCACCAGGACATGATCTTATTACTGGAAAAATGATAAGGGAATTGCCGGATAAATGCATAAAACTAATAACATTTGTATTCAACGCGATCATGCGAACCAGTTATATTCCTCAAAAATGGAAGATATCTTTGATCACAATGATACATAAGCCAGGAAAAAATGAAACGCAAATCTCATCATATCGTCCAATAAGCATGCTGCCCACAATCTCAAAGCTATTTGAAAAAATGTTACTAATGAAATTGAAACCAATATTAGAAGAACGGCGCGTTATTCCAGACCATCAATTTGGGTTCCGAAACCAACATGGTACTACAGAGCAAGTACACAGGATTGTAAATGCAATCAAAATCACCTTCGAGGAAAAGAAATATTGTGCTGCTGCCTTTTTGGGATATCGCCCAAGCTTTTGATAAAGTTTGGCACGATGGACTAATTTACAAAATTAAGGAGCTTCTACCGAAAAAATTTCACTCAGTTCTGGGAAACTATCTTCTTCAAAGGCAATACATGGTCAAACAAAACAGTGCAACTACTTGCTTAAATGATATTAATGCAGGTGTCCCGCAAGGTAGCGTTCTAGGACCAATATTATACTTGTTGTACACAGCTGATATACCTGTAACCAACAAAGTAATAATATCAACATTTGCCGATGACACTGCCATCCTGGTGTCTCACACTAATCCTGAAATTGCCTCAAAGGAATTACAGAATCATTTAAACAAGGTCGCGGACTGGCTAAAGGCATGGCGAATAAAAGTGAACGAAAACAAATCAACTCACGTCACATTCACGCTAAACAAACGCACCTGCCCACCAGTGAAATTAAACGATAAAAATATTCCTCAACAAACGAAGGTAAAATACTTAGGTTTGCATCTGGATAGAAGGTTAACGTGGAAAAATCATATTGAAACAAAGCGCAATCAAATAAAAATTACATTTTCCAAAATGTATTGGCTGATGGGAAGAAAATCTCAGTTGTCATTAGCCAATAAAGTTTTACTGTAAAAAGCAATAATCAAACCCATATGGACATATGGTATTCAGTTATGGGGATCCACCAGCGCTTCAAACAGAGAACTCCTGCAACGAACCCAAGCGAAAAACTTCGCAGTATTACCAATGCTCCTTGGTACATTCGAAATAGTAATATACATCACGACCTTGGGATTAAAACCGTTAAAGAAACAATTAAAGAATTCAGTTCGAAATATTATTCAAAACTAGAAGCACATCCCAACGAATTGGCCAGGGAGATACTAAAACAGCCGCGATTTAGACGTCTGAGAAGAACAGATCCACTCGGACTGATGAACCTGTGAACCTGTGAATTTACTAAATGATTATCTTATACTTATAAGTATAATCTAAATTAGTTAAATTGTGAGCACTAACAATAAGTATTAACATTGGTTAAGACTTAAAATATGTAATAATTTTTAGCTTAAGATTTGATTACTTCTTGTTAGTTTCTTATGTAGAAAGATTCAAGAATAAAGCCATTGGCAACATTTAAAAAAAAAAAAAAAAACTAAGTGAAATTGAATTATTACTTTATTCGTCTGATGTCTACAGTCCATTAAAAATAATTTTTAATTTCATAATCGGTTTAATTTTTATTCCTGCTACATTTATGAATGTGAATTTCTTCCTACGCATTAACGAATAAATTATACATTACTCATTAAGCAAAGGACATTAAAACTGTTGTATTTATACGTCTAAATATTATCATGTAATATTTTTTCAATTTCTATTATTAATTTTTGTATGATAATTTATGTTGATAAAAATACCAGACATCGAATTTTCGAACGTTTTCCGATACTTAGAAATACCGGGCTTAGAAATACTAAGTATATTTTTTAGTAACTGTGGATGTAAACTAACAGAAAAACATCATTATTTGAAAAGTTATAGAGACTAAGGCTGTTTAGTATAACAAAATCATATTACGGTTTCCGTTTATGTCTTACGTAAATTTCCCAAACATTTTCCGCAACATGTTTTCCTGTTAGTTTACCTCCACAGTTACTCAAAAATATACTTAGTATTTTTGGCCGGTTTTCCTAAGTTGCGGAAAATGTTTGGGAAATTTACATAAGACATAAACGGAAACCGTAATATTATTTTGTTGTACCCCTAGTCTCTATAACTTTTCAAATGATCGAGCGGAATTTAAACATTTATCAGCAACTTTTGGTTAGCCTTACTATTTAAGGCTGGCCACCAAACAACAATCCCATATAAAAGTATGGGCCTTATTATTGAAGCATAGAGCCAGTATACGATATGGGGTTCAAGACCCCATCGTTTTCCAAGAGTATAGTGCTATAATAGCTTTCTTTACCTTTTCTAAAATATTAGGCTTCAAACTTAATTTGCTGTCCAAAACAATACCAGGTATTTCGCTTTATTTTTATTTATTATTCAATGTAATTCGAATCGCGTTTTCTTCTTTATATAATACTGAATATCGGTTAATTCGAATTAAGTATATTATAATCTCGAACACCTGCAAAGCTATTAAAATTTAGAAAAAACTTAAGTTTTTCCTAAACGATCCTATTTTTTTTTTTTTTTTAGGATAGTTTAGGATAAACTTCACGCGAATCTAAATTTCTGATGTACAACCACACTATTTGCTAAATTTGTGTAGCTACATTTTTTAAATCTGTTAATTTGTGTAGCTACACTTCTGAATTTTGTGGAAAACCTCACACCGATGCCTACCGAATTGAAAAAATATAAACTCCATTAATAAATTTGAAAAGGTTATGTTTAAATTAGTAACTTAAAATCAAAGTTCTTTATACATATTGTAATTAATTATGTATACATACTGTAGCGAGCACAGAAATGTACTCAGCAAGAATTGATACAGAATTTAAAACCAAACATAGCGGTACCGCTACATAGCGGTAAACAATTTAAGCCTTTTGTTTTAACATTTGTTGTAGTAATTCCATTTGAATAAAATACGTATAAATAAGTGGTAGGCCGATAAGTTACAAAACACGTTTAAAATGGCAAAAAATAAAAAATTAAGTGAAAACGAAAAATCAGAAATTCTGTCCACCAGGCAGATTGCTAAGAGAGTTGGATTCAGTCAGTCTGTGGTAATTAAATTTGTTAAGCATTATACATCTACAGGTCACTTAGTACGCAAAAAAGGATCCGGAAACGTACGGAAAACAACCCAAGCAGAAGATCGGATTCTATCGCGGATTTCATTGAAGAATCGATTTAAAACGGCTGTTGATATTAGAACTGAATTGAAAGGTTTAATGGGACGGTCACCATCAAAAAGCCTTTACTGGCGAAAGTAATGAAGCAGAGACGATTATTATGGGCCAGAAAATATGAAAATTGGACAGAAATTGTTTGGAGGAATGTGATTTTCTCAGATGAGAGTAAATTTTGTTTATTTGGTAATGAGGGAGCACAGTACGTTCGTTGTAGAAAAGGAGAAAGATTTAATTATGAGTGCATAAGACCAACTGTGAAGCATCCAGCAGGAAAAATGATATGTGGTTGTTTTTCCTATTACGGTTTAGGAAAAATGACATCAATCGAAACCACTGTGAATGTAAATGTTTATAAAAAAATCTTAGAAGAGTTTTTGGTTCCATCTTTAGAAATGCATTTATCTAAGGCCTTATTCATAAGGAAAACTTCCGGGAATAATTTTGGTATTTTTTGTAGGTAAAGGAATTTTTAGAAAAATTGGGTATTATTGCCATGGTTTGGCCCGGTAATTATCTCAACCCTATAGAAAATTTGTGGTACATAATGAAAATCAGAATTGCTGATAGAAAACCTTCCTCTAAATTACAACTAGGGAAGCCGTTGGAAAAAACTTGGTATGAAGACATTTCACTGACTGTAATACACAATTTAGTGAATTCAATGTCACACCGTATTAAGGATGCCATCAAAAATAAAGGAAGAATTACCAAATATTAAACTTTTAATTTTTTAATTCGGGATTGGCGATGACTACTTAAAATTAATTAAATTTTTAAGGCTGCAGTATAAAACTGATACAGAATAAATATTTTTTTCTAAACTACAGATTCATCACAAATTAAGAAATTTTGTATTTTATTTTATATTTTTTTTAACTTATGACTTCGAATTCAAGAAATGGTACTGTAATGCTAGAATTAAGTTGCTTAATTAAATAAAAAATGATATTGGTAAAAAAAAATTGCTTTACTACTGTAATGTATTTAGTTTTAGTACAAACACATGAACGTAGTAAATAAATGTAACTTGTACTAAAAGGGAATGTGAAATAAAAAAAGATCACTTTGTGTCAAGACTCCATTATAAACGAGTGTGTTTTATTAAGGAGAATATTTATATAAAAATATAAATAAATAAAGGTCCACGAGGACATTACAACTGGCGATGTGGAGAAAAAGTGAAAAGAATAACATTATTCATACAAGAAAAAAAAAAAAAAGTTAAGAAAAACAGAAGATAAAATGGATAACCTAAAATTAGGAAATTCATCCAGTATACAAGAATTTCATCCAGATGATGACGAATGGATCCTATATCAAGAGCGGATGGAAAATTATTTTGATGCGGCGGAAATAGGGATGATAATAAAAAGCGGTTATTGTTGCTGAATGTTATAGGGGCTAAGCCTTATAAATTGCTGCGTGATTTATGCATACCGGATAATCCAAATAAAAAAAACATACATGGATTTGTGTGAGATAGTAAAAAAATTTCTAGAGAAAAATTTTCCTAGATGCAAAGAAGGATGATCATGAAACAGCGATGGAATTTATGGCAAGACTAAAGAGGTTAGCCAGTAATTGTGAATGGGGAGATCGTTTAAAAGATTATTTAATCGATAAGTATATCACATCACAAACGGGAAAAGTTTTCGACAGATTATGTGAAGAGGACCATAAAACAATTACAATAGAGAAAGTGCTACAAATAGTGGCGAAATATGAAAATGTTCAATCGTTGGCCGTATCAGGTATAAATGTGATGCAATATGGAAAACAAAAATATGACGGTAAAAAGGCGCCTCATGGTTCGACATCAAATAGCTACGTGTCAACGAAACATAATCTACAAAATGTAAGGCCAAATCAAAGTAAATGCAAACATTGCCATTACAAAAATCATGTGAGCAAGGACTGTAAATATGCAGAGGCGGCGTGTCATAATTGTTTTAAAATTGGACATCTGGCATCAATTTGTAGGTTTAGAAAAAAAAAATCAACGTCATCGAAGCAGATATTAAGGAGGAATTGGAACCAGTAAAAATACAACAGATCGAGCAGCACGACAACAACACCGAAAAGTACATCTTTTCTATTAACCCTTGTGTGAACCATTGTTGTTTTTTGCACATTGGTTACCAAAGGGCCCAGCCAGACCCTTACATATTTATATGAACTTGTATAAGTAATTTTTTGATTTTATTGAGGTTTGTGATTGTATTTCATTACTTTTGATTAAAATTAGCATGTTATAATAAAATAGTAAGTACGTAATATTAATAAAGGGAGGTAGATTAATAAATTTCAAATAGTTAATTAAATTTAGATTTTATTTTATTTATTCATTATTTCTGTAGGATGTTGCTTCTTGTTTATTATGGCGTTTGAAACAATTATAGAAGCATTTTGAGTGTTGCTGGCATACAGGGTCCAAACATTTATCGCAGTAGTATAGAGTTTTGCGGCAGACCTTATCATATACATGACACAATCGGCAGTCTCTTCTCTTTCCCATAACGTCAACACCGCTGGAACTGGCGACAAATTGTGTTGTTGGCTGAAACATCGTATAACTTATAGTTCTTTGAAATAATAAATATTTGAATTTCGAATTCTTACCAATAATGGCCCACTCAAAAATGCTTCTATTGCTGATCGGCAGACGAAATGTTTTATCACTTGCCAATTGTTACAGCGCAATTCAATTTGCGGACGAACTAGAGCTTCCGATAAAGAGAACAAAAACTTTCTCCGTGCATCTGTATGTTTGAAATGGTCTGTCTCTTTGCAAATGATATAACTGGCCAGCGCCATTACATCAACCATATTATAAAAAAAGACCAAAGACCATCTTTTTGTTCGCCTTTTGGTACTACAATGGCTGAGCATTTGGTCCATAACATCGACTCCACCTTTTGATTTATTATGGTACAAAATCGCTTCTGGCTTTTGTAATTCACCTACTACATTTTATCGTAGTGCAATGTCCATAGAAGAATCACGGCTTTATTTTTTTTTTTGGCACGTAAGATATTATTGCAACTCTGTTTTCGTGAAAGCCAAATTCTGTTAAATGTATAGGGCGAGAGGGATGTTTTTTCATTTCTGGCGGAACACATTGGGATATATTGAGATGGGATATATTGAGTGAACTTGGTCCTGCCACGATATGGAAACAGCTGTTCATCAATGGTGATATTGCTATGGGAACCATAATTTTTTTCTAAATTTTCATTTAGAAAGTTCCAGATACCTCGAATAGGTGCAGCTTTATCCGATTTTGCACGAAATTCGCCAGTGCGGTTATCATCAAACCGCAAAAATCGTGATAAAGAAACAAATCGTTTATATGACATTGTAGCTCTAAAAATTGGTAAGCTCATTGTTTTCCAGAGAACAGATGCGTGTTGGAGATTGTTATGACTTACACCAGCCGCTACAAGGATACCAATGAATGCATTCAGTTCAACCTCCATTAACGCCTTCCACACTTTTTGCTTTTTGCCTGGATTATTTGTATTCCATTGGTGTATTTTGCTATTAGCATATCGATTTGTTTCATTCCCGATAGTAAACACGATATTTGGCGTAAAAAACTTTTTGAATACTTCGATGGACACAGAATTGTTCTGAACAGGGCCTCCGGTTAACTGCATAATGTTATGAAGGCGTGTACGTCCAGTTGGTGGTGGTGATTTGTTCCATTTGGTTCCTTCTTTTCCGACAATTTTCCGATTGATTTTCATTTGCCGGCTGTAGTTCGACTACTGGCTGCATTCCAACTATCGATTGCACTTCGTTCTCTTCATCATCACTATCATACTCCAGTTGTACCTCGAATTCTTGCTCTGATTCAATATCTGTTGTATCGTCCTCATTTGGCAAATAATCTTCATCTTCGTCTTCATCGTCGTCAACTGCGAAAGGGTCCTCATCATAATCCATTTGTTGCTCTTGTTCACGTTCACATTCTATATCATTCGTAAACGCTTCTGCGATCCGTTCATTAAATCTAGGATCGGAGCGTGAACATGTCTGAAACACTATTTCGACCTCATCAACATGTTCGCCAAACTGGTTCATTTTTTTACAAAAACCGTAATAACGGAAAAAACACTTTTCATTGAATCAAAAAATTGAGTATCACTCACTGATTATAAACTAAATTATGTAAACTAACTACTAATTGCACACAAAAACTCGAAAAACTATCAAAACACATAAATTTATTACACTTGCTACAACACTTGCTTTCGATATGACACGTGTACAAATAATGTTACGAGAATTTTGAAAACGAAATAAACAACGGAACTCATTTACAATAAAGATAAAAATATTTACAAATAAAAGAATTAGTGCATTTCATCTCGTGAACAAACCAAATCAGTACATTTCCTTATTAATAATATATGGGGCCTGGCTAGACCCTTTGGTAACCAATATGGCTAGATTTTAAAACAATCCCTAAAACTCATTCCTCTCTAAGATGTTTAATTCATTATGTTCAGAAATTTGTTTAAGAACGGTGTGTGAATGATGTAACGGAATATGATGACCACTGCTGTTTGCAAAGAGTGCAAGCAATAGCAGAAATTTGAAAAAGGGCCTGGTTAGGCCCATTAGTCTCCACAAGGGTTAATGATAAATTGGACAATTCAGTTTTTATTAAAGTAGCAATAGGTGGTGAGCATTTTAAATTTTTATTAGATGCTGGGGCAAGTCATTCTTTATTTTCTTTAAATAATTTTAATATTAATTACAATAAATATAGACTATACAATTCCAATGTAAAACCTTACACATATTTAGGACAAGAAATCAAAGTCGTAGGAAAATTTTATCCGAAGATAACATACTATATGGTAGCAAGTCGTTAACCTTTCAGTTGTTAGTAGTGGATACCGACGATGTATCAATTTTAGGGCGAGATTTTGTCTCTGGATTTAAAATAGTTTTTGGACAAATAAATGGAATATTATCAAAGTCGGGTACAGATATAAATGGGCTTTTAAAAGAGTATCCAGTCCTATTTGATGGAATGTCAGGAAAATTTTTTCATAAACAAATCCATTTGGATATTTTAGACGGGGAAAAGCCAACATTTTGCAAGGCTAGACCAATTCCATATGCGTTTCGAGGACAGGTGGATCAAGAAATTGATAGACTTTTAGATATAGGAGTTATAACACCAGTCGAAACAAGTGATTGGGGTACGCCACTAGTTCCTATACTGAAGTCAGATGGTAAAATTCGATTATGTGCCAATTATAAGATAACCATAAACAAGGCTTTAGTAGACAATAAGTATCCCTTGCCTAGGACAGAAGATGTCTTTAATGTGTTACAAGGAGGTGAACAGTTTACGAAATTGGATTTAGAATCCGCTTATAATCAATTTGAGCTGGATGAAGAATCACGAAGATTGGTTGCTTGGAGTACGCATAGAGGGGTATTTGTGGTAAACATAATGTCATTTGGAATAAAGCAAGCAAGTGGTATTTTCCAAGAGCAGGTCGAAAAAGTTTTATTAGGCATTCCAGGAGTAGCATGTCTTTTAGACGACATAATAGTAATGGGAACTACTAAACAAGAGCATACAGCAAAACTGAAAAAGGTGTTTCAACGGCTAGCAGAAGCGGGATTAAAAATTCGACGAGACAAATGTGAGTTTTTCCAAGATAAAATAAAATATTTGGGGCATATTGTGTCTAAGGAGGGTCTGTCAAAAACTGCAGAAAGAGTAGAGGCAGTAGTTAAAGCACCACAACCAACAACGGTTTCAGAAGTTAGAGCATTTTGTGGGCTCGTGAATTATTATGGAAAGTTCATAGATCACCTTTCACAAAAAATGACACCAATAAGCTTTCACAGAGTAATCAAAAATTTGATTGGGGTAAAGAATGTGTCAAATCTTTTAGACAAATTAAGGAAGATATTGTACAAACGGTAGTGTTAGTTCATTTTAACTCCAAGCTTCCAGTGGTATTAACAACCGACGCTTCAAGCTATGGGATATCGGGCGTAATATCACATATTTGAACAAGCAATAATTTTTGCAGTGAACAAATTTTTCCATTATTTGATAGGAAACAAATTTGTGATCAAGACCGATCATAAGCCACTTTTGGGGTTGTTTGGTGAAAATCGGGGATTTCCTCAAATGGCTGCGAGTAGGATACAGCGGTGGGCAGTAACATTATCGGGTTTTGATTACGAAATGCAGTACATATATCAAACGAAAAAAACAATATTGCAGATGTCTTTTCACGTCTACCGATGAATACTGAAGAAAGGGTAGAGATAGAGAATTATATTAATTTTATTGAAGATAGAAAAATCGAAATAAACAGTAATTTAATAGCAGAAGCAGCTATTAAAGATCCGATATTACAAAATATTATAAAAACAATTAAAAGGGGACATTTTCAAAGCTTGAAAGACGATGTTTACAAACCAAAATCGGAACTTAGTTGTGAAAATAACATAATAATGTGGGGGTATAAAGTGGTAATTCCTGCTAGTTTAAGAGTTCGAATGCTAAGTAGTATCCATAGCGCACATCTAGGTATAGTTAAAAGCAAATCAATAGCACGGTCTTATTTATGGTGGCCAGGTAAAAGTTGTCAAGCATGCATGTCTATTAGACCGGAACCAGCTAAATCGGAATTAATTTCTTGGAAAAATACAAACAAAATATGGTCTAGAATTCATATTGATTATGCGAGATCTAAAGATGATAATTATTTTTTGATAATTACGGATTCATTTTCGAAATGGGTGGAAATATTTAGAACAAGAGATATAACTACAAAATTTACGGTTAATAAATTGATAGAAACTTTTGCTAGATTTGGTTTGCCAGATGCATTAGTGTCAGACAATAGTTAAAGTGTTAGGTTCAAGGACATATTTGTGTTTATTAAAAGATGATAGGGAAATTAACTTCATGTTAACCAGATGTTAAAATATAAAGAAAATGAAATGGAAAGGAAGATATGTGAAAAGTTGCGAAAATGTATTTATTTATTTACATCATCAATGGGATAAAAAATCCTTTTTTGATTACAATTTTATTTTACAATTTTTCTAATTTAATTTTTTATTAATTTTTTAAAAGAACATTTAGAAATATTAAAATCAAACACATCAAAACTACAATTAAATTGTCGACAAATCGCCGGGACCGGAGCATTATGTGCGTAATTAGATTTAAATGTCGGCAAATATATAAAATTCCTAATCCGAGTAGGTTTACAGGGCACATGAATATCAATCTTTGCAAGTAGTTTAAGGAAGTCAATCGAACTGTTAAGCAGATCAGCGATGAATGTTGAAGCAGTACATCTACGTCTTATGAAGACATTAAATAATATAGGTCCTAGGTGGGAGCCCTGAGGCACTCCAGAATGAACTTCAATCATCTTAGATGTAAACCCGTTAATTTGAAATATCTGCTTCCGATCACGCAGATACGATCCAATCCAATCCAAAAACAATTTACTCACTCCAAATCTGTCCAGTTTGGCAAGAAGTAACTCAAACTGAGGTGAGTCAAATGCTTTCGCAAAATCAGTGAAAACCACATCAAGCTGACATTTAGAGTCAAAGGCACTGAATACTTTAGATGTTAAACTTAAAAGATTTGTAGTGGTAGAACGATGCCTGAAAAATCCATGTTTGAAGTGATAATAAAGGTTTAACATTAAAATGCAAATAATCAGAAATAATAAGCTCAAATAATTTTGGAATTGATGATAATATAGATATGAGACGATAATTTTTAATGTTGCTCCGTTTTCCGGATTTAAAAATGGGAATTATAATTGACTTTTTCCATACAAACGGAAATACACCACTCTTCAGAGATGCCTTAAATATCAGAGAGTGGTAATAATAGCGAGCTGTTAAGATCTTTAAGTATTTTTGCAGGCATGTTATCAAAACCATATCCCGATTTCAATTTGGATAAACCAAGGCTGACATCTTTTACTGAAATATAAGGTATTCCAATTAAATTTTGATGATGCGAACTACGAGGTCCTAATGAAATATCAATAGCATTATCATTGTATTTTTGATAGACTGATTGGAAAAATTCTGCAAATAATTCACATATGTCCTCAGCATTACAGGCAGTTATATCATTTAACGACATCATTTGTGGATAACCAGAACAATTTCTTTTGACATCAACAAAAGGCCAAAATAGTTTTGGGTTTGAAATTAAATTATTTTCCAGCCGTGAAATATAGTTCCTATAGGCTCGGCGTTGTTCCTTATCAAATGCCCGGCGTAGTTGTAGAAAAGTATTTAGACAATCCAAGTTATCACCAAATTCTTTGGCAAATGTGTGTGCCTTATTCTTCTTGTTTCTTAAATTGACCAAATTGTTGTCAAACCATGGAGGATGGTTATTCTTACGTTCATAGCGTTTAGGTACATGTTTGTCGAAAGCATCAAATAAAACCAAATAAAATGAGTCGACTAGAGCATTAACATCACTCCACTCAAAAAACTCCTGCAGACCGGCAATATCAGCCTTATTAAAATTGTAATTTAACCTTGGTTGTGCATTGTTGATGAATTTACAAAACAGCTCCTGGCAGTCAAAGTTAATTTCCAATCCACTGTGGTGAAATCTAATGGCGAACAAAGGGTTCCAACGACTTAGTAACCAATCCACCATTAGGATCATTCAATAAAACTAGATCCAGGATTCTACCATTCAAGTTAGCAACTTTACAAATTTGATGTAAATTTAAAAACAACATGGCATCAATAAAAATCTGTTCCACATCACTCGAAACATTGGATGGAAAAACAGAAGCAGTTTCATCATCATCAGTACACCAACATAAACCCGGAAGATTGAAGTCACCCAATGCACATATGGTGTCATGTGCCTTACACTGTGATACAAAATAATAAATATTTGCACAGTGTAAGCTATAATCCTCAGCAGAGTTTAGAGGTGGGACATATGCAGCATATAAATATAATGATTTTACTGTCCAAGATAATTTCACCGCAACATATTCGACAGTAATATTCGGACATACTACATCACAGTTTATAATTGAATTATGCACAGCTACAAGAACTCCACCACCATCAGATTTATCACTTGTTAGGCTGGAACGGTCACATGTGTACGTTACATAATTATCATCAAAAAATTCAGAACTTAAAACAGCAGGTTTCATCCATGTTTCAGATAAAACATATATCGGATAACATGACGACGATAGAAATAATGAAAACTGCGTTGATTTAGTATGCATACCACCAACATTGTGATAATAGATTGAGATTGAACTAGGCATTGAAATAAATTCCAAATTCATTCTGTTAGAGCTGAGCGTGGGACTAAAAAATTATTGTGAATTTAAAAATTCGTTAATCAAGACTCCAGAAGGCCACGCCGATGAATCAAGCATTTGGTCAAATTTGCTTACAAGAATACCGATTTTAAATGATACATAATCGCGATCATCAAAATGTAAAGTGAACAAGTAATTCAGTTAAATTAAAAATATTGCCACCAGTAAATATTCAGGTAGATAACCATAACAATTCCAGGAATGAACGAATGGATGGAGCGAAGCATGAAGTATTTCTCGCATTTTCTGAAATGTTTACAGAGCCAGCTCCATTCACACGTCCAAAAAGCAATAGAAAACCTCCTAATAAATTAACATTATAAATATGAAGTCAAAAATTAAACTTAGAAGTATTATATAATTAAAAACAAAGATGGATGGTGAGAGGGGAGTATTGTAATGTATTTAGTTTTCCCAAGTAACATTGAAAAGTATTTTTAGCTTTTATAGCAAAATTTTGTCACTTTTTTGGTCACAGTGACCAGTTTCTGTGACTAAATTGTCAATAGCTATTTTGCAATATATATGTGTCAGGAAAACATTTTCCTGACCAAAAATATAGCGTATTTGCTGATATAACAAAAAAGTATTTATACGGATAATTTAGCCAAAAGAAACATAGTACAATAGTCACGACAACAGCTATTTTGCCTAACAGCAAATAAGCCATCATAAGAGTTATTATGCTATATTTTTGCTTATTTGCATTTTTGCGGGCAAATTAGCAAAAAATAAAAAAGTTGAATAGTCACCTTAGTAAAACGTTAGTCATAACAGCAAAATAGTCATCTAAAAAGATATTACGCTATATTATTGCTTTTGTGGCAGCTAAGTAGCAAAAATGACTATATAGCATTGAAAGGAGTTGTTTGGTTATTTTAGCAAATTAGCAGCGTCCAAAGAATATAATTTTATTATACCAATTTGTGACGTTTGTAGTAGTATACATAATATTTCAGTCAACCATCATTATTCATCATATAGCTAAGCATAACGATAGGCGGACGTTGTTTGGAATAAATAATTTATATTTTTCAAGGTTGAGTTTAAAGTTAAATAATATAATTGCAAATATAAAATGGAGAACTACTTTCGCTCATTAAAAAAATATAAATACTCTACCACATACTACAGAAATGTTACAAAAATCCTAAATGAAACGCGGAAAGAAGTGAACGGTTGTCAAACAATGGGTAAGTCTATTATTATTTAAGAGCATTTATACAACATCTAATCTATTTTACATTCCAAATTAATATTTGTTTATATGTGTTATAGGGTTTAAAACTGTCCAGAAAAACATGAAATTTTCCTCAATTGAAATTGTGCAGTCAAATTTGCCTTCGACGTCTGATTTGCCCTCGAACTTAAATGTGCCAAATTCAACTTCAAGTTCTACATTAATTGTTAATAACGTCTTGAAGATGAATAGCAATCTATCACCTACAAACAATTTAATTCAAAGTGAAACTGTAGTGAAAGATTCTGATGATATAGAAATATTTGACCAATATTATTCAAACAATAGTGATTCTGAGGTAGATGAATTGACTGAAGATTACTTTATAACCAACGTAAGAAAATGGGCAATTGACAACAATATTTCACACTCTTCAGTAAAACAGCTTTGCTCGCTTTATAATCAATGCTACGATAAACAAGTTTTGCAAAAATTACCAACAGATCCACGAGTTTTGCTGTTTACTCCAACAAAAAAGTTAGACTTTGTGGAAATGAGTAATGGATTATACTGGCATAATGGATTTGAAAATTGTTTACAATCCTAGTTTCAAAACTTGGACGAAAACAAAACAATCAGTTGCAACTTTAACATCGATGGAATTCCTCTTTATAGAAGTTCCAAAGCTCAATTTTGGCCGATCCTTTTCACTATTCACGAAATCAATCATTTTATTCCAATGGTCATAGGAATTTACAGCGGATCTAATAAACCAGACGCAAAGTTATTTTTAAATTCCTTCGTCGATGAGCTGTCACCTCTTTTACAAAGTGGTTTAGTAATTAACGGGTACAAGATAATAATTAAAATTCGATGTTTTGTTTGTGATGCCCCCGGCGAGAAGCATGATTAAAGGTATGTTTGGTTATTTTCTAACTCTAATTTATAAAAATTTGCTAATTTATATTTGCAATAAATTAATTTGCAGGCACTGTATATTTTAATGCTTATTCTGGATGTCAAAAGTGCCAAGTAATTGGAGAGTATAATGGTAGACATATGAGTTATCCACGAACTGATGCACGTCGTCGCACAGATGATTCGTTTCGTAAACAAAGTGATTCCGATCATCATAAAGAAGAAAGTGCTCTTCTTTCCTTACCAATGGATATGGTTCAGGATGTTATTGTGTGTGATATGCTGCATCAATTACATGTGGGAATAATGAAAAGGCTATTGTTATGCTACACCGGACAAATAAAAACACAAACAAAAACCGGAAAGTGGGATTCTAGAGCAATTGTACAGATCAATAATTTTTTAAACAATTGTAAAATGCCTTCTGATATCAATCGCGCTGTTAGAGGTTTGGATACTATTTCATTTTGGAAAGCCACGGAATTTCGTACATTTCTTCATTATATTGGGATTGTTGTTTTCCGTGTTCATTTAGATAATGAATCATATGCAAATTTTCTCAACCTGTTTTGCGCAATTACAATTTGTTCTAACGAAAAATATATCAAAGATTATCTCGATATTGCAAATGTGCTTCTATTGCATTTTATTGAAGTGTACATTAATATTTATGGCATAGATTCCATTTCATGTAATATGCATAATCTTTGCCATTTAACCGAAAAAGTATCTCGGTTTGGACCATTATCTACATTCAGTGCATACGCTTTTGAAAGTAAATTATACAAAATAAAAAATTTATTACGCAGTGGTGCTAGGCCATTAGCACAAGTGGCCCGCCGAATGGCAGAGATCGATAAATTACATGTTTATGAAAGTGAGAAAAATGCTAATAATTATCCTTACCTTCGTGGTGCAATTAAAACCATATACCAACAGCTGCCAGATGCAACTAAATTCTACAAAAAGATCGAAATAAGGGATGGATTATCTTTGGCAATTACAAAGGAAAATAAATGGTTTTTAACTAGTGCTGGTGATATTGTTGCAATGAAATATGCAATTGATATCAACAAGAAAATATATATACTGGGAAATTCGGTGCAATCAAAAGAAAATTTCTTCACAGAGCCGATGCATTCTTCGAGACTTGGTATATATATATCGGATGGTGCCATGAATATTGATGAACTCTATACTCCTGCGCAAGTAAAATCTAAATTTGTTTGCATTGAGTATGTATTAAACCTAAAAGAATGTTTTGTATTCATCCCATTGATACATACCATTTAATATTTAATTATTTTAGAACATTACTGATTCAACAACCATACTGATTTAAAAAAACATACTGGAAACATTTTATAAATATATATTTAAGTTTTTTTGAAATAAAGAATTAGTTGAAAAGTAAAATTCATATAAAAATAAAAATAATTCATATAAAAATAATAATAATTCAATATATATATATATATATATCATAAAAGCTCAATTAGTCGTTTTGTTGTTGCTCGGGGTCTTTCACAACTTTTTTAACTTCGCTGCTTTGAAGCTGCTTTACGGCTGTTTGCGTTTCGCATTTGTTTTTTGAGGAAGTATTCTGCTTCTTGCTTGGAATAACGCGAATCAGCCAGGTGAACGACGCAGTAAAATGCCTCTACAACTCTTTTAAAGCTGGAAAAATTTATTTTTTTAATTTTTTTTTCATCAGGATCGTTGTACGCGTCATCGGAAATGTCCGGCTCAGAGGTAACACTGGCGTTGGGTTTGACTTTGGTTTTCATGCTTCCCGTCCAACTACATTGCACGAAAAATTCTCTTTTAAACCATTTGTCCACTATGTTTAGGGCGACTTTTTGCCCACGCATAGCCCCTGATTTGCCCGCATATCGGGACATTTCCTCAACAAATAAATTATGATTTTCTATGTTTCTTAACATATTATCCAATTTTTCCATTTGTACTTCATCGTCGATTGGCAATAAATATGACGGATTTCGATCGCAGATTGGAGCTTTAAGTGGTTCTTTTTGAGAAATGCCCAAAAATGAAATCGCCTCAGTTATTTTATCCAAGCGTGCATTGATTTTGGCAAACTCAGTAAACATAGTTTTTGTGACAGTAGCTGCAATATGTTCTGTAAATAAATAAATAAAATATTTTAGCTTTAGCTTAACCATTTAGAAAAGTAATTAATCCATAGTTTGGTTATACAACTTATACATACCAGCCAATGCTTCGGTACTGATGTTTTGGATTAGCGTTTCATTTCCTGATTCACAATTTTCAGTATACTGGTTCTCGTTTTGTATTAAAACGATGTGTTGATCTTCTTCGTAAACATAATTTTCTGAATTCAGCTCCGATGTAGAAGCCAACTGAACATCTTCATGTATTGCTAATTGCATTGGCGAGTTCTTTTTATTGAAACCAGATAATTTCGTTTGTTCAGGTGGTTTTAACTGAACATTGCTCACAATGTTTCGATCTGTCAACATCCCCTCAACCGTAAATCCCGTACGTCCTAATTAAAAACAATATTAAAATTATTAATGCAATATCTATTAATTTTATCTATATTGACAAACCTTTGTGAAAAGCATTTATTCTTCTCGGATTAGTACGAAATGTCTCCTCTTCGGATGTATCCATTATTTCTAAGCGTTTTGCACATCCAACTGCCGAACAATAGTCGTGAAATTCTCCTTTTAATGTTGCTGGAACCGTTATCCAATTTCCTCCTTTGGAGAGAGGTGGCTTATCTGTTCGCCCTTTCCAGGAATTAAATTTAGTTCCCGAAGGATAGCACACAGTCCCATTCTCTTTGGAGAAACAGCTAAGGGGACACTCGAAAATTTCCTGCTCGTCTGTTCCACAATTTATTCCAACCACGCAGAATAACGCCTAAAATTAATTAAAATCACATCATATTGGCACGACACATAATTTATTTTATTTTATATTTTAATCCAGAAATATTATGTCCAAATTAAATTATACATACCATTTTAAGCAGATTTCACTATTATACTGTGCACAGATTGACAGCTAGGATTACAATGAGTAGCAAAATATGTATAGTTGTTTAAAGTAAAAAGGAATATGTAAAATGAAATAGTTATACATAATACATATAGTCTTATCTAGTCATACGGAAAAGTATAACTGCTATTCGGTAAATTTTGTGACAAAATAGCATTAGGATGACAATTAAGCATCCTATGCGACAAAATAGCATTAGGATGACAATTTAGCATCCTATGTGACAAACTAGCATTAGGATGACAATTTAGCATCATATATGTGACAAAATAGCAATAGGATGACAATTTAGCATCCTACGTGTCATATTGACATTTTGAAAAATTATTTGTTTAATACGTTGGCTACGAGTGTGTAATTCTCGTGCCTCATGAAAAAATTTATTTTTATTAATAAATGTATCACCCGTGGCCTCATGCCATTTTTATAAAATTATGAACCGATGTAATACCCGTGCCTCATTCCATAAAACATTGTATATTATCTATAGTGTAATACCAGGACCTCATGTGATATTCGTCACTTATAGGTACCAGTGTATAACCCGTACCTCATCATATAAATGATTGTTTATAATAGAGTGTAATACCGCGACCTTATGTAAAATTCGTTAAGTACATACTGGTGTATTGCCAGACTCTCATCGTATAAAACTTTGTCTAAAATCTTGTGTAATACCGATGCCTCATTCAAAAAATTTTACGAATATACATGTGTATTACCCGTGCCACATCAAACAAAAATTTACGAAAAAAATGTAATACCGGGACCTCATGCAAAATTCTAACCGTGAAAACTGTCATGTAGTACCTGTGCCTCATTAGAAATATGTATATGTAATTATATTTTTTAAGTTAACAATATATTTCTTATGAGATTTTATCGATAATTGAAGAAATTTCCGTAACCCTAATTACATTGTATACTTTTACAATGGCCGTCCCAAGTAAAATATCCAATCCTACTTTGTGGTGCCACTTAATGGTTTTACGGGTTGATCTAAAATAGCTAGAGTATACTGATCCGAAACATCAACACTTTGCTTACAAGTATTGTATAGCTGAAAATTATGTTTGGTTTTCTTACTGTTTCCCCATATCATTTTTAGAAGGAAAAATAAATTTCTTTCATTTTTATGGGGTTCCCCAATAATATTAACCAATGTAGCGTTTGAAGTAAAATTTAAAATTTTCGATGAGGCACCGGTAATACACCGGTAATTCCATGTTACGAATTATGCATGAAGTCCCGGTAATACACTACATTATAAACAATGTATTATATCGTGAGGCATATGGGTAATACATCTGCATCTACGGAACAAATTTACACGAGGTCCCGGTTTTACAGTACATTTTAGACAATACTTAATACGATGAGGCACTGACAATTACACGAGTTACACGAGGAAGCACCAATGCTCATAGGTTTACGGTGAAGCTATCGAAACCACGAACTGAAGAAATAAAGCGCGAATTTATGTACCGAACATCAATGAAGTGGAATTCGCTAACAGACGTCCAATTTCCGTTGGACTATAAAATGAACAAATTTAAGGCAGCTATCAATCTCTACTTGAAGGATCGCGCATTGGGTGCAGAAGTTCTGACAGTTACAAGGAGCTAGGTCTGTCAATAAGTCCGCTTTGCACCCAATTAAAACGAAATATATAAAAAAAAAAAAAAAATAAAAATAAAAATAAATTTTTTCATGTGACACGGGTATTATACTCTTAGCCAACGTGTTAATGTCAATATTGTGGTATAGTATACGGAAAAGATCATTTTGCTTTTCCTATTTCTAATTTGCTATTAATGGTCTTTGGCAAATTTCATGACGAAATGGCATTTTTTATACCACTTTTGTCACCATAATAACTAATTAGTTGTAAATTGACTATTTAGCCTTCTACGGGAATATTTTGTCATATTAACATTATTCCTTCTGCTACAGTTATTATGTCATGGCTGACATCTTTTTCCGCAATTATGTTATGGGTGCCATCTTTTTTGATTTTTCCATTATTTATTTTCTTAATTTTCTTCGTTTTTCTCTGTCAGACATAGAAAAGAAATACATTTTTATTCCTATCTTTCAATTCCCTATCTATTGCATGTGCAAACTATCCCAAATTATCCCATATTCTGAAATTCATTAAAAAAATATTTTTTCTACGTACAATAAATAAGACGTATTTCTGCTGGGCGTTATACTCTTCAGTCCTACTTTTAAGAACTAGCCGATCAAACTTTCTTCCCACCTAATTTTGGGTCGGTATAAGCGTGCTTTTTTATTACGAGAAAATATTATAATATTTATTATTATAAAATATATACATTGGTGTTATAAATATTTCAAAATGTCAATATACAAAACAAAATAACTTTTTTATATAAATATGTTTTTACAAAATTTACTTTGTCATTCTTAAAAACAAAATAACTATTTTATAAAATAATATACATTTACAAAATTATTTTGTCATTCTTAAGAACAATTTAGTTTTTTAATACTTATATGGTCATTTTAGCTTGTTAGCCCTATAAAATGCTAAAATGCTTGTTTGACTAAATGGCTACATAAAACGCTATTATGCAAAATAATTATTTTGCTTTTCATATGACAAATATTTGATAAATGCTATTTTGTCATATATATTTTAAATAAGCTGTAAAAGCTTTTTAGCTATGTAAATTACTATTATACTTTATAGCAATATAACTGTACTTATAGCATTATAGCCCCTAATTTAGCATTTGTGAAAGCTAAAATCATTCCCCACTTTGGTCAGCGTGACATGTTTTTGTTAGTCATTTGGACGTCATTTTGACTTTTTAGCATTTATAGCAATGCTATTTAGCCCAGAAAAACTGGTCAGCGTGACCAAATTTTTGACAAAAAATGTTACTTGGGTTAGTACATACACATGATCGTAGTAAATAAATGTAACTTGTACTAAAAGGGAATGTAAAATAAAAAAAAGATCAAAAAGAGAATATTTGAATTTCAACATATATGAATGTCGTTTAAGTAAATCGTTTTCATTTTCTTGTGATAATAGAATTATTTAAACCAAAATATAAAAAAATTTCATAACAACAGCATTCTGGTCAAATCAAAATAAAAGCTAACTACAATTCCTTTGGCCATTAAGTCAATTTACAACACATAGATGGCAGTGATGGCCGTAAAAATTTGGTAAAATCATACCAAAAATTACCACCTGAGGATATTTCAAGTAAAAAAATTGTAGGAAAAGCAAAATAAATTCACAAAATATTAAGTACGAGTGATAATTTTGTGACTAAATAATTTTTTTTCGTATTTTTCTGTAAATATTTTAGACATCTTACGTACAAAAGATAAATTTAGCAAGTATTATTTTAATTCATCAGAGCCAACTTTGATTTATTTTTCAAAATGGAAATTCGAAAAATATATTTTAGGCAAAGTTTAATTTTAATATTTCTGCAATTAATATTTATTCAATAACAATATAGTCTTCTTGAATGTTGTTGTTCAAAGTACGTAGAAAACATTTATATAAACGTTTTATAATATGTTTGCTTTTTTCATTGAAAAACTTGAAGCTAGAAAACACCATTTTTACTATGGATTCCTATGAAAATCAATGAAAAGTTATACCACTAAAAAAGCTTCTAAAAAATACGTCATTATGATTATGACTCTATACTCTAGAAGGCTCTGCTACTACACTTCGCTTGGTCTTACATCATCCGGTAATCTTGGTAAGAAACAATTGCACACAAATGCGCTGTCCCTGTACAGATACAAAATTCTTTGCTTAATTTCCTAGATAATCATTCACTAAATGACAATTAAGTTTTCATGAATTGTAAAAACTTCATCTGTTTTCATCAATTTTCAGTCTTCGAATAACAATGTTTCGACCATCTCTTTCGCATCATTTAATAGTGGTAAGAAAGCGATCAAGAATTTTGCACTGTATGAGTTGAGCCAGAGATGGTTTGCTACCTCGAGCTGTCGTCTGGCTAAATACTTTATTCGTAGATCAGCTCAGAATTTTGGTCGCGACCCTTTCTGTATGGACTGTCATGCAAAAAATGATGACTGCAAATAATATAATATCAATTCACATTAGAAATTAAATTAATTGTGCGTATTGAAAGTTCTTAAAAACATATAATTTATTAAGGTTCAACTGTAAATAAAACAAATCACATGTTTTATTTCAATAATTAACTTCCGTTTTTAACAAACAAACAACTTCATAAAAATAAAATGCGACCGAAAAAGAATGAATTACTTGCATTCAATTTGTAAATAGTATCTATGTACATATATGTAGTTGGTATGTATATGTAAACAGCACAATCATAAAATAAAATAAATAACCAGAGAAAATGTATCTGCAATTACAGTACAGAGGATGAAATCATTTGGAGCTGAGACTATAAGAAGTATTGGCTCTTGATAACGCACTGTTCATAATATTCACCACGTGGAGTGTAAAATAAACTATATCCTCTTTATTTTTTTTTTTGTAGCTTTTTTGATGTTGTTGCGCTAACTAGCTCTATAAACCGTGAGATATGTCTTCGTTTCTCTTTTTCTTGTGAAAAACTGGCAAAAAAAAAAAGTTTACAGCCTTCTGTTATTCCAACCAAAAGTGTTTGATAATATTGATAAAAAAAAACAAATTTTCTCTCTTTACTTTATACTAGACTCGCTTTTGAATTATATTTTTATTATCACCGTACATGACAATTTATTCTCATAAAATGTTTCTATAAATTGGGGACACTGCGCACACTTTTAATTCATACCATTTAGTTTTCTTGTTTTGTTTTAAGATTATGCGCATTCAGCGAAATAACAAAAAAAAAAAAAAGAAAAAAGCGAAACAATATACTTCTGAACCCATCGAAAGTGCCGCTCCCTAATAAAAAAAAAAAAAATAAAAAAAAAAACAAATAAACGACCGAGTAAAAAATAAACTTCAGCACAACACCGAAAAAATACTGTGTGTGGGGCTGTATACAAAAGCACAGAGCTACGTTTATCTTGTACGAAAAACATAAAGAGTAACGTGCAAAGAGACGAAAATCGGCGTCAAGAAGAGAAGAAAAGTGACCAATTTTTTTTTTTTTTTTTATATATCTTCTTACATTTATTTTGCAAATTTATCTCGAACCCGATATAGCACGTACGTTAGATCAATTTTTTTATTTAAAAAGTAAAAAAGGAAAATTAAAATAAATAATTATTTTTAATTTGTTAAAATTTTTTGTGTTTTATTTTTTTTTTTTTTTTGTAAAATATATAATATTTATTTAATAATTAATACATTTATTTTATTAAAGTGAATAATTACAAATATTTATAAATTGAGTGATTTTTTGTGTTTTAGAAAAATAAAAATTTATTAAATTAATATCTAGTGTTTATTTTGGTTAGCTATAAAAAAAATAAAAATTATTTTTGTGATTTAATATTTAATTATTAAAAGTGTTTTTTGTTTGTTTGTTATTTGTAATGAAAGTACAAATATTTAATTTTTAATTGCTATTCAACTAAATAAATTAAAATTAATAAATATATAATATTTGTTTTTAATTTATAAATCATTTTTATTTTATGTTGTTTAATTTTTTATTATAACCAAAGAAAAACGAATTTATATCATTTGTATGAAAGCGATGGCAACAGATTAAGGGATGTTGTATCGTGACGTCATAAATAGCGCATGTCCTTACAGTATACATAATGTACCAAATCTAACAAGAAAAAACAAAAAAATATAGAATTTTTTTCTTTAGATGGCGCACCCTATAATTTATTTATTTTATTTAAATTAAAAAAAATAATAATAATAATAATTTCTAAAACAATTTTTTGTCCGTGTATTTTAAAAAGAATTAAATAGTTTTTCATAAATATTAAAATGTATTAAAATTTAAATAGTGCAGAAAAGAATTTAAAAATTTAATTTTAAATGTCAGAAACACGTTCTACAAAATATTAATAAAATGTTCAAATATTTTCTAAATAAACCGATTTAATTCGTTAATATTTTTATTTATTTATTTGAATAATATTTTATTTTAACATATCCAATTTAACATTATAAAATATCTTTTTCGTTTTTTTCGGTTACGCCCTCCGAAATATTTTGTACACATATAATTTTTAACAAAAAAAAAAAAAAATGTCAATCTGTTAAAAAAAATATATTTTATTAAATATTATTTTATTTATTTACAGTAAATATTTAAAAAAATAACAAAACGTATAATTCAAAATACAAACAATCAATTTATTTAGATAGATAGCTCAAAATTGTAACATGTATAGTGATAAAGAAAAAAAAATAAAAGTATTAAATAAATAGTTAAAAAAAAATAAAAGAAATAAAAAGTTGTAATAAACAAAAAAAAAAAAAAAAAATAAAAATGATTTTTAATTAATTTAGTGCCAATTTTATTTGTTTTGTAAAATTATATTATGGTTATGTATTGTAAAAGTGAAATGATTTGGTTTTTGTGTTGTTTCATAAATAAATAAAATATGTATAAAATTATTGACATTTAGGAGGTTAAAAATTTAATATTTTAGTAATGCATAAATAAACTAAATATTCGTATATATGGATGGATAAACTATAAAAATAGGATAATTTTTAAAACAGCTTAACATTGTAATAAATAATATATTAAATACTCGGATATTTTTATTGTTTTTTTTTTTTATATCTAAACTAAAGATGAATTTGAAAATACTAAATATGGCGAATTTTAAGGGGTAAGTGTCTATTTTGTTTCAAAATATAATTTTACATGTTTTTAATTTTTTTTTTTTTTAAATATTAGCGATTTATCGTTACAAAAATATAATTAGCTAAAATAAAATAAAAAAAGATTTATCCAGATTTTACACAAATAAATAAAAAAAACAAAAACTTCCAACATCTCTAACTTTCCATTCCGAATATCGATTAGAGGAGCTGGTTTCTGTGTGTACTGCTGTAAATACAACACTGCTACTCTATTCCGTGTCTACTCTAAGTGAATATTTTCGTAGGTATTACACAAAATTTGCTAGAAGAACAAAAAAAAATTACAAAAATTTAGGTTAGATATACATTTGTTCCCTGTAATAATAATAATAATAAGAACTTTGTGATCTGTGGCAATCTAATATGGATTTTTTTTCCGTGTGTGCTTAATACGCTACCGTACACGTTAAATATTAATGTTGTAAATATTATTATGTTTAGTTTTTTTTTTGGTCTATCATCTCTATATAATATACGTGTTTTCCCAAATTTTGTTTTTTTGGGGAGTAATTAAATTAGTGTAAAAGCTGTAGAGGATGAAAATGTTTGTAATGTACAACAAACATTTTTTTGGGATGCATTTTAAATGATCTATATACATATGTAATGTACCTAATACAATATATAGGGCGGGATACTCTGTGTGCTTATTCCTTTGAGGCATGGACCATTGTATATTTTAAAATTAATTGGTAAACTTATCTGTTTGTGTAAATTTGTTGTTTGATTAGTAATTTGTTTTCATTAAATTTTTATTTATTTTTTATTTACCAATAATTTACATATCCTATTTAAAATTTTCCTAAAATTTCCACTGTAAAAATAACAAAAAAATTTTTTACAATTTATATGAATTAAGCTTTTGTCTTCTTTTTATTTATTTATTTCATGTATCGCCCACAGTGATTACAAACGGCAATACAAACATGTTAAAAAATTATAAAATTAAATTAAAAAAGCGCCCAACTTTCTTAAACGAAACTCTTAACATATGAAAATCAAAAACACCAAACACTGAATTAAACTCGCGCGATGCTCTCAAAATTGGTTCCGAAAGACTGTAATTGTTGATAACAGGTTAACAAGTAACAGTAAATCGGAGCGTATAGATTTAAGCGTGCAAGCAGCTCGTTACAATCGATTCGAGAACTGAAAATGTCGCAAATGAACAATGCCGATGCTGCAACACGTCGACAATCTAACCGGTGTAAGGTGGAAGAACATATTCAACAGTTCGTGCAGACGGTAGACATCGAAGCGCGTATAAAACAAACTGCTTTTGAACACTCTCTATTCTCCTATCCGAATGATAGTGATAAGAAGGTGACCATACCGGCGATGCATATTCCAAAATAGGACGAACAAAAGAGTCGTACAGTGATGTTAGAGTAATCGGGTCGATGAAGTCCTTACAGTTCTGTTTTATTTGGGGAAAAATCAAACACACTTTGTTTATTATTGAATTTATTATTATAATTATTATGGCATAGCCTAATGCCGTCGCAATCACTACTCGACTAACAAAATATGATCATGAGGTGATCACGATAAAATGGCGTACACATAATTGTTGTATACGGTAAACACAACTTGAATACGACGTTACAATATTTTTAGGGCGCCGATTAAGAATGAATACATTACATTCCTCCACCTTTGATTAGTACAAACAGGTAGAAGGAATTGTTTTCAGTCTGGCTGATCTACGGAGGGAAGCTTCATCGGTTTCAGATGGTGTCTTTTTTGCTCGTTTCTTTGGCTGTGTAGTTTCTTGTGGTACGTCTTCCGAATTTGCAACATCATTCGGAAGAACCGAAATGGAATGGTGGAATGGAATTTGGACCCGACGAGTAGCTTCGCGCCCAGACTGTGGAACCCTCAGACAGTTTTCGCGGTTGGTTGACCACTGGTTTGGTCTTGTGAATGCGAATGTTATCTGGATGAAGATGATCGAAGAAAGTTCGAATACGACGATTAAATAAGAGTTCGGCGGGTGATCTGCCGGTTGCGGTTGATGGAGTTGCATGATTGTGGTGCAGAGTTTTGACCATTATCTCCGCCTGCCCATTTGAACATGGCCACATACACCGAGCGAATACCATTTGTATCACAGAATTGTTTTATTTCAGCGAATTTGAAAGCTGTACCGTTGTCATTCACAATGATCTCTGGAATTCCATGAGTGACAAATATCGTACGAAGAGCCTGTATGCCACATTCAACTGATGTTGTGGGCACTTGAACTACCTCTAATCACTTGGAATAAGAATCGATGAGTATAAAATAAGTCTTACAAGCATAATCAATATGGATTCTCGACCATAGTTTTGTCGTCTCCTCCCATGGGTGCACGGGAGCCTGTGCCACCTCAGGATGGTTTGATTGACACTTTTTACAAAGACTTATTACTCTATATCCCCAGAGGAGGCATCCTTTTAGTGTACCCACTTCAGCACGACGAACCCAAAATGGCTGGAACTGTTCCACGGGCTTACTCTCTGGCCAGCCCTGCAGTCTCCACTGAAGGATCTGCGAGAGAACTGGATTTTTGTTTGTCGAAGCAGCAATGTCGTCAGCATGGACGATCGGCTTTTGTACCGTATCTATTAGCAGCACCTCTTCCCGGCACGGTAAATGAGTTTGAATTTGTATGCATTAAGGAAAGTACTGAAGGGCAGAATGATAAAAGGCTTTGACTTTCACGTCATTTGGATGTTTCTCTGAAAAAATATTTTTTATTTTGAAATTTTAATGTAAAACGATGAAATTCTGCACAAAACATCCAAAACTATGGTGCTCCAATCACGGAATATTATCTAAATCAAAATATTACGAATCGTGATCGTCCTGCCACTGATGATCGACTCGTTGTGAGTAAAAATCCAGGTGATGTTATGCCATTCTTGGGCCGAAATGAATGGCTGGCTGACCTAAAATGCAGTTGTATAATTAAACCATCCATCACTTTTGGCACGCTCTGTTGTGAATGAGCTTATGCTCAAAATGGAGAGTGCCAAAAGTTAAATAAATTTATATGTAAATCAAATAAATAAATAAATAAATAAGTACTCCAACGAATCATTCTCGGAAATTTGTGGGAGTTGGAACATCTGTGATAAGACGACCAAGAAGCGGATTATGGTCCGTCACAATAATGAACTCTCGACCGTAGAGAAAATCATGGAACTTCCTCACTCCCGCAATAATCGCCAAAGCGATAACCTTGGCTGTATCGTGTTCCGAGTGGTAAGCTATAGGACGCTCTTTCGTTCCCACTCTATGTGACAGTATGACGCCAATTCCATAGGGGGAAACGTCACATATTAGCAACAACGGATATTTCTCACTGAATGGCATTAGGACTCGGCAGGTCCCCATCTCCACAGGATATTTTTGTCAAGCAGCTGGTGTAAAGGTTCCGCAAGGGTTGCCTTATCTTGAATAAAAGAATGATAAAAATTAATTAAGCCTAGGAAAGCTTGTCGCTGCACTTTGTCCGTTGGTGGTGGGGTGCTTCTAATTCGATTTTCTGTTGCATTCGGTGCAGACCCTCGGCATTGATTCTGTACCCGAGAAAATCGGTTGATGAACAACCAATTTGACAATTGTCTTCTTTTATACGGGTACTCTAGCTTGATCAAATCGTTGGAAGATATCGATTAACTTCTGACGTAAATCTGTATCGGACGACGCGATGACGATGATATCGTCAAAATACGGTACGAGTATGACTAAATTCTCCGTGAAATGGGGTCGGTTCACCTTGAATGCTCCCTTCTGTGTTGTAATTGTTTGTACTAGCGTGAATGCATCGTCTACGATGAGCTGTTGGTATGCTTACAGAAAAATACGGGACCGTTTGTTATCGCCGATAACAGGTGATTTGCTGATGGAACCGGAAAACAATGCGGTGTGAGAGCTTTATTCACCGTTGATTTGTAATCGGCGCAAATTCTCACACTGCAATCGGCCTTCGGAACAGGTACTACAGGCATAGCCCACTCGCTGTATTTGACCGGCTCCAGAATTCCCTGTCGAACCAATTTATCTAATTCTAATTCAAATGATGCTCGCATGGCAATAGGAATTCTTCGTGCTGGCAAACGTATCGGAATTACTTTTGAATCCATCTTGGAGGCCCACTGTACGAACCCAGCTCAGGTGAAAATAAGTGGCTGTATTTCACCGGTACATCGGAAAAACTGATATCTGTGATTGCATGGACTCCTTGGATGGAAATCCCTAAAGGCTCGAATCAATCGATGCCAAGAACACTGATTTTGTTCCCGGTCCAAACATATCCTGAACTGTCGATTGGATTCCATTGGAAATCGACCAATTTCAAATTTGCCTCACGAAGAGGTGGTAATTTTCGAAACATTTTTTTAAAAGTTACCTCGGCGATAATAGTGTGCCTTGAGTCAGAATCCACTTCGAAACGACACGGAACATGGTTTATCTTGACGATAGCAGATGAATTAACAGCACAAGGATTGGAAATACTTTCCACTTCTCTTTAACGACGATTCGAACGCTTCTGGTTGCTTTTAGGTTTGTTGTGGCTGCTGGCCATCGCACGACAAACCCGTTGGACGTGTCTCATTATACCACAAAAGGAACAAGTGGTAGTATGGTATCAGCAGGTGAAACACGCTTGTGATCGTGACGGTTTCTGCTGTTGATTAGCTTTGGCCGGTGCTGCTTGATGTTTAGGCATAATTTACTTCACTTGGTGAGCTTCAGCAATGACCTGTTGATTCTTCTCGACAGCTTCTGCGGCAACGCTGCGATCTATGGCAGTATCTAATTGTAAATCCTTGTCAGCCAAAACATCTGTTGCTGAATATTTCGAAAACCGCAATTGTGAATAAAAAATTATGTCCATTTTAATCCTCGTCGAAAATGCTTTATTTGGGGAAAAATCAAACACATTTGGTTTATTAAACGGCGTACATATAATTGTTGTGTACGGTAAACACAACTTGAATACGACGTTGATGACTTGATTACAAGTTCTGCTTAATGAAGCCCAACATAACGTATGCCTTAGGGTTAATGTTGTTAATGTGTATGGTAAAGATGGCATAGGCTAAAAAATTATACCCAGGTGACCGGATACGATAAAATGAAAGAGTGTTACAGTTATTCACATTGAGACCCAGTATATTACTAATTGACCAACTACAAAATCTATCCAAGTCACCTTGCAGCGAAAATTTTCAAATCATCAGCGAAGAGAGGGCAGCTGGCAAATTAGAAGCAGTCAACAATATCGTTGATAAACAATGATTTCCTTTCGTTAAGCCAGATATCGCGCGTAATAACTGGGAACTAGAATCCAAAATCTTAAAGGATTGCCAGCGGTCGGAAATGTAAGAACACAACCATTCGATTGAAATGAACTGACAATTTAAGTTCTTTAATTTTGTAATAGGGAGCGAGTGGTCGATCTTATGTCCAGTTGCTGTCTGGAATTTAAACTGTTAAATAATTTGACAAAAAAAATTAATGATTTAGTATGGAAAACCAAGACCCTGTGAACCATAGATTCAAATCGCTTGGATATGACGCGGAAAGAGGGGATGAAGGCAGACAATTTTCCAAGGCTCTAGAAAAAAACCATTAAACTTTCATTAAACATGAAGGTAATTGGATGGGGTAAACTCTCGGTACAATGCTTAATAAGGATCGGCGGAATTCCATCATGACCAGCGCCCTTATTAACATCAAGGTTAAGCAAGCAAATCACATACAGTAGGGGACATCGTATGTGCTTCTTATACTGAGGCAAAAAAGCTAGCAAACAAATTGCATATCTCCGAGGGTTGACTAGCGAAGAAGTTCTGGTAAGACATAGGTGACGGAAAACCAACGAGTTTTCTCTTACTATTTACGAAATTCCAGAACTCCTTTGGACTTGATGTCAATTCCTCCTCGATTCGCACAATGTATTGGTTATATAAAAACCAATTTAAACATTTAAACTCTTTGCGGGCTTTATCAAAATCGAGATAAAATTGAACCCCGTACTGTCTGTTTAATGAATGGAACATATTGCGGCGTTTCTCCAGATGTAACAATCTATTATATCAGGCAAATTAAAGTCACCAACAATGACAAGTTGATCATTAGGACGCATTGATGGCATCACAACTGAGTCGAGGAAATTGAGACTAGGTTGACATGCTACCAACTCATTAGGAACAGAAACTTTAACCGCAATCATACACCGCCCCTCTAAGCATGGTGTCAAAATCGTATCTATCCTTTCTGTGAACGACTTAGTCAGGTGGGAAATATTCTCCAGAATACATATTGATAGTAATCCAGGTCTCGCAGATTATTATAATATCATAATCGTTGTCCAGAATGCTTAGGCGAAAAGGCTTGACTTTACCTCGGATGCTAGAGGCATTGTGGTAATAAATTGAGGTGAAGCTAGTACGATCGGAGCTTACATGCTGGATTCCAACACAGCTTGTCGCGTAATAACCGCTGGAGGGTTCAAGTCGATATTTGCTGGTTCTGAAAGACACTTTTATTTTCAAAACATTAATAATAAAGATCAACATCATTTAGAATATAATCAACATATGAACTTAGAGATAAGAAATATTCATAACATTCCTTTTTAAATTGATTCAACCTTAAGGACTTAAGGAATTTCAAAACTTCACAGCATGCATGAAGAATGAACCCTGGCTAGCTTAACATTGCGATTTGAGGGCAGATGGATGTTAACCAGTCAGACAGATCTAAAAGCTACACCAAATCAGAAAGATAAGAAGGTTTATTTATTATTTTAAACAGAAACAATACGGTCGTGTAGTTCATGTAATCAGATAAATCACCGTTTAGAACCAACTTCGAATAACTCTTAAAATAGAAGGTAGCTAGCACTAGTACCTAAAAGTTATTTTGTGCTCGGACCCTACTTCGTTAACTGTCCAGTCGACGTTCAGGCTCTAAGTTTGAAACTCTCTAAGGATTTTCAGATGCTTTACCATATTGTGAGACTTGAAATTGCCTTCTGCCGGCATCTTCAAGGCCGTAATTACAGAGTTATTTTTAATTCACCGGTGCAATAGAGTTAGTCCTGCAAATTCCCCCATTGTAGCAATCAAGCATGTTCTCATTGAGCTCTTCTCCACTGTTTTAGGCTATTATACTACCGATGCGTATATGATCATGGGCCTGCCTCATAGGTTTTTGATCCGGGATGACTCCTAGACATTTAACTTCCTTGGACAACTGAACCGTAGTACCGTTTAACGAAGGACCTATGAGCGCAAGATTTATCCTTCTTGTAAAAGGTACAATAACCGTTTTGTTTGGATTGACACTAAGTCCCTCATGGATGCACTATTACCATACTACATTGGGTGCGTTCTGCATGAGATCAGAGATGATTTTAGCAAATTTCCCTCTGATTATAACAGACATATCATCGGCTTAGTCATGGATGAGTCAGTCGTCCTACAATAAAGGACACAATACGTCTGCTTGGGTACACCCTTCACGGCCCTAATGGTTATTGAATCACTGTCTAATTTAGCTGTGATTCATCGATGTTTCAGCATGGAACGAATCCAGCACACGGTGGATTCGATATCTTTTCAGCCTTCGCCATTTCAATTTTTGTGACAAGGCCACTAACAAATGCCTTCACTATAGATTTACCAGTTTAATATGGAAATTGGCTCCGATGAAGATGGTTTCTTATAAGGGCCTCACATCTTTGTGGTGATCCAAAATTTTCCATCGTTTCCAGCAGAGACGATGTTAGACTAATTCGGCGATATGCCTTGGACTGGGTACCTAAGAATAAAGTTTAGCAATATAGTTAAACGCATAGCTCGCCCGAAAAATCCGGACCAATCTGGGGAGAATTTCCTCAATATCTCTCTGCAGTGAGGCTGATAAAATGCCATTTCCTCCAGCGGACTTGACGGGTTCCAACGATCCAATTTATTTATTTTACAACAGAAAAGTTTACAAATTTGATTGAAGTCATAAATACAATAAAATGTGAAAATAATGTTCAATAAAAAGAACCTACGTTTAAAGCTGTCTTCGCTTAAGTTAAAGTCGAACAGACGGTCGATTTTATTAAAAGTTTTCGACATTATGTTTACCGGTTGATTGTCACCATAGTTTGTTCTGTATTCATTCAGATGAAAAAACTCATCATCTCTTAAATTCCTACTCGATGCCTTTATTTTAATTGATTCCAAACGACCATTTTAAAATCTCTCGTCTATTTGCCAATATAATATGGTATTCGTTTCAGGTTAACGTGGTACGGTAAATCTTGGTTGTAATCCCATCCATCTTTCCACGTTATATAAACTATAACTCCGTATAAACTATTTTTGGACACTCGATGTTTCGGATAAGTTCGTCGTAAAAAGGATACCAGACATTGACAGTAGGCATAATACAGAATCTTAATTGTCCCGAGGACATAAATATCCCCGTCCACCGCGTAATAAAACGAAAGTAACAACTAGGTCTTCCCTAGGTCGTCTCTAATCTCAAATACTATTTGTAAAAGTATTCCATTTATTGTATTTGGTATTGTTATATACCAGAATTAACTTTTCGATGGAACGATATACTCATAGACTTGTTAATGCTGAGGCTGAGAAGGAAGATTCACACCATTTCGCTGGATTTTCGATGCCTTCCTTTAGTTTGTTGGTATCGCCGATGGTTTCCACAGTTCTGTAAATTTTGACATTATCTGCAAACATTAATACGTTAGAATGTTGTATTACTTCAGTAATGTCGTTGATGAAGATTATAAAGATCCAAGGACCAACATGGGAACCTTGTGGTCAATATACGGGATGCACTAACTCAAATATGAATTAAACCAGGCAACAAACTGTTTGGGAAAACCGAATCGATACAAGTGTTCTAATGTTTTAGAATGACTGATGGAGTCAAAGGACATTATCTTGCTTATGTTTTTCAATTTCTTTTATGAAGTTGCTGGTAAATTCAATGAAGTTGGTCGATGTTGATCTTTTTGGCGTAAACCCATGTAGTTCAATTAATTTAGGTATTGAAGATATTCATGTAATAATCCCTCTGTAACAATAAACATCACTCTGGTTATTTTCCATTTGGAAAGATGCGAAATCTTTCAACAATGAAACTGAAATGCCATCAGGTCCATATCCCTCTCCGAATACTTCTAGAGCTCGATGGCGGTTTAAATCCTTGGTGTTAGTATGGTTACGTTATTTTCACTAATGTTGGTACTTTCATACTTACAAAACTTCTCCAGGTTGCCCCCTTGAATGTCCTTAACTTGATCGAGCTTAATATTCTATCAAGGTAAACTTGTAGTCGCCCAATTCATTTTCTCCCTTATTTTTTCAGGTCCCGTCTCATCTTAGTGCACTTTCTTTGCTTACAGGGTAGCTGTTTTCAAACGCTGGATGTATCGAGTTGTACAGTTTGTTTGAACTGAACTTTAACCCCTCTGGAATCTCAATGTTGCCCACAGTCGAGAGTATTTGTGATCCGCGAAGATATATGGTAGAATCCCGCTAGATATATGGTAAACTCCAGTTGGTTAGTTTCGCAGGATTAATTTCTTGCCTCTGCATGATTTCAGCCGCTGTATCAAATCAAATGTGCATGTGATTGGATAAACAGGCCTCTTCAGATACATGTCAGATATTTACTAAAAGAACTCAAATAAGGGCTGGCAAATCCAGGACCCTATGCCCGACTGCATATATGCAAGTAGGTTTTTTCCCAGTGTCACCCCCCACCCCCCCGGGGTTTCCAGCTCAGCAGGTAAGCAGGCGGGTGCCATTATAACCTTCAATTTGTCCCTTTCTCCCAGCATCTAAACCATCACTGCTACCAAGTTCTGGCGATGAACTCTGGAATGGGAATAAGGTTTATTTGGGAGCTTGCCAAAATGGCCGTTCTTGGACTCTGATTCCGGTATCATAAATCAACTAACACACTTGTTTTGATAATCCCTTAACTTGATTATCTAATAACTCGAATAATTGCATGCCAGTTTGTTGGCAGATAAACCTTCATTTAAGTATGTCATATGCCCCCTTAGCATGATGCAGGTTTATCTGAAAGCGTTTAATTTGTGTCCTCATGAATTACGGACTTATAGGAAGACGCGGATTTGCCTTTTTCACTACTTAGTTTCGCCAGCTTATTTTGAGGTAGATGACTTACTTGTATCCTTCAGATTCCGTTCACCACCTTTTGGGGTCTGGTTAAAACTAGGCTTCTTCGATGGCTTGCTTGGGGAATCATTTTTGGGCCTCCCATCGACCATCTGTTGTTTCTCATTTGTCGCCATTTGCTGCCTCTTGGATATATTTGATACCTCTCCTCCTGTCCCAGCACTTTCTCCAGAAAGCCCTTGTGAACAACATTTAGGTGATTCATCGTCAGGATCAATTTTGGAAACTTCACGGGTAAGATCTTAATGATCTTCGATTCCGCTGCCCGTCTGAATGTAATTCCAGACCAAACAGCTTAACCTGCGTTTGTAATATATAAACATTTTTGTTGGTTTTGCGTCAGAATATATTTCGCAATTTATACTCACAGTCACAATTATACCATGACATCAAAACAAAATTTTCAGTTTGTTTTTATATGAAGATAATAAATGACAGATAAACAGTTGTGCTCTCTTTTATAATATTACATAACCGAGAAAATATTTTGTTGGCTTTTTCTTTTCTAAGGTTTTTAATGTTTAACATTTAAGCAAAATGAAATTTGTGTTATAGTAAGTTGTGGGTATAAATTCCGAAAAATGTTCTAACTTCAGTAGTACCCTGTGAATAAATTCCCGATTTTCGATAATTTTTGGTTCAAACCTAGGTTCATACCTACAAAAAACTGTGAACTCCAGTTCCTCTTAAAGCGTCAGCTTTCTCTTTGCAACATTATGTACATACCAGAAAACCACCCTACTGTGGAACAAAGAAGATTAATAAGCATATATTCGAACCGTACGTGTTCCATATATTTCAAGTAATTTATTAAGAACTTTAAAACAGCGAAACATCTTTAGGGTCGCATTTGTAGTCAGTTTTCTATCCTACCCGAGGGCTTGTCAGACATTTTTCACATTTTCGAATAATCTAAGACTAACTAGGTAAACCCCAATAACTTTTTAAACGGGTTGGCATGATCAAATCACACACATTAGCCTACCGAAATATCATAGTTTGAAATATATGTTTGCCGATCGGTGAAAATCTCCAGATATTGATTTTCTTAGACATTCTGAAAAATATTTTATATTAATTCGCCCGAATGTAAAATTTTTAAAACCCATACATATGTAATTTTGTTGTTGTTGTTTATTCTAGTTTTATTTTAGGATAAAGTTCAGTCGCATTATGGATATGGGGGAAATATAATTAGATAGCTTTATCATTTAAGGAGAAGACATCGATGAACTCAATTTCGACTCACTCTAAAGGGCAAACGAGGTGGAAGCTATAAGTAAAACTTTAATCAGAAAGCTATGATGTTTATCACACCTAAGACCTTCATTACGAATTTTCATGACACCATCCAAAATAAATATTGCGAGTGTGCATTAGTTTTAAGGGTTTATTTTGGGAAAAATGCAGCTTTATTGTGACAAAATGATTACAAATTGATAATTCAAAATATTGTTCATCGCTAGCCACTACTTTTTTCCATCTTGTTACATCGAAAGAACTACTAATTGGAAGCGCTACTCAAACAAGCCTGTTGAATACTGTATTGTATCTGTAGTAGGATATCCCAATTTGTCGTGCTAGAAAATCACTATGTCATGTGTTTTCGTGTAATCTTGCTGTTTTTGCTTCAATGCTCGGCTCAATTGCTTCAATTGTTGATGGTAGGGTTGCGCTGTGTTGGTTTCATTAAATTGGAACAGTTCTTAATACACTAAACCCAGCTGATCCCACCAAACACAGAGTATGGCACCGCGTTGCCCAGTTGACTTTTTTTCTCTAATCGGAGTTTTATTGCTATATTTATTATAAAAATTTGTCAAAAATACTAATTTGGCTTGGCCCACCACTATCGTAGTTGTTGATAGTTCACCTAGCCTGCACTACACACCCTTACAGCACCTAATTTCCTTGCTTGTGAATCATTCCAATGCCATTTGCATGTCTAAAAATCGTTGACCGATCAACATGTAATGATTCTGCAATTTCTTAGTAAGTAAAGTGGAAGCTTTCCTCATCTCACATTTTTTCGACTGGTCTGGACGTTCCTTATCTTACGTATCAAAATCACCTCTTTTATAGCGGTGAAACCAGTGCTTACATATTGGAATCGATATAGCATAACCACCATAAGATTCCAACAGCTTTTATTGGTCAGAACTGCTCTATCATTAGAGGTTTTCCTGCTGTTGTACTTCATAGTAAATCAGAATGTACTAAATCAAAATCTGCTAAGCAAATTTCAGCAATCGGATCATTTCTTCGTTTTCAACTTTATGGGTTTAAAGTAAAAGGAACTACAAATGTACAAAACAAAAAATAATACTCGACCCTTGTTTGAGTATTATGGTAGCCACGCTGTGTTTTGAACAACCAAAAGAAAATTAAAGAAAAACAAAGGATTATAGTTTAATTCCATATTTAATATTTTACCGTTATATTTCGAGTCGAAAAAATTAAATTTTCATTAAAATTTTATAACAATTTTTAATATCAATTTTTACTCTAATAAACGTAATAATATTTTCTTTTTTAAATACCACCACCACACCAAAAATTAAATAAATCAAAAATCCTAAAGTTCAATCACATCTGCCCAAAAATGAAATTACATACTCAATTTACAAGGGGTCGTAGTCAAAATGTGACTCATTCTCAAAATCCTTCATTGTAACGGAATTTGTGAATGAAAAAAAAAAATCAATTGAAGAAATAAAGCGGAAAGTTTAAGTACAATTTCAACAAATATCGCTCAGTAGATCTGCGCCATAAGAAATTTAAAATATTCGGGAATCTTTTTGAACTCGCAAAAATATGTTGTAATGTTTCGCCATAAAGTTCAGAGTAACACTCATAAATTGGGTTATTAACACCTGTGTCCTATTAGCATGTTCCCCTAAAATTTCAAATCTATTTTAGACCACCGCATTAGTACGGATATTGAGAATGATCCACGGCCCGTTTTCTTGAAATCCGCCCGAAAAAGCCACCGATGATTTTCTAGTAGTCAGTCGAAAATTTAAATTGCTTAATACTAAAGTTATCGGTGATTTTTTCAATTGAATTAAGCTGGGTATTGCTTAGATTCTGGCGTTACAGGATTCTATTATGGATACTGTGGAGTTCCATTAGATGGTGTCGCACATGGAATGGATTGTATACAGTTAACTGGGCGAGCGAAGACACGGTTTTGTTTTGACAATCGAGCGACATCGAGCTTGACACCAAACGATTGATTCGAAAGAGTACAACAGACCTGCCATCTTGGCCACAATTAGACCGACGAAACCAGGGCAAGCAGAAGCTACATACAACAGTTTTATTTGGGCAGCAGGAACAAGGCTCTTTGCAGCCTATGAAGGAATGAATGAATATATTGCACACCACAAACAGTATCTCTTTGAAATGGGTGCATATTAATCTGCGTCAATTGAAGGCAGCCTAAATCACCCTTTTATTCTACCTTTTTTAGTCACATTTTTTATAATAAAAGCATGGGGCATAGCACACATACAGCACCCATGAACAACAATCAAGTAAATGAATGATTAACATCGGATCGGCCTACTTTTCCGGGGCGAAAACGACCGATGCAGAGCTTAAAACCAACATAAGAGGTGAGCAACTTTTTGAATTCGGTTTAAGCAATGGAGGGAGATCCTGGATCTTAATCTGACAAGGGTTCCTCGAGCACCATTTTCGACTGGCATATGTCAGAGGAAACATCCTTATCAGACTATATGTATGTCAGATTTGGTATTAATATCGCTTTAAAACAAGAGTTGGTGAGAAAAATACCAAAACGTAAAAACTGGTCAGCCTATAATAAAAAAATTCACAAAAATCTAGCTGATCTACAGACCATTAGCAGCTCTATCGAAGTCCTCTAAGAAGTTGCAAATGAACTTTCCAAGGCAATTAATGATGGCTGCCATTCAAGTTTACCTCTTGTTCTCTTTACAGAAACAAGAGACGTTCGCTGGTGGAACCACAGCTCTCCTTGGAACATACACTGTTAAGTTTCCATCATTTCAGTTATAAATTATAACTCGTTTTGGGATACGAATATTTTATACACCGAAAAACGAAAATATAGCTAAACATTTTATAGCTTTAAATATATTTAATTAATTGCCATTAAGCTAAATAAGTAATTGTTCAGGAAATTTTAAATAGCAAAATGCGCGATAAAACATATAAATAATATCGTATAATCATTACTACACAAGTTACAAAAATACCTATGGAGGTTGCATAATTACCTAGAAAAGTTATTTAATTATTTTGTTGAGACTTTTATTTTTCTTTGTTTCGAAATTCAATATATCAATTTTGAGTGTATGTAGATTTAGTCGATAACAGAAATAAATATTACCCATAAAAGTATATGCTTTGTCTAAATTAAATATAAAACTCGATATTTTCACATAGTATGTTGAACCAAGTAAGTAATTAGAATTACCTAATAGAATTACTGTCAATTGAATTAAAAAGCATAACAAGAAATATGTTTTCTAATTTGGACCTAAATTCTGGAGGCAAATCATCCACTGAGATATACTAACAGCCTAATTTTTGTGTACCAGCAGAACTTCCAAGCGGATTATTGGTTTCGAAATCATCGAAATAAACTATCAAAGGAATTACTAAAGATTGAGTAGGGAAGTGGTCTCGTTTTTTCTGCCAGAATGTCATTTGAACGATATTGCTTATAGTAAACTTTTCGATACTAAGTTCTTCGGTATATTTAATAATGTACTTCAAAACATTACCCTGTTCTAAGAAATTTTGTAGAATGTGCTCAATTGAAATATAGCTAAGTTTGGCATTAATTGGACTTAAAATGAGACTGTTTTGAACCCGTTTTGTATTCAAGTATTTACCAACTTTTATGGAATTCGGTTTTACTAAAACATTTTGATTTTCCAGAAATTTAATGCGCTTATAATCAGTATTCAAATTATTTAGTGGATACCGGGATAAATTTAGAATTTTTTCAAATGTGGCTAGATTTTTATCCGAGTCTCCTAATTATTTAATTCTAGTTAAAATATTTTTATACAATTCAGTCGAAATGTTCGAAATATAATTGGTTATTTCCTGAGTAACCGTTTGAACTTGGGGTTTATTTAAATTACCTGAATACAAACTACTTATTAAATTCATGTTGCAATATTGAATATTATTTATATAAGGTACTTCACATAAAACAACATTATCATTAATTGTTTTAGCTGAATTACAAGGAACTTCAATTTTAGATTGTTCATTATCTTTGAAATGTTTTGTAATATGCTTTCTAAAGAAGTCAAAAATATTGAATTCTCTCCTTGGATCACAATCATTGCATATAAAACCACATAATGATTTATGGAATGTTTTTATGTGTGTGATATACGATTTATAACAATTAACTAGTGAATTAGAACTAAAACAATTCATAATATAATTAAAACTTATTAGTAGATTACTCCTAAAAGTATTTATGCATACATTTAATGTTATCAGTAAATCAACCTGAAATTCCAGTAACTTTATATTTAAATCTTCTTGATCCTCCATACGGTTCTAGGTTATGTTTTAGGAACTCTAAAGATGTATCATTAAGGTCATCTGACTGTAACTCTACGGTACTGCTGTTGCGTTGGGCCGTCAATTAATTAATTTTCGCTCGCAGTTTGTTATAGGCAGTATAAAGCTTGTCAGTGCTTAATTGTTTTGTATATGCTTATTTTACGGAATGAAATAAACATTCTCCTTTCAGAGCTAAATCTTCTATTTATTTGTTGCGCTAACTATCCCAATCGTTCAGATGTAATTTTGAAATTTCCTGCACAATCAAATTACTTTTCAATTATTCAATTTAATAGCTCAGTTTGTTGTCTGTGGCCGAGATTTTGGTTAACTTTAAAGTAACATTTGATTAATCTTCCTTTGGTACAGTCTAGATAAGTATTGGTATTAAATCAGAGCCTTCTAGAGTATAGAGCCATAATCATAATGACGTATTTTTTAGAAGCTTTTTTAGTGGTATAATTTTTCATTGATTTCCATAGGAATCCATAGTAAAAATGGTGTTTTTTAGCTTCAAATTTTTCAATGAAAAAAGCAAATGTATTATAAAATATTTATATAACAGTTTTCTACATATCTTTAAGAACAATATACAAGAAGGCTATATTGGTATTAAGTAAATATTAATTGCAGAAATATTAAAATTAAATTATTTCTAAAATATATTTTATTGAACTTTCATTTTGAAAAATATATCAAAGTTGGCTCTGACAAATTAAAATAATACTTGCTAAATTTATCTTTAGTTTTACTAGTGTACGTAAGATGTCTATTTAATCGCAAAATTATTATACGTTCCTATATTTTGTGAATTTGTTTTACTTTTCCTACAATTTTTGAACTTGAAATTTCCCCAGGTGGTAATTTTTGGTACGATTTTTCCAAATTTTTACAGCCATTACTGCCATCTATGTAATGTATATTGACTTAGTGACCAAACGAATCGTAGTAAGCTTTTATTTCAATTTGACCAGAATCCTGTTGTTATGAATTTTTTTTAATATTTTGGTTTAAATAAATCAATTATTACAAGAAAATGAAAACGATTTACTTATACGATATTCATATATGTTGAAATTCAGACATTTATGAAAGTATTTCAGAAATCATAATTAAGAATTTGTAACGTTTTCATTTAAAAGTTTGTCTTAGGAAAAAAAGTAATTTCCCCATATGTTTTGTATGTTTTATTATGAAAAGTTTCGTTTTTTCCTCGTTTCTAATTCCCTTATAAAAGCTCAGATTTTTTGATTATGGCTCTATAAAATACAGGGTGATCTGATTAAATGCATTAATAATACGAGTGGTTGACGAAAGAGGAAATATTAACCCCGGTTGCTGTTGCTCCTGCACAAAAAATGTAAAGTATATAGGAACTATGCAAGTTATGATATTTTCTGAATTAAAAACTTACAATGTAACGGTTTTCCCCATTCTGTATTTCTGCAATTTCTCCTATTAGTTCGAAGTTGTTACTTATCGTGCTGGACTCGAAGACTTTACCAAAATGAATAGAATATTATACATACATAAATTAAACTAATTAATATTAATGAAAATATTTTTTAAAAATAGTTATGAATTTATTTTAAGAAGAACTATCAGAAGACCGTTAAAAATGTTTAGGATTCCAAAATAAATTATAGAATTATATTTTTCTCAATTTTTAATTTATTTTAATGGTTTTAATAAAGTTTTGACCGAAAAATTGCAAAAAATCACATATTTAAATTGAAGTGAATTTACTGAAAATCGTAATGATATCTGACGCCTCTTTCTGGAGAAATTTTTTGTTGAATTTTAATTTTAAAGAACCAACTTTTAAATAAATAATGATTTTGAAAACAATTAATTTATTTCAAAAACATTGTTTTTTCTCAATTTTCGAGCAGCCGTTTTGTTGTGAATGTGAAGTCGTAAAATAATGTATAATAAAAATAAAATTTATCTCAAATAAGAGTGTTTGATGAAAACATTTCACAATTTTTCGTATTAGTATGTTCACCAAAATGATGCAGGTATAATTAAATAAAATAATAAAATAATCGTTACTGTACAAGAAACAACTATTAGCACAAAAATTGGGAAATCACTAAATACTACTACAATAAATAAAACACAGGTAGTCCATGTTATTTTCTTTGTTATTTTGCCATGACAAACAATTAAAAATGATTACCAAATATGCACAAAATAATTAATATATTTATGTAACAATTAAGCAAAAATTAATTTACATTAAAAATTTAAGCGACACCTACAACACAGTGATCAATTTTTTTACTTACAAAAAATAAACGTTATAACGTATAATTTTCAATCACGACACTATGAAAAATTTTATTAAATTAATAAAGTTAATACTCGCAGTTATCACAATTATTTTATAGACTATTCTTACCAACCTATTCAGTTACATTTTATATACGTTAAAGGATAGTATTCTTGTTAAATCATCAGTTCAAGGTTTTTGTATATCCCATTTAAATAAAAATCAGCCGATAAATGGTTTTTTAATTAGTTTCGTTATGTCAGATAAAAATATAAACGATTTCAATAATCTTTTTCAGGTATTCAGATAAATTTAATGTTAAAACATCTAAATTTAAGAGGAAACGCTTTATATCTATTTTGATCATTATTATTTTTTTCAGTGTAGGAATCCTTTGGGATCCGTTAGGAAACCAAATGAAGAGAAACCCCCATCAAGCGAAAAGACTCTAGTGCAAGGTCACTTCCCTGAATGTACAGTACTGCGAGACCAGGAGGAAATCGATGTTAGTAATGTGCATTCGTATCTGGTTTAACGTAAGCTTGCAAGTTTTCGAGAAAAATTTTCACTCCCTTACAAATAAGCGGGGTGGTCAACTCATTTGGCTTCTTTAAATTTTGAAAAATACGACCACATATGTATGTATATCCTGCATTTGTACAGCAAGGCGTGCAAACTTTGTTGCCTTATCTGATTAGACTTTACAGCTTAGAATACGGTCCAAGATGCTGAAGAAGTAAATGATTTCTGTTGGTTTTGCCTGACTTCAAAACATTTAGGTTCAAATAAAAGTCTGTGAACTCGCACAGTTTAAAACTTATTGGGCCTAAACCGGATCATCTGTTAATATAACTTTTAACTGAAAAGTCTGGGGACCGTTATTCTTTAACTAATGTAGGAAACTACATTCAAAATTTTATTCTGAATGAATTGTGCATTTATTGTAAATAATTAATTCCCAAAGTAACATCAAATAATTCCTCAAATTTTTATTTTTATTTCACATGTCTATACTTTAAAAAGTATTAAATGAAAATTCATTTTGGGAGTTATTTCATATCCGAAATTTGGGGAATACTTTCATAATGAAATAAACCCCAACTCAGCAAAAGAACTAAATCCTCAAGCGTAATGAAGCAAATCTCCAAATTTGATTAATTTCATTTTAACTAGTAACTCTTCAATTTTCATAGTAATATTGGGGACTTATTTCATTTGTAGTTCGAGGAGTTATTTCAACCGTTGAGTTCTATATAGATCGATAATAATTATATAAGCTTTGTTTTAAATTCATTTAGTTTTGGGGGAAGCGCAGATTTGCGCCTTGTGGCCAATTCAATATCGAATCTATTCGAATAATAATTTTCAATATTTGGTTAAAAGGGGCTGAAAAATTCAGGATTCGGCCAACGAAATTGTTTAAGGCCTTTCGTTAATATTGCGAAGAATTGTAATCATGAACATTATCGAATTTCACATTCTTTGTGAATTTAAATATTTTTTGATCCTCTGCACGGTCCCCTCTCGATTTCAACGTATAAATGTGTATGTGTTATGCTTTGCAAAAAACTGACATCAGAAATCGAACATATACTTCGAATAAAGAATTAAGAAGTACGCCCCTTCTTAAATGCAAGTTCTTTTTATAAATGGTTAGAATATGAAGAAAATAAATAATACTGTCTCTATTTGAATACCTTTGGCCTTATAGGGTGATGGTCCTACCACATATTTATAGACATTGATTTATGGATGTTTCGAACAATCTTTATATTACAATCAGCACAAATCGATTAAACATTTCAAACCGCAATTCAATCTTTGGCAGCCCGCACCACAATAAAAATTCAAATTCGAGGACACACATAAATCAACATCAAGGAATCATATAAACTATACGAAAGATCAATTTAAAACGAAATAACACAAAATATAAACGTATTTTTCTTAATCCGTGTTAAATTAAATAGCATCGAGCTTTCTTCCTTTGTTACGAGTATATCTTATATTATATTGTCCAACTCCTCATTTATATCTATTCTATACATAAATCAAAACATTAATAAAATAGTTTCTCGTTGTTCAAGTTCTTCAATACTCTTACTTTAAATATGTACAACTTGCGAGAGCAATAAAACGAAGAAATAACAAAAAAGCACAACAACAAGATAAAAGCTGCGATGCTCCAAACTAGACAAAAAAAAAAAAAATACTAAATCCTACATAACAAGACGGGCGCTTATTTGGGAGTATCGGTAGAATACATACTCAGTTACAACAACAAAATGTTGAAAAAGGGAATTTAAGACTATGTAATATATTTCAAGAAAATTGAGTTGTCAAGAAAAGCGATGAGATTTATCATTAAATATCTTCCTTATAAGTTTTCATTTTTTTTTTTTACTTACGTTTTTTCATTGTTTTGTTTATTCGGTCGCGCGCGTATGTGTATACGGATCTATTCAGATTATTTGTCCATGTATGTAAATATGTGTTACACCGACAAAAAAGTAGCTCGTAACCTCACAACATACATATGTACATCGATTTGAAAATTCAATTGGATAAGGATTTCATTTATTTTCTATTTCGTTTGGTTCTCCTCAATCCATCGTTTTCGACTAAGAGACTAAGATTAATGACCAAAATGGAATTTATTTGGAAAACTATTTGGTGCGAGCAAGAAACTCAGACAATAAATACATTTTGGTATGCCCACAAACCATACAAATACTCGGGCGAATATTTTATTCGCGAAATTGATGTGTGCGTACAAAAGTGACATAAAACTCAAAAATTGTTTTCGGTTCTTTTGGAAGTACGAGTACACATAAAATAAAATATCCAAATCGAAGGAAAATGTTTTCGCTTTCTTTGTGTTACCTAATTGCGTTTTTGTTTTTTGAATTTTCACACCTGATTAGAGTAGATATTATTTTCCATATTTTTTATTTTATTTATTTTATATTATAACGAAAGAAAATTGAAATGAATAAAAAAAAAAGGAAATTTAATGATTTTTAAGTGATTTTTATTTATTTTTATTATTATTAACGATAAAATACATTTTGTTAGGAGCTTTATTTATTTTAACGTTTTCGTAGTACGGGAAAATGAAGCCAACAAAAAATGAAGTCTTTAAGAGTTTTATTTAAGGAAAGTTTGGTTAAAGTTAATTTTTGATATTTTTCTAGATGGTTGTTTATGAAAGGTGTGTTATTTTGTTTCAAATACATATTAATTCTCCTTGAAACTGTTAGGGAATTAAAAAAAAATTTACACACATTGTTTCAAAAGTGTTGTTAGTAAAATCGAGAGTAATTGCGAGTTTAAATTGTTTCAGGCTACGGTTATTTAAAATATTTGAAACGTGCTTGATATAACTTGTATTAACGAGATCAGACTGGTGGTATTTCTCAACCGTTCTAGAACTAAGTATTTATGGCAGTTGCGACTAAGTACCCGCAGCAGTTGCAGGCGCGGTGCTTATTGCGGCCCACGATATTTATCAAGCTTTCGATTAGTAGATTAAGCTTAAATTAGAGCACATTTTCAAATTAAAGAAAGAAGAAGCAACTGTTACAGAAATTTCGGATCACGCACGAACAGTGGCCAATGTCTTCCCAGTTCCACCGGGCGCATCGATGAAAAATAAGTTACCATTTCTATCATCAATTGCCTTTATTAATGTATCGTACACCTCCTTCTGTTGGGGGTTCAACAGTGGTACATTCGTTCGAAATGATTTTTTAAATGCAGCTCGATCGTGTTCCCGTTCACGTTCCAATTCTCGATTGAAAGCGTTGTTCATTCCACGGTAAGGCGTTGCCATTCATAACTTGACTAATAAACTGCCGCACGTGAGGTAACATATGTCTTCGATCAAAAGCAAAGCCTGGTTGTGTATCTCCTCATTCACCTCGAGATCGGGATTCTCTGAATTGACACGATGTCATCCTTGTACTGGTTCCACAGTTTACGTGGATTCGATGGGAAGCATGTCGAAATAATGATAGCAAATAATGTGCGTATATCTGTTGACATGCATTGACAGTTCGAAGTGATTCAAATAATGTCGGCCCATGAACATTCACAAGCAACAACCTCAAGTATAGGAGCATTCGTCATTCTTCGGATGAACTGCGTGTAAATGCGATCAAGACCATCAGTATAATGCACACCCGGATGATTAGGAATCGCATCGCCTTGCTTTCGACTTTGAAATTTCTTCGATGAAGCGTTCCAAGTGTAATAACGTGGCAAATCAAAAAGAAACTGGTCAATGTTGTCGCTGGAGGTGTTTCAGCACGTTGAGCAACATTAAATGCGATGAAAAAAAGTCATTGACTATTCTCCAGGCCAAATGTACAACAGTGAGATGACGTTCATGAATGGGGAATGAGAATACACGCCAAATCGCCTCATTGCAGCTCACATATCGACCAACTTGATGTGTGCGTGATTTCATCGTTGGTATTCGGAGTTTGAACGCCAAAAAACGCCATATCGCTGCATTTAATGAACTTCACTGAATTGCAATACTCCACGTTGCAATGTGCCCTGAATGTTTTGGAAAGAAGTAGCGAATACGGAACAATCCAAGTGTTGTCGACCACGAAATCGTTTCCTTTCACTTTCGTTGTGATAGTTTTACCGTTATCATCGAGTGGTCGACGCCACACGAACCGTGAATCATGTTCGTAATTACAACATTATGCAGGTCTGGATAGGTTTCGGGATCAGGAATCTCGGCACATATTATGTCATCTATTTGCTCTAGTTGAATTCTTTCGAGTAACCAAATAAGAATGTGTGCATGCGGTAAGCCTCAATTTTGCCATTCTATCGAATATATCCAGCATCGAGTATCCCCAAAGACACGATGCTTAACAATGTAGTTCATCAGCGACCGGATTTTTTCTTTGAAAACACGTGCGGTGATGTCGTGCCGATCACTTGATGTTTGTCCAGGGAGCAGCAGTTGAACAATTTCTATCCATTTCGGATTGCACTTTAAGGTAATGAATAGATCTGGACGACCGAATGCATCTTGCGCTATTAATGCATATGACGACAATCGACCAACATTAGCTGCATCTCCTTCGTTGTTAAAAACGAAAGTGAGGCGATCCATGTTGTCAGCATTTTGACTAATCTTCAAACGATATGCGTATAATAAAATAATTCTTCAAGCTAGCCTTTTTGGTAGTTTCCTCACCTAAAATGAAATTACTGAAATTAGTGTCATGATGAAATGAAAATTATAATATCGATAATCACTGCTCAACGGATTTATCATGTTGATATTGAAGTGACATGTAAGCACAATATCGCGAGTTTCCAAGTTTTCACCAACAATCAGAATTGCGACTTCATCTAATGTTGGAGCGTTGAATTGGCGTTCGTGTGTTCCAGCGAGTCGTTTATGCGCTCTGATCGCGACTTTGTAGTCATCACTTGGCATGCTATCCAACGCAGTTTTGAACAACCTAACCAATGCATGGTGTTCATGAAGTAGTGTTGCTGCAGATCTTGAATAATTGCTCTTTTCATTGCCGTATTGATCGTTTGACGCCTATCAAGTTGGTCCTCCATATTGCCCATGAAGTGAATTTGATGAATTTATACTGTGCATCTTCGAGCGGGTGCAATGATCCAATTCCATGGTGAATTTGGCCTTGGATCTGTAAGGTCGAATGCGAAGTCAGAATTATTGATTTATGATCACCAAAAGAAAATGAACGGAAACTCTCTCGAACAGAAATGACCTTGAATGTTGGATTGAATCCGCGTTCTTCGATAATGTCTGCTCCAAATGAAGCCATTTGGAAAATGTCGTGATTCTGGTGTTTCGCTACGAAGCAATGAATGCAATGGCTCAGATGGCGGAGACAATATTGGCATTTTCACTTTGCCATTGAGACAGCACAGTCCAGGCGTTTCTCCAGCGAACCTCAGTGGTCGTACACAACCTTCATTTGGCCAATTCGAACGAAAGGATGCGAGCTGTAGTCAATTGTGCAATCGTATTGAAACGCTACTCGATTCAAATCAACTTAAACCAGAAACAAATGAAAACAACAACAAATTCCCATATAAAATCTAGTCGGAGAGAGATGAATAATATATACAAATAATACATGGATGGTTGGTCTTTTACTTTCTTTTACTCTAGTAAGATAAAGTATAGGTAGTACATAATCATAAAAATTTTTGACCTTGAGATTTTTAGAGATTTATCTGTTTTGAGGTCCCCTGAGTCCGAAAAAGTGGTTTTTGAAATGGTGTCTGTCTGTCAGTCTATCAGTATTTTAGTCTGTCAGTCTGTCAGTCTGTGTCATTTCTACAGCCCAAACGGTTTATCCAATCGAACTGGAACTTCAGATTTAAGCTTTTTTGATAAATTGGGACGTCCCAGTGAATTCTACTCCAAATCGGCTAACCGGAAGTGGCCACTCCCTTGGCCCAGAAAATTTATTTTGCAAATATCTTTAAAAGTATAAGGTTTGCAAAAAACTACTTAATACAAAATGTTTTCAAATATTAAAAAAAAAAAAAAAATTAACAAAAAAATAAAATTTCTCAAAATTCGCTGTTCGTAAAAGAAAGTAGTGTATTGGCCACACCTCCATTTTTTGAAAAAAGTGTTTGTGCGTCGAATCACGTGAAAATTAAAAATTATCAAATAAAACAAAACAATTAAAATATATATATATATATATATATATATATATATATATATATATATATATATATATATATATATATATATATATATATATATATATATATATATAGTATATATATATATATATATATATATATATATATATATATATATATATATATATAACTAATTATTAATTAAAATGACCTTGATGGAAACTAGTCAGTCTCTATAATGAGTTAGCGTTCGTCCGGCTTACATTATCTCATTTACCGGCTCTTTTTGATTACCGGTAAATGTAAATTAAACTAACTGTAAACGGGATAGTGTTTTTTTTGTTGGTTCTCTTTGAGATTCTCCTGATTTTGGAAATTCTCGTCGCTTCCAGATTTCAAATACCCTTTTCTTGGATTTCATATTTTGATCACTTATTAAAATTTCTCGAGATTTTTGGAGTTTAGCATGGAGATGAGATGTATAATGTTCGAGGCTTAATTGGTGATTTGGTGTTTCGAAACAATCAAGTTATTCGAGATTATTCGAGTATGTATGAGATATTCGAATGTATTTTATTGTTCAATGTAACTTGAGAAGCTTAGAGCCTTTTCGAAGAATATGATTATCCGATACTATGGTAATTTAGCTTATTTTCGGAAGTTTTCGAAATGTTCTAGGGTTTAGTAACAGGCTTACCGAAATTATTTATTAATATCTGGACTTTTCCGTATTATTGAAATTGTTCGAGATCAATCGAGATTCATATAATATAGAGATTATTTGAATTTTTCTGGGGTAAGCGAGATTATTCGGCGGTTGATTCTAGATTTCTTAAGTTTTTCGACCATTAGGGAGGAGGATTATTCGAGATTTTCGAATTTATTCGATTTTTGGTAATGTTTTGCGCTTCATACATATAAATCGTGGTATTTAATAGATTCCTCGGGATTATGCCAAAATTTTGGTATTTTTTTCGATTTCCTAGGATATTTGAAATTATTCAAGAATGTTAAGTTTATTTATATGTCACATGGCATTGATACCGCGTATAGGATTTTAACTATGGATAATTCGTACGAACTGTTGAGAACTTTCTAGAATATTGAAGATACTTTGAAAATTCGACATTTTTGAGATTATTTCGAAATTGTTGATATTATTTGTTTCGTGTTAGGTTTGAGTAGCACATTTCTCTTATATATAATACTATTTGGTTAGCGGCGTAAAATTTCTCTATTCAATAACGAATTTAAGCAACATTTTGATTAATTTTAATTAATGGTAAAATTTTCAGATAAACGAAAAATCCTAAGGTTTATCGATAAATGGTGAAGAGTAACTATCTTCTACTGCATTAGTTGAGATTTTCTTCGGACACTACCAGTCTGCAGGGTTTAAATATGAACGTGTATCCTCTCGAAATCATATAAGTTTAAACAAATAAGTTTTTAATTAAAATAGGACGTAAAGCAAATTTTTTTGTGAAATAAAAGTTTTACTTGTCGGTACGTATTCATAGATAGAAGAAGCATTTTTAGGGGCCCAAGAAAAATTTTGTAGTTACGCCACTGATTTATGGCCGTTTGATTTCGGCTAATGACAATTTTTTTGTTAACTTTCCAAGCGATTTACTTAGTTTACCGCCAAATTAGGGATTGCAATTTCCCGAGAAATTTCATATCATAAGAAAACGAGAATTTTGTTTTACGATATGAATTTCAATTCTCGCGAATTCGAGAGTTTTAAAATTTTTTCTCGAGTAATCTTGGGCAATCTCCGAAAGTTTTATATTTTTTAAATACTAACATTTTATCACAAAACTACTTTTTTGCATTGATTTATTTCAAGTTTCCTGACGAAGAAACATTTCATTAATTTTGAGTTGAAGCACAGACCGAAGAGTAACAGAACATTTTTATTGTGTGTCGCTGTTGATAAGTTTACAATGTTTTGAAATTGTAATATCAAGCTGAGTTGCCTCAACCCAACCTTACTAAGAATTTGTCTCCTCATGGGAAAAATAAGCAAATAAACGACCTTGTTTACGAGATAAATAATGGGGAAGTTTATTTTTCGATTAATCCAACTTTGATTTGAATAATTTCAAGTTTTTCCTTCAAATTTAGTATCGACCATGAACTTAAAAGCAAAATGATTCCTTAATCCAATGATGTCAGATAATGGTTTCATCGAACTTTTATTGTTTGGATGTTGGTATATTATGATGTTGGAAATTCGGTTGCTGCAGTTCTGCGGTTTATTCCGCGATCGGATTGTGAGGTTCCACATTTAATCTGCGGTTTATTGATTTTCATTCAACATTTAATTTCCATTTTCCAGTATTTCATACGTGCGTGAATTAAATCAGCAGGACATTATATGTTTCCGAGTTTATTACGCAAAATATGGAACTAAGCTTGGAAAATAACCGAATTAAACTCAGGAACTAACATTTTTTACTAGCCTGCTAGAGTATAGAGCCATAATCATACGTCATAATTTTTTAGAAGCTTTTTTAGTGGTATAACTTTTCATTGTTCACCATAGGATGTCTTTAGCTTCCAGTTTTTTAATGAGAAAAGCAAAAATATTATAAAACGTTTATGTTTTCTATATATCTTTAGCAGCAACAGACAACTAGTTAGGTATTAATTGATCAATTTTTATTTTGAAAAATACATCAAATTTGGCTCTGATGACGTAAAATAGTACTGTGACTCTGACACCTAGGGTGTAATAGAATAAGTTAAATTAATAGCTCACTGTTTTACTGTACTAAAATGGAATTTTCCATGATAAAACTGTTCTAAATGTTTCTACGCTATTCTTACTGGAAAAGTCATGAGCTTTCTAGAAATTTGGTTTGTGTATACAAAAAGGCGAACGAAGTCGAATTGAATTGTTAGTATTTGGTAAGCGATATGGTGAAAATTAAAAAGGAATTAAAAGGTGATTTAAAAAGTGTTTTAGTGCAAAATTAAAAGTAAAAACGATAAGTAAAATTGTGCAAATAATTTATATAAAGTGATTTTGCAAAAATCACTTTATATAAATTATGTAATAATTTTTGTGTGAAATAAATAAATTCGTTGCTGATATTTGAACCTTGATTGACAAGGTAAAAACGTAACAGTACTTTTAAATTTATCTTTAGTTTTACTAGCGATCGTCAGATGTCTATAGTTGTTTACAGAAAAATACGAAAACAATTATTTTTCTACGAGAGTGCAGTAACCTTTGCTTTCGACGATGATTTTTGAATTTTAATTATATAAGAAAATTACGATTTCTGATGAAAATCCAAATGATTTAATGATATTGTGATGCTACAAGTTTGTTATTTTTTATGTTGCTAATTATTTATAAATTATAAATATTACAGGACTATTTTATCGTTGAAAAAATAGCGTATATAACTCGTGTGAAAACGTGTAATTGCAATAATCACTTTCGTATTGCAATGACTCGTTTTATCCACGTGTTGTACGTTAAACTATTAATCATAAAATTATCACACGTTCTTAATATTTTGAGAATTTGTTTTGCTTTTTTACAATTTTTGAATTTGAAATGTCCCCAGGTGGTAATTTTGTGCTGCCATCTATGTAACGTCTAAGGACTTAGTGACCACACGACTTGTGGTAAGCTTTTATTTCAATTTGACCAGAATTCTGTTTTTATCACAATTTTAGCAATTTTAATTTAAATAAATCAAATATTACAAGAAAATGAAAACGATGTTGAAATTTAAGTTTTTATGAAAATATCTCAGAAATTATAATTCAGAACTTGTAAGAACAGAACTTTGTCAGAACTTTCAGAACTTTCATTTAAAAATTTGTCTTATGAAAAAAGGGCCTCGACATCGACAACTGACACGTGTTTGATAAGACTATAGTCTTAAAGAAATTGGCCTTTAATTTGGGGAAATGAGTTCCCGATGCCCGCGGCAATCCCCGTGATCGGCGCTACAGGAGGTAAATGATTTGGAAATTAACCAAAAAAAAAAAAACACTTCATAATGTTATTTTCTTTGTGCTTGTGCATAAAATATTATTTTACGGGTTGTGTGTTTTTTGTATAAATATAGTGAGTATACATTTTCGGGATGGCTTTTCGGGCCAAGTTCACATCGGTAGAAAATAATACGAATAGTTTGCCACTACAACCTAAAAAATCCAAGAGATAGCAACAAAAAAACATAAATAAAACTAAGGACATTGGCAAGAATCTGTGTTATTTTTAATTATTGTTCTTTAATGGGCTGAATCTACTAGACTGAAAAGAACACAAAAAATAAATATGATGAATGATGTGTATAATTCTTTGAATCGGCAATGAACGGACAGCAAACGTTCGCAGTTTGGCGTTAATTCCTTGTTCGGTGTTCGGTCGTTCAATATGTCAACACCATTGTGCCTACTTCAGTTAAAATAAAAATTGACGTTTTTGCAATCAAAATCTCTGGAACCTTTCGGAGTTTAACGTCGCGTAACTTAACGTTAACGTCTTATAACTTAATCAGATCCAAACGCCACAGCTTTAACCACTTTGCTGTTTGGACGGTTGGTATATGATTTACTAGGTTGCATAAATAGCTTCCTCTGGAATTTTTTAGAGTTACTTCGCCACAAACAGTTTCAATGTTACAGTGACCCTAACGTTGAGAATGTAACTCCGAGTAAAGAGCTTCTCACCTTAGACTTTCCAGATCATCTAGGTGAGACAAGTGTACGTGTAGACAGTAGCCTATGCTTTTCACATTTGGGGTTTAAAGCACACATTTCTCTATTTTTGTGTTAGTTTATGTAGCATAAACCAACGGGACGTACGTGATCACATTTAAATACCAGAATAAGCAAAATAAACCCTAAACATCCTAATACCGTTTATCATTCGTTGTTTGACTCTTGTTGTGTTAACATCATTGGTACAAAGTTACACTATCTAACATAAAAGTAAATTGGTATTGTGAAAATATAAACTGAAAATTGGAAATGAAATTTAACCAATTTTTCAATTAAAATCATAGTTTATGTATATAGGGTGTCCGGGTTTGGGATGCTGATCCGTCATGGGGTGATTCCTTGGTTCATTCTGAGAAACAAATCGTATGTGGAGGGGGGATCCATTTTTGATATCCTTTGAGATACAGGGTGTTTAAAAAATTTGGTTCAGAAAAAAAGTACACCCAAATATTAAACTGTAACTTCCAAAATATTTATCAGAGAGCAACCAACTTGGTCTTATTTGGTTGGTAATCGTATAGGCTATTATTAAGTTTTAAGTGGTTATCTTGTATCTGCATCCGTTTGAGAGCTATGGTGATTTAAAGTAAAAAAAAAAATATTTGTTTTTTATAAAATCTAGTTTTAAAAAAAAAAAACCGTTACAATTTTTTCTTTTGTTTATTTAATTTTAATTTGTCATGATCTCCTCTATAATCCCTCAATACAAAGTTTGGGTCGAGGAGTTATAAAAGGTGCTCAAAATGCCCTCCTTGTGATTGAATACATGCTAATATTCGTTTAAGTATGCCTTTGGTTATTTCAATTCTTGGTAATTCTTCCCTTATCTGTTGTGCTGCTGTGTGTATTCGTTGTATAAGTTCTTCTTTCCCCATACATAAAAATCCAATACCGCAAGATCGGGGGATCTTACAGGCCAATGAATTGGATCATTTCTTCCAATCCAATTATTTGAATAATTTTCGTTAAAAAAATTCCAACATTATTATGGTAGTGACAAGGTGCACCATCATGTTGGTATGTATGCGAGAATCTACTGAAAATGGGAACATCATCAAAAAGGAGTGGGAAATCGTTTTTTAAAAATTGTAAATAACGTTCACCATTTAATCTAGGTGGTAATATGAATGGTCCAATTAATTTATCGCCAATTACACCAGCCCATACGTTTACACTGAATCGGTGCTGAAATGATATTTGTTTTTTCGAATGAGGATTTTCAGCAGCCCACGTGTGTAGATTGTGAAAGTTTGTTATGCCATCTCTTGTGAATTGAGATTCATCCGTCCATAGGATACGTTTCACAAAACTTGCATTGTCCAAATTCCTTTCCACCAACAAATTACAAAACTCCATTCTTGTAGTGGGGTCTATCGGTAATAGTTGTTGAACGGGTGTTGGTATGGATGAAGATTCTCCTTGTGCAATACTTGATGAATTCGATAGCGAGAGGCGTTTAATTGTAAAGCGAGCCTCCTTATGCTGATAGAAGGATTTGCTGTTACATTACGGATTATACCTTCGTCGACATCCAAATGGTTTGGTGAGACTGAATGGGGCTCCGCCCGGGTATTCGATCTTGTTACGATATTTGGCAGTCTCCTATGAATATTTTTAAATACTCTTGCGTCAGAAATGCGACGTGTTGGAAATCTGAGTTGATATTCATTGCGAGCTCGTGCTGCATTACCATCGCAAAATCCGTAAACAAAATTGATATCAATGTACTCCTCACCTGAGAACTGTGCCATTATAATATTAATTTTATTAAATTAATTAAAATTTTGATTCACAACACTGATACAACACTAGATAATATCTCGAAACTAATGACTGAATCTGAAAATATTTAATTTTTGATTTTTCAAAATTTAAACAAATGAGTTGATAATCATCGCCTACTGTTTTACAGATCAAAATAAAATTGGTAAAATATTAACACTATAACATCTCTTAATTAGATTGAGAATAAACGGAATTCGAAGAAAACTATGGCACGTGGGTACAAGTAATGTATTGGGGGATTGTAGAGGAGATCATGACAAATTAAAATTAAATAAATAAAAGAAAAAATTATAACGGTTTTTTTTTGAGAAAAACTAGATTTTATAAAAAACAAATATTTTTTTTTTTACTTTAAATCACCATAGCTCTCAAACGGATGCAGATACAAGATAACCACTTAAACCTTAATAATAGCCTATACGATTACCAACCAAATAAGACTAAGTTGGTTGCTCTCCGATAAATATTTTGGAAGTTACAGTTTAATATTTGGGTGTACTTTTTTTCTGAACCAAATTTTTTAAACACCCTGTATCTCAAAGGATATCAAAAATGGATCCCCCTCCTCATACGATTTGTTTCTCAGAATGAACCAAGGAATCACCCCATGACGGATCAGCATCCCAAACCCGGACACCCTGTATAAGTAAAACGATGTGAATTGTAAATTGCTGCTTCCTAAGGATCTTACAATCGACAGCACCCCTACTTACATCTCCTTTAAAATTGGGCAGAAGGAAGCTCACTTCAAGTTTTTATACAACTCTAGGATATGTGGCCTCCAGGTGTAATTATCCGCCCGTTCATTAATTATCTGCGGAAGTCAACAATCGGATTAACGCATTATCAACAGCAGCTATAATTTCTCCTGATGTCTCCTATGTTGTACCGACTTTCCCGTCATATACTACGTGAAATATATATTATTACAATGCCAGCAGTTTATGCCAGAAATCGAAATCATTATATGTCAATTTTGGAAGAAAACTACTATATCATCTGTATCGTTGAGACATGTTCAACGAAGCATTTGAAAACAGAGGAATCCAGTCCCGTAGTCCTATAATGTTCATCGCAAATGTATCGAACGAATTTTCTTTGGTTTCTGTATACATTGATAGTTGTGATTTGGAAATGATTGGTGTGCTTATTAAATTTCATAGATATTCCCTGATTATTTGCACTATTTATATTCCGTATAACTAACCGCGGAGTATACTCAACAATTTTTAACAAAATCAATTCACAAATAGCCCCTAACCACCTAACCTTCATCCAATAGTTTTGAGGTCCCTTGAGTCCGATAAAGTGGGTTTCGAAATTGTGTCTGTCTGTCAGTCTGTCAGTCTGTCAGTCTGTCAGTCTGTCAGTCTGTCAGTCTGTCAGTCTGTCAGTCTGTCAGTCTGTCAGTCTGTCAGTCTGTCAGTCTGTCAGTCTGTCAGTCTGTCAGTCTGTCAGTCTGTCAGTCTGTCAGTCTGTCAGTCTGTCAGTCTGTCAGTCTGTCAGTCTGTCAGTCTGTCAGTCTGTCAGTCTGTCAGTCTGTCAGTCTGTCAGTCTGTCAGTCTGTCAGTCTGTCAGTCTGTCAGTCTGTCAGTCTGTCAGTCTGTTAGTCTTTCAATCTGTCAGTCTGTCGGTCTGTCAGTCTGTCAGTCTGTCAGTCTGTCAGTCTGTCAGTCTGTCAGTCTGTCAGTCCGTCAGTCTGTCAGTCGGTCAGTCTAACAGTCTGTCAGTCTGTCAGTCTGTCAGTCTGCCAGTATGTCGGTCTGTGTCCTCTCTACAGCCCAGCTGGTTCAACCAATCGAACTGGAACTTCAGATTTAAGTTTTTTTGATAAATTCGGAGGCCCCAGTGAATCCTACTTCAAATCGGCTAACCAGAAGTTGCCACTCCCTTGGTCCAGAAAATTTATTTTGTAATTATCTTAAAAAGTATAAGGTTTACGAAAAACTACTAAATACAGAATGTTTCCAAAATAAAAAAAAAAAAAATTCTCAAAATTCGCTGTTCGTAAAAGAAAGTCGTGTATTGACGACACCACTATTTTTTATTGGGTGACTTTAATTTACTAAACGTGCAGTGGGTGAACATGAACTTGAATGCTGAAATGGAAAACTTTTTATCTGACATTCTGTCACTTGGTTTAAAGAGCAATGTGTAACCGTAAAAAATAATTTCGGTAACGTTTTGTGTTTAGCTTTTCTACCTAAGATCATGATGTGAGAGTTATAAGTGATAGCCTAGCGGGATCGCCGAGTATTTTTCAATCTAAATTAAATATTTTATTTATTTTTGAATTTTGTGAACCTGCAAATGTAAACATAGCTTCATTTAATTATAATTTTAGAAAGGGCGACTACAATTCATTTAATATTTATCTTGAATTTTACGATTCGGCTTCATGGAGTTCGATTAGTAATTTAAACGCTACGTTAACGGAATTTTATTAGAAGGTTTCATTTTCGTGTATTAAAAACCCCGTGGTAAAAAAAAGGAATGGTAAAGCTCATGAACGATATAAACTATCTCCGAATGCTCCTAATTATGCCCTTTTCGACATATTGTGCAAAAAATACACGTATTAAATCGGCTCTTATAAAATAATTATAATTTCGAAATTGAGTCTAATAGTAGATCTAAGCCAGATCAATTCTGGAAATTTGCTAGAAAATTCTAGCGGATACTTCCACAGAGTTTCTGCAGGAGAGAGTGGGTGATAATCTGCTAGATGCCCGTAACTTTATCGCTGATTTTTTTGAGAGAGTATATACATTAAAACCGCGCTTACTTAACCCCATCAATGATTTGAGTTGCTCTCAATTCTCAATGTTCCGTTTGAAAATCGATGATGTAATATTCGAATTGTTAGAATTCAATATTAACCAAAGCGCTGACCCATATTCTGTAACGCCTCTGGTTCTAAAAATGAGTACTGCTGCTTAATTGTGCGACCCATCACTGATTGCAATCAAAACGTCGCTGATGGTTACCTTTCTAGTTTGTGGAAATTTTCAGCTATATTAAATCCATACTTAAATCTGGTGTCCGTTGTGACATTGAAAATCATAGGGGAATATTTATTAAATCCGTTTTACCTAAACTTCATTTCATCATTCACAAATCACTTCATCAAAATAGTATGGATTCATTTTAGGTAGATCCACAGTTACGAATATGTTACTATTAAATAGCTACGTTTCTTGTGCTCTGTCAAATGGTAATAATGTTGAGGATGCTTATACCGATTTTAGTAAGGCCTGCGATAAAATTGACCATAATTTACTAATAAGGAAAATCTTTCGCTGAATTACAATTTCTTATCTATTAAATGGATTACATCTTATCTAGACTCCAAAACCCAATTTGTAAAACTTAGTGATCATGTTTCCTGAACCATTCATGTCAGTTCAGGAGTTTCTTAGGGTAGCCACTTGGTCCCTTTGCTATTCGTTCCGACAATTCTGAAATCCTCATGAATACCGATGACATAAATTTTTTCAAAACTATTAAGAATAACGGTGAAGTTATTGATTTTCTAACAAGCTTCCCATCTTGGTGTTCTGAGCAAAAGTTGAATAAACGTATTTCAACGTGTAGTACAATGTGCTTTACCTGTTCATCACAGATTTTCTGTAATATAACATCATTTATAGAGTCGAACTTGTCGTTTCACAAACACAAGGATGGTTACATCTCCAAGGCGAATTCGATGTTTGGTTTCATTATAAGATTCTCTAGAGATTTTCATGATCCATATGTCATCAAAACTTAATTCTTGGCTTTTCTTCGTTCTCAATTGGAGTACGGTGCAATTATATGTGATCCAATTTATGCTAATTATTCTGATCGTAATGAGAGTTGTCAAAAGCATTTGCAGATGCAAGTTATTGGATATTGGTATTGGTTAATTATGTATACCTTATGACGAATGAGCATGGAATGAGCTTGCTTGAATAAAGAATTTTTTTTTGGAGATGAATAAAACCCGGAAACTTTCCAGGAACTAGAATGAAATCTCCTCTCTAGGCTACCACTGACTGTAAGAACAAAACAATTTATTACTCTTCAATTTTTGAAGCACTTGAATCGGCCACCTGCATTTGTGATAATAAAACCTCTGAAACCTCCTTTTAAACGAAATACCTACCATTAATTTCTGTGTAAACCAACAATTTTATGTATCTCCATCGATTGTCAAACAGAACATTCAAACTAATTTTTTTAGCTGTTCTGAATTTTTCCCATTGCTGATTAAGACTGATGCTTCATCTAGCAGGATAACCAATTTGAACAAAAACTATTACATAGTGAAGCATTCTTTACTGATGAGGCTAACTTCACAAAACACCCTAACAATTATTTCCAAAACGATTATTTTTGGTGCGAAGAAAACTGTATAAGTTTGGTGGCCTCTATCACATCCTGAATTTGTTGTGCTTTTACTTAGAAGACACCCAGTAAAATTAATCCAAAATTCATATATCATAATTTTTCCAAATATAACTTTTAAATATTTTAATTACACCAAATGAAAATAAATATTCATTATGGTCAAAACTGTCTCTAAGCTAAAACCATTACAACATTAATATACATTACATATTAATTTAACGTATGTACCTACATACATAGTAAAAATCCATAATATATAGAATATTGCTTTACAAATGGAAATAAAGTTTTGGGAAATAGGATTTAACCTACATTTGGTGATTACATTAAAATGAAAAATTATCGAACATCACGGTCATCGCTTTAAAATTTTAAACTGAACCTTTAAAATTAAAATTTAATTAGTGTTCGCAGCGCACGGGAATACGAATGGGTTAAATTTCTTTTAGTCATCTTAAATGAATCGTCGCTTTCCACATCACAATCTATACAGCATATGATTATTTATGATTCGTGGTAACCAAGTATTTAGTATATGACACAGCTATGGTATTCCGAACGGATCCTTCGCGATAGTTCAACCGATATATTTGTTCCCTATATAGATAAACACAGATGATCTGATCAACAGAGGGTTATTAATTACATTAATTAAGACAGAAGCAGGCAAAACAGTTAATTTACTCAAGCCGTTCTAACAAATTTGGGCGCTCTGGGCTCGTTGTGTCAAATTTAAATAGGCAACGGATTTGAGTTGTTTCGATTATATGATGAATTAATTCAAATAATCAGTGAATAATGAGAGAATACCATGGTTAATAAGTGATCATTCATTAGTGATTAATGAGTAATATTGAATAAATAATGATTCAATAACATATGCATAATTAGTGTAAAATATGAGCCTATAATCAGCGAATGAACGGTGAATAATGAAAGAATTACAATTAGGAGTGAGTAATGATTGAAAGTTCAGCGAGTAATAGCTGTATTACTTCCATAAAAATTGATTAGAATTTAGTTTTCGATTTAACGATCCTAAAGCAAAAGGCCACGATGGATTTAATTATTTTTGAATTTAATTTTTGTTTGATGCGTTTCTTATGGAATTATTCTACTGATAGGTATTATAACTAAACATTGGATTCGATGTTTAATTTAGATGTTAATTTATCTGCGCCTGCCTAATACATCAACTATAAGTTTGATTATAGTTTAACCTTCATAAGGCTATATTCCTCAAGAATTTACTTCAGAATACAATCACAGAGAGTCTAATGTAATGATAATTTGCATAAATCTGGTACCTTTCTTAGTTTCATGACAATGCCACGCACCAAAACTCCGGAGGAGGGGTGCTGTTGGGAGGCTGTTTAGTCAGAAATTTAATCCAAAAAATCGACATGAGACACATAGTATGAACTTAAAAACTTAATAATTTTTCTTAGTATAATACACTACAAAACAGAGGTCCACGCAATATCCCATTATGGCACAAAAAAGAAAAGAAGTCAGACGGCGTTGATATATTTTTACCTCAACACTGTCAAACTTCCTTTCTTTTTTGCTGCACACAAGCGATATTGCCTTCGAGACTGATAATTGTTTGGAACTTGTAGATGTCTAGCGGTATAAAATTTCTTCGTCCTCATCCACCTAGTCACATTGTGTTGTCTTTACCCCCTGTTACATTATTATTACAGTGCTACTCGTGAGCCTAATTAAACAGATGAGCGACTGAGTTCTCTTTGGACTATCGTTTCAAAGCACATTTACATTCTCTGAGAAGATCTGATATCACAATCGCATCAAAACAGTTAATTTAATCCTTCGTGTCTCTTACCTGTCTCCGATTCCATTGTTTATTTAATTCCCTAAACTTGAGAATTTGAAACGTCCAATTTTCAATTTTTTACAAGCTCTGTGCCCTATGTCAACGTTTGTAACATTGGCAAAAGGTAGGAAAACGACAGGAACCCAAATAATTTTTTTTTTGGTTCTTAGCCCTCGATTATACTTAACAATTGTAAATCGAATTGTAATATATTGTGTATTTTAATATTTAATAATTTTGTTGGTCTAATTAAATCAGAGACCCGAACCGATTTTACTCGTAATGCCTAACAATAATCCATTGCTAAGGGAATTGCTAGGCTTGTTTTCATCCGAGTTGTGTTGATTACAAAATCAAGTCATGGGCAAAAATCTTTAAAGAATGCCCGTTGCTCAAATTTGTGTCTGCTGAGTTGTTCAGTTTAAAGCAACAATTTCTACAAATGGCTCAGACGATTACGGAACTCTTTAGTAAAATAGATGACGGTTTTAAGGAATTCGGATAAACTCAACCAATTGAATTTGAATCCACCAGTTGCTGCCGCTCCTTTTAGTGATGGGATTCAACATCTTCGAGATACTCCATTTGTTTCCGTTTCGAGTTGCCCTCAAATATCGAATAATAACTGCATTATTGGTTGCTGTGAAACAAATGAAACTCTAGTTGAATATAAAGAGCCACCCCATTATTATTGCGGTATAGAATAATATGAAGTTTGATCATATACCATATTAGGGTGGTCCATCTAACGTTTGCAATTTAATTTGGCTCTAAATTCAAAGACGAATGAATATTTTTCAAAGCGGTTTATTTTATAAGAAAGAGTATACATTGCCATTAAAGACTGATTTACATTCAAAAAATTTCGCAGATGAAAATTGCCTTGTACGAATTTCATTTCTACTGAATTTTCCACGTACATTTCTTACAGTTTGCGTAGAAGACTTACCACTATGAAAGTAAGTTTTCAATATTTCCCAATTTTGTTCAAGCATAAAACGACCCATTTCGTAAATGTCAAACATTAAACTAATTTTCTGTCAAAACACGAATAACGAAAGTGTTGCCGCACTTGAAATAACCGGTAGTTGAAATTGCAAACGCTAGATGGACCACCCGTTATTATTTATTTGTGGTTTAAATCTCGAAAATAGTATATAGTATACCCCACATCACTTCTAATTAAATTTTATTTTATAGATTGTGATTTAGAAAATTTTGCTAACAATGATTTTGAATATGATTTTAGGGCTACAGATGTTCCTTCATTAAACATGTTTTTAGATAATGATAATTGTAATTTGTTATTTGGTGGGCCGCCGTCGCGGAACTTTATAAAATTTTGTCAAACGGGTTTTATTTATTTGTTCCGAAATTTCTTGTAACCCGAAACGATTTTTTGCATTTATAAATAAAAGAAGAAAATCGCAAGGTTTCACAAGGGTTATGACATATAATAATGCATCCGTTTCGGGTTCAGGGTTCCTTTCACAGTTTCCATTTATTTAACCCTTTAGGCGCTGACTTGCTTTAACGGTTTAAATATTGCCTATAGTACGGCTCCATTCGGCGTGGCACCTTCGATATTTGGGAAAATCCACTTATTATTCCCATTTTTAAATCAGGTAAAAGTGATGATATTACATGTTATAGAGGCATTTCAATTCTCTCTACGATTCGATACGAATCGATGTTATTTAAACAGATTTTTTGAAAGCTTTCATAGGATGATCGGTTGGATCACAAACTTCTAATTTAGAAATTTTATGACATTGGATCTGATTTTATTCCAATTAAGTGGATGTCCCACCTAACTATCCGACTGCAATATACAAGGACCTCAACAGCTATATCTTTCTTATTTCGGATACCTAACGGTGTTCCACAGGGCAGCCACCTTGGACCACTTCTATGAACTTGATGGTTTTTGTGATTGCCCTTAAATTCGAGTAAAAGTAAAATTATGACACGGCTGTCTTGTGCAGAGATTCCATACTTTTTAGCAGATACACAGATCAGTAGAGTCTCTTATATTTGTGACCTAGGGGTTGTTTTTCGTCTAACTTGCCTTTCAACAAGCATATATATATTATATAGTAGGTAAAGGATTGGAGGGGATTTTGTGACCCGTTTACTTTAAAGTTCCCTTACGTTATTTATGTTAGATCAGTTTCTAGAATTTGCCTCAGTGATATGGATGGAATTCGTCCTATCAGGGTCATTCCGACAGAGTTGAAAGTATGTTTTGCGTGTTCTAATTTTTAACCGCTCCCCCCCCCCAACAAAAAATTCAAGCAAACCAAAAATAATTTTATTGGTTAATACTTAGTATTTCCCCCCTTGCGTCTACAACGGTTCGCATGCGGTTCCCTACACTGACCTTATGAAGGTTTTGACAGAGACTTGGGGGATCGCACCCCACTCCTCATCCAACGCAATCTTGAGGTCACTGACGTTAGATGGTACCGGATTTCTGGCTCGAACTTCATTATCTCTAGTACAACTTCATACGTGAACTGCCGAGTCGTTCGAGCTGTGTGATACCCGGCATTGTCATCGCGAGCGACTCCTCGTTGATTAAGTCCTTCTTGCAATAAAGCAACAACTTGTATGGTTTATCTGGAGTAGTAGCCATGATTTGATAAGTGACTGATGGCAAATATCGGTCAACGTGGTATTATAGAGGAGATTGAAGCACGCCAATTGTTTTCACCGAAACGTCGCATTTTGCTACGATTGGTTTTATTTGAAAAGTACTGTATAGATTTTGTTGTCCTTGTAAAGATAAAATCAAAAAAGTCAAAAAAAGTTGTTTTACGAAAATCGGTTAAGCCATTTTAAAAAATTTGTCTTTCGATTTAGTTGCTCAGGAGTATATATAAGTTGCATATACTTGAAACATAATATTTTATAATAAGTCTGTGGCCTCAGAATCGTTGCAATATATTTTGCGACGATTGTGAGTCAATAGATTTGCACTATACTGTAGACTTTCGAACTCGAAAACCGCTAACGCCATTTTCATCTTTGTATTTTACGACGAGGATATTTTTTGGTTTTGCTTTTTCTCATGTTACAAGAACATTCAAGTTTGATTTTTTGAACAAGTGCGTCGTTTCTGATTAATAAAAAAAGTTGTCTTATGTACGTAAAACAATATAAAATTGAATGAACATTATTATATTTAATAAATTCAAAAAATAATAGTAATTAGCATTTACTGTACAGTATAGCTTTTATAAAACAATAATAATAAGGTGATATTCGTAAAATAAATAGACTTTTGCTTAAACTTTCATCAAGTGTTATATTATTTATTCGTTTATTGGTCCGTCGATACAATACGGACAAGTCTTTTAAAATTCATTCAACTTTATGAAACCCTTAAACTCTTTTCCAGGAAACTTAGATGTTTTGTTTTTTTTTCATTCTTCTAATATTAAAAAAATCTTCAAATTTTTCTAAAATCTTCGTTTAGTTATTAGTTAAAATAAAATACCGTAAGTTTCAAAACCAAATCTTCTTTCTTTTTTGTAATCAGTTTTTCATTTACTGGTATCCTAAAATAATTCGAAACTTTTTAAATTTTTAATTAAATTTTTTTAAATTCTCTAATCTTGTTTTTTCAGTTCTGATTTTCTTGGTAAGTTTTTGAAATTTTTAGAAATTCTTAAGTTTAAAATTAATTAAGCAATACATTTCAAAATATGAACATTCTTAGAGCCTTAAAAAATTTTAAATTTTGAAATATTGTTAAAACTCTTTAAGACATCTGAAAATTAATAAGGTTGTAAATGTTCGAAAAGTTTTAGTTTGAAATATTTTCAATAAATTCTGAACTTCTCGGAACCCTAATTATCGTTGTGTTCAAGTTCACGAAATTCTCTCGAAAATTCTAAAATTCTTAAAATTTTTTCTACGCCTGAAATTCTTAGATCGCTTAAGCTTTTGAAATTCTGAATTTTTTTTACAATTTCAAATTTCCTAAAAAAATTAATTTCTCCAATTTGTTAAAATTTTTGAAATAGGTGTACTTGAATCTCATTAAATTCTAGGTAATCTTAAAAATCCATAAATATTTAGGGTTTTAAATTATTCAAATACTTTAACGATTTCTGATTTATAAAGTAGTGCGACAGCAAACTAATCTAGTAAACTAATCTGATTTGGTTAATTTACGAGTAGAAGTAGGGCGTTTCCCCGGTTTGTTCAAACTTGTTCAATATACCAGCAGATTCTACTCGAATGACATTCTAATGCATATTCGCTCCTCAGCCTAAGTCATCCGTCACCCTCTAAGTTTCATTGCCAACCATGCTAATCATGCAATCTAAATACCATAATTCGGAATATAAATAAAACTTTGATACCTCTGAAAACATTCGTTAAAATCTTCCTCCATTGGTATTGATGACCCCTTTTCGTTTCAATTATCGAGGAACTGCTAACTGAAGTATGCGTTTCAAATCACAAAGGACACAGAACTGTGTTCAATCGCTGGAAAAGTAATGGTAGCTGTAGTTCTGTAGTCCATTAGTACGTTGTAAACTTTAGTGATGTGCTAAATCGATCTTTTTTGTTCTGTTTTGTTCATTTTCTCATATGATTTCTAAAAAAAAAAGATCGATTTAGCCCATCACTAGTAAACTTTAATAATTCGAATATAGAGTTCGTGTTTATGTTATGTTCCATCGCCCATAATGTAAGAATTAATTTCTCGGTCGTTATATGACCCAATAAAACTTAAAAAGCCCAATAAATATTTTTTTTACAACAGCTGATGCTACACCACATGTAAGGATATTATTTGAAACTTGTGTCACAAACATAATCTCCGATTTACATTGTATCGATGCATATTCGTGAATAATGTTGAAAATAAGCAGAGGGTATTACTATAATTGCCTGATGCCTTCTGTCGGCTGGTGGTCAAAGTAAACATCTAACAAAATTTTTTTGTTTTTCCTTTATTTAATATTACAACTGATTTACAAATCATTTAGTAATTTATCTTTCTTAAATGAAGATTCACATTTGATGGGCAGTAACCCAATGGTTACTCCCGTTTGAATTTACATAGTAATCATTTTCTTCACTTACATATTCCATGTTTAAGTCCCTATGGAGGTTATCATTACTAATGTACCATGGTGCGGTTACAATGCGACGCAGCACTTTGTTTTGAAAACATGGAATCATTTGTACATTTGTCTTCTTGGTTCAACCCCAAAGTTGAATACCGTACGTCCATACTGGTTTAAGTATTTGCTGATATAATAGCAATTTGTTATGTATTGTAAGCTCAGAGTTTCTACCTATTAGCCAATACATTTTCCTATATTTGATGTTCAATTCTTCTTTTTTCTTTTAAACATGCTCTTTCCATCTAAGCTTGCAATCCACTGGAATCCAGTTAATTTTCTGATTTGTGAAGTTTACGTGAACCGATTTTGCCTCGTTTAGGCTAATGCGCCATTTCTTTGTCCAACTAATCACTGTGTCGGTTGCTTTTTGAAGTTTGGTCGTTGCTTCTGATATACATACACTTTCCAGTCGCCAGAATAGCTGTATCGTCTGCAAATGTTGTTATGATGGCACCTTCTGTATTTGGCATATCTCTGGTACCTCTTCTGGATGTACAATATAGGATTCAGTACGCTACCCTGTGGTATGCCTGTTGATATTCTCTTTAGTTCAGAGTACTCTCCGTTATATTTTACACGGAAATGTCGGTCTGCGATATAAGATTTAAAAATTTGATAGAACTGCTTAGGTACTCGTAGATCTCGGTGCAATTTAAATTCAAGTCCTTTGTGCCAAACTTTGTCGAAAGCTTGTGCTACATCCAAGAAGATGCTGGAGCATATCCTCTTATTCTCAAGTGCGTCTTCGATTATGTCCGTTATTCTGTGAACTTGTTCTATCGTAGATTGATTCTCTCTAAATCCAAGTTGGTGTGGTGGAATCAAATTTCTCTCTTCTATTATTGGCTTGAGTCTCTTGAGCAGAAATTTTTCAAATAATTTTGAAATTACAGGAAGTAGTGAAATCGGTCTATTCGACTTTTTATCGTTCGCTGGTTTGCCTGGTTTGGGGATCATGATTACTTCAGCAACCTTCCATTGTGGTGGGACATATTTTAGTCTGAAGACAGCATTGATAATTTGAACCAATTTTCGTAGTCCCTTCTCGGGAATGTCTTTTACTACTTGTCCAGTAATTAAATCATATCCTGGAGCTTTTTTTGCGTTCAAATTACACTTGATCTCATCTTTTAATTCCTGTAATGTTACACATCGAATATTATATTCATCAATTTTACTAACTGTTATTATGTTTTCATCTGCTGTTTGCCTAGGTAACGGTTGGAAGGTGTCTTCCAAGTGAGCCGCAATTAAAATAGCTTTTTGCTAGTCGCTTTTGGCCCAGGTTCCTTCCCCATTTTTAATAGGCGGCACATGCATTTTGGTTCTTTTTAATGCCTTTGTTACTTTCCAAAGAGAGTAATCAGTATCTTTACGTCCGGTGAGACCATTTAAGTACTTGTTAATAGTTTCGTTCTTAATTTCTTTTATAAGTTGTTTTAGGGCACGGATTGGTTTTAGCTGTCTCACTTGACAGGCGACGGTGGAAAATTTTGGAAAAGGAAGATTTAATTTATTTTTAATTAAATAAACAGCGATTTTTAGTTATTAATATTTCCACACCAAGAAATAAATGGCGCCACTTTGACTGAGACAGCTAAAACCAATGCTAGCCGTTTTAGTTTATTGCATAGAAAATTGAGGATTTTTTTGTTTTCCGGGGCGCGTGTCCTTTGCCAGGTCTTTCTTGTCTTCCGTTTTTCTCTAACTAACTCTCTGACTATGCTGCTTGTTGAATAGTACTGTTAAATACCTCTGGGGTAGGTCTGTGGACACTGCTCTGCACGCCTTGGTGTGTACGATTGAGAAATCGATTAGTTCGAAGGAATTCTGTTTGGTGGCCTTCCTGGATATAGAAGGCGCCTTTAATAATGTGAAAGCGGAGGCAATCAAGGAGGAATTGTCATTTTTGGAGGTGGACGTTCCTCTGATAGGGTTAATCAATTATATGCTGGGAAGCAGGATTGTTAGCTCGAAGTTGGGGGACTCAACCATCAAGAGGCGACTAACTAGGGGAACCCCGCAGGGGGGGTTCTGTCCCCTCTTCTTTGGAACATAGTAGTAAACGGGTTACTACTTGAATTGGAGAGAGAGGGTATTGAAGTTATCGCTTACGCAGATGACGTAGCTTTAGCTGTTACTGGGAAATTCCTGGGCACGATTGTAGACGGATTGCAGAATGCGCTTACCATCGTTACGAAATGGGCTGGAAAATGTGGACTTGGTATTTTCCCGTTCAAGACAGAGCTGGTACTCGTCGCTAATAAATACAAAATCCCGGTAGTTGTCCCTCCTACCTTAAATGGCACGAGACTTGCTTTTACTGACAGAGCTAGATATCTGGGCATTATTTGAGACAGTAAGCTTAGTTGGAAGACCAACATGTTGGAGAGAATAAACAAAGCTACTATTGCTTTGTACTCCTGTAGGAACGCCATTGGTCATAGATGGGGTCTGAAGCCGGAGTTGGTACACTGGCTCTACACCGCTGTAGTAAGACCTGTACTCATGTACGGGGTGGGTGTTTGGTGGCCAGCTCTGGACAAGGTAACTTATAAAAGTAAGATTGAGAGAGTGCAAAGAACAGCCTGTATGCTTGTTAGCGGGGCATTGAGGTCGACACCGACAAGTGCCTTAGAGGTTATGTTGCACCTTCTTCCGGTCGACATTTTTGGCAAACAGATGGCGGCAAATACGGCTGTATGACTTGCAGCCGTCTGTCAGTGGAGGTGTCTTAGTATAGGACACTCTACTATTGTTAGATCGTTGAAGGATGAGCTGGCGAATCTTGACGACATTAAACCTACGCTTCGAGAAGCGATTTCGGACCTCCTTCCCTTCAAGGGAATCCTGGAGGGATAGACCGTTATCGGAAACCAAAGCGTTGCAATTCTTCACAGATGGCTCCAAGCTAGACGGCAAAGTAGGAGCTGGAGTATTCTGTGACAAATTAAATGTAAACATTTCTATTCGTCTCCCTGATTACTGCAGCGTGTACCAAGCTGAAGTCGTAGCGATTGAGAAGGTCATGGCGTGGTTGAGGCATAATGTGTTATCCTCAGACGATATCGCAATCAATGTGGACAGACAAGCGGCGATCCGGTCGTTAGAATCTGTGTCTTTGGCGTCACGGGTGGCGTTGAGTTGTCACTCATCTCTAAATGAGATGGGTGAGCATTTCAATATCCAGGTAATCTGGGTCCCAGGTAACTCGGGTGTCATGGGGAACTGCAGGGCAGATGAACTTGCTAGACATGGTACGACTCGCCAGCTGCAACCGGAAAGGGCAAGTCTGGGGAGGCCTATTACAGCGCTGAGACAAGCACTTCGGAAGCAGGCGCTATCCTCAGCGGGGGAAAGGTGGTCAAACACCCTCACCTGTAGAGTTGCAAGACAAGTTTGGCCAAAGCTGGACTTGGGGCGCACTAGGGCATTAATATCCTAACGCAGACGTGAATTAAGAACGGTCGTAGGAATTCTCACGGGACACTGCCTTTTTGGAGAACATGCAAGAAGGCTGCGGGTCTGGAGGCTAATGACGTCTGCAGAAGCTGCTTGGACAAAGAGGAGGAAGAGACGTTGGTCCACTTCCTTTGCTCGTGTCCAGCATTGGCTCTCAGAAGGCACAAACACTTAGGTAAGTTCAGGATGGACTGCCTCTCGGATTTCGAAAACATTAAAGTGCGGGACGTCTTATGCTACATAAGTAGCTCGAAATGGTTCCAATAGGGCGTCCAATGGTTGTAAAAGGGCATACATCCTGTGGTATCACAATGGACCGTCACCGGTCTAAGTGTGCGTAAGGAGCCACTCCAACCTAACCTAAATACCTCTAGTTCGTCTTCCAACTGTACCGGTGTTTTAATCGGCACTCGTAGATTTATTTGCATTTCAATTAGTTCTTTGAATAGGTCCCAGTTAGTTCTATTATTTGTTAATTTAGGCAGGTTATCCTTATTAATTATCATTGTGCTGAGAGTCATGGTAACAGGTGTATGATCGGAATATATCCCTTCGCTATTTTCGATGCACATGTAATCCTCGAAGATCCCTTTCGTTACATAGAAATCAATGAGATCTGGTATTTTATTTATGCAGGCCAGTATGTTGGTTTACCTCCAGAGTGGAACTAGCAGTTATTTATTCGTCCGGCTTCGAATAGCTCTTTTCTTTTATGGGTTGTAAGTCTTGATCCCCAATAGGTGTTTTTTGCATTAAAGTCACCACCAATAATAAAATTGGATCCTAGTGATCTAAAGAGTCTATTATAAAATTCTTTGTTTAGATTATAGCGTGGAGGGCAGTAGATGGTGGAAATATTGTATTCATTATTAATGTTAGTTTCAACTTTTATGGTTTTAACTTGCATACTTTCTTCTATACTAGGTTCCTCATAGTTTTTGAGATTCTTTTTCACTATTACTGTTGATCCTCCGTTGAGTTTTCCTCCTGGGTGAACAGCATGGTAACATTCATAATCACGTATTTTAATAAATGATGGTTTTGTCAAATGGCTCTCCGATATAAGGCATATATCTATTTTTTCTAAATTTAGAAAAATTTCTAACTCTGGAACATGTTGTGTTAGTCCGTTCGCGTTCCAGGTGACAATTCTTAATGTTCTGCTCATTTTAGTATATGAGGGCGTTGCCTCGTTCAAGGTTTGATGCATATCTAGACGTTTATATAAAGCTTCTAGACCACGATCTTGCTTGGCTAGCCGTATATTTATGGCTTCTATGCTTCGACATATTCTTTCAAGGGGGTTATCATTCATAGCATTAGATGATTGCTGTACAATTTGTGAATAACTTTTCCGCCCTGTACCTATAACTGGTGGTTTTGGCTCCGCTTGGTTTTAGTTGGTTTCTCTCTGGTAACCTTAGGGTTTTGAGGAAACTGATGCATTTTGTTTCTTAGTCTTTGAAGTTCTTTGGCTACGATGTTTCTACTTTCTGTACATTCTTTCGCGTTGTGTTTTCCAGCACATTTTACGCATCTTGGCTCCCGTCTGCAATATTTTTGCGTGTGGTTGAAACCTTGGCATTTTTTGCATTGAGGTATTAAAATCATGTTTTTCTTTAGCGGTTCTATTTTAACCCTCATATTGAGAATTGCTTTGATGTTGAAGATGTTTTCAACTTTCTCTTTTTTGTTAAACGTAAGCATGAAGAGTGGAAGCTCCCTTTTTTGACTTGATTGTTCTCACCTCTCTCTCGTTTTAGGATGTTTACTGCATCTTCTATTTGCAGATTTTTTGCTTTTAGGTCCTCAATTATGGCCTTCTTCTTACACGTTGGATGAAGGCCTCTGGCCATAACCTTAATTACGCGTTCTTTTTTATCTTCGTATGTGAACCATTCTTTACCTTCCGCATTGAGCTTTGTTGCTAGAGCTCTATATGTATCGGAATTTGGTGTATTAATTTTCCACACGTTATTGTTTAGTGACACCACACTACTCTATATTCCTTAGCTGTTACTGATTTCATTATAGATTGTATACTAGCAAATTCTGTTATGCCGGTTACATTAATTGGCGGAGGAGCCTTTCTTTCGGTACAACCTTTTGTTGCCGATTTTGTTGCTGTTGCTGGTGAGCTGGTTTGGTATTAGTATCACCAGTTACTAATACATTAGTTTGCGAATGATCTCCAACTTCAGGCGAGAATTCTGCTTTTCGTTTTTTGGTAGGTCTTTTCTTCCTTTTCAATACGCAATCTGTTTCTCTCATGAGATCCTCTTCATCATAACGAAACTCATTGTTATAACTGGTGTGAGTACTTGCTTTATTATAACAAGTTAGCGGGTTTTCAGAAATCTTCATTGGTTTGGGCTTCTTCAATTCTTCATTTTCTTTTTTTAGTTTTTCAATTTCGCTTCTTAGTTGGGTTAAAAGTACTTCTACTTCACTGAGTTTTCGACAGAGTTCGTTAGTATGGTTGTTTGGTGATCTTAACAACATAGAACTTCTTTCGAATGGGTTTAGCAATGATTGGCTCACCCCAGAATCCATTGAGCCAGCCTCGTAAGAAGGTGGATTAGCCAACTGGGTAGTTGGTTTACCACCTGGGGTATTTTCTCCTTTTTGTTTCAACTACCAACCTAACCAGTACAAATTGGTAGTGGTTCATTGAAGAGAACATCATTTGCTATGTTCTCGGTGGTCGGTTATTCCGCCATATCTCGGTCGCCAGAGCCTCGTTAGTTAATTAGCAGGAAGTACTACGTGCAGGTGAGGTTGACATTTGGGCTAGTATATTAAGACCATCTAAACCGGCGCCACTTACCCCCATCTAACAAAATGGAAAATGTTTGCTTACGAAGAAGTGAGTTATTTGTCATGTGAATCCTTGGATAAAAGTGGATGTTCTCTGATGAAGAAATGATGACTTTAATATTAAAACTTGTTTGTTTCTTGTTTGGGTGATTTTGGACTGTATGTAGTTGAGTTTAGTATCGAATCGGACCATAGTAAATTGATTAACAATCGTGATAGGATTAAATTCCATCAATGAAACTTGGTTATAGATTTAATTAGGATTCCTGCCTGTTTTCCAGATCGTTTCAGTATCGACGTTCGCACTCCGTCACCTCTAACACAGAGAACAGTTGTTTGTCTCAAATTGTCTGATAACCACAAAGCACATTAATTTTTTAATACTTTATGACTAATCATCTAGTATTACACTACCTCTCTTGCCGCAGCAATATGCATTTACAAAAAATAAGGGAAAGTTTTCATATAAATTTGTGCATTAAAATGAGCTCGGGCTATTTTTTTCCTAGTGCACTATTCGACAAGAATATGCCATAAGCAGATTACTTTAATAATGATACTTGTTCAAAATAGACTTCGATAAGGTGATAACCTAAATTTCGATCAAATTGTTATAAAACAAAACAAAATTTGAAAATTTCACTTTTCTGTCATTGGTAAAACCACCACACACCATGTTTGGTTCCTTTCAAAACGATTTGTTTTTTATAGTTTGCTTGTCGAGAAAACAGAATAAAAAAAAATGTATAAAAGAAAATCAATTCCGGACGAAACAGAAAAACAACTGTGTATACAAGGAGGGTGAACATGTATGTATTGTAATAGTGTGGTAGAGGAAAATCTACACAACATATACATAAAGTGTGTGAAAAGAAGCTTTTCCCTTCTACTCAGGATGATGAACAGTTTATTTAACAACGGAAAAGAGGAAGAAAAGCATAAAATGCGGATGGTAAGTGGAGATGGGAGAGAGACAGAGAATAAATAAAGGATTGTTCTATTCAATATGTTACGTTCCATATATGTATGTTTGTTTTGTTGTAAACTTGGAAACGAGTAGTTTGTGTAATTGTTGTTGTTTTTTTTTTTTTTGTATGCTGTATATTGATGGAAAATTACATAATTTTTGTTCTCAATTTTCTGTGTTTTGAATTAAAATATCGGTTGATAGTAGTGTTTTGTTGTTGCTGGCAGGATTTTTAAGATTTTGATGTTAATTTTTTGGATTTTTGCTTTTGTGTTGAATACCAATGTTATCTCTCACCGAAACGATTGTATCTCAACAAACGAGCATATGTATGTATAACCAAAAAAATGGATAAAAATTATGATTATTGTTATTAAGCTTATTGGAAATGTATCGATAGATCTGTACATCTTTTACCTAACCAATATATTTAGATATAGCTATCGATAAAAATTAGACAGATTATGATACGGTTTTCAATGTATGTATAGATTTAGGTAACATGGATATAAGGATTTTATTTATATTTGTGGAAAGCATATTACAAACAAAACACTAAAAATCGAAATTCGAAAACAGATTAAAATGGTTCATAGATCATGAATTTATTATTGTATTGTATTTTAAAACTAAAAGGATTTGTTCCAGAAAAGTGTCACAACACTATGTATATTATGTACCTTTATGGAGTCTCTATATGAACCATATAAAATATGACTATTTAATCAGTTCAGAGACTTGAGAATTAGAAATGATAACAACTGTCTTATGATAACTACGAGTACATATGTACAATATGCATTATAAATTTAAAGACGAGTGTAACAAATTCTATTAAAAAAATGTTTTTGAAAATTATGAATTTATATGAAAAACGAGCATGTCGAATGTACATATATTGTGTGTTTGGGTACGTATAAAATAAGAACGAAATTCGTTTTTGTATTACAATTCTTACCGTGTTGAGAGAAAATAGAATTGAGATATTGCTACTGCAGTGCAGGGGAAACAGATTCTGTTTTTTTTTTTTTTTTGTGAATATGTAGTGTGTAGAACTAAATATTTACGTTATAGTTTATTTGCTTCATTTGTTGTATTTTTTTATTCAGCAACAAAACGTTAAAATAATTTTATATTAATATGTTATGTTGGGTTGGGTGATAAAGGTGAGCGTACAACCGACCGCGCGAAGGTGGCGATATGTATTTGGTTTATTTGTGGGTTTGAATTTCAAATAAAAGTTAACATGAATTGTATGCTCTTATAATATGGAGCCGGAATTTCTAAAAAAGTTTAGTCACTTGATTGCAATACGTTAAATTAAAGCTCTTGTAAATAATATGGATGACAACCTTTCCTAAACCGAACGTCATCTGTGTGGCCTAACCAACTATTTATATTTTACATTAATTTTCTGTTCCACGATTTTTCCTAAATCGCCTGCCACCAAACAGCTCTGCTATTGTTGGGAGAAAGACGTCATAAAAAGTTAAATTACTCCTTTTGGGGAATATCCCGATGAATTCAAAAATGAATACAAAAGCACATCGAATCGGACTGGATATATTTCATTCAAGTTCTGAACATGTTTCGGTTAAGTATATTTGTTTATGTAATTACAATCTAGTCTCCTGGACTAATGAGCAATTTGATTCTGACTTAATTTAGTATTTTATATTATTCTGTGGCTTCTTCCCATTGGCGTTCCATAGTGTCTGGTAAATTGAAATAAACCACATCCTTGCAGTGGATTTTAGATCAGCGCAATGATGTTTAAGCTAACAATTACACCAGCTCAAAAGGTTTGATTCTTTTAAGTCTGCTTACCAAATTTGTGTTGCTTAGGAGCTGAGTTGCCTCAATGTTCTCATGCTTCCGGAGCCTTTCTTTATGTCTCCGCGCTTTTTCCTGAATATCCTTTAAGATGAGGTTCACTTTAAGGTCACTATGGAAGTCATTGTTCCTGACTTACCAAGGCGCATCAACGATGTTCCTTAATACCACATTCTGAAATCTTTGGATGATATTTACGTTGCTCTGTTTGGTACAACCCCTAAGCTGAATACCATAAGTCCAAATCGGTTTCAATATTTACTTATGAAGTATGTAGAAGCTTGTTGTATGTTGATACGAAGATTTCAAATAAAGGGTTTTCGGTTTTCCAATAAGAGGTTTCATTTTGATATTTAAAAAAAAGCGAGTATTTTTAAGAGAAATCAATAAAAGTTTATTTCATTGTAAAGAGGAAGGTATGCCACAAACATTTGAAAACCATATCAGCCAAATGGCCGCCACGGCTACGCTTGCAGCACCATATCCTTTTCATGAAATTTTCCATGACCAATTCGCACATTTGTGGCTGTATGTCCTCGATAACTTCACGAATTCCATCTTTAAGGTCTTGAATCGATGGTTGAGCATTGGCATAGACCTTATCTTTCACGTGGCCCAAAAGAAAATGTCTAAAGGGTCAGGAAACTTTTCTTGCAAAATTGCGATTGTTTCGTTGCTTCGTTGTTTCGTTGCGATTGTTTCGTTCGCTCTTATTGGAAAACCCGTTACATCTTTCAGTATTTAAACACCTTTCGTTGCTTTTTCCAACAGCTAAGATCGCCGTGTCATCTGTAAAAGTCGCCACTCTGTTGTTTTATTATGCAGGAAGATCGGGTTAGTGAGCTAGATAAGGTTGGTGAGCTTCACTAGAGCTTTCTCTTTCTTCTAAGATTTCTGCAGTAATAAGATCGTAACCAGGAGCTTTTTCGTATTCATATTACCATTTATCTCACGCATAATTGCTCCTCGCTCTTTAATGGAACGATTAAGTTAATTTTTTTCTTCCAACGACAGTCTAAAGCATTTTAGAAATGGAATTCTTTTTTTTCTGAATGATTTTTTCACTTAACCTTAGAAGTATTATCGGCGAATGATCAGAGTTTTAGTTTTGGCTTTCATCTACTTGTCCATAATTTACAGATATGTTCTTTATTATAAAACAATCAATTCGATCTGGTACTTTGTTTGGATCAGTTGGCCAGTAGGTTGGTTTTCCAGTTCAGAGGGCTTCACAACTGCATTTCCTGATAGCTTTTAGGAGCTTTTTACCCTTAGTCGTTGTTCATGTGGCGGCCCACATTTTTTGCATTAAAGCCTCAAGTCTCAGTTGTACACAATTTTTGGTATGATGTTTACCTAAACAATTGACCCACCTGGGTTCCCTGTTGCAAAATTTTTGGCTATGTTCATAAGCTTGACATTATTTACATTGTGGTATACGCTTAGATCTTCTTAGAGGCTGAATAACTACTTTGTACACCAAAATATATTAAATTTGATAAATTTTTTCGACATATTCATCAGTATCGAAGGTCAACCAAAATCTTGTGGTGAGGTACTTTGCCTCTCTGTTTTAGCTTGATTGATGCTTCAGTCGCCTTAAATCCTTTTGCTTTCAGGTTATCAATTATTTTTTCTGGATGTAGAGTGTAGGTTTTAATCATAACCCTCATTGGGCTGGTTTGTTTGTCTTCAAACGTGTGTCAAGCATTCCAAGTTTTTTTGATGGTGCTACCATTCATCACCTTCATCTATTACTATTGGTGCGGTGGTTGAGATATTTTTTTTTGTTGTTTCTAGATAATATTTGGATTATCATCTTTTAATTGGAGATAGAGAGGGCGTATTATTCCGTTTCCGTTTCTCTCTGACCTTTAACTCTTATCGACTCAGTTTCTCGAGCTGGTCCGTGTTCATCTGTATGGAACTCTTGTTGAGTTGCATTCTGGTTAGGAGTAGAACAGATGTCCTCCGTTGGTTTAATAGCTTTAACTTCGCTTTCAAGCGTCTTCTTACCGATCCTGCATCAATGCAATTGTATCATTCAGTTGCTTGTTTATATTGTTGGCTTCACTAGCGCATTATTAGCGTTACACAATTCATTGTGAAGCTTTTCTTTGTTTGTAAAACGAGTGTTGTTGCCGCTGAGAAAGAATACGATACTTTTATACTCTTCTGGAATGGGATGTGAAATATCCTTTTCTGTTTCACTAAATCGAGCTTGTTTATTCATCAACATGCAGATTGGGATTGGTTAAAATAATTGCTGTGTAGTAATGGCTGGTCTCCTCCAGAATAACCTCCGAATAGGGTGGATTTACCCGAGTAATATGTGTACCGTGCTGTTAAAATTATTGCTACAAAACGGGATTTGAAGAAAGCCTGGACACAATCTTAAATTTCTCTAGGGTAAGTAACGTAAATCCTAAACTTTCCGAGCAACTCCGGGCAATAAATCCTCGAACACGGAATATCACGACCAAAACGGCACGCAGATTTTGCGTCTACAGTCTAAATTTTGAAATTTAGCGTTCAGTATGGTTCATGAATATACAAATCTCGATTAGGGAATGAATGCTTTCAATTAAATCAGCATGTGTCGTTAAATGTGCCTACTAGTTATGCTACCAATGTATTTATTAAAATTTCGTAGTCGCTCAATGTCAATAAAAGCGTTATTGGTATCATACACATTCAGATTATCTGCGTGTGAACATAGATAAGATGAAACCATCATCCATTTAGTTTGTCGAAGACTTTAGAAAAATCGGTGAAGATGACATTGTCCACGAAATCCTACGGCGACCGGTTTACGAAATCCTACGGCGTTAAATACATGACAAGACAAAAATCATTGGGTTAGTAATTGCTGTAGGTCTATCCGACAAAATATCATGTTGGTACTCGCCAATCTTATTTTTCATATAAAAATTAAGTCTCGATTTAACTAAAGATTCGAAAAGCTTCGGAATCACAGATAGAATCGAAATTCCTCTAAAATAAGAAATGTTACTTCTCCCACCTGATTTAAATAACAAATGAAAATTTCCAAACTTTAGGAAAGGAAGCAGAGGAAAAACTTAAATTAAACAAATGATGCAATGGCTGACATAAAAATAGGCGCATTTGGTTAAAATAAATCTTGTAATGTTATCGGACTTGCTCCCATGCAAATTGCATTCGTGTTCTCATCATCGAATTGTTGAAAAAATTGGCAAAGCCAACACAAATTACTTTAGAATCAGCAACAGACATATTATTGTAGGCCAAACAAGGATAACCCTGTGACTTCCTCTTCGTGTTTATCAATAAATAAAAGGTTTTGGATTGGAAAAATTTTGTAGACGGTGGTAGGTCCCGACAAATGTTTAATCCCGGGAGTCGGCATTTGGGAATTCCTCCAGGAATTTCCTGGTCTATTCACAAAACAACAAACAGCAGTTTCAGTTTAAATATTTTCTGTTATTGTTATAACCGAATTATCACAAACAGATGCGTTCTTTGTGATTAAAGATTTGTTACTCAGACCAGACTTCTAATTACTACAAAAGTTCCATGAATTTGAAAACAAACGTTGCGCTTCCTACTGAAGTAGTTTGGATCGTTTTCAAAGCTGCAAATAAATTTGACTAATTTGCGGCCAACTCACCAGGTTTACTATTTCTCTCGCAACCAGTCAAATTTTCTGATTCGAAATCATTTCACTCGGGTCTTGGTTTCTTCACTTAGCAATTCTTTGTTTTGGGCTTTAGGTAAAGTGAAATTTTGACAAAAATGGAGGTGTGGCCAACACACGACTTTCTTTTACGAACAAAGAAATTTGAGAATTTATTTTTTTTTTAAATTTTTTATTTTTTTATTTTATTTTTTATTAGTTTTTGGAAACATTTTGTATTAAGTAGTTTTTTGTAAACCTTATACTTTTTAAGATATTTGTAAAATAAATTTTCTGGACCAAGGGAGTGGCCACTTTCGATTAGCCAATTTGGAGTAAAATTCACTGGGACCTTCCGATTGATCAAAAAAGCTTAAATCTAAAGTTTCAGTTCGATTGTTTAAACTATCTGGGCTGTAGAGAGGACACAGACTGCCAGACTGACAGACTGACAGATTTACAGACTGACAGACAGACAGACAGACAGACAGACAGACAGACAGACAGACAGACAGACAGACAGACAGACAGACAGACAGACAGACAGACAGACTGACAGACTGACAGACTGACAGACTGACAGACTGACAGACTGACAGACTGACAGACTGACAGACTGACAGACTGACAGACTGACAGACTGACAGACTGACAGACTGACAGACTGACAGACTGACAGACTGACAGACTGACAGACTGACAGACTGACAGACTGACAGACTGACAGACTGACAGACTGACAGACTGACAGACTGACAGACTGACAGACTGACAGACTGACAGACTGACAGACTGACAGACTGACAGACTGACAGACTGACAGACTGACAGACTGACAGACTGACAGACTGACAGACTGACAGACTGACAGACTGACAGACTGACAGACTGACAGACTGACAGACTGACAGACTGACAGACTGACAGACTGATAGACTGACAGACTGACAGACTGACAGACTGACAGACTGACAGACTGACAGACTGACAGACTGACAGACTGACAGACTGACAGACTGACAGACTGACAGACTGACAGACTGACAGACTGACAGACTGACAGACTGACAGACTGACAGACTGACAGACTGACAGACTGACAGACTGACAGACTGACAGACTGACAGACTGACAGACTGACAGACTGACAGACTGACAGACTGACAGACTGACAGACTGACAGACTGACAGACTGACAGACTGACAGACTGACAGACTGACAGACTGACAGACTGACAGACTGACAGACTGGCAGATTGACAGACAGACACCATTTCGAAACTCACTTTTTCGGACTCAGAGGACCTCAAAACAGATAAATCTCTAAAAATCTCAAGGTCCCAAATTTTCATGATTGCAATACTTCAAATGGTTTAGATTTAGCACGATAATTAAATTTTAATTCGGCCAAGTGTTCAACATTTAATTTTAGAGGATTAAAAATATTTAGTAACGTTTGTAACCTCTCCGAGTTCTTCTCTGAAGAAATTAGACAAACTCGGTTTTATGGTTTTACAACATAGTCACATATAGTTAGTTGTAGTAGAAAACGGACAATCTTTGTTCCTATGCGCTATTCCACCTTGTTTTATAGTCAAACAATACATTTAATTCTTTTCCATGTTTAGCTTTAACGTGACTCTGAAATAACGAGTTTCTAACTACAGACGTTATCAGAATAAGTACCTGGCGAGTCAACTGTATTTAAGTTTATCTATTCTTATTCAATGTGGTGTTCACAATACAACCTATCACGAAATACAACTGATACAGTTTTACTTCTTATATTTGCAAATTTTTTATTTCTTTTCCAAATATATGGGAATTTTCATTTGAAAATCCCGAGAATCGGGTTTGATAAAATGTGTAAAATTCCCGGGAATTCCCGGAAAGTTACCTCTAGTTACTATTGATTTTGCAAGGATCAAGATTGACCAAATAAAACATGATAGATACTAGAATGTACAGCTAAATCAAGACGTGCCTCGATTTCAGTGTCGTTTAAAAATGAGAAAACTAGATCCAAAACGTTTCCATTATCGTTAAAACACTGTCGAACTGATGAGCCCCAACATTTCCAAAGTTATCTAAGACCAGGTTGAAAAGAACAAAGTAATATAAAGTTGGACTGGAAAAATTTTCTATCCACTATAACCTTAAAAGAGACAAACGTTAATGTAGTTCTATCTCTTTAGGATGCAGTATACGACAATCAACTGCAACAAGATCATCCAGTCTCGATTTAAGGTATATGACTAATGCATCCTCTTCCGTTTGTTGGGACACGAACACACTGCATCTGCAATGATGTGACACGATCCAACACGATCCAACATGGTTTGTCGGATCTTGCATCTATATTTTTAGAAACCCCGAATTTATTTACCATATTAACGGCTAATTCCTTCAGATTTTAAATAACGGAAAAGATTGTGATTTCGCAATAAGCACTATAGTACCATCGTAAATATTTGAACATCATTAACCGATTCTACTCTATGAGAGTTGCGATTTTCAATTTCGTACTACGCTTGGGTGCAACAAATTCGCACATTGATAAATTTTCACCAAAATTTCAAAAATATCAAAAATCCAATGTTTGTTTAATTTTCTTGAATGCAGATTCAAAGTCTATTTCAACACTTTTCCAGTGGTACCAGTTTTGTACTTATACCATGTCAACAAAGTGATTTCTGGGTTCAATATCAGAAGTACACGTTTTTTGTGAATTTATCAGCATGAAAATTAGTGGTAAACATCGAATTAAAACATGGAAATCAGCAAAAAAATATTTTTATTAATAAGATGTACTCGCTCCCCTAGCCAGAATGACAGCTTCCATTCTATGTTTCATCGATTTCACCAAATTTTTCACCAAATCTTGAGGTATCGCCTCCCATTCCTCTGCGATCGCCTGTTGCAGCTTCTGGAGAATCGTTGAAACAACATCTCTGGATCGAACCCTTTTTTTCAGCTCGTCCCATAAATGTTCGATGGGATTGAGGTCCAGGCTTCGAGCTGGCCACTCCATAACAGCCACATCCACCTCTTGAAGGTACTGGTAAATTATACCATCCGTATGTGGTCTCGCATTATCCTGCATTAACACGAAGATTTCAATAATAAAACCGGCAAAAGGTACGACGTAGTCCTCGAGTACTTCCTCAATTAACCGTTGAGAAGTAAATCCTCTTGATCGACGGCCAGTATTCACTCCGGAGATGAACACAAGATCTGTTTTCGCCAGAACATGCATGATCCACCGCTATATGAGACTCATTCTTCAATGCAACAGAATGTAAATCGCTCTCCTGGTCAGAGGAATGTGAGGCGATACATCATGCTGATAAATTCACAAAAAAAATGTACTTCTGATGTTGACCCCAAAAATCACTTTGTTGACACGGTATAAGTACAAAAATGGTACCACTGGATAGGTGTTGAAAATTAAAATAGACGTTGAATATGCATTCAAGAAAATTAAACAAACATTGGATTTTTTGATATTTTTGAAATTTTGTTGAAAATTTATCAATGTGCGATTTTTTTGCACCCAAGTGTAGATAAACAATCAAAGGTTTTTTCCGTATACATTTTGAAAATACTAGCATTTTGGTTCGGTTTTGCAGCGGTGCGGGAAATGCTTTATATCAAGTTATTTGCTGTACACTATACTAAATATAACAAATTGGCGAAGAGCGGAATAACGCTGCTGGTATTTTTCGCATAGATACGAGTGTAAAATGAAGCTTTGATTCTGGATGAATAAAGATCTGGAAAGATACAGCCAATAATGGAACTTGGCTATTTTTTGTTTCTTCTGACTATATTCATTAATATGTTGTATGAAAATTGAATTCCCGAAATAATTGTGTTCTTTAGCTGGTCTAAGTGAAGCAACACATCGACATTTAGTTGCTTCTACGTGAATTATATGTGTTGTAGGGTCATTATTGTTACTAAATTTTAATACGTGGCTAAGTAATACTTAAAACTAAGGGTATTATGGCGAAGCGGTAGTGTCGAATTCTATTTTCCCAAAATATTAATAAGTATTAGTGATTTCGTTTTTAAAAAACCCTTGCTATTTGTCATGTTAAATTTAAAAAAATATTTTTCCTCCCTCGGTCTGGCCATTGTGTTGAATATTTTTCCATGGAACAGATTGGTCTTAACATATTTTGCCATTATAAATTGCATTTTGCTAAAAAATGAAATTGAAAAATTGTTTTCTACGAAATCTGCGCACTTATATAATATCACTTAGCAAAGTGAGAATCCAAAAGTCACGTTCATGGGTGATCAACTATCCAATTTAGTCCATTGACATTTTATTGAAAAACTGTTTTTAACAATTTTAGGTTTACTTTTAAGGTATCTGTACTACTAATATTTTGATCTCCTTGAAATGAGTGACGTAACCCCCACTGAATCTATCCGATCCGTCTTAGTTTACCTAGCTTAAGAGACCTTTCAATTTATGAAAAAAGCTTAAATATGAAGTTTCAGTTCGATTGGAGAAACCATCTGGGCTGTAGAGAAGACCCAGAAACTCAATTTTTCGGCCTCAGGGGACTCCAAAACGGATAACGTTGTGCTCTGTTCAGCCCAGATGGTTGAATCAATCGAACTGAAACTTTTTGTTTAAAAATCGGCCAACTAGAAGTGGCAGCTTCGGTGGACCAAAAAATGAATTTTGCAAATATCTCAAAAATGTAAGATATACAGAAAAACTATTAAATTCTAAATGTTCTTTCCACAAACATAAAAGAATAAAAAAAAATAATAATTTGTAAAAAATTTGCTTAATAAATTTGTCAAAATTCTCCTTTCTTAAAGTCGTTCCGTTGGCCATAACCCAATTTTTCTTAAGCAGCGTCAACATTTTAAGCAGAGAACACATTTTTGGAGATTCGTGAAGGAGATCGGTAAAATTCCTTTATGAGATTTAAATGCCAGACAAAAACATTGTTTTGTTGAAATGGCATCTGTACAAATCAGAAATGAAACATTTGTTGGTAAGGCGGGCGGGTGTATGTCCCCCCATTTTTTAAATTTTCATGGAAAGTAACAAAATAAACGGAATTTCCAAAATTGGGGATGATTTATAAATTTTTAATTTCTTTAGTTGTTGATATCTTCGTTTGCCCGATGAATACAGTAAAAAGAAAGAAACAAACGAATTGTTAGCGAGCTGCACTGATACAACAGTATTCGGGAAATGCTGAACTTTACAGTTTTGACAGGTTCTGAAGAAATCATTTATTTTATTTTTTTGGTCCCAATATGATTTTTACATAAAGTTACAATAGGTATCCTTATCTATAATTTTCAAATCCATTTCATATTATAGAAATTACCGTTACAGCATTATTAAATCTAATTTAGCGTCCTCGGACGACAATTTCATGCTTATGTGTATGACAAAACAATTTTCAATTTGGATTTGTACTTGATGATAAAATTTTTTTCACAAAAGAATTAAATTGAATGTAACTACCTCACACTCTGACGGTATGTACACACAAGTTTATTTAATAAACTAAATTAGTTCTATACCTATAAATTCTTTTTATATTTTTGTTGTTGTTGTTATTCTAATCTATGTAAGTATAGTTGTACAAATATTATATATTTTATTGTTGTTCTCAACAGAGATCACAGCATACGAGTATAATGTAAAACAACAAAAAATTATTTGGATTTCCTCTTAAACTTCAATGCGAATTGAAAAAAATCATTTTAAATCACTTTAATTAATTTAAAAATAAATAATAAAAAATTAAATTTAGATTTGAAGTTTTGATTTATCTATCTCGTAGTAGTTTTTGAGGTATGACACTATGGAAATAAAACAATCAGTCTTATATCCTAATTGTGAATAAATTTAATATGCAAATAGGTTTTGCATTTAGTTTTCCTATTTTTTAGTTTATAAATTTAATTAAAATTGATAGTTGAATTAAATATTTTAATATGCTTATATATAATATTATGTCAAGTATGAATATATCATCTTGATTGCAATAAAAATGCTTGATTTAATTATAAAATGCAATCGAGTCAATTGTTAAATTGATTGCAGTGACACATATGTTTCTGCAAATTAAATATGAAAATTAATTTTAAAAAAAATGGCTGCATCAAATATTGACAATTAAATTATGAATTTGAAGCTGATAAGGGAAATTCCTAATGTGTAAAGTGCAATAAGTGCAAAGGCAAGCGAACAGTTTTCAAAAGTAATAAAACGATCTTGAAATAATCGCCGATTGCACAAAAACGTGCTAATTTCCGGTTATAGAATATTTTCCTCTCTTTTTTCTCTTACAATTGCGCAAATTCAACGCAAGCGGTATTATATGTTTTGTATTTTTTTACACAGAAATATTTTTCCTTCAGTCATATATTTAATTCATCCTCTCACCTTATAGTCATATTCGTAGTCAGTTTTTTTCAAAAGGAATATCATCAACTTTTTTTGTATGCTTTCAATTCTTTTGACGTGCACATCATAATAAGGATTCCAGACGATTACAGCAAATGCCATTTAAGATCTTATATAAGCGAAATATAGTGTAAATAAAGTTTGTTTATCTCTGAATTCCCCAGTCCATCGTTTGACAATGTCAAACATAGAGTTTGTGCCTGTTAAAACTAAAGTTTCCGACGAAGGTGATCAGTAATCTTTTGTACTCTTTGAACTACATTGTTATTGTGATTTTGCATGTCATTATGATCGAATTCATTTTTTGTTGAAAAGACATAATTTTGCACTTCTTAATGTTTAAGTGTAATGAGTTTTGGTCGCACCACTCAATAATTCTATTGAGGTCATCTTGCAGTTTGTCAGCATCACAAATTTGTTTAATCGTACGATAAATTTGTACGTCATCAGCAAATATGAGAAGATTTGAGTTTTTTATGATCTTGGTTTCAATCAATGAATACAATAAAAATCCAGGGTCTAATATGTGATCCTTGAGGAATACCCGGTGTCACTTTGATAACGCTGGATTTTTTATTGCCAATTATTACATATTGTAGACGGTTTGTTGAGTATGACTTGAAACAATTAATGTATTCTAATGAAAATTCAAATTCAAATAGATTTTAGAGTGCTTTATGATGACATATAGAATCAAATGCCGTAATGAAATCATCTACTTACAGCTATACGTCTACTTGATGATGTTTTTCTATCTCGCTTATACTTGGCTGGTGAATTCAACCAGGTTAGTAGATGTAGATCTACCAGGTATAAACCCTAGACGTATTAGTGTCGAGTTAAAAGCGTTGCATACAATTAGTTCAAGTAATTTTGGAATTAATATTCCTCTGTAACATGTGACGTCATCGCGTTTGCCTGATTTAAAGATTGGAATTACAGGTTGGTTGAAAAGTATTGAAAGTGACATCTATTAACCAGTAGAGGAATCAAAATTTATACGCTATTTTAATATTTCATCTTTCATTTGAACACATAAACATTTTTATTTTGATCTGGCAATTCATTTTTTATTTACAAGTCATTAGAAGTTGACGTGTCAGTGTATTCGTTTACAATGGAAAAAACCGAATATCGTGCAGTGATAAAATTCTTTGTTTGGAAGGTTTATCAGCAACAGAAATTCATACAAAAATGGTAAAAGTGTTTAAGGAATCTGCTCCTTCATTTCCAACTGTGCATCGATAGGTTTTAGAGTTTAAACGTGGACGTTCAAGCGTTGAAGATGAACCACGTAGTGGACGTCCAAAAAAACAATACCAGAAATCATTGAGCAAGTTTATAATATTGGTTGCGAAGATCCAAGTTTGACTAAGCGTGACATTGCTGATATCATAGGCATCTCGGACGAACGAGTACTCCATATTTTACATGAAGAATTACGTATGAAAAAACTGTTTGGAAAACTGGTGCCGAATTCGTTAACAATTCAACAAAAACTGAATCGAAAACAAATTTCTCAGTGTAATTTGAAGCGTTTTAAGCGGAATAAAACCGATTGTGTGCGGAGATTTATAACTATGAATGAGAAGGTTCTACCACCATAATCCTATATAAACTGAAACAAGAATGTTTACAGTGAACTGAAGCTTGTTGTTCAGCTCCAAAACAGGTGAAGTCAGAACGATCGGCAAAATAGGTCATGGCATCAGTTTTTTGGGATACAAAAGGGATTTTGTTGATTGATTATCTTAAAAAAAGTAAAACAATTAATTCTGAATATTATTGTAATGCAACCTTTTGGACCAGTTGGATAAAAAAATTCGTGAAAAAAGCCCCGCTAGGACAATGCACGTGTTCACACGAGTCATTTGACGATGGCTAAATTGAACGAATTAAAGTACGAATTGCTTGAACATCCACCGTATTCACCATATTTGTCTCCCAGCGATTACTATCTCTACAGAAACCTGCAACAAATCCTTCGTGGAAAGCGTTTTTCCTGAACGAAGAAGTTATTTCAGCCATGGAATAGTATTTTGCAGAGCTTCCGGAAAATCATTACAGAGATGGTATAAAATTATTGGAGGATCATTGGAATAATTGTATTGAAGTTGAAGGAAATAATACTCGTATTGAATAAAAAAAACTAATTTCAATAAAAATTCACATTCTTAGAAATTTTCCATTTTTCGGGAAACAGCGGTGGTTAAAAACCCCTCAAAGCTAATAGAATGCCTTTATCAGATATGAGTGGAAAAGTGATTGATATGTTGCTATTGCTTATTTTTGGTCGATAGACAGATGTTTTGTTGGTCGATAGACAGATTGAAAAAATTCAGCAAACATGTCCGCTATCTCTTTGGCGTTATACTGGTGGTGAGGTGTTGATATTGTTTAAAGTCATATTGGCAGGGTACCCCTAAAATATTTCCAAAACAGTTTTGAATTTGTTTTAATTTTTTGTTGGATGCCAGCCAAATAAGACTTGTACTTAAATTTGAAATATACATCAAATTCCTCGCTGTGTTGTAAACAGGTCAGTTTGTCTGTTTCCAAACTTGATTTCATCATTTTAGCATAGGCCTTATATTTTCCGATTTTTTAGATTTATAAGCCGGTCATCGAACCAAGAGGAGTGAATACTTAGTGAATTGTTGGAAATAGACACATGGAGTTCAGAGCCTTGCAGCAAGATCTCATAAAATTTGTCGACATTTTCATTCACATCCTTTTCTTTTTAAATCTCATCCCAATTCACTGCTTCCAAGTAAACATGCAGACCAGTATATATGGTTGCAAGGGGGGCGAGTAGCAGGGACAGCAGAGACGCAACGATTTCAACAACAACGTCAAGCAACACTACCTACAGTTAGTACAAATTTGGGTGGCTGCATGAGAACATGATGATGGAACGAAATCTCGCCCCCCTCTCACAACCGCCGATGGAAAAGATGGTGGAGGGGAATAATAATAGTTGTTTTGGAGCAGTAGAGATGAACTTTAAAAAAATTGTATTGTCTTGTGTTTAAATAAATTACTAAAATATATATTACTAACAAATTTACTAACTATCAACTACTTAGGTGTCTGGAACTGGGTTGCTAACTTTGTTGCTAACATTCCTTTCCCATCCCTCGATCTTGTTATATGTAAAAAGGTGTACACGACGGCGGCCTGGCCAGGGGCGGATAACACAACTACTAGACAGACTTATGTGATTATCGATGTGGCGCCTTTCTTTACGGGGTTTGGCTTCATAAGAATGGTGTCGTGTTGTGTGTAAGTAACATGGGTATAGTGGTGTGGTATTCGCATTTATAATACGGGAGTATGCTTGATCGTACATCGCAATCAATCAAGACCAGTATATATTGTTGCAGGTGTTCAGATTTCGGCATACAAGTCAGTAGTATCAAATACAATAACCAAAGAATTATGGTTGATATCATTTACGACAAATGGATTGAGTTTAAATGCATCTACTTCATTAGTGAAGACAAGATCTAAAAGCCTCCCCAGATTATTAGAAATGGAGTTAATTTGGTTTAAATTATAACCAAGCATTGCTTCAACGAATAAAGATTCTTCATCTAATTCACGGTCAAAATTCCAGATGATATTTGGAAGATTAAAGACACCAAGTACAAAAGAACCAAATCGGATGAATTTGATGTATTAATGACTTCTTAAATGGAATCAACGCATACTGCATAATAATCACTGTTTGAATGAGGTGGTATAAATGTTGTTTGTTGGTTTTGATCTTCACACAAATCTGCTCAACTTTTGATGGTACTAATGTTACTGGAGAACTCAATAGTTTAGAATGCACGGCTATGATTACACCACCGCCCGATTTCTTAGAGCTTGTTTCAAGTTTGCGGTCACATCTATAAACAACATATTTATGCCAAAAATATTCGGAACTATTATTGTAATTCCCGGATTGAAGTTACTTTCGCTGATTACATAAATCATGTAGTTTGTTTGAAGAAAAAAACGGTAAAATTTGGATGCCTTTGAAGCCATTTTGTTAACGTTCTGATAATAGATGTTTTAGTTTTAGTTGTCGGCAATAAAGGTGCAACATTAGTACATGTTAGGTGGCGCCCTTTTATCACTAGCTAGTGAATCAAATCATCGTAAACGTGCGCGAAATATTTAAATGAATCGGTGTATCTCGATATCGCAACGGTTGCTTATGGTAAACTACTAAATAGTTCATTCATATGTTCATTGGTTTTTACACATATAACATTTGGTGAAGTGAGACCTTGCGCCTCGTGAATCGTTAAGGCTTTACTTGTCGGTGGTAATGTGAGCTGGGTGAATAATAATTGCTTATCCGCTTTGGTAAAAGTTAGATAATACTTATTATGTGGTAGCTTGAAGAATTCCATTGATACATCTATATTGTTTTAAGTGTTGATATCTGGATAAAATTCTTTCAGGCTAACGTAACATCAATAGGACATCTGTAAGTAACATTTAACTGCTCCGAATTCGTTCGCCTCTGAGGTATCTAAATTCGCTTTTGAACAATATCTGGCCAACTTATAAGTGTGATTAATAAAATTGAATTCGATTTAAAAACAATTTTGGCGTTCATCTTTGCCATTGATTCAGAACCCAATATTCCATCGAAAAATTTGTGGAAATTTAACTCGAATTGTTGTACTGGTAGATTAGTACCTACCTAGAAAATTGATTTTGGACTTTTTATCAATATCCTATGTGCCTGAAAGGTTTCCTTTCGAGGTATGATGCCTGGCTTAATGTTGTTTTTGTTTCCGCCAGTATCAATCAAAAGCGTTATTGTGCGTTTCAATTGTTCGGCGTAACACTTTAATAAATGAAAGAAAATTTTATCTTCCGTGTCGGGGTTCAGGCTTGCTTGAAAATTTTCTTCCTGATGCTCATTGAGTAATCGCTATCCACAGTTAATGGTAGAGGTTCCTTAGTAACCTGCGTGACCTCTTTATTATTTTTAACTTTTTTTATTAAAGGCGTTTCTCAATCTCATTGAAATATCTACATCCTCGGATGGGTGTTTCTTTCACTGAGTTAGTTTTTCTTTCATTCATTGGATTAAACTGATTGTTTATTGGTTGGTTTACGTTACCAGTTATCTGTTTTTGTAACCCAGATTGGGAATTAAATTGATTTGATTGCGGTAATAGCAGGCCACGGATCTTTATAAAACACATTTTGCTTTGATAATGATTTGATGCCCTATTTCTTTGATTTTTATTAAAATAGCAAAGAATATTCTTAGTTTTATTTTGTTTAGTCGCCCAAGGCTGCGACTTACATGAAAAAGAATAAATCTTCTCGGTCCCCTGAGGATTCCAGCAGAATTTGTTTAATTTCCGTGAATGTTTTGGGATTGCCTGATAGAGAAAACGTGTCTTTGGTTTTCCCTTCGATTTTGTTGTTAATCGCCTGCAGATAAAGGCTGAACTGGTTGGTTTAAACCAACGATTCAAATACACTGACTGTATCTTCTACAGCTTTCAACCATGGAGTTAGTTGTTTTCGATTCCCATCGAATGAGCGAATCGATTTGAATTGGGTCGGAGATTCTGCATAGGTCCAGTACATTCCCCTTGTTGACAATCTCAGGGAGTTGTTTCTGCCAATACTTGGTCCTGTTCAACCTGTTTGGAGTTGTACATTAATCGCATTTAACGACCTTAACACTTCCTCCATTTCTAGTATAGGGTCAATTTCACCTAGATCTTCTTCAATCTTTCGGTGTGTTGTTTTGTTGAGTCAATAGATAACACGAATATAACTATATTTCTCATTAGAATGGTTTTATAAGAATTTTAGAATGATATTGTCATTTGTGTACATATCATATTTAGGGTAATACACACTATTGACGATAAGCCGATAACTCATCGCTATTAATACGTGAAAATGATGAGAATATTGTGAATCAGATTAAATTCCAGATGAAACCACTGAAACAATTCATAACTTGTTGAACATGGTGGGACCGGTTTTAGAAATTGTCAAAATTGAAATTATACAAAATACAGACAAATTGATTTGTATACGTCTAATAAAGATATTTATTGGCGTGTGGCGACATTTAACTTAAATACCACTGTGCCTAATCGGATTTTTAGTGAAACATCGAATCATAATCAAACTTCATTCGAGATTATAAACCCATACTACTACATACTTTGAATTACCACAATTGCGCTTATATCGAAGTCTTCTGTTAGATATTCGCCCCGATTCTGCAACGAACAAATACGCTTCCGAGCAACTAAATCGACTTAAACCTTACAAGCGATTTTCACAAAAAAATTTTTTTTTTCGAAAGTCTGATATTTTACTTTAAAATGACACTGTTTTCATGAAACATGGTTCAGTCCTTTTTTATAATGAATTTTGAATGAAAACGACACCAAAATTGATGATTATGAGAAAAAATATTGGCGTTATTTAAATTTAAATTTAAATTTATTTAAATTTAAATTACAACAAAAAATTCAAGCAAAACAGAAACAATTTTATTGGTTAATATTTAGTATTACCCCCTCTTGCGTCTACAACTACAACGGATCGCATGCGGTCTTACAAAGATTTGGGGGATCGCACCCCACTCCTCATCCAATGCAATCTTGAGGTCACTGATGTTAGATGGTACCGGATTTCTGGCTCGGACCCTCCATTTTAGTTCTTCCCATAAATGTTTAATTGGATTCATGTCTGGACTGAGGGCTAGCCACCTCATCGTCTCGAGTCCAACCTTATCCATGAACTGCCGAGTGGTTCGAGCTGTGTGACACCGGGCATTGTCATGCATCAATATGAAAATTTCTCCTATATATCCTGCGTAGAGCACTACTTGATCCAAGAGAATGTCCTCGATATATCGTTCAGCGGTCAGACCTATTCTATGGCCTCCACCAGGTAAGAAATCAAGATCTGCTTTTCCTTTAAGCGATATGGCAACCACTCGCTGCGAAAATCGCTCTCCTGATCGTCGGTAAACCCTTCTCCCCTATCACTACCATGGATACACATTCTGCACTCTTCAGTTAATAGAACGGGCCTCCATTGCTCGATGCTCCTATTGATATATTCGCTAGCAAATTTGACTCGCTCTTTGCGGTGGCATGCTGTCAAATTTGAACCTCTAGCGGGCCGTGTTGGAGTGAGGTTGGTTTCCTTCAAGCGTCTTCTTACTGTCGATGGACTAACAGCTACATCTCGAACTTGTCTTAGCTCCTGCTGCACATCAACGCCCGTGAGATGTCTATTTCGCATTGGAGTTAGGACGATAAATCAGGTATGTGCTCTCCGATTAAAGGTATCAGTTTCCTTCTCGAAACCCTTGAGACAGCAGATTGGCTTATGTTTAGCTGACGAGCGACCTCTCGTTGATTGCGTCCTTCTTGCAATAAAGCAACAACTTGTGCGGCTCTTTCTGGAGCAGTATCCATGATTTTGAGGAAACAATGAATGAAACTGGTAGAGATTTGTTCAGGTCAATGTCTGATAAGTGACTGATGGCAAATATAGGTCAACTTGGTATTATACAGGAGGCGTGCTGACGCCAATTGTTTTCACTTAAACATTGCATTTTGCTACGATTGCTTTAATTTGAAAAATACTATATAGATTTTAATGATAAAGGTGTCGTTGTAAAGATAAAATACTGAGCTGTCAAAAAAGTTGTTTTACGAAAATCGGTTAAGCCATTTTAAAAAAATATGTCGTTTTGTACCCGCGGAGGTTTTAGTCGATTTAGTTGCTGTATGTTATATTATTTTATTTCCCCGCTTCCTATTCGAATTTGTAATGAAAAAGAAATATCGTAACATTTTAGAAGTCAAAATCCGGTCCAGTACGCAGGGTAAAATAATCTTTTTTATTTTATTTATAACGGCTAGTAAATTATTTATTTTTATTTTGATTAATTAAAATGATAAAATTTGCATCTATTCCGAAAATTTGTCAACAATTGTGCGAGGAAGCTAATTCTAAAACTAAGATTCTGGAAAATCGGAAACTTGAAAATGTGAATTTCTTTTCTCAATATATCCCAAAATAACATTGCCCCAAAAAAGCGCGGCATCTAATTTGAGTGAATCAAAGGGTTAATAGAAACATTTGATTCACAACAAAAATGTGTTTTTCAAATTTCTTTGGTTTTTAAATGGTAACCTAATAAATAATGTGATGAGAGAGATATTAATTATTAAATATTATTATTATTGTATTTTATAGATAATTCCAAATATTTATAAATTTGAACAATTTTACAGATATTTTATGGAGTATGCCAATAATTTCATAAGCTGAATTTCTTTGGCGTTTGACCTGATCCGGATCAAATCATTTTCTTGGAAGAACAGAGAAATCCTAAACCAAATCTTGCTCGATTTTTGTTGTTGCTTTCAATGGGAAATACCGATTCGCTAACCTCAAGAAATGCGGTTAATTAGTATTATATTAAATACTAAGGTCAAAAAGACATTAATTTGGAAAATTTATCAAAAGCTATATATCAAGGAATATTTACTTACGAACAAAACTTAAAGTAAAAGCTGGCGTTTAAAAATTTCTTCGAAACACCGATTAAATATAAAATTACATAAAAGTTAAATATATCGATAGATAAACAATAAAAATAACAGCCAGATATGTAAATGGAAAAAATGATCTTTTTAGGTACCTACATATCAATAATACTATAATGCGGCAACAACACAGTCAAAATGACAAATTTTATTTTATTTTATTATCAGATCTCAGAGTACACAAATAACAATCAATTTACTATTGTACACTCTCGTGTATAATCAATAAGAAAATTTCGATTATTTTTATTGCTATAAGTTTTTTTTATGGTTATGTCTTATAATTGTTGCCTTTTCTTTCTCACAATTTTCTAACATTTTCTTTAAACCCAAAAGCAAACAAAAAATATAATTTATCTAAACTGATTACAAACTTTTAGTAGAGGAGGAGTACATACAAAAAATTGTATAGATAAGAAAATTTTTGTCATTTGTTTTATAATAAATAAAAAAAATTATCGATGTTAATTGGCACTATTAGTTTAGGGCTAGCGTTGGTTTACGAAATGCGGTTGCTTATTACAGAAATGTGGTTTTTACTTACTCAAATCAAATGAAAAACAAAGAAATATTATTACTTATATTTACCTAACTTGAATTTATACTTTTCACACAATAACGAAGTTACATATATTGGTTAAGCATTGCAATCGCGTAAAAACTGTTGTTCCAGATTTTCACATTTCTCGACGAATTAGGTTATCATGACTCCAAAACATCGATTAAAAAATCTCGTCTCAGTCTTTCCGTCCTTCCAGTCATACATTTTAACAAGTTTTGTGTTGATTCTCACAAATATTGATAGTTTTGGTCGAAATTTATACAAAGATAAATTTTAGAAATAAGCAGTTTGCGTTAACTTGGGTTCATTTGAGTCGACAATAGAAGCAGTTTCAGTACCGACGATTTTTCTTTTATTTTGATGATAAATGTTTTCATTACCTGTTCACAAAATTTGAAGTCAATTAGAGCATTGCGTGAGGGTCACTTTAACAAAAGGAGTAATAAGTATAAATTTGTTGATAGGTAATGTCCCCTTCAAAATTTCAACGATGATAGATGTCTTTAAGATCAAAATGAATAGATTACCGTGTAATAAGGAATTGTAAATTTTAAATGAAATATTATGGACATTTCATTGAAATTTCAACGCTATGTTGATCGATACATTATTTGTGAATTGCTTTAATAAAATCGGATTTATTGCTGAGTAATCAAAATTCTCTTGGTATTGAAGGTCGTATATAAATCTTAATACCAAATTACTATGAAACCCCTTTAAAATAATATCACGCCATTAGGGTGGATCAGGTTTTAGGTTAATTCTGATTTTGTGTTGTTTGTGTTTTATTATTTCCTATTTTCGAATGGGCCGAGAAGCACTGAGTAAAGAATTATTACTAAAGATACATGTTAAACCGAAAGTGGTCTGACTGAAAACGTCCGAGATAAATTCAACGTGTACAGGGCGGCTTAACTGAAAGCAAAGATTATTAACAAGAAGATATTCTTGTTAATAATCTTTGCTTTCAGTCAAGCCGCCGTTTACATGTTGAATTTATCTCGGACATTTTTAGTCAGACCACTTTCGGTTTAACATGTATCTTTAGTATATATCACACACAGAACATTGTGTAAGAGTTATAGTAGCAAGTGTTGTTCACATAATGTTGCTACTATAACTCTTACACAATGTTTTAAAACTTTATTTGAAATGATTTATACATACGAATTTTGAAAAATTTCAAAATTTGAAATCTGAAAAAAAAAATTTTAAAATGCTTATCGCAAGTTACAGAATTTTAGTAACTCGATTTTTTAAAACTTAAAGATTTACAATTTTTTAATTATTCTTGATCTATTTACTCTCTTCAATTGTTCATTTTTGCAAACCCGGTTTATGAAGATTTGAAACTTTTAAAAATTCTTCACATTGTAAGCCTGCATTTATATAGATATTATGGAGATGTTTTTTAATAAAATATCCGCCGAATATTTTTTAATAAAAGTTACAAATATTTTGATTTTTCTGATTTTTCTGAAAAGCCTCTGGGGATGTTCCATTAGTATACAGCTTGATACATTTACCTTTTCAAGGTGAATTCAAGGTCACTGTTTTCAAATGTAAACCTATATTTTTATATACAGAATTTTATTCTACTTGAAAGCAAACCAATTTTATAAGAATCATTTTCTTCTAAAATATACATTTTATAACTAGAGATTTTTGAACTGTTAAGCACTTTTTATTAGAAAGTTTAAAACAAATAGTTTAGTAAATTTTAAAAATGTAAAACTTATAGTTTAAGGTCGTAATTTCCATTTCAAATTAATTTTATCGGTTGTTAAACTGACTTAACCGTCCTGGCTGTTGCTTTGAATTTTTTTTAAATTTCGACCTTAAAACCCTTTTTAATAGGTACTGCTCTCGTTGTGTTATCGTTACTCTTAAACCTTTTTCGTTTCTATTTTTAACCCATTCTTTTAATTTAAACTCCGGTTCACTGAATTCTGCATTCCAACCTCCTCCTCATCGTAAACGTCTTGCCACTCGATTACATTATTTGCATCTTTTATCATTTCATCCAGCTTATTTTGATTTTCAACCACCCACGCATTGTGCTTAGTTTATGTTCTCGCAGAATCTGTATCTTTAAATTTAACGCAAGTGAATTACGCATAGCCGACCTTTCCTAACACATAAGCTAGCGTTCACATATTTGCAAGATTAAAATATAAAGGGCTGAAAACTCACGAAACTGAACCCCCTAAGCCCTTACGCAACCCGAACTCAATCTCCAACTAAACCACCAAATCAACTAACAACTCAATTCCAATGCGATCCCCAACTCAATCACCAAATCAACCCTCAAGCAAACTTCAACTCACGCGCAAAATCAACTCCAACTCAACTTTAGTTCATCCCTAGCTCAACCGTCAACTCAACAACAAACTCAACGCTCAACTCAATCACTAAATTAACAAGGCTGGAAAAATGCAAAGTTACGTGAACTCAAAAGTTGTTATATACTTGAGTCGCCTTCGATTCCACTATAAGTAATTAAGAAAAATTCTTATTTAAACGTTACAGCACCTTATTGAAACCACAAACAAATGTTTTGTGGTTTCAATAAGGTGCAATAACTGTTAAGCAAAAAATTTTTCCTAATTACTTACATGAACTCAACTTAATCTAACCCCCGAATTAACGAGTCGGTCGAGTCGATCACTTAAGTCCCTGACTGAACCCTTCACTAAACCTCAACTTAGCATCATACTTGACCACAAAAAATAACTCAACCTTAAACTCAATACCCAACTCAATCCAACCCAGACCTTAGAAACAGATTGGCGAAAAAAATCCAAATCAGGGTCGATACAGATATCCTTACGTCTATAGACATCCAGATAGATGGATGAACATTTTTTTTTTGCTTTTTAGGACTATAAAACAAAATATAAAGGTGGGCTTACACGGCTTTTTCTATATCAATAAAGACAGTCAATTTTAGTGGTAAGTGTTTAATTTGAATTAATGCAAATATTGAGTTTAGATTTAAGTTCACTTCGAAAGGACCAAAGTTATTGAAATCCTGTAAAAATTGACCAACAATTCTATTGGTTCAAAACCTTTTCTAGACGTTTTGAAAGTCCCTAAATGAGTAAAATCAAAAAAAATGTCCGTTCGTCTGTCTGGACATCTGTCTGTACCATTGGTGCAGAACTGAAGTCCGATTTGGATTTTTCCCTGCTTCTGTTATCAAGTCGTATAATTGAAAAGCTTTTGTGGAAGCTATACGTCAAGAGGATCGGATACCTGCCATATAAATTGAGCCAAAACCACTTGGTGATATCACTACGTTGACCCATTGTTTATATATGCTGGTTTGATGAATGAGTTGGGCATTTAGTGCAGTTGACTTGGGTTCCATTGGCGGGTTGAATTGAGGTTGAGTTGGAGTTGAGTTGCAGTTTTACAATTTTTTATATATGCTGGTTTGAGGTTGAGTTGGGCTTTGAGTTTGCGGTTGAGTTGAGTAATTACGGGTTGAGTCAGGGTTGAGTTGCGTTTGGGTTGGGGTTGAGTTATGGTTTCGTGGCAGTTCCACTGTGGTTTATTTGTGTGTTGAATTTACAGGTGAATTAGAGTTAGCTTGAGTTGAGTTCATGCCCGCATGTAATTTTTAAGACCATGTTGAGGAAAAGTCAGTGGTTATAAGTTGGGAATTTATTTAGGGTTATATTGAGGGTTGAGTTGGAACTTAGCTTGAGTTGTTTTGAGTTAAGTTCTTGTATGAATGTAGTTTCGTTGAGGATTGTAGATAGTTGAGATTGGAGCAAGGTTGAGGGTTGAGGTGGAGGTTAAGTTAAAGGTTGAGTCAGGATCATGTTAGTTCATAGAGACATGCCGTTTTCGGAACGTATCGGTTTAAGTGGTTTTTTAGGATTGGATTGAGGGTTGGAATCAAGTTAGGGTTGGCTGAGTTAGGGTTTAGTTGAGATTTAGTGAGAAGTTTGTGTATACATATATTTTTTCGGACCATGTTACTAAATTATTTATAAATACTATAAATAAATAAATAAATAAATAAATAAACATGTTGATTTAGGGATTGAGAAGAACATTGAGTTAGAAGTTGAGTTAAGGACTGAATTTGTGGTCGAGTTGGGGTTCATTAGGTTTGGGTAACTCAACCGACATTCAGCCGACATTTGAGAAATCAGCTTGATTCGTTCTGAGTTCAGTTCATGTACGCATGTAGTTTCTGGGACCGTATTTAGTTGACGGCTGCGTTGAGGATTCCATTTTTGTCGAGCCGTGTTGAATTGGGATTATAGGGGGGGGGGGAGATTCAGTCGTGGGTTGAAGGTTGGTTGAAGTTGAGTTCATATACGCATGCTTTTTTCGAACCTTGTTGATTTAAGGATTGAGCTGAACGTTGAATTTGGGGTTAAGTTGAGGGTTCTGTTAGAATTGAGTTGAAGGTTGAGTGAAGGTTGAGTTATATGAAGGTTTGAGTTGAAGTTGTGTTTGATTTCAGTGAGGGGTTCGGTTTGGGATTAATTTAGGATCAAGTTGATGATTTAGTAGAAGGTTAGGTTAAGGTGATTTGAGTTGATTTCAAACACACTTCTAGATTTCGAAACGAGTTGATTTCGGAATTTAGTTGGCCATTGAGTGTGAAGTTTAATAGTGGGTTGAGGTTTGGATCGAGTTAAGTTAAGTTGAAGTTGAGTTAGAGTTTAGTTAGCTTGCATTGGGGTTGTGTAAAACGTTCGGTTGGAGAATTTTTTGCTGGTTGATTTGGCAGTTAGGTTAAGGGTAGATTTGAAAGTTGATTTGGTGTGCAATTGGTGGTTAAGTTGAGGGTTGGGCTGGCGGTTGATTTGGTCATTTGAAGTGTAGGTTAAGTTGATGATTGAGCTTAGAGGTTCAGTTAGAGATTGAATTAGGATTTGAATTAATTTTCAAAACCGATGTTCTGATCACCTCGTGAGGGTTCAGCCTCTTATGTTTTCTTATATTTTCTAATTGCTCGTTTTCCAGTTATTAATCTGTCTGAATTTAAATGTCTCCTCTCCCTGTAAATAATAGAAAATATCGAAAGTGATGGTTTGGAATATACATTCCTTTACATTTCTTAATTGTTTTCAAAGTTTTGAAAAAATTGGAAAATTGAAAATGCAAATAACATAATAAGATCAAGATCCTCGATTATCTTTGCGAGAAAGTACTACCGAAGCGCTGGAAAATAATTTTAAAAAGGATTAACATGTTTAAAACATGTTTAATTTTTCTGGTCACATACTCTTAGACGGCCAAGCTATGCCAGATTGGGTGTGTTAATAATATATGAAATCCGGGTTAGACAGATACAGAAGTATAAGATCAGACTAAAATGTTCTGAAATGTTAGCGCCAAATTTCAATTTCATTCGGGGCTTACAATTAAGAATAAGCCAAGTGGTATCTAGCCTAATTTAAATTTTCAGGTGTTCGTTTAGTTATTGTTGTACTTTGATTAGTGTATTTATTTCTGTTGTTTTGAAGTTGTTAATATTTTTGCAATATTTTATCCACATCATGTCTGGTTTCGATAATGAGTACTTCGAATTTTGGTTCTTCATGAAAATGTATTATTAATTGTCGACCCCCCAGAAACTGAAAGTTGATTTTTTATTCTACTTTCCACTTTATTTTGATAAAACTGGTTGTTATGTTTTCACCTCATTGATTATGTTCTTAAAGCTCGTAAGGTCTGTTTGTTGCAAGTCCACAAATCTAGATGTTTAGGAAAGTCACCATTTCGGATGGTTTACAGTCAGTTTAAAATTATCTAATTATCCAGATTTTAAACCGATTTCATCGGTTTCCACAGCACTAAGCCGGTCACCAGTCGTACAACTAAAATGTTTATAATTTCCTTAGCTACAATTTCAAGACTCTACTTCTGATTTTTATTTATATTTAAAAAAACAATTTTTACAGTCTTTATCACTCTCTCGGAAAGGCACGGACATCGATTGTGTTCTAAACATTTTTTGTATGTTCTATTTGAGGGTATAACCAGATACATACCAAGATTAAAAACTACCAATTTTTCTTGTTTAGGGTGATTGGTACATTTTTTACTGGACGGGTAAATTACACTCTGTAATTTACACAGTTTTTCACACCTAAAAGTGTGTAGTTTACATAAAGTTTTTTTTCTGCATTACGTATGTATAAAATGTAAAAAATCAAAACTTGACATTTTAATAACACCATCTCTTATCAAATTTATTTACCGTATACTTTCTGGATCACACGATTCACGAGTTATTTTTTTTTTTTTTTGGGACTTTGTCCCAAATTGGTTTGTTTATCTAGAATTTTGATATTATTTAAACTGATTTGGTGGTTTGTGTCTTTCAAATGTCGGGAGAGTGCACTAGAGCTTGAAATTTCAACATTTATTGACAAAAATTGTTTAGTCTGCCCTATATAAGTAGCGTTGCAACTACATTGGACCTGGTAGGCAACATTTGATTGTTTCTTTAAAGGTATGCTATTTTCAATTTTAGAAAACCATTTTTTGTTTAAACTTGTGGCTGCCCGTCCTACAATTTTGAAGTTATAATTTTTGGAAATATTCTTTTATTTTTTCGTAAAGATTTTTAAAATAAGGAATGGCTAAATAATTTGCGGTTTCATTTTCTGGCCGAGAAACAGGATTTATGTATGTGAAAATGCCTTTGTTTCCAAATTATGTTATTTATTAATTTTTCAGGATATTGATTGCGAAATAATGTATCTTTTAAAATTTTAAGATTTTTATTGTGTAATTTAGTATCGGAAAATTATCCAAGTATCTTTGTGGTACCAATCACAGGAAATTTCGCCGTTTGGTTCATGAATCAACAGAATGTCCAAAAATGAAATTTGGTTATTTGTTTCTTTTTCTAAAGTAAATTTTATTCTGTTATTCTTTCAATTAAAAGCTTCTAAAAATGAATCAATTTTGTACCTCATTGACCTCATCTATCATTGACATATCGATAATAGAACAAAGGTTGGAGGTCTAAGGTGTTTAAAACTGAAATTTCTAAATTGCTATTAATAAATTTGCTACGTTGGGACTTATTGGAGAATCCATAGGAGAGCCAACAATTTGTTTATAAATTTTGTTATCAAAAGAAAATTCCGAATTATTTAAAACAAAGAAACTGGACTTTCGTTAATTTTGATTTTGAATTTTTCTTTATATTTCTCCAATTTTGACTGACAATATTTATTATAATTTGGCTGTTGACATTGGTAAATAACGACGTAACATTTAGAAAGATTATTTGAAAATTTGGTGGAATTGTAACACTCTTATTAACTTTATTTTTGAAATCTTCAGAATTTTGAATGAAAGAACTTTTTTTTCCAACACTAGGTTTTAGAATATGGCCAAAATATGATGATCAAGCGTATGTTGGACTATCTATGGAACTTACAATTGGTCTGATTGATATGTTTGATTTGTGAATTTTGCGTAAGCCATATAATTTTGGGATCACTGGTGTGTAACTTGTTAATTTTTTCTTTGTGATTAAATCTATGTATAAAGTAAAGTAAATTAAAGTATAAAATAAATTTAAATAAAGAGCCCGAAACCAATAAAAAATTTGTTTAATTATTTAAATATTGGCTCAATAAACATAAATATATTTATTTTTATTTTCCTTAAAGAACCAAACTAAGGGGTTACATAATTTCGTATGAATTACAGGTTGATAGTATGTTGTAGCGGTTCAATCATTCACTCAATCATAAATGCAAATTGTGGTGATTTTTCTTACCAGCAATTTTATACGCATAGTTCGGGGTCGGCTCGCCTGTGGTAGGGTTCTTCTGACTGGTAATATAAAAAAATCGACACACCTACAGTACATCTCACAACATCTTTCTTCATCACTTCCCAATTAAAAAAAAACTTAACAGAACATAATTTATATTATAAATGAATCTGCTTAATTTATTTAAGAATAATGAATTTATAAATGAAATTTGGTTTAGTTAATAACAAGTTGATAAACAGAGTTAATAATGAAATTTTATCAAGGAAATCGGAGCTAAATAATACTGGACAAAACAACAACAAAAAAATATATTTGTTTTATTTTTAAATTTTTTTAACGGGACTCACCTGAACCTCCACCGTAAGACCTTGCAGTATCGATCCGATGAAACTGAAAAAAAAAAAAAAATTGTTTATCACGTGAAAATGCCACTAATTCGACCTTGAGCACAAATTTCCTTTTTTTTATGGTTTTAATAATAACAGTTAAGATAATAACATTTAAAGTAAATGTAAATTTGATTAAGACTTAATTGAACATCATATAAAAGAATTATTATCTTGAATTAATAATTAACTAAATTAAATTGGATTTTGAATTATAGTATCAAAAATATTAAATTAATTAAATATTGTGCAAGCAAACACTGCACAACACTAGTTTAGATAAGTATATATATATAAACTTAAAACGGTGTGGCCAAGAAGGCGTAGATAACGGCCGCCAAATTAAACTTGGCAAGCCCAACAAAAATCCATCTATTACGGTTGTAAGGATTTTATTTGCTTATCAAGCAATCTGCGGATATGGAAAAACTATGATAAATCCGCTAATCCGTTAATACGCTAATCCGTTAATCCGCTAATCCGTTGATCCGCTAATCCGCGATCCCTATCACTTGCCAACTCGACCTACACACAAAAAAATATGATACGGGACCACACAGTGTTTAATTTTTGAGCCAACTTAGTAATTTTGTATGCCTTACCACGCCAAATTGAAACGAAATGTAATGAGTATGTTTGTACCGCAAGTGGGCAGCGTCCACCAACAACTTTATTTGTTTTAATCACTAAATTTAAGCAAAACACTGAATAAGTAATTGATTAATAACCACTTAGGGTATGATTAACCTTACTGATTTAAATTGAAATCAAAATATTAATTTTACACTGATTACAAATCAATTAATAAATTAAGCTTTTACAACAACCTTACACACATTATTATTATCACGCTAGTTTATTATTATTTTTATTTTTGTTTTTGTGGTTTTGTCACTTGTGTATCTTTTTACTAACTGGCCACAGTACGCAATGTCAACCGGAGAGAAAGACTGGTTCATCTAATCGATACGTACCTACACACATACATAAAGATATACTCTCAATTGATTTATTGATTTTTATTTTATTTTTTTATTATTATTATTCAACACAGTCGCGGCACTGGTCAATAATGGTCACCTAAATTTGCGCGTAAACGAAACCCTATAAAATTATGCAACCAACTATTCATTCATTATAAATTTCGTTTTTTATCTCACCACCAACAATCAAATCAAACAACCATCCGCACAAAATCCGACTGAAATATTGATCAGTTGCACTTCCCTGCTTAACTTTATATTTGAATACGTCAATGACGTCCGTTAGTCAGTACAAGTATTGTTCAGCTTGAAATGATCGAAATGTTGTTTTTTCTTTCTCGCTCGCTTATCGGATAAACTCAATTGCATATACGGTGCAATCGAAAATTGTACCATCATCAGTCGATTTCTAAATTTTCATACACTCGGTTTGTTATTTTTTAACATAAAAAACGCAGTGGTGAAAATCCAATTAAAATATTTTGTGTTATATAAAATCAAAAGTGAATTGTGAAATATAAAAATAATTTAAACTCATAATAATTGTTAATTTATAATTAAAAAAACATTTTATATAGGTTCATATTGTGAGTGTATTAATAAAAATTAGTTTTAGTGCGCTCACCGACATACTATATTCTTATAGCGGGATAAACCACCGTTTAGACTGATAATTTTATATATCCTATTGGTGGCAAATTCTGAATAACTCTGATGAAAAGAGATCTGTTGATATTTCATTAATTTTTGTTTGAATCGTGTTTTTGAAATCATTCAAATTCTGTGAGTTGTCCACGTTCCACATACACCCGTTTATTTAAATACCGCCATAAGAAAAAACTTTTTTGGATTTAAAATAAAGTAATAACTTTTAGAAATTAAATTTTCACATACCACCTCTTCAACCCCTTTTGATGATAAAGCAAACAATTCGGTTACTTTCTTAGGGTTTAAAGGAGATTCGTGGGATTTTGGATTTCCTTGTTTACGTAACCCGTTACAGAGGCGGTTGGTTCGTGACTACAACGAAGGCATTGCATGCATAAATAAATTCAAAATAATTTCACTATCAACTTTTTTAGCGAACCATAACCAAAAGGTAATTAGAGCTTTGTATTATTCTTTCTTACTTTCTAGTTAACTTTTAGGCAACTTAAATTTTTGGTTTTATTTTCTTACTATTGTTTAATGACCATACGCAAAAACTTATATTCGCTGTTTAAATAGTGGAAGCAAATAGAGCAGTGTCTCTTTGCCCAAAACCTTGATGTAGCAATATTGAAGCTCTGTTTTGCGTCGGTTGCTCTTTCTTTAACCAAGTGTTGAACAGAAATTATTTTGAAAATTTTTGTTCGAACAATAATTTTGCATTTCTGGTTTATTTTTGTGGAGCAGGGCGGAATCTACAAAGCCTTTCACATTATTTAAAAACAAACACTAAGCAACAAAAAAACATTGCCGAGGAGATAGTAAATCGGGCCTGTTACTTCATTTATTTGAATATAACTTCAAATAATTTTCAATATTATAGCCATCTGGAAAATTTGCAGCAACTCGAATAATTTACGATCATCTTCAATAATTTGGAATAATCTGTAACATAATGCGAGTAACAGGAACGAGATAAAGAAAACAGGAATAATTTCAAGAAGTGCGAATAATTCTCGAATTTTAGAGTAATCCGATTCACCAAAAAGTTGGAATATTCCTGAAAATCTCAAACAATCTCGAAATTTTGAATTTTCCCGAACAAAATTAGAATTCTAGAATAATCGTAAAAAAACCATTAAAAATCTCACCTGTTTTGGAAAAATTAATTCGGGATGGTGAAAAATCTCGAGAATCACGTGAGATACATAATCGGTATGCAGAGGTAACCGTAGCAGACGAAACTGAAATATGGATAGCAAATTACAAAATTACCACTTCCAGTGAAATTGAAGAACACAAGATTATTAATTTCTTGTTGATTCAAAAGGCTTAAAAGTAATGGTGTCCGTTTCGTTCATTTTTTTATTCGCTTCATCTTAGCCTTTAGGTCTACAGCAAAATTTTCAATTTGTGTCAATTATTACGTTCGTTTTATTCACTTTCGTTCATAGGAGTATAGTTCGGACACCATTTTGTTTGCACCTTAAATCTTTTGTGAAAATGCGTGGTAATTTAAAACAGCAGCTGCCAGTGCCCGTTAGAGATAAAAGTTCTTCAAAAAAATCTTGACACCTCTGACTTTTACTGCAACAAAACGTAATGATGCAAACAGACGTGCAGAATTTCTGCATACAGTACTGCGTGCAGACCTGCACATGAAACACATGTGTATCTTTTTATGATATTTTCATTTCTTTTGGTTGGTAGTAGAATTTATAAAAGTAGCATATATAAAAATAATGAACTTGTGTAATGCTCAAACTAGATCGAGAAGTAGAAGAATATGGACGCGCGAAATATTTTCTCAAAATGAACGCGAGTTACACGACTTCTTTTCTAAACTTTTTCTTAAAATTAAAGAGAAAGACCCGGAACAATTTAGGAAAGCCACTAGGATGGGAATAAGGGAGTTTGAAATTTTACATAATTTATTAAAAAATAAATTACAAAAACAAAATTTTATTCGAACTCCAATACATTCCGAATTTAGATTGGTTTTAACACTTGTGTAAGTAAATTAATACTATTTTAAATGAATATGATGTGGTCTTTCCGCATCGGGTATCTACCGTTCGTGAAATTATATTGGAGGTATGCCAAATAATTTGGGATGAACTGAGTGGAATCTACCTGTCTCCACCATAACAGAAGCCGAGTGGGACAAAATTATTGATGAGTTTTACATTAACACAGGAATGCCAAATGTCGTTGGTGCAATCGATGGCAAGCACATACGTATAAAATGCCCACCACACTCTGGCTCCCAATATTACAACTATAACAACTATCATATTATTGTTTTGCTAGCTGCGTGTGATAGAAACTATGTATTTTGTGACATTTTGAAACAGAATGGTTTCGGACAGCAGATTTTAGAAGGAAATATAAATATTCCAAAAACTAGAAAATTGCGGCAAACAAATGAACAATTTCCGTGCTTCTTTATCGGCGGTTCAGCATTTCCATTGCGATCAAATTTGATGCGGCCGTATCCTGGACGTCTCCTTCCAAAAGACAAAGAATATTTCAATAAAAAATTATCTTCGTCAAGGTTTAAAATTGAAAACACATTTGGAATTCTAACCGCTAATAAACCGCGTCCTTACAAACTCTTTAAACATATTCCCAGAGAATGCCAAAAAAATTGTAAGAGCGACATTGGTGCTTCATAATTTTATAAGGCTAAATGACGGTGCCAACTATTTCTCTAATAATTTTGTGGACCACATTAATGAGGATAGTGAATTTGTACAAGGGAGTTGGCGAAACGAAGTCGAGCCCCTACCACAATACAGGATGTTCACTAGATACAATGCCAGCAGAGAATCGTTTTCAATTATAGACGCTTTAAAAGAGTATTTAGAAAATGTAAAACACTAAATAAAATGTGTTCAAAAATGTATTTAATTTTTAATTTGTATACAAATTTGCATTCACTATACTCTTAGGATTTCAATTTGTAATTTGCCAAATTCGGCTGGTGATATGCACACACTCTCCACTTTTTCACATACAGCTTCAAAAAAAAGTTGCACAGGAGTTTTTGGTGCTTGTTCGTCGTGAATAAAAGATTTTTTGGCAATTTCTATAAGCTGTTCATTTCGACGCTTGCCGATTCTAAAATTGCATCGGATTTATTTTTTTTTGAGCCAGCTTTCGGTATGGCGGATGGTGAAGGACTGCTAGTGTCAAAATCTGTGTTCGTTGTGCACTCTAACTCAAGAAAACTAGAATTTGATGCGCTAGTTTCACTCCATTCAGTATCCATAGTAGAATTCTGATCCGGGTCGTCATATTTTGTCGAATTTTTGGGATAATTTTCGGTTGTTCTATAAATAAAAGAAATCGTAAAATTCAAATTTAAGACGAAATAGGTAAATCACTTACGTTTCATTTGGTTCGTCAAAATCATTTAAAAATAACATGGAATTAAACCACCTCCACTTTTTTTTGGGGTTGGGTGCTTTATCACCTGAGGTTTTGGTATGTCGTTTGGCTCTTTCTTTTAAGAATTTATCCCTCAACGTTCTCCAGCGTGCTTTCAGTTTGTCCACTATTCAAAAATTTAATTACATATTTATTGTATGTGGTGTTTATGTAAACTAAATATAAACATTACTTACTTGGTATTCCTATTTTTTTTGAAAATTCAGAGAATTTTTTGTCCCTTAAATAAACATTTTTGTAATTGTAATGGATTTTATTAAAAATAAATTCGTTTTGCTGCACTAAATTTATAATGGCTTCCTCCATCTTGAATTCTTGACTCAATATTTACAATTTGTATTGTCAAAAATTTTAGAAGACAATAAATATTACACCGGGAAGTAAGTAAACACTTGAGTTTTATTTTCCTTATGTTGTCAGCTGTGAGAATTTGCAGCAAAATTAGAAATAGAGACAACTTGCATCGTTCTGCATGACATGCAGAACAAATGTATTTCATTCCTTACGAAGCAATGTTTTCTAAATTTATTTTGCTGCACTGCACGCAGAAATATGCACGTCTGTTTTCAGCATAACGGTTTCAAAAAAAAAAAAAAATAAATATTATTTTTGGAATTAAAGTGTGTCGCGACTTTTAAATGAAACAGCTTGTATCAAATTGTCAGACCAATTTTAACAAACGCCAACATGTAATTAAGACTATTAAAACTTAAAATTAAACCTTTGGGTGAATTTGTGACATCAATTAAAAATAAAAATAACTATTAACTATAATTAGTTAACTATAGCTAATTTCATGTTTCGGTTTCACAAAATGTGTTGCCATATTTCGCTCCGAGAGATATTGTACCGGTGGAAGCAGAAGGAATAAAGATTTAGAAAATGAATGTTAATGATTCTGGTAAGTTGTGTCTGAGCTGTAAGCTGAAACATCTCAAAAATGATCGAGATGTTGCCCGATTTATTTTCGCCTTGTTTTGTTGTTAGTGTTATATTTGAACAAACGATGAACGGATTTTAATGGAACAAAAAATATTAACAACTATAACTGTAGTAGTAATATTGAGTCCGAATTCACAATTATTTTGACGATCATAATTCGCGAGTTTTTTCAAATTAAAACAAAACACTTTTGTTGAGTTTTGAAATAATTTTTATTGAATTCAAGAACTGAAAAATTATTGTATTTCTTATAATACAAACTTTTTAAACTAAAAGTTCTTGTTCATTATAATGTTTTTCAATATCTTCCATCGACTCATTTGCGTTTCTAGAAAGTATTTCAGCATAAAATTCTTGAGCACATCCTGGTACTACGAAAAATTGCATAAGCTTCTTTACGTCGTTCATCTTTTTGCTTGACACTTTGTTCCTCTTTGGCAATAAACTAAATCCTGGCGAACTATTCGTAATATTGGATATGTTCCTTTTAAATGATATAAGTGTTACTGATATCAATATTTACCCCTCCACTGTGCGCCTTTGTGTAGCATATAACCCTTGCTGCACTTATTTTAAACGGTATTTAGGAATTCATGAGTCCCTTCGACTCTGATTTATAGTCGTAGGCATTCCAGTCCTTACTATTGAGGACCTTACCGTGCTCTTGGAGTATTTCACGGTATTCATCTGATGAAATTATTATCTCCTTTCTTCGAAAATCCTTTTCGACTTGCCCGAAAACACGATCCGGTGGCATAAAACTATGTCACCTTGTTATTCGTATTAGTTTATGAGACAATATCTCTATTTTTTATTCACACATAAATTAAATTTGATCGGTTCCATTTAACGTGGCAAAGTGCTCACAGTACTTCTGACTGCACGCAGCTACTCTTGCTAACTTTTATGAATAGTTTGCTTTTTGAATTTATGGCGACTTCGTTACCAGAATATTTAGTACAACTAATCGATAAGAAACGGCTGATCAGTTTTCAAATTAATAATTAATTTTTCAACTTTCAACGTAAATTATTTTAAATTAAATTTTATTTTCGCAACACATTTTCTGTGTTCCATTTACCATCTACTCTTAAGTACTTATTTGTACTTTGCCACGTCAAATGGAACGCAGCAATTATAAACCACGTGTTCATTTACAAAAGGAGAAAGAAAGAGAAAATAATTTACGCCTTCCACTTGTATCGTTTTGAAAAAACGCTGCGAACTTTGTTCAGTTTTTGAAAAACTCGAATATTTAAAATATTTTTTTTATAGATCTTGTTAGGTTTAGGTCAAATATTATTAGCTTAATCGATAGGAAATAAAACCACGAAAATTTTGACAGCCATATCTCATTTTCACATTTTTGGCGTCTGTTGAGTTTTGGAAAAACGGCTCTCGATTCTGGAACGATAAAATTCATGTTATGCGATTTTATTCCCCGCTTCCAATATGAATTTGCATTGAAAAATACAAAAATAACATAACATAACATAAAGTGTTTGAACTCAGAATCGGGCATGTAGTTTAGGTATCAGTTCGTTCACTACGAAAATTCTGGCTACTTGTTAATGCATTAAAACTAGGTGCTTTAAATAATTGCATGGACAACACTAACTAAAAAGTTATCTTTTTTACATTTTGAAAGAAATTTAAATGAGTGCTTAAAACATATGTCATTCTCATTTTAAACATCTCGTTTACAACAAATTTTTAACCCTGACATTATTTTTGCCATTACAAGGAGTCATTCACTTTTCAAAACAGACCTAATTATAAAAACTAAACACAATATGAGGATAGGTATTCCCCGCTTCTTGACTTAACCAAAATAGCAACAACAATAACGTAAAAATAACATTTATCATCAACATCATCATCATCATATAAAAAACTTAATAACTGGAAGCAGTTGACTCGTTGCTAACAGATCCACTTAAATTTTTTTGTTTCTTTCACAAAACAATCTCCTACTATGTATCTACATACCTACTACAGGTAGAAGATACCTACTTTTTACCATTTTAATGTGATTCTTGTTACTTTCTTATATTCATTATGACCTAATTTTTACGATGATTTTCTTCTCTAGTTTTCTTATTTTTGTTGTATCTCTCTGTGTGTTTGTGTCCTTATTTATTTTCTTTAGACGTTATTTTATTATTATCCAAATAAAATATGTAATAAAAAAAAAACTCGGAACTATAGCAAATAAATCGTCTCCAAATATAAGTTTTGGTTAGTTTTTTTATTTATGTATGTATTCCTCTAATTTATGTAAAAATTCGAAATGTTAAATTCTACATTTGGTTGTTGTCTCTTATGTTCTCGAATTCTTCGACTTTACCGTTGTTGTCTTCTCTTTAGCTGTCATCCTCGTCATCCTAATTTTTCTGAACAATAGAGGGAAAAAGATTCATTCAAAATAAAAATGACCTTTAACGGTTAAGGTTAAATTAAATACGACAAAAACGGATGTAGGTTTCTGTTTTTCGGTTTTTATTTTTTCATCTTGCTTTTCATTTCTTTTGCTTTTTACTTCTTTCTGTCACACATATACGTATGTACTCTAAAAAGAAATAAAACATCGTCGAATGTGTATACATGTACATACAACTGAGCTTTTGCTTGATATTGTGCTGTGTGCTCTTAGATTTAGGCTAAAATTTGGTGTGGAATGTGAAAATAGTACAAAATAGAAATCAAAACGACGGGAAAATCATCGACAAAGAAAACTAATCGTTTTATAGCTCAGCTCCGCCAAAATAATTTTCAAAAATAAAATTATGTTAAATTTTCTACATTTTCTAGCAACCACACAAACACACTCTCATTTACATGACGAATACACGGTCGCAACGAATGAGCGAGGAAAAAATGATCAATATAATTATTATTTTTACAATCCATGCGTAGAATCATCGTCTCTCGTTGAAAATGAAAATTGAAACGAAAATGTAATAAACAGAAAAATAAGAAAATTTTCACCAAAAGCAGCAGTAGCAGCAGCAGCCCAAACAGAAAGCGTAGAAATAAAAAAAAAAAAAACAGAACACTGTGTGTGGAGAAAATTATTTTGACATGAAATTTATTAAACTAACAACAATAACAATAACAACAGCCACCAACGAAAAAGAAGTAAAATGTTGATGATAGTTTGATGATGTAAAAATTTCAGTGGATTTGATTGATGGATAAAACCCTATTGCAGTGTAATAAGTCAAAATCAATTTGTTAACATTTTCTTGCTCTCTGGATTTGTCATTGGTTTTTGTGTTTAGTATGTGTGGATGTGTGTGTGTGTGTGTGTGTCTATTTATGAAAGATGGTGCTTTATTTTCCAAATTTTCTTTTTTTTGTTTGTAAATTTTGATAAAGCTTTTTTTAAGAGCTGTTGACATCTGGTTTCGGTATATTCTGTAACATAGTTGATACTTGGTAGCCTATATTTCCATTTAATATTATTATAGCGAATAAAATAAATAAAAAGTTTCAATAGTTCACGCCACAACATTTCTTGTTTTTTTTTTTTTTTTTTTTTTTTTTTTAGACCATGTGTTAACAGTATAAATATTTGGCCTTTTACAAGTAAATCAATTTGATGACAGGCGTGTATCGCAAAAAAATGTATTTTGAAAGTTTTGAATTTCGGAAGTATAATTTTGAAAACTCCTTTGGGAAACTTTATTATTTCGATGAATTAATTTTTTTTTTGTTGGTTTGCATGTATACCAATCGTGGGCTCTGCCAAAAACGCGAAATTCAAAAGTCTTTAAAGTATTCAGCACCCAACTAATCTAATCATTTTGAATTAAACTTTACTAATCTACCCTTTTGCAAAATTATTTTTGTGTAAAATTTGTTCCACCTGACTCGTACAAAAAAGTCACAGAATTATGACGATTACCTTAAAATACCAGCATACTAGCCTTTGCTTGTCGTAGAAGCAGAGTCGTAACTTAAAATTGGAAGGCAAATGATGTTTTAATAAATAAAACCAACAATTTAGAACCTAACACCAACTCTAACAAACTTATTACTAGTTGCGTCTAAATTCAATAGCAGTTTATTAGATCCTGCAGGTTTAACCGGCATCGCAGGTCATTTTTTATTCAAGCATTTGTATTTATAATCAGCTGGAAAATTGTAAACATGCCTTCTGTCCTATGAGACTGTTGAGTGACATTTTGGCATTTGCGAGATAGTTCTAGCGTTGGAAACCAAAAATTATTAGTAAGGAAATAGCATTACTTACCCACAGTTAAATTGTGGTTTAAATCATAAGGCGAAGATCGTAAATATTTGTCTAAAATCCAAATTGAGGTGCAACTCGTAAACAATTGCATATATATATATTCGGTAAATCAGTGAAAGTCCTTCAGTGTTGATATAATTGGTAAAATGGCGGATGATCTTAAACGAAAACGTGGTAATATAAAGGGCTGGCTTACTCTGCTGAAGAATAACTTTGTGGATAAAATAAAATTAATGCATCAACAACCATCGAGGTCATCAATGTACGCCTGGAATTACTAAAAAAGCACTACGCCGAATTTGGGGAAACCAAACGTCTGAGCGAGATGAATTTTAGGGAATTCAAAGCAATTTCAATGCACCCTAAATGAAACACTAACTCGTTTCGCTGACCAAGATCAATCATATTTTGATCATTTGAATAAAACTGGTACAATAATATCTACGTGCGATTTTCAGTTATCAAAGCTATATATTCCCCAAGTCAGTGAAGGGTATTCTGAATTCACGTCATTCAAGCATTCACTAACAAATGAACACAAGTTTTAATATTTGCGGGTAGAACTCCGTGGCGAAGCATATGACCTCCTTAAAGTACATTCCAGTAACGGATGCCAATTAAAAATTGCTTCAATTAAAGTTAAGAACGTTATAATCGTGTGGGACACATCGAATTGTTGTTAATCTTTAAATTCTTAAAATGTCACCTATTAAGGGTCCAGCACGAGGACTTATGAAGTTGCACTGGGAACTGTTGCAGAAGGTCGCGACCCATGGCTAATTCACATGTTAATGAACAAATTGGACATTGAAATTAAGTAATCATTGTTATTGCACATTGGAGGCAAAATCCATCCGACAATCGATGAGTTTCTCACATTCTTAATAGCAAGGTGTGATGCTTTGAATCATATGATCAAATCTAGAAGAGAAACACTTCTAATAAAACAATGTTCACACAGCCGTATGGACAACATCAAGACAATCTCAATCATACAAGGCTACACCACAACCTAATGCCTCAATATGCACAATTTACTAACAAAGCCATCGAACATTAGAGTGTTTAGATATCAATGAAAAGAACTTGTGTGATCGAAGAGAATTGGTTCAAACTAAACGACTATGTCACAACTGTCTTAATCAAGGTCATTCAATAAACTTTTATAGATCTAAATTCAGATGCTCCAAATGCAACTGGAAACATCACACCCTGCTTCATGAAGAAATACAGAAATAGCTACTGTATAGTGTGCTTGTACGGAGGATACTTTCATATCACCAGCTGCGGAATTGTCAATTGTAATGAATTCCGCGGCTCCAAATCATAATTCATCAGTTATTGTTTGAAACCACAGTTCAATATCCAATATCACTCAAGGACGGTCAATTTTTTCCAACTGCAATAGTTTCAATCAAGAATGCTATGAGAATCGAATATAAATTCAGAGCACTAATGGATTCAGTACGGTTTCGTGTCAGGTAGCTGTGATTCAAACAAACATACGCCAGAATATTTGTGGATGGATTGGAAATTAAGTGATTGACCACTAAGGGACGATTGGTACTTACCATATCAACTATTCATAATTCGATTAATTCACTTAAAATCCAAACAATAATTCTTGACAGGTTAACGTTATTGCTTCCGTCTACATCAGTAGATCGATGAAATTTGAAATTCATTATTGGATTAGAACCAGCTGATCCCTTCTTTGATCAACCTGGAGAAAGTAACATTATATTTGAGCGAATCACTATTTTTAAATATTGATGGCCGATCTAATAAAACCCTTAAAGGAGTCATGCATAATACAAGAACCCTTAACTGGATGGGTGGTAACTGGGCAAACCATGATTAATGAGAGCGCTACCAATAAGTTAAATTTAAATATAGAAGTCGACAAAGCTTTGAGAGGATTTTTTGAACTTGAAAAGCTTCAACAGTGCATCCGCACTGTTGTACTCACGTAAGGCAAAATGATGGTAGATATTATGTTGTACGGCTTCCATTTCGAAGGTACGAAAATCTCTAGGAAACACATTGCACAAGGCATATCAAAGAATTCTGGCATTGGAACGTCGGTTCATTAAGGACAATATATTGAAGGAGAAGTACATTTTATTCATGAATACCTACTCTTGGACATATGGAACTTTCATCAACTAAAGATAGGTTATTAAGCAACAAGTGCACATTTTATCTTCCACATCATGCTGTTTTTAAATAAAATGTAAACAATAGTGACATGCGGGTAGCATTCGATGGATCCAGTAAGAGTTCAACTGGTGTTTCACTAAACAAAAGAATTGTAGTTCGGCCCGAACTAAATTGCTTTAGTCGCCGACACCGAGAAAATGTATCGGCAAGCTTTAGTGAATTCCGACGAAACCAATTATCTCAAAATATTGTGGAGAGAAGATTCCAGTCAAACTCTGGACATTATACGTTAACCACGGTAACCTACAGAAATTCTATAGCACCACTTTTGGTTACTAGAACCTTACATCAGTTAGCACAAGATAAAATTTCGCATTATATACGGAAGCAGCTTAAATAGTGTTATGAGTCTTTTACGTTGACGATCTGCTCACTGGTAGCAAAACTCGATTGTAGGCGACTAATTTAAAATTAAAATTAAAATCGAAATTCAATATTGCAGAACTTTGTAATCCAACCGATAAACCTTCTTCTGCAATTTCTTTTGACGATGAATTAGGTTCCGTAAAAATCTTGGTACTGCAATGGATTCCGAATAAGGATTACTTTACTTTGCTAAAAAAGAACTTTTCTTTTCGAAGCATCGCGGATTTTCACAGCTTGCTCTAGCAACAATCATGATGAAAAATTTATTCTAGCAGTTGTAGCCGTTAAAAATCGAATAGGATGATGCACTAACGAAAGACGTTCTTCGGCCACAGGCCACATGAAGGGAAGGCCACATGAAAATAAGTTGTTTAACAATATTGTTACGTTTTTGCCTTGTCACTCAAGGTTATCACTGGATTGTGAATAAAACAAAATCAATTCAATTTATCACCAACGAATTTATTTAGGTACACACAAATTATTACAACACAGTTTATTAATAAAAATTCACAAAATCACTTTAAATAATTTTCACACAATTTTACTGTACACTTATAAATTTTATTTCGCACTACAACACTTTTTAAATCACTTTTTAATTCCTTTTTAATCTTTACACTATCGTTTCCCAAATACTACTAATTCTTACAAGTTTACACTATCGCGTTCCAAATTCGAATAATAATCCAATTCGATCTCGTTCGCCTTTTTATAAACACAAACCAAATTTCTAGAAAGCTCATGACTTTTCCAGTACTAATAGTGTAGAAACATTTAGAACTGTTTTATCATGGAAAAATTCCGTTTAGTACAGTAAAACATTGAGCTATTAATTTAACTTATTCTATCATACCCTAGATGTCACCGTCACAATATGAAATGATCAACTTTGTTAAATTAGGAACGCATTTCAAGTCGGAAAATATTACATCGACATGGAGCCCCTCATTAAGCGAACCATAAACGTACTCTGAGAAATCAAAAACATTAGTAAGATTAGACCGATTAAGGATAAAACCATGTTGGCTACCAGAAATTAAATGACTAACTTGATTGACAATTTTGCAAGGCCAAATTTTCGGAAATAGTTTGCAACGAAATTAACAGATTGCATTAGTAGACATGGAATCAGAAGGTTTGGTGCGGTATCGGTGGCGGGCTAGGCTCAGCGTTGGTGTGGGAATTCCAGACATGAATCCATGGTGGAATAACTGCATTGATTCAAAAAAAAAAAAAAAAAAAAGACAAAAGGGCCAAAAAAAAAACACATATGCTATGTTACCAAGAGAAAAAAGATCATAAAGACCATGCTTCGACCACACGAGGCCAGCAAACGCGTAAGGGCCATCCCTAAATTGTCAAGACATGTGCCGTGTCGATCTTCCAACGGTAGTTTGGGAGACCGACACCGCCGGGCGGATATGGAAGTACTGAACCAACCACAAGAAACCTACCCCCATCGCTCAGTATGACTCCGTAATACCACCATACTCATTCATCTTCAATACGAATCCTCAAGAAAGAGATAAAAAATATGAAGCTGTAACAAAAAAGTAAAGAGGCCTAGGAAAATACCGCTGAAAACAAGAGCGTTGACACGCGAAAAAAAGTTATATATGTACATGTATATAAAAAGCACACACGCCAACGGATTATCACAGTCAACAATGGCTAACACAAGCAGTTAGTTTTTTTTTGTAATTAAAAATTAAATCGCAATAAAATCAGAATCAAAGAAAATTTCGTTAAAGTTAATGCCAATTAATGTTTCATACATAACAGTATGAAATCACAATCAGGTGATACATCAAGAAATTTACGTTTTAGCACTATGAAATTACGGGCCCTATAAAACGACATTTTCGCAAGAATGTGCCCTTGATGGCCTTTTTATAAAATGCGATAGCGGATTTTTGCGAAATTGGAATTGACAAATGCGACTATTTCGATTGAATCGCATTTACGAAATGATTGAATCGCATTCGAAAAAAATTACATATAAAAGTAATACCTTCAATTTCGACAGGAACACATCTTCTGCTCTAGGTCCGATCATCCTGGAATGGTGTAGCAGGAACGACGCAGATTCCCCCATCTCGCTCCGACCACACCCCACCTGATAGGCAGGGTTGCTGTTATTCGGGTTTTCTCTAGGCCACATCTAACAATGGAACTCAGTGTACCGCAAAAACAAAAGCAGACAGAATTTCCATGATCAACTATTACAGAATTGTACCCAACCTCCACTTTTGCAACTATTACAATGTCAGAGAATATTTCCTTTTTTAATGTCATTAGTCATCATGTCAAATCAACTTCACATGCACATCACCCGATTGCAGATTCACCTCTTGTTATTCATTTATTACAAATACGACACACATTACGAGTTTATTTAAAAAGCAGTATGATTTACCACCAATATATAAATAAATGGATTAGAATATGAACAGCATTATTACACCGGCGATCTAGTATAGAAATACCGTGACGTCATACCTACAACCCAACCATGGGGCTTATTTGTACATCAGCCGAAATAACTCGTAATCACACTATAAAATAATCAGGTGTAAATTGAAAATAAATTTTAACCACACGATTAATTTTGAAATGTTGTTGGTTATTAAAATTCTAATCAATTCACACCGTAAATTTATATTTGGTAGTAAAAATTATTTCACGTTGATAAATTTTTGTTTACTAAATACTTTCAACATATTCACACACGGCCTAAAAGTAACTGACTCGTCATAGCTAGATAAAATACATACACAAACGAATAAAGTCAAGACCTCCTTTGCTACACAAAATATTTTAACGAAATTTGAACTTGAAATTTTCAATGCATACTAAAGAATTTGAACTTTTTTTATTTTTATTTTTTTAATAGAGAGTTGCGCTTATGATTTTTTTATGTTTCCTTAATATCCACGTACGACTCCAGACACACAAGAAGGAAACGAAGAAGGAAATTTTAAATGGTTTGGGCTTAATAACACACACACACACACACACACACACACACACGCAAACAACTGCAATACAACACCCAATCGTGACTAATTTTTCTTGTTACTACCGGGAATCGGACCCGGGACATTCTACTCACTCTAACACTGAGAGCGACTTACAATGAATTTTCTTTGTTGGAGAATAAGAAGTATGTGTTACCAGGATTAAAAGGTGGCTTTGTTTGATAATCAATCTTTGAACTTGCCCGACTTCGTTGCGCTTCGCCACGCATGCAAATATAATTGCTTTTAAAGAATGGATAAATATCAAATTCGTGGTGCAATTCATTATCTCTATTTGAAAGGCTTTTCAGTACCGATACCATAAAGAATATGAATCTAATTTTGGGCGAGTCTACAACATTCTAAGAAACTGTCCGTTTTTGGGTCGGTGAATTTAAACATGGTCGCACAATTGTTTTTGATTATGAATCCCAAAAGATGTGACAACACTAGAATTGAGTGGTCGTAAAGTGATGTTGACTCAGATTGTTGATATCGTCAACAATGCAATATAACGTAAAGAAAAAATCTTGCATGTATATTTGCATTTGAAAAAGCATACGGTACGATGGGTAACCACTTCACAACAATGTTTGGACTTTTTTTTAAAGATTGTTGGATGACATTGGCGAAATTTTGTGTTTTATTATCAATACAGGATTCAGTCCATGTTCTATTAGCAGAAAATCGCTGAAAAAGAATTAAATGTTCCATAATTTTAATACAAAATATTCCATTGAAAGAAAATGAATCACAAGTTTATTGTATGAAACATGACGCGCAGCGCTTGGTGCGTACGGTCCTTAAAAAAACTTCAAACCCAAACACAAAACAAAGCCAAATGTAAACAACAAGAAGATTTCCATAATTTCAACGTTGATTTGTCGCCTGCTTGAGAATTAAATTTCAGAACTTAAAATAACCATTCACGAAATAATTGTTTTCGAAATTTCAGCACGCCCGCACTACTCAACAGCGAAATATTATTTTATTAGACAAGCTGTATTAGAGCAAATTATGGTTTGCAAATAAGTCGGTTTTATGAAACCGCGTATTTCGCTTTATAAATATCAAAATCCGCAGTTTCTGGATGGATTTTCGAACATCTAAATTCAAGTTATATAAAAATGTTAAATGTTATTTCAAAAAACTGAAAAACCCTATTATTATTACAATATGTGTCTTAGGGCATTTGATTAAAGAGTAATGATTCAGAAAAGTAGTGGTCTGACTTTTTCAAAAAAGTTCGAAAAAGTTGAAAATATACTGTCTTAGATTATTAAAACTGTTTTTTATTGGTTGTGAGACTCTTTACTTAGATAAAAGATTTGACCTTCAAAACTTGTTCGGATTCATTTTAAAAAGCGCTTTTGAATATTAAGCCAAAAAAGTTCAACAACTAGAGCTTTCAGTGTTCTATCTAGGTTCTTGGTTAGACATGGTTTTATTGTGCAAAAATAGAGCCTTTTAGAGTCGAGAGCCATAATCAAACGTCATAATTTTTTAAAAGCTTTTATAATGGTATAACTTTTAATTGTTTGTTGTTCATTGAATCCATAGTAAAATGATGTTTTTTAACTTCAAATTTTTCGATGAAAAATCCAAAAATATTATGAAACGTTTTTATAAAAGTGTTTTACAAATCTTTAAGACTAACATAAAAGAAGGCTTTATTGGTATTAAATAAATATTAATTGCAGAAATATTAAAATTAAATGATTTGTAAAACACAATAAAATTGGAAAATATGTGGTAAAATGTGTGATTAAAAAGAAATAGATGTGGTCATATTTTCAAAAGAAAACCAATTTCATACACTTCAAAATTTGGACTGGTAAGCGATACTTACTTCAAAAGAACACCGTGACGGTTAAGCTAAACGATTCACGCTATTAAAGCAAGTATTATTCTAAGAAAAACTAAATTAAGCTCATATTTTTGCTCAAATCAAATTGTAATTGAAACAAAATTTTTAATTTAAATTTCCTTCAAGATTATATTCATTTACAGTTGAGAATTCATATTCTTTCTCACATCGAGCTGATACTAAATAATTTTATTGTTTTCTTGCAATCATGTTTTGTTCTGAAATGTTTACTAATTGCAATTCAAATTTAATTTGGAATATCAAACTTACACTTCACTTACACTCCTCCTTCAAGTTTTTTCCAAATCGAGTTGGGAACTTAGCCTAGTTGTTTTCAAAATATTACAAAATTTCTATCTACTTGCAACCAAAATTATGGAATTCAAAAACCACTTTTTCTCAGAATTTTGCCCTCATTAAACACAAAATTTTACTCAAATCGATTTTATAATTCAAACTTAATCTGTAATTTTTCTCTTGCCAGTCCAATTCGAAATACAAACTTAATTTTAAACTAAAAACAAAATTGCATTTATGTTGTTGCTCAAGTCTAAATTACTATTCAAATTCAATTTCTACTCAACATTTTTTTAAATTACGGATTAAAATTTAAATATTTCGATACTTACTCAGATTTCTGTTAAAAATTCTGTAACAAATTTAACAAACCTTTTGATTCAAACTAGAGTTTTAAATTCGACTTTAACTCAGCATTTCGAATAACACTCAAATAAATTCTCAATAAATTTCTTAAATGCACTTGCAACTATAGTTGAAGTTGTATTCCAAATTTCTAATGAAGCACATTTAGACCAATCTAGGTTGGAATTTTTACTTAATTTGTAAACAAAATATCACAAAATTTCTAGCTTAATTGCACCCATAACTTGGCGTTAATCAAATTTGGAAATTAAGTTCGTTTTTTTAATATTTTTTAATTAAATTGCATCCACATTTTTGCTCAAACTCTCGATTGGATTGAAATTGAATTTTTAGTCCAAACTTTGTTCAAATCTTATTTTACCCCGTTCTAAATTTTTAAAATTCACTCAAACTGTTATTAAAGTAAGTCAGTTAAACCCTATTTCTAATGTAAGTTCCTATACTTAAGATTTTATTCAATTACGGTTTAAAATTGATATGCTTCTATTATAAAACAAATTTCTTTCAGATTTTTGCTGGATTCCTGATTTTCTAGTTGAAATAAAAAAAATTGTTGAAATCATGTTTAGAATTTAAGCTCAGTCAACTAAAGGGTCTTATTATTTTGCTAAAATTGTTTTTGAAAATGTGTTTCCCAAATGCAAAATAAAGAAGACAATTTCTACTTAAAATTTCACTCAAATTTATTATATCTAGTTTAGAATTCAGGCTAATTTTCTCTCTGCGTTCTCTTAATCAATTTCCTCTCTGTTAAATGCAGTTGACCAACTTTGACTAGATTTATGTTCAAAATTCCATTTATCCATTTTGATTTTAATCTAAGTCACTAGAGTGAATGCCATTCACATATTAAAACGAGAATGACAATAATCAATTAGCAGAATACCTAAATATTTGTTTAGCGTGGTCAAAATTACAATTAACAAACATTTAAGTGCCGTATTGAAGTTTAACTCAATTTCGTATTAAAATGTCCGTCACAGTTGATTCAAACACAGATGGAATTGTATTCTAAGGTTTTATTCGTTTCATCCAAGGTTTTATTCGAATTGATAAAAACTATTTTCTTTTCCAGTCTAATTTTTTGATCCAATTCAAATTGGTTTCAAAATATGTATTTTGGTTTTCTCTTAACATATTTATTCTTTGCTCCACCAAATTTGCTCTCATTTGTGTAATGTAAACTTACAATATGTACATTTCTCTCAAAATTTTGTGAAAACAAAATTCGAGTTGTAACTCAATTCCCTTATATATAATTTGACCAAAGATTTTATTTTGTTTGGAACGCCAAAACCCATTGTTTTTAAATTTAAATTCCTAATTGAAATTTCTCTCAAAATTTCAGCTACAAATTTCTAAACTAAATTCTAAGGAAATTTTGTTGGTTGTTTGAGACCAAATCTTGTATAGCAACTCAATTCTTACCTAATTGCAATTAAAATTATGTTTGAATCTTTTGTTTAGAACACCAAATTTACACTTAAATTTTTGCTCAAAACCTATTAAAATGTCCTAATCAATTTCTTATCTAAATTTCCAAATCAATTTTCAACCGAAGTAACACTGTACAACAATTTATACTATTAAATTCCATGCAAAATGTAACTAGTTTAATCCAGAAACATTTTCTTAATTTCGTTGTTCGAATAGTAACTCTACTAAAATTGTATCTGTTTAATTTCAAACTGAAAATTTATGGATTTAAAACCGGAGTTTTTTTTTTGAATCTACTCAATATTTAGTCACGCCCTGGTTGGAATTTTTATTGAAAGATTGGAATTCAAACTCTATTTATAGCTTTGTATATAGTTTGTAATTCTAATTCAGTTTTTAAATTTTTAAATCAAATTTGAATTCCTACTCAAGAATTTGTTCAATTACATTTGGGAATTCAAATTCTCATTCAGATTTTTGCTTGAAATTCTGATTTTATGTACGATATATTGAAATTCATAAACGTATGTGGACAAACAATATATTAAATTTTCTCACGGAAAAGGCACTTAATATTTTACTAAAATTCATGTTTCAATTCTGAGTTAATTTCATTTCTAAATTAAATTTAAAATTTTACCTTATTATTCTACTTAAAATTTCATTCACACTCATTACGTCCAATTTAGAATTGAAGCTCATTTTGTTACCTTTAGATTTCCCTCTAGTTTTGGTCAAATCCATCGTGATTTAGTTGTAATTCGAAATCGATTTGTAATTTACCAAATCAAATTAAAATTAATTTTAATTTAATTTAATTTGTAATCAATTTTTCATTCAACATTTTCCTCAAACATATAATAACTTGGAACTTTTCGGATTAAAAATTGGTTTTCGTTCGAGCGAATTTTTAATACGAATAACATTAAAACTGTTGCTTAAGTGCATAAGTGGGATAAAATTGCATTTGCTATGTTGCACAAGGTGGATTTTTTCAATTTTGATAAAGGCACATACATACGTTAACGAATAATAACAACAATCACAAAATCTGCTTCTCTAGAAGCACTACAGATCGTCAAATAACGTGCAGTAAACTATTGAGATATGCATTTTAGTTTGACATTTATTTGAGATATGTATTTTAATTAGCGTAGTTTGGGCCAAAGTGAAACATTTTTTACTTCTAAAAAAATATTTGTTGTCCTAAATTTACAATTTGGCTTATACAATATTTTGCTTTTTCAAATTTTAAGCTATGAAAGTCGAATTGCGTTATTCTTGAAGAAAAATTAAAAATATTTGAAATAAACCATAAAAATATGTGGTAAATTGTAAAATAACTGGAAATATGTAAAAATATGTGATTATGCCAAAATATTTAAAAATATGTGGTAACATATAGGGCTCATTCGCTTTTATTTGTTCTAAAATAATCCAACAAATTTTTGATTTGGATTTCCTAAAAAAAAAAAATATTTTTTTACCTAAGAATCCTAAGCCTAGTGATAATATTTGGTGAATTTGTTCTGCTTTTCCTACAATTTTTGAACTTGACATTTACTCAGGTGCTAATTTTACCAAATTTGTCCTGCCATCTAGGTAATGCGTTGTGACTTATTGACCACACGATTTATAGTAAGCTTTTATTTCAATTTGACCAGAATGATGTTGTTGGAAACCAATTACTACAAGAAAATGAAAACGATTTTCTTCACGGGTATTCATATATGTTGAAATTCAAATATTTACGAAAATATTTCAGGGATCGTAATTAAGAATTTGTAATGTTTTCAGTTAAAAATGTGTCTTAGGAAAAAAGTGATTTCCTATATGTTTTATAAGAAAAGTTTGTTTTTTCCTTGTTTCTAATTCCTTTATGAAAGCTTCATTTTTCAGACTATAGCTTTTGTAATCTATCTCTCAACATACAAACATTTATTACATTTTTTTGTGAGGTTTATAAAATATTAACTTAAATCCGAAAAGGAACGGTTCACGAACCGTCAACTCTATGTGAAAAGCTCTGGCGCAATTTAAAAATATTCAAAACGACCAGAAGTTCGGAGTCTCCATTAAAGGCACCTTCAATAATTAAGCCTGTAAATTAGGAATGGATGTAAGAAATGTTTATTGAAGACAAATATAAGACTTTACTGAAAATTGTTACGGTTTAATTGAAATTCAAAGCATTTTTTGCTTCGATTCGTGACTACAGACGAAATTTTCTGTTCCCGAAAACAAAAATTTGGATCGTTAGGAAGAAATATTCGCTGTGAAGTATTTTGGAGGGTTTGGCAAAACCTGTTTTTATGACGGGTATACAAAAATCATTGGTTTACGACGTTGAAAAATGAAAAGTTTTGTGCCACATACCGTCGAACCTTGAATTGTGAAATCTGCGTTTAACCATTTGCATTGCCATATCTAAATTTATCATAAAAACGTGTCTTGGACTCTACTCGTATGGTTACAATTATCGTGAAGTCTAGTGAAGTTTTATTTGTGATGTCTATGGTTATTTAAGACAAATGACCCGAATTTAAGGCAAATGCCGAAAATTACTTTCTTAACATTTTTTGAATTTCTTTCATTACTAAAAGTGCCAATGGTGATACAGGCTGCACATCAGGTATTCATAATGACAGATAATTAGATGTAAATGAAGATAAAAGCGGGCCAAAATAGATAAGAAGCACATCAGCTTATCGAATAGCCACATTAACCTTTATATTTCTTTTCCTAGCCATTTCACTGCCAAGCACACGTTTTATCAACTAAATTTTGATAAAAAAAAAAAAAAAAAACTTCGAGTTTTTATCAATTTTATAACCACACAAATATTTTTCATTTCGTTCTCATAATTTTATTAAATTATAGTGTTTTTATTACGTGGCCATTACGTTTCCCGTTTTATCATTAAAATAATTTTCTAATCTATGCCATCGACAACATGCACAGACCGAGTTTTTCAGTTTTTCTTTTGATTTCCCATTTTTAACTGTGCGGTTTTTAATTGAATTTCAAGTTGCGTTGCGGTGGTTGCGTGCTACTCGCTCAAGTTTGTTTTTAATCCTCAGTAGTAGTAAAGTGTTGATTTCAAATTAAAATTTATTGTACATACTTTTATTAACATATGTTTAATAAAGTATAATCTAAATAAAATACAATAGAGACTATTATTTAATTTTCTCACATTAATTTGATTAGTTTAACTTGAAATGTGTGTATACAACTGTTTGTAATACTGTCGTGTTTTCTGCTTTTATAGTGTTGAATAGAAATTACAGCAAGTTCTGATTTATGTAAAAATAAAATTACGTATTAATTAAGTTGATAAATTGTTCGGTCATTTTGAACTTTACGCTCTTATTTTATGAAATGAGTATGAGAATTGAGTGATTGTTGAATTACTCAGTTTTTGTTTGGTTGCGTAACGCTACTTGTGAATACTGACATGTTGAAAATTCTCTGTGAAACGGCTGAACATATAAAAATCACAGCATCCCCTAATGTCGGTTTAAACTAAAGCTTCAACTAAATATAAATAATTCACTGTTACCAGTGAAAATGATACTGATTTGAAAGCATTTTTCAAAGTAAACGTATGGATGGTGGTGTATGGTGATATTTCAAAAATACCAATTCGAATGAAGTTTATCCTAAATTAATGTTGTAGATTTTACAACAGCAACAAAATTGCATTTGTATGTGTTTGAAAAGCATACATTCGGGCGAATTTATTAGATGCAGAAAGAAAAATTCATTCAAATCAAATATTCGAACTTAATGCTAAATTTAAAAAAAACCAAATACACAAAATTTATCAAGATTTAAACTATTTGGGATTTCACAAAGCTAATCCGCTTAAACTTAATGGTGGATCAAAGCATTAACGTATTAATCGATAATGTTTGACAATTTAAAAATTTAATCTTATCCATGTCTAAGAAAATCGACATCTCAAAACTTTCTTCTATCGGCAAACGACAGAAGAAAGTTTTTATTGTAATCGATGAAGTCTTCGCCGCTTTTGGTTCATATATGTTTCAAAACTATGCTTTCGTTTATTCTAGTTGAACAATAGAGCATGTCGCAAATAGCGAATTTGACCATAACAGAGGCTCCATCTTGTTGAGTTGGTACGTATATTGACCTCTTTATTACACTCACGAAAACTGAGGTATTCCGGCTTGTGTTTGATGTCTGCTGCAACATCGACCGACTATAAAAAGTAAATAACTTCATTAGTGGCATAACATCTTCAAATGTCAAATGGATACTGAATATCCCATTTAACGATTCAGTTAAATATAAACGAGCTTTATCATCTAGATAGATTGTTGATATGTCCTACCGATTAGTTAGCAGATATATCTAACACCACATCGCTTCCTACAGCACCTAGTTTCTATTCTGAAGAAGTATCTAATCATTACTAACGAAATTCAATGAAGGAAATTCTCTACTTTATGAAATTCTCCAATATCTTTACGAGTGATCATCTGTCGAAGCTTTATGTCAAATCAATTGGCAGTCTACCGTTTTCTGCGAGTTCCCTATCATCAATTAAAGTATTTGTTTATGATAATCATAACAAAGCCTACATTGAAGAACCAGTATATGATCACCAATTTGGATTCGATCGGAATGCGTTGGTATAATTTGATTCCGAAAAGAACTGCTTTATCACATCTAGTAGACACATTTTCTGCTCCAATGCTACTGAAATAATGCTAGACCAGAAAATATTTGAAAGATTACATCAGCTTCCACTATCAGTAGATAAAAATAATCCTGAAACCAGGCTGCGGTAAATCAACATGTGTCTTAAATTCACATATAATTGGAAAAGATTTCGTCCCTAGTTCTACGAAGCACGGCATTAATGACATAAAAACTAAGGTGGCATTCCAATGAGAAGAAGTTGGTGAAAACTTTGAAGATATCAAAACCTACAGAACAAAATCTATTTAAAATAAATGAATCACCACCATCATTCGTTATTAATGATATTAACCACAAATCGCTAGAAATAATTTTTGAAAGCAAAGGCAGCATTGATAATCATCAAAACAGCAAGCCATATTACAACTTTAGAAAAGCCGACACAATAAACCTTCATCTTTATCTTGAGCAAATTAGCTGGGAGAATGAACTTATCGATGTTAACGTGGAGAAATTCTACAAAATTATATTTGAGGGCACTCAACTATTTGTTCCTACTGGTTGACCACATCGAACAAATATCCACCATGGTACGACGAAGCTTATCAATCTTAAGAACAAGCAAGAAAAAGCTTACAAAGAAATTCTCTGTTCAGTAGAAAGCATACAGAAATTTACTGCGTGTAACCAAAATTTCGAAAGATATTTTGAGATAAAGTATAAGAGTTATATTAGCCGTATTAAGGAAAAAATAAGGAACGATCCTAAACATTTTTGGAGATATTTTAAAGAAAAACGTGGATATAATGGTTACTCGGTGTGTATGTCATTCAAGGAACGTAAATCTTGTGACCCGCAGGACCAGGTTATATCAAACATGTTTGCGGAGTTTTTTCAATCAGTTTATAAGCCGGAAGACATTGATATGTTTAAAAATCCCAACATTGGTGAAAATAACGTAGCCATACTAACATCAAGGATTGAAACCAAGGATATTCATTGAGCTCTAAAAGTATTCGGAGATTCCAGCTTCATTATTGAAAGATTTCACATCGCTGACAATTCCTCTGTGTCTTCTATTTAATCAATCATTAAAACTAGTAGTATTTCCAAAGAATTGGGAAATGAACAGTGTAGCACCAATTTTAAAAACAGTAGCAAGAAATGATGTTTTTTGTTACAGAGGGATTACATCGATATCTTCAATACCCAAATTATTTGAACTGGTAGTATGGAACTTATTCAGATCTATGATTCTTCGATTCATGTCACAGTGTCAGCATCACAAAATCAATAAACCTTACTAAATTTACCAGCAATACCATTAAAGAAATTGGAAAGCATAAGCAAGTTGATGTGGTGTATACTGACTTTGCGAAAGCCTTTGACTCCATCAGTCATTGTCAAACTTTGGTACATTTATACAGATTCGGTTTTTCTAAACAGTTTAAATAATATTTGAGTAGCCGCATTCAGTATGTTAAGCTTGCAAATAGAAGATTATAATTAATTCAAGCTACTTCAGGGTACCACAAGTCTCAATGTTGGTCTTTGGATCTTTATAATTTTCATCAATGACGTTACAGATGATCTCAAAATTAAATGTTTAAAACAGTAGAAAACATTAAGGCTGTTTTAATTAATACTAAGGCTGTTTTAAACCCCAATTCCACTGTGAAAAATTGACTGAGCTGACTTGAAGTTGGAAGAAGACAAAAAAAATAATCCATCAGAGAGACAAAGATGAAATATTTTGTTATTGTATTAAATAATATTTATGTACATGTATTAGCTGGACTGCCATAAAATGTTCTCGATTTGATACCTTTTTTTAATTTCGACCTCAGTGCACTAACACAGATAGACATTTTTTGTAAGGCTTGGGATGAATCAACAAATTTTGCATAAAGTAAATACCAAAAATAAATTAGCTGCGCTTACTAAAAAATATCCTAATAATGAAAAGTTGAGTGAGCGGCTTAAAAAAATATCAAATTCCTTAAAGGTTGACATAGAAAATCGTAAACGTGATTACTTTCAATCCAAATTCCAATATGTTCAAGGTGATAGTAAGAAGCAATGGGCTCTTGTAAATGATATTTTTGGAAGTAAATATAAAAATAATATTATTTCCAGTATCTGTGAGTCTAATAGCGTAGAAGTTACTAATCCTGCTCAAATATCTAAAGCTTTCAATACCTATTTTGCAAATCTAGCCACAAGTCTAATCGAATCATATTTTGAACCACGGGACCAAACAACTATTCAAAATACTGATCTTAATTTCACATGTTGTTCATCAATGTTCCTTGAACCCATTTTACCAGATGAAGTGGTAGCCGCTATTAAAACCCTTAAGAATAAATACACCTCTAGCTAAATCGATGGTGTCAGTAACTATACCCTGAAAATGACTAGTACTAACATATGTCATATTTTGGCTCATATTTTTAACCTTAGTTTGCAAAGTGGAATTTTTCCAAATCACTTCAAACACGGTATAGTTATTCCAATCTTTAAGCAAGGTAGGAAAACTGAGCTAAATAATTATAGACCGATTTGTCTTCTTTCATCTTTTTCTAAAATCTTTGAGAAGATAGTTAAAGTCAAAATTCTAAAGTTCTTAAACAAAACCAATTTCTTTTCTGATAATCAGTTTGGGTTTAGGGAATCATTAAGCACTGAAACTGCGCTGCTCCGTGCATTTAATAATGAAAGCATTTGACACAGTCAATCACTCAATTTAGCTCAGAATTTTAAATAATCTAGGCTTTCGTGGTGTGGTGCTGGACTGGTTCACTTCTTATATATCGAATAGACTTTGCCAAACTAAGATTGGAGACGCTCTCAGTAGTCTTCAGGTGTATAGTACAGGTGTCCCCCAAGGATCGGTCTTAGGCCCCACTCTATTTCTAATTTATCTGAATTCTATTTTCAGTTTAAATTTCAAAGGGGAATTAACGGAATTCGCAGATGACTTAGCTTTCTTATATTTTGATGAAAGTTATCTGAATGTCTTTGAGAAAATCAATTGTGACTTGAGCACCTTGCGATCATGGTTAAATAGTCATCAAATGATTGTCAGTAGTAAATCTAAAGTAATGTAGTTTAAACTGAAAGGTACTTCTCGTGTGAATTTTGACTATGAAATCAGATTCCATTCTAGTGCCTGCAATAATCAGAGTTGTTCAGTTAAATGCTTTTGTATTGAAAGAGTATCAAGTTACAAATATTTAGGATTAGTTTTGGATTCACAGTTAAATTGGAAAAAGTACTGCACTATTCTAACAAAATATTTATTTATGGTTACTAGTTATATTTATAAGTTGAGAACACTAGCCCCTAAGGATGTACTAAACATGATTTATTATGCACTAGTGCAATCAAAATTGAACTATGGAATAACCTTCTGGGGTTGTGTATATGTTTCATCGTGGCCCATTTTTGTTGCTAAGCGTATTTTACCATTACAACACTTTTTTGTCTTTAGAGTTCTAAGACTGTTTTTTGAAATGAGTGGTAATAGGTTAACGCGAGTATTGAAGAGCTTTAATCTTCGCAAGAATAATTTGTTCACCTCTGAAATGCCTCGTACCTCCCATTTTAAAAAATATTTTCTAGTAATTGCTCCTATTTTGATTAATAATTTACCACAAAATTTAAGAACTGAAACTCGTCCTAAACAATTCCATAAAAATTTAAATATCTATTTAATGAACTTTAAAGATATTACGTTTTTGTTCAATATTTTCCATCAGGCTTCAACTAAGTAATTGTGTACGACTATATGTAATTTTTTTAAATTAGTAATAATCCTTATTATTCAGATTTGCTTGTTTTATTATTATTATTATTATTTTTATTGTTATAACTTAGATATAAATACCGTATATGTATGTTTATTGTTTACTACGCCGCCACAAAAAAATTAATTGGAAAAATTGTTTCTTAACTTATGTCAAAGGAGTAACAACCACTGGTCTCGACCATATGTTACTGCTACTATCAATCTTTTAACTTTAATTATAATGTTTAGAAATATGTAAGAATGATAGAATTAAATAATTAAATAAATAAAATAAAAATAAAAAAAGTAAAAACTTGACTGACTCCGTTGTGTGTCTCGTTCACACAACCACCGATTTTATATTTTTATCTCAAGTTATTTTTACTGACAAACTTTGATTCACAGTGGAATTGAGGCTTTAATCGGATAAAAAGTTAAATATTTTGATTGTGGTAAAAAATATTAAATTTTCCTCACTTTTTAACCGTTTTGGTGTTTCAAGTGAAACTGGTTGAAGTTGTCACGTTTACGTTTTGTATTTTTATTCTGCATTGTAAAAAAAAACAACAACACATTCTTGAATTTTTAACTGGTCCGGGACCAGTAAAATATGTATGGTGAGTAAATTGCCAAAAATTTAACATTTTATCGTTTGACTATAAAACATTGGGTTTAAAGGAAGGTGTAAAGTTACAAAACATTGTTTAAAGTTTACGGATTCTGTGCGAGCAAGGAGATTGTGACATTACCCACAAATTGGATAATCGATGGCAAAGTGAGGAAATATAACATTTTTAGGTATATGTTTTTATTATTTGCAAATATTTTTTCAGGTGAAATTCAATGGAAAAAGGGCAAAAGATTAAATTATATATAATCGGCAATTTTACAAAAAATGGCCTACATACGAGTGAGATGGCAAATCATTTGGTAAGACGTGAAATTTAGTAAATGCATTTAAAATTCAAAATAAATTGGATGTTGATTTCCAGCTACTTACAAATAAGCACTAATAGCAGAAGAATTACTGTTAAATAAAACTGAATTGGAAACGACAGATTTACAAAATATTGCCAAAAAAGGCCAATTAAGATCGCGTAAAATAAAATTTGCGAATCATGAAACGTTAAAATTATCAGAATGCAGCCCGACAGTGATGGTATTTTACCAGCTGTACCCGTTTTGCGACAAAATTCACCTTGTATTAATCAAATAAATGATGCAAATGCACAACTGTGTGACTGTAATATCCATCGTAAAAGAAACATCTGAAATTCAAGATTTAAATGCTGTCAATGTAACTAATTCCAATTGCACAAACATAATCGAAATTCCCATTACCCCAGCAAATGATAATTACATAAACATCAACGAAATTCCCACCACCAAAGATTTACAAAACTTCCGATAATATTTATTAAATGATGTACGTGAAATAATCCAGCAAGAGCTCTCTCGTTTTTTGAAATCTAGAAACTCTCACTTAAATGTTGCCAGTTTCAATCTGAATTTGAACATAACAATGGCTTACCACTAGATACAGTGGAAGATGTCCTTGGATTGGAAGACAAAATAATTAAAGAAGGAACGTTTTCCGAGTTTTTAATAATTTATGACAATGTATTTCCAGTTTCTGTTTTTAAAGCAAATTGGCGGGCCGAGATGTTAGAGAACATACTAAAATACTGAACCGAATATATTCATTGACTTTACAAGGCAAAATTAACTTTTCAGGACGAGAAAAAAAAATGTGGCATAGGAAAGTTGAAACAAATAAAAATAATTATAAGTATTATACTTATTTATGTAGAACTAATATTTTATTTACCTTAACATGTTTAATATTTGTATATGCTTAGATGTTTTAGTTCAAAATTGTGGTGTGTCGAAAGGAGGCAAAAGACGAAATTATATATTTTCTACATCACTTGAACGATAGAATGCGAACCTCTGGTTTTCAAATTTTTTTTTATAAATAGTGGTAAATTATGATATTTTTATGTTTGATATTTTATATTTTTATTTAATATTTTTTTAAAATATGTGTTGCAATAAATTAGAATTGTGAATTTTTAACTTTATCTTTTTACTAGTGAGAAAATAATTTTCATTGTGTGATTTAAAGACAACAAAAATGTCTACCATTCAGATAAGGGCAACAAAACATTTTGCAAAAGTTATTTTGCTCGTGCTCTACAATTTTATATTCTATTATTGGCTCTTCAATCAGGTTCACTATGCAATGGTTTAATATTTATGAGTCTTTGACCAGTAGCAAATAATTTTTCTGTTTTTCTTTTCAAACCAGATTACCCTTATACCACAGCCTTGATCAACAAGTTCCCGGAATAACCACCGTGTGACGCTCCCATCGTTCCGATTTGAGTTCTGTTTTTTTTTGTTAAGTTAGTACATCTGTTGTTGATATTCCCTTTAAATCTTAGCGTCATAGCTTGACATTTGCAAAAGTTACGTAGTCAAGAGTACATCTACTCTGTGTGTGTTGGAGATTTTTCCATTATTTCCTCTCGGCTGCTGAAATGCGTTCCCCGTGATGGTTTTTTAACTCGATTGAACAGAAAGAAGTCACAGGGAGCCAAATCAGGTGAATTCGGTGGCTGTTGGATGGTGTTTGTTGCATTTTTCGTCAAAAAATTACGAATAATGATGGCACTGTGCGACGGTGCGTTATCATGGTGCAAAATCCACGAGTTATCTGCCCACAATTCTGGTCTCTTTCGGCGAACTGCTTCACGCAAACGTCTCATAACGCCCAGATAATACTCTTTGTTTACGGTCTGGCCTTCTGGCAAAAATTCATGATGCACTACACTAATCCATGAAACCGTGAGCATTGCCTTCTTTTTTGACTGAAAACGACGTGTTTTTTTTTTGGTGAACGCCATTCACTTGCCTGATGACTGGATTGCGTGTCGTACTCATAAACCCACGTCTCGTCTCCAGTAATGATTCTTTTGATGAATGTGGGATCGGATTCAGCCTCGCAAATCATGTCTAAAATTGTAAATAATTTCTAAAATTATAAATAATCGCCAACACACACAAAGATAGATGTACTCTTGACTACATAACTTTTGCAAATGCAATCTATGACACTAAGATTTAGAGGGAATATCAACAACAGATGTACCAACTTAACAAAAAAAACAGAACTCAAATCGGAACAATGGGAGCGCCACACGTCTTTCATAGAAAAATCATTTTGTATGGAATCAATGAAACAAAACAAAAATACAAAAATTTTTGTACCCACCTCTTTGTTTTGATCAATAAAAATCAGTACAATTTTAAAAGGAAAGGGAAATCTTTACACTTTGTAATGTGTTTAAAAGAGATAGACGTTCAAGGTGCCTTCACAGAGCGAGATTATAATCTGAGATTATTTTTTTATTGTTGTTTTTTCTTGTTATGTTGGTATGAATTGGATTATTTGCTCATAAGATAAAAAAAATTTAATTTGAGTTGGCCAAAAAAGGGCGTTTACATTTGAAAATTAAGCAATTTAATTGGTAGAAAAGTGGGATTAGAAATCTTAGATTATAATCTCGCTCTGTGAAGGCACCATCATAAATAATTTTTGATTTTGGTCTAGTTAATCAAATAAAAAAATAAACAAAGGACCTCTTATTATTTTCGATAACGGGATACCAAATCATATCAAACAAATAATAAAGACAAAAACAAAACTTGAAGAAGGTTGTGTATGTGTTTATGTATCATTTCACTTTTATTTGTATAATTTTGTATCTCGTCATCAAAAACAATAAGTGGTCCTTTGTTTATTTTTTGATTTGATTTTAAAGTTTCGCAAAGCTAACTAGACCAAAATCAAAAATGATTTATGAACGTCTATCTCTTTTAAACACATTACAAAGTGTAAAGATTTTCCTTTCCTTTTAAAATTGTACTGATTTTTATTGATCAAAACAAAGAGGCGGGTACAAACATTTTTGTATTTTTATTTTGTTTCATTGATTCCATACAAAATAGTTTTTCTATCGCTTCTAAATCATATTTTAAATATTTGTTCACAAACTTAGGATTAAAGCGCAATAGAAGATATTGTTCTGTTTATATATATTCTGTGCATACCATTAACGAATTGTAAAATCTTTAAAAAATGCAATTTTGAATTTGTTTGTGCCGTCTATACGATGACAAAATTTTATATTTTCTTTTGATGGTAGGTTTATGGATTCCGTATGTTTTTAATTGAATCATCTGAATTAGCCGGTTGTGGCACTGCTCAAGCGGACGATTAAATGAATGGAGCATTGTTTTTATATTTTTAATTTAAGCTTCAAATTTGTAGCAACTATTTTCATCTAGCGGACCAACAGCACTACAATCATTTGCAATAAGTACGAGCCCATGAATGTTGAATGTCACGTGTTTTCTCCGTATAATTTTATGAAATTTTTTACAAAATAGCTCAATAGTTTTTGGGCATATGCATTGTACGTCACATAAAATACTGGAGACGTCGGGATCCTTATTGCCAAACTCAAACATAAAAAATGCTGCCAGGGCCACTGTACAATAGGAATGTTCTACATTCTGAATGAAATGATCTCGATTTCCGCTGAAATTTCATACAACAAAATTTGGCACAGTTCTGTAACTTGTTGTTAATTTGGCTTAAGGGCTAACCAGCGAATCAGTAAGAATCCTTAAAGAATTTGACGAAATTATTTCCTTACAGAATATTTGACATATCGGCCACCGAATCCGTAACAACTGACAAATACAGTATTAAAATTGTAATGTGAATAGGAAAATTTAATATTTTTAAGAAAAGTGTGCTGTGGAAATTTTGATGTGCTCTGACATATCCTTCAGTTTGCCCGTTAATTTTCGCTCTGTTAAGTGACGGCTGAACTGAACGAAACGTTCTTAAAGATTCGCTGGTCAGTTACATACACTTTCTGTATATCGTATTCTTACTTAAAGTTGTTAATGACTCGCTGGTTCCCCCATTATTTATAATGAGTTTAATTTTTGTTTATTCAGCCTGCCTATGCCTATTCAGAAAAAAAATTAATTTGTTCACTACTCCTTCGTCAACTAGTTGCATTTTGTCTAACAAAAAGTGTTTTATCATATCTATGGGGTTCTAAGTGAAGCATTTATTTGAGGAAAAACCACTTTTTATGTTTTTCCATTTCCATCTAAAATAATTTTTCTTCTAGTGAAACATTTTGGGGCAGGATGAATAGCCAGAGTAATATTTGATTGCTTTTATTTCAGTCATTGTTGGCGTATCACAAATAAATGCTTTAATTTTTGTTTAATATTTTTTACGGTCAATGATAAATCCGTAATTAATTAAGTTATCCATTTCATCAACAAATTCGTTAAGGAAATTATTATATGATTGAGGTTTGCCAGGCCCACTATATATATGCCAACGGGAAACGCAGTTGAACCGCACTTTAAAATATTGTCTGCGCTTCCTAAAAGTATCCAAAAGTTATTGCTGCACATCTGCGTTAAACGACATTTGAATTTCAGCAAAATCTACATTTAATTCGTCCGTATTTGAAGTAATTATAGATCGCCAGTTCTTTTGCACGCCAAAATGTATTTAATGTCCCTTATCAATTTATCGAACTTCCATTTTACATCATTCAAACCTTCAACTTAACAATGCAATAATTAATCATAATATATAAATAATAAGTAATAAGACCGATGCTAACTGCATGGATCAGGTTCCATTAATAAAGTATTATTATTTGTTATATTCCGCTCATGAGAGTATATGTCATCAAGTTGGATATTAAATTCACTATTGCTACTGCTAATATTATTATATTGGTTACAATTTAGACTAAGGTTATTTTTATCTCAACGCCTATATTTATTTAATATTTTTCTCGGCATTTTTCATAAATAAACTTTGAATCACTTTCCTTCATAAGACATTTGATTTGACATCATGAATTATCTGTAAAGAAAACATCTTCTTAGTGCCTGTATATAACCTGTACCAAAAATTTTGAGTTTAAAGGATATAATAGCATTGAGGTATAGCGGATAGAACGAGAGAAACCAGACCCGAGTATAATGGTAATGTTATGAATAATTAGAGTAATATAAGAAATATCAATAAGTGAAATATCACAAATAATAAGAAAATATGGATATAATTCTATTAATTTTTGTACTGTACAATTTCACTGACCAGACTATATAAATTCTAAACCTTTATCACATTTAATACCTGCACTGGACTCAAACCTATAATACGTTAATACGCGTATAAAAACTTTAGAGAGACTAAACAGAACCAGTAGAAAAGTTAAAGTTTCAGTAAAGATAATCTTTACTCTAAATCTATAATTCCTGTACCAAGTATACAGCAAGTTTCTTTATCTACATAAAGATTTCTTTACAGGCCATGTCAAGAGAGTTTGAAGAGTCTAATAGAAACTGTAGCATAGTTGAAGTTGTAGTAAAGATAGTCTTTACTCCAAACCTACATTTCCTGTACCATATGTACATACAGCATGTTTCTTTATCGGAATAAAGATTTCGTTACACGTCATGTACAGGAGTTGTAATTCGTCGTTATACGGGGTTCACAGATTGAGCATGATTACCAAAACCCTTAATGTAAATATGATAGATACATTTGACTAAAATTGGCTCGCTATACAATGTTCAACGATTTTTTTCTGGAAATTAAATTTAGATCAACTAAAATGACTTAATTATGTAACATTTGATTATTATCCGTTTTGCTTAAAAAAAAAAAAAGAAAAGTTTTATCAAACCCTGCAGTGGTTTTCCGTTTTCCGTTCAAAATACATTAATTTTAATGAAGATTGCACAGAAACTTAAATCACATTATCTCCTAGATACGATGATACGCAAAAGTTTCTCTCATCATAAATGCGAATATGATGAATAATTACATGCACCAAGAAGCAACTTATATATAATGATAAACATTATGACAAAATTTCAAATTTTATGATCTCAACTTTTTTTTTTTTTTTAAACAATTAAACATTTTGCACTTTCCTCTGTTGAAAGTAGAATAAAAAAAAAATCTTTGCAACACAGCAAAGATTATTAACAACAATAAAACATTGTGTATGTACATTAATCCCTTTGATATAGCTACCAAAACTAGAACTTTAGTGGAAGATAAAAAGCTTTTCGTTTCTTTGTTTTTTGTTACCAGTTTTTCAGCAGCCAGCAATGCATACACTTGTAGTTAGTTTAGTATAGGATCTGGTACAACAGTAGTACAGAATGTTCACATTTATAAGAAAACAAACTTTTCAATTTTTATTTTTAATTCTATTTTTCGTCAACATCATCGGTATCGTCATGATCATCATCATCAGCATCATCATCAACATAATAATATTATTATTATTTAGCAAACAAAAGAAAAAATATGAAAATTAAATTTAATGTAATTTTCCAGTTTTCTTCATGCGATTTTCCTCATCGTTTTGCTGCCATGTTATAATGTTGTATTATGTTATGTTGTCTTTGTGTGTGGTGATACATAATATACTCAAAATGTATACATATATGGTAAAAGCGTGATAGATGAAAATTATTATTGGTAACATGTATGTGGCATCGGGTATGAGAGATGCTAATCAATTTACTTATTAAAATGTAAAATTTACCGATATGTATAAAATTTTAAAATATCGTGGAAAATAAAAGACAAAAAAAATTATGAGTTTATCATTAAATGTGTCAACGTGACATTTTCTTAATTTAAATGATTAGACAAATTTGTTATTATATTATTTACATATATACAATTATAAACTCGGTATATTTACATAAAGATACGATAAAAACGTTTGGGAAATTCTTAAACAATGTATACATATACATACCTACCCAAATCGATTAACAATTTACCCAAATTTGAGTTAAATCATTTTAGTGTAATAGCCTAATTCAATTTATTACGCTCTCTATTTGATACTAATCCAACCATCCAACATACATACATATAAATAAAATTCTAGATTTTGGGTAGTATTTGTTAGTTCTACCGTTCAGTTTTCAAAAATAGTTTTGAATTAATTTTTCATTTTAATCAGTTTCGATTTAAGCTTAATAGTTTGACGAAATGAACACAATTATTTCATCGTAATAAATCGTATATCAACCTAAGATATATTAACCTAAGAAAATATCGAAAACATCAATATTTGTTCGAATTTGGTATAAACTGTACCTCTGAATATCAAGATCATTTTACGATTACCTGTTATGGCCGCCAAATTCCTTTTAAACGATGATTTTGTTTAATAAAATTTTAAAAATCGAGAGATCACAGAGAGACCACAGACAAAATTTAAAATATTGTTAATTTTATATGGAAATTTTATATGGAGTTGGTCCTTACTATTCCCAACTTAAAGCATAAACAAATATTCCCGTCCCAAGATATAGACATGATACACAATAATAATGTAAGATTGTACAAAACCCTAAAAATGGGATAGGATAACAAAATTATTCAATTTCATATTATACTTACTTTTATTTTGTCTCTGTTTTGTTTGGTGTTGCCTGATAAACATTTTTATTTTTTCTGGGATGAAAAACTTGGAAAACCCCTAGTCATTATTTGTGAAATAAAATGTACGATTTCCTGCCATTATTTCATAAACGCGAAGTTACCTAAAACTCAAGAATAATGTCAAATAATCTGAAGCTTTGCCTCTTTAGTTTGTGATTCCAATCGTCGAAAGCCTCGGAACTCAAATAATTTCGAATAAAACTTGAAATCTGCGGAAATCTGACAAATTCTCTGGATTAGGCGGTAATTAGAACTGAAAGGTATCTCTAAAAGCTTCGAATAATCTGAAAATTTAAAAAAATTTCGAATTGCCTATAAATCTTTCTTGACGCTTTAATAAATTGTAGTACTAAAAGTCATTACAAATTGGTCACGGTACAATTTGCTAAGGAATGAAAATTTAGGACAGTTTATTATGATATGCGCAAAATCATTTGTCCTAATTTTTTACTTCACAGTAAAATTCTTAAATATGGTCATACAAAGGATAATTAATTGTAATGCTATATTATTATTATTGGAGGGCCATGTGGGCGATCAGCCAACTCGCACTGCGACCTAAAAGATCTATTGTGCTGGACCCTGCTTTATTAGGTTCTTAATGAACCTGATAATACTACCAGCCGGGACGTGATGCATATTATCTGGGCTTATTGCTCTCCCTCCACGATGTTTACTACAGCATATAGTTCCGCTAGAAAGACGGTAGCATTGGAGCCCAAGGACTACGACAGGGCTGTCCCATTCCCACATATTCCTACCACTGCCCCGTCTTCCGTTTGATTTTACTCTTTCGAGTTGCTGGGAATTCAAATCGCCTGTAGGTCACCCAGCTTATCTACATGAAGGATTTCTTTGGTTTGTACTACGGATATAGTCGAAAAATCGGAATAATCTCGAAATTCTCTAAAATCTCGAAGATTCATTATAGTAGTCTCGAAAGCCTCGATAATCTCAAATTAAATTTAACGGCCGATGACGGCATATTCTGGCAGGATATTCAAGTTTTATGGGTGGAAAACATCGTGAAACATTTCAAAAATACGTCGACGTATTTCATAAAGAAAATTAGGACGTTTTACATTGGTCGACGTTTCACACCATATGTTTATAGCCCTGAACCAAAATCAGGTAACAACTCCAGTTTGTATTTTTCGATAACCAGCTACTAGTGAGTTAAGCCATCGTCCAATTATTGTAAAGAGACCAATTTGTTCAGATCGAGCACAGTACGACAAATATCGGACATATGAGCTTCATCCCGTTGTAACAAAGTATCCGCCATCATATTGGTGTCACCTTTAATATACCTCATGTCAGATGAAAATTGGGAGGTGTAGTCGTGTTGAAACCTCTGGTGAGTACTACGATCCAGAGGTTTTTGACAAGTGTTGACGAAATATATTGTGCCCTCGAAAAAAACCAGAAATGCTTTATGACAAATATAGACGAAAGCAGAATACTTCTGTTCGGGAGGCGGAAGTTTCCTACAGAAAAAGGAGAGAGGTTTCCAACATTTAATATAAAGCTACCACAATCGCAATTCTTGAAGTAACACTGCTGATTCGTAGTGGTCCGTGATCCATGAGAAGAGTAGCTTAAGCGTGGGAAATTTTAACTGCGTTGAAATTCGCTTCGCAATCAAGTGAAAATGGGATTGTCTTGTTGACTTTACCATGCTTACTGTGGCAGCCACATATTGGGCCTAACTGTTCGGCTAAGTGAGGCATGAAACAATGATAATAATTAATTATGCATACAACACTTACCTGATATGGTGTTGGTTTCGTTGCTAAGGAAGTTGTTAAACCAAAATCGTGCGAATAGAATATTTAATTGCTCGCTGTGCCCCGATTCATTTTTACTTTAGAGTATTGAATATCGTCAATATAAACGTAAACGAAATAATTAAAGCGGTGCGGTAGTGGTGATCTTGAAGACATCTTCCTCATTAACCAGAATATACTGGTAGGTGCGCACGAGATCTATTGGGGATGTCGGAGAGAATATCTATCTGGTACCGTAACCGTATTAAGTCGACGGTAGCCGTCCCTGCATGGTCGTCATTAAGTGCAATGGTGAAGCAGAGCTGGACGAAAGTGGTAAGTGACCTTCTGTGATGACATCGTGAACTACATTGTGTTTCACAGGAAGGTTGTATCGAGGATCTTTTGTCAGATTTGGATATTGACGAAGAAGTTTACCGTTTTTTCATTATTAGTAGCTAAACGCAGTATGGTATCAGTAGTTATCGTCGATAGTTTTTTAGATCGGCACCACCGGGTAGAGTTAACGTGACGCGTTAATTTTCAAAATTAGTGCAGGATGTTATTGAGGCTGATATTTTGTCAGTTAAGACTAATGCAATAGAACCTGATGGCGTCAACTTAAAGTTTTCAAAAATTTTACTTGCTTTCATTTTACCTTACTTCACTAATATATATAATTCAATAATTCAATCTTCATTTTTCTCATCGAGTTCGAAACTTGCCAATATCACACTAATTTCGAAAGGACCATCTCCTAAATTAATCTTAGATTATACCCGCGCCCTTTTTATCAACCAGTATTAGTCGACGAATTTGTCTGCGTTCACGTTTCATTTACTCAATGCACAAAGCAGGAATTTGGTTAATATAGATAATGAGGGTGAAATGACATTCAATTCATCAAAACTAGACATGTCAATAAAAATATATCACGAACACAGAGATGAACATCTGTAACAACCACTAAGTTACAATTTTTTTGTCATCTGTATTTCTACTTTCTGATAGTTTTGACAAAACAACACAATAAAGTTGTTACAAATTTTGGAATCAGCAAATAAAACGAACAAGCCAAGACAATGAGTAGCCAGTAGCTACTAACGATAAAAATTGATTCGCTTATATTTTGTGTTCTCATTAGACATTGGCTTGCTTGTTAGACTACCGAGTATCAGTCTCATTAGGTTCTATTAAGTATGAATTATCTTTAATTGTGACTGTGCTGATATTATTATAACACTTTGCAGTGTGAACAAAGTGTTCTCTGGGGTGTGCCTCTACAAATAGATAAGCTAAGGAAAAAAATAGTTCAAATCAACTCGGTTGTTTGAATTTGCAAATAAAGCGGTAGTCACAAGAAATGTAACAATAATTCTCTATGGTGGCATTAAATAGGTTAATTTGATTGCAAAAAGTTTAAAATCAATAACAAATGGCAATTGCCCGTAGTTTTTTAATCTAAATATTCTTTTTTTAAAGTACCTAGTATCATTTATGCACTTGGTAACTAAACCATACAAAAAAAAAAATTTGGGGTGTGCTATATCGTCTGAACGACCGTAGGTGTTTTCCGTGATGAAAATTTATGTGGATTAAATATATTTATTTATTTATTCAATTTTAAGAGTATACAAATAAGACAATGTCTTTTTACAGTATCAGCTCTAAGGACAGCTAGATACATATTTTTTTATGATAAATTTTAGTTCAACTGATCGTTATAAAATTAACAATTAAAATCAAAGTGATGATAGATTTGGCTAAGGCAGTAATTGGTTCACCCAAATTTTCAGGGAAAATACATCACACGCAAGAATTAAGAATTAGTCGTAGTTTGCTTAAGGTTGTTTTCGAAGAACCAGAGCAAATAGGAGCACAGTACGTAATCTAATGAATTATTAAAGTTTCCACGAGCATGAGCCTAATTCTAATCTCTGGTGGTTTAAATTTAGCCGCAATACGAAAACTAACAAAAATACCATAAGCTGTACCACATTTATATGATCGCCCCAACTTTAAGCGTTATTAATAAATAGCCATAAACTTGTTAATTTATAAACTATATCAATTTTACAACCCAATATGGAAAATAAAACCTCGCACGGATTTTAAAGATGCAGAAATATCGTTAATAAACATACTAAAAAAAATAGGCCCGAGTATGGATACTTGTGGTACTCCAGATGTTATTAAGAATTCATCAGATGAACCATTTTTAATTTTAACCTTTTGTCTGCTAGAACAAAGGGCATGGCAAAGTCAATGCATATTAGTACAGCAAGAGCTGTACATGTACTGCAGGACTGCAGCCCTCTCGGAAACCAGATTGAAATTCATTAATTAAATTATTTTTCGACAAATGAAGAGCAATTTATGAGTTCATAATTTCCTCAAAGGATTTTAGATAAACATGGTAGAATACTTATGGCTCTAAATTCATCTTCCCTTTTTGAATGATTAGTTTTGTTGACAGGAACGATGTCAGCTCCCTTCCAAAAGTCCCGAAAGAAAGACTGGGTCAAACAACAATTTAACATAATATGTCAGATGATTAATTATGGTTCGACTTAACATGCTGATTATTTGGGGTGGAATCCCGTCAGATCCAACAGTTGGCGAGTGAATTAATGATAAAGTTCTAGCGACTGATAATACTATTAATTGGCGTAACACGACTAGTGACTAAAGACTGAAGACAGAATCACTTAAACAAGACGACTCAAATTAACGGAAAGAGCTGGGATTTTAGTTAGTCGGAATGTCTGCAAATTTTTCCACAAAACTTTAGCTGAAAGATTGCCATTAAATACTTTTGAGAATGCAGTAACTTTGCTTTTGCGAATAAGATTATCAACCCAATTACGGTATTGCTTAAACGTTTTCCAATCCTCCACACTTTTGAATGGCGTCAACAGTAATGCAGATAGTTTTTCCTGTTAATGTGCCTCTGCACTTCCTGTTTTGGCCACGTGATGGATTTATTGCTTTTAACAGGAACATATTTTAGAGGGACAATTATATCAAGTACGTAGAGAATTCGTTTATTAAAATATTTAAAGTTATGATTTAAATCAGGCGAATAATATACACCACTATACTACTTCATCATCCTATATTCCGGACAAAGACAACCTATTAATTTAAAATCATATAAGCCATAAATTAGGTCATGGGTAGTGAGTGCACGGTCAGAGTTGCACGAGATAAACTATAGCCGAGTAATAGTCCCCTAAATTTCATGTCAGGGCTGTCATCACTTAGAAAATCATGATTGAAATCACCCATTATAAGAATATCATTGTAATTTTTCAATAGCCTGTCAAAAAATTTCTTAACAGAATTGGTGAATTTGATACCTGCTGATGGAACATATATGTATAACGCCCATAAGCATTTTACAATCGGCAGAGTTTATTATCTAATAAAGCTCTATACCGTGTGAATTACACTCGCATCATATTCGATTGAATAACATTGTTTTGAAGTTGAAATTCAATTTATGTCAATCGCTTTTGATCAGCTGTTATATTTTACTGTTTTTTGTATAATATAGTGATTTGCTTGATAAAACCTGTGATTTTTGTGGTATGTAGATGTGATATTATAGATTGATCTGATTGATAAAATCTTTGTTTAATTGTGCATATAATTTGATTTCTAAAATCGGTCTTTTTGTGCCGGAAATTTTATATTTCGTCAGTCTAAATTATACATATTTACATATTAGTTATTAATTGCTGTTTAAAATGAGTGCGAATAAAAATTTTTTGGGATGTAAAGAAATGGCGATCATTTGGATAAAACACAGGCAAGTTCTTTGTTAAAATATTTAGATACAAATCTACCTCTAGTAGGTACACAGAATTTTTTGGTTGAAGACACTACTGCGATAGTTCTACATTAAATGATTGTAGAACAATACAGTCTAGTTCGAATACTCCCCTGATTGACGATCAAATAATTCTAATCCTTTTCAACTTCAAATTCGAAGTTATCATTTTCAAATTGGAAATAATCAATATCAAATTGGAAATAATCATTTTTAATTTAAATATTAAAAACTCACAGGGTACAACAATATTTATGATCAAAACTTTATTAATATATACAGTAAATTAAAAAATCATATCGACTGAATTAAAACATCTGGTATGAATTTTTGAATATATGCAACATATTTAGCACAATTTGCAACAGATAAATTTGGCAAATTTCGTTGTAAATATTTTTCAGCCTTTGTAAACGAAATTCGGTTTGGGTCAAATCACGTGCTGAAAACTGTGGCATTTCAGTTGTTAAATCTCGTTTAATAGAGGACTTAAGAGCCGACCAAACAAATTCTATGGGCTTTAACATTGGGCTACAATTACCATTACAACTGGTGATTGATGTTTGGTTAGAGCATTGCGTAAACAATTGAGTACGAACTCATTCGCTTGCGGGGTTTTAAATGCTCCTCTTCTTACTTCGTGATGAATAAGCCCCACATTACCTATTAAAAATGATTTTTTCCAATTTGATATTGATTATTTCCATTTTGGAAATGATTATTTCCAATTTGATATTGATTATTTCCAATTTGATATTGATTATTTCCATTTTGAAAATGATTATTTCCAATTTGAAAATGAAAAGGTATAGATCCAAATTTAGTATCTAGATCTGTTACACTAGATAAAAATGTTAGTTGATTTAAGTGATCCAGCGAAATGGCCAAAGCTAAGTGAAAAGATTATTCAACTAATTGTAGAAAATGGTCCCGTACAAGTTGATAATTTAAAGTTCCCTATTAAGAATAAAAGAAAGTCCAATCCAAATATTTATGATAGGGTGATGTCAAATGAACAGATCGTTAAACGAAATTGGCTTATATATTCTATTTCAACAGATGCCGTATTTGGTTTTTGTTGTAAATTGTTTACTTCTCTATGTGATGATAATATGACTCTTATTAATCAAAGATTTACAGATTGGAACCATTTAATCAGATTAGTTCAGTCACATGAAAATAGCATGAACCATTTACAATATTTTAAATCATGGAAATAATTAGAAAAACGCTTAAGATCAAATACAACTATAGATTCTAATCTTCAACGACAAATGACTGCAGAAGTTCGACACTGGAGGGTAGTGCTTAAGCGGTTAGTAATATTTGTTGAATTTCTAGGAACATAATCACTTGCATTTCAGGGAAAATTTGAAGCGTCGTATGATGCAAGTAATGGGCATTTTCTAAAACTGGTTGAATTTGTAAGTAAATTTGATCCTGTGCTTTCTGAATACCTTCGAAGAATAAATAATAACGAAACTAAATACAAATACTTGAGCAAAAATATTCAAAACGAGTTAATTCAAATTATTTCACATTCAGTAAAAGATAAAATTATTTCATTAATATTAAATGCAAAATATTATTCTATAATAGTTGATTGTACTCCAGATAAGAGTCATGAAGAGCAATTAACCTTAATTATTCGAAACAACATTTCATAATATTCTTAGAAGCCAACGTTACTAAAGGAGCTGGTCTTACTGAAATTGTATTGAATGAATTGTGCGAAATGGGGTTCTTACTGGAAAATTGTAGAGGTCAGGGTTACGATAATGGTTCAAACATGAAAGGCAAACATCTTATACGAACAAAAAAGCTAAGGGCTTTTTTTGTACCGTGCTCGTCCCATACATTAAACTTAGTTGTTAATGATGCGGCACAATGCTCGCGAGATGCTGTTAGTTTATTTGATAACATTTATATGTGTTCTTTTCGAGTTCTGTTAAAAGATGGGCAGTATTAACAATACATATTAATAACTGTGCTCTTAAACCAATTTGTACCACAAGATGGGAAAGCCGAATTGACGCCCTAAAACCATTAAAGGAACATATGGGAGATATTTATGAAGCTCTTCCATGCTCTACAGTAAATACTGCAGAAGCTTTGGGAGGTAACATTTCAGAATTTAAGTTTATATGTGCGTTAAATATTTGGCATAAAATTTTAGAGACTATTAATATAGTAAGCAAATACCCCCAAAATCCCAAAATGAATATTTTAGCTGCTGAGAACAGATAACGAATTTGAATTTTTTTTGCAAATGTCAACAAAATTTCTGACGAACTAGAAGTTCCCAATTGCTTTCCAAACCCAAATATTTTACAATCTCGTCGAAAGAAGTCTTTATTTGGCCATGAAGGAGTGGATGAACCTATTGTGGACCCAAAGCAAAACTTTAAAATTGAATTTTATTTTAAAATCATTGATCAATCAATTTCATCAATTACAGAAAGATTTCAGCAATTATCCAAACATACAAATATTTTTTCATTTTTATACGACATTCAATTATTATCTGTCATGTCTCCTGAAGATTTAAAAAAAAATTGTAATCATTTAAAAAAAGTGTTAACTAACGGAAGTACTTCAGATATCGACGATAAGGACATATTAAATGAACTTCAAATGTTACCGACGTTATTGGAACCGAACACTGTCTCTCTTGATATCCTAAACTATATTTTTAGCAACAACTTAACTTGCATTTCCAAATACAGTCATTGCTCTTAAAATTTTGTTAACAGTGCCTGTTTCTGTAGCTACTGGAGAAAGGAACTTTTCTAAATTAAAAATTGTTAAAAATTTTTTGAGGAGCACTATGTCACAAGAAAGATTAAATGGATTAGCTGTCATGTCAATCGAAAAAGATTAGACATATAAACTCGACTACAGTACTTTAATTGAGAAATTTGCCACGATTAAAGTCCGATTTAGATGAAGAAAAATATTTGCCCGACAAAATTTTTGCGTGTCGATTAGAGCTGCACGCAATAGAAAAAAACTCACTGGTTAAAAAGGGGAAAAATATGTAAACAAAAATGGCGATGCTATAATTTTTTGGCTGCTTAAAATTGGATGATATATTTTTGACGTTTATCAGTTGCGACAAAAATTAAATTGAAATTGCTAAAATAGTAAAATTTGCGGCATATTTTAATTCCGATGAGGGAGCTGTTGCTTGGCAAATGGACAGAATTTAGTAAGTCTCGTAATATTAAGCAGTTTCAAAAAACTTAATTTTAATTTAATATTCTTATTTCAAAACAGAATAAATGCTCGTCATATAAATGCTGCTTTGGCGGATCAATTTGTTCTTTCTTTTAAATTTTTGTGTGGTGTAAAATTCAGGCAGTTTAACAAAATTAAATGAATTGAAATGAATATAAAAAATGAATTTGTTTTTGAAAAAATTAATGAGATTTTTATGCCAAATGGAAGCAATTAATGTATACGGGTTTTATTATTAGTTGATTGTCGTTTTCGATGCTTCCATATGTGCTTTTTTCCTCGATCAAATATTTTTATTTTAACAAATTTCTATTTAATTGTTTCTGTTTTAAACCTTGTAATATTTTAAATATTTCGGGTTCCCCCTGACTTGCCAAATCAGCGTCAAGAGCTTTTAGTTTCAAAACTATCAACTCCCCAAAAGCGTCCAGTTCATCTTTTGGTAGTGCAGCTGGCGGCGGGACTAGGGTTGGCTGTGGGGCGTTTTTTTTCGCGAAAATTTCTAATGCCTGCCTCTTTATTTTTATACGCTCCAATTCATTCGATGCGTCTTTTCCTAAAAATATATGGAATTTGGTTCAACTACTGGTTCAACGACTACGGAAATTGGGATGTTATCACAATACTTACTTTTTCGGGGTGGTACGAAACTGGATCCAAAAATATCGTCATTTGAATCGGTATTAAGAGAAGAAGATGTTCTGAAATAAACGCAAAATTAATTAACAATATTTTCCGATTTAAATTTTTTTTACGAATATTTTGTTTACGGTCTAGGCTCAAACGTATAATCTAAAAACAATAAAATTTTAGCATGTTTGTACTCCTTTGTTGGTTTGCTTTGTCCGCTGGTTGTCTTTTTGGACCTGCTGTAGCACCCTCTCACTGATTCCCATTTTTTTTAATATCCGCACATTGTTAAGTATTCGCGATTCAACAGCTTTTAAAATATAAAGAGAAACATAATACTTTGCTCAGCAACATTGGAATACAGTGTTCATTCAAGCCGGTCAAACTGGAATATTGGGAGGAATATTGCGGGTATTAAATAAAATAAAAAAATCTTTGTACTGTAAATAATAAACGTACAATATACATAAGTACGCGTTTATTGAATTAAATTGTTTTACTTCATTGTTATTTATAAAGTGAAGTGGCAATCTTTCTGCGTTGTTCTGGCCAATATTCCTCTTCGTACAGATATTCTTCGTTATATGTATGTATTACCTGGAAATAAAATTTACTATAAATAAAGTATGTACACAACCTAAAATCTATTTCATTTTAATACCATTTTCTTTTCCGTTATTGGAGGTGGTTAAATCCGGCGCAGGTAAAACCAGGTTGCGTAATATAACCATTTTCTTTGCTACTATAATTGAAAATTTCATATTTATAAATTTTAAATTTTAAATTATAAACACCTACCATTCGACATGTTGTTTATATTTCTACTATAATCATTTAACGTCTAGCAGTTGTATTGGTTTCCATAGCATACTTTTCTTGTGTTTGGGTTAGTTTGTTACTATAAAATATCAAAAAATATTGTCGGGTCGAGTATATTTTATAGTTAAATTTTCATTTCTATAGTAACAATTGCTCAAAATCACGACAAAAAACACTTGCAAAATTTTGCATGTTTATATTGCCGTTCTTGTCATCCAAACGAAAGTTGTAATGTACTAATCTCTTTTTTTTTTTGCAAGGCAAACATTTTTTCTACATCTAAATCGGCCTTTGCACGAAATAATAATTTTTTACAATAAATTATTTTATCCACTTTTGATATATAATAGCCCGATAACTATGCTGATTTCAAATAAAGAAAATGTAAAATAACTCATTGTTATTGTATAACCCACGCTGCTAGGGGCAACGTGAGCTATATTTGGTATAACAAAATGTTGAGTAGTCATTGTAAAATTATTCGTATTCAAATTGAATGAAAAACTATATTCCAAAAATTAATTAAATTAAAGTACACCATGACAATTTAAAGAACGGTCACTTTGATAAAATGTATTTCAAAATTCAATGCTCCAGTGTGAAAACACAAAATGGAACTATTCTTTACTAATTTACGAAACTTATTTCAACAAAAGTGGATAAAACGTTGTATGGCACTCGTGAGCAAAGAGATATTATCCACTCGAGATAATGTCCCACTCGGCTATCGCCTCGTGGGACAAACTTATCCCTCATGGATAATATCTCGTTTTGCTCACTAGTACCATAAATAACTATATACTCGTAAATGAGTATAACTTGTTTTTTGTCTTCGCTTTGAATTATTTTATATTATTTAATTTAATTTTTCTAATGTTATGTGATAACAGAGTATGAATTTTGTGTTGTTTATAAACGAGGAATAGGCCTACTGGGGATACCTCAATAAAAAATGCATCATTTTCTATCCACTTTGTGCCATTATATATTAAGGTTTATACCTTTAGCTATAAGATCTATCTGATTTGATATAAGTTATAAGTCTGAAAGAAATTTACTTAATGAAAGGTACTTCAGGTGATGTGCAATATACATAAGTATGTATGTATATACTAAATTAATAATAAACTTGACCAAAAATTATATACATATATTGAATAAAATAAGTACAAATTATTTGGGCGCAATAAAATATAAAAATGCACTAGGCACTAAAGTGCTTGCGGACCGCCCCTGTATATAAACAGCAAATCAAATGTTGCATTTAACGCGTTCCATCGTATAATGTTATATTTAATACCCTTACGGATATAAATAGCTAGAAGAAAAAGGAATTGAAAGATTAATGAAATACAAATAACGTAATGTAATGCACATACATAAGTAATGCATAACATAATGCTACAGCCACCAATCCCAAAAACGCAACAACTCTAAGTTAGCATCAGCGAATCTAGAAATAAAAATTGTTAAAAACTGAATATAACAACAATAATATTAAGATACTTTAAATTTTGATTCTTCATAATAAATACATTCCACTTACACCGGTAAACTTCAACTCTTATTGTGGATCGTTTAAATTATCAAGACTATTACAGACAACAAACGGGCCAGTTTTAAACATTTGAGCTCTAATTTGACCATCAATGATTCTTATACCCGCAATTTTTTTTCTTCTTCACCATCATAGCCAGGTAAACGTGATACTTTTAGAATTTTGGGCAACCTTGTAATATTGGCTCATAAAACTACTTTTATAGAAGATCATAGGAAAACGTATTATAAGCACCAATTCAATGTTATTATTGAGATTCAAACAGCTGCAAATTGAAGCAAAAATTCGCACTCTGTTTTGGTTTTCAATTCGTGATATGCCATTTACCATGACTTCGAAGCTTCCCTTCATAGCATCCATTTCGTTCTTAACTTTATTGTTGAGACAGTGAAGTTTTTGCGCAACCATATCGATTTTTTTTTAATATTTTCGCGGTTTACAGTTTTAATATCTTCACTTAATACGGAAGTAAACTTCACGATTTGCATTTCAATTAACTGTCACTTTTTCTAGAGCCGTTCTCTAACTACAGTGTTCCCAATCATTGTAAATCGCTAATCGTTTTTCCACTCTACATATAGCTCCTATTTATCCACTCTTCGTAGACCCCTTCGTTTTAAAATAATTGTTGCCGACTTATTTTACTTTCTCATTCTGAGAGGCAACTGTCGACACCGTAGAACTAGTTCCTCATGTTGATATGATAGTTCAAGTAAGGAGTATTCTAACAGGATAATAACGCACTATTGTCAGTATTGAATCCTAATTACATAACTTATACCATATCAAGCATATTATTAACGAACATATATTCCAATCGATATTTGAACTCAATGTTTTTCCATCTCATTTATCAAACGGTGTTGACATAAACATTTATATTATGGTTCATTTTCGGCATTTTCTTTGTTGTTTTTTATCCACCCAAATGTGTATGGCTGCATCGCATAACTCAAAACCATATGACGAACAAAACAAAACAGAAAAAAACACATTTCTGTGCTCTTGTAATTACTAAAAATACAGACAATGAAAATGATAATTAGCACATAATTATCGTAAATGCCGCGCGAGAGAGAAATGAAAAAGTCATCAACATTTTTTTTTTTTTGTGTATCCTTGATTCATTTTTCTCGTGTTTTCCACTTTTTTTTTTTTAATGCAATGAAATGAAAATTATTGAACAAAAAAAAAATTAAAATTGATAGCAGCACACCAAATACAATAATTATTCGTCTTTTTCGTAATGAATTTAAATTCAGTGGGTCGTAAAAACATCTATGTACACGAGAGCAAGATGACAATTACTGTAATCTAATTAATCTAATTAGATTTTCGTTTATTTTTTTGTTTTTGTTTTTTTTTTTTTTTTTAATTTTAATTTTAATGAGACTTGTATATTGGATAAGCGCTGGATGAAATAATTAAATATTTTTTTTTTACATCTTTTACGTTTTTCAGGCAGCCTGCATAGCAATTTCTAACGAGCGCTGTCCCCAGAAGATCTGAACCAGACGATATGGTAAGTGTTTTTAATTTTTTTTCGAATTTCCGAATGTATCGTAAAGTATGTGCAGAATGAACGTAATATAAAGGAATATAAAATCTATCACGTTTGGTACACGTTTGTGAAAGACATTCCCACGAGACGGAATTGTACACGTTGACTGAATCACAAACAGAGAAGATTACAAAACAGAACAAAGAATCGAAAAGTACAATCGATTCACTTTGAATTATTGTTTAGAACAAAATATTTATTAGATTTAGCTGTGTAATGCAGGAATAGTGCTCCTTCGGAGAGATAAAAATTATGTTATGGATGAATATGATAAACAACAAAAAAACTTGTGATATAGTTAAGCTAAAAAGCTCCGTTGTCAGATCATCTCTTTGCTGCATTAAAATCCTTTCTTTCATAAATGTGTCCATAAAACAAAGTGAACCATCATATCCTTTTCATAAATTTTTACATCGGAGAACAACGTCCATTTTCATTATAAAATGTTGGGTAAAGTGCAGTTAAGCTACACAATACATTTAGAAACAACTAACTTATATAGTAGTTTTGTATCTAAATCCTTAGAACTGTGAAATATTTATGCGTCGTTACACGGTTACTCTTTTTTGGCACAAATTCCTAAATTTTATTTGATATTACGAGTAGCGATATCCACCGTAAAATGAATTAGGGGCTGTGTTCTTGAATTGTGACAAAATAAAGTCGGCCTTATGATATGAAGTTTTCCACACTTTTTCTAGGTTATCAAAAATGTTTTTAAGGCTGGTTGTACAGGGAATTTGAAGTCCAAATGTCATGCATTTTTTGTTAAGGTTCCCTGAACAATTTCAGTCGAAATCGCAGTATAAACTTTCAGATTAATTTATACATCAGAGTAGAGGACTAGTTTTAAGCTTAGTTGATGAAGAATTTATTTATCTAATTCAAACGTCCGACAAGAAGTTTTCACAATCTCTTAACAATTATAGTTGAAATCGCAATGTAAACGTCAAAAATAAAGTTATTCCTAGGTTTAGGGGGTAGTTTTTGGCAATGTCCGTGAGGCGAAAAACCATCTACTTCAATTACTATAGGTACCGTAGTACATATCTCTGGCGAAGTATACTTAAAGTGTCAGTCAAAAAGTGATATATAAAATTTCCAGACTGATAAATTTCCTGGCGGTAGTTTTTAGGCTCGCAGGATGGAGAAGTAGGTCAGCAGCTACTATTTGTACCATGGGAGTCCATTAGTTCAAATTTCTGGCAAGGAGTGCTAAGGCCCTTTAATTAGTTTCAGTCAAAAGGAACCAATTTGAATTAAATTTTGAATTTGAATTACCAATTGAAATTTTGATTGAAACTGAAACGAGCCCTAGCCCTCCTTGCCAGAGATTTGAACTCAGGTTCTACACATAATTAGAAGTTGACATACTCTCCGCCAACGAGTTCTATCGGTATCCAGGGGAGTTAATTAGTCTGAAAACTTTATATACCATGATATTTTGACTGAAACTTTTTCAAAGTCCGTTAAAACCTACTACTAGATATTTGAACTTAGTCCATATCCGATAGAACATGGAGTAGCTGCTTAAATTGTTTGTCTCTTAAACTGATTAACTACCCTCTAAGCCCGAATTGCTCCTGAATAGTACCATTTTCCCAAGGAATAACTTTTATTCGAAAAATTTTGTAAATAAATTAAATTTTTAGTGCTAAATATTTCAATATGAATTGTAGTTTTTCCAATTGAAATGTATTTCAGCTGTGAAACTAATAAATATGTAGAATCTGTGGATTTAACGGGCTCAACACTTTTTTTTAAATTATTGCGAAAGCCAAGAGGAGTAAAGGTTATAAAATAATGAATCGATAAGTGAGTGACCAAATATACGAGTACTCTTTAAAAGAGGATCTTTGATAGTAATCCGTTTGATTCTTTAAGTTTCTTATATCGCAGTGGTTTGTATATCGATATTTTCAGTTGTGAGTTTAGATGTGTTGATCAACCAAGCATTGTGGTATAACCAGAGTTTTTAATGTAAAATGTTTCTGCAGAACCACAATAATTAAAGCGGGACGGACCAATTCAATTTTTCAACCACAGGGAAGTTTAATCGTTCTCCTAAAGTATGTATACATTTTATTTTATTTGGTTGTTATTCATCATTCGTTTTTTTGTACTAATTTTCTAAAACAGTCGGAATTGCCATTTAGAATATTTCGGGTTCTGCGCTTCAATCTTGTAAAAAATACTATAAAATTTTAAAATAATAAAAATGTGATATACAGAGAGTCTATCTATCAGGCTAATGAACGACTGCTCGATAGATCTATTCAGATATTTGTAAAAAAAAAAATGGAAAATTGAAGCTACTTCTATCATCCACTTAAAAATATTGGCACTCGCAGCACTTAGAATTGTGTTTATTTTGACTACGCTACGTCATTGTTGTTTTCATTATATTGTTACGTTTTTGCCTTGTCAATTAAAGTTCGTATCACTGGATCGTGAATAATACAAAATCAATTTAATTTATCACCAACGAATTTATTTAGTTAACTCAAGAATTATTACAACACAGTTTATTAATAAAAATTCACAAAATCACTTTATATAAATTATTCTCAAATTTTACTGTACACTTATAATTTTTATTTCCACTAAAACACTTTTTAAATCACTTTTTAATTCCTTTTTAATCTTCACACTGTCGCTTACCAAATACTACTAATACAATTCGACTTCGTTCGCCTTTTTATATACACAAACCAAACTTCTAGAAAGCTTATGAATTTTCTAGTTAAAATACCGTAGAAACATTTAGAACAATTTTAGCATAGAAAATTCCATTTTAGTACAGTTAAACATTGAGCTATTAATTTAACTTATTCTATTACACACTAGGTGTCACCGTCACAATGTTTTGTTATTCTAAAAGTATACATTCATGAGGAAAAGTGCGAATACATTTTATCCATATATAAAAATGAGACGGACATACTAAAACTTTTTTTTCTTTCATAATGTTACTATGATCTTATAAATTTTGAGCAACTCTTACGAAAAATTCTAAACAGGTTCATTTTTACGATTTATCGATTCTTTATCGCCAATGATAATTTGTGGATTGCGGTAAATATTATTAAATAACACATTTTGAATAGGCATCTTCATAATGCAAGGAAATCATAAAAAATGCATCCTTTTATCATACATCTTCTATCTTTTGAAATAGAGCAAATGATTAAATGTAAATCAGCTACTAGTTTTCTAGTGTACTAAATGAAAATGGCAGATGTACTAAAAATTATTTTGGTATATTTGCATGCTGAAATAAAAATTTCTAATATGTGTCTGTCTGTACTCATGAAAGGGAAAAACTGTGATCTCAATAGAATATCTGTATAAAAAGCAAGATTTTCATGTACATTTAACAAATCGTGTAATTCAGTAAAATGAGTCAAAAATGATAAAATGACTAATTCAAGAACGTAAGAGCCAAGGCTGGGCAAATTACATTACACTGAGTAATTAAAATAATTTTTCGAATTACCGCAAACTTAGTAATTAAAATACTAGTTACAATTACTTTGGATTGTAATTTGTAATTAATTATTTGTAATTATTATTTATCTAAATTGATTGTTATATCTCTAAATTGATAAATTTGGTTTGACAAAATTCGTTTAGTGAAAAAACGTTTCAACATTAGGTTTCATACTGATGGCTCTAGAACCTAATCATAATAAGCCTTGTAAAAGTGGAAACAAGAAGAAATTACAAAACGAACGTTTTTTTGGAAAACGAGTAATTAAAATACAAGTTACAAATTGTAATTTGTATTTTCATTACCTAATTCAAATACATGTAATTCGTTACTACCCAGCCTTGGTAAGATCTATAATTGGTAATGTTTGGTGATAAGTAACCGAACAAAATGATCAGGTATCGTTGCTTTTGTGATGGTTGAGACTGACCAGGACGCTAAAGTGAACTGTGAAGTGTATCAATAAATGTGTTAAATGATGCGTTAATCGCAAACAATTTGGGACTAACCACTGGACATTCCAACAGGACCCGTCAACCATCTCTTTCAACAGTGGCCTCCACACCCGACCGAATTAAATCCGATGGACTTCTCCATATGGTATATTTGGCAGGCCAATGTGGCAAAACAAAAAATATCAAAATGTGGAAACATTGAATCATTGAATTGCTTCGTCGAGAATGGCAATGGAAATTCTACAGGCTCACATTCGTGCCCGGGCAATGCCTTCATCGGAAGGCTTGATGCTAGCATCCGCGCCGGAGATATCGAACAGTGACATATTTTTGAAATCTAATCTATTTTTCACATTATCTCAACATGGTAAATAGAAAGAATCATAGTTGTGGAAACTACAGAATTTTTAATTGGTGAAACTTGGCGTGACCCACGCTGTATATTGGTTGGCTGTTCTAACTAAGGCTTTCTCTCCTGGGTTATTGATAATCTCCCTCAAACCTTCCCCAAACAATTGCTTTTGAGGTTGGTGGCAGCTTTTACCTGCCTGAGTCATTGCCCAGTTTCAGTGTGCAAGATGACTTCGTTAACTACGACTGCCATCACCATTTCTCAGCAGTACCATAAACTACTTCAATACCTCAGCTTCCTACAATCATTTCTTAATCTTCCCTCGGTTGTTATGTTGGTGATTGGAGCAAGTGGTGGTTTCAGCTAAAGCCGCATTAGGTGGAAATGTCATAGCTCGATAGCCGATGCATACCGTTTTAGTGTTTCTCCACACTTTTTATAACGGTCCTTGAACTCCATACGATCGTTTTTTGGCGTGCGGTTACTTACAAATTTCATTTGATAGTGTTTTTTGTTTGTAAGTTTCTACTTTCATACACTTTTCACAACAGTTAAGTTATAGTATCGTTTGAAGGGAAACGTTAATACACATTGATTGATTCATAATCAATTACTTTAGTCCAAAAGGACTGTATTGGATAGTATTGCACCCCTGGCAAAAATGGGCAAAACTGTTGTTGGTCCTAAACCACTTTACTCGACATTTTGAAGGTCCCTGATTACAATGAAGTAAAAACAAAACAAACATCCTTTCGAGTGTCTAAACCCAGTCGATGATTTGGATTTGTTTTCATCAATATGTTTCTTTGGTCAAGGCGGGGAATTGATATGCTTTTGGGACGTACACCGTCAAGACAATCTTCCCATATGAATTGACCCAAAACCACGTGATACTATAATATTGCTAAATTTTTTATTTTTGCTATTGGTTGAGATGGAGTTGAGGCCGGGTTGGATTATGGTTTAGTAAGCTGTTGAGCAACTTTGATGTACGCTTGCGTTGAGTTTGCGATTAATTTGAGGGTTGAATTGGGTTCCATTTGCAGGTTGAATTTTTGGTTGAGGGTTGAATTATAGTTTACTTGAGTTGAATTCATTACGGTTGTTGGTTTTAAGACAGTTTGGGATGTATTTAAGTGCTGGGTTGCAAGTCGAGTTGAGGTTGAGATGAGGTTGGACTAGGGCTGAGTTAAGATTGAGTTGAGTAGGAGTCAGCGATTAAGTTGGGAATTTATTTGGGGTTGGGTGTAGGGTTAAGTTGGAAGCTAGCTTAAATTGTTTTGGTTGAGTTCATTATCGAATGTAGTTCGAGTTTCGTTTTCATTATCGAGTCGCGTTGATTTAAGGATTGAATTGGACGGTGAGTTTGGCTAAGTTGAAAGTTCAGTTAGGGTCGAATTAGAGGTTGATTTAGGATTCATCCGAGTCATAGACAGAAGCAGTTTTTGGTCCGTGCTGGTATTAGGGATTGAGTTGAGGTTAAATTGAGAGCTAAATTTTTGGTCGAGTTTTAGGCTTCATTTAACTGTTCGGGAGTTATTTTGTGATTGAGTTGAGATTTGAGTTTAAAGTTAATTTGACTTGTTCAGAGTTGAGTTCATATATTCATATAGTTTTTCAGACCGTATTGATTTGAAGATTGAGTTGGGCATTTAGTTGAGGGTTGCGTTGATTGTTGAGCTATTGCCGGCCAGAGTGTTGTGTTGTAGCTTAGCGATGGGTTTCGGTTATGTTTTTATTTCGGGCTTCATTCTGGGTTAGATATGGAGATTAGATAAAATTTAGTTCATGTACGTATGCAGATTTTGAACCGTGTTGAGTTTTGGGTTGAGTTAAAGGTTGAGTTGGAGTTGAGTTATGGTTGAGTTGGGTTGAATACCGTTTGAGTTGAAGTTTACTTGTATTTGAGGGGGAGTTTGGGGATTAATTTGTGGTCGAGTTGAGGGTTTAGTGAGAGGTTAGACTGAGTTGATTTGAGTTGAGTTCATACATGCATGTAGGTTTCGAATCGAGTTGGCCGTTGAGAAGTTGGTCGAGATTTGGTTCGAGCTAAGTTTAGTTCAAATTTAGTTAGGGTTGAGCTAGCTTGAGTTGGGGTTGAGTGAGAGGTTCGATTGGAGAACTATTTGTAGGTTGTTTTGTGAATTGAGTTAGGCATTGAGTTTTGGGTTAAGTTTAGGGTTGATTTGAAAGTTGATTTATTCTTGAACGGGTGATTGAGTTGAGGGTTGGGTTGAAGGATGTTTTGCTGATTGCGTTGGGTATTGCATTGAGATTGAGTCTCAAATTGAGTTGGAGGTTGAGCTGAAGATTGAATTAATAAGAGGTTCAGTTAGGGATTGATTTGGGAGTTGAGATAATTTTATCACTTCGTGAGATTTCAGCAATTTATATTTTATGCTGTATGTTTCTGTTGATACTTTTGATTCATATTGTTTTGCTACACGTATCGTATTTAATCGGTCTATTTCGATCGGAATCTAATAAAGTTAATGAGAGTGAAACTGTTTATGAGAAAGGGTGGGGTGAATACATTGACATATAAGAATTAGTGCGAATGACTTGAATAGAGATGTGAAAGGTTTTATGTTTATGATATGATATTGTAGAGGCTAACCACTACAAACTTGGAATAACACGTTCCACATCGAATGCGCATTGGATTGACCTCCCCTTCGTGCTCTGCTGGACCAATCGCAGCAACACGGACACATACAAACAAATACAAAATAAATTTAATTCTTTCTTTTTCGGCGTTTTTAATAAATAAAATATGATGTAGATCTACAGGCCAACCATAAAGCATAATATGGGATTATCTTTACTGTTACGCAGTTATTAAATTTAGCTATAAAAACTATTATCATAAAGTAGATATTTTGCAATAGCAATTGTTGAGCACAAACATTTATTTGAGACATTCATTAATATTGAGAAAATTAATTTTAGGAACCACCAAGTAAATTTCGATTTTTGAGCGGGATCTTCTGAATCATTCAATCGAAAACTTAAATACGGCGCACTTTTTAAATAATTTGGAAAGTTTTCGGTCGATAATTGATACGCTCGGGTAAGATGTGTTTCTTTGTTCTAACAAAAGTGTTCTTGAACTATAAGAAAGTGTAGTTGCATGTTCCTTCCTCAATAATTGACTTAAGTATTAACTTTTGCTTCATGTGCACAGTGTGATGATGCAAGCGTTGACAACAGTTAGCTCAACAAAAATTGTGTGTGGCTACTCACCTCCATCCCTTTACCTCAGATGTGGATGTCATACGACCCATAACAACAAAGGTTAATATAACAGCAGACGACGTATCTTAGGAGTCAGCTGAATTTTATTTCGTATAAAATTGGAGTGAACCCACTGCAATTTGACAGAATTTATTCATCGGAGATTTGGCCGACAGGTGTTGTAATAAAACCATTTATCAACTATAATCGAGAAAACCACCGGGAGTGTCTCTGCCCGAGTTCTCGTTAGTTAAGTGTTACGAAAATATATTTTGAAGTTAAAATTTTGGTTTTGAAACATATTGATGAAGTTAGAATTTTGATGCAGATTAAACTTTTTGATATTTTATGTTTGAGTGAGACTTGGCTTCATCCAAAAATATCATCTTCTAGCGTGGCAATTTCGGGTTATAAAATGCTACGTCATGATCGTGTTGCTGGTAAGAAAAAATCAGGAGGTGGGGTGGCCGTGTATTTTACATCGTCTTTAAATATCAAATGTGTTAATCGTCTTGTTTTGGGGAAGACTGAGTTTAGTATTTTAGAACTAAACGTTAAAAATACTAAGTATGCGTAATTGTTGGCTTATAATCCACCACCAATAATATTAAATGACATCGACGTTATTGTGACTTTGTTTATGGATTACATAAATAGCTATTCCCATGTGATAATTCTCGATGATTTTAATATTAATTTAAATACTACCCCGAATCGATTTCTCGAAAATTTAAATGTACTCAATTTATTTGTTGTTCCATTTCAATTTGTAAGAGAATCTTAATTCTGGTGAGTGAGGCTGACTCTGATAAGATAATTCATTTCGACAAAATTTCCCTTCCGTCGATTTCCGACCATTATTTGAAGTTCAAACGGCCAAAACCAACATACTCCTATATCCCGGTGTACAATAATATTGACGTGGAGCTAATGGAAAACATCTTTGTTGAACTGAACTTTGAAATGTTAAAGTTCCTCGCTAATTTGGACAACATTTTGTAATTTATTTCACAATTTTATAGATATCATACACCAGCGTTGCATTCCGGTAAAAAAAATTCTCGATTTTAATCCAGCAGCACCCTGGCTTAACACTAAAATTATTAAACTAAGCACATTGAGAGATGAAGCCCATCAATTATGGAAAAAGCACCGCGATCTTGGTCACAAAGCTAAGTATTGTAACTATAGAAATCAAGTTACTAGACTAAACAGAGCCTTCTAGAGTATAGAGCCATAATCTTAATGACGTATTTTTTAGAAGCTTTTTTAGTGGTATAACTTTTTACTAATTTCCATAAGAATCCATAGTAAAAATGGTGTGTTTTAGCTGCAAGTTTTTCAATGAAAAAACCAAAAATATCATAAAATGTTTATATAAAAGTTTTTTACATATCTTCAAGAACAATTTACAAGAAGGCTATATTGGTATTAAGTAAATATTAATTGCAGAAATGTTAAAATTAAATTATTTCTAAAATATATTTTTTCGAACTTTCATTTTGAAAAATACATCAAAGTTGGCTCTGTCGAATTAAAATAATACTTGTTAAATTTATCTTTAGTTTTACTAGTGTACGTAAGATGTCTAAAATGGTTACAGAAAAATACGAAAAAAAATTATTTAATCACAAAATTAACAAACGTTCGTATATATTGTGAATTTGTTTTGCTTTTCCTACAATTTTTGAACTTGAATTTTCCCCAGGTGGTAATTTTTGGTATGATTTTACCAAATTTTTTCGGCCATCACTGCCATCTATGTAATGTATATTGACCTAAGGACCAAACGAATTGTAGTAAGCTTTTATTTTAATTTGACCAGAATGCTGTTGTTATGAATTTTTTTTATGTTTTGGTTTAAATAAATCAATTATTATAAGAAAATGAAAACGATTTACTTAAACGACATTCATATATGTTGAAATTCAAATATTTATGAAAGAATTTCAGAAATCATAATTAAGAATTTGTAACGTTTTCATTTAAAATTTTGTCTTAGGAAAAAAAGTTATTTCCCATATGTTTTGTGTGTTTTACTATGAAAAGTTTCGTTTTTTCCTCGTTTCTAATTCCTTTATAAAAGCTGTGTTTTTTAGACTATGGCTTTGTATAATCAAGGTTGCTTTGGCCTTATCCGTGAATGTAAACAAAAATATTATTTCGGTAATCCAACGGTTACCATGAAGCGGCTTTGGAATAATCTTAGATCAGTTGGCAAAGCTGATACAAATTCTAGTAATACTATACCGTTTTCGGCTGATGATATCAATTTACATTTTTCAGCCATTCCTTCTACTAGTGTCGTGTTACCATTAATGAATTCTAATGATGATTCTATGTCTGGATTTCAAAGTTCACCGTTCCAATTTAAATGCGTCACAGACCTTTATTTTGTGAATCTCATTGGAAAAATTAAATGAAACGCGGCTGGACATGATGGGATGAGCCTTAAGTATCTAAAATTAATATTGCCGTTAATTTTACCTTATCTAACTTTTATAATAAATGAGTATAATAACTCGTATTGTCCAATATTATGAAAAACGGCCATAGTTATAAAAGTAAAGAAGTTCACAATTTACATGATCTAAGATCACTAAGTTATAAGTGTATTACCCCTATATTCTATCTAAGGTGTTTGAATTAGCTTTAAAGGATCAAATTTCATTGTATCTTAGTGATTCACATTTATTAAATCGTTATCAATTTGGATTCCGTAAGTTTCATAGTACAACTTCCGCCTTGGTTAATGTTGTAGATGATATCTCATGTATCCTTAATGCACCTAAATCTTTAGCGGTAATTGTCCTCTTGGATTTTTCCAACGTGTTTGATTCTATTAATCATCAGCTTCTCTTGCAAAAGCTTAAATTATTTTATAATTTTTCGGGCTGTTCTATTCGTTTATTATCTTCCTATCTGTCGGATAGGACTCAGGTTGTAAATTTATTAGGTCATTATCACAAACAGCTTCGGTTACTTGTGGAGTCCTTCACGGGTCTATTATTGGGCCAATATTATTTTCCATTTTCATTAATGATTTAGCTGAGTGCATTTCTGGTTCAAAATTCCATTTCTACGCGGACGATGTTCAATTGTATATTGGTGGTTCATTAGAAAATATAAATGAAATTTTTTCAAAAATTAATGAAGATCTGCGAAGTCAACGTCAAATGGTCTTATGTTAAATACAAAGGAAACACAGGTTATATTTATTTGTAGAAGCAATTACTCGGGTATAATACCGGATTTATATATTAATAATGATAAATTAACATTAGTTGATACAGTTTGTAATCTGGGTCTACGCATGAATAGCAGTTTCACTTGGAGCGACCACCTCATTAAAACCTGTCGCAAGCTAAACTCTATTCTGTATGGCTTAAGACTTCATAAAAAGATTTGTCCGGAGAACTTAAGACTATTATTGTGTTCCAAAATAAATTATAATGACAACGATGTTGATAGTTCAGCAACCAGAATAAGAGAGAGCGTTTCTCGCTTTATTATTATACAAAATTAACATTTAGTAACAGTAACTACCGTACAATCAAACAGGTTATTCATCTACTACTCTACAATTATACAATAGAATATGTTAGCAAATACAATACGAGGTATGATACACAAATACACTGCAAGATTATAACATCTCCCTCTCCTTAAAAAAATGGAAAAATACTTTGATAACGCGATATTATAATACATACATTAGAAAATTACTTGGTTAATTAACAATTATATAATATAAGATTTAACATATCTATGATTACAAATTCAACCTATTAGGTTCTTTCCTGATTCTGGTAGACCTCCTCAACGTTGTTTCTTCTATTGGACTTACTAGTTGGTTCGTAGTATCGGACTTATCTGGGTCCGCACCATCGTTCGTGTTAGATACTGTCGGAGTATCTTCTTGTACCGTTGACTCTGTCACTGGAATGTCCTCAACGTTGATTGCATCTCGCTGTCTTAATTGGTATTGATGCATAATTTTGACCTGATCTCCTTTTTTTATCATATATTGCCGAAGTCCAATAGGTTTAAGTACCGTCGCCGGTTCCCATTTCGTTCCTTTGTTTAAACGAACGTATACCTATCGCCTTCAATGAAAGATTTATGATTAATATAAATATTTGATTGATTACCTTTAATTGAAGTTCCAAATGGTGGTTTTAGTTGTGACAGTCTGGTTCTTGGATCATGTTTTAACAACAAGTTTGATGGTGATTCACGCTGTACTGCTGTCGGAGTAGTGCGATAATTTATCAAAATATTGTCTAATACCCGTTGTAGTTCTGCTGTCGAGTATTGCCCATTTTCCGGTAAATTTTTCTGCAAACTTCTTTTGATACTTTGGACTGCCCGTTCAGCAATACCATTACATTGTGGTATGTATGGTGGACTCTTCAATGGAGCAATTCCATTACTTCGACAAAATTTTGTAAATTGTATAGAACCGAAAAGTGGACCATTATCTGTTACTAGCTCCTGTGGCAATTCAAATATAGCAAACGTCTGTCGCAGCTTCTGTATGACATCATTTGCTGTTGTTGAGCTCATTAAATAAACATCAATCCATTTCGACGTCGAATCAATAATGACCAGAAAAGTTCTTCCATATAAATGAAAAAAATCGGCATGTAACCTATACCAATTTTGATTATGTTTCGGCCATCTTAACGCCTCATTCTTGAAGTCGTCCACATTCATATTTTGTCCACTTTGACAAATGTTACATCCCCTCACTATACGCTCCACATCAACATCTATGCCAGGCCACCAACACACCGATCTACTTAACATTTTCATACGTGAAATGCCTGGATGTCCGTTATGAAGTAACATCAAAATGTGATTTTGTAATTTAAGAGGTATAACAACTCTGTTCTCCCAAATAATGCATCCACTTTCGACTGATAGTTCATCACGTCGAATAAAAAAAGGTTTCAAATCATCATCCACGCTATGTGGCCACGTATTTCGAATATTTGCAAATACCTTTGCCAAATTCACATCTACCTTTGTTTCCCGAGCAACATCTTCATATGACATGGGAATAACATCATCATCAGAAAAAGATTTTATTAAGTTAAAATGCACATCACCACTTCCTTCGTCTGCTAACGGCATCCTTGACAATGCATCCGGCACTACTAGATCCTTTTCTTTTTTATACTTGATTGTATAGTTATACCCAGAAAGGATTATAGCCCATCGTTGTATTCGACTTGCAGCCGTGTTAGGTATTCTTCTTTTTGAATTCAAAAGTGACGCCAAGGGTTGGTGATCCGTAATTATATAAAATGTGCGACCAAACAGGAACTTGTGGAATTTCTTTACAGCAAATAATATTGCCAGCGCTTCCTTTTCTAACTGAGAATAGTTCTTCTCTGCTTCATTTAATGTTGCGGATGCAAACATTACTGGCTTTTCAAACCCATTTATAAAGTGAGTTAAAACAGCACCGATGCCAAACGCACTTGCATCACACGATAAACATACCTCCTTTGCGGGATTGTAGTGACAAAGAATATTACCATTAGACAACATTTCCTTACATCTCCGAAATGCTTGCTCATATGCTCGGTTCCAGTTAAACTTTACTTCTTTTTGAATTAGCCTGTACAATGGCGAAAGCTCCGATGCCATCATAGGAACAAATTTCCTATAGAAATTTGCTAAACCTAAAAATGACTTTAGCTCTGTTACATTTCTGGGGACTGGGGCCTTTTCGATAGTAGCAACCTTCTCCGGACTTGGTAAAATTCCTTCTTTTGATATAATATGTCCCAGGTATTGCACTTGACTTTGAAAAAACAGGCATTTATTCAAGTTAACTCTAACGTTATACTCTGATAGCTTTGCTAATACATTGTATACAAGTGTTTTGCATTCATCTATATCCTTTCCCGTTATCAAAATATCATCCAAATAACGCATGGTTTTTGGTATACCTTTTAATATTTAATCCATCACGCTTTGAAAAATGGTCGGTGCACTTGATATTCCGTATGTTAAGCGCGTGAATCTAAATAGCCCCAGGTGAGTGTTAATAGTGAACATGGAACTGGAATTTTCTGCGACTCTTACTCGTAGCTGTTGATACGCTCCAGCTAGGTCTAGTACCGTAAAAACTTTACAATTTGCCAGACTTGCGAAGATATCTTCTATAGAAGGCAAAGGGTAGTGTTCAAATTCAACCCACTTATTAACACTGACTTTAAAATCGACACAAATTCGTAATCCTTTATCCTTTTTTGGCACGACTACAATAGGACTAGCCCATTGACTATATTTCACTGGAAAAATAACACCGGCTTTTACCATTTTATGAATCTCTTCTTCGACTTTTGCCTTTACAGCATATGGCACACTGTACGGTTTACAAAATATAGGTTTCGCATTTTCTTTCAAAACTATGACAGCCTCGAAATCTTTTATCGGCTCACTGGGACTCGAAAATACTACCGTAAACTTAATTTTTAGTGCTTCTACCATACGGCTGCTACTATCTACACCAATGATTTCTCTAATAAATTTACGTGTTTCGAATGCCTTATGCCAGTCTGGAATTAGTTTATCTAACCAGTTCCGACCTATAAGCGTTGTAAATAATTGTTTTGCTCTTATTACAACCAATGTCAATGAGTAATTTTTACCTTCATATTCGACAAGCCCTTCGAATCTGCCTAGTGTTACTAATTTCTCCCCGGTTACGGAACGATACTTCAGGTCTTCTTTTTCTAATTTTGCCTTTTGAAAATATTTATGGAAATAACTTTCCTCCATGACACTTGCACATGCTCCTGTATCTATTTCTGCCTTGATCTGAACGTCATTAATTTTTAATAGTATTTTTTGTGGTTCAGCTTTCCGAGATGCAACCATTCCAATTAAATTTAGATTCTCTAAAGTATCTTATACTTCTTCCTCTTTCAAATTATTGATTTTCTTTTTATTACTACAGAGTTCTTTTACATGTCCTCTTTTATTACATAAAAAGCACCTCCAATTTTTGGCCGGACAAAATTTGTCGCTATGATTCCTACCATATTTATCACACAGTTTGTTATTAAATCTTCTGTCATTTTGATTAAAATTGGTTGCAACACTAGGATTAAGATGGTTCTGCTTTGCACTCCAAATTTTTGAAACTGAGCTATCACTAATAGTTTTGGATTCTATGGTAGCTAATTCTAAACTAACAGCTTTCCTGCATGCATCTTCAAAGGTAAGGTCTCCTCCTTCAGACAAAAGCTTCTTTTGAATAGATTCGCTTCTCAGCCCACAAGTAAGCCTATCTCTCAGCGCATTATTTAGAAATGCGTACACGTCCTGGTAAGCCGTTTAAGCTATATTATATACTCAGCTATGGTTTCCTTCGCCGATTGGTCCCGCTTATTAAATTTGAAACGTTCAAATATAACTAATTTTTCCGGATTAAATTGCGATTTTAACAATTTGGTAATAAAATCGTACGATTTATCTAAAGGCGAGTCGGGTACGCATAGATTTGTCAAGACATTATACGTCTCTGTACCCATCAAGGTAATAAAAAACGACGATTTTTATCTTCTACAGTATTGATTTTAACTAACTGTTCGAAGCGTTCTAAATATTTCTCAAAATCAGATTTACTGACATCAAACGATTCTAAAGTACCGATAAATGACATTTTATTACGAATTTAATGTACCACACTATCACTTGCTCACAGTCCCAAGAATGCGCAAAAAAAAAATTAAGTTATCACCTTTACTTACAACAGTATGTATTTCAGCCTTTTATATTCCAAATATATGGTGTTACGTTTATATCCTCGTCGCCAATATTGTGTTCCAAAATAAATTATAATGACAACGATGTTGATAGTTCAGCAACCAGAATAAGAGAGAGCGTTCCTCGCTTTATTATTATACAAAATTAACATTTAGTAACAGTAACTACCGTACAATCAAATAGGTTATTCATCTACTACTCTACAATTATACAATAGAATATGTTAGCAAATACAATGCAAGGTATGATACACAAATACAGTGCAAGATTATAACAACTATATCTGGTTAAAACGTTGGTAAATCTCACACAACCCTCAAAGGCCAATATCGGCCATTGCCAACAATGATGACAAAGGTTTGGCTTGCACATTGAATAGGCCCCTAAATTACTTAGTTAAAAAACCCTAATCCATACGAATCGTTCTTTTAATAAAAGTTCTACAACATTATTTTTTGAAATCGCACACAACTCTCAAGGGCCCATATCGGCCATTGCCAACAATGATGATAAAGGTTTGGCTTGTCCATGGAATAGGACCCTAAATTACTTAGTTAAAAATCCATAATCCGTACGAATCGTTCGTTTAATAAACTTTACATACTGTGATGTGATTTACCAACACTGTGATTCACTACGTATTAATTTGGTTCAAAAAGCTTTCAATAACTTAGTCAGATATACCTATAATCTACACAAGTTTGATCATATTTCATTTTATTCAAATAATATTCTTGGTTGCAGTTTAAATGAATTTTTTATTTTTCATAAATTAGTTTTTTTATATAAGTTGCTTAAAGTGAAACAGCCAGTTTATGTCTTTGACAAGGTCAGAATGAGTAGGTCTGCCCGAACTCAATGTTTATTGTTGCCGCCAAATATACAAAATAATGTTTTCAATTATTCACCATTGGTTGTTTTATGGAATCGGTTGCCGGTTGAAGTTAGATGTGTAAGCTCAATTAGTGTTTTTAAAAAACTTGTTTTTGATTATATAAAAATAAATAATTTGATTTGATTTGTATAAAAAATATTTAATATTGGCTTGTTGTAGGAAATTTTAAATGTTTGATGGATGTATTGTATGGAAGGGTGGGAAAGTCATGAGCTTATGCCCGTTTAATATAAATAAATAAAAAAATAAATAAATAAATTATTTCCAACTAGAACAAAATAGTTGACCAGGGTTACCAATAGACCAAAACAAAAATTAATTTTAACTAAAAATTATAATATTTTGCTAACTTCGTATGGTGTACATTTTTTCACCAGAAAATGTAGCATGTACACAGCTTGAGCGAACATTTTTTTTTGAGATGGTTGCTCAGTTTATACCAGTTTAATAAAGAAAAGCTCAACGATATTCGGCTAACTTCATTTCAAACTGCAAAGTAATGCTTCGGAGTTATATGCCACAGAAAGTTACAAAATTCGGCATCACAGTTTAACGACGTAGAATGTAACTAAGTTCGGTTTTATAGTAAATGTAACAAAGTCGTATATATGGTTAATATAATATAATATATGGTAACAATGAACGCTTTTAGATCCGCCAACATGTTGCGCAAAATTAACAAGTTGTTTGCTGGTCGGAACCGGCTTATCGAAAATTCCATTGCAGTTCGTTTGAAAGTACTTTCTATCAATAAATTTTCAACGCCAATATATTGCGAGGCTTGAAAAGGCGCAATATTTTATTGATATGCTACTGAATTTATATGAACTGAAAGGAAGCGATAGTATAAATGATCCTTTAAGCTTATTTATAACACTTACTAGTTATTAGGTTAGTAAATTTTTTAACACTTTTCGAAGATTTGTTTCTAACACTTTTTTAATGACAAACTACACTTTAAATTAACGTTAGAAACTTTACTCTGGTTCATATTCTTAACAAACATTAATTTACAAATTAACCTATAACTTATTTTCAACTTTAACGAAGCATTTCGATTTTGCTAATATCTTTTAACAGAGTTTGACAAAAATTGCTTTTATATCCCCTTAGATATTCTAGTGCTTCGCTGAAATACCTTTGCAACATGGTTGACCAAAAAATACAACTCTACCACCGTATTATGTTGAAGAGAATCTGGAGTTCGTTTTTAGTTTGAAGATTTATCGTAGATTGGCAAGGCAGACAAATTGAATTTGTCACGAGATCAGGCCAAAGTTAAAGTCATTTATCATGCCTTAACTGTTAAACTTGAACGAAGTTTGCAAGTATTACACTTTCTAAATAAACAACCATATTTAGGGTGCGAATATGAATACATAATACACTTTATAGAAATTCCTATTTCGATATAATTTATAATATCTTGATGCATTAAAATAGCATTAGTGTTACAGAAAAAACGAGAAAATAATGATATAATTCACTATGGAATAATCATTAATCAATATTCAAGTTTTTTTTTTCTTTTTTAGCTAAGTACATATATGAAAAGCTCATCGATAATAATTTCAATAGCTTAGAGAAAAAAAATCTAAATAAATGAAAACATATCGTGTATACACAGTCGCACATATAATATAAAAAGCACCCCACAACTCGATGATTTCACAAAAATGTATAATATATAGAAAGAGAGACGATATATAGAATAGATCTGTTGTATCCACCAAAATAAGCTCAAAATTCACAAAACAATCAAAAGAAAACACACGAATTAAACGACAACGACGAAGTATGTATGTATGTATGTATATATGAGAAGATGGCGAAAAAGAAGAAGACAATAACCTCCAACTTATCATCTCATTTTCATGTGCCGTTTGTTCTATCCACACTCCGCACACTGAAAAACATTCAAAAGAAAAACAACACAACATTTAAGAATTTTTGTTTTGTAAAAATTTTCCTTTTTTGATGATTTTCATTTTTGTTTTATATAAACACACTCACACATAACAAATAAAAATAAGAAAGAAATATTTTGTCTTATTTTTCGTTTTTTACTTTCTATAAAAACATATTTTTGAAAAAAAAAAAAAGAAAAGAAAAACATTAAAAGGAAACGAAGAAGCCGTCATCGAAATGAAAAATAAAATATTTGAACTTTTTGGAAAAACAGATTAAAAAAAACTAAAATAAAAACTGAAAAGTTTCTTTGAATAAATCAGAAAAGGATCACGAAACACTCTCTTAAGCATACTTGCTCGTATATATGTGTATGTGTGTCCATATATATATATATATATATATATATATATATATATATATATATATATATATATATATATATATATATATATATATATATATATATATATATATATATATATATATATATATATATATATATATATATATATATATATATATATATATATATATATATATATATATATATATATATATATATATATATATATATATATATATATATATATATATATATATATATATATATATATATATATATGTATATATATATATATATACATATATATATATATATATATATATATATATACATATATATATATATATACAGCCTTGGCCAAAATTATAAAGCACCCCGCCCAAATTGCAGTATCTATACAAAACGAATGAAGACAAAAATTAAAACTCAATATTTTTAGGAAATACTTTTTATATTTTATTAATTTTAGTATTTTGTAGGTCCTCCTTTGGCTTTGATGACAGCCAGGACTCTTTTATTCATCGACCGTACTAATTTTTCGCAGGTATTTCTCGATATATTTTTCCATTCCTCTGTCAGCGCACGTTTGAGGTCTTCCTTTGAAGTCATACTGCGATCCTTGATTTTTTTTTTTAAAATTGACCACAAATTTTCAATGGGATTTAGGTCTGGTGACTGGGCGGGCCAGTCCATTACTCGAATTTGTTTTTTTCGAAACCAACTCATCGTAACGCGGGAAGTATGGCAGGGGGCATTATCCTGTTGATAAATTATCGAAGAACTATCCGTTTCCCCAAAGATTTGCCGAATTGAGGCATTCAATGCAGCCTCGAGGACGGTAACATAGTTGGTACTGTTCATCAGACCCTCACAAAACAACAGTTTTCCCACCCCTGATGATGCCATACAACCCCACACCATCAGTTTACCCCCTCCATGCTTTACGGTAGGCACTATACAATCAGGATTGTATGCTTCCCCGACTCTTCTTCTTACGATGGTTGCGCCAGGAGTTCCAAAAATCTATAAGAATTCCATCAAATTTAACATAAATTTCTCTATTAATTCTTTTAAAATACATAGCACAATTTTTTATTTTTTTTTTTGACTAATTATTTTTTAATATTTATTTTTTATATTTACCTCAAAAGTAGATTCATCTGACCAAACAACTCTCGCCCAATCCACGTCATTCCAATGTTTGTGTTCTCGAGCCCATCTCAAGCGACTTTTTATGTTGGTAAGTGAGAGCAAAGGTTTTTTTCTTGCTTTACAACCTTTCAATCCAGCTTGCAGGAGCCTTCTTCTAACTGTCCGTGCCGAAATGTGAACTTCTTGTTCTGTTAAATGCTCTGCAGCTATCTCAGCAGATGTTTTTCTTCGGTTTTGAGAGATTTTCGCTCAATTTGTCGATCGACTCTTACCGAAGTGATACGATTTTTGCCTGAGCGTAGTTTATAGGCATAGTCCCCGGTCTCTTTAACCCTTTTCAATGTAGATTGAACTGCTCCACGAGAGCATTTTAATTTTTGGGATATTTTAATTTGGCTTACACCCTGGGAATCCAACAACACAATTTGTGCCCTTATTCCTTCACTGAGTTGGCACGCTTTAGGCATAATTATCACAAACACACTTTTTTTCTCAAAAAACTTACGAAAACTCTTTTTGATTTAAAACTTTATGTGAAGACTGCACACGATCAAATACAAAACTAAAATAAAAAAATTTTACGACGCTACAACTTCTTGTTAAGAACCTAAAACAAAACAAAAATTGGTGATTTTCAATAATTAAGGGTCGCATTCGGTGGGATGACTCCTTCTTTAACACCCATTGTTTAGAAAGACATAATATTAATATATAATGCTAATAGATAGGGGTGCTTTATATTTTTGGCGAAGGCTGTATATATATATATATATATATATATATATATATATATATATATATATATATATATATATATATATATATATATATATATATATATATATATATATATATTGAAACGGATCAACTTTCCATGTTGATTGATTCTAAAAAAAAAAAAAAAAAAACACAAATTTACCGGTGTTTGAGGGTTGGCTCGGGAAGTTTTTCCTTGATTCGTGAATCCTAGACCCATTTCAAAATGGCATTTACTATCTGATAAACTAAAAACGAAAATTAAACAAACAAACGCTCACGAATCACAAAACTAAACAATCAACCCACATTCTTGGAAAAAAAAAATCATAATATAAAAGTTTGACGTTTCAAATATAAACACTCACAAAATGGTAAAGAATGAATGGAAGAGTGCGGCACAGTATACGCTACAATGTATTTTCTTTGAAGATGATAAGGTAGCGTGATAGAAGGTTGATTGGGGAGAAATGAAGATGGCAGCTAAATCAATAAGGGGAACGCCGAAGAAGCTATATAAAGGGGTGATGCAGAAGATTAAGGGAGAAGAGAAGACCGAGAAACGGCGAACGGAGGGTCAAAAAAAAAAATCTCACGTGATAAAGTGGTAAAAAAAAAAAAACAAAAATAAAAAAAAATGAAAAGCGATAAAAAAAAATTGGGAAGCTTCAAACATGAAGGTGCGGTAATTCCCTATTGGATTTGAGTGTCTTCTTTTTGTGTGTGGAAAGAAGAAGTGAGTGTTGTGAGGATTTGACCAAAAGCAAAACGTCGCGAGTAGCCGAATTGATTATATTCGGCGAGGCCCTGCTTAAAAAAATCCGTTGTGTCCATGGTGTTTTTTTTTCTCTTTTGTTGTGTGTCAAAAATAATTTATAAGTGGTCTAACGGGACAATCAAGTAAAAGACGCATAGAAAAAGTCTAAATAAAAAAAAAAAAAAAATAAGAAAAAAACGAAACTCACAAAAGGAAATAACAAACATAAAATTAAAGAAAAGAAAAACAAGATCACAATTAAAAACTAAGTGTAAGATTAAGTGTATGGAAAACGAAGGAGCAGTAAAGAGAGCGGATTTGCAGAAGTGAAGCAATACGCCCTACCATAACAAGGATTGATATTGGGTGTGCGAAACACGCCACTCACAGGTTAGTGCCATTTGTTTCCTTCCTTTTAAAAGCGGCGTGTAACAAATTCCTTCCCCCAGACAGTCGCTTCCCATTATTACACCCAGCCCGAGAGTCTCTAGCCAACCTGAACGAAAACTAGTCGGACCCGTGCGCGCAGGCTGGCGCCCAATTCGGAAAATATTTAAGTTTGCCTGCTGATGGTACAGAAGCGAAGGCGATACAATTTTTTTTTAAGGGAGAAAAGAAACAAGTGAACAGATTTGTAAATAGGAAAATAAAACGGTTTAATTAAATAAAAAAAAAAAAATAAAAACAAATTGTGGAATTTTAAGTCGCGTACGTCACAATATATATATATATATATATATATATATATATATATATATATATATATATATATATATATATATATATATAATATATATATATATATATTGTATATGATCCTATTTCCGTATTTTATTGTATATTTGTATTATCCTTTGAAATAAATATTTTCAAGCTGAAGAGTTCTTTTATATTTAATCGAGAGCCGTCATATGGAAAGTGGCTCCGGATAGCGCTCCGTATAAATAGGTAGAGCCAAATATTTTTTATCGCAAGTTTTCGCTAAACAATTGAATTAAAAATGATGAAATTTAGGCGTATAAAAATGACGGCTCTCGATAGCAGCTATCCGGAGCGAATAAAAAAACACTACAAATATTGGTGTAAGGGGTCAAGGTAAGAAGTGGAGCAGCCAAACATAATAATCATCATTACCGAAATTAATTACCGCGGAATAATTTCGTAAGTAAGGTTTTCCTTGATTTTTTTCTTATTATAATGTGACCAAATCAATAGTTTACAAATATAACACAAACTAAGTTACTTTACTCTGCATTTCGTATGGTATTAAGCTATTTCATACACCGCATTATTTAACCTTGACTCAATCGTGTGCCAAATACGAATCACTATCAAATATTAACTGCCTGTATATAGTATACTAAAATATCTGTTCTAGAATTACCGATATTTTTCTCCATAACGAATAATCGCGTTTGTTATTAGTTTGCCTCAGGTGACACCTAGGTTTGAATATAATAAGTTGCTGTAAGTTATGTTAAAGGTGGTTGACCAGAAAAAATTATTGGTAAACTATACATACATGCTTAAGAATTTTCCAACCCAATCATGGAGTTCATCGCTGTAAAAATCAAACTAGATATAATCTACAATGCACAGTTTACTTTCCTCTAGAACCAACCTTGTCATTTTGTAAAGATTTTATTGATACGATCTCATGTAATTTATTACCTTTTATATGTGACAGCACTAACTTTGTTATTTTCGGCGATTTAATCTTTCCAGATCTAATTTGGATGATAGAGAACAATATATTCATCCCTACTAATACTAACGATTCATCAGCGTTAATTTGTGATTTTATGGCAAACATGGGTACTTCGCAAATCAACAGTGTTCAAAACAGCCATGGCCTTATCTGGATTTGGTTTTCTACACTAATAATAAATCTTTTAAACTAGAATCTTGTGACAACTTGGCCGGATCTTCGAGTGTTTATCATACTCCGGTTTCAATTCAGTTTTTCTACAAAATTTCTAATAATTTGAACTTAACTAACATTTGTACCATATTTGATCATCGCTCATTAAATGATTTTTTAGCTGAAGTGGATTGTGCTGATACTCTATCAAAACATTGATATCAACAGTTCATTAGACACCTTCAATGAATTGTTGAAGGTTGCTATTGAAAAATTTGTTCCTAAAAAAATAATTAAAAGTTAAAACTGCGCAAAACACTTCTGCTATCTGAACCGTTTGCTGTTTAACAATTACATAATTGATATTTCTGGAGATTTGTCAAATTTGAGAACAATAATTCATTTTTAGAATTGTGTGGTCAAAAATCAGATAACACAGAGACAATCTGCGATTTCTTCGCTGAATACTTTAGCAGTGTTTTACTAAGGATAGCTCACACACTCATATATTATATAACTCCAATAATTTAAAAAAAAATTTTTCTGGACTTGACGTGATGAGGGCTTTGACGAACATGGACCTGTGTAATGGTCCTGAACAAGATAGATGGCTTACCAGTGTCTGTATTGAAGCTGTGTATAGTCGGTTTTGCCGCTCCTTTGTGCCATTTATTTAATTTAAACCTTAGCCAAAGCCAATTTCCGGATCTTTGGAAAATATCAAGTATCTGGCCCCCGCATTGAGCTGACTAGCACACGTCAGCATGGATTTTTTCCGTTCAACGGTCACTAATTTAGCGGTCTTTCAAAATAATTTAATTAACTCTGTTGCCTCGAAAGTTCAAGTCGATGTGATTTATAGCATGACTTCGATAAAGCTTTCGATAAATTTAATCACAGGATTTTTTTTGAATAAGCTCAGTGAACTTAATTGTGACATTATTTTCTTAAATTAGCTTATGTCTTATTTATCGGATGGCAAAATGTATATCAAAATTGACGATACGATCTCAGAATGTTTTATTGCGACATCTGGGGTTCGTCAAGGTAGTCACTTGGGTCGACTATTATTTTTATTGTTCATTAACAATGTTATGGATTGTTTCAAATTCGCAGACTGTATTTTATTTGCTGACGACATGAAAATATAGGCAAACATGTGAACTGGATCGTGATCAATTTCAGCGGGATCTCAACACACTTTGCGGTTGGTTTGTTTGCTAACCTTATGTTTCTGAATGTTACTAAGTGTCACGTAATCACCTATTCCAGGTCTAAGTCTCCAGTAGTTTTTGACTACTTTCTAAATGAAGTGATATTAAAGAGAGTTAATGTGGTTACTGATTTGGGCGTTATCTTTAGCTGGGATTTAACTGATTGATTAAAGGAAATTCAAAGGATTTTCACGAAACATTACCTTACAAGTCACTGTACACTTCATTTGTTCGTTCACAGCTTCAGTACACGACTGTCATTTGGTCCCCGTTCTACGAGTGCCATTCAAACAGAATTGAAAGTGTTCAACAACAGTTTTTGTTTTTAATTATTTATTAATCAATCCTGGATAAAGCATCGCTTTTCTATCCCACACAATTACATAATGAATACAAAAAAAAATTTACAATTTATTCTGAACAAATTCAAATAATAAAACTTTAAATCTAGCAAAAGTTTTAACACTTCTAATCTCCACCGGAACCTGATTCCAACTTATAAACATAGTAAATAGTGGCGAGTTGTTGTAAACATTAGAACGGTTAACTGGCAGTATTATATTGCTATTTTGAGCTAAACCAATTTTTATTTTATTGGATAAATAAACAGGAACTTGATTATTGCTAATTTTATAGAGGAGTAATAATGATCTATAATAATTGAGTCATTGTGCAACCAAATAATTTTCTAAACTCGGCAGAGATATGATCATATTTTCTCAATCCATTGACGTATCTGGCTATGTTGTTCAAAGTTACTTGTAAAATTTCCCTCGAGTTACAATCACAGCTTGTGTAAAGAAATTCACAATACAATACATGGGGGATTACCAGCGTTTTAGCAAGCAAATCCTGACGGATTTAAGAGAAATGTTCTTATGGAGTTTTAATCCTTATAATGTAGAGTTGATTTTACCACAATCCCACGTCAATCTATTATTAATACAAGTGCCTAAATTAATAACGCGATTTTGAAATGGGATTATTTTATTATCAATGTATGTATATATCTGGGATGACTGAAAAATTACGCTTGGAAATGAAGATTGCCTGCGTCTTTTAAATATTCAACGAGACTCCATTAGATATAGATCAGTCTAATATGTTGGATAAATCATTATTAATTTTATTAAAGGTTTCAGAAATATTATCCTGAATGCCCCCGATGTAAATTTGACAATCTTCTGCATACAAATGATATTTCGAATAATTCAAAACCTGCTGTAGATCATTGATAAATAGGGAGAATAATAACGGCACAAGGATAGTTCCCCGAAAAACACCAGAAGGAATACATTACGGATCCGACAACTGATCTTTTATTAAGACTTAAGTGCAGTTTTATCAAAGTTAAAATAAAGCATCAACTTGTGACGAAAGTAGTTTGCAAATTCATAATTTTAAGAAAATTTTTCACTGCATCACAGTTTAATTTATCTCTGGTAGCCACTTATTTAAGCTACTGTATAAATATAATAATTGTTCGATAGGTAAATAAATGACCCTGCATATACATAATTGAGTACTAATTATATAGGGCCATAAAATGAATACCAATTGCAAGATATTAGCGGATTGTATGGATTGTGAAAGTTTTGGTGTGATTGTATGGATTTTTGCAAAAAGAGACAAAACGGGAAAAAAATGCGATGATGGGGAGTTGAATTTTAACATCGGAGCTGTACAGAGGTACAACATTTGTGAGTTACAAAAAAAAATATATTAATTGATGTCCTCACCAAAATGGATAAGAAAATTAATATTGAGTAAACGAAAATTTTAAAAGTTAATATTTAATATTAAAAATAAAAAAAAAATTATTAAAAATTCTTAAGTATAGTTAGTGGATACAAAGAAAAGTTTAATTAATTAAATAGTATAAAAGTAGTGAGCTAATAAATTAAAATTTAAATAATTAAAACCGAAAAGTGGACAAAAATGTGCAAGAACTGTATAGTGTTGAAACGAGCTTGTGCATATAAATATAGTGGTGTAGTGAATTGCGAAACATAAATTAAGCTAGAAGCTTATGGACAATGATTATGTAAAATAATGAACCCAGAAGTGAAAATAAATTAAAATATACTTATAATACTAAAACTAAATTAATTAATTTTGAATAAGTGCGAAGTATAAATGTATGTGTCTTAAATATCACAGTTTTGTTATATGGTATGACAGAATCAAATCACAGTTTTATGGTCACGGATGTTAAGTGCGTCGCAAGATCAAATTTATCACCGTTTTATTTTCTGGCATAACTGGATAAGTTTATGTTTTTGAGTCGAAATAATACGTTTACGATCGGATCCGCAACGCTTCGGAAAATCCATACAATCCCAAAGCGCAAGTTAATTATATTATTATTTTGTTTATATTTTTCTTATAATTTTTTTTATATATAATTATACATATTATCATAAATATTGTAAAATAAGAAATAGTATTATCAATGTTATGCATTGATTATTTAGTAGTTAATTTCTTATGGCTATATTTTTTTTCTAGAATTAAGTTCAGTTAGCTTTATGTAAAGCTAAATTCAAACATATTGTTTTGTATGTAATTAATTTTGAGTACCATTGGCGTACGTTCAAATCTTTATATTATTAATTTTTTTTATTATTTCTTTTTAATTTAATAAACAATATTACATATTATAAATTTAGTGTAATATGAACATATGATAATTCAATTTTTTTTTCCTTTTTGTTTGTTAATGAGATGATGATGTGGTAGTTTTTTTCTTATTTTTCCACTGGAGATGTGATCGCATTTTCTTTCCCTACAGTGTACACCCCTTAGACGTGATTGATTAATACAAAGCAGCAATATCTAGCTCGACCTCGGTCCACAAAATAACCCCCCCAGCCACTGCAAGCTAGCCGGCTGAAATATGCTGCGTGGATCCACCGAGGAAGAGTCTGCAACAGGTTTTATTAATCTCGAATTACGGGATGACAATACAGCCTGTTACAAACTTAAACAGAAAACTTTAATAAACAGTCAAAAAAAAATCGAGCAATACTATGTAATATAACAAAAGAGTTACTTCGATCAAGATGATATTTGTAATATCACCAATAACTTGAAGAAGAACGGTGCTTGTACTATGATTGTTACGGAAACCTGATTGAAACTGTGTTAAATATTTATATTTTTTTATATGGTCGTTAATTTAATCATGATTAAGAATCTCAAAAACTTTAGATATTACCGATACCATACTGATTGTTCTAAGATTATCCAGCGAGTCATTATTTTGTTTTTTTTAACCGGAATCACTAGGAAATTCAGACAATTGTGATATAACAAAAGGTAATATCTTCTTTAAAAAATGTACATTAATTGCATCATGACCAGCTGCATTAGATTTTATGCTGCAAATACTTTTCAAAATATCTAATTCCATTACACTGCTAATTGAAAACAAATTAGAAGTGAAACTACTTGTAGCATTAAAATCTAGAAGAGGAAAGACAACCGACTTGTTAGGTATATTTCATAAATAAGAATTTACCACAGCACGGTTTATGTCAATTAAAACATCAGACCTACTTTTCCCTATGGCAGTCGTATTAATATTTCCCCAAATTCTTGCCATAGTTAGCTTATGGTTACGAAAGTAATAATTTTGTTTAGCGACTCTAATCAAATCAGTAACACAATTTCGTTCGTTCTGATATATTTTGCGGTACCTCATATCGGAAGTTTTATGAAAGCTAGCAAAGGCCTGACCCCGAAGTAACATTCTATTAGCAATTTGAAAATTAAACCAAGTAGCTGCAGATTGGCCATCCAGTGTTCGTTTTACCGGGACACAGTTGTCATGAATATAGTGTAAGCACTCATTAAATAAGTGAAACATTAATATTAATAGAGTTAATGTTATCGGTCGAATACATCTGACCCCAATCAGCGCCCAAAAGGCAAGAAGAAATTGCTGCATTATCTACGTTACTATAGTCGTAAATAAGCTTGTTCCTAATTTTGACTCATTTGGACTTGACTTTATAGTCGATGAGTAGAAAATCATGATCGGATATACATTTGTGGCATAGTGTATTGATTGAACCCCAATATTCTGGCCTGCTCCGTATTAGAAACAATAAACTGAACTAGCCACGATGAGCCACGAGTTGGTGAAATGGATATTAAAATTGAAGTCACCACTTATTACGAAATGACTATATCGTAATACAAAAGAAGATAGTATTTTCTGGAAATCATCCATGTCAGTTTTTATAGCAGGTGGGGAATTGTAACAAATAACTATTAGAATTGTCATGGAAGGAATTATCATTACACCCATTATAGCTTCAGTTTTTCCCACACTGTTTTGTTATTATTCTCAGAAAATTACCTTCTTTCGAGCGTGATAATAATTTCAGACTATCACCATACGTAGACCGATGTCGTTTCCTGGATCTCCAATCCTTAAGTGCTAGGCGTACATGCGCAAGTGCCACATTTGCGTGTGACATCATTTGTGGAAAAATAGATTGTACTGACATTCTTTCACGTTTTAATATTTATGCTCCTCAACGCAACTTACGCCCCCGAGAACTTCTTCATATTCCGACTGCAAGTAGCAACTAGTAACTTGTTAGTAACTTTTAATTTTTTATTGTATTTAATTTTTAACTTTTTATTTAAAATAACATTTTTTATGAATATTCTATATGATGTATGCCATTTTTGCAAATACATCCTGTTGGTTGAAATAAATAAACAAATAAACGTAAAGGCTTACGGAGAAATAACTGTCATTTTGACTTGTGAAACCTGTTATTTAGGAATATAACCGTGCGGCATGAGAGAATTTCTTTGAAGGCAATTGATGATTTTTAGACAAAGTTTCAATGAAGTTTTGTTATTGAATAACGCATTGATAATTAGTAAATTAAACCTTAATACTCGTTTCTAGATTTAATCATGGTTATAATCATGCCATTTAACACCATTCCTTAAATTCCTAAATTGATTCTGGCCTTATTTTGATTAGAACAAATTAAACCGCAACGTTCTTTGAACGGCTGTGAAGCTGGCGCAACGGAATTGTATAATCAAACACAACATTTTTATTGTTTTCTAGAACATTTTATGTCGGAAACAGTTTAAATCAATTGCAGTGCATAATTCGCTCCATGATCATATCTACATGATAATATGTAAGGATACTCTTCTCTGAAAACCTTCGAGAAACTTAAATAACATTTAAGAATGTGCAAATGAACATCAAGCACCAATCACTAATAACCACCCAACATTATGCAACACAAAATCAGTTCTCCAATCGAAAGTTGCATAATGTGTAAAGACCCACTTCCGCTCTATTATTGATATTATGATTATTTATTTATTACCTACAGTAAATAGACAATCGGTAAGTAAACATACAAAAACAAAAATTAACAATTACACAGGCCTGCAAAAAAGGGTTAAACGCAGAATTGCTGTAACATGTCAGGTTTTTGATATATTCTAAGCTAAATGTGTCAAAAAGTGTGTTTTTGGCACTTTTGCACTTGAAATAACTCAAGACTACGGGATTGTATTAAGCATTCCAAAATCTACCGAAAACCGTATAGTAGGCATACAAAAATTAAAAGAAATCTTTTTGTGTTAACAAGTTCTTAGTCTCAAAAGTCCATTGGCATGCATAACTTGTATTTCTTCTCATTTTACAACTAAATGATCTGCAGATTCTAATATTTTTAATGATTTTTGTAGTCGTAGATTTTGGTACGCCAAATAAGATCGAAGAAAATTTCTTGTCATGTTAAAATCGAAAACATCGTAAACTGAATTAAAAAGCCGCGACAATCTCCAGACTGATTCCGAAAATGCAACATTCGTAGAGACAGGATCAATATGTTTTAGCAAACAACAGCGTATGGGAGTTAGAACATCGTGAACGAAGATACATATGCAACGTCTCGTCGGTGATCCAAACCTTGTATTTTTAATAAATTACAACGTTCATTATAAGGTGGGAGAATATATTGATTCACTCATCTGTGGGTAGTCGAATTTACAATTGCGCTTAATCATACCTAGCATGATGTAAGCTTTTGTATAATGATACAATCAATGTGTTTATTAAAAGTTAGATCGCAAGAAAAGGTTATGCCTAAGCCGGACATGAACTCAACTCTATCAACAGCAATATTATCTAAAAATATGATTCGCTAATATGATTTCGCTAAGATGATCTGAGTAAAGCAGACAATGTGCAAATTTAAAACACGCAACTACATCATTTACAAATAATGACAATAAAAGCGGACCAATGTGATTTCCTTGAGGAACTCCTGAGGTAACACGAAATGAACGAGAGCTAAAATCATTAATCTTAACAAATTGGTAACGATCAGAAAGGTATGAATGCGACCACTTAATACGAATGACCTGACAATCTAGTTTATCTATAGCTTATCGATAAGAATCGAATGGTTAATTGTTAAGACTGACTTGCGAAGATGTTCTGAAAATTCATTGGGGTAGGAAATTCAGCAACCTTCTTTTTGCCATTTATGAAATTCCAGAGTTTCTTTGGATTGAAAATTAATTCATCTTCGATTTGCAAAATGCAGTTATTGTAAAGGGACCAGTTTAATGTTTTAACTCCCTACGAGCAATTTTGAAGTTAGGATAAAACTTATTACCTTGTAACTTATTTAAAGACTATAACTTATTACGGTGTTTTTCAATGCGAATCAGTTGCTTATTGTATCATGGCTCCCCCTCCCGACACATAGGATTGTTTCCCATTGATGGAAAATATTATTCAATACCATACTTTAGAAGCTCGTTGACCAAAAAAACAATCGTTGAAATTTCCTCCTCGTTCTAGAAATAGGCAGCCCGAATCGACAAGAAATTTGTTTAAAGAAACGTAGTCGTATAGAAATTCTCTTGGAAAATGTATATCATAATTGGAGTGTGATATATGCTCGTACATCAGTGAAGTCCTCACACGGCGAAAGTTCTAAATACATAAAGTCAGTTGAAAAAACCCAAATCGAGGAATTTATGTACCTCGACTATTGCTTGTTCGGTTCAACTGCATCAATGCTGTACTAGCAAAATAATCATTGACTGCTAATCCTTTTTGGTCGAGGGAACAGGGTGGGAAAACTCCATCAAATTAACATCTAAAACTCAATACCGTCACCTAAAAGTAAAACCCGGATCCTCAAAAACCTCAAAAAAACTCAAATAATCTGGCAGCTTTAAAATATCTTTCAATTCTGGGATATTTCGTTATGTTACAAACATTTTAACTTATATTGCAACTGAAAGTGTAGTAACCTTAACAGCCTAGCCACTCTGAAATAATTTCGAAAATCCTTAATTTATAATCATTAATTAATCTTATCAAATAATTTTGATAATTCCCAAATAATCGTGCAAATATAAACCACTCCAGTAAGATTACCAGTCAAAGACCCTTAAAAAGCAATAACTTTTTAGCGTGGAAAAACACTCTTTAAAATATAAAATGTATTACCTGTGGGCAGCATGAACATTTCATGAATGAACTTGAAAGATCGGTTTGCTTTGACATTTCTACCATTATACCTGTGTACAAAAACAAATCGAAACCTTTTTTGAAGTATAGGGCACTCTTGTTAAAGTAACTAACATTTTCCCTCTAATTTCTATAAAAATAAAAAATAAATGTTTGCTATAATAAGTTTACAGCGAATTCTAACCTCTCTGACTTTTTGATCCTGTGCCCAAGCAGGGCAAGAGAACCGACTCGCTACAAACAATAATCAATTTCCTTCTGATGAAATATCTGGAAGAACACCAACGGTTTAGACCACCACAACCTACACACAAGAATTTACTGTATATACAATTTGAAAGCAATTGGGCCTCCATAAGGTAGTTTCTTAGATTGAGAATTTCATTTTGGCGCACAATCTAAGTGATGGTGGATATAGTTATTCAGGGATGTGATTCCTATTAACTACACCCTTTCTTATTTTTATTAATGATCTCTTATCCGAGCAGCACATTCTGCTCGTTTTTTAACTTGACTACATCTGTTTCATCGTGAAACAACTCTCTCACAAAAAGATTTGCTAAAGTTTCAGTCGTGTATTTTCACCGGCAGAAATAACAAATATCCATCATCTTTTGAAATGTGTGACCCATATGTCTGCACTAATGTGTTCGGCGGATCCTTATGAACTTGTGCCTGGCCTATCAACAGAAGTACAAACTCAATATCAAAAATGAATTTTTGAAGCCTGAACTCTCAATCCCTTATCATCCCCTATTATTATTCCTTTCTTGCTGTTGTTTTTCCTTTAGTCTGGCGCTGTGTTGTTGTACATTTGTAAAGACACATAAAGGAACTAAAGAAAAATTAATTTAATTTAAAAATTCACTTTTTGACTTAACAGAGGCGTTCAGACGTGACTTTAATCTAAAGAATATCTGACTCATTCTGAATTTTTTTAAAGTGTTTGGGTAGGCTTCGGATTTTATCTAAACTTCCTTACATTTCGGCGATTACCAAAGTTTTGTATATACTATCGCTGCGAACCAATAGTCGGGTAAATCATTTTTTACAGTAAATTTCAATTTTAGGACACACTTACCTCAATTAGCGTACCAATTTTCAAGAACCAAAAATAGTTTGGTGGGCACCAATTATGGTTTGGAGGGTAATCGCTGTGTATTATGTACAAAACGAACCGTCATATATTTTTTATTATTTCTTTATTTTATTACCTATGCGTACATATATTACATACGCGTTATGCAATCGCGGAAATTTGAACAAAAATCAATGAATCGCAAAAAAGCTACAACAACGTGATTTACCTTTTTCGCATATTTCACCCAACTTTTTAGTACATAATTTGAATTTAGGTAAAATAACAATTTACCCGACTATTGGTCCGCAGCTGTTTAAATGCGATCGACGCGACATCTGGAACTTCAACGATTAAACATTTTTTTGGTATTATGTATTCAAATTAAGGAAATTTATATTTTTGTGTAAAGCCCCAATTTGTCCAATGCTGTCTGGTTTCCACTGAAAATCAGGTTTCGTTTATACCTTTTCTACAGTCTTTCAGCCGAATTGTAAAAATTCGTTTGCCATTTTATCAGCTCCTAGACTAGCACTAACTTTCCCAATGACCACTTTAGTTTAGGTTAGGTTAGGTTAGGTTTGGGTGGGGGTCCACTAGAACCAGACATAAACACAAAATTGATCCGTAGCCATACCACGAATAATTGTTTCCTCCAACTCATTGGAACCATTTTGAGCTGTTAACAAAGCACTGGATACTCCTGACGTCCATCCTACAGAGGTCCGTCAGGTTTTTGAAGAGGGGTGCCCCTAGAAACTTTAGTCTGTTTCGTACCAGACGAGGGCAGGTGCAAAGAAGATGAAGTACTGTCTCTTCATCCTCTTCGTCCTCGCAACTATGACAGTAGTCATGTGAGAATACACCAAGTCTACTCGCATGCCTCCCTATGAGACAGTGCCCCGTAATCACTCCAACAACCATACTAGGGCTTGTAAACCGGTTAAAACCGAACCCGGTTAACCGGGTTTTTGTTCATTTTTACGAAACCTGTAAAAACCGGGTTTTAGGGAAAAACCGAAAGTAATTTTTTTTGTTTCTTCCAGTAAATAAATTTCTTTTTTTATGGTTTTGTAGCATTAAATATTATTAAAATTTAAAATTTTACTAATATTTGCTAAGTTAAATTAAAAAAAAAGTTTACTTTATAATATTATTTCGTAGATTTGAATTGTTTTAGTGTAATTTTATCATTTTGAAAACCCAAGTTCGCTCTAAAATTTCCCCTTTTTTTTAATTTAATGAATTGTTTTTCAGTTTTCAGTAAAATCGGTGTACTTGTGTTTTGCAGATTTTATGTGATGGTCGTTATTATTTCGCTAATGTGTTGTTTAAAACGTTTACCAAAAGATCTACCTGTCTGCAGGTCTGCACCCTATGAAGAATTTTGGACAGTTTCTAAGGTTTTTTTATAAACGCCTGCAATTACTGTGTATTATTTTTATTTCTTAAATTTTTTTGTTGGTATTTTGATGAGCTATTGTGTATTTTGATATTTTGATTGTTTTTGTGTTTTTCCAACAGTACACAAGAAGAAGTACAAATATGACTACAATAAAATACAAAAATAAAATAAAATATAAATTCTACGAAAACTGCAAATGTTAGATGCCCTCGATTCTAAGACGCACCCGGTTTTAGAAATCCTTAAATATGAAGAAATTTGCGTCTTAGAATCGAAGATATACGGTATATAAAGAATTTATGTGCTTAACTCATAATCATTTGTGTGTTGAACTTTAAGTAAGAACTTTGAAAAATATTTTATAGTTATTTATGCGTATATCAATAGTTTCGTGCAACCGTGCAACCGTTAATTATATTTTAGTTTAGTCCCAAAATGACCAGCAAGAAATCAGGAGTAAGGAAAATATTCCAAAAAGAAAAGGAAAATCGATTCATGATATGACACATTCAAATGCTATAAAAGAATTTATAACAAAACGGGGCTACGAAATGTCAAGAAGCGAGAAAGCAGTAAAAAAATAGTTGTAGATTTTGCTAATGTGAAAAAATTAGAATTTCAAAATAAGTTTAGAAAAATGGCTGAATCTGGTATGCGTTTCTAAATAACAATAAATGAATGGACTATGTAATGCCAAAAGATATTTAAATGTAACATTACATTCTCAAGAGAACAGTTATAAGTTAGGCTTTATTGCCATACAAGATTCATGTGATGCGTACCAGGTTCAGTCATTAGTTGATCAAATATTGTAGGAGTACGGTATTAAATTTCGACATATTTTGGCATACCACAAGATGGAGCCAGCGTTATGAAGAAATAGGCTCAATTAAATGAAATAGAAAATCAATTTTGCCTGAACCATGCAATTCATTTGGTTGTCGTAGACAATTTTCCAACAAAAATATTGTATTCAATGAAGTTTCGGATTCTGAAAATACTGATGGGGAAACCGAAAATCAGTTTGATTGTTTTACTGGCGACCATAATTTAAATATAGATGGTGATTTTAATAATATTGAGTACAATTTAGAAGACGCAAACATTAATGAAATACTGCAAAGCATTCGAAAGATTGTTAAATTTTTCAGAAAATCGCCAGTGGGAAACGACATATTGCAGCGATATGTTGAAGAGAAAGAAGGTAAAAAACTTAAACTTATATTGGACTGCAAAACACGATGGAACTCGCTTATACCTATGATGGAGAGATTAGTGCAACTTAAAGTTTGCATTAAAAGTTCATTGGAAGAAATGGGGCATACAGATTTATACGACGAAAACCATTTTAATGTTTTAGTAAATCTAATTGCAATATTAAAGCCGACTGAATTAGCAGTAAAAGAACTAGGTAAAAAGACTTCAACCTTACTTGCTGCGCAAGGAATACTCACATTTTTATTTACTCAAATTAAACAAAATACTACTGTTTTGGGGAAAAATTGTATAATTCCTTGAAAATAAGAATTTCTGAAAGACGAAATAAAGAATTAATAACATTGTATAAATTTTTACAAAATGGAACTTTTCCACAAACAGATTTATTAGAACTTCCATATTCGCCTAAAACGCTGACTTTGTCCTTTGCAGCGACGTTGGCTGCTAGATTATTCGGCGATCCACAAGTTGGTAAATTAATTGATGAAGAAGATATTGACGAAGATGAAGTCGAACCAATAGCATCTGGATCCTTTAATACATCTTTAATACAAAAATTACGGCATACAATTTCTGCAGTCTTGCAGGGTCCAAAGGAGTGTGCCGACGGTAGCAATTTCGAGGGTTGAAAATGTTTGGGGTTACTAAGGAAAAATCAATAAAGGTTACCAAATTTTTATTTATTTATTTATTACCAACTTATATATAACTGGTTACATCACTTAAATAAGAAATTTAATAAAATTATATAATGTTAAGATTACAAAGATTACCAATAATTCAAAAGAAGCTTCGACATCAATTCCTTAAATGCATTTCTAGACAGATTAAAGTCAAAAGCCGGCCGTACTTTATTAAAGGAAGCAGAAGAATGATAAACCAGCTCACATTTACCGTAGTTTTGCCTACAAAACGGCAACTTAATTTGGAAATCTTTATCGCGCAGCACACGTAATGGAGTATATATATCAAGCAAACTCAAAATTTCCGAACAATCGATTTTAGACACCAATAAATCTCGAACAAACATTGCGCTAATTTCAATTCTACGAATAAATAGCGGCTCCATATTTATTAATTTACATCTACCTCGATACGCTGATTTACATCTACCTCGATACTGCCTCTGAACCCTCTCTATGCGATCTGAATAGTTAATATAAAACGGATTCCATATTACAACACCATATTCCAACAATGAACGAACAAAAGAATAAAGTTTTAATCACCTAAGGATCATGAAAATCCTTAGCAAACCTTTTAACAAATCCAAGCATAGAATTCGCTTTAGAAATGCAACCTTCAACATGTTTATGGAACGATAAATTCGAAGTAAAGGTTATACCTAAATCTTTAAAAGTATCAACAGTTTCAATACTACAACCATCAAAGAAGTAATCGTAACTAGTGGGTAAGACTACGCGGGTGAAACACATTGTTTTGCATTTGGAGATGTTTAGAATCAAATTATGCGATGTACACCAAGCCTTGAAGTTTGTCAGGTCAGACTGAAAGTCAAGTGCATCATTGGCGCAAGAAATAGTTTTGAAGATTTTTATATCGTCCGCATAAATGAGAATGTCGGAATGACTTAGACAGTTGACCACATCGTTTACGAAAATAATGAAGAGCATGGGACCCAAATGGCTGCCTTGAGGGACTCCTGAAGAAACATCAATCACTCTTGAAGTGAAGCTGCCAATTTTCACAAATTGAGTTCTGGATTTTAGATAAGATCTAATCCAATCAACTGGCAAGTAATTACAATTCAATGAAATAAGTTTCCGCAACAGCAAGTCATGATCGATCTTGTCAAAAGCCTTACAAAAATCAGTGTAAACGACCTGTACAATATTACCATTTAATAGAGCCCTTGAAATACAATTAGTAAACAAAACTAAATTAGTAATAGTTGACCTACCAGGGAAAAATCCATGCTGTTTGGAAGAAATGAAAGTCTTAACATGAAAGAATAATTGATCTTTAACTAGTTTCTCAAAAAGCTTCGGTAAAACTGAAAAAATACCTCTATAGTTCTCGACATCGCTTCGAGATCAGGATTTGAAAATCGGCTTAATAAGTGAGCGTTTCCATGCAATAGGAAAGCAACCCTCAGCGAGACTTTTATTAAATAGTACGGAGATATGGGAAGAAATTACCTACCGGTTAATTTTAGAAAAATGGGTGGAATAGAATCGAAACCGGCACTTTGGTTAATATCAATATTAGACAATTCGGATAAAATAGTATCCACTTCCAGACGAAACATTGAAAACTTAGAATTACTTGCAACATTACTGAAATTACCAAGATTTGATTTCGAACTATATACACTCTGAAAGAAATCAGCAAATAAATTACAAGTATCCTGTATGTTATCACAGGAACGGTCGTTCAAATACATCGTAGAAGGGTAACCATTAGACTTACTTTTGTAGTTAACAAAATGCCAAAAATTATTTGGCTTCGATATAATTAATGATTCAATTTCCAGAATATAACAGCTGTAAAGAAATCGGTTTAGACATATATACTTCTTACGTAATACATCAAACGAGTTGTAATTAACAACATTAGGATGCAATTTATATTTCTTGTGAGCCTTGTCCTTTCTATTTTTTAGATTTATCAACTCATTATTATACCACGGCTCCTTCTTAACGCTAAAAGCTTTCAGTCTAGGGATAAATTTCACAATACCTAGATTAATAATTCTATAAAATTCGATTAACATGTCATCAATACTAATACAAGCATAAAAAAACGACCAATCATACGTATCCAGAAATGCATTTAAAGAATTGTAATCGCCCTTTATAAATTTGTAAGTCCATGAATTAACATTTTCTTCGACTAACTCGCAACATTCAAACATAACTGAAATATTCAGTGGAGAGTGGAAATACTAGACGATCCAGCCAAATCCTCACACGTCATACGGTCACCTCATGATCAAATGGTACAAAAGCCAGATCCAACACATTACCACTATTATTCGTAACACTGTTACATTGCTTTAACCCCAACGAAAATATTTCCGAGATGAAGTTATCCATTTCATCGTTCATGTTAATAGGAGTCAAATTGTGATCAACATACTCCCACACAATATCCGGAATGTTAAAATCTTCAAAAATAAATAGACGATCCTCCGGCTGAAGAAGTGGAGCAATATTTGATTTGACAGTGTCCACAAACCTTTGATAAACTGGCATACTCGAATGGCAGGGTATATATGTAACACAGATGATCAGCGAATATGAATGGAATTGTATCGTACAGCAACAATTTCGGCAACGCAATTAGCCAACGTTATCAGACTGGATGAATATTTGTTAGAGACTGCGACTACAATACCGCCACCCTTTTCGTAAGTGTCCCTTTGCAGATGCCTGTCCCTCCGGAAAACAGCATAAGATGACGGAAAATACTCCTCAGTTTTAAAGTGGATTGTTAACCACGTTTCAACAATGCAAATAACATCAAAGTCTTCCTCTAAAATTGACAAATACAAAGATTTTGATTTAGCTCTGATACTGTTTGAATTATGGTAGTAGATATTTAAGAATGACCGCGGCTGGGGAACTGCTTCACTGCTACGAAGAGTAAACAATGGTGTCTTCAGTAACGGGGAAGTTACTTTAGATGTTGAAACACGGTCCCTGTCCGGTTTTTTGCTATGCGTGGATAATTAGTAAATGACCGGATTATTACACCAGGAGGCCAAGCATTGGAGTTATTTAGCAGGTCGAAATGGGCCTCCTTCAACCCAATTTTAAAGGAAACGAACGTGAGTGAACTGTCCAATATGCGGTCTTTGGAGAGTAACAGTTTACAATTAATTTACTTAGGTGAGCAATTTTTCAGTTTTTCACAGATGTAGTTCACAATCAGATCAGATGAAACGGATGGATCAATACGACTGATATATAAATATCTTATCAGGTATAGAAACAGTTTTAATCGAATTGACAGGTGTGCCTGTCCCTACGACAACTTGCGCTAACCTCGGCGATTCGCAATTAGCGGAGTTGGAGCCAGACTCTACAACTTTTGACAAAAATGGGTTAGTGGCGTTATCGTCACCCAATTTATTTATCAAGGTATTGATCAATTTACGGTTTTCAGCAACCTCCGTTTCAATCTTCTTTAATTCTAAATTTTCAGCGGCTTTGTCTATAATGACGTCAATTTTCTTCAGAATCCTGGACATGTTGTCATTCGCGATCAGTGGTTTGCGGCAATCGCCAAGATAGCATATATTGCCATATTTTTTAATTGAATTGATCGCAGCACGGTCAATTCCATTGCAGTCATAGCAAAATTGGTTCTCGCAGGGACTACATTTAACGATGTCAGTATACGGAGCAGGAAACATTTTTTTGCAAGTGTTGCAAGACATTATCGGTGTATGTATTATATTAAACGTTGACAGAACTGTATTATATTTATTATTTAATTATTTAAATTGATAATTATATTAACGATCAAATCGTAGTCAATCACAGTGTAGATGAATTTATGAATAAATAAAAACAGTTTATGTAGATGTAAATTGTCACGATTACGATGGAATGACACAGAACAGATTATAAAATAAATAAAATAAATAAACAGCTATGCACAATTATCACAGTTTATATAAATTATCACGATTATGTAGAAATATCACAGTTATTTTGAATGTGTGTGTGCGCTGCGACACTATAAATTATCACAGATTATTAGAATTATCACAATTTTGTAGAAATATCAGAGTCAATTTTATAGTTTTAACACAGTCGGTTTAATATAGTAACCGCTTCTCAAAAACATGAACAATTTAATTGGCAACGGTTTATACAATATAGCACTATATAATGCACAACAAAAATATTTTTAATTTTTTAATATTAATTTAAAATAAAATAAAATACGTCTGTACGCTTCAACGACCAAACGATTATAAGTTGTTAAATGCTCTGTCATCAATTCAACCCACGTCAACAGACAGTGAGAGATGAATTATAATGAATTTTAATACGTTACATATAATGAATTTTAATACGTTATTTTTGAGTTTTTTCTTAAATAAAACAATTTTAACAGTTCCAATATAGTTAAAAAAATCGGTTTTTTTACTGTTTATTTAAAGTCGATGAAAAACCGACTAAACCCGGTTAACCGGTTTTTTAATTCACATAAAACCCGAAAACCGGTTTTTGAAATTTTCGGATATTAACATGTCCTAAACCATACTGATCTGACTTCGCTGAAGTGAGATCAGCTGTTTGGATTTCGCCAAGTTCAACTTTGGCCAGACCTGCCGAGTTATTACGCAAGAAGTGATACTTGACCATCTGTCATTCGTCAGCTTGCTAGCTTCTTCATGAATCAGCAGTTTGCATACCGCAAGAGGCTTTTCAATATCCTTTATGCTTTCTGAGAAGTGGTCCGTTGTACCACGTCGAGCCAGTTCATCGGCGTTTATATTCCCTGTACTTATGAAATGTCCTGGGACCCATAAAATGTGAATGTTGAACTGACATGCGATCTCGTTAAGAGATGAGAGACAGTTCTGGACTACTTTCGACGTGAGGAGTTGCGATTGAAGCGCTTTAATGGCAGCCTGATGTTGTATATATGCGAATATCACAAACTGATATTACATTATACCTCAACCAGTCTACTACTTCCTTTATAGTTGTTACTTCAGCTTGAAAAATGCTACAGTAGTCGAGGAGGCGGAAGGAGAGATTTAACAGAAGTTCGTAGCAGAACACTCCAGCCCCGACTTTCCCGTCCCGTTTTGAACCATCAGTGAAGAAGTTTATAGCTCCTGGTTCCAAAACTGCACCCATCATCCAGTCCTCCCTGGATGGGATCCTAGTGCGGAACTTTGTGTCAAAAGATAGTGACGGGACAATATAATCGGTGGTCTTGTGAATTTGTTTGTTGCACAAAATAGATGAGTGCCTTGTATTGTTGCAGGTTCATCTGTTGTACAAGCTACCAACTATTTCCCCAATTTATCTAGAGGAGTCAAAAATAGCAGAGTCTCTAGTCCCTGAGTGTACGTGCTCCTAAGTACACCACTAATCCACAGGGAGATTGTTCTCTGAACTTTTGTCAACAGCTTTTGTTTAACAGTTTTGTCCAGAGCAGGCCACCAGACTATTACCCCATACAAGAGTATGGGTCTGACTACTGCGGAATAAAGCCAATGTACGATGTGGGGCTCCAGCCCCCATCCTTTCCCAATGGCGTTTTTGCAAGAGTACAGACACACGATTAATTCGTTCCGTGTTGTTTAAAACCGTGTTGTTCGAGACTACAAAAACAACGAAAACAACGCATGAAAACATGAAACGATTTTTTTTTGTGTGAAGCGTAAGCAATAGCATACGAGTACATGTGTATTTTATTCTTTCTCAAAAGAATAACTCGAAAATCGTGTAGTTTGAAACCGTGTAATTCGGGGGAAGGTATCCGTCTTCTTCGAAACTCGTATTCTTCAAGTACCGCGTTCTTCGGGGGTTACCTGTATATCTCTACCGTAGATTTCTTTACCCTTTCCAGAATATTAGGTTTCCAATTTAATTTGCTATCCAAACCGAGACCCAGAAACTTCGTTTCAACTGTAAAAGTCAAGCTAAACCTATTTAAAGTGGGAGGGTCGTTATTAGAAAATTTATATTTCCTAGAGAAGAGAACCAATTCGGTTTCGTGTGGGTTCACATTCAACCCACAGCCATTAGCCCATAATGAAAGATTGCCCAGGGCATTTTGCAGAAGCTCATTCAGGGTGCCGGGATATTTACCACGGACACCAATAGCAACATCACCGCATAGGCAACCACCTTGAAGCCACTGTTCTCCAGTCTCAGCAACAGGTCATTTATGACCAAGTTCCAAAGTAGGGGGGACAGTACGCGAACCTGTGGTGTACCTCTGCTTGCAAGTCTTCTGACGAAGGATTCACCAAAACTAGCATTTATGATCCTGCCTCTTAGCATTTGATCTATCCAGTCCTTGAGTGATTCATCCACTCCCAGATCTGAAAGTGCTCGAGTTATAGCCCCTCAAGCACATTGTTAAAGGCCCCTTCAATATCCAAGAAGGTTACCATTGCGTAGTCTCTATATTCAAAGGTTTTTTCAATGAAAAATACAAGAAAATTAAGAGCAGTCTCTACATATCTCTCCTTGCAATAGGCATGTTGAGATTTAGACAGCTTTTCCGACACAATCGTGCCTCTAATATGAGCTTCTATTTGTCTTTCCAGTGTTTTAAAAAGGAAGGAAGACCAGCTAATCGGTCTAAGGTCTTTGGGATTGCAGAACCTTCACTTCTGTCCATTTACTAGGAATATGACATAGTTGTAGGCTGCCTTTGAAAATTACCTCTAACCAGGAAATTGTTGGATCCGTAGTTTGTTGAATATCCGCAGGGATAATACCATCGAGTCCAGGTGACTTATATGGTTTAAAACTGTTTATCGTCCACAGGATCTTTTTCTGCTAATAATTTGGCCTATGAGGCTACTTGCCCTTTTACCTACTGATGTGCTAGGTACGGATTCGGAACAATCAGGAAAATGAGTCTCCATCAGAAGTTCCAGCGATTCTACACTATTCGTGGTCCAAATCCCATCCGGCCGTTGCACATAAATTGGGATGGAAGGACCAGTTGCTAGTACCTTGAGTACCCTAGACATCTCCGAAGACTTCTGAATTTTTCCACAATATAGTCGTTAAGAGCTTTTTTGGCACTTCTCAATTTATATTTGTAAATTTTAAGGACTTCCTTATAGGAGGTCCCAGTCTACAGCAGCTTTTGTTTCCGTGCTGTTTTGAAGAGTATTTTGCAATTTCGACGCGTTTGTTGAATCTCCTTGGACCACAAGGGTGGCCGAGATTTACCCCAAGGCCTACTAATGGGACTAGAGCCCCAGTATCGCTTCATTAAAAGCGCTGGACAACTCGTCCACCAAGCCATCGAGCTCTTGCGCAGTTTTTGGAGGTTTTGGCACCGGAACTGGTAGTGAATTACCCAGAATAGTTCTAAAGGTATCCCAGTTGGTTTTCCTGCTATTTTTCTAGATTGGACTTTTTGGAGAAGTCAAGTCCATTTCAAATTGAAGATAACAATGATCAGAAAAGGAGTGGTACTCCGATACTCTCCAGTTTAATAGAGTAATCGTCAAAAAGCTTGATACAAGCTTTTTGACGATTAGTCTATTCCTGGATCAAGACGACATCTGTCGCTTTCTTCCCAATTTTTAAAATTAGAGCAGCTGATGCTGCCTTAGAATGGTGGAGGTTGACTTGCAGAAATGTCAGTGTCATCTCTGCAGCCTCTTCTCCACCACAGTAACATCAGAGCCATCCCCTGATGAGCTCCGTATCCGTGGAGAGAGTTTCCGCTTGGCTGGCTACCTCCGCGCACGCAGATGAACTATCAAGCACCGCGGTAGTTTCTAAAGATGACTTCGGAGCCTCCGGATTGTCCGCGTCCTTCATGTACACCTTGAGTGTGACTGCACTGAAACCATAGTTGATTAAACCGTTGGTTTTTTCCAGTTTAGTCAGTGACTCCCTTTTTACGATGATAATAGCTGACCTATAGTCAGTCTTTGGCTCCTCGAGCTTGGGCACTTTCCAATTGTGCGTTGGGAAATCTTGATTGCCAACCTGCAACAACTGGAGTATCACCTTCGGATCACTAGGCTCCGAAGCCATACCTCGCTATGTCCTCCCACTGACTTCTTATAAAGCAACAGATAACTCTGATCTGCACAGGCAGTCAGTTTCACCTGATTCCTGTGCCAGACCGCATCCCGACAATTCGGAGCAGGTCCTGTATTTTCCGACAGGACTTTCCGGTAGGTGGTGGCTAAGGCCCCGTCCACCTTCCTCCAATTGGCGGGCGTGATACTGCCATCAACTCGGGGTTTGTCAATAACTGCCACAACCAGCTGATCCTTGAGGACCTCGTTAAAAGGTCTTATAGCGGTAGCCTGGAGTTTTGTTCGCTTTGCGATCTTAGGACTTTCCTCCTGAGATCTGTTTCTTTTAAGCTGTGAGCCAGCTGAAGGGCCTTCCGACTTTTTCTCGGTAACTTTTTTTGCCCACGCAAGCGTGGCTTTGTCTTTATCCGTTCTGTCTTCTGGCGAGATGTTATTGATCTTAACCAGGGCCCTCTAGGCCTTTCTTCTAGTATTATAGGTTGGTTTTGAGAAACCAGCTCCATTCGTGCTTTGGTTCTGCTTTGTATTTGTATACTCAGATTTGGTGACCAGACTGGAAGGACCAGCCTCGCTTGAGCTTATATCCCGTCGATTATTTGTAGACTTAGAGGCAGGCCTAAAGACCCGAGTCTCGTTGTCCACATTTTCCGGTTATTTTAGAGAACCGGACTCTTTTTGTTGTTGTGTGTTTTTGATTGGACCAATGATTGGTCCCACGAGTAGCGGAGAAACAAATGTCCATCTGTGCAGAGATCCGCAGTATACAGATAGATAAGGCTACTTAATCCGGAGGGCGCCAAGTATCCGGATCTACCGTTAGCGACTGACCTAATTATAAAGGTGGGCCCCCAGTCTGGTCGATTATCGGCACGGTACGATTAACACCTTAACCCAGCCCAGCGATTTATTTAAGGTTGACTCCTTTAGCGCCGTGTTTCAGCCTAGAAGCCAAAGAATCAACAATCTAGTTACCAGCGGTCACCACGTGGAGGTAGCACGAACACTTGTGGAAGTTGCAAGTGCCAACTTGAATCCCCCGAGCAACTTCACACCTGACCACCTGACCACTAATTAGCACTAAATCGGTTCTGACGGTATTAGGAGTTTTATGCATACGTCACTTTCTTCAAATAACTGTAAATAAAACAAATAGACAAAACCAAGATAAATGTGTTTCAACAAGCAAATGTACACTTAGTGAGAATTTGTATTTATAAAAAGCCTGCTTCGGTACATTTTCATACTAAATAACCTGGATTTTGAAGATTAGCTGGAAGAACAACCCGAAGCAGCTCAATAAAATAATTTCATGTTTATTTTATATTTTGCATAAACCGGTCTAAATTACAATCACTAATACTTATGTAGCAAGTTAATACCTTCATTTATCACAATTAAAAAAAAAAACTAATCTAAAAAATAATCAATATTGTCGGTCGTTGAACTCATATTTAAAAAAACATTATTCTTATCACCGCCAAACTATTAAGCTGTCGACAATACAAACATGTATAGATAAAAATAGTGACGCAAAGAATTCGAAAAACCAACAAAAATTAAAATCGTAAATGTGATTTAGATTAGATAATGGATTAATTTACGTTGAAATATAACAAAACTGGTATTGTGTAAGAAGTATAATTCAATTAGAAGCATATGAAATACACGTTTAGGAAGTTTTATAATAGCTTTACAATACATCATATCCATACCACCATTTAAAAAATCCTATAGGGGCATGACTACTTGGCGAAATGATACATCGTATACGAAAAAATTAAAAATCTGCATTTTTAGATTAAACATTTCGTTATTTTATAAATTAAGCCGCTAATATCGTAAAGGAAGTGGCTCATTAAAATAATTATTCGGTAATTTCTATTAAAAATATTTAGTCACTTGCCACTTTGTAACGACAAAATGTATTTTAAATAAAACAGCATAAAAGCACAAATGTGATTAATTTCACTTTTATGTTACATCAGAAAATACTTTTTAGCTTAATTAATTAATTAGCTAAAACAAGTGTAAGAATACACTGGGTTTTTGTGACAGAAATAGGAGAATACTTTTAACAAAAGCACCAAAATGGATTATAACCCGAGACTATATTATTCAGTAATCGGCAACGCAAGATGTCACCGAACTAATTTGAATTATTTCCCAAGGAAAATATTCTAAAACAGATGGTTCAGCTCAGAATATGCAGATAGTTTTCCCATAGCTGCAATATTCCGTATAGACACGAGGAATTCGTAACACATATGTACATACGTGTGCGTATGAGTATGCAGAGTGTTTATAATAGTATTAGAAATTAGGGTGACAATATAATACATTAATATAATTAATTTATTTGACATTGATAATGGATAAAGTTTATTTCTTTCGTTTCGTTTTTTTTTTTGCATGTTTCAACTAACTTATTCAATGTTTAATGGAAGAATTAACTGTTTTGCCTTCTGACATTTTTAGTTGTTATAATAATATGTTAGAAGAATAGAATACTGTATTGTACAAGGTATAATACAGAATAGAGTTAGGTTGTCGTGAGAAATGATTCTTCTCGTGATGAAAAATTGGATAAATTTAAGTGTGTGGAGGAGATTTTTTTGTTTTTTTTGCTTAGAGTAAGAAATGATTGATGTTGTTAGTGCTAAGAGCGTTTTTGCATATCCAAATATTGGAAGTTAACTAAATTGTGACATTGTGGTGATCATTGCTGTTTTTTCATATCCACCTCATAAATTATTAAATTATCAAATTATATTACGTCCGTTTATGTAACTGAGAAGCGATTTTTATTATACCGAAAAAAGTAACATAGCCCGCTAACACGACAAATGATAGGTGATAGTCACCTAAAATTATGAAAATGGCCGTTTCACACGTATAGAAGGTCGATTGAGTACGCCAATAAGTATTTCATTCACCGTATATTTTTTAATTTTTTCATTGTGTTTGGCTGTAACATAGTTTCATCAATTTCCGTCTTAAGTATTGTTAAAATAATAATTCCTTCATGGATTTCGGTATTTCTTGATTGGTGTAATTTTAAACTTTGCTAAACTAAAATAAACACATGAAAGAATTAAAATTGAAGAATATAGAACAATTTTGTAGATAAAGTTGTGGTAAAATTTGGTGCGTAGTATAGTTTTAGATAGAAGCATTTAGAAAAGCATTCTTGACGGCTTTTGAAAATTCGTGTCCACTTATTTCTAAACAAAAGATTGGGAATACCCCTTTTTGGTGCTCTGCTCTTAGAAAACAAAGAAAACATGCTAGGAAACTGAGGAATAAAGCAAAAAATACTAATCTTAAATGTGATTGGGATTGTTTCCTAATAGCTCAAAACAAAAGGAGTATAAAAAAAAGCTTAAGATCCGCTCGCAGAACTGCACGGACAAATTTCTGTGAGGGAATGAATAGTCCCTCTGTAGTCGCTAGACTTGATGCTCTTCGTCTATCGGATGGCAAATTTACTTCTTCGGAAAAAAAACCGTACGAGTTGTTTCTTTCGGTCCATTTTCCGGAGTGTACGAAGTTCGGCGTTGGAGTATTTTCTTCTTTAAACCGTACAAATCAGGTGGTCCTGATAGAATTTTTCCGGCTGGATTACAGCATGGTTTTCCCATTATTAAGCACCACCTACTCCACCTTTTCAAAACGTGCGCTGTTTTTAGCATTGTTCGTCATGTTTGGTGCAAGAGCAACATTGTTTTTTTACCAAATTTGGGCAAATCACATTACACTGATCTCAAAGCATTTCTTCCCATCAGAGGTAATTATTTATCTAATACTCCACTCAGTAACATGCAACATGCTTATAGAGTAGGTAAGTCCTGTGAAACGGCTCTACAAGAACTTGTCACTAGGACCGAAAGATCCCTCAATAATAAACAGTTTCTTGTGGGTACTTTCCTGGACATTGAGGGAGCCTTTGATAGCACATCGTTTTCGTCGATTACTAACGCCTACTTCAATTTCGGTATTGATCCCACCATTGTAAGATGGATTGATTCTATGCTCAAATCTCGCATTGTTGAGATTGACTTGGATAATGCTACATTTTCGGTCAAAGGTGACAAAGGTTGTCCTCAGGCAGTTGTGCTCTCACCTCTGCTATGGCTTTTGGTGATTGACATACTTGTGCGGTGGAAAGGATTTACACGTCAATCCTTCTAAAACTGATTTGGTTATATTTAACTTGCATCGACATATTGATGGTCCAACTGCGCCCTTTCTTTTCGGGAGGCCGATTTACCCATCCGACCCCGTTAGGCATTTAGGTGTCTTCTTGGACAGTAAACTTTCCTGGAATTTTCACCTTGAATGCCATCTTTTGGCAGTCTAGGCGAGCCTTACGGAAAACCTGGGGTTTATCTCTCAAAATGCTGTGTTTTATCTATAAATCGTTGGCTCTACCAATATTATCTTATGCTTCCTTGGTTGGGTGGCTTGTTTTTAAATTAAAGGCTACAATTATTAAACTTAATGGTCCACAAATTATTGTTTGTAGGGTCATTACAGGAGCTATGACATCAACTCCCCTTCTTGCCATGAAATCAATTCTATTCTTTCCACAGCTACATTCTTTCATTCTTTGCTCAGCTTGTTCTGCTGCGTTAAGGCTAAGGAGCATAGGGATGTGGAACATTTTTGGTTCAGTCGCGGGCCATAGAATAATTTTAAATGATTACGCATCATTAGTACCAGAGATTGATATGGTTAATGATAGACTTTTAGAGTGCATAAAATATATTTGATTTTCATAAAAATTTAATTTATTTTATTTTAATATAAAATAACATAATATAATTTATTATTTTTCACCACCATTTTAACACCGCGCGATGGTAATCGGCATGTCGCCGTGTTGAAATTTGAGAGCAGACTGAAGTAAAAAGAAAGATTTAAATCTTTTCATTTTGTTTTGTTGTCTCTGCATGTGGAAGAGACAGTAGTGGTGGTTGGGTGAACTCAGACGTCAATGCATGTGAGTGATACTTTGTGGCGGAGCACGCATGAGTGAGCCGCTACAGACTGATGTCTGAATTCAATTTCACTAAATTATATTCGGCGGTGCTACCTTCGAGAGATCAGTGGAGATCACCGGATTTTCTTGAGTACTTGCACGAGTCGATAGTCTCTTTTCTTATGGCTCGCGCACTGTCTATAGTTCTGGTTATGGAGTGTACTGCTCTAAGTTTGATCTAAATTTTTCAGGCTGCGTGGGTAGGTACTGCATAGTTTTTCAAGCGGAAGCAATTGCTCTTACGCTCTGTATTATTGAGGCATTGAATCTCGCTGTTACAGATAACAACTTTGTGCAGACAGTTTTTCTGTGTTGAATTCGCTGGATAATCCCTTGACTGTGTCAACATATGTTAAGAACTGTAAATACTTTATACATCTTCTCTGTTCAAGTAATAGAGTGACGATCATGTGGGTTCCTGCCCATTATGTCATTGAGGGCAATGATATTGCTGATTCTCTAGCAAAAGCCGGGGCTGGGTTTAAATTTATCGGCCCCGAATCAATTGCTTCTTTACCATTTAACTTTGTTAAGAAGGCGATCAAAAATTACACTTTAAGTGAATTAAAACAGCAATGGCTTGCTACTGGTAGCTGCCGCATTGCGAAACTTTTTATTAGTGGACCTAACCTCAACAAGAACCAGGAGAGTCTTGATTGCGACTCTCACTAGTCAGGGCCATTTTAAAGTACATCTTCAGCGCATGGGGCTAACTCATGATGTTCTATGCGAGGATTGCCTTGAAGACGATGATGACTGTATTCACTTCGTGTGCAGTTGTTTTGCTTTCCACAGAGTTAGGTTGCAATTATTTGACTCTAGGTCTATTGCTGAATATCAGCTGTCTTCCTTACCTTGGCCTAAACTGCTTCAGTTTACTGCGGTTTGCATCATGCGGGCCCTTTGTGGCATTGAGTGCAGAACAGTTTGGTTGCAACCTGAACTGTTTGGAATATGTGAAATATTTATATTTAGAACCAGGTATGTTTCTTTTCAAGTTGAGTTGGAGTTGAGGTGGGGTTGGATATACAAATATTTACGAATTTTTTTATATATGCTGGTTTGATTATTGAATTGAACATTGAATATGGGGTTGATTTGAAGGTTAAGTTAGAGGTCAATTTGTGGGTTGAGTTGAAGTTAAGTTGTAGTTGAGGTGGTGGTTGGATAGGACATAGTGGGTTGTTGACCAATTTCTTATATGTGCTGGTTTGAGGATTGAGTTTGGCTTTAGTTGCGGTTTAGTTGGGGTTGGATTAGGGTTTAGTGAGCGATTGAGCAATATGTTATAAGGAAACCTCACTACAACTTGCCGTTGTAGTGAGGTGTCCGGTAAACTGAGGATTTGTGATTTTTTTTTATAAAAATTTAATTGGGATTCTACATCTTATCAGATTTTGATGATATTCAGCATTTCCAATGGAAATGGGATTCTCAAAGGATTTTTAGACGAAGTTGTGGAATATGTCCATGTAGGATTGATCTTGGCTGTTCTTTATTTGATTATGATGAAATTTGGCATGTGCGTTGGAAATGGGATTCTAGAATGATTTTTAGATAAAGTTCTGGAAAATGGCCAATTACGACGGAACTTGCATATTTCTTAACCAATTATGATGAAATTTGACATGTGGCGTTGCAAATGGGATTCTAAAATCATTCTTGGATGAATTCTAGAATAGGACCAACGATGACGCAATTTGGCTATTCCTTAACCGATTATGATGAAATTTGACACGTGCGATGGAAATGAAATTTAAAATGATTTTTGGATACAATTCTGGATTATGGAAAAGTAAGATGGAACTTGGCTATTTCTTAACCGATTATGATGATATTTGAATGTGCGATGGAAATTGGGTTCTAAAATAAGTTTTAGATAAAGTTGTTGCCATATTCCATACCTTCATCTAAAAATCATTTTAGAATTCCATTTCCAACGAACATTTCAAATTTCATTTATTTAGTTTTTTTGGCCATAGTCTAGAATTTTATCCAAAAAATCATTTAAGAATTGCATTTCAATCATGGATTTCAAATTCCACTAAAACCGGCTGAGAAATAGTCAAATTCAAATAATTTGCTAAAGGTTCAATTTGAAATGTAAAAAGTTCAATTTGAAATGTTAAAGGTTCAATTTGAAGCGTAAAAGGAACAAATCAAAACCTGTTACATCGCAAGAATATCTATCCGTTTCCGATCTAATAAAGTGTCAGCTTATCTAAGGGAGGTTTTCATTGAAAAACTTCAGTTGCATGGGACTTAAAAGTTTGTCCATTGAAATGAGGTTCCGCTAAATTGAGTGTCCGTTGAAAAGAGGTTTCACTGTATTTAAAAGTGAGTGTTTATATATATGTACGGTATATGCGTGTGACTTGAACCAAACCTTGCACAAATATTGTTTAAGACTTAAGAAAGGTCACTGTTAATATCTCAAACATTCATCTCCTGCTTAAGAGATGATAATCAGGTCTAAAGTTACTACAGAGGAAATTCTAAAACTTCAAAAAATGAGTTGATTTTTGATGACGGTATGATGGTATGAAGGTATGATGTTATGATGGTATAATGGTATGATAGTATGAGTTGAGCAGAGGGTTGAGATTTGGTTCGAGCTAAGTTGAGTTGAAGTTGAGTTAGGATTCAGTTAGCCTGCATTGGGGTTAAATGAGTTTTTCGGTTGGGGAATTATTTGAGAGTTGATTTGGAGTTAGGTTAAGGGTTGATTTGAAAGTTTATTTGGGGTTGATTTGGTGATTGTTTTGAGGATTTGATTGGCGGTTAAATTGGTGATTGTGTTTAGAATTATGTTGCGATTGAGTTGAAGGTTGATTTTTATATTGAGTTGGAGGTTGAGCTAAAGATTAACTTAAGAGATTCATTTCGCGATTGATTTGGGAGTTGAATTAATCAAGATCGAAGTTCTGACCACCTAATGAGGCTTTTTAAATTTACGATATATCAAAAAATCACAAGGAGCTTAAATAAAGCTTATAAAATAACAAATCGACTGTTTCTGTTTTTATTTCCGTAGATGAATTAGGAACCGAGTTTTGGCTCGTGGAAGGTGAGTGTTTGTTCGCCGAAAACTGAATCCGAACCTTTCAATGTTAAATAACAGAAACACGACGAATTTTTAGAGGAAAACTTACCAGACTAGTACTTGAGAAAACCTTTAAAATGAGTATTAGTAAAAGTTGTTTGTGAAAAAGTTGTGAAAACAATGGCTTAACCGCAAGAATTGAAATTAATCGTAATCCATTTACAATGTACTTTATTTATATACTAACAATATGGTATGTTCTAGAAGTAGGAATGGTTAGATTTGAAAAGATTTTTAGCAAAAATTTCCTTTCATCACAATAACTCAAAAACTAAACAAGATACGTTCAAAATGCAGAATTACAAAGATTTCGGATTTTCTTGCAGAAATTTTTGTCATTTTCTCTAGGATGAAAATTAATTGAGATATCACCGTTTTATGTTCGCATTTGAGTGCCAGGACCACCTTCCCCGAGCCCTTTGAACTCAAAACTCTCAAAAACAAAGAATTCAAGGCGATCCAACTTTACAGGCCTTGTAACATTTGAAGTTGGTGCAAAATGGTTTTTGGCCCGATTATATATATGTATATCTTAAAAATTAAGGAAGTTATTGTTAAAAAATCAGTTGCGTTTTTCGGAGAAGTTTTCGGATTGCTCTCAAACATGCATTTGAGATTATAGATGACAAATCAATATTTTTAATCGCAAATAACTCGAAAAATATTGATTTAATCGAAAAACTTCACCGAGCATTGTTTGCTTAGAATTAATTTATCTATAGATTTTTGCGGTTATTTTTAGTGGATTAATATCGGCCCCCAAGGGGTGGCACCCACCTCCAGGGTAAAAACACATATCGGCATTATATAAGTTTTGTTCCTTGAGCCATTCCCTACTTTCATGTCACGGTTTTGTCCGAAAAAATTATGAGGTAATACCCTATTTTTACCGTCAAACACTGGACTGTTAATGTGCTGAAAAGAGTTATGTCATTGACAAACTGCGATTTGATGAGGCGGATTTGGTGAATTTTTGCATTTAGTCCCAGCAAGTCAATCGTAATTTTTCCTAATCGTGGTTTTTTGCATTCAGTACTTGATCGAGTTTATCTATTGGACTGAATCGTGATGTTGGTCGGGTACCCGCTGGGAGGAATGCTGTTGTTGAGAAGCGAATGCGGGCGATAGTGGTTATCTGTGATATTGTGATTGGGACGACATTGTGATGTGTTGCGTAGTATTTTGTTGGAAGGTGGGAGTGGTTAGGCCGATTTAAAGACGGTTACAGGGATCGGTGCTGAAGTGGTTCCGCAAAATGGGCCTTGACATTTATAGTGAGCCATGGTTGGAGGTTCAATGGAGTTTTAGGTATGTGGTGGTGTGATGGGGTTTGCACCGAAAATTGGCTTGGTTATATATCAATAATAGGTATATGTGTGTGTGAGTGCTGATGGTTGTGTGGGTGTTGGTGTGAATATTGGATTTAATTAATTAAAATTGTTTGACGAGAATCGAAAGTGTTTTCTGCCTTATGATCATGGTGTCTATTATTATGAGAATTTCATTTATTTTGAGTGGTTTGTAAAGGAAAGAAGCAGTAACTATTGATATTCGAGTTATGGGGTTCTCAGGGATTCAGGAGATTTCGGGAGTTTATTCAGTTTACTGAGATGTCAATTTAGATTTATAATATGTTCCAGAGTTTTGGTTGCAATTTTTTATCTATAAATAATATAATTATACTTTGTGTAATTAACAGTAATTATAATTCTCGACAGGACAGCGTCCTTCACAGATCAAATTTGTATAATCTTAGTGCCAAGTTTGCGGAAAGTCCTAATTTATATTGGTAATTCGAGCTAAATTGTAGTGCTATGGAGAGCTGAAGTTTTTAATAATTTCACCCTGATCCCACATAAAATATGACCAGAAATCTTATGTGCTGTTTCTCTAACAGGATGTAAATCCAAATGCATATCCCGCCAATAAGACAAATGTTAGATTACAAACACTGAATTTTTGAATCTGATATCTTGTATGCTGTTTATCTGATAAGACGTTAATCCAAATTCATAGATCGCTAACACGCCAAATAATTAGTTACTGTTATTTGAATTTTTGAATATGGCTGCTGCCCGATTATAGGAGAGAGATGAAGTTTTTAAATAATTTAAACCATGATCCCACATAAAATATGACCTAAAGTCTTTTGTCTCATTAATTTCTCTAAAGACGAAGAGGGATTATAACGTTAAACCAAATTTATAGAATGCTAACAGGACAAATGATAGATTAAGTCCCACGAGTTTTTGAAACTGACTATGTCATATACTCTTATGTGTACAGGAGAAGAAGGGTCGTTTAAATATTGGATGTACAAATAAGTTTTGAGGGATTTACTTAAGATGGCGTAACTAGTATTAAATCGTGATAAAGAACCCCAACAGTTTAGACTACCGCTATGGGTATCGGCGTAAATCGATCAGTGATTTAACTAGCCTCACCACCAGCCAGATATATGAGTTTAAAGTACAAATTGAGAGCAATTGGACTTCCTAGAAGGTTGGTTTATTAGATTTTTTGTTTTCCCATAGAATCCAAGTGGTGTTGGATGGCGCAACTTTCTGTGTTCCTCAGAGATATGTCCCATCCAGCTGAATGATTTCGGATTCTAAACGTCTCCTTTATCCTTAATTCTCTTTCCGACAGACGGAATGTGGGAGGTGTATGTGTCTTCTACTAATATTTTAATAATCTGTGTTTGACGGAACGTTATGGACTTGTGCTAACCTATCTACAGAAGTACAAACTGAATATAAAATAATAATAATTTTTCAAGACTAAAATATGAAACCCTTATTATCCCCCTTATAATTCCTTCCGTGCTGTCATTATTCCTTTGATAATGTAGTACAAATATTATTGCGATCATTTCTCTTTTCGGATCAGTTTTGCAGAAGGGCACCCAGGGGTGACTTGATAAGTGGGTTTTCTACGTCGGCTTAAGCTGTAACGTATAGTGTACTCCATCTTATAATTAATTTGTCTTAAGCATCTAAAATCGTTGAAACATCTAGCATTAAATCGTTCAATCGTTCAACATCAATTTATCTGTCGTGAGAATCACGACAAAGATGTTTTACAAATAATTCTTCCGTTGTGTTTTTCTCATTTCTTTGGGTAATAGATATCCAAAGTGATTTTTTGCCAAAGTAAATCCTATTACACCAAGTTATTTTAAGTTTCTCAGCATCAAAAGAAAAATAGAAAATTATGTTTAAGTAAAAGCATTTCCGAAGTTCTAACAAATTAAATACCAAAACGAATATGTGCCATAGACGTTTTCTGATAAACTAACAAAAATGAGAAAATCAATCAAAATTAAAGTTTCGTATATTTCACGTCCGCTTCATCCGATTTTGATTTGAATCTCTATACAAAATTCTTAAATACCTATATCGCTTTTAAACACAAACCAATGACGATACACGTTAGTTTACAATTCATTCAATAACATTGTATGGCATGCAACCAAATTAAATTGCAATATATACAATTTTTTGTTGTTGTTTTTTATTTAGGGCGTAGCTTTGAATTGTCGAAGTTCACAATTGGACACATTTAAAAGAAAAAGCTATTGTATGTTTACACTTTTTACTGGAGCTTTTAGTTCACAATTGAAAAAAGCTTCCAAATAAAAGTTTAGTACAACAATTGTATTTGGTGCGCGACATCTATTCAAAAACAATTGTACGAAATTAAACCTTAGCCAAGACACAATGAGGTGACGCGAAGTAAAACTTGGGTACCGCTTTTAGTACTTTTGTAGACTTTTTTTTTTGGTGTGTGGAGAAATAAAATATTTTGTAGACCAAACAATAAAGCTTTCACAAATATAGTATCAAGCTTTTCCAGGGTATAATTTTATTGAATTTTATTGGAAAGAGATAACATTTATTTGTTTATAAGCTTATTTGCTTTTGTGCTTATGATTCTAACATAATAAATATGCATAAGTGGATCTATGAATAAGCAACTACTACAACTTTCACTGTGTGTCTGGATACATACTACTAGGCACAAATGTTATAGACCGAATCTCTAGTGAATGTATGTAATATGGTATATACAGGTAGATATAATGCTGTTCACCTAAATCGATTTTAAAACTCATTAATTTAAGGGTTCTTGTGTTTTACTAATAAACGTTGTTGCGTTTCGAGTAAAGACGAGATGTTATCTTTGCAACTGTTTTAATGTGTATGCCAGAAAAGTGATTTATTAATTTTAGCACTTGTTGGATTTATAATTTATTATGAACACAGACGATTTGAAACGATTTGAAATTTCATTTTGCACGACATTTCATATAGGTGTTATTATAAATAACAACATTTTACGATCCAATTTTTTGAACAAACGTCGAGTTTGACTCGAGAATTTAAAATCGTTTCACCTTTTTTGCTCATTGTGTCATATTTTCAATAGTCAGTGAGGGGTTGTACTTTAAAATTATGTTATGTTACCGCCTATCTATTGTAATTTTTGAATTGGGCGCTGAACGAAAAAAACTCGTCATATTGCTTAGAACCTATAAAATTTACATTAGGTTTTAGTGTACATGATGGTAAATTAAGAACTAAACACGCTGTCTAGAGGTGCAGTGCAGTTATGTTTTGCCTTGGGCTTTCAGGATTAGTTAAAAAGAGCGACACAAGGCTGGAAAATATAACGAGCTGCATTAAGAGTCATTTGCCAGATCACTCAATGATATGATGCGATCGAATTTTGGTATAATTTAGATTCAAGCAAGTAATTAAAATATGATTGCTGGATGGTGAATTTAATCAAATCGCTAGAAACATGTTCTAATGGGCCTTTATCAATTCTGGCTGATTAAACTTTTCAGGTTGATGGTTGGGAAATTTAATTGGCTATTTCTTGTACTATGAGAACCTGAGTCCAAATCGCAAATCTAAAGGTTAAAATACAAAAGACGTTTATTTCTTACGATATAGGATATACCTTTCCAGCTCGATGGATGGGAAATTTAATCAGCTACTATCAGAATCTGAGTTCAAAAACACCATCTATTATACCATGGTATGTATTGATATAAAATCAGCCTCTAGAGTGTTATGTCTGGAGATGGATTGCATTGATGTGACTTGCTAATAGCTATCGCAGGAAAAAAAAACGCAGTTCAAGTTTCTCGTGGGAAATTTGGGAAAATTTGATTTTCCAAATATCATTAGATAATCCGTCTCAGACATAACACTCTAGAGGCTGATAGTATGTAAACTTTCTAATAATTTTTGGAAAATCCAATTTTCCAGAATTTTTTTTCCTGCAATATCTATTGGCAAGTCACATCAATACAATCCATCTCTAGACATAACACTCTAGAGGATTATTCTATACAAATTTTTTGGCTTCTTCTGATTTTCCGATATTTTCGACGAATAGGTGGAACAAAATTTACCACGTCATTACATGTATCCTGTTTACTTTCGGCTGATACCACTAAAATTTTTAGTTTCGGCTGAAATGTTAATAGCGTAATCTGAATTATCGACATTTTACTCTCGGCTAATTTTAACATGATTCCGACGATGTCTTATATAATCAGGTAATAAATGCGAAATCCCGAACTTGTGTGTGACATTAAAGGACAGCGAACATTCGTGACGAGTAGTGTAGCAATATCTGAGAGATAAGCCATATTTTACCGGTCCCTTGGCGATCTCAGGATTAAAAGCTTGGCTTTAGCGGTGGCTAAAATTAAATAAATGGTGACCTCCATGTTATCAAAGCTACATTTTGTAAAGTGATGGAAGGATTTTCTACCATGTCGTGACTCTTCAACATAGATTAAAAATAATTGTGTGTGAAAATCATTGGTTGACTGGCCACCTACAAGGTTTAATTATTATTGCATTTCAGCTTCGTCTTAGATTTTCCCAGTTTACCACATTTTTTTATTCGTCAAAAATAATTAAGCCTGTTGCTGTCTGCCTAACCAAAACTTTCAGTTGAGCTGCAACTATATTAGGAAGAGCTCCTGTGTTTTCTAGCGCATATCTAGAATAAAAAACTTAAATGCGGCAGAAAGCAAGCTCAGTGTTTTCCTAGTCACATCATCTGAATCTTTTAAATTTACCTTTAAGGTTACCTTCCTTTTAAGGCCTTCCTCGTTTGTATCACAGGAGTTTGATTTTATATAATGCAACACAAAGAAGAGGATAGATTCTTCGCATTACGATGACAAATTTGAAATATTAAAATGGGACAATTGTCTAGGAGACTTCTGCCAGTTTCGGTTGATACATTTAAAATGATATTTAACTCATTACCAAAAATACCTTAAAAGGTAAATGAACATATTCACCAAAAGAATTGGAAAAAATACCCACATTTTTGGGGATTACTTTTCATTAGAAGTTTTGCGTTGAAGATTATTTGTCTTTACAGAATGTAACAATTTTACTTCTGACACTAAGATTGTCTAAACTTCCGTTATGGCGTTGCTGGTCTAAATGTACGTTTATCACTTCCATTTGACTTGAAAAAGATGTCGTTAGAATGGTTTGAATATTTAGCATCAACCATGTAAAAATTCACCACTACGGAATGAAAATCAATTTTTTCAGTCGAATTACAAACGTGTAGCCTATCGCTGCAGAGGTCTTGAAGAATCCAACGATGTGAAAAGCAATTTTTTCCAGTACATTATAACCTAAAGGAGATGTCATTGGAATGGTATTACCTAGAGAGGCTAAACAATCGCTAAAAAATAAGATAATGTGTAAATGGGCAAAGCGACCGTTTACACATTATCACACTATTTTCCGATTCTCTAAAATTTGAAAATGATAAGTTGTAAATATTCAAGTAAAATTTCTGTCAAAAGTTTACCCCAATTTTTTATCTTGGGAAAAGTATTTTATGTGTGCGTTTTGTTGAGTGCATTGGTACAAAATACAAAAAAAAAACCCAAAGTGGTCGATATTGTGGAACGATATTGTGCAAAGATATGAAATTTATCAAAATCAGTTTAGGTGATGACAAAACAAAGCAAGATAAAGTATTAGGAGCAAATAATAAAATACAAACACGATATAAATTCGACACAATTACCGCAGACTTCGTTTAAACCACGATTTTAAATGGGAATATGGTGGTGACGAATTAGTGAACGGCTCGCGTGCCTTTTTTGTAAAGGTATTTATATCGTGATTTATTTATATGGTGCGGGCGTTTAAGAAATAGACAGACTGATCAACTGAAAATATAATTTTCACAATTTGGTGTGACATTTTTGTATGTTTTGAATGTAATTCATTCACAAACACAAAATACATAAAAACAAATTTGACACTTGTGCTGAAATTGCTCAGTGATAAAGTTTACGTCTGAATATAATATTTTTACAGAATGTAATTTTAGACAAATAAGATAAATTTGTCTGTAAACTTTAGATGTGTAAAACTTTATACTTTTTCCTATTTACAGATTATCTTATTTTTTAGCGAATCAGGCTGCCGTAGATCGTTGTAAAGGTCTTGAAGGATGCAATAATTTAGTTTTGTCTTAAAAAAAAAATAAAAGTTTTAATTTTCTTCCACCACCGTCTGACGTATTTCGTGGTACTCGACTTAGAAATTAAATTTATTGCAGCTTTTATGCCTGGTTTGGCCACCTTTGGCTTCTACGACGTACTGCAATCGACTTGTCTTTGACAACACCAGTTTTCGCGTAAACTCTACTGGAATCTGTTTTTTTTTATAGTATATAATCCATTAGATGCACTATGGGAATCAGGTATTGGCTTTTTGGTGAAGAATGCAGCTTTTTCAGTTGTTTGCATAATGTACCACAGTCATTGTCTTACTTTAGGTGGTCGTATGTTTGGGTTCATAGTCCTTTTGGAATACCCAATTTCCATGGTGTCACATCAAATCCAGATATTTGTGTTTGTCCATAATGCCGTTTATAAACACAAAATTACCGACACCTTCTGCCGACATACAGCCCCAGAAGTAGTGGGTCCTGTTCCTAGATCTCTTTCTAATTCCAGTAATCGCGATAAAGTTTTACACAATCCCGGGAGTTCCCGGCTTCTTTACGTAACATTTTAAATTAATTAAATTAAATATGATTTTAGCTTTTAAAATATGCTTTTTAAAAAACACAAAACGTCGACATCGAATGGACATTTTTTATTTGTGACGATTGCCACAAAGAAGCTTTCCTTACCAAACACTTTCGAATTCAGTTAAAGTTGGCTGAATGTATGATAATGTTCTGATGGTTTTATAAACTTTTAGCCCGTTTATTATAGAACTGGGTAGTAGGTCTTTGGGTAGTTGTGATTCCATTTGAGTTTAACCCTGTTATATCGGTACACGATAATACTAAATCGCCACTGTCATTTCAAGCTTCTCATCATGCTCATAATAGTGGGACTGCACATCATATCAAACCTCATTCTGAGCGACCAATTATTATTGGCACTGGTGATCTGGTTTCATCGCTCCAGGTTGTGAAGCCACGTAAAACTTTATTTGTTTCTAGACTCCATAAAGATGTTTCCGAAGCTGTAATTTTGGATTATCTTAAAGATAAATTTAACATTGAGGATGTAAACTGCCAGCGTATTATATCTCGATGGATTAATGATGCAGACCGTAATTTTTCGTCATTTAAATTATATGTGGACGTTACTGATTTTGAGAATTTATTACAACCTACTTCTTAGCCTGCTGGGTCATTAATTAAAGAATTTGTAATTTTTAATAAGGGACGAACCAATAAATCGAATTTTGCCGTTCTTCAACGAAACCAACCAACTCTTTAACTCATGCCAGTCGTTTTGATAAACAAACTAATCGTTATAATTTGACGTATCCGAGATTATTTTATCGTAATGTTGGGCGTATGTCGTCTAAGTCAGCTGAATTTTTGAATTTCTTTTATTCAACGGATTTTCAATTTTTTGCTCTTGTGGAAACTGGACTTCATGAGGGGATCTTTAATAATGAGTTCTTTTCTGATGACTTTGTCGTTTATAGATGTGATAGATCTATTTTTAACAGCACTAAAAAAAGTGGAGGTGGTGTGCTGTTTGCAGCCCATTCTTCTATGCAAAGTGAGCTGGTTGTAGTACCTGGATGTGGCTCTATTGAATTTTTATGTATCAAAGTTTTAATTTGTAATAATTTATTTTATTTTATTGTTTTGTACATACTACCAAGCTCACCTACTGATGTTTATTTGAGTCATGTAGATTGTATATGTGAATTGGTTAATATAATTAATTATAATGATACTTTAGTTGTATTAGGTGATTTTAATTTGAGTAATATTCATTGGCTGGTTGATAGTGAAACTGAGTCTTTGATGGTGGATGAACTGTTCAGTTTCAATCTCAAACAAGTTAATTTATTTTGTAATGATAACAATTCGTTTTTAGATTCAATTTTTGTTAATAATACGGAATATTTGTCAGTTCATGAGTCTTTGACATTTTTCAAGGAAAATGATATTCATCATAATTCCCTCGAGATTATATTTCATGTTGGAAATCGAGATGATAAATGTCGGGTTTTTTCTTTCGATGATTCGTTTTATGATTTTAAGGAATGCGACATTCCTGGTCTCTCTGAATATCTCCGTTGCATTTGTTGGGATGATTTTTTTCGAGCCAATGATGTTAATGAAAATGTAACAAATTTTAATGACTTACTATTTGTTAGGTTAGGTTAGGTTAGGTTGGAGTGGCTGCTTACGCACACTTAGACCGGTGACGGTCCATTGTGATACCACAGGATGTATCCCCTTTTACCCCTATTGGAACCATTTCGAGCTACTTATGTAGCGTAACACGTCCCGCACTTTAATGTTTTCGAGATCCGAGAGGCACTCCATCCTGAACTTACCTAAGTGTTTGTGCCTTCTGAGAGCCAATGCTGGACACGAGCAAAGGAAGTGGACCAACGTCTCTTCCTCCTCTTCGTCCAAGCAGCTTCTGCAGAAGTCATTAGCCTCCAGACCCAGCCTTCTTGCATGTTCTCCAAAAAGGCAGTGTCCCGTGAGAATTCCTACGACCGTTCTTAATTCACGTCTTCGTAAGGATATTAATGCCCTAGTGCGCCCCAAGCCCAGCTTTGGGCAAACTTGTCTTGCAACTCTACAGGTGAGGGCGTTAGACCACCTTTCCCCCGCTGAGGATAGCGCCTGCTTCCCAAGTGCTTGTCTCAGCGCTGTGATAGGCCTCCCCAGACTTGCCCTTTCCGGTTGCAGCTGGAGAGTCGTACCATGCCTAGCTAATTCATCTGCCCTGCAGTTCCCCATGACGCCCGAGTGACCTGGGACCCAGACTACCTGGATGTTGAAATGCTCACCCATCTCATTTAGAGATGAGTGACAACTCAACGCCACCCGTGACGCCAAAGACACCGATTCTAACGACCGGATCGCCGCTTGACTGTCCACATAGATTGTGATATCGTCTGAGGATAACACATTATGCTTAAACCACGTCATGACCTCCTCAATCGCTACGACTTCAGCTTGGTACACGCTGCAGTAATCAGGGAGACGAACAGAAATATTTACATTTAATTACATTCAACACCTCCATCTGTTTGCCAAAAATGTCGACCGGAAGAAGGTGCAACATAACCTCTAAGGCACTTGTCGGTGTCGACCTCAATGCCCCGCCAACAAGCATACAGGCCGTTCTTTGCACTCTCTCAATCTTACTTTTGTAAGTTACCTTATCCAGAGCTGGCCACCAAACACCCACCCCGTACATGAGTACAGGTCTCACTACGGCGGTGTAGAGCCAGTGTACCAGCTCTGGCTTCAGACCCCATCTATGACCAATGGCGTTCCTACAGGAGTACAAAGCAATAGTAGCTTTGTTTATTCTCTCCAACATGTTGGGCTTCCAACTAAGCTTACTGTCCAAGATAATGCCCAGATATCTAGCTCTATCAGTAAAAGCAAGTCTCGTGATATTTAAGGTAGGAGGGACAACTACCGGGATTTTGTATTTCTTAGTAAAAAGTACCAGCTCTGTCTTGGACGGGTTAATACCAAGTCCACATTTGCCAGCCCATTTCGTAACGATGGTAAGCGCATTCTGCATTACGTCTACAATCGTGCCCAGGAATTTCCCAGTAACAGCTAAAGCTACGTCATCTGCGTACGCGATAACTCCAATACCCTCTCTCTCCAATTCAAGTAGTAACCCGTTTACCACTATGTTCCAGAGAAGAGGGGACAGAACCCCCCCCCCCCTGCGGAGTTCCCCTAGTTACTCGCCTCTTGAAGGTGGAGTCCCCCAACTTCGAGCTAACAATCCTGCTTCCCAGCATATAATTGATTAACCCTATCAGAGGAACGTCCACCTCCAAAAATGACAATCCCTCCTTGATTGCCTCCGCTTTCACATTATTAAAGGCGCCTTCTATATCCAGGAAGGCCACCAAACAGAATTCCTTCGAATTAATCAATTTCTCAATCGTAGACACCAAGGCGTGCAGAGCCGTGTCCACAGATCTACCCTTTGTGTACGCATGCTGAGACGATGGCCACTTCCTGGCACCTATTTTATCTCTGATGTATACATCCAGCAGCCTTTCCAAGGTTTTCAAAAGAAAGGATGATAGAGTTATTGGTCTTAGGTCCTTAGGATAGACATGTGAGCTTTTCCCCGCTTTCGGTATGAACACCACATTGACCTCCGTCCAGTACCTAGGAATATAGCCCAGCTTCAAACACCCTTTGAATATAGCTTCCAGGTAAGGAAGAATAATTACTGAGTTGTTTTGAAGTTCCGCTGGTATAATTTGATCCGGACCAGCCGATTTAAATGGTTTAAAACCACTCAGTGCCCATAGGATCCGTTTTCTGGTTACGATATCCTCTGTGGTTACTGACAGTGATTCCTGATGATTGCTACGCACCAACAGGTCTTCAAAGCTCCCTGGGAAGTGTGTCTCGAAGAGAAGCTCCAGAGATTCTCCACTAGAAGCTGTTCAAGATCCGTCCGGTTTTATCAAAAAACTAGGACTAGATGTACTTTTGGAAAGAATCTTCCTAAGGCGGGAGGTTTCGGATACCTCTTCCATATTATCACAGAAGATTCTCCAAGACCTCCTTTGTGCCTTTCTTAATTCTTTCTTATAAGTTCCGAGTTTCTCCTTATAGGAGTCCCAATCCTGAGCCTCCCTTGTATTTTTGGCTCTATTAAAGGCTATCCTACAAGCCTTTCGATAGGTTCCCAGTTCCCTGGACCACCATACCGGTTTTTGCCTATCCCTAGGCTTAGCCAGTGGGCAGGCAGCGCGAAAGGATCGGTTGCATGCGCTAGTAACGCTAGCCACCATGTCCTCCAGCTCCCCAACGGTCGTCGGGGGCTCCATAGCCCTTGTCGGTAACATTTCCTCCAATAATTCCCCATATTTGCTCCAGTTGGTCCTTCTAGGGTTCCTGAAGGCATCCCGGGTAGCAGGGTGAATATCGAGGCTATAGGTTAAATATCGATGATCAGAAAAGGAGTGTTCCTTATCCACCCTCCAATTTTTAACCATATGAAGAATATTATTTGAGGCAAGGGTCACGTCTAGAACCTCCTGCCTGTTACTAGTAATAAATGTGGGTTCCCGCCCAATATTACACACTGAAAGGTTAGTACTCATCAAATAATCAAAAAGCGACTCACCTCTTTCATTAATGTCTGTGCTTCCCCAGATAGTGTAATGCGCATTAGCATCCACTCCCAGTACCACACCTACCTTTGATTGTTCCGCTTTACGGATCAACTCCTCCAGGTTATCCGGAGGAACCTCCTTCTCCCGGTCCATGTAGGCTGAAACTAGCCATAATCTACAAGTGCCTACTTCCAGGCTAACTGCAGTAGTGTCACCATTGCTGTATTGAGAGAGAAGGAAAAGATTAATATTATTTTTCCCAAGAATACAAGATCTGATCTTCCCAGACTTACTAGAGGATATAATTTTATACCCCTTGGTTCTGAGGCCACAGATCCTGTTGTTGTTAATCCAAGGTTCTTGGATTAGTATCACATCCTCACCCGAACTAGTCAGCCTGAGGAGTAGAGCTGCCGAAGCACTATTTGTTGCTTTTGATAAATTCGTACCTTTGAGGAAAAAACGTAACTATAATTACCCACCATGGTTTGATTCTGATTTGATCAACTTACGTAACCGTAAAAATAGAGCTTACTATAGATTCAGATCCAATAATTGTAAACTAAATAAATCCAAATTTGTTGATCTACGTGAACAATTTAAATCTGTATTTCATTCCAAATATTGTCAGTATACAAGTGTGATTGAAACTAATATCAAACAAAACCCTAAAACATTTTGGAAGTTTGTTAACGAAAAACATAATGCAACTGGCTTTCCGAGGGTAATGATTTTTAATGGAGGTAAACTGAGCACGGTTCCTGAAACCTGCAAGGGTTTTGCTAGTTTCTTTCAATCGGTGTATAAAGTTAATTACGGATCCTTTGATAGCGACCCTACTGTTAGTAATTGCCAATTTAACATTCCGTACCTAACAATAACTGAAGATGACATTTATGAATATCTGTCAGATTTTAAAGATGGATGTGGGCCTGATGGGATACCTTCGTCAATACTTAAATGTGTGAGCTCATATATTGTAACTCCATTATGTTATCTTTTCAACTAATCATTAATTTCTGGACAATTTCCTACAGCTTGGAAAATTTCTCACATTGTTCCAATTTACATAAAGGGTAACCGTTCTGATATATTAAATTATCGTGGTACTTCAATTCTTTCGTCTATACCAAAACTTTTCGAATTAATTGTGTCGAAACATTTGTTATTCCATTCTAAAGAGGTAATATCTTGTTTCCAGCATGGTTTCACAAGTGGAAAATCTATGACTACCAATCTGTTGCAATTTACTAAATTCACTATTGAGTCACTTGAATCTAAAGGCGCCCAAGTTTATTCAATTTACTTTGATTTTGCTAAAGCTTTTGATTTAATCGACCATAAAATTATTATTGAAAAACTTTCGGTTATTGGTCTTGATCCAAATTTTCTTAAATGTATTTCTTCTTATCTAGTTGGTAGGAAGCAGTATGTTCTATTGAATGGTGTTAAGTCAGATTATATCCATTGTCATTCAGGAGTCCCTCAGGGGTCCCATTTAGGCCCAATTATATTTCTTTTATTCGTGAATGATATTCCTAATATTTTTAAATTCTGTAAATGTTTATTATTTGCTGATGATTTGAAGATTTTCATGCATGTTCAATCTGTAAGTGATGCTGAGGTTATGCAATCTGAAATTAATATATTGTCTAGTTGGTGCTCTAAGAATAAATTGTTCATCAATGTACAGAAGTGTAAGGTGATGTCGTTTTTCAGAACACTCAATCCAAATATTGTCAATTATTATTTTGATGGAGATCTACTTTGTAGAGTAACTTCAACTGTTGATTTAGGAGTTCTGTTTGATCAGAAATTAACTTTTGCGTTACACATAGATAAAATAATATTAAATGCCAATTCTATGTTAGGTTTTATTTTTAAAATGGCAAAGGATTTTATGGATGCATTTTCGTGTGTTAGTTTATATACTTCTTTAGTAAGATCTCACCTTGAATATACTGTAGTGGTCTGCTATCCTCATCATGATGTGCATATTGCAAGATTGGAATCTATTCAGAAACGTTTTACTATCTATATGGCCAGGAAGCTTGGTCATTTATTTGATCGTCACCTACCTATGTGGGAACAGATTCGCAGTCTCCCATCGTATGTGATTCGGTGTGAGTGCCTTCACATTGATACGTTGGTTAAACGCCGAAAAATTGCCTCTGCCTTGTTTGTTAGTGATTCTCTTAGTGGCCGCATTAAGTGTCTTGAACTCATTTCTGCTTGGAGCATTTATGTACCTACCAGAAGCTTGCGTTCAAGGGAATTTTTGTTTGTTGACTTTCATAGAACGAATTATGGTTCCAATGAACCAACCAAGTCAATGGCTAGAATTTTTAATGAATTTTACCATTTATTTCATTTTGGGAGATCCAGAGTGTATTTTCGAAAGGCAATTAGTAATTGCAATTTTTAATCTCATTTTACGTTTTTAAAGTTTTCGTTTTTTCAGGTAATGTTCCGTATTGTTAGTATGTATTCTGTTTATTTCTTTTTAATCTAAAATAATTCTTTTTTTTTTTATTATTTATTAAGTTATTAACTGTAGAATAGATTTAAATAAATAAATAGACCGTCTTGGATGAATTTTCTTCCATGTTGGCTTTGTTCCAAAATGCATCAAAATTATTTGAATTTTTTTCAATTATTTCCTTAAAATCGTCTAGGTTTTCTAAACAATGCGCAATATCGTTTGATTTTTTCGAAATCACGCTAAATAATAAGTCAACTTCTGGAAATATTTCTGGAAAAACAAAATAGGATTAAAAATACCCCATCTTCTTCCAATAAAAGAAGATATCCACGAGAGTTACTTATTGTCTCACAGTCCCATTTCTCAACATCTTGGTCTACTATTTTATTAAATAGCTCACGTAAATCGTCTATGTGTTTTTTAAATATTAAAACTATACTTCCATTAAACTCCCAGCTTGTTGGTGAAGTTGAAGGTAGTTTTCGTTTAACAATTTTATAAAAAGCAAAACTCCGTTTCGATGAATTCCAACAATAAATATAAAAGGCTGACGGATAAAATTCTCTAATTTTTGTTTGCGGCCCTATGGAGCTCCCAGACATTACCGAAACATCATCACAAATTTAACAAATTAAAGCTTTTTCTCGATTTTATGTTTTTTTAAAAATTCGATTACAAATTTTGAGAGACCATCTGCACTTCGATCGAAAGAAATATCTATAAATTCTATAAATCTCTCTAGTACATTGCCAATTTTATCTACATAACGTAGAATTACTGCGAGCTGACATTTTCTGGTAACGTCTAAGGTTTCATCTAAAATAATTCCAATAAAATTTGACGAATATTTGCTTTTAATTAGCGATGTGATATTCCCAAAAACCCTTTGATGCTTCTCAATGATTCGATAACGAAGAATTGTGCCGCGATAATAATTGTAAAAGTTCGATATAATTACCGCGAATATTTAAATCATGAGATTCATTATTTCCTCTGAACGCGAGCCCTTGCATTCCCAAGAAGCAAACGATGTCAATTAAAGAAGCAAGGATTTCCCTATTTTTTCACTTATTCTTGTTAAATTGTTGAAATTGTTGAACCAATAAAATTTTTAATTTGCACTCTTCCGAATGTTTCCAATTGTATTGCACTGTTCAAATGATTTTGTGATTGTCATGTCGTTTGGTGGCCTTCGAACTTTTTCATTCCACACACTTTTTTCTAGAGAAAATATAAGACATTTCCAACAAAAAATTGCATTTAATTTGACACAACCTACCTTTCAAAAATCGACGTGTACAAGCTTTTATTTTGGTACTTAATTTAGGTGAATCGGGCGTTGGTTTTGTTTGTTTTATAATCGCCAACTTTTCATCAAAGTTGCGTTGATTGAAGGAAATGTTTAATAGATTCTCTAATATAAAATCACAATCTTCTATCTCCCCATATGATAACAGTACACGATCAAAAATAAATCAACCAATTTAATAATCTTAATAAATCACAAACTTTAGTTATCGCACAAATTCAAAATAAAACTTTTACCGGCTTATGAATTCAACATGAATAATTTTGTTAATAACAAAAACAAAAGAAAAATAAACTTCAAACAATTATTGTAAAGCTAAGTAGGACAAAAATATGTTGTTTGCTTTTTCTATTCAACAGTGTGTTTAAAAAAGCAAAGACAAAACATGAGAGTATTTTGTTGAATATTGTTACTAAAACCCTGTTAAGACAGACTAATGAATCTGTTTCATTTTTATTAAAGTTACTTTCTTTCATCCCTTTTTTATTATTTCTTGATAGTTTGGTCTTTGTCATTATGTTTGTTTTGTTTTTATTATTTTAATTTGGTTTTTAGCGTATTTCCTTGACAAATTTACAACAACAATTGCATATAATAAATCCCCACAAGAATAACATTAACCCCAAAAAAAAATTGGGTTTAATTAAACATAATTCTAATTCTTGGTTATGATACCTGCCACTATAGCCATAATACATAGTAAATTTATATTTTATTTCGAAAGGTTGGCTTTTGTCAATTAAATCAAATTGGCTATTTTCTTGGAAAAAAAATTAACCTAACATAATTCGAATTAAATTTTGGTCAACAAAATACGCTTTTTGTTGTCCAATAATATACCGCACCAGAAGAATCAATAGTGACATTTCATTTGACCAAGGAATTGGAATTCAAATTTGGTTAAAGTGACATTTCATTTGCCAATTTACAATAACAATGCTATATAATGAATTCAAATTAGGAATTCGTCGAATTCCTTCTAAATTGCCGGAATTCAAATCGAGTTCATCGTTTAGTTTGGCTACTTTACGCTGGATAAGCTACACCAAATTTTTTTTAGTTCTATAGGTTGGCTATGTGAAATTTATTTTTATTTTGATTATTTATTTGACAATATAAAAAATATTTATTATATACGCTAAATGTAAACAAAACAACATACCAATATTTTATTCCCGAAAACAAAACGTATTTCGCCACAAACAAAATGAAAATGCTACCAACCTTTGAAAACCAATCGAATTTCAAGCATTGAATTCCTTGACTATTTTATTTGACCAAATTTGAATTCCAATTTCAATTCCAATTCCTTGATCAAATGAAATGTCACTTATAGTCAAGGAATTCAATGTTTGGAATTCGCAATGAATTCAATGTTTGGAATTCGATTGGTTTTCAAAGGTTGGTAGCAATTTCATTTTGTTTGTGGCGAAATACGTTTTGTTTTCGGGAATAAAATATTGGTATGTTGTTTTGTTTACATTTAGCGTATATAATAAATATTTTTTTTATTGTCAAATAAATAGTCAAAATAATAATAAATTTCACATAGCCAACCTATAGAACTAAAAAAAATTGATGTAGCTTACCCAGCGTAAAGTTGGCAAACTAACTGATGAATTCGATTTGAATTCCGGCAATTTAGAAGGAATTCGACGAATTCCTAATTTGAATTCATTATATAGCATTGTTGTTGTAAATTGGCAAATGAAATGTCAATAATAATTCTTTTTAAGGGGGAATTCTTTTAAATAAAATGCAAGCAACGAAAAATTTGGAGAAAAAGTCCAACTCAAGTTTCAAAAACCTTTGCAGCAAATAACCAGATTTTATTTTGTTTATTTCTAATTGGAATAATGAAAATACTTACAGGGTTTTTTGTTTCAAATTTGATTAATTTAAGTATATACATATCTAAAGGTTGAATGCAACTGTTATATTATTCTAATGGTTTTAAATTGTTAATTTGTAAAAAAAAAAAATTTTCTCTTCAAAAATTTAAAATTTTAAGGGAAGCAGTGCTTCCTTTATGGGTAAGCATCCCTATAACAGAGGCGGCTGTTCCATTTCTGCAAATCATGCATTGGCAATGAGATCTTATGCCTATAATCAAATGTATTTGATTGACATTCGAACAAGTCTTGAACATGATCATATTGTAATTTTTATGTATTAGCACAAATAAATACTTAACCAGATGAACAACTTTCACGTAAACAAAATGTAGCTGAAATAAAATACACAAATTTTAAAGGGGAAATGTTTGTAACTCGAACGAAAGGCTATATAAGATCGTCCAAAAATTAATTATCTCTTTTCTTCCTACAGCATTTAGATTACGAAAAAAAAATCGAAGGAATCTATAGAAACGAAAAGCAAAAAATAATTAAAAACATAAGCAATGTACAAGAGGCGAAAATAAAATAAAATCTATTTGTGCATTTTGCGTTAGTATTTGTAGTCTTTACGAATGAAAAAGGCGTACTTTGTTGGCGAATTGTTGTTGTTTATTATAGATTGATGCGAATGTATGTATCACCGAAAGTACATATTACGCTATTCCTTTTCTTCTTTCACAAGAATTTTTATAAACAAACAATAATGAAATGAAATGATGAAATGACAACATACACAAATGCAATATAAGTAAAACTTTGTGTGTGTGAAAATACATTAGCGAATTTAATAGGGAGGCTTATCGAAATCTCGGTTTTTAAAAAGCTCGGTTTTCTGACGAAATTTTTTTTTTTTTAAATTTTGGTTTTAATTTTTTCTATTGTATGTCTAAATATTTTGCTATTAACGGTTATTGGATGGTTTTTAATATTTTTAGTTAATTAAATTTGCTGGTATTTTTGGGAGCGTATTGAAATTATGATTCTCAAAATCTTGTTGTTATCAAAATGTTGGCTTGTAGAAAATCTTGGTTTTTTGAAAACTTTAAAATTGAATTCCCCATTTTCCAGAATTTATAATTTTCAGTTATTTTCGTTTTAAAATGAAAAATCCCCATTTTTCAGAATTTAGAAAAAGCATGATTTTGAAAACCAAGATTTTTTCAACCAAGATTTAGTACCCAACTACACATACACATATTTACACACCCACATCACATACACATAAACACACAAATTCACAACTCTTAACAAGAGAGATACATAATCGCAAACGCTATAAATCCTGATCTTAAAAGCTTGATTTTGAAAAATAAAATGTTATTAGTTCGGGCGGCTCGAATTAATAAAAATGTATTTTTCAAAACCGAGCTTTTCAGAACTGAGATTTTCAAAATCGAGATTTTGAAAACCGAAATATTGAAAACCTAGATCTTGAAAACCGAGACTTTGAAAGCCGAGATTTTGAAAACCGAGAATATGTAGCCAACCCAATTAATACAACTCGTATGCTAGATAAACCAAATAATAAAAACGATAATTATTTTATTGGTCATAAGGAAATGATAACGAAATTGAACGAATTTGAATGAACAGGGGCCCTATTCTTGAATTCCACATCCTTTTTCCCACATGCGGACATCTGTCAAAATTTATCAAAACGTTTGGAAATTGTAATTCGTATATAAAACACATGGGGCATGGACATTTTCCTATACGGGGAATTTCTTCCACCTGCTTATACTCATTCGGAAATATTCCCTTAGTACCGAAAAAATTCAATTTTTATGAATTTTGACAGATGTCCACATGTGGAAAATGGATGTGGAATTCGAGAATAGGGCCCCAGTGGCCCTATTCTGGTAATTCCCGGGGAATAGAAATTTTAAATTTTGTTGCAGTATTATTCCCTTTTCCCCAAAGTGTATTCTGGTGTTCGGGAAAGATTTTTTATTGGGAAAAAATTATTCCCCATTACAGCAGTTTTGACGTTTGTTTTTCCACACCGATTTTATGAATGAATTGATGGGGAATAGATTTTTAACGAAAATGTTTGTTTATATGTAGTTGTTATTAATAATTAATAATATTAATACTGTTAATAATTTTAAAGATAGTATTATAATAAATAAGAATTATTATAATAATTTTGATACAACTAAATTTATTTCCCCTGTATATTTATTCCCCAATTGACAGAATGCACTTTAAGAAAATGGGGAATAAAAAGTTGGAAATATGTATCTGGGAATATCTGCTGTAAAAAAAAATTATTCCCCGTTCCCCGGGAATTACCAGAATAGGGCCACAGGTAGAGATTTACATCTCTTTTGTACATAAAGCAAAAATAGTAAAATATTCTAAATAACTTTAGAAGTAAAGAGTGTAAATAGGATAAAGCTATATCATAGGTCGGATATCTCATTCGAACATATGGATGTTAATTTATTTTACTTTGTATTTCTGAAATAATGGGACCTATCTCTTTTTATTGGTTGCCACATTTCCATTTTAAAATGGAACAGATATAAGAATAGGTCTAGGCCTACTAAGATCCTTTTCGATGATGATAATTAATTTCGAGAGCAAAAAAAACGCGTTAAAACTTACAAACACTATAACAAAACGATTTATAAAAAAAATCAACAAAAAAGTACCTACATCAGCTGATTTTGTTTACAAAATATCATTGTGTTGAGAATGTTTTCATTAGGGTTTTTCAGATATTACACACACGAACAGAATTACACATACTTCTATCCTTGAAAATAAATAATTATTGTAGTTTCAAGAAAAAAAAAACTTAAAATTTGCTTCTTGTTGTATGAATCGTTCAATAATTGAAACAATATTTTTTGTATTGTGGTCGTTGCAAAATTCGTTGGAATTAAAAAAAAAACAGGATATCTGCAAAAAACAAAATGATCATGTGAGTAGTCAGTGGCCAAGTCTCTGAGTTCGATTCTGGACGCTGACTAAAGATTGTACAACATGCTTCAAGGGACTTTCAAAACTATTGGGTTTGTGCGTGTAAAAGCGTTCCTTTGACTAATCACCTACAATGTTTACCATTACATTACAATAACAGTTCGAAAAATCTCAGTAGAGAGGCGGAAGGTTATAAAGGTCGATATTGGCCAAGCCGTAATAGCTTACTGGTAACTTTACGAAAAAAAGAGTAAAACCAATATTTTTTTTAAATAATCCCGTTATATTTTTGCATTTTGTTTTTTCTTTCTTCAAATGAACCGGCCAAGTGTTACTAGCCAAGTCGAAATCTGCAAAAAGGGTGTGTGTTTGGCTGTGTGTTTAGCTGTATGCAATGAGCATTTTACATCAATTTGTAAGCAGCGGTAATAGTGTTATGAAAAAAATTAGAAACAACAAACATTTTCCTGAAAAAAATTAACACTTTTCACAATGAAAAAGGTATAACTATTTCTATATATATATATATATATATATATATATATATATATACATATATATATATATATATATATATATATATATATATATATATATATATATATATATATATATATATAGTGCTTTTCGTAACCGAAACTTCTTTAACTTCCTCCCGTTTTTTATGCCATACTGAAACATAACGAAGTGTGCCTTAAGCCATAGCGTAAAACATGCAGCTTGCAGTTGTAGCCTAGCTGCAACACCTACTTTACATATAGGCCACTTTGGTGTCAGCTTGCTAGGATTTTCTCAAGAAAATTCGGAAAATCATTTTCTCATAAGTTTTTTTATATACTGGGTGAGATCATATCAAACATTGTTGTCCTAACCACCCGAAACTCCTATTTTTTCCAAAAAAAATTTCTCGGAAAGAACGAAATATTTTAATTAGTTTTTTTTATCTTGTAATCTTTGCCATCTTATTTAAACTTCGTTTAAAAAATTTCAACTTTGATTACCAAAATTTAAGGACAGATTTAGGACAAAATTCACATACGTTTAGTATCTCATTGGGATTTATAACTAGTGAAGCCAAAATAGAATAATATCATACTCGACACACAGGTTTGTCATTTAATTTGCTAAGCCGTTGAAGGTGAAGCTCCTATTTAACAGGATTAAATATATTATTTAGGTATTTCAGGTATGAAAATCGGAAGCTCATTACCAGAGGGTCGCGCGACAAATTTTTTTTGCATAAGAAATAAGAATAGACTATGCTTCTGAATTAGTTGTTTAATTTTTGTTTTGATAAATATTAAATAATGATAATGAAAAAATTTAAAATCAGAAAATTTAGTAAAACTCTAAGGATGGAACTCGATTATTTCTAAACCGATTTCAAATCTTTCTTATTGATTTCATAATAATTATATGGAATAACTAAGTTCCTTTTAAATTGCTCATATTCAAGCACTTAAGTTTAAAATCATTTTAGAATTCCATTTCCATATGCTGAAGAAACTTCAAAATTTCTTCTTATAAATTTATAACATTTTTTCTTATTTAAAACTAGGGAATGTCACCAATGATTTCAGAACAAAAATTTTTGGGAAAAAAAAATTACATGAAATCCTCCTATGTTTGTATGTACATATATATCGATAGAAATATATCGAATAAAATATATCAATAAATCGTTGTTGATCGAGGTCCGTTCAGTACGGCAAGTCTCAGTAAGGAATATTTACAGTGAAAGGTACCCTACGGCATGTTCATTACGGCATATTGCAATACTGCATGTGTTACGGTATAGCTTAAGGCACACTACGTTATGTGTCAGTACGGCTTATTTCAAAATGGCACATAGTACGCTCATTTCAAAACTGCATATTTCAATATGGCATAAAAAACGGGAGGAAGTTAAAGAAGTTTCGGTTACGAAAAGCACTATATATATATATATATATATATATATATATATATATATATATATATATATATATATATATATATATATATATATATATATTATATATATATATATATATATATATATATATATATATATATATATATATATATATATATATATATATATATATATATATATATATATATATATATATATATATATATATATATATATATTATATATATATATATATATATATATATATATATATATATATATATATATATATATATATATATATATATATATATATATATATATATATATATATATATATATATATATATATATATATATATATATATATATATATATATATATATATATATATATATATATATATATATATATATATATATATATATATATATATATATATAATATATATATATATATATATATATATATATATATATATATATATATATATATATATATATATATATATATATATATATATATATATATATATATATATATATATATATATATATATATATATATATATATATATATATATATATATATATATATATATTATATATATATTATATATATATATATATATATATATATATATATATATATATATATATATATATATATATATATATATATATATATATATATATATATATATAGAAATAGTTATACCTTTTTCATTGTGAAAAGTGTTAATTTTTTTCAGGAAAATGTTTGTTGTTTCTAATTTTTTTCATAACACTATTACCGCTGCTTACAAATTGATGTAAAATGCTCATTGCATACAGCTAAACACACAGCCAAACACACACCCTTTTTGCAGATTTCGACTTGGCTAGTAACACTTGGCCGGTTCATTTGAAGAAAGAAAAAACAAAATGCAAAAATATAACGGGATTATTTAAAAAAAATATTGGTTTTACTCTTTTTTTCGTAAAGTTACCAGTAAGCTATTACGGCTTGGCCAATATCGACCTTTATAACCTTCCGCCTCTCTACTGAGATTTTTCGAACTGTTATTGTAATGTAATGGTAAACATTGTAGGTGATTAGTCAAAGGAACGCTTTTACATGCACAAACCCAAATCGAACTCAGAGACTTGGCCACTGACTGCTCACATGATCATTTTGTTTTTTGCAGATATCCTATTTTTTTTTAATTCCAACGAATTTTGCAACGACCACAATACAAAAAATATTGTTTCAATTATTTTACGGTTCATACAACAAGAAGCAAATTTTAAGTTTTTTTTTTCTTGAAACTACAATAATTATTTATTTTCAAGGATAGAAGTATGTGTAATTCTGTTCGTGTGTGTAATATCTGAAAAACCCTAATGAAAACATTCTCAACACAATGATATTTTGTAAACAAAATCAGCTGATGTAGGTACTTTTTTGTTGATTTTTTTTATAAATCGTTTTGTTATAGTGTTTGTAAGTTTTAACGCGTTTTTTTTGCTCTCGAAATTAATTATCATCATCGAAAAGGATCTTAGTAGGCCTAGACCTATTCTTATATCTGTTCCATTTTAAAATGGAAATGTGGCAACCAATAAAAAGAGATAGGTCCCATTATTTCAGAAATACATAGTAAAATAAATTAACATCCATATGTTCGAATGAGATATCCGACCTATGATATAGCTTTATCCTATTTACACTCTTTACTTCTAAAGTTATTTAGAATATTTTACTATTTTTGCTTTATGTACAAAAGAGATGTAAATCTCTACCTGGGGCCCTATTCTCGAATTCCACATCCATTTTCCACATGTGGACATCTGTCAAAATTCATAAAAGTTGAATTTTTTCGGTACTAAGGGAATATTTCCGAATGAGTATAAGCAGGTGGAAGAAATTCCCCGTATAGGAAAATGTCCATGTCCCATGTGTTTTATAAACGAATTACAATTTCCAAACGTTTTGATGAATTTTGACAGATGTCCGCATGTGGGAAAAAGGATGTGGAATTCAAGAATAGGGCCCCTGTTCATTCAAATTCGTTCAATTTCGTTATCATTTCCTTATGACCAATAAAATAATTATCGTTTTTATTATTTGGTTTATCTAGCATACGAGTTGTATTAATTGGGTTGGCTACATAATCTCGGTTTTCAAAATCTCGGCTTTCAAAGTCTCGGTTTTCAAGATCTAGGTTTTCAATATTTCGGTTTTCAAAATCTCGATTTTGAAAATCTCGGTTCTGAAAAGCTCGGTTTAATTCGAGCCGCCCGAACTAATAAAATTTTATTTTTCAAAATCAAGCTTTTAAGATCAGGATTTATATCGTTTGCGATTATGTATCTCTCTTGTTAAGAGTTGTGAATTTGTGTGTTTATGTGTATGTGTATGTGGGTGTGTAAATATGTGTATGTGTAGTTGGGTACTAAATCTTGGTTGAAAAAATCTTGGTTTTCAAAATCATGCTTTTTCTAAATTCTGAAAAATGGGGATTTTTCATTTTAAAACGAAAATAACTGAAAGTTATAAATTCTGGAAAATGGGGAATTTAATTTTAAAGTTTTCAAAAAACCAAGATTTTCTACAAGCCAACATTTTGATAACAACAAGATTTTGAGAATCATAATTTCAATACGCTCCCAAAAATACCAGCAAATTTAATTAACTAAAAATATTAAAAACCATCCAATAACCGTTAATAGCAAAATATTTAGACATACAATAGAAAAAATTAAAACCAAAATTTAAAAAAAAAAAATTTCGTCAGAAAACCGAGCTTTTGAAAAACCGAGATTTCGATAAGCCTCCCTATTAAATTCGCTAATGTATTTTCACAACACAAAGTTTTACTTATATTGCATTTGTGTATGTTGTCATTTCATCTATGGCTACACAGGCCGTTCTAAAAATTTCAATAATTATTGTTTGTTTATAAAAATTCTTGTGAAAGAAGAAAAGGAATAGCGTAATATGTACTTTCGGTGATACATACATTCGCATCAATCTATAATAAACAACAACAATTCGCCAACAAAGTACGCCTTTTTCATTCGTAAAGACTACAAATACTAACGCAAAATGCACAAATAGATTTTATTTTATTTTCGCCTCTTGTACATTGCTTATGTTTTTAATTATTTTTTGCTTTTCGTTTCTATAGATTCCTTCGATTTTTTTTTTCGTAATCTAAATGCTGTAGGAAGAAAAGAGATAATTAATTTTTGGACGATCTTATATAGCCTTTCGTTCGAGTTACAAACATTTCCCCTTTAAAATTTGTGTATTTTATTTCAGCTACATTTTGTTTACGTGAAAGTTGTTCATCTGGTTAAGTATTTATTTGTGGTATTAGTTCATAATAAAATTAAAATGAATTTCGGTCATCGATTTTGGACTAGTGGGGCAGATTTGGCATATAATAGATCGTGGGCCTGGGCTATTACCTGTTAACCACTACTTTGGACAATTAAGCACGATGATGAACCGAACAATTGAAATGGTAGCCGAGCATTGTATAACCGAAGAGTAGAGAAATAAGACTGGCACACGACAAGCTAGATATTTCAGTTGGTTTAAATTCAGATCGGGAAACAATAACAGAAAATTAAACTGAGGGTCAATGAAACTAGTTGAAAATATTTATTGTATAACACGAAAATACTTAAATAAAATGTGGACCAAAATTTTTAATGAAATTTAATTTTGTGCGTTATAAAATATGTTGTATAAAAAACGAAATAATTTTTATTTTAATGGTTATGTACCTACCCAAGAACTTTGTTTTACTTAAAAAAAAATGCCATTAATCAAACGCCATAACTTAAAAGTTAAATCAAACTTTATGCAAATTAAAGCAAACGCTATAAATATGATTTTCGTTATCATGTTATCTGGTACTGGTACACGCAAGAACATTGTTTAGTTTAACGAGTGGTGTTTTGGCGAAAACCATAACCCTCGCTTTAAAAGAATACACTATAAAAAATTTAATCGATTAATTTCATAAAGCAACAGTTTTATTCATCCTTTTTATGTAATTCGGTATTTTATTATTCGAGATGTAAATGAATAAAAAACACAAAGTTGGTTAAAGACTTCGGGATATTTTCGAAATAAACGAGGAAAGGAAAAAAAAAAAACATTTTCATTTGAATAAGCGATGAAATATGAGAAAAAAAAATTGTCACGACCAAATTGCCAAACCGTAGACTAAATCAATATTAGAGAGAAATCTTAATACGAATAAAAAAAAGGATTCACATTTTGGGGTATCAATCCTCATAGCGGGTGCCAATAAATTGAAATTCAAAAAACAAAATTCAATTCAAGTCAATTTTTACCGTTTACAAGACCACTTCATGTTCAAAATTTCGTTGAACTTATATCACGCGTCTCTGTAGACGTCTCTGTAGTAATAATTTAATCTATGGCCAAACTCTTTTTGTTATTGTGGTACGCATAAAACAATATTTTCTCCCCCATTATAATGGGGGAGGGATTCTAAAGCTTTTAGGCATTTTATTGAATCGTAAATTTAAATTTTAAAATTCGAAACGTATATATAGCAACCAATTCCTATACACAACAAAACCACCAACCACTAACGCGTTAAAATGAATTTAAGAAATAATTAAACAGGGTTGGTCGGTTTGCAGCGGGAAATTAAAATTGAATGAAAATGTAACCATGGTATTGTGCCGATGTCATAATTTATTTCGGTAATAATTAAATTTAATTTATGTATCTCGGCATGATAATTTGAAACAAAATATAATTTTCACACAAACGAGTGTTTACGGAATTTTGTTTTAATTTGAATATAAAATCAAATTAATTTTTGAAAGATAAACCTTATAGAAAAGCACAATTTGTTAATTTAATTGCGTGAAGATAAATAAGCAAATTGATTTATTACAAAAGTTATGGAAATAATTAAATTACTGATTTTCGTTTGTGTTTTTAGCTTATCGAAATTATTCAGGGTTTATTCAAATTTATTTATTTATTTTATCTATTGGGCAGCAAACAGATAAAATCCAATAATATGCTGCCTCATTAAGATTGTCATTTGTATGTACATTATTAAAAATTTTATTCGTATTTCTAACAAAAGAAAACGTGATGTTAATTACATGGTTTGACTCAAGCCGAATAAGACAAACAAATTGATTTGATGTAGCAAGTTAGAGTCTATTAAATTGTTGGCTATTTTAAGAAGTAAGTATTCATTAATTAAAGTTCTTCTATCTTCCATTGAGATCAGACTGAACTTTTGTCTGTGTCGCTCATACGCCATGTAACCAGTGGAGGAGATAAACTTAAAACACACACATCTTGTGAATCATTTTTGAGCGCTTTCAATCCTCATACGGATTCCAGACCTGAGATAAATATTCGAGTTTAGTTCTAGCAAGGCTAAAGTATAGCAATGAAAGAATTGAGCGATCCCTGAAATCTTTTACGCTTTTGCAGATATATCCTAGTATTTTGAAAGAAGTACGAAAAATTCCTGGTCGAAAGTAACCCACAAATCTTTAGTCGTATCCTGTTTAGTTAAAGGTACTTGGCCAAACTTTATTAACATTCGTCGTAAACGTCGTAGAAACACGTTTCTTGACATTTAGCGGTAGTTGATTTTCGACAGATCGATTATAAATAGCTGTTAGATACGCTTTCAAAGCTTCAGTGTCTTAAGAATTGGAGGTACGTTAAATTATTAAGGTTTGCTTAATAATGGGGTGCGAAACTTTAAAATGGGAATTGGTCTTTAGTTTTCTATGTCTGCTATCACCACTTTTGTGAATAGGCAACAAAAATGATTCTTTCTACTTAGATGGAAAGCAAGATATATTGATCGGGACCATAAGAACAATTTTTTAAGAATAAAATAGGCAACAGGTCAGAACCTCACCCTCAGAAACAAAATCAATAAGTTCAATCACGTTACAAAATCAATAAGTTAAAGAAGTATTATTATTATTATTTACTGGAGGGCCATGTGGGCGATAAGCCACCTCGCACCGCGACCTAAAAGATCTATTGTGCTGGACCCTACTTGATTATCCGTCCAGTCAATATTCAGGCTCTTAATGAATCGAACAATACTACTGGCCGGTACAAGATACATACTATCCGGGCTCATTGTTCTCCCTCCTAGATGTTGCAGTCTTTGCTGGAAAATGGCTGGGCAATGGCACAGAACATGTTCCGCTGATTCCGCTTCCAGACCGCAGAAGCGGCATCCATCTGTCGTACTTAGGCCCATCTTCTTAAGGTGATACCTTAAGGGGACATGACCTGTGAGGAAGCCAGTAAGCAGCCTCAACTCAGGTTTCCTAAGTTCAAGACACTCCTCAACCCTGACAGACGAAGGTGATATAAATTTCTTCGCCTGCCGTAAACCTGGAATTCTGCGCCAGTAGGAGGACTTTTGAACATCCTCCCAGCGTTTTACCGCTGCTCTAAGGTGTCCCTTAGTGACACCGCAGAAGGGTTCTGGTCCAAAAAATGGAGAGGCAGAACCCTCACGGGCGAGGCCATCAGCTGCCTCGTTTCCTTCGATTCCAGTATGACCTGGCACTCACATAAGTGTTACCTTATTTGAGCCTGACAGATGTTTAATAACCTTCAGACAATCCCATACCAGCCTTGACTCAACGGTACAAGACCTAAGAGCTTTAAAGGCTGATTGGCTGTCTGATACAATATAAATCTTTGCATCGTTTAGGCCTTTTGCTATGCCTATCCTAGCGCAAAGTTCTATAGCATGTACTTCTGCTTGAAAAACGGTAGCATTGGTACCCAAGGACTTCGAGAGGGTAGTGCCACTCACACATGGTAAACCATACCATGGACCCTAGGTGCAAGTGATCCGATAATGAGGCCTCTTCAGACACATGCCAGTTTTTGACCAAGTCGCTAAAATGCGGACTAGCAAGTGTCAGATCTAGGACCTCTTGCCTAATCGCATTTATAAAAGTAGGTTTCCTTCCCCTATTGACAATGTCTACATTATTTGAGATCAGAAATTCAAAAAGGTACTCACCCCTGTTATTGATGTCCGTGCTACCCCACACCGTGTGGTGCGCGTTTGCATCGCATCCTATCAGGTAGGCCAGCCCATTGCGTTTGCAATGAGCTATGAGCCGCCTAACTTCAAGTGGAGGTATTAACTCTGAGTCTCCAGGAAAGTAGGGGCCATTATAGCCTCCTGTTTGCCTCTTTCACCCAGAACCTACACCATTACTGCAACCAAGTCCCTGGAGATGAACTCTGAAATGGGAATAAAATTAATTTACGAACTGGCCAACACAGCCGCTCTTGGACTCTGAGTTCTGTTATGATAAATTAACTTACCCACTTGATTTGGTATACCTCTAATCAGGTTACCAATCACCCATGGCTCCTGGATTAGAGCCATGCCAATGTTTTGGCAGATAAACCTGCGACAAAGGACGTCCGAAGACGCCTTTGCATGATGCAGATTTATCTGCAGGCAGGCGATGTGTGCCTTCACTTTACCGAAGGCCCCTTCTGAAGACCCTGCTCAGCCTCCTTTTCAGCACCGCCACCACCCACATGCTTTCTTTGTCCGGCCGATGGCTGACCAGTGTCCTCCATCGCCGTTCTGCTGGCCCCCGCTGCCTGAGAGCCTCCAGGCCTAACCAGTGGCTTGCACGGGGGGAGTCCTTGTGAGGCCTTCCCCCGCGGAACCCCTGACGCCTTCCTCTCCCTTTCCCGCCTTCTCCTCACCTGTCTCCTGGAGAGGGCGGTCACCCCGGTGGTCTTAGCTACAGGTCCCGCTACCGTAGCTTCTACAGGCTTCACCACTTGGGTCCCGCCGACAGAAGCCGGCTTAGCTCCACTCTGACCACCCTTGGGATGCAATTGTACGGTCCCAAACTTATAGTTGACCTTAAAGCCAACCCGCTTGAGCTTCTCAACTGAAGAGTGGTCCATAGAGAACGTGAAAAAGGCCGAAGAGCCTTTCGCCTCTCTCCTGATCACTCTCCAGTTGATCGCCTGCATGCCCTAATTTTGGCTTTTTATAAACCCAAAAAGCTTCTCTGTGGGCAATTCAGCACTATTTGGGAAGGTGCCGAACACAATCCTGGCTCGAGGCAGGTTTTCCGCCTCGGCCACGATCAGCTGCGCACCCTCCCATGGCTTGATACTACCTATGGCCTCCCTGAGCCACTGAACAGTGGCCCGGTCAGCACAGGTTAGTACCAGCCAACCAGGCCGAAGCTGACTGCCAAGGAACTTAGGTTTAAGCTCCTTGGCCTCCTGCTCTAGCACCTTATCTAGGATGCCCTCCTGGACTAAAGAAGTATTAGGAACGGGTACATACATATACTGATCTGAAATGATCAGCAAAAGCCTGCATATCTGTTTGAGTGTTCGATGTTCTAGATTTAAGAAACATTAAGCTGGGATAGTTAGACTTAGTACTAAGTGATCTTCGGAATTCCAAAATGATTTTGTATTGTTCTTTATGTTCGTAGTCCTGTATTTTTAAAACTTAAATTATCAAGTCTTGGATAGCTTGAGTACTACTTAGGGTATTTACCCTGTTTTAAATTGTATTATAAAATAATGAAAGCCAAGTTCTGAAATAATGAAAGCCAATCAATACCGCCTAGTTCGTTGGACAATTTTTGATAGTCCAATTTATGAAAATTGATTCGTAAAATAGTGAAATTAACGGAAGCTATGAATGAAGGATGATAATTATCAACTCTAAAGCCGCTCTTCCGCACTCAGCAATGTATTTTGATTTGAAAATGTTTCATTCACGGAGCTTCAATTCGACACCTGGGGCTGTAAAAGCTTAATATTTTGTTCATTTATAATTATGTTTCTTTCCAATTCAATAAAATTGCCAAATTTTTTGCTAATGGAAGACAGCGAATTTAAAAAACTCGTTATGTTTATATTTTACCACCATCTACGTCAGTCTTCGTAGCTAGGAGAATTGAGTTGATTCTCGGTTTAATTTGTAAAGCCAGCGAATCAGCGTTATAACAATCTATACACTTCCAATTTAATTTATCGGACTGTAAATACTCAGGCAAAATAACTTGCGATATTTAAAGAAAGAAAAAACTGTTACATTGGAAGCACCGTAAGTTGTTACTTTAATTATTCTTAGTATATTTCTCATTGCAAGCATTACACGAACTCATAGCAATATTTGTTGAAAACCGACCTTATATATTTAAAAGTTATAAGTGAATTCCATTTGGTTATTTGAGACCTACACCGAGGTCAAGATTTTAAATTAATTTACAGCTCTTCAATGCTAGCGTTGTAAGGCACCAAAATCGTGATAAAAAAAACTTTACTTATCAAATGTATTCGCAGACCGCAGCATTAAGCTAATTAGAATTAAATTTCGATAATATTTGATGTGTATAGTGACGACACCCTGTATAGTTTGTGAATGCGGTCGCTTTTTTTGTCCGCTCCATATATTTTTAGTGACAAAATAAAACTAAAAGAGTTTAGTGCGTGATTAAATTAATTTAAATCTTGTTTTGTGTCTATAAAGGTATGTGTGATTGTCGGATTACTGAAAAATTTCATTTTGACAAGATGTTAAGTTTAAGAGGTGTTCACATAGTAAACAGAAATAACGGTACAAGATACATACTATCCGGGCTCATTGTTCTCCCTCCTAGATGTTGCAGTCTTTGCTGGAAAATGGCTGGGCAATGGCACAGAACATGTTCCGCTGATTCCGCTTCCAGACCGCAGAAGCGGCATCCATCTGTCGTACTTAGGCCCATCTTCTTAAGGTGATACCTTAAGGGGACATGACCTGTGAGGAAGCCAGTAAGCAGCCTCAACTCAGGTTTCCTAAGTTCAAGACACTCCTCAACCCTGACAGACGAAGGTGATATAAATTTCTTCGCCTGCCGTAAACCTGGAATTCTGCGCCAGTAGGAGGACTTTTGAACATCCTCCCAGCGTTTTACCGCTGCTCTAAGGTGTCCCTTAGTGACACCGCAGAAGGGTTCTGGTCCAAAAAATGGAGAGGCAGAACCCTCACGGGCGAGGTCATCAGCTGCCTCGTTTCCTTCGATTCCAGTATGACCTGGCACTCACATAAGTGTTACCTTATTTGAGCCTGACAGATGTTTAATAACCTTCAGACAATCCCATACCAGCCTTGACTCAACGGTACAAGACCTAAGAGCTTTAAAGGCTGATTGGCTGTCTGATACAATATAAATCTTTGCATCGTTTAGGCCTTTTGCTATGCCTATCCTAGCGCAAAGTTCTATAGCATGTACTTCTGCTTGAAAAACGGTAGCATTGGTACCCAAGGACTTCGAGAGGGTAGTGCCACTCACACATGGTAAACCATACCATGGACCCTAGGTGCAAGTGATCCGATAATGAGGCCTCTTCAGACACATGCCAGTTTTTGACCAAGTCGCTAAAATGCGGACTAGCAAGTGTCAGATCTAGGACCTCTTGCCTAATCGCATTTATAAAAGTAGGTTTCCTTCCCCTATTGACAATGTCTACATTATTTGAGATCAGAAATTCAAAAAGGTACTCACCCCTGTTATTGATGTCCGTGCTACCCCACACCGTGTGGTGCGCGTTTGCATCGCATCCTATCAGGTAGGCCAGCCCATTGCGTTTGCAATGAGCTATGAGCCGCCTAACTTCAAGTGGAGGTATTAACTCTGAGTCTCCAGGAAAGTAGGGGCCATTATAGCCTCCTGTTTGCCTCTTTCACCCAGAACCTACACCATTACTGCAACCAAGTCCCTGGAGATGAACTCTGAAATGGGAATAAAATTAATTTACGAACTGGCCAACACAGCCGCTCTTGGACTCTGAGTTCTGTTATGATAAATTAACTTACCCACTTGATTTGGTATACCTCTAATCAGGTTACCAATCACCCATGGCTCCTGGATTAGAGCCATGCCAATGTTTTGGCAGATAAACCTGCGACAAAGGACGTCCGAAGACGCCTTTGCATGATGCAGATTTATCTGCAGGCAGGCGATGTGTGCCTTCACTTTACCGAAGGCCCCTTCTGAAGACCCTGCTCAGCCTCCTTTTCAGCACCGCCACCACCCACATGCTTTCTTTGTCCGGCCGATGGCTGACCAGTGTCCTCCATCGCCGTTCTGCTGGCCCCCGCTGCCTGAGAGCCTCCAGGCCTAACCAGTGGCTTGCACGGGGGGAGTCCTTGTGAGGCCTTCCCCCGCGGAACCCCTGACGCCTTCCTCTCCCTTTCCCGCCTTCTCCTCACCTGTCTCCTGGAGAGGGCGGTCACCCCGGTGGTCTTAGCTACAGGTCCCGCTACCGTAGCTTCTACAGGCTTCACCACTTGGGTCCCGCCGACAGAAGCCGGCTTAGCTCCACTCTGACCACCCTTGGGATGCAATTGTACGGTCCCAAACTTATAGTTGACCTTAAAGCCAACCCGCTTGAGCTTCTCAACTGAAGAGTGGTCCATAGAGAACGTGAAAAAGGCCGAAGAGCCTTTCGCCTCTCTCCTGATCACTCTCCAGTTGATCGCCTGCATGCCCTAATTTTGGCTTTTTATAAACCCAAAAAGCTTCTCTGTGGGCAATTCAGCACTATTTGGGAAGGTGCCGAACACAATCCTGGCTCGAGGCAGGTTTTCCGCCTCGGCCACGATCAGCTGCGCACCCTCCCATGGCTTGATACTACCTATGGCCTCCCTGAGCCACTGAACAGTGGCCCGGTCAGCACAGGTTAGTACCAGCCAACCAGGCCGAAGCTGACTGCCAAGGAACTTAGGTTTAAGCTCCTTGGCCTCCTGCTCTAGCACCTTATCTAGGATGCCCTCCTGGACTAAAGAAGTATTAGGAACGGGTACATACATATACTGATCTGAAATGATCAGCAAAAGCCTGCATATCTGTTTGAGTGTTCGATGTTCTAGATTTAAGAAACATTAAGCTGGGATAGTTAGACTTAGTACTAAGTGATCTTCGGAATTCCAAAATGATTTTGTATTGTTCTTTATGTTCGTAGTCCTGTATTTTTAAAACTTAAATTATCAAGTCTTGGATAGCTTGAGTACTACTTAGGGTATTTACCCTGTTTTAAATTGTATTATAAAATAATGAAAGCCAAGTTCTGAAATAATGAAAGCCAATCAATACCGCCTAGTTCGTTGGACAATTTTTGATAGTCCAATTTATGAAAATTGATTCGTAAAATAGTGAAATTAACGGAAGCTATGAATGAAGGATGATAATTATCAACTCTAAAGCCGCTCTTCCGCACTCAGCAATGTATTTTGATTTGAAAATGTTTCATTCACGGAGCTTCAATTCGACACCTGGGGCTGTAAAAGCTTAATATTTTGTTCATTTATAATTATGTTTCTTTCCAATTCAATAAAATTGCCAAATTTTTTGCTAATGGAAGACAGCGAATTTAAAAAACTCGTTATGTTTATATTTTACCACCATCTACGTCAGTCTTCGTAGCTAGGAGAATTGAGTTGATTCTCGGTTTAATTTGTAAAGCCAGCGAATCAGCGTTATAACAATCTATACACTTCCAATTTAATTTATCGGACTGTAAATACTCAGGCAAAATAACTTGCGATATTTAAAGAAAGAAAAAACTGTTACATTGGAAGCACCGTAAGTTGTTACTTTAATTATTCTTAGTATATTTCTCATTGCAAGCATTACACGAACTCATAGCAATATTTGTTGAAAACCGACCTTATATATTTAAAAGTTATAAGTGAATTCCATTTGGTTATTTGAGACCTACACCGAGGTCAAGATTTTAAATTAATTTACAGCTCTTCAATGCTAGCGTTGTAAGGCACCAAAATCGTGATAAAAAAAACTTTACTTATCAAATGTATTCGCAGACCGCAGCATTAAGCTAATTAGAATTAAATTTCGATAATATTTGATGTGTATAGTGACGACACCCTGTATAGTTTGTGAATGCGGTCGCTTTTTTTGTCCGCTCCATATATTTTTAGTGACAAAATAAAACTAAAAGAGTTTAGTGCGTGATTAAATTAATTTAAATCTTGTTTTGTGTCTATAAAGGTATGTGTGATTGTCGGATTACTGAAAAATTTCATTTTGACAAGATGTTAAGTTTAAGAGGTGTTCACATAGTAAACAGAAATAAATATTAATTTTGTATATTCGCGGATGATAAATAATATGAGGTTTTAAATAATAACCAGCTTTAATTACATATGCTTAACTATTGATAAAAGTGGTAATTATACATGGAATAAGAAAAAATAAAAAAACAAGAATTTGAATTTATCTTATTTCACTTTGACATTTCGACTTAAACATTTTTTTATGTTATGTTTCACTTTTTGTTTGGGTTTTAAATAAATGCTAAATTATTTATTGTCCAATATAATGTTCAAATATTCCCGTTCTGATTTATTTATTGATAATTAATTAAAATATATTATTTATTTTTTAAGTGACAGCTAAAATTTAACGAACCCATCCACAAAAAATTTAAGTTTCTTATTTTAAGCATGGTCGAATACACAAAAATTTCCTTCTCGCTCTTTTACATTACTTTTTTTATTTTTCTTATTCTAACTATGGTTGGCCACGTGTTTTTCTGGGCAGATTCTGTCATTGTGTGTATGTTGCATGTAAACGCGCCATTAATTTACTGGTGGAGGGAATTTATACCCAAGCAACCAAAAATGGTGATTATAAAATTTTAGAAATTTTAGAAACATCTCAATAGGGTTAATTTCTTCTTTTTCCCTGTATAAATAATTTTACATTTTTGGGGTTGTTGAAGCTTATATTTGTACTCATGTGAATGTTTAACATGGCATGAAATACATATTTGATTTTAAAGTGGTTTAACAATAGATTTTACTAAATATTATTATTATGTTGTTATTTTGTTACATTTTAACAGCTATTTACAATTATTTATTTTTAAATTTTGTAAATTGGTTTAATGTCGGAATAAGCGTGTTTCACCGTGTCTAAAATATGTGTGTATAATAATCCAAAAATATGTGGTATAATTACTTCGGTCTAAAAAAATCAAAGTATTTTTTATTACCGCGTTTCTGGGTGGTTTGACAAAATATTTTTGTGCGGCGATTAATAGAGCTCTGATATTATATAAATTGGAAATAAATAACGGAAAGTTTGCAGGGTTCTCTTGAATGTTTTCGGGATACCCGTAGAAGTTATACGGGTATTCGGGTTGTTAAAAATTCCGAAAAATACCCGGGTATCCGATACCCGAGAATACGAGCCCTAGTTGCCGCAATTCGAGGGTGGCAGAACCGAAATAATTGTGTTTTAGTTTATATATTAAATATTGCTATTTGTTTAAATTGATAATGTAGTTTACTCTGTTTACCGAGTACGCGTATATGATTGACGCTGCTTTATTTTTATTGTTATGCTGGAATACCAACGATACAATTTTATAATCCGTGCGAATTTATTGTTTAAAGGCTTCTTAAATTTAGTGATTAATTAGATTGCCAGATGTTTCTACAAGAACAGGATGTTGATTTTTAAATAAATAATTAATTTTGAAGTTAATTAGGAATTAGGTATCATTGTGCAGAGAACGAAACAGTTGGTTATTTGGGAGCATTTAGTAATAAAATAATTGATTCATTTGTTTTTGTTTAGAAACACCTGAGAAACCTTCCCCAACGACGCTTAGTTTATAAATTGTGTTGTCTTGCGCTAACTACTTTATCTTTATTACTAACAAAAAAGATTTACTCAAATATTAAGTTGTAATCGATTCCAGTGATTAAGATTTAAATAAGTAAAATTTTGTTACTAAATTAGTACATATATCTAGTAATACAATGGGTTAATTTTAATTTTGTTTTTTAGATATACCTGATAAATCTGATTCAGCTTATAGAAATTTCAAATATCCATGGGATATATAGTTTAGAAGTTGTTTTGTCTTGATTCATTTGTCTTCTTAATTTACATGTACAATGGACATGTTACATGTTACATGGCCCGGACTTCATTTTTTAGAAACTAATTAGCGTCTTATCATTTTAATTTTGGTTACTGTTAACGTTAACTATAATTTATTCCAGGGCAGTGCCCATCGGCAAATCAAACAATACAATTTTCAGAAGTAGCCGGAAATTGATTTCAGTAATCTCATAAATGTTATTTCAGAGTGCAGTCAGTGTTTTTTTTCTTTATTTATTTCCACCTCAAGGAAAAGTACAACATACACTTGTACAGGTTGAGAAAATTCAACTATGTAGACAATAGTTTTTAACAATTGGCTCTACTTGTGTGTGTGTGTAACCGGGTCAATTTCTATTATTGCCAATTAATAAGCCACCAATAAATGAAGTAAACACAGCAAAGGTGTAAAATTCAAATTACGGTTCTTTAATGTTAAAATTGTATGCAATTGGAGGCAACTAAACTCTGTAATGATCAAATGCGCTTGATGGAAGATAAATAAACTTATCTAAGCATACACAGTTAGTTTCGTAATTTAATTACAGGTACTGTTCGGAATTATTTATACGCAAAGAATGTAGATCCTTCGAGAGCAATTTATCCATTATTAAAAAAAAGTCGTTTAGCAGGTAAACAGACATTTGCCCTATTCTAAAAAAATAATTAAGTCACTCAAAATGAAATGAATCTATTCGCCGAAATAACCTAAATTCCATATTACCTAAATGACTGAAATTTAAACCAACTTCTCTCTACTGCATTTTAACTCAGCTTAGCCAAGATTATTCGAACTACTTTTGCATTAATTTAAATGGCACTAATGACTGTGCTTTCCTTATTTTACTTTTAAGGGGATATTTCTGCATTTATCCAACAGATTTTACAAAAACGTGACTCCATACGTGACTCAATCAAATTTTTAAAAGCGCTTATGCTGCTTGTAATACTTGGCTGACTAAAATTTCTATACAGTGTTTTAGAATAATTGCTTGTAAAGTTTAGCATAATTTTCGTTTGTACTTTCTTTGTTAAATCTGTTAAATTACTTATTTACCTACTGAACGAAAGCCACACTTTGCTCTAAAAAACTTAAGGATAAATTCCACGGCACTAATAATTGTACCGTGAAATTTAACAACGAGAAATTTTGAAGTTTCGTTCTACCAAAGCTGGAAATGCAAAATTCACGTTTAGAACCAAATTTTACCCCACAAAATAATTTCAGCACACAGATATTTCTAAATCTCAGGTTGTAATCAGTTCATTTCACATATAGATTGCCACTCATCTTAAAAAATAGCTTTAATATTTTGAATACGTACAGATTGCGAAACTGAAGTCCGCTGAACGTACAAAACAGCGGAAGAAAAGAAGGCGACAGGTGACATTTGGAATAAATAATTCTTAAACTGTGTTCCTGGCCAGTCACAATGTTTTTAATATTACAAAAATAAATGGCGCCCCAGCGTTCTAGTAGATTTATAGAACAGCAGACGGACAATAGCTACGAGGTAAATAAAGCTTTCGGATCGAATTTAACATTTCTTTTTAAATCACACTAGTATGTGTTTTCCAACTACAGTTGCTACTAATATAGTTTTACCTGCATAGGTATTTCAAATTTTGAAAAAGATCAATTTTTACGCAACAAACGTTACAGCAAGCATGAATATTGGAATCCATGCTATGAAAGACAAAATTATTGACTGGAGTGTAGTCATTGTATTAAAAAACATCTAATGGCTGTCAAACCACTTGCGTAAAATCCACATATCCGCCGTAATACGATTCTCTATCATCAAATGATTTGTAGTGAATAAAGGGTAGCTAAAAGCAATTAATTTTCCGAGAGGGAAAATGGAATTTAGATAAATTGGAAATAAAAGTCGAAGTCTAAGACAGGACCTTGGGCACTCCTCTATTCACTACACTTTCACAGGTGAACGAGTAATTTATTTTTAACCTCTGTTGTCTAATATCTAGATTTCTCTGAAATAATCGTAATGTCACCCCTCGTAAAGCAATATTATTTCCAATATCTTAGAAATGGTCTTTAGAATGCTAATTGGGTGGTAATTATTCATATCGAGTAAAGATCTTTTTTTTTTTAATGATAATAGTAACAGCAGATTTGAAACTATTAGGGAAGAGGCCAGAGGAAAAGCTGAAGTATGAAATGTGGGACAAAACCTCACAAATGTAATTTTTAATTTTTTGACAGAAAAGTTGCCCAAACCAACCATCTAACCACCAATGGAGTGTTTTACTTTAAGCTCGCAAATCGCGTTAATAATTTTAGCACTATTGGTGGGGTAGAGATAAAAACTGTTAGAGCTGGTAAAGGTAATGGAAGGTAAAACCATGTTCTTCATCAACAAGACGCAATTTTTAAAGTTAGTTTAAGTGGAATACCTAAAAATGATGTCTTGCAATAACTACTCTTTTGAAGTATACACAAAAAAGAGGCAAGTTTCCAAACTCGTACTTTCAATTATGCAACGTGCTATTTTCGCTGTCAATTTTTCAGATTTCACGGTTGAGACTATATCACCAATGTTTAAAGCAGTAATTCGAGTTTTCCTATGTTTCATCCACAATTGAATAAATCATATATTTTCATCAACACAATTGATTGTGTTCAGGCGGTGTACGGCTTTGTTATCGACGTATAAGTGATCATTAAAAAATCCTGCAGGATTTATGTTCCTGTCACGGGTCAATTTGGTTGTTATATTTGAATCTATAAACAACTTCATGAGATTTTCCGTTTTGGATTTTGAAAGTTCAACTTTTTCCAAAGGAGTTTGATTTATGACCTCTCGAAATATATTTTTTCCAGTAGGCTTGTAATTGCCAGGATGACGCCACTTTTGGAGTTGACTCGTAGCACATTCCTAAAACAATTTAGTTTTGAATACTGAAGAATCATTAATTTTAAATACATATATGCGTTATCTGTTACACCATATTGCTCAACAGCAAACAGCAATGCAGCTACATGTTTGCATGTGGCCAAAAATCCGGTTCCTACGGGACCGTTATATGTAGCCAGTTTTACAACTCCAGGTAAACGACACATTTCTTCGCCTCCGCTATACAATTTGAAAAAGCTATTGAAGCTGGTATTTTTTTAATCACAAACAATTTCCGGTCCAGTTTAAAATTTTCACAGCTGTAATCTAAATTGAATTATCGTTACATTAAAATAAATAATTGGTATAAAGCTAAATTTAATAAAGATAGAACCTTTCATTTAAAACTTTTTTGCTGCTGCGTTTGGATATCTGGATGGCTGGATGTCTGGATGTCTGTACCCGTGGTATCTCGAGAACGGCTTACCCGATTTAGAAGTTTTTTTTCGCCAATCTGTTGCTATGGTCAAGGCGAAGATTTAAAAAGCTTTTGGAACCTCTATGTCTAGAGGGTCGGGTAATTATCATACGATTTGACCCAAAACAACTGATTATAGAAATATTTACCAATTTCTTATGTATGCTGGTTTGAATGTTGAGTTCGGCATTGAGTTTAGGGTTGAGTTGAAGATTAAGTTAGGGGGTCAATTTGCGGGTTGAGTTTCAGTTGAGTTGGAGTTGAGTTGGGGTTGGATATAGATATAGTGAGCAGTTGGCCAATTATTTATATATCAGAAAAAGAAAATTGAAAGAGAGTTTGCGTTTGAGTTTAGGGTTGAGTTGGTGGCGTTTGCGGCTTAAATTGGGGTTAACTTGAGGTTGGTCTTTCTTTGGTCTAATCTTTATATGTGAGTGTTTGTATGTATGTACAGCATATGTCTATGATATTTGAACAAATCCGCATGCACGCCTTTACCGATTTGTACCAAACTGTACTCAAATTGTTTAAGACTTAAGAAAGGTCATTGTTAATATCTCAAACCTTAAATTGAACCTTTTACATTTCAGATGAAACCTTTAGCAAATTATATGCATGGCCAATTAGGATTTAGCTTATCTATTTTAACAGATTTTAATCAAATTTGACATTCGGTTAGTACGGTGGAACTTGCCTATTCCACAACCGATTATGATGAAATTTGACATATGCGTTGGAAATGGGACTCTAAAATGATTTTTAAATCGAGTTCTGGAATATGACCAAGTAAGATAGAACTTATGATGAAGTTTAATAAGTAGACTAGAATTGGGATTCTAAATAGAACTTGTCCATTTTTTGAACGAATTTTAATGGAATTTTGCATGTGCAAAATGGCCATGGATTTTAAAATAATTTTTAGAAACAATTTTGGGTTATGGCCAAGTAGGACGGAACTTTGCTATTCCTTAATCATATAATGAAATTCGAGATTAGGCATGATGATTTAAAATAATATTTCTAATTCCGAAACTCTGCATTACCGTTTTTAGTTTCAATACTGAGATGCGTGTCCGTTACAGACTATATTTTTCTAAACAAGGCCAAACTTACCACTCTGACAGCAAATACTAAGAAAACATAACCCAAAGTTTAAAGCAAAGAATTGGCCAAAAAATTTTCTAGTGGAACTTGATTATTATTACGGAGATAATCTTGATCATTTACCAATTGAAATAGAATGTTTAATAGACAACATTATAGAAGCCATATTGACATATTTCTCACAACCTCGTCTAAAAATAATTTTTGGGTCACATTTCTTTCTATTCGTTGGAAACGTCAAAATTCATCATAATCAGGTAACACTAGAAGTACCGACCGGTTGTACATTTATTGAACTCATTTTTTTTATTTTTATTATTATGTAAGTATAATTTTGGTAATTCAAGATAACTTTTGATATGACAACAAAGTAATTATATTAAAACTCATCATAAATTTCCGAAACAATACTAACATAATTATAATGAAAATTAATTCAATGAATTTTTACAATCCGTCATTTTGACGGATTGGTATTTCTAGTGCTAATAACTTTAACTTTATCCAAAAATCATTTTAGAATCCCATTTCCAACGCACATCCAATTTGAAATGGAAAAATTTCTGTTTGAAGTGTAAAACTATCAATTTGAAGTGTAAAACCTGTATGATGATATCTTGGTATAATGTTATGTTGGTACGATGGTATAGTGGTAAGATGGTATGACGGTACGATGGTATGAAGCTATCGTGGCCAGATGGAATATATGATAGCATGATTGTGTGATGTTAGGATGACATAGTGGTATGATGTGATGGTATGATTGTATATTATATATGATACAACGTACGATAGTATGATGGTATGATGGTGGTCTGATAGTATGATGGTATGATGGTATAATGGAATGACGGTTGGATGGTATGATAATATCATCGCCTGACAGTATGATGGCATGATTATATGATGGTATGTTGGTTCAATGGTATGAAGGTAGGATTTCAGAGATGGAAGAATGATACGATGGTATAGTGGTATGATGGTATGTTGGTATGACTTTATAATTATATGATGGTATAATGGTATGAAGGTGTGGTGGATTGATGGTAAGACATACATCATTGTGTGATGGTGGGATGATTCGACGTTACTATGGTATAATGGTATGATTTTATGAAGGTTTAATGATATAATGTCATGATGGTATGATGTTATAATGGAATAATTGTATGATGGAATGGTTGTTTTTAAGGTAATGATGGTAAGACGGTGCTTATGCCGGTATGATGGTGAGTAGGGTTTGAGTTGAAATTGAATTGGATTTTAAAGAAAAGGTTTAGGGTTTAGTGGGATGTTAGATTGAGTGGAGTTCATACACGCATGTACCTTTCGAATCGAGTTAATTTTGGGATTGGGTTGGAAGATAAGTGTACAGTTGAGTAGAAAGTTGAGATTTGGGTCGAGTTAAGTTGAGCTGACGTAGAATTAGGATTTAGTTAGCTTGCAATGGGGTGTGAGTTGTTTGGTTGTGGGATTATTTAAGGGCTGATTTGGAGTTAGGTTAAGGGTTGATTTGTAAGTTGATTAAAGGTTGATTTAATGATTTAATTGATGGCTTTAGGATTGTGTTGCGATTGAGATAGAGGTTGAGTTGTAAATTAAGTTGGAGGTTAAGCTGAAGATTGACTTAATTGGTTTGTTTCGAATTGAATTAATCAAGACCGAAGTACTAATCACCTTATGAGGTTTTAGCTCTTAATATTTTTTAAACAGTTTTCACAATTTATCACAGCTATTTAAATTTGTATTGCAATTTATATGGTCATATTTTACAGTTTAGGAAAAAGACAAAAATGACTAGCAATAGCGGCGGTACTAAAATGAATAATTATCATAATCTATACCGACAAATGGTGGTGGTGAGGAACTGTGGTTGTTGTACTAAATGTAACCACGATATTTATTTAGTACAATGTAGTGAATTGTAACAATATATGTGGAATATATTTATCATTATGAGTACAGATTCAAACCACAGAATATATTAGTGAGTCAAGATATCCTGTAGATGTCACTATTAAACTGAAAAGGGCTGTTCACGTACAATTAATATAACCGTCGAAATGGGTAACATTTCGAATAATTGTGGTGATGAACGAATGAAATAAGCGATTTGAGCATTGCAAACATTATCACCAAGAGACACACGAGTATTTTCTTTACAGTTGTTACAGTTGATGCACGACTAAGATTGCCTATTTTTAGCCAAAAGCATCATAGTTGCTTGATATGATTGCCGAAAATCACTGCAATCTATGAAAGACTCACTTCGGTTTACATTCAGTCTTTGTTAAACTCTTAAATTGAAATTCCGTCACATAAAAAGTACGATCGAAGCTGATGAACATAATCAATTCATTCCAAAATTGTTATTAATATGGTTTATGTTTTTTTATTTGCAGGGCACAGCATGGCCTCAGAAGTACCATACGAGAAAAGGACATGCAAGTTCCAATCATCAAAATTTTATTATAATAAAAAATTTAATTTTAATAAAACAAAGAAAAAATTTAAATATAATACTAGAACATCCAACGAAAGGATACTATTATTATTGTATAAAAACTTTTTTATTAAAAATATTAATAATAGTGAAAAGTATAATACTAAATTTAGTAAATATTATAATACAAAAAAATGTTCATCAAAAAAAACAATTCGTTCAATTCATCATTTTTTTACAAAAAACAAAAGAAAAATTATGGAATATAAAAGAAAATTTAATAAGCAAACAAATATTAATCATAATAATAAAGGATTTGTTATTAATAAAAACGATAAAAATAAGTTTTATAAAAGTAAAAAAAATGTTATTAAATTTATGGAATACAAAAAGCATAAACATGTTAATCGACGAGTATCGAAATCAAAATCAATGTTGTGGTTTGGTTATTGTAAATCATCGTCATCATCATCATCGTCATCATCACCCAAAGCAACAGCAGCAACAATTGCTGCCGCAATATATCGCGCCAAAAAAACAAAAACAATACGGCGCAGACGATGGCAGTCGGCCACAAAATTTAATAATAGTAATAATAATAATAAATTTAATAAATTATATAATATTACAGGTGAAAATAAATTTAGAAAATTTTTATTTAAATTTAATAATAAACAGGAATATGAATTATTTAAACGAATTAATTATAACGAAAAATATAAAAATAAAAAAATTTTATTATGCTGCCACAAAAATTACAAAAAATTTAAATTTGATAATTCAAAATGTCATATATGCTGCCAATGTGATAAAAAAACAACAAATTTTAATAATAAAATTAACCGACAAAACAACAAAAACATCAATACCAACAACAATATTATTACCAACAACAACATCAACAATCGAACAGAAAAATCAACAAGCAAAACAAAAAAATTATTATTTTTTAACAATGATGATACAACAGCAAATAAAAAATTTATTAATACCAAACAAATTTTATATTTTAATAAAATTGCCGAAAAAAATCATCACAGTGAATATAATAATTATAATGTTAATTACAACCATAATAAACAAATTATTAATGCCAACAACAAAATTAACAGTAACATCCAAAATAACAGCAATAACAACGATCATCAATTATTTGCAAATAATAATTGTAGCACAAAAACTACTACTACTACTAATATTAATCATACTAATATTACTAAAAATAATAATTTTTATAATAAATCATTTATTTGGAATAACAGCACAACAACAACAACCGCAGCCGCAACAACAACAACACAACATAATAATTTTATTAAGAAATTACATTTTTATCAGATACAAAAATTTTTACAAAATTTGTTGCCGATTTTATTGTTATTCAATTTATTTCCGTTCCTTAATGCAGGTAAGACAATTTTATTTATTTTTTTCTAATAACTATATTGCTTAATTAAATAAATATTTTTGTTAAATCCAATATTATAAAATTTTCGACGAAATGTGTTCTAAATTTTATATAGAAAGACAACGGTTGATTTTTTTTTTTTTAAATTCGCTAAACAATAAGTTTTATAACAAAGTATTTTCAGATTTCTTTAATAATCATCAAAATATTTGAACTTTTTTACAGCTTTGACAATTTTAAATAAAAGTTTTTTTTTTGTTTAACTTACGGCTATTATTTTACTAAAACTTTAGTATGGGAGTCATTGTTTACTCGTGCAACACGAAAATGGCTGGTAGCGCGATTTATAATTGGTTCGGAACTGAAATGTGGAGCACATTTTTTAATGAAATAAATTTTAATAATTAGAGAGAACTGTTTGAAGTAATATCCCAGTAGATTCTATGAACCATTTTCTAAATCACTGTCAAAAAGACACAGACAGGTAATAAAATTTATCGATGTGCATTGGAGATAGCAGATGAAAATTACTGAATCACTATTTAATTTGTCAAAAATCCACTTAAAATTATTTATGTTGCGGTTCAACACTACCACTAATTCGTAAAGCATCTACCAAGATTTTTTTTTTTTTTAACTTTTTTATTTAATAAATGTTACAGTTGAATATAATTTATTTATATTTGTTATATGAACGGGCTTTGCGGTCATGTTAATATTATTTAAATAAAAGACGTATAATTCATCTTTATGTCCCCGACATGTTTCGGCTTTAATGCGCCATTTTCAAAAGCGGTGTAGTTTATTTCTACAAAAATATATAAACTTTCTTTTATCAGCTAAGGTACTCACACACCAGAAATTTTTTTTTATAAATAATTAATCACAATTATTTGTACTTACAGTTGCATTAAAGAAGGAAAAACAAAAAATGAAAATGCGAAAAACCCACAAATATTTTGCACATTTCGCCGTTAAACAAAAGTAAATAATAACACTTAAAATATTAAAAAAATTTCCGACCTGTAATTGATCGGGTGTCAAAAACCAACTGACTACCAAACATATATTTGTTTAGTTAAAACATCCGTAGTCGTTTGTTGTGTATGTGTTTATTGTGTGAGTTAGTATATGTACGCCGTCTTTTTCTGTTACTTGTGTGGTTGAAGTCATCAACCAACGCACAAAAAACGGGCGCAATATGATCAGTATCTTGTTTTATGTTCATTGAATCTTCTTTCAAAATGTGTAAGGCCTCCATAGTCAACCTACGACTAAGAAGATTGGATTTGGCCAAAACTTACGCAGAATCGAAATCAGGTTTATGTCCCTCTTTGAGACAATGCTCAACTAGGGCCGTTTTTGGTGATACATATTCATTGGCATTCTCCAAATCATGTTTATGATTTTTTAACCTTTTCTCGAGATACTGTTTTGTTTGTCCGACATAGGATAAGTGACAAGTGGAACCATCATTCAAAGCGCCTAAGCATGGGATTCTGTATACTACGTTTGTTTGTTTTTCACGCGATATTTTATCTTTGAATTTGGTAAAGATATTGCGTAGACCATTTGCGGGTTTGTAAGCCAACTTGATATCTGGACAATAGGTGGTAATGATCCTCTCTACTCTTTCAGATAAGCCTTTGGAATACGTTAACGCTTTGTATCGTTTGGTTACATTACTATTGTTATCATGTACATTACTCGTATTTTGAATGCCGGTGTTGTTATGTGTTTGAAAATACTTAGCGATAAACTTATTGATCATTTTAACAGGATAATTGTTTGCGAGTAGGGTTTCTACGACCAATCTTCGGTTTTTAGAATGGAAACAGCTGGAAATTGGAGGACACAGGATGTCCTGTGTAACTGTTGATATCAATGAGACGATGGTAGGTTTTGATATCGTATCACTATTCACTAATATACCAGTTAGTTTAGCCATTGAGATAATAGATGAACAGTGGAGCGAAATTTCGAAGTACACTTCAATACCAAAAGTTTTGTTTTCAAATGCTTAATTTTTGTCTTAAGGAGGGTAACTATTTCGTGTTTCGTTCGACTGCGTACCAACAAATTTTTGGTATGCCAATGGGAAACCCTTTATCTACGGTGATAGCTGATATTATTACGCGAAGGCTCCTAGACGTAACTTTCCTTAAATTGGATTATAAGCCAAAAATTTTCTTGAAGTATGTCGATGACGTATTTGCCATTATAGGGAGGCGTTCGAGAAATACAACACTACATGCTTTAAATTCTTTTCACCCCAGTTTGAAATTCACTGTTGAGATTGAATCGGAAAACCAGAATCTATATCTTGACGTTATGTTAATTAGAAATTTGAATGGTACAACCCCTTGCTACACCCCTTTTGAAAATGGCGCATTAAAGCCGAAACATTTCGGGGACATAAAGATGAATTATACGTCTTTTATTTAAATAATATTAACATGACCGCAAAGCCCGTTCATATAACAAATATAATTTATCTCGACGGTCGTAAAAACCAAATATTTTTGGAAAATAATTTATTTAGTAATTTATCTGTATTATATATCGTTAAAAGTTTGTGGAGTATAACCAGAGATGGGAAAAACGGTAAAAAAACTAACTTTTCGACAATTTGTTCAAAAATAGGTGAAAAACTATCGAAAAGTCTCAAAAACTGTTTAAAAGTGTTAAAAACTGTCGGAAAATAATAGAGCTGTGCGAGTAATATTGGAAAAAGAGAAAATAAAATATTCTTATTTTTCCAAGTCAGTGAAGTTAGCCCGGGCCCGAACTTTTGGTTCATTTCTCGGATAAAATATGGCGAAAAAGTGTACATTTTGTAAAAAGTGTAGGATCATACCCAAAAAAAACTATTATATTTAAAATGTATCTATCACGTAAAAAAATCAAGTTGAAACTAAATAAAAACTAAAAACTTTCTTAAAAAATTTTTGTAATCAAAAATATAAATTAAAAATTAAATTAATTAAATTTAATACATCCTTAATGGTTTTTTATATAGGCGGATACGCAATGATACTAGCTAAGAGCTGTCCAGCATCAGAGGTCCATATTAAGAGGGATAAACAGATGTTTATGAAAAATTTGTATTTTTAGTGTAGCATATGAAAAAAATTCTTTTAAATCGTAAGCGATTATAAAAAAAAAATCTAAATTAAAAAAAAAAACGTTTTTCAAAATAATTTAGAAACTAAATTTTTTTAAAAAATAATTTTTTTGAGTTTTTCTGAATCAATTTAAATCATGTAAATTCTTAAATTGAATGGAGTCAATACTAGAGATAAATCTAATAAGAATTTTATATGGCCAGTTGGGTAACCATGGGCTGCATCAGGCCCTTATCACGGGGGTAAAGCGATTTTGTTTAATTTTACTAAATCAATTCCTAACTGACCATATAAAATTCTTATTCGATTTATCTCTAGTATTGGCTCCATATAATTTAAGAATTTATATTATTATCTTATTTTTTGATATATTTATTCCCCCAGTTCGAAAACTGTATCGTAAATACTAGTTTTCGATAATGCCGATCTCTGAGTAAAACCCATTGGTTAGCCTCAAGTTGGTTAGTTCATTGATTTAGCTGTCCTATTTCTAATGGCTTGCTTCATCGAAGCCGTCTTACTGAGTTTATGTTGATCAGCATACGATGTAAATCCCCATTTTTATGTTGACTAAGACGCTGTTAATTTCTTCACTTAACTGTTCAATTTTTAGATTCTTATGAAGGTTATCATTCCTTATGTACGCAAGACTTTATTTTGAAAGGAATGAATTACTTTCACGTTAGTTTTCTTGATACAGCCCCATACCTATATTCCATACGTCCATAGAGGTTTCAATATCTGCCAATATAAAAGCAGTTTATTATGTAATGTTAGCTCAGATTCCTTCCTATGAGCTAATTATTTTTGTTTTGATTCAGAGAATAGACCAAAACAAAGAAAACAAAATGTGGATATAATCTTAAATATTTAATAATTTTGAAGTTAATGTTTTCAAAAATAGTAAGAGAACTTAATCAAGTTTCGAACTGATAAGCTTATGATTATGAAAAAATCAATCTTCTGATCAGGTTGTGCTAGCGAATTATACAAATACAGCCATAAACTTTTTTACAACAAAAATAATTTTCTTTAACTTTTACCATATTGTATTATGGCTTTGTATGTTTTTGGTTCAATATAACTGTAGATGTATTACAAAATTTGTCTCTTTTAGTTACTCGAACCTGTAAATGTTGTGAGTGAACAAGGGGACCGTTTTGTTACCTGATAAATTAATTTTATTTTGTATATTGGGATAAGGTGTTGCGCTTTGTCAATTATTGTTAATCAACAAAACAATTATGATGTAGGTTAAAAATGAAGACATTAGCACTTCAATTTAAAGTAAATATACAAGGCCCAATATTTTTTTTTAACTAAATCAGTATGATATGGGAAATTCCTTTTACAAACTACGTTTAGGCCCAAGTTAGTAAATATGTCAGATTGTCAGTATACCATTGTCATTTGAACGCTTAGATCTTAAGCCAGATTTCATATTACCAAATATCAAAAATTTTGGGCAAAATTTAACTTCAAACAGTTTAGGATATTTCGCTTGCTCTCAAATAATTGTTTAATATTACTTGTATAGCTACAACTACCCTGTTAATGGTGACTGAAACATATCATTAATATAAAAATTAAATAAAGTCGGCCGCGAAATAGGACCTACAAATACATACAGATACAAATTGTTGTCTAGGTATTGTTGTCTTCTGTATTCGGCCCGAATTACTCGTAAGATTTATAGCATTTGAATTGTCACTGGTTTTATTAAATGAACCCAAAACCTTTTTAAACTTCCTTTGTCTTTTTGGCCATCATGCACAATTCATCACTCAATCGCCTGTACTTTCGTATTTATTAGATAATTTTCTTCCTTTTACAGAATGTCCCTATTTTCCAGAATATTTTTTCCTTTTCCAATATATTTTTTTAAGACAAGTGCGTCTGTTTTTGTTACAAAGTGCTCTCCCCCACTCTCTCTTCTCAAAATATTCGCTGGATGAATGCCAATTGTCATTCGTTCATTTTTTATGAAATGCTTTCTATAATGGCTGTTTTCGTTTTGGTGCAGCTTTTAACAATTTTTGTCAGGCTATTTGAGAATTACTCAATACCATTAGTGTTAAGTATTTGTGTAAATAAATAATGTTTTATACAATTAACTAACTTTTGGCTTTTTTGGTATTTTCGTGACACCAAATTGTGCCGTATATTAATGTCAGCTGATCAATGATATTAAAAAGGATCCCACGGCTACATCAAGTTGATCTTAAAGTCATCCATTACGAAGCTATCTTGGAGGTTAGCCAATATTTGTTCCGCAGACTTAAAAAAAAAATTGCCATCAAGTTTCGCTGCGACCTATATATTGAAAATAAATTAAAATCACTGTTACTTAATTTTACTCCACGAATTTGATAGGAATCACAGTCAGAATTATTTATTTTTATAGTATTTAAATTATTTTTCACTAACCGTTTCGCCATACCCGTCATTTCGGTTACAGAAATATGAATTGAAATTATTGATATTAAAGAATCTGTTTACAATAACAATGTCACAAAACATACTTTCTACTATACCGATTCAATAACGCATAGTTTATTACGGATACTTATTGCATTTCTTACCGACACCAAAATTATTTGTACTAATTTTGTTAACGATCGCCGTAATTAATTTCATGTTTATAAACTAATTTGATAAACCTTTGCACTTTCTTTCATTCGGAGAAGAATAACCCAATTTTTGTTTACCTATTATGGTAAACTTGTTGCTCTATCTTTTTTCTTCTCTAATTGGAATCCAATTTCACCAGCTAGCAAATTTTTCATCTTACGTTTTTTAATCTAAAGCAAATTCTTTCCTGACATGATTTAAACTTGATTAAAATCTTACGATCAATAACTTGTGGTAGAGTAACCCTATTATAGTTCTAATTCGCCAAATATTCGGCAAATGTTACATCATTCTAATTGATACGTCTCCATGAATTGAATAGTTTGAAACGATCAGGAACTGACTCCAAGATATTTAGTCTGTAAGTCAGTGAGCTATCTTGCCGCGGGCCTGATCTGAACAAGCCAGGTTGGATTTTCTCCATTCATCTTAATGTCTGAACTAAAGATATTTTTGCAAGATAGATCAAACCACTTCTTACAATACAAACTATTAAATAAGGCATTCGCTCTGTTTACCTTTTTTTGTTTATTTCTTGCACATGATACATTTTCGCTGTATCTGATGTTTAATTCAGCCTTTTTATAATAAGCATCTCGAAACTTTCTTGTAAGTTTACACTTATGGCAGCAAAGCCTTCTAGCAGAGAAAATAAATAAAAACTTACCCATTCTCAAGATTCGCTTTCCCAAATAAATTCGTATTTACCCAGATAAAGCTGAAATTGTTTATGAAATCTCTAAAATTTCAATTACTACAACTCATGACTTTATTTTTTAGCTCCAAACGCATGACTGGGGTCGAAACGCACCCCACGCTTTTCTGGATCATAAAACCGGTCCTTTGCTGATAAACAGACTTTATCATACATGGCTTTTTTGTTGTTTCATAAGGAAGATAATGATGTACGAGAAATCTGATTTTATTTACATTTAGTTAATGAAAACCCCATTCGAAGACTGAAAACTGGAAAAACACATGCTTATAGCAAGTTATTGCGACGGTCTGTTGGTGGTTTGTTATAACGGGAGTTCACAGTATTTGACTATCAAATATAAAATTAACTTACCGTCACAAAAGTTAAACGTTAACTCACGACCCGGGTTTGTACCCACCCCACACACAATTTCGTAATACACTGCGTGCCAGCCAGCGATCAATTGAAGCGCTGCAACCATCCTGATACCACTCATAGACCTTCAAATTGAATTATGGTTCAGATCAGGAGTCGATAATATTGCTCGCTAGCTCAGGAGCGCAGTTCAAAGTTCGCGTGGGGTACGTTTGGACCCCAGTCATGAGTTATAGTGTTACTACTATTAATGGGTTAATATTTAATTTTATTATCTGGAGCCAATGGTGATTATGCTTTTGAAAAATAACCCGAATTGTATTCGAAAGCTAAACCTTTAAAAAGTACAAATTAAAAAAAAGGCAAAAACCAATCATCAAGTAAATTATAATTTACATAAAATATTAAATTACTTAATACTAGCAAATGTTAAAAATTAAATATTGGTGATTTGAGTTTCATGATTCTAAATTAAAAAAATTAAAAGCAATATTTAAAAATTGCAGGAAGGAATACTAGAAATCTAGCTTTATACAAGGGTACTATTACGCCTGCAAGCGGGGATATGCTGGTGATGAAAAGTAAATCCACTTGAATTTACTCCCCACTTTTATTCAGTTTAATCCAGAGTTTAATTTTATCGCTCTTTTAGAGCTCTTTATAAAAATTTTTGCTCTTGCTCCCAATAAAATGTTTTTTCAGTTTGCTTTTACGCTCTTACTCTCTAATGATAAACCCAAAAAAAGAAATTATTTCGCTCTTTCAAAGTGATTTACATTTTTATTTTTAATTTTCCTCTTAAAACCGAGAGCGTAAAAGCTAAAAATATCGCTCCCAATCCATTATACAGAGGTATTGAAGAAAATATATTAGGAAGCAAAATTTTTTCTAACACACAAATTTCTCTTTGAATATCATTAAATAAAGAAAGTTCGATAAACGATATTTAGATAAATTTCTGGAATTTGCCAACTAGGATGGAACTTGGCTATTTCTTAACAGATTTTAGAGAAATTTGACATGCGCGTTGAAAATGGGATATTTTTGGATAAAGTTCTGGAATATGGCTAATTGTGATGGAACTTGGCTATTCCTAAACTGATTTTAGAGAAATTTGACATGCACGTTGGAGGTGGGATTCTACAATGATTATTAAAATTAAGTTCTGGAATATAACCAACTAGGATGGAACTTCGCTATTCCTTAACCGATTTTAGTGAAATTTAACATGTGCGTTGAAAATGGATTCTAAAATGATTTTTAGATAAAGTTCTGGAATTTGGCCAATTGTGATGGAACTTGGCTATTCCTTAACAGATTTTAGTGAAATTTGACATTTTCGTTGGAAATGGGATTCTAAAATGATTGTTGGATAAAGTTCTGGAATATGGCCAAATGCAGTGGAACTTAGCTCTTCCTTAACAGGTTTTAGTGAAATTTGACATGCGTGATGAAAACGGGATTTTAAAATGATTTTTAGTTGAAGTACTGTAATATGGCCTATATGCCAATTAGTATGGCTTTTCCTTATTCCGGGATTCTACACTAACATTAGCGTGCTGTCACCCATTTTTCTTATTTTCCTTTGATTGCGACTACATTTCCCGGCAGATGTATAGTAAATATATCAATATATGTAACCTAAAGAGCTGTTGTCTTTGGCAGTTTCCGTAATTCATGCAGCTGTCGAGGTTTATCTGCTGTTGGCCATATTCCATAACTTTATCTAGAAACTATTTCAGAATCCCACTTCCAAAGCATGTATTGAATTGCATCACAATCGGTTAAGGAATAGCCAAGTATCCATGCAGCTGTCGAGGTTTATCTGCTGTGAGGGCACATCGAAGATCGGTGGAGAAATAATCTGTAATTTCCATCCTATTTAGCCATATTCCAGTACTTTATCTAAAACCTATTTTAGAATCCCACTTCCAACGCATATATTGAATTGCATCACTATCGGTTTAGGAACAGCTAAGTTCCATCTAAATTTTTCATATTTCAGAAACTCATCTAAAAATCATTTTAGAATCCCATTTTGATCGCACATGTAAAATTTCAGTAAAATCGGTTAAAGCATAGCCAAGTTGGTCTTATTTCAGAACTTCACTCTAAAAATTATTGTAGAATCCCGTTCCCATCGCGCATGTCAAATTTCTCTAAAATCCAGAACTTCATTCATTTCATTTCCAACGCACATGTCGAATTGAATCACAATCGTTAAGAAAGTTCCAAGTTCCATCCCCGACAAACATTTTGTAATTTTTGACCCGCAAAATTACCTAGGAAATACCGATTACCGTGTCGGGCAATTACTGACACAATACCTATAAAAGAACGTATTTTGGTGCTCTTTGGGCAGGCCGATTTTACCGATTCGGTAATTTTGTAGTCCCAGAATACCATAAAATATCAGTTTGTATTTCTGAACATTTACTTATACTACAATATTATTTTTACGTGTCGATTTTGCTTTACCGAATCATTATTTTTGTGGTTTTCCATTACTGTAAGAAGTCAGCCTTTATTACTGAACTTATACGGAAATCATTTAAAATTTTTACTGGTCAATATTACTTCACCGAATCGGTAATTTTGTGGTTCCTTATTACTGTGAAATGTAAGTGTGGGTTACTGAACGTTTACATGTCGATTTTACTTTACCGAATAGGAATTTTTGTGGTTAAATATTACTGTAATAAGTCAGTCTTGATTACTAAACATATACGTTAACGAATTTAGTATTTTTCGTTAATTTTATGGTCCCAGATTACCGTAAAATATCAGTTTGTATTACTGAACATTTACTTATTATTTTACGTGTCGATTTTACTTCACCGAATCGTTATTTTTGTGGTTTTCCATTACTGTAAGAAGTCAGTCTTTACTATTGAACGTATACGGAAATTATTTAGAGTTTTTACTGGTCAAAATTACTTCACCGAATCGGTACTTTTGTGGTTCCATGTTACTGTGAATATGAGTGTGGTTACTGAACATTTAGATGTCCGTTTTACTTTACCGAATAGGAATTTTTGTGGCTTTATATTACTGTAATAAGTTAATCTTGATTACTGAACATATATATATATATATATATATATATATATATATATATATATATATATATATATATATATATATATATATATATATATATATATATATATATATATATATATATATATATATATATATATATATATATATACGTTTTAAGTATTTTTGTTGGTCTAATTTACTTAACCAAATCGTTAATTTTGTGGTCCCAGGTTACAGTAAAATGTCAATTTTTCATGTACTGCCATTATTACTGAACGTATACGTAAATATTTCATAAATTTTACTGATTTTACTGGGAATCAGTATTTTAGTGGTTCCATATTACTGTGAAACGGCAAGATGACTGTATTTTAACTTTGACAAATCAGTAAATTTGTGGTTTTTTGTTACAGTAAAAGATTAGACTGTATTACTGAACTCACATGTAAACCATTAAATGGTATAATTTACTATAAAGAATATGTCATTTTGTTGTAGATAAATATTACTGCAAAGTGTCAGATTTCTGAATACATATTCGATGGGTAGCAATAAAAAAGTAAAATTATGTTTTTAAAATAAAGAATTTTATTAATTATAATAAAATATATGATTTTAATACGAGTATGTTCCGAAGATTGTAAGAGAATTCAATCCAGTTTCGAACTGATGAGCTTATGATTATGAAAAAAACAATCAATCTTCTCATCAGGCCGCGGCGACTGGACTGATTATACCACAATTTACATTCTATATATACAGAATGTGCTGTGCATTTAAGTATTAGCGAATCATAACTAATACAGATGAACTCTCTTACAATTTTTCTTCTTCACAATATTCACACAGCTCTACTTCTGTGTACGCTAATTTTTACTTTATTAATTTTTTTGTTGAATATATTACGTGATATTACATGAATTAATTAATATTCAATAAAAAATTAATAAAGTATAATAAAATATTTTTTTGTTGATTTTTAACTTTTGACTGTATACTATATATAAATATGTTTTTTAATTTCTATTGTAAAAATTTCTTATTTATTTAAATTATTTAATTTATTTATTTATTTTGTATAATTCATATTAGTTATTTATGTACCAAGGGCATTATAAAGATAATAATGCCCGAAGAGTGAAAGAATCTAGCCATAGGGCTGCTATATATATAGTATATAATATTTATTTTTAATTAAAACACTTTATAACATTCATTCGAATATACTTCAGCGTTGCATCGGAAAAATGGAGTTCCTTCGTCATTGCCATTCTCTAAAAATACAAATAATAAAATGTATAATTAAATATATTAATATAATAAGAATATGTATAATACAAAATATTGAATTATGTGTTCCGAATTTACCCGAAAAAATCGTAATTTGTTCATCAACTCGTTTTTTTTTGTTGTGTATGAGTGACTTTGGTATTTGTTACGAAATTTTGGGTAGGAGTTTCGTTTGTTGTGGTTACGTTTTCTTCGCATTCAGTATCCATAAAGTTATTGACGTGATAGGATTTAGTGTTTTTATTTAAAACAGCTGTTTCCTCTGATTCATAATTAATATACTCGGTGTATACTTCTTATGCCCTAATTGGCTCATCTCATGCTTCTGAAAAATTATTGTTGCACAAAATAAAAATAGGGAAATAACTTAAACAAGCTAAAATACTTACGGATATCATTTTTTAGCATTTTATAGCTATATGCTATGCTACCTAATCCGATCCCACACCTTTATTATTTCTGAATGCCTTAGCGTAATGTTTGGGCCATGTTAAATTGGAATTGATGAGCCATTTCGTACACACCGGAACATATTCCTTAATTACACTGAGTTTGGTAGTTTTACAATACAATCCATTATTCTACCTAAATAGTAAAACAATTCCATTAAAATATTAAACACATTCGTAAAATAGAGTTATCTAAAATAACTAATAAGGAAAGCTACTGACAAAATAATTATATTATTATCACTTCGTAAAAATAAAAAATTCAACAATATTTATATATATATATATATATATATATATATATATATATATATATATATATATATATATATATAAATATATATATATATATCTATATATATATATATATATATATATATATATATATATATATATATATATATATATATATATATATATATATATATATATATATATATATATATATATATATATATATATATATATATATTAATTGATATAATGTGTCTATGCAAATTTATAAATTCTTACATGTTTATTACGTTAACATAGAATCTGGAACTGAAAAAATTTCTAAGTAATAATTAGCAAATAATTAATTAAGCATATAATAGAAAAACATGAGGATGTTCAAACTAATTGGTACAAAGGAACTAAAAATCGATTAAAGAAATCAATGGCTTACATGTCTTTGCTATGTGGTAATGGTAAAATACTTTATATCCATATTCCGGGCACTCCATACAAACTAATTTTAATGCGACGTCTTCCAGTTTCCAGTAAACAGGATTTCTTCCAAGCGTACCAGTTTTGAAAATTACTTCATGCTACCGGAATATCATAAAAGTCCTCTTTTACTGTTATTTCCGATCCGTATATGTATAACTCATTTCAATTTTCTTTAACCCTTGTGTCTATACCCGGGCACCCGGGTGGCCATTTCGATTTAAAATGCTCGTAACTTTTTCAATTTCACAGTTAGACTATCCCTACTCCTTGACATCCAAGAACTACTTATTTTTTATTGATCTTTGAACAGAAGTTAACTAAAAATTATTGCTGAACTAAATTATTCGTTTACCAATATTATTACTCTTGTAGTCTATACCCGGCCACCCGGGTGGCCATTTAAAAAAAACACTGAATATGCTATTTGTATAACATTTTATTGTTTAAATCAACATTTCATCACAGAAAAAATCAAAAATTATCACATAAATAATTCAGTTGGTTATTAAAAATATGTTTACAAAATAAGAAATTCAATTTGGTAAAAATTTACAAAAAAAATTAAAACTATTAACACTTAGAACACTTTATTTGAGTGTTCGTATGTTCTACACATACTGGTCTTCTACAGATACTACAGGATTTCCGTGAATTTCGTCGTTTTTTGGGATCGGAAGACAAACAAATCCAGCATTTGCCAACTTGAGGATTCGGCCATCGTTGTTGCGTAACACATTAGGTACTCCAGACGTTGTCAATTCCTGGTTTATTGGTACATAGAGCGGTTTGCCAAGTATGCATTCTATCCCTGAACGTGAATTAAAATTTCTATATACATTTGGTATGGTTGATCGATCTGACACATGCGGTAGAGCTAATTGAAGCACTAGATCTTTCAAGAATTCTCGACGATTGTGTGTTTTGTTTGATCTAGCCGGGTTATTTTCTATGTAAATTTTGTAAGCCGCGACGCAAGCTACATCAATTATATTGTAAAAAAATGCTACAGGCCATCTTTTCGTCCTTCGTTTGGTTGTATAATGAGTGACCAGTTTGTCCATATTATCTACTCCACCTTTTTTTCCATTGTAATAATGAATGATTTCCGGTTTTTTTTTGTCTCCAATTACTGAATCCGTATAATGCTGCGTAGATAATAATAATACACTCTTATTTTTTTTGGGGACATACGAACAAAGTGTAATATTATCATCGCTGAATCCAAAAATTGACGAATAAATTTCCCGAGATCTGGACGGCAACATTTCTTTTGGAACATAGGGTTTATTTTTTTTAATGTCCCGACTATTGATAAGTCCCAAGAGATCAATAAACGAGCAAGCGGCAATGTTGTAAAAAAATTGTCAGTTACTATATTTCTCCCAGACCCTTTGAAACGGGCGCATAGGTCCTTGACAACCCGCTCTCCTTGATTGATTTCCCTGCCTGATGGTTGCTTACCCGTATATATCTGCCCCGTTATTGGGTAAGAGTTAGCAGCATCGCAAACCCACCATACTTTGATCCCATATTTTGCCGGTTTGGACGGCATATACTGGGTGAATCTTGTTCGTCCTACACAAAAAAAAATTTTTTATACTGAATACTGAATACTGAATACTGAATACTGAATACAGAATACAGAATACAGAATACTGAATACAGAATACTGAATACTGAATTCAGAATTCAGAATACAGAATACTGAATACTGAATACTGAATACTGAATACTGAATACAGAATACAGAATACAGAATACAGAATACAGAATACTGAATACAGAATACAGAATACAGAATACAGAATACAGAATACAGAATACTGAATACAGAATACAGAATACAGAATACAGAATACTGAATACAGAATACAGAATACTGAATTCAGAATACAGAATACTGAATTCAGAATACAGAATACAGAATACAGAATACTGAATACTGAATACTGAATACTGAATACTGAATACTGAATACTGAATACTGAATACTGAATACAGAATACAGAATACAGAATACTGAATACAGAATACTGAATACTGAATACTGAATACTGAATACAGAATACTGAATACTGAATACTGAATACAGAATACAGAATACAGAATACAGAATACAGAATACAGAATACTGAATACAGAATACTGAATACTGAATACTGAATACTGAATACAGAATACTGAATACTGAATACTGAATACAGAATACAGAATACAGAATACAGAATACTGAATACTGAATACAGAATACTGAATACAGAATACAGAATACAGAATACAGAATACTGAATACAGAATACAGAATACAGAATACAGAATACAGAATACAGAATACTGAATACTGAAATGTCAATAATTTCCAGATTTTCTGCGGTTTATCCCGATTTAGAATATTGTGTTCTGTGTATACTTCATTGGCCTTCCTGTTTGTGTGTCTAATGATTATTTCACACATGACGTCCGTAAATATACACTTGAAGGTATCTCTTACAGATAACATTTCGGTCGATCGCGATGGCCCACTTCGTTGACTCCTGAGAATATTGTGTCTCAATGTTTGCCTTTGAGGAGGATTTTGTCTCCATATCGATCCATCTTTTCCTTTTAGATAAGGCGAATTATTACAATTTGCACTTCCAGTTTCTCCTTCGTCTTCAACTTCACTATCGCTGAAAATTTCTTCATCAGACACTTCAATTTGGACTTCATGATCTTCATAAACGTCCTCTATGTCTGAATCTTCCACGTTTCTATCCGCTGCTGTAGGAAGCCACTCATCTTCTGAGCTGTCGTCAACAAAATCAAGCACTTCTTCGTCATCGTCACATTCCTCTAATAAACGATTTAGGTATGCTTGTTGATCTTCATACGACAAACTAGGGCAAAAATGTATATATAAATGTAAAAAACCGAACGGATCATCCAAATAATAAATCTTACCGTCTAAACTCAGCATTTGAAATGTCTCTGTGGTCCGCCATTTTATCACTCACATATATATTTATTTACAAAAAAAATCACTTCCGCAATCAACCTTTCCATTTGAATACCACACCTACTCTAATTTCCTCAGCTCACCTAAACGATTCTTTTCTGTTTTGTTTTACTAGCATTAACCGGGGATTCCCCATTTTTTATTTATTTTTTTGTTTTATAACGTTTAAAATAGTATATTAAAATAAATAAAGGCAATAATACACTGGCAAATACAAAAATTTTCGATATTAACAAGAAAATACATGTGGCCACCCGGGTGGGTCGGGTATAGAATAGTGTATAATTTTTTGGGTATAGACACAACGGTTAAATATAAGATGTCCTATATTTTAGCATTTTGCTTAACATAACATGTTGAAAAAAATGAAAATTAATGAATTATCAAACAAAGTAAGTATCACAAAATTTTCGAGAAATAATTATTGGAAATTATGAATAATTAGCCAGAACGAACCAAAATATGAAATTCCGAAAAAAAACGTAAAATTACCGTCGAATAATTTTGAATAAACATCGCCCCGACAAAAAACAAAAAAAAAACCAAGGAATTACAGAAAAAATTACATAAAATTACATGAATTTAAATTAATAATAAATTAAATTTTAAATGAACAAAAATTTGAAAAACCAAACAGAGTTTTTTCTGCCAACTAACGTATAATATAGAACAGAAACAAAAGGAATAATTATATTATTGTTATATAGAGAAATAGAAAAAACCTTACCGAATAAATTCCGAAAAATTACCGATGATGGCCGTATGATACTCACTTTTTTACAAGTGCAATAAAGTGCTACAAAACTAGTAAAGCGAAACAGAGAAGGGTAGTGTAGACAATACTATAGGCAAATATTTTGAAGTTTCGGATAAACAAAATATGTAAATAGAATCAAAATTTTTTTATGTAGCCATTTTCAAGAACATTTATTTTTTGGATTTTAATTGATATTTTACGTAAGAAATATGAGGTCTCCGCATAATAAATTTGCATTAGCTGCCGCAATTAATTGAATTGAAATTAAAGTTTATTTTTATATTTACAAAAAATGCACGTTTTAAATATTTTTGGCAAACAATTAACAATGCAAACCCAAAATTGTATTTCAGTACCAAAAGAAAAATCAAAAAAAGAGAAAAAAAAAATCATAACAATAATGGCGAACAAAAATGGAAAAGTTGTATATTAAATTTATTTTAAAAATAAACAAATAAATTCTCTTTGGTCCACAAAATACAAATATTTTCTCTATTATTTCGGAAATAAGTATATAATGTCAAAAAAAAAGAATCAAATCCAATTCTTTTTTTGCTATATTTGCTCGATTAACTGCTATAAAAATTGAGCTACCACTTTTTTTTTGACGTTTCTATATTTTTTCCAAATCTATGGTGTATACACTCCCTCTCACAAATATTTTGTATATATATTTTTTATCTCACTCCGTTTGTCTTTCCTAGTCACTAAAAAAGTGGGAAAAAAGTGAGTATCATACAGCCATGATATATAAACATGTATTAAATTCTAATAAAAATTAACTTTATTAAATATAACAAAAACACTTAGAATTGTGAAATCAAAAATGAAAAAAAAAAATCAAATTACCGCAAAAAAACAAAAAAATACAGCCAAATAACGACAACAAAAAATTTGTAATAATTAATTATTGAAATAAGAATCAAAAAAATATTCTTTATCGAACAAGGTACTTAAAAGCTTAGAATAATTTTGAAACCACTAGGTTGGTTTCAAAATTATTCTAAGCGTTTTTATTATGTTTCCCCGGTAATTTTATGGATTTTGTTCGGTAAAGAATAATTTTTTCTTATTTTTTTCAATTATGAATTACTTCAAGTTTTTATTTTTCCATTATTTCGCGGTAATTATTTGGGGAGGAAAATTGTTTTCTATTTTTCATTTTTGGTTTCAAAATTATTCTAAGCATTTTTATTATATTTTCTCTGTGATTTTATAGCCTTTGTTCGGTAAGCAATATGTTTTTCTTATTTATTTCCTTTAATCATTATTAAATGAAAAATTTATTTATAAATTTATCGGTAATCTTTTGGATTTGCATAAGATTTCCGATAAATTTTGAAAAAATTAGTAAACTTTTTAACTACATAAGAAACAATTACTAAATCAAAACCAAAAAATAACTTTTAAACAAAAATGAAAAAAATATAAATTACCTCACAAAACCCAAAAAATTACAAGCAAAACAAGCTTGTAATAATTGAAGTGAAAAACAAAAAAATATTCTTTACCGAACAAACTCCATAAAATTACCGAGGAATAATCACAAAAAATTTAAATAATCAATATCAAATAAAAAACTAAAATTTGACTTACCTACTTTTTTTATTGAAAAAACTTTTGTTTATTTCACTTGCACTTATTGATTTTTTTGTTTTCACTTTTGACCTTCGGTCTTTCGCTTCTACAACTTGACTAAATAAAATCACTTTAATACAAAATTAACTTCCGAAATAAAAGCGAAATTAAAGATCGGTATTTAGAATACGACCAAGAGGATTATTTCTCCCACTCTTTTATTTTTAACTGAGTAACGAAACATGCAATTTGAGAAGTTTTTCATTAAAATATAAAACTAAACATTTTAAACTGTAAAATTTATGAGAATTTGACTTATTTACTCTTTTGTTTGATCAATTGTTTTGGTATTTTTGTAATTGTGTCCAATGCTCGGTTGGTTTCAAAATTATTCTACGCGTTTTTATTATATATCGTCGGTAATTTTATGGACTTTGATCGGTAAAGAATATTTTTTTCTTATTTATTTCAATTATTAATTAATACAAATAAAAAATTTGTTACAAAATTTATCGGTAATATTATGGAATATCCATAAAATAACCAATAAATTTTATAAACATTAATAAAGTATTCAACTACATCTGAAACCATTACTAAATCAAAATCAAAAAATAACTTTAAAACAAAAATGGGGAAAAACAAATTACCGCAGAAAAGTAGTAAAATTACCGCAAAATAAGAACAAAAAGAAATTTGTGATAATTAATAATTATTAGTAAAAAATATTCTTTACCGAACAAAATTACCGAGGAAATATAATAAAATTGCTTAAAATAATTTTGAAACCAAAAATGGAAAACCAAAACCAATTTACCTCACGAAGCCCAAATAATTACCGCAAAATAATGGCAAAGAAAAATTTGTAATAATTAATAATTGAAATCAAAAACACCAAAATATTCTTTACAGAACAAGGTTCATAAAATTGCTGAGGAAATGTAATCAAAATGCTTAAGAATAATTTTGAAACCAAAAATGAAAAAGGAAAATCAAATTACCACAAAAAAATCCTAAAATTACCACGAAATAATGGCAAAAAAAACTTAATTAATAATTAATAATTGAAATCAAAAATAAAAAAATATTCTTTACCGAAGAAGTTTCAAAAAATTACCGAGGAAAAATAATCAAAATGCTTAGAATACTTTTGAAACCAAAAATGAAAGAAGAAAATCAAACTACCGCAAAAAAACCAAAAAACTTACCGCGAAATAAAAACAAAACAAAAATAATTCTGAGAATTTGACTTATTTTCTCTTTTGTTTGATAAATTGCTTTTTTGTTTTTGTAATTGTGACCGACGCTCGGTATTTTTGAGCCCGATATATAGTTGTCGGTATTGAAATGTTTGTCGGGATCCTAGTTGGCCATATTCATCTAAAAATCATTGTAGAATCCCATTTCCATCATGTCAAATTTCACTGAAATCTGTTAAGGAATAGCCAAGTTCTATCCCAATTGGCCAATTCCAGAACTTCATCTAAAAATCATTTTAGAATCCATTTCCATCGCACATGTCAAATTTCACTCCAATCGGTTAATATATTCCAGAGCACATGTTAACTTTCTCTCAAATCGGTTAAGGAAAAGCCAGGTTCATGTCAAATTTCACATGTCGAATTTCACTAAAATCGGTTAAGGAATAGCCAAGTTCCATCCTAGTTGGCCATATTCCAGAACTTTACCCAACAATCATTTTAGAATCCCATTTGCAATGCCCGTACATCTGTTCGCTAATAAAACAATCTGGTTTTCTAAAGAAATTTAGAAGGTTTTGAATGTAACCGTTTGCCGTAATAACAAGAGTAAGAGCAATATAATAATGACGTTTTTATTCATCAGAGCAGAGCGTATCTATTTTCTCAATATAATAGTGGAAGAGCAAAGGCCTTACAATAAAATTATTGCTCCAGTTCTTCAGAGCGATATTTTTTTTTTACAATATCGCTCTTTATAAAGAGCTTTTTAATAGTTTTTATTATCGCTCTTGAACAAAAATGAAGAGCGAAGAGCAAAATGAAATCCCATTTTAAACTCTGATTTAATCATTTTTGGTTTGAAACTTGAGCAAGCTAACTTATAAAATCATTTCTAACGTTTTGTCGTTACGTGCTTTAAAAAATGAAAAAAATCATACTTCTTTCAAGGTTACTATTACTTAGGAGAATAAAAAAAAAAATTAATGAAAAAGTCTTCTGGCTTAGATTACAGGAGGCTTTCGACGTATAACTTGCCAAATTTTGAGGCCTACCATAAATCTTGGTACAATTACATACCAAATTTTCGCTCCTACCGTAATCTTTGGCAGAATATTTTTTTTAAACTTTTTCCGGGGCAGCAAATCGGGTTTAGAATTTACTTACGGATAGCTAATAGGCCTCAATGCTCTACGGGTAATACAAACTTCCAGGCATACGGTAATGTTTTCTGGAATAAGTTTATTCATTTTTTTAAAGCACTTACATATAAAGCGAAAATTATCACGTATAAATTGTTTTACCAAATGTGATATTTACAAAATAATAGAATTAAGTATCTTAGAATTAAATGCATATCATTTAACTAATTTCTCAAATTATGTTTATACCTCTCCTTCGTCATTCCGAAATCAAAGATATCTTCGAAATGATTAAAGTTTACAATCATAAAATTAATTGACTCGTTAACTGAATAGTTAGAACGTCGGAAATCAGAAAACAATAAAGATCTAGTTTTAAGTTGTCTTACAGGGGTATACAGATTTAAACACGAAAGTATAAAAGGGCTATCAATTCTAGCATTTAAAACATCATCTGTAAATAAAGCTACAGCAAAACAACGTTTGGTCGCCAAGGACTTCAGATTCATAACAATACATCTTAAATTGTTTCTTGGCATATTAATTAAGTTTTCCTAATATATAAGCCTTCTAGTAATATTAAAAAGTTTAAATTTAAAAAACATTAGTCGTGTGAACATTTTTTGAATTTTTTCTATTCGTTCAATGTGCGTCGAATAGTACGGAGCCCATACAACTATGGCATATTCTAAGTTAGATCGAACTAATGATGAATATAAAATCTGAAGAGTCTTCTGATCCTTAAACTCTTTAGAAAGACGTTGTATTAACCCCAACAAAGAAGACGACTTTTCGATTATCTTATCAATGTGTGTTGTAAAACTCAATTTAGAGTCAAATGTCACTCCCAAATCTTTAATTTGGGTAACCCGATTTAATATTTCATTATTAATACGAGAAAGACATAACCGCACATTTTTTTGATATTCAAATCTAAGTGATTCAGACAACACCAATTAAATAATGAATCAAGGTCGGATTGTCATTTAGCAGCATCAGAAGCATCAGAAATTTGACGGAATAGTTTAAGATCGTCGGCATACATAAGCCCTTTTGATTAATGTAACATGTCCAGCACATCGTTTACAAATATCAAAAATAATCGAGGACCCAGGTGTGAGCCCTGAGGCACTCCCGAAAGAACGTTTATTAAATTCGACTTAATACCCTTCAAATTAACATATTGGGTACGGCCAGTTAAATACGATTCCACCCAAGCAACGAATTTTCGAGAAAATCCAAAATTATTTAGTTTTTTTAAGATGATTTGATGCTGAACTGAGTCAAACGCTTTTGTGAAGTCAGTATAGACAACATCCAGTTGACTATAAGAATCAAATGCATCAATAGTTTCCCGTTGAAACTCAACGAGATTAGTTGTAGTTGATCTGCCTTTGAAAAAACCATGCTGACTAATTGATAATCTATTCTTGATGTTAAAAAAAAATGTATTTCGACAAAATCGCCTCAAAGAGCTTAGGAATTGCTGACGAAATTGAAATGCCTCTGTAATTGGCTACATTAGAACGATCACCTGATTTATAGATGGGAGTTATTGAGGATGTTTTCCATTTCACCGGAAAAACTGAAGAATTTAAATATTTCTTAAATAATAATTTCAAAGGATAACAAAGTTGAAACTTAAATAATTTCAAAATTGTGAAAGATATACTATCCGGACCACAGCCGGTTGTTGCAGCTTTTTTTTCGTGAATTCTAAGAGCTTTCGTTAGGGGCCTAATTTATTGCTCTAAGCCACATCTATTTACACTTTTTGCCTCTTTAAATTTGATCTGATTCTCTTAGACTTTGTGTGGCAATAGTTTTAAGATAAAATCAGGCAGTTATCTGAGGGACAATAACCTATTTTGGCTTGTTATTTAGGTAAGTTTCTAAAGTCACTTCTGCATTAATTAAATTAATAATATAACATTTTGCAGTACTCGATTGTTGCGTCTTACTTCTTGTTCCATCAAATTAAGCATTTCTTCTAATATGGGTTGCTTCATTTCCCTCTTTCATTAAGCATTACTTACCTTTCCGCTATTATTACAAATCTTTCTTTGTTCTTGTTTTGAGAGGTTCTTATTTCGGTTATTGTAGAGCACTCTTTGATGAATTTCTATCTTCGAACTCTTTTGACTTCACCCGAGTGCAAGCCTGAAACACTATAAGTGATTTGGTTACACTTGTAGACAATTTCTTGAAATATTTTTCTTTTTTTGTGATTAATTGGAACTGTTTTTAACTATAAGCGCTTCATTTTATTTATTATAATTATTTCTAAATATTAAGACGGAATATGACAAAACACAATATTTTAATATTGATATTTTAAAACAACATAAATGAGATTATAAATTGATGCTGGGAAAAGTTTTGGAATATGGAATAACAATCATCGCCAAAGGTTATGCCCTTAAGCATAATGGCAATCTGTTCCCGATTTTATTATTAATTATGGAGAAAAATTCTAGGTTCTAATCGAATGAAATTTTTATTCAGAAAGCTTCCTTATAAGTTCGAGGTTTGATTGCTATTATCGCATTGTTCAATTGAGGCTTTATATTAGAAATTTGACAAAGTCTAATTTTTGGGAGGACGCGTCAAACGGTTCCAAAATAGTTTTAATAGCGCTAGAAATTTTCATTCAGTTTGAAAAATTCACTTAATGTTTTTTAACTAGAATTACTAAATTGTCTCAGATCTTACTTTTAGTGTGGGTAGAATTTCTTCTTTTTGGTTGCTGATCACACCGGTTTGATACCCAAGTAAAACAACTGCGTTAAGATGTTAGTTTCACTGCGTATTAGGTCATCATTTCGTTTTAAACTAGTATGTCTAATGAAAATACAAACATTTAATGCCCTCTAAGCAGGGCGACAAAACAATGATAAAAATTGCTTTCATTCCTTTATGTTTACATTTTTTGTCAAAGGACTTTTTCATTTTGAACCACAATTTCGATGTTTCTTTTCCAAAGCGTTTCCAAGAATTATTTAATTTACCTCTCATATTAGTAAACCGAAACTCAAAAATATAGAAAAATACAGCTAATTAAAAAAAATATAATTTAATGTAAAAAGCTAAACATAAAAGTTTAAATTTCCTAAGGCGTATACCGCACGATTCTAAACATTAAATCTATCTCTCTATACTGTATGTAAATATTCCACCACATATATAACCCAAAAATTAATTTATTTTGATGATTGTGGTTTTAGATATGCCACCACCCATGATCTGATACTAATGAAAATTTCTCTGGCAAATGAACAACAATTCATGCGGTACATTAATTTGAAAATCACATATATACGACTTTCCAATTTTCAAATCACTTGTTAGTCACAAGTGGTGACTAACGGTTGAGGAAAATTGAATCGATAAACAGTTTAAATTTAAATGCGACAGAATGGTCTCTCTGTTATCTTGTTTTAAACATTAATAATTAACTCGTCAATTAAATTGACAACAACAACACAAAAACCGTAGACAATTTTAAACGATAAGAACCACATAAAACAAAATTTTGTATGTCAATTTGTTCTTACATGTACACTAATATAATATTATGGTACATTTGTAAAAATAATAAATAGAAACCAAATTTAAATTGATTTCTGGTGCGGAAACTTAAATAATGAGATAAAAGGAAGCAGCAGCAACTGACTTTGGTATTTTTATTTTTTTTTCAAGTGCTTTTAGAAATTCCATTTTCATTTCATTTTTTTTTTTTTTTTTTTCATTTCAGCTAAAATAATTTGTAGACCGACAAAAAAAAATCAAATAAAATGGAAACATATTTTTATTGATCTAAGCGATACGGTCAAATTTTACATTTTAATATGCTTACAGTTTAGCAAAGCGTAAAAAATTTTTTGTGGTTACGTCCATAATAAAACCAATTTTTAAATTTTCTGATATGAATAAAAAAATACAAATAAAGTTTTTATTTTTTTTGGTCAGTAAAGTATTAAAAAATATTAATAAATTTCGTATACATACTACTCGTACATAGCTTATTAAACAATTTAAGGTTTGTATCATTTCTGAATACGCCAATCATCATGATCTTTGAAGTCCATCAATAGACAAATTGTTACTTGCAAGGCTGTTGAAACCAAGTTTTTAATTCCAGCCTTTCACGAGATTGACAGATAATAATCAGATTTATCCTGTATATATTTTAGAACGATTGGGTTCTTGCTATAAGAGATAGAAGATCACAACACTGATTCAACGGCAGATTTAAATCTAATCGTGCTATAACAGACAAATGGTATTCAGAAACAATTTTCTCGGTACTGTTAAGCTCTGAAAAATGTTCTGAAAAATGTGCAACAGTTTTGATTTTTCTTTAGAGCATTTCGTTGTTCATTTAAAATTGGTTTATGGCATCGCTTAACATATACTGAACAAATACCAAAACGTATCAATCAGAGACTACGGGTTTTGGCTGTGACTGTGATTTAATACAAAGTTTTCGGCAGTAATCTAGTTAGCCTCCTTAACTTCTGATCAATTTCAAACTGTCTCTTTCATGTGAGAATTAACAGTATACAGTAGAGAAACAAAATTTGGTAAAACGGTTCAACGATGCCTTACTTTTTTACTTGTTTCAAGCCCGTCAACGGTATTCTTTACAGAAAAGTGGCCTGTTTCGCCCTATCATGTAAAGGCGCTTACTCTTCTACTATAATCATACTATAGTTTGTAATCTGTAGAAACAAAGAAACAATTTTTAAAATCTCAAGATATTGCGTCGGTAACAGTCATTCAGCGTTGGCCATTCAGCCATAATAATCGACTTAAGCTTGGTATATAAATATATAATGGCATATGGTATATAAATACTCGCAATCATAAGAAGAAGGGTCCGCGAGTCAAAGTTTTCAGGCATGTATATGTCGATTTTCCACGGTGAACTTAAGACTAGCTTTTTCGCTAATCTTTCCTCAAAATTTGGGAAGAGGCTCGGCCTTATGTCGCTTCCAGAAACTTTTATATATATGTACATAATAATGTAACCATATTAAACATCCTAACTTTTATAAGTTTATAAGCCGATCTTTCTTTTTATAATTTATTAATCTGAATAAAGCCAGATCGTTCGGCAATAATGCCAGCTAAGATGAACTTTTGTATACCTTTGTTATTCCAACAAGAATTCCTCTTTGAACGCTTGCTAATATTCTACGTTTGTGAAAATTCACACTGTCAGCCAACTCTGCACGCATACATATGTCAAGGGCGCTACCACATGAGATTTTCATATACATATCATGGAAAGCGTGGTAATGTTTCAAGCCCACGTTTCTTTTACTGTTTGTTTTAAACTCTGGTTTACCAGGTTTCATTTTTTTTAACATGAGAGATGATATCGAGCTTTTCGGCAAATCAGCGAATTGAAGTTATTTCGACGAAAATGGAATTACAAATATAGGTGTTTGGTAATAGCATCAGAATGTTTTCTACGTACTTGTAAGCTCCATAAATTTTCTTCGTAAAATCACAATTTATTCACTGTTCGCTATTCCATGCTTTAGTTTTGCTCAGATTCTTTGACCATGTTGTGCAAGTTTACCACGGCAGCCTTTGTGTAGCATCCCTGTCTGAGCTCAAACTGTTTGCCAACCGATCAGTAATGAACTTCTCGAATAATTTACCCGAGACTAGTAGAACAGTTATGTGGTATTCACAAAGCTAGTGATGCAGAGTCACATTATAAGTCACGTTCTTTGGATCACTTTGAACGCGATATTATTGAGATTGGCGCTTGACTTCGGTGGTATGTGTATTTGATATATTTGCTTTATTCTGTGAACTTATTTTCTTTTAGTGGTTAGATATTTGGCCCACTTAGTCTTTATTTTACGCTTAATTTATCTACATTTTCTGCAGATGCAAGAAGATGGAAATTACGTCTACATTTTCAAGTTTCGCCCGTTGTCTAACTTCAGATCTAACAGCCTTTGCGACTGTTAATATTTTTGTCATAAGCAATTTTAATCACCATTTCCTTTTTATTTTTTATTTTTTTTTTATTTTATTTATATATATCATGTATAGCCTACAGTGATAACAATCAGCTATACAAACATGTTAAAAAAAAAACACAAAAGGAATAAAATATAGATAGAAAACGCCGACTATTTAGTTTTTATAAAAATTTAAATAAAGCTTTCTTAAACGACTCTCTGGACATATTGAAATCGAAAACACCATACACTGAATTAAAATCTCGCGAAGCTCTCAAAAGTGGTTCCGAAAGGCCGTAATTTGTTGATACCCGGTTGACGAGTAACAGTCCATCACGTGGACGCATTTGACGTTCTGGAGCGTAAAGATTTAAGCGCGAAAGCAGCTCGGTACATTCGATTCGAGAACTGAAAATATCGCAAATGAACAATGCCGATGCTACAACACGTCGACAATCTAACCGGTGCAGTTTCAACAGGTTGCAGCGATCTTGGTAGGGTGGAAGAACATATTCAACAGACCGTGCAGATGGTAGACCTCGAAGTGCGTATAAAACAAACTGCTTCTGAACACTCTCTATTCTATTCGAATAACAGTGATAAGACGGTGACCACACCGGCGATGCATATTCCAAAATAGAACGGACAAAGGAACCATACAGTGATGTTAGAGTAATCGGGTCGATAAAGTCCTTACAGTTCCGCTTAATAAAGCCCAACATAATGTATGCCTTAGGTATAATGGTGTTAATATGTTTGGTAAAGGTGGCATCAGTTGAAAAAATTACACCCAGATCGGATATAAACTCCACTCTGTCGACTTCCTCATTGCACAAACGATACTGATGAAACAGAGGTGACTGGATGCGATAAAATGAAAGAGTCTTACACTTACTCACATTGAGACCCAGTCTATTGCTAATAGACCAACTACAAAATCTGTCCAAATCATCCTGCAGCTTCACGCAATCGGACACGCTGTTGACCCGGGCGAAAATTTTCATGTCATCGGCAAACAGGAGGCAACTGGCAAACTCAAAGCAGTCAACAATATCGTTGATAAACAATGTAAATAATAAAGGGCCAATATGACTTCCTTGCGGTACGCCGGATGTCGCGCGAAATAGCTGGGAACTAGAATCAAAAATCCTAACGGATTGCCAGCGGTCGGAAAGGTAAGAACACAACCAATCAATTGGGATGCACTGACAATTTAAGTTCTTTAATTTAGTGATCAGGAGCGAGTGGTCGATCTTATCGAAAGCTTTCGCAAAATCAGTATAAACAACGTCCAGTTGCTGCCTGGAGTTTAAACTGCTAAATAATTTGCCACAGAAAGAAACCAGATTAGTCACTGTGGATCTGCCTGGATAAAACCCGTGCTGAGCAGAAGAAATTAATGATTTAGTATGGAAAACCAAGACCCTGTGAACCATAGACTCAAATAGCTTGGGTATGACAGAAAGAATGGCAATCCCCCGATAGTTACTTACTTCGTTTCTTCTACCCGCCTTGAAAATGGGATGAAGGCAGGAAATTTTCCAAGGCTCTGGAAAAAACCCACTACGTAAACTTTCATTAAACATGAAGGTAATTGGGCGGGACAAACTCTCGGCACAATGCTTAATAAGGATCGGCGGAATACCATCGTGACCAGCGCCCTTTTTAACATCCAGATTAAGCAAGCAATCACGAACTTCCTGCTCAGTAAATTTAAAATAATTAAAGTCCACGGAACTGTGACCTCTTGTGGACATGGTAGAAGGCATCGTGGCTGGCTCGTATACTGAGGCAAAAAAGCTAGCAAATAAATTACAGATCTCCGAGGGTTGACTAGCGACGGCGTTCTGGTAAGACATAGGAGAAGGGAAACCAACCACTCTCCTCTTACTATTCATAAAACTCCAGAACTCCTTTGGACTTGATGTTAATTCCTCCTCAATTCGCACAACATATTGGTTATATAAAAACCAATTTAAACTTTTAAACTCTTTGCGAGCTTTATCAAAATTGGGATAAAATTGTACTCCGTACCGTCTGTATAATGAATGGAACTTATTGCGGCGTTTCTCCAGATTTAACAACCTATTGTTGTACCATGGCTCCCGAAAGCCGGGTTGTTTTTTAACCAACGGAACGTGTCTTTCAATACCACTCCTGAGAAGGACGTTAAACATTAAAACAATGTCATTTAAATTACCGCCACGTTGCAAAAAGTCCCAATCAGAATTCCTGAGGAACTCGTTTAAGGAAGCGTAGTCGGCAATTCTGAAATTAAAATAGAACTTGTTAGAAATAGAATCAGTTGTACAATTCACATGAAAAATATTTATCATAATCGGTGTGTGGTAGATGCTCTGGGAGCCGGTGAAATCCAGACATGACGAAACCTCGGAATACATGACGTCATTGGCAAATAACAGGTCCAAGTATTTCCCTAGACTGTTGCTAGTACGGTTTAGCTGCTTGGTTGAGATGCTAGCAAAATAGTCGATAATGTGTAATGCCCTTTCGTCAGTGGAAAGCGATGTAAAGACACCATCAACATCAATCCAAGCAATATCGGGCAGATTAAAGTCACCCACAATGACAAGTTGATCATTAGGATGCACTGATGGCATCACAACTGAGTCGATGAAATTGATTAACATTACAAAATAGTCCAAGTTCGATCCGTAGAGAGCATACACTGCGATGACAACGATAGAGGAATTGGCCACTTTGACTCGAACAGCAATAACATCAAGACTAGGATGACAGGCAACCAACTCATTAGGAATAGAAACTTTAACCGCAATCAATACCCCGCCCCCTCTAAGCCTGGTGTCAAAATCATATCTATCCTTCCTGTGAACGACATAGTCCGGTGGAAAATATTCTCCAGAATACATATTGATAGTAAGCCAGGTCTCACAGATTATTATGATATCATAATCGTTGTCCAAAACGCCTAGGCGAAAAGACTTAGCTTTACCTCGGATGCTAGAGGCGTTGTGGTAATAAATTGAGGTAAAGCTAGAGCGATCAGAACTTACTTGCCGGAATCCGGCACAGTTTGATGCGTAATAACCACTGGAGGCTTCAGGGTCGATATTTTCTGGTTCAGAAAGACACCTTGTCTCGTTTCTGGCATACGGTGTGATTGACGCTGCCGAAAATTTGTATTAATAAAAGGTCTGATACACACATCATTTGGCCAATTCACCGTGGACATAACTTTTGCTGTTAAATCTGCATCAACTCCCACTTTAAAACAGACATACTCCATGTCAGTAAGTTTACGCCCGTTAGGTATCAACTTGGTAGCCACAGCATTAGAAATACCAAAGTTGACATTCACAAATTCGGCAATCGCAGCATCCTCAACAGTGGTATCGAACTGCGACAAATGAAACCAAAACTTCGGTTTAATCATCCGGATACTGTTAGGCAGAGAACATGGTTTGGTTCCACTTATTGACGCGTACGACGCACGACGCGCGGTTTCTGCTGCTGATGAAATAACCGGGATAGTTGTAGTCGATGTCTCGGAACAAGGGGTGCCAGCGTGAGCGGTTAGGATCGACGCCTGAGCGAAACAATCGCGGATTTGTTCAGCGATCTGGTCCCCAATTTTACTGCAAACAGATGAAAGGCTCGAAGCACACGAATTTGCCAAAGACTCGGCGGCCTGGCTAATTATAGTATTAACGGTTGGAAGAGTGGTGTCAGCAATTAATGATATCTTCGAGTCGATTTTATCCAGCGATGATTTGATCTCGTCCAACGCCATACAATTTTCATCTTTTAATAAACGCTGACACTCCATGCACATGAAAACAGCATAAGGACAGTCATTAACGGCTTTGATCCAACCGTCATTCGAAGGGAACTTCCAATCCAGACAGTCAACGTGGAAGAACTTGCTGCAAGGCCCAAAACAGTGTAGAAGCTCTTTGCACCTTTTGGTGTTGTTGCACTTGACACAAGTCTTTGTCATAATTATTGTCTATTGTCGTTTCAATGAATTCTTTCAAAATTTATAATTTCTTCTTGAAAATTTGTTTACTTTCCACTAAACGTTAAAAATGGACACTCACGAATTTTTTTCGTTATTCGTTTTTATTTTGCTTACAAAATTGTAAACCATATAAATATAAATCACAAGCGTATATACAAAACACTATATACTGCAGTTTTTTAATGCTGTAATTTTATAATTTCAATTAAATTATAATATTTAATTTCAAAACGAAAATTATTTTATCTGATGGTCGAGCTTTCCAGCCGACTACCTTTAACAATGTTAACCTTTCGGGCGGCTAATCCGTTCTCAAAGGCTTTAATTGAATCAGCAAATTTACTTACATTATCAGGTTTTCCGAGTTTTGTTAATATTCCAGTTTCGCCGTTCGTCCGAAACTCACTTACACCCTCTGCGATTTCTCTCCCACTGCACTATCTACCCTTGCTCCTGCGTTGTGTTTTGCCATGTAGAGGATTTTCGCAAGTACATTTTCGGTATAATAAGTAACGTAATGTATAAATAAGTAACAGGCAGTTCTAATTCTTATCGCTCACGGGCAATACTGTCATAATTGTGTGGTGCAGTAGAGATATTTCGCTCCATATTTCTACATTCTTCACAATCGAATAGAACGTATTCAATCGCATACCGAACAGTTAGTTAAATAATTCCTTACCTACCCTTAAATTTCTTAAAGATTGCGTTGAAATGTTATCTAGGGTTATACGAGACGTAAAATTTCTTTCGAAGTTTCGATACAAAATTATTTGTGTTGTGGAGTAAGCAATCGGGGCATAATGATTTTCAAATGTTTTCTTATCCAACAAATGAATTTTTGCACACACACGATCGTCAAATGATAATCTAGCCGCCTCTCCGTTTACCTCCTTATCATTTCCTAGTCCTGTAGGGTGCCGCCCATGTTTCAACGATAAATCCCCCTTCTTTTTTTGCGGGTTGTGAAGACATACCAATTTCCTTTCGTGGAATCTTTGGCTATTCTCGCATTTTACTTCGCACAACTCAACCCTTCTTATCCATTATTTGCTTAATCTAGTGTTCATTGGTTTCCTATGTTATGGGGCAACCAGACGGCGAAGCCAGCTTCGGTTCTTTCAAACTGACTTCTAACCTTCCCAATTTACCGACTTTTGCTATTCGTTCATCTGATGCCTGCTCTACGCTGTGTGCTCTTTCCATATAATTTACCCATTCTTGCTGTTTTTCGTTCTTGCTGTTATATGTGGTAAAAAGGTGGCGATCTTTTCCTTCCTTGTGGTACACTCCGACAGTTCATTGAGATGTGACCCAACTTGTAATATTCTCAACACCTAAGCCTGCCCCTTTCGATTATCGGCACCATGCTTTCGATGCTGCCATTGGTGTTGGAATTCATTTGGCGCCTAAATATTGATTGTCTGGTGATAGTCTGCACGATAGTCTGCTAATTAGGTAACAAAATCACCGCCTTGGTTGTCTCTGGATCTCGAATGCTGCCAATGAATGCGTTCATTTTAAGCCTTTTCATATAACGCCTTTCTGTACGTACTGGTATGTGCTAGATATACTAATCGCTCGATTGCCGATGAAAACTCTTGTAGCGATTTTCCTCCCTTTTGGTATGGTGGCTCTTAAGTTCCTTGCGATAAATTTTGGGCTTGTGGTCACTGCCATACTTCCGCTCCAGTGCCTTCATAATTTCAAGATATCTATTGCGATCCTTTTTCGGAATGGTTTGTAAAGCCTCCGCTGCTTCAACTTTAAGGGCCACTATAAGAGCTGCAACAAAGTGTTTCTCATTCGAACGGTTTTGATTGGCTGCAGTTTCAAATAGAAATTTGAAAATGCCGAAAGATGTTGTTCCGTCAAAAGTTGGTGGCTTTAACTTAATCGATTGAACGGTCTGAACCAATTCTTTCTCGAGATGTTGATCCCCCGCTTGTAATTTTTCTTCAACCTGTTGAATTTCCGTTTTGACAAGTTGAACTTCCATTGGCAGTTTCTCTATTTCGCCATGTATATTTGTAGACAGTTCTAGAATTTTCTCGTTCATTTTCTTTTGACCTTCGGCGATTTCCCCCATCTGACGCTCTATAATTTGGCTTGACTGCCTAATTTCACCCAACTGTTGATTCATTTCGTGTTTAATTTCTTGGTTAGACTGGTTTATAATCTCTAACTGGTTTATAATCTCTATTTGACTGCCCAATTTTCTCCATTTGTCGCTTGTTTTGATCAGTCATTAACTGCGACAAATCGAAACTTCCAGAAGGTTGTTGTGTGCTTTCAACCAACGGTTGTTAATCCTCTGTTTTCTGCTCTACGCTTTCCGCAAACGTTATTTCCTTTTTAAACTCATGATGATCCGCGTCTAACCGTCTAATTAGAACATTTAGAACTGTTTTATCATGGAAAATTCCATTTTAGTACAGTTAAACATTGAGCTATTAATTTTAACTTATTCTATTACACACTAGGTGTCACCGTTACAATATTTTGTTTTTCTAAAAGTATAAATACATGAAGAAAAGCGCGAATACATTTTTTCGATATATAAAAATGAGATGGACATACTAAAACTTTTTTTCTTTCAAAAGGTTACTATGGGGCTACAACAATGGGGCACTTGTGAATTATACAACTTCGAGAACTCTTATTTGTGGTGAAGTATTTTAAACTTTCAAGGAAATTTTCAAGGTCCAACGTTACATAAATGTAAATCACTTTGTTAAACATTTGTATTATGAGCCTCAAATCCTTTATAGGTAAAACCCATTTTCGCCTAATCATATAAATACAAATTATAATTTGAGTAGCAGATTTGCATGGTTGGTTCGTTGAACACATTTTACATAAACCCTTTTCAAATTTTATGACGTACCTTATCCGAAAGATAGCTTTTTCTATTTACCATTAAAAATGTACATACATAGCAAGAGATACAAAAGGAAATTAGATTACTACAAAAAAAAATGTCGTTTATATCAAAAACTATACATTTTCGATATTTCTTGTTGCTGCTCAATGCTTACCCTATAGATGGAAAATCAATAAAATAAATTATTTTACAATTTTTTATCGTTTCTGTACCTGCATGCGTGAACGAACATTTCATTTTGTATCTGATCAACTTTTGGCTTATAGATTGTAAGTAACATCTTGCTTCTGCACAACATAAAATTTAAAATGTCATAAAATTTTCGAACGTCACAACCGCTTATTTAACAAATTTTTTAAGTTTTTATATAAAAATGCATCTAATTGGCATCTATGCAATGTGAACTTAAATCGATTTTATACATAATTCGCGTATTAAATTCACTTTGGTTATTACAGTTTTATTTTAATCACATATTTTATATTCAGGATTAATAAATAATGACCGTTATGTCGAGATCGATGTGAAGATGATTTTTTGCGGTCGAGCAACTTTTTTTTTTGAAAATCTAAACAATATTCAAATCAAATTTTATGATAAAATATATTTTTGTTAGCTTTTGTCGAGCTTTTTTGTGAATATATCCATAATCTAGTGGATAATGCACATACCTATAATAAACAATTATATTATATGGGTATATTTCAATGATGTACTTTTGATGACAAGGGTTTTTCTTTTTGATGTGAGTTATGTATCTTAAATACACTAGTTACTTAAGAAATAAATGAAAGGGCCTCAGAGGGAAAGCGAAATATGTTATTGAAAGTTGATTTAGGATTTTATAGAGACTCCTTTTCTTTCCAATTTTAGTGATGGTGATTTTATGCTAATGATATATGGAATATGAAAGGTAAACATTTGGAATAACATTTTAAAAAAAGCTTATTGATTGATTTACTATTGGCATAAGCCATCTTACATAATATCATAGCCGTAAGGTAGAAATAGAATCTTTCTATAGGTGGTGAACATTTTTCTGTTTCCCATAAGTACCAACGTAGAATTGGTAGTTTTGATTTATATGTTTATTAATGAAAAATTTGGTGGTTAAATTTTATAATCGCTTTTAAAATCGTAAAAGAAAATATCTACATTTTAAAATATATTGAAAAAAGGAAACCTTTCCATTTTCAACACACACACAAAACTACTAAATCCTTATATAAAAAAATATAAACAAATAGAACCATCCTTGTCTTTTCAATATAAAATCAACAAAAGAGACAAAGAAATCGTAAAAGTAAAAGCTCATAAATTAAAAACTAAAAAAAATTAGATTATCTTTGTCTTTCCAATATAAAACAATTAAAAGTGATAAAGACCGATTAAAAGTAAAAACAGGCAAACAAGAAAATAGAAAACAAAAAATTCATAGATAACTTTGTCTCATATACTACACAGGGAAAACGAACAAACAATAGGACGACAATACGATAAAATAACAATAAAAGCACGTGTGTTAAGACAAAAATTAAGAACAATAGACATCCTTTTCCTTCCAATAGAAAACCAAAATATGTACGCTCTAATCGCCCGTGGGTGGTTTATTTTTCTTGTTTAAAAAGCTTTTGAAGTTTTGTGTGTAGTTGTGAATAAAATTATGGAAATTAAACCAGATTACAAGTTTGGTTTCCATATATGTCTAAATATAATTATTAATCTACAAATGGGTGAAAAAAAATTGCCGAAAATAACGAGCTTTCATTCAGAAAATGTAAATTTAAAAAGGTGTTTTTTGCACTGGCTCTCATGAAACACCACGAAATCTGCACCTCTTATAGAAATGACGTTTAAAAAATGGCGGAAGCATTAGGGGCTCTTATATATACAAAGGGCTCTGCTATTGAAAATATAGAAAAGAGCTGATTGATATCAACGTAACGATAAAACACCAGCTGCCAGAGGTGACTTATGGTAGTATTTTCTGGCTTATTTGAGAGAGCCAAAAATCAACAAAATCTTTCAAATAAACAAACTGAAACGTTTAGCACTAATTAGTCGCTTTTATAGGATATGGTCCAAACTAATTTGGACATAGAAGAGATCCAGCTCCAAGCTACAATAAAAATTGTATTACAACTTTCAGCTAATATAAAACTTATCCTTATTCATTGGACATATAACTGGGTAGATAAAATTAAATATAATATAAATTATTTAGTTACGTCATTTTTGAAGCTTCCACATTTCCGTTCTGTTATTTTTATGTATTGCTCATTAATAGTCCAAAAATAATCTTATAATGGCCACATCATTGAAAAGTTTGTGTCAACGGGCGCAACATTCTTAAACTACCAATATAATCGACCAGTTGTTGCACGACCAGCTGTAGAACATCGCGAAGTTGACCCGAATATAGGCCAAAAATCATCTAAAGCGACGAGGTCCATATTTGAATGAATGGCTTTATAAACAAACAAAATTGCCGTATATGTGGTGAAAACTATACGCAAAAGTTTTTATAGCGCCCCTTGCACCCAGAAACAATTACTGTTTGGTGCGAATAGTGAATTGGTGGTCTCATCGGACCCTACTTCTTCGAGAATGATGAAGCACTAATCTTAACCGTTAAAGAACAAGAAAATTTTCTACAGCTCTGTTTTCTTAATCATCTGGCTCTATTTTCTTTCCTCAAGATAGGTTTTTTTCAATAAGACGGCGCTACATGCCATTTAAGTGGCAATGAATCGTTATTGCATGGAAAATTCTCTGGACGCCTAACTCGACAAAACGATTACGTTAATTGGCCGCCAAAATCATGTGGTTTGATGCCTTTATTAATTTTTTATGGAGCTATGTGGTTTTAAGACGCGAACTAGCCGTTGTGGAACCACATCTATGCCAAATGTCATCGAGACGTTGAGCAAACAAATGCGGGCCAATCAGTAAAGATGTTGGTCACATTATTAATGGCTTCGATGTGGTAATTGGAAAGGAAGTAACGATCTTTTTTAAACAGTTCACACCGAACTGTTTACCTCACTAACCTGATAATTTAAGCTTATCTTTTAACCAGTTAATGTTTTCTTTATTTGAATTCTAAAGATGTGCAGTAAAAAGGCATTTCTTACACTTTCTTAAGAACATCGATATATTTTGGTGCACTTTGATATTTTTGTTCCATTTTGAAAATATCTCAACATTTTTCTTTTTTTTTAAAGAATTGCTATAATGTCTCGGAACCTGCATTAAGAGCGGTGAAACGTTTATTTCTATTCTATTTTGAAAAACTTGCTTACTGTATGAAAAAACGGACGAATAGAAACACAAAATTTCACTATAAATAAAGACACAAGTTTTTATTTTATTTTATATCGAGACTAGGTGAAACAACCAGCATTATTCGGCTGTAAAAATTAATTTCATTCATTTTAATATCAATTAAATTAACATTACGCCTTAAGGCCTAAAACATGTAAGCTTATTGTGTGTTAAAAGAATTTAAATGCCTCCCAGTTGAAAGGATAGCTAATGTGATGAGATTCCCAGTAATTTAAGTGAATTTACAGCTAGAATAATTAATGTCTGATATCAACATGAACTATATTTGTGTCTCCAGTTTTTTTAATTAGCAATTCGGTATACTTTAAACGTCGAGTGAGCCAAATTTACATCTGTCAAAATACTAGAGGAATTACATATATAGATAATTTGGGCTTTTATTGCAGTCGTAAGCAGCAATACCCGTAAATAGTAGCATTCATTATTTGAATAACCTAACGTATCATTTTATATTTCGGTTATATAGTCACTCCACTTTTTCTGATTTAGAGACACAGTGTGTTTTCCCATTGTCGAGAAAAAGTTGCAACTCAATAAATAAAAAATGTTCTGTTGCCATTTGTTCAGGTATTTAGAACACTTTACGTGCCTGTTTGTTGGATTATAATGATATTTTATCTTTCATTAAGACAGTGGCTTAACTACAAATTTCGGGCCCCAACCACAACCGTTTTTGGGCCCCTAAAAATGCTTCTTGTTACCTATGAACAAATAAAGAAACTTATTTTTTCCTATCTGATTTTGAGAGTACAGATTACACGAAGCATCTTGGAACTCAATGCTCTGACGATTTCTAAGTGTATCGATAAAGCAACATCAATTTCGAATATAATAAGTTTTGTTAAAAAATTGTATAAGCATAAAATATGTATTTGCAAAAATTGTCAATTAGTTTTAAGTTTTATAATTAATCTAAACAAGTTTGGGTTTTAACTTAACTTTTAACGTTGAGCCTTTTCCATACTTTTGGGTTTTTGTTAAAATGTTTTATATATTTGCAAAAAAATCATGAACTTTAAGTTTTCAAAGCTTTTTTAACCAAACAATTTTACTGAGCAATATGATTTTACAAAAGGTAACAAAAGGAATTTTGGCTAAAATTTAATCAAAAGCGTTAGTTTTAAGAGGTTTTCAAACCAAACCTTTTAACTCTAAAATTTAATATTATAAAGGAAGGTGGTATTTAGGATACATTTAGAATATTTGTGTTCAATGAGCTTTAAGCTTGATAATTAAGATATACCTTTTAAGTGTGAACTTAACATTTCTGATTTTTTTCATAATTTCAGGTTTTTGTTAAAATGTTTTATGAGCAAAAGTTATGTTTTGCAAGAAACTATTAGTTTAAGTGCTTTCAATTAGAAAAGCTTTCTAAACCAAACCATTTTACTGAGAAATTCGGCTTTACAAAGGGTAACGGAATTTAGGGACTATTCAGTACATTTGTTCTCAATATAAATTATTAAGAGCTTTTAGTCAAACCAAACCAATTTAGTAGGAAGATTGGTATTATAATATAACCTTTCGTTTATCGAAGCTTTTTGAATCAAATCATTTTACTCCGAAATTTGGTATTAAAATGTGCGACGAAATGTTGGGATAAATGTAGAATATTTGTTAACAATGGGAGCATTCAGGTCCGCCAACTGTTGGCAACATGTTGAGTAAAATCAACATGTTGAGTTCTGAACGCACCCGATACATACAATTTGATATGGCAACACCGCTCGCTCAAATGTCATTTTTTCAATCAGTGGGTAAGTGTCGATACATTTAGGTATCATTAAATTTGTAATTTTTAATAGTTCTAATAATTTTAATAATCAATCATAATTATTTAATTAATTTTTTTTTTAATCTCAGCTAATTTCGTCTCAAACGATCAAACTAATTAAATATGGAAAGTAAGTGTATATTACATATAAATTCAAACAACATAACCTCAAAAAGTTATTTCCATTTTTCTTATAGGTACTTTTAAATGGAATAGAGAGACTACCCAACTCATCATAGATGAATACAGGTTACGAAAAGAAAGGTTTAGAGACCCTAAGCAAAAAAAAAAGGATTTATGGGCGGAAATTAAACTAGTATTTGATGGGATGGGGTACGAAGTTTCAGTAGACAGCTTGGACAGAAAATTTCGTAACATGAAAAAAACTTTCACCGAAATCAAAGATAAACACAATCGAACGGGACACGGCCGAATCAGCTGGGAATACTTCGATGTGTTCGATGACATTTTTAGTGATGATAGGGCCATAAATAGCAATGTTACGCTATCATCGATGACCAGTAATAATGAGCTGGGTGAAGTAGCGGTTGCAGAAATTTCTGTATGTTCGTCGGCCATGCAGACGAGAAAAAGAGCTCTAAAAGATTACCGGGAACAGTCACTCGAAATAGAACGGGCAAAATTAACAAAGATGGATAGATTAATTGACAACATTGAAAAAAATACAAGAGTTCATGAAGATCGAAATAATTTATTGAAGCAAATTATAGATCTTAACAATCCATTATAAACATATATATGTATATATTATATATATATATATATATATATATATATATATATATATATATATATATATATATATATATATATATACGTATATATATAATATATTCTTATTTTCAGATCTTTACTTTGCTTCAGTAAATTATGTTCACTCTTCATGATCTCTGGTATTCTACATATAATAGCTATGTATTATATGTATATATATTTATTTTTATTTTATGATTAGTACATACTCGTATGTCGTGATGAAATGTGATAATTAGTTAATTTTTTATAATGAAATACAATTTTTTTTTTAGTAATTCAAGTTTATTTTCTGTTTTTAATTTAAAGTATTGATATTTAGTTCTTAATAATTGTTATTAGATTTCTTAAATTAAGCTTAATAAGTGATTTCTCTTATAATTTGAAGTTGCAATTTCATCGATTGCTAGTCCAATAGGTTCTTCAGAATCGGATTCTATTTCTTCTATAAATTCATCACCGGGAAGAAGTTCGTTGGCCAAAATAAAATTATGAAGAACGCAAGCCGCAGTAATAGTCTCATTAATTCGTTGATGACTAGACATATCCACAAACTTGAGTTTTCGGAATTTACCCTTTAATAGAGCAAAAGCCCGCTCAATGCACGATCTCATCGAACTTATTTTAACATTAAAATGTTCTTGTTCCGTGGTTAAATGGCCATTTTGTTTAAATGGTGTTACCAAATAATTGGTATTTGGATAAGCCGTGTCACCGAGTATGTGGAAAGGTCGAGGAAGCAAAGGTTCATTCTCGTCAATTAACTTTTGATAAATAGTGCTTTTTTTAAAGACACGTGCGTCATGCATCCGCCCTGGACTACCAACAAATATGTCAATAAAATTCCGTTTGTCATCGCATGTAGCTATAATTAAAGAATCAATTAATTTGTTTCAATTAATGTCTTGAATGAGGATTAGATAAATTTAACCTTGCAGAATTATGGAATGCACAGATTTACGATTATAAAAATCAACCGCATTTCCAGTTGGTTGCTTGATCTGAATGTGCGATCCGTCTATCGCACCCACTACACCAGGAATGCCAGACTTTGCAAAAAACTCCTAAAATATTTAGAAAAATGGTAAGTATACTGGTTAAATATGGCTTCAGTAATTATCCTTGCTCACATTTGAAATTTGCACCTGTTTTGCGGTGTTGGGAAACTGAATAAACTGAGACTTCAAGTTTGAAATTTCTCTAATAATTTGAGTAAATATTAAATGGGCCGTGCTCCCAGCTATTCCAAATCTGTCGCTCGTCGATAAAAAACATTCCTCTTTAGCAAGAAACCATATCGTAAATAATATTTTTTTTTCCAATGGAACTTTGCCATTATCTCCTAATCTTTGTCGCAGTATACTGTGGAGTTTCTAAAACAAACAGAATATTTCAAATAAAACAATTTTAGGACAAACCAAGCACTAGACCTACCTCAAATGTGGATCTCGACATACGGAAATGTTTAAAAAAAACATCGAAACGATACTGAGGTATAATGATTTCGAAAAAATTCTCAATCCTTATGGGCTTACGCGAATCTCTCACCTGCTCCATATCTGGGGTATCTAAGGCAATTTCAATAACCCCTATTATAGATTCCATACCACTGTTTTCACTTTCACTAAATTGCAAAAATCTTAACAGGTTATTTGAAATCATTTTGACGTGTAAAATTACTCGTATTTGAACTAATTTATTTAAATTACTTTAAATAATATTTATTTAAGAAATAATTTCTATTTTAATTTCCTATTTAAAAATGGCACACCATAAATAAATGAAAATCAAAATGTTTGACAAATGATCCATCAGTTGTATTCAGTTCACATTTATGATGGATCATGTATCATAATAATATGATACCGATTAGTGATCGCAACATGTTGGCGGACCTGAATGCACCCAATGAGCTTAAGACTAGATAATTGTCAAGAGCTTTAGTTTTCAGAGCTTTCACGTATCGTATCTTTTATTCTGAAATTTAATACTCTTAAAAAAGGTGGGGTTTTCGAACAAATTTAAAATATTTATTTTCAATAAGCTTTAAGCTTGACCATTAGTTCCTACCTTTTAGAGTTTGAACTTAACATTTTTTAACTTTTTAATAATTTCAGCTTTTTAATCAACTTTGTGATGAGCATAAATTATGTATTTGAAAAAATTGAAAAGAGCTTTATTTTTCAGAGCTTTCACTTACAGAAGCTTTTTAAACAAACCATTTGACTTCGAAATTTGATATTGCAAGAAATGATGGAATTTTGGGTAGGATTTAGAATATTTCAGTTAAATCTAAACTTTTAAGAGCTTTTCAAATCTAACCATTTGACTTTCAAATTTGATATTATAAAGGAAGATGGTATTTTGGGATTAATTTAGAGTATTTATTTTCAATGAGCCTTAAGCTTGATAATTTATTTATACTTTCTCAGTAAATTTTGTGCATTTCCATAAATTCTGTCTTTCGTTAAAATGTTGTATAAGCATAAATCATGTATTTGGAAGAAATGTCGAGAACTTTATTTTTAAGAGCTTTCATTTATCCAAGCTTTTCATCCCAAATTATTTTATTCGGAAATTTGATATTATAAAGGATATTTCTTGTAAAAAATTCAGAATATTTGTTCTCAATGTGAATATCCTTCATCCAAAATGGGTTTTACTGTACAACGTAAATAACCTGGACATTCTTGAATAATTTTGAATGACCTACAGGAAATTAGAGAAATAGTGAAAATTTGGCATAGTCTCACAAGATCTTCTAAATTTCACTATTAAATTTATTTGTGTAACTCTGCAAGTTCTTACAACTCAAAGCTATCCGCAAAACATTGCCTTCCAAAATTCGAAAATCTTTAAAACTCTCGAATAACCTCTATATTCTGTGAATCTCGATTGATCTCGAACAATTTCAATAATACCGAAAAATCTAGATACTCGTATTAATGAATAAGGCTTCGAATAGGCTCTAAAATTCTCGAATAACATCAAACTATCAAATACACTCTACTAAAAACTCTAACATACTCGAATAATCTCGAAAATCTCGAATAATGTGCCTGTTTCGTAACACCGAATCACCAATTAAGTATCAAACATCGCGCATCTCATTTCGATGATAAACTCCAAAAATCTCGTGAAATTTTAAAAAGTGATTAAGATCGGGAAACAAGAACTTCCAAAATCAGGAGAACCCTATCAGACATAACCAAAAACAAAACAGAGAGGCTGACTGGTTTGGCTCAACCATTTCTAATCAAACCTTGATTTGTAAAAAGTTGAATTTTGATAAATGGAAAAGTGATAAACTTGGAGTTATGCAAAACGTATAATACAAATAAACCAACCCAGCAAACACAAAAATCGTTATCGTTTGATGTCGTTTGTTGAGTTTAGCTAATTTCCTTCTACATTTAAATGTCGGTCAGAACCTCAACGCATTTTAATTTCTATGGAGTCAGAACCGAGAAGGAATGATTGACCCTGTCGTAAGAAAATATTTAATAGCAACAGGAACGATTTCTTCTTTTTCTAATTAATTAAACCACCGCCATTTCTTAAAAATTTCCAAGAAATGTACCGTTCTGAAAATTTGCACTACAAGCTTAATCTGAGCTATCTTATCTAAAATTTGAACTAATAGGAAATCTCGCGGCTGCGGGTGCTGCGGATACCTAGTTACGCCACTGCTTTGAGAGTTTTCCATCTACCATCCAGGAAGAAAATTTATTTAAAATGTGATTTCGCCAAATTCTTAAGCCATTATTTAGTTCAAGAAATGGTCTTCTGGTGGAACCTTGGTTGCGAATCCGTCTTTTTACCCAAATTATGTCGGTATTTGGTAGAAATACGGTTTCGGTTATTAGCTCTAGTAAAAAATGCATCTCTGCCAATAATCTAAACTTTAGGAATATTTGGTTATTTAATTTAAAATTAAACAGCCTTACCCCTTACAGTAAACTTTTTTATTTCATTTTTGTAGCTGGTGAAGAAGAAGAATTCATTTTCGAGAGTTTCAAGAATTTTCAAGTGATATTCAGCTTCACCAAAGCAAAATACCAAAGGAAATTAAAAGCCATTGTAAGACGAATGTACTTGCCTATTCTGACTGTCCTTTCAGTAAAACTCTATTTCTTTTCCCAAAACTTTATCCTTAAATTAACGAATCGACGAATTTCTGTGTAGCCTCCAAAACGTTTCTTTCTCCAGCCTTAACACAATCATTCATGCAGGAAAGCCTGTTTAAAAAAGAGTCCTCGTTCATACAATTATTTATATGAAGCAAAACTTACGTTAAATGATCAACAACAAATGGGTCGCGGTCTTCGTATTTAAACGAGAGTAATTTTATTTGAAATCACATATCATAAGCTAACTATTCATGTAGGTGACATTCCTGAGACATGTCTGTAACTTAGCTATTTGATTCAGTCTTAGCTTGATTATCACAGTATGAAATAGTTTTTCTTTACGCATTCCATTTTCCACATACAAATTCGGCTAAAATAGGCATCTTTAGCGAATTGATCCATTTTATGTGGAAGTACAACATTTAATTTCCACATTGTCTACGGTTTGTATTTTGGCTATGGTTTGTGCTTTTCACAATAGATGAAAATAGACTGAAAATATCAAAATGATACGATTACAGCCATCAATTATTTAAAATACAGTTTAGTTAAAAGTTTCATATTTTATCAACCTGTATTGGATAGTTCTTATTCTGCTTCAATGTTATCAGAACTACGTTCTTTATTCATGTTTAGCAGCTCTTGTTGATTTAAAGTTGTCTCCGTTGACAAAGTTAAACCTGAAGTTAATTTATGAAATGAAAAGCTTGATTTTATATTCATATAACATAATAAGTCGAAAGCTTACCATTATTGTTAGTAATCGTGTTGGTAATGTGAGCTTTGGAATGCCGATAATCATTTTTGTTGATAACAGCTGAAAGTTTTCGTCTTATTGCCTTAGGTTTCTTGCTCTAAGATTTATTTTTTAATATTTTATTTTGTTATTTGGTTAAGCTTTCTGATCTTTTTTAATTCTCAATTTTTCGTTTTTTATCGGCTTTACGATGTTGCTTTTCAAATAATTGTCTTTGTTTTTCAATTTTCTTGACCCTTTTTTAACGAATGTTCTGAAAACGTAAAGTGGCTGAATGACACTTTCGGCTGCTTGAATATTGGGAACCTCGCACAGTTCAACGTTTTTTGTTATCACCAGTTCCCATGCTTTGAAACCGTTTTTTACGAATTGTCATGGAATTGTCCAGTTTTTAAGGGTTTCAAACCTAAACACATAATTCAGTGACTTTTAAAATCACGTGAGTGCTGTGACCGTTAACAAAATAAACTAAAGGAAAAGTTATTTTGCTTTTAACAACGAACGAATAAAAGTGTTCAATCATGAGGTTAGGATTTTCGAATTTTCTCTGGAACCCTCTTATACGGGTAAATTACAATTGGTAGACCAATAGCCTAAGTGTCCATATAACTGTAACATGCACCCAGCTCAATTTTATAAAACTTATGTTCTCCTTTGGCGGCTAACACGGACCGTATTTTACCGTTTTATAAACGATGTCAGGAGATTCCACAATAGTAAAATTATTACTTTCGTGTAGATAATTTGCTTTAAAATCAAACTATCTTTTATTATCAGTAGCACTTACGTTGGTGCTAGCTGTATAGTGAGTGGATCTGAAAACATCTTCCTTTCGTTTAGGGAATCTGTTTTTTTTGTCAAATGACAAGCCATTCGGCGATAGCAGACGAAAGCAAACGGAAAATTAATGTTGCCCTTGATATGCTGTATCTTTTAGAAGCAAGATTTTTGGAAATTTGTTTGCTTTTAGTTTCTCTAAGACCTTGTTGGAGTAGAATTACAAAAATTAAATTAGTTAGCTAGAATAAAATAGTCACCAAACTAATAAAATAAAATCTATTTTCTGACTGTTGCAACACGTTTTCAGCTATTGACACTAGGGTTTCCGGGAAGGAATTCCCGGGACTGTAAGAAATTATACATAAGTATTCCCGTTTTCCGGGAACGTTCTGAATATTTCCCGGGAATCCAAAATCCACTTTCAAGGCTCGTTTATTAACTTCATGTAATGAGAAAGTCGTTGCTCAAGGGTGCAACGTTACAAAAAATAAGGACACACAAAAAACAAAATATTATGTGATATAGGTACATCGGCCGAATTACTTTAGAGAGAACGCTGGCTTAGTAAAAATAGCACTTCGGGAACTGAAACTATGCAATCCATTCTTAAAGCGTTAAAGGTGTACCTTCAGGTGTGCTAGGAAATGAAGACTTTGATATACCCAAAACTGAAGCGACTTCAGCATTATTCTTTGCAAATTTAAAGGAATAGGCAACTATTAATGACCATTGGTTAAAACTTCAATTATCAATTACAATAAATAAAGAAGTTGCCCCGTTAATAAAATTCCTCCAATATCCCGAGTTGGGGACAGTTTGGTTAAACCAAAGTATTGTACTGTGCAAAAGTATAGAGTAAGATGTTAAATTTAAGCCAGAAACGGAAAAGCAACCCACTATCAAACCGACATGGTAGGTTTCTAATGAAAATTAAATCGTCATTGGGCGCATTCATCTCCACAAACTGTTGGGATGAACGAATATTATTAAAACGTATATGTTGAGTAAAATCAACGATGATATTTCAAATTTCATCTTTTCTACGAGTAGTTTTCCCTTGATGAGGGATAACGGAATCCGCCGATTGAATGATTAAATTAGTACATCACATTTTTTTCATTTTAAACCTTTTCCTTTTTCAACCTAAAATTTAAATATTTTGAATTTTACATAAATAATAAGGTATTGAAATAAAAACTTGTCGTGTCCCGAATCCCGAGAATTCCCGGGAATCAGAAAATCACAATCCCGTTTCCCGGGAATGTAAAAGGTTCGGGAATGGGCAAGTCCTAATTGGCACGTCAAGGATAATGTTTTCGATTTAGTTTATCATTGTGTTTAGAAAGTTTCTCAGTTCGGAAATTAATATTAATTATGCACGGTTTACCTATCGGTTTTGTCATGTACGAAAAAAAAACTAAATTAAAACGGAATTAAAGTAACATGTCGAGGATTTAGAAACCCGATTAATGAACATACTATATATCATGATATACAAAATATAGGTAACCAGGAACATAAAATACATACGCACATGGTAGGATTAGTCAATATGCTCGGTGTGATATCCCATTTTAAACATTCGTGTAATTTATTAACGAATTAGACGAATAATAATAAATTATTTTGTTAACATACTCATAAAATCAATAGAGACTGTAAATGATTTATTATATAGCTTGTATATACCAGCTAGTACTACGTATGTGATTTATAAAGAAATTGATTTCCGTAAGGAGTAAAAAAATATACAAAAACAAAAATCATAAAACCTTAAAATGGTGGCCATAAAACTCATATGTTTATATTCAAATTAATCAATTTTGCCGAAACCTCAATATGTTCGTTTATATACACAAATATAAAAGCAAAATAATCAAAATAGGAAAAAATAAAAGCTCTGTACCATCTTGTATCACACTGAACTAAAACTATTATATGCACGAGTATATAGTTACGAGTAGAGTATGTACATATATACTATTCGTATATACAGTGATTAGATTAGAAACACAAAAATAAAAAATTTGGTTTTGTTCTACTATTCGAGTTTACTCGTATAAAGCTAATAATTTTCGGTATTAATTTTAAATTATTATGGATTTCCATTTTTATTTTGGGCAGGTTAATCCGTTTGAAACTTAATTTGACACGTAAACTATCAATTTAATTGTTTACTAAACTAATATTTTATTTTTATATAGGTATGTTTATAGATATGTTTTATTTTAGGGGTAACATTAAAAAAAAAATCGACAAACATACATTCGATGTGATAATGGTTTGTATTCTGTTTCCACAGCATTTATCAGAAATTGAAAATTTTTCCTATACATATCTAGAAAGCATGCATAAAACTGTTATCTTATATGAGATTTGTATACCCATGAGTTTTGAATATGAATTATGAAGCAGTAGTTTACTTTGCAGCTCTAACTTTTTGTGTACATCGGGATAAAAACCATTAGCATTTATAATAGGGATTATTGAGCCAAGCCCTGTCTTATTCTTTCAATCAAAGCACTAGGGTACAAACTCAAACTTTTTATTCCGAAGACTTCGGGTTTGTTCCTCGGACATTTTAAATAAACTGAAAATGACGGAGAAAAAGACATTTTCAATAACAATTCTGAATTTTCTAATAACTCAAAATTTCCCTTAAGATAAATCGTTTGCGTAAGAATTTAGCAGTTCTTAAGCTGCAGACCACGGTATGTCTTGAAAACAAAAACATAAACTACTACTACATAGCCATATGTTATAAGGCGGCTTTATACTTTTCGTTAGAAAACAACAAAGTTGCAACAACTGAATTCATCAATTTTCAATTAAATCAATCATGAATTTTGAATCCAAAAAGTTTGTAAAGGTTACATCAGAAAAGTTTACTCGAACTTTTATCTTTACACAATAAAGTTTTAAAAACTGAACGCATTTCTTTGAGAGCTATTCCGCGAAAAACTATCGGACAAATTAAATTTGAATTGGTGATAAAGAATTGAATTCGAATAATCAAATAATACAGTTCGACCGAGAGGTATTCCATTGGGGTCACAATTGTAGTACGAAGCCACAAAATAATATGTTATTTGCCACTTGATCAGAGTCTAGCACCTGGCTAAAGATCTTAGCGGCTTTGAAGTGCAAGCCGAGTGGCAGATTTGGATATAATGGTGCAAGTTTAATCAACTCATAAGCTGGTTCTATACGAAATTTCCTAATGATATCTGGTAAATCGAATAATTGTATCTAGCAAAGTGGGGTGTGTGGGGAGGATTGCATCCCAAGGAAAATTAAAGTATACCTCAGCCTCAGGGAATACTATTTCCATCCCATCCCAGTTTTTTTATTAAATACTCGCAAAAACTGATATGTTCGAATAAAATATTTGTAAGTAAGGGATTCGAATTGCGAGAGTTGCGCTACAGGCTCGAAAATGAATGTTTAGGAGTTTATTTTAATTAATGCCACTTAGGAACAATGAGTAGACATTTTTCTTTTAATAGGCTATAAATGTCTCAAATGATTTCGATTCGACATGACTCCGTTTAATGTGGTAAAGATTTATAGCGCAAATCTTAATATACGGCTGGTCTTCAAACATTTAGTAAGAGTATGTATCTGAACCTGAGATCCATTAATTAAAATATCAAATTCATACTAAACGTATTGAAAAGTGGCCTTATTGATAATAAAACCATAATTTTTTTGGCAACCTTTTTATTTAATCTTCAATACACTTCATAAAACGTTTTTTAAACATTTTTTCTCCAAACATTGCTGTGAAGTGGTTACTCGTTCGGGTCTTTAAAGATTTACAGAAGTAAGCGGACGTCGTTTCGAAACAGGCACTCATTGTTCCTAAGTTTTCGCCATAAACCTGTATGAGGCTATAGTGAAATCTCAACATATATTCAGTCTAATTCGATTCTACATTCAACAGTAGAAATGATGATTAAAATTTAAGTTTCCGTCTATAGCAACACTCAGGTATTTATCTTGTTTCAACAAGATAAATAGTTTCTCATGTTTGACATTACTATAGACCTCGTTTATGAAATATTAAGAGATTATTGAAACATCACCCAAAAAAGAATATTTGATTTTTGATCGCATTCATCATGATCGTGACAGTTCGGTTTACGCCATCCATACCTGCATTAGAATTCATCCTACTTATAATTTAGAGCTCTATTTTAAACAGAAATCTTCTGACCACTAATTATCCACATCTGAAAAATCCCAGTGGCTTACTTCAGGAATACTGTTGTGAAAAAATGTATCCTCTTTTCAAAATTTGGCAGGGGATGCCGCTTTATATTGTTTCTATTTCATCCCGGTTTATGGTATATCAACGTATATTTTAACTAAGCAAAGGAATTTCGTTCGAAATGATGCCCTGCAAAATTGACATCAACTTGCAAACGGCTCTTGAAATTCTCGCGGAATCGATATGTAAGAGCAGGATAAATGTTGATGGACACAACTTGTTGAATCTCAATGCTGGCTCTTTTAACTTCTCCACGATTCGACAATTTGTTTCCATAGAAGGTCGATTGTATAGAGAAGTTATCATCGTTCGTATGGAACCAAAATAAACATAAGTTTGTATAATAAATTTGAAATTCTTTCTATATGCTTCTGAACTGTAACGCTTTCCATGAAAATTAGTCAATATTTTCTACTTGCACCGGTCAAGCGTTTTAAATAATATTAAAATGTCGACTATGTCTAATGAACTAGTCGTGGCTTTGGGTGTCGGAAAAATTTACTACTGGATGCCACACCTCCCCCTGCTCTAACAGTGGTTGCTACGTATTATTGTTTATGATTTTGCATTTAGTGAACATTTTTGATATAGAGAATATAATAATTCATTAGATCAGTATGCTCTGGCGAATACTTAAGGTTATTAGCGAGAATTGTATTTTTGTAGATTGGTCGCAGCTACTTAATGAGTAGACCAACTTTTCAGTACGAAACTAAACTACCAACATAGGAACTCAAGGAGGGTTCTCATTGTTGAACAGTATATATATTGGTATGAACTAACTGGCAATGCTTCTTATTATTTCTAACATTTTAATCGATCTTCTGAGTAGTAACTTCTACTTGTGAACAGTAACTGAGTTAAAGTAATCCTATAGTTTTGGCTTTTGAACTATTTAAATTTCACCTCGTGTGAACCACTTATGCAGTGCTCACACAGTAATTACTAAATGGAATTAATTTATTGGACAGTTAAACACTGTAATTGAAACTACTATATGAAAACTGTCTCTCGTGTGTGCTCATTATAATAAGATCGAAAATTTTTAAAATGAGTTAGTCTAAAGGGAATTCCAAATTTAAAAAGAGAATTTTGAGAGGTGTTCGGTTATTAAACAAGTAAGCTGCAAAATCCATGTAACACTTTTATCTGTTCGGGTTAGTTTTTGAGAAAAAGAAGAATTAAGCTAAAAACCAGCTTAAGCGATTGTTCCAAACAATGTTTTCAAAATTCCTAAATCTTAAGTCATTTAAGCCACTATATAAAATTATAAAAAGTATTTTTATTGAATCTTAGTACAGTTAAGTAGTTATTCTACTTGCCCTTCAAACTGATACATGTATATGTGTAAATTAAAAACAAAACCATTATTATTTACCATAATTTCATTTATTGCAAGTTTCACAAACAATGACTTTTCAACTTCATAGAACCAATTTTGAAACAATCCATAACAAAAATTTTTGCAAATGAAGAATGAAGCATTGTTATTGTACATTATTATGGTATGATGCCTTCTACTGTAGTGTAAGCGCATTTCAGGAAAGTCATAAAAGTATTGTAGACCCATTCAAATAACATTAAACGTTTTCAAAGTGCCACGAGTCCTGACGAACTGAAACCAATCTCACGGATGATGGATGTTGACGTTACTTTTATTTTTTATTGTTTCGTTCTATAACAGAATGAATCGTATCGCATTCCAAGTGCGTGTGGCCTGTTGTTAGGAACTTGTGGTTAATAATAATAATGTTTTCACTGCTAAGAAAATAATTCTTATTCTGCCCTACGCAATTATCACTGTTGGAAGTAACGGTAAAATGTCCTATGTCCTCCTATTGCTTCGTGCCACATAAAGTAATACTGCTACCGGCTTCCATATGATGCGTTGATTGTTCAAACTTTAAGGCATCTTTTTCATTTTCAACCCTTGTTATGTCAAGTTTGGATTTCAAGATACAGCAATAATTACACGTATCGGTTTTTGGTGCTTTAAATTTAATGAGTTGCATAAACCCTACCTCTAAATATACGAGTAACTGTAAATTTTGAGAGACTTACGGGATTTTCATATTTTTTACAGTTCGTACATTTTTCCCTAAGTAATCGGCATGTAAATATTTTTTACTCGTATCCCTTTTTGAATAGTGGCCTTCATAAACTGGAAAGCTTTCTATATGAGTTTTAACATCATTTATTTTCCCCAATTAAATCAAATTTTTTGGATCAGCTTTAAGAATATTTAGTTATCTGCTGAATTTAGTTGTTTCTTGACGACTCCTTTTAAAAAACTTTCGGTTTCACCAAGATAACATCGAAAGTGGCATAACTACAAATTTTAGGCCCCAAAATGTTTCTTCGGACCCTAAAATGTTTCTTGTACATAGGAAGAAGTAAAACTTTTAGTTAAAAACTTGTTTCTTCGTATTGTCCAGCCTCGCATTAATTAATAGTGTCTAGTTTCGAGAGAATATACGTACGATACAGAACGTGATTCAGTTCAATGACTTCAAATAAAGCGAAATTTTCTATATCAACAAAGCATCACAAATTTTGAATATAATCTCAAAAATGTCGGATTTCCAAAGTATCTTAAATATTAAAAGTCAGTAAGTAAAACCAACGGAAGTCCTTTATGCGATAATCACCACCGTCTAGAACGTAAATAATCTGGACATTCTGACTAATTTCGAATAATCTCGAAAAATCAACTATCACGGTTCAGATTTATATGTGTAACTCTGCAAATTCCCACAATTCAAAGCTAAGCGCAGAACAATGCCTAAAAAATTCGAATAAACTTGAAAATCATAAAAATTCTCGAATAATCCTATAGGAATGTCGGAAAACTTAAGAAATTCTCTTGCAGAAAAAATCGAATAATCTCTATATTATGTGAATCTCGATTGATCTCGATCAATTTTTTTAATACCGAAAAATTTGGATATTAATGAGTAATTTTGGAAAGCCTATAAAAATCTAGCAAACTGACAAAAATTTCGAAATTTCGTTTAAATATCGAATTATTTGTCAAGTAATTTAATGTTACTAACACTACTAAGCAAGCTGAGACTACGGTCAACAAACTGATGATATCCAATAAGAATGGAACCCTCAAATGGTACCGGATAATATCGTAAATATCGAACAATAATTTTCATCCAATAGACTCTAAGATTCTCGAGTAACATCGAACCATCAGATGCATCCTACTACTCGAATAACCTCGAAAATCTCAATAACCTGACTCTTCCGAAAAACCAATTAAATTTCGAACATCATGCACCCCATTTTCATTGTACACTGTCCATTGCAATTTCCTTATATTTGAAATAGTTTTTAAAAATAAACCGCTTTTACCTGGTTTACCGGTAAATTTAGTTTCTATTCGTATTAATTTAGAATCCGCTTTCTAAAGACAAAGGCGCTTCCACCGAGGGGTATTTTTCTAGGAAGAAAGTTTCAACAATTCCTTGTTTTTCAGAGAAATATAATCAATTATCACAACATTCAATCTTTTGCAAATCAAATTCAACTTTTTCTAATCAAAACTTGATTTGTAAAAAGTTGAATTTGATTCGCAAAAGAGGTAAATTTCCAGCAAACACTAAAGTCGTTAATATTTGATGTTGAAAGGTTTAATTTCGAACGAGTTCAGCAAATTTCAATATCTGTCAAAGCCTAAACCCATTTTTATTTGTATATGGGCACCTTCAGCAACCGAGAAGAAATTTTTGGGCCTGTCTTAAGGAAATATCTAATAACAACAAGATTATCTTCTTTCTTTAAAAATTACAGACCACCGCCTTTTCTTAAAAACTTTCTAGAAATGTTCTGCAAATTTTAAAGAGTGGTCTACTTTAAGTTTTATCTAAGCTACCATCTATCTAATCTTGACTTTGAACTAATATTCGAACACCTGATAAATCTCGTAGGCTCCAATAACCGTTGGCCCCCCGCGGCTGCTTTTGCTGCGGGTACCTATTGTTACTCCACTGAACATCAAAAGAATTTCCGGCATACTACAACCAATTTTTTGTCTAATTAATAGATTCTTTGGAACGAAGAATCCGCTGTTTATATGAGCCAAAATCCCAATATTGGTCAACAATTAATCTTTGTTTTTCGAAAAATATTTTGGTACCACAGAATTATTGTTATTTTTGAAGAGGTTGCCAAGTTCTCTCCGGAATCTGTTTTCCAATTTTTATTTTGTACGGTTTCCCTCGATTATGCTGATTTTGTGAAAATTTTCTTACAAACCGCTTTTTAGGTGGCGGTTGATTTTGATTTTTCAAAATATTTTCAATTCCCAGTGCCATAATTTTTAGCTTCATCCTAATCGGATGACATATAATTTGGGTCAACATCACTATCATCATTTTCATAAGCATCTGATTTAGCGTCATCAATTTCACTATCGTCAATATTAGTATATCAGTTCCACCTCCCTCAAATGCTTGAGGGAGATTTATATTTGAATCCGTTTCTGGACTTAAAGCTAAACTTGTTTTATAGTATACAATCGGCTCCAGCGACGTATTTTCTTGAATATCGAATAAAGTTTGGATTTCATTATCTTTGACTAATGGTTTGACTATATCACTAAAGCCTAAAAAGCAAAGTATTTTTTATTGAACCTTATACTAACACATAATCATACACTAAATATGATTTTTAATCATAAATACATCATACCTGCTTGTTGCAAATTACTTCTACTTTATTTGGACATTGCCGATGCCATTTCGACGATTTTTTAGTAAGGGGCGACATTCTTTCAATTATATTTATTGAAAATACATAAAAAACACTTAATACACTATCAGTTCACTCTAAATCACTTCTAAAATAATTATTTTCTAATTTACCTAAGTGTCATAGGATGTTTAAAATTTGTATTTCGAATTTGATATAAACGCTTAACTCATTATTAGGGAAAGCACAAAACTATTTAAAATAAGGGATAATTGCTTATGCCTACTTTAGCTACTTTCCGCGACGTAATTTGTTATTCCAAAATCATTAAATCGGACTTAAGCGAATATGTTTATTCTGCAAAAACATCAAATATGGCTAAGCGTTTATTTTAAGCGTTTTCAAAATGTGGCTATAAATTAGTCAGTTTTATTTCTACACTTTCTATAGCGGAACGTGTGTACCATATAAAAAAAAGAATTGGCTGTGTTCGCTGTATCTTTCAAACTATTTAAAGTCGAAGCAGAAGCGGGGTGCTAATGCAATATTCTGTCACCTTGTTAGCGTGACAACGAGGTTCATAAATATTGAAAACCATGTTTTAACTGCTCATACTTAAAAAGCACCCTGATATTTTGAATACATCGTGGCCTTAAAAAGCTTCAAATTTTCATTGAAAATTACAGTTTACGACATTACGAGAATTTTTATATTTTCATCTGGCAGGATTGAACTTTAAACTTTTGTTTAAGTTGAAAAATATCACATTCAGAGCTTCCTTATAAACTGAATGTTTGATCGTTAAATTAATTTTAAACTTGTCTGAAGATAGTAAATACTGCCAGCGGAGTAAACAAACGGTTAGATTCCAAACTTTTCATTTTATGACCAAAATAAAATGTTAGAACTTTTAAACTAATTTTAGTAATCGATGCTAACGACTTTATGTTGTCAAGTAAACTGGAAATTTGGTAAATGCTTCAACAAAGAATTTTGGCATTTGGCGCCTTTTCAACCAATGAGTTGAATAGAACAATTTGAGATAAAATCTGATAAGTGGCTGTTTTTATATTACGTAATGTTTTATGAGGAAGGGATAAGTTTCATGATTTGTTACGGAAGGGGAGATGGTATATATGTATGTATACAAATGTTACGTAACACACAAATTTTAAAGTTGTGCAGCCGAAGGAGGGCTTTTTAGCGGATTAAAATGCAACGAATAAAGTTAGGCAATGGCGACTTATAGTTATAATATTATTATAAGTATAAGTAATAAAAACATAAATATTAAGAAAAATCCGGACCCTAGGCATGGTTTCGTTTCCCGCCCCCTCAAAATAATTAGGGAATTTTGGCAATAAGCAAGCTTTCGTAGCTGCTCGGTATTAAAATTAAATCTTGCTCCATGTTGGATCAGAGCCTAGGCCTAGAAAATTGTCAAATCTCAACTTATTGGTGATATTATTTTAGTACAGAGCTTTATAATATGAGCTTTTTAGTTTAGATCAATCTACAACAAACAAATATTAAATTATCTGTAGTTATGTTTGAAGTAATTCGGTTTCAGCTTCCAACATTTTTAACTACCAGTTTTATATCAAATGCTTAATGCAATCAGTAAGAATTTGTTGTTCTTGTCAAAATCCTAAATTAGACGTTGTTGTTGTCAATTCTACTAAAATTTGAAATACTTGTGATTTTCGCGGTTTAAATTCATCATTGTTGCTCAAAGATTACCCTATTTATAAATAGGGTAATCTTTACAGAGTTTGGACCTAGAAAGTACGTTACCTAAACTAAGCTTTCACTTTTTTTGAGCTTTTATTGTAATAAAATATTTAGAACATGTAACGTGACTCGCCTTATATAATTATAGTAACCGAAGATTTTACAGAGCTTTATGAGCTTTAAAGTTTAGATCAATCAAAGGCAAACAATCTTATTCTTGTCAAAATTCCAAATGAAACTTTGTGGTTGTTAAATCGAGGTGGATTCGATATTTTGCATAGGAATAACCAACTAGCGTTTTGTTCAGGGTGACCGAATTTAATTTTATGTACTTTTGTTTGACTCAAAATGTGTTTTCTTTTACAGCTCCAGAGAAACCGCGATATACTAAACATTTTCTTTAAGAATAAATTGTTTCGAAGGCTGTTCTAGAAAATACCTGATGAGCACAGTTTTAAAAGTATGTCACAGTGTTTAAAGAAAGCTAAATAATTTCGAAATTAGCTAAATATTTTGACGGTTCATTATCAATTGATCAAGACAATATTAGCCAGGGGAAATAATGCGGGACAATGCAGGATATTTATGCGTGTGTGCATAATATACAGTACCTACTGATCATAATGCAACTGAATTTAAAGCATAGTAATTCAATAAGTCAACAATAATAATAAACAATCAAGTAACTTCGACCAATTTTCACTATTATAAATCTTGTACATTTGAAATACTCTCGAAGAATCCAGAAACATCAACGAATCCTCTTCAATAATAATCTTGAAAATATCGAAAAATCTCGAAACGAAACAGCCAAATGTCGTTCAAATTCGCAATGTATCCATCTTCAAAATTATTTCGAGGATATCGGAAAATTTAAAACAACTTAACATCCTAGAGTAAACGAGTAATCTCGATATTTATTCACATAAAATTTCGAATATTCTGGAAATACTCGTATAAACATAAAATCATAGAATAATCTTGAAAAAACTAGAAATCACTAAGAATCTCGAATAATCTGAATATGCCATGCAGTCTTTTCGAAACCTATAATAATTTTGAAAATATGACAATGACGATAAGTTCGAATAACTTCGCCGATAACCCACTGCTACCCAACGCTATTTAATTCTGGAAATCTAGATACATAAATCCCCAAATATCGAAATTCGAGAATTCTTTCTTTGTAAGATAATTTAATTGGGTACTATGCTTACTCGTAATTTAACTCCAACCATAACTCGAGTAATATCGAATAATAAATTTAAAAAGCTCGGAATGTCAAAGAAAATATCGAAAATATTGATAGATCACTATTCTGTTTCAATAGACCCAAATAATTTAAATTTTTACTAAGGTTGATAATTTCGAATATGTTAGATATCAAGCAACTCAACCCTCCTGTTCAAACCCAGATAATATCTCGATGAGATCTCGCCAACCAAAATATCGAATTAGACAAAATATGGATTAAAGGAATTGTTTTGAATTTAAAATATCAAATTCTGAAATATTGTCTTCGGAAATATCAACCTCTTAAATCTGGAAACTTAAAGAATTATTATTGAACAAAATTTCTTCTAAATCTTATTTTCATAATCCTATAATTTAAAATATTTTGAGCAATTTGATCCTAAATAAATCTTCATTCCCTCACTGATTTATGTATAAATAGATTTTTTTGAAAATATTTATCGGGAACTTTTTCAACTGCTGAAACGCAAATTTAGGAATTTTTAATAATGACAATTGCTGGTTTCGAATCCCGATTGCCGCGCGACAATATTAGGAATTTGAATTCGAGTTTGAAGAATTGTTTTCTAAATTACAACAAAACGTGGTTATGTAATACATTTTCAGTTCTTATATTGCTTACAAGATCGTGTTTCCTCGCAATTGCAATACTGAAACTTGAAATATGAGAGACACATAATAGGCAAGCGTAGGTAACCCTGTAGCAGCTAAAATTGAAATTTCAATGGGTTATATGTAATTAAATATAGCTTGCAGTATACGGCTAAACTTAATCTGCTTTTATACATTATTGGTAGAGAACTACGAGCTCGAAAAACAACGGAAAGGAAAGATGTTTAGATGAAGCCAATAAAATAAATGAAACCGAATCGCCTCAATTTACGCAGAGGCGTCGGCTGCTTTGAATCTGGAGGGCCAACTGTTTCCAAACAAAACTTAAATCGAAAGATAAATTTCGAGAAATAACACTTGCACGGATCATTGGCGTTTTGAAAAAAGTCACCTGGGATGACGAATTGAAGTATAATTTGCTTAGGTCAGACGACAAGGTCTACGGAGGTGGGAAAGTTATAAGGGAGTATTTTCTGGCGGTTTTCGAGCAGTATTTACAATTAATAAGCGAATGGACGTTAAGCGTGAATTAAAATAGAAAAGTTTCAGGAGTTCAAACGAACTGTTCCAAAATATTGAGGAAATCTGGAAAAAAATTTCAGAGTCACATTGTCGATGATAGCCTGTCTTCCGAAACGTAGTGCGGTGGTTCTGAAAAAATAACGGCTACTTCAATAATGGAGCACGAAATTTACGGGCCCCCGTTCTGGAGTAAACATTTCATGAAAGTTTTTAATTGAAATTTTTAGCATGCTGTTGAAAGCTTCCAATAGACCTCCTTTCCTGAGTGGTTGATTTTTTTGTAAGAATTTTTGAATGGAAACACTAGATTCGGTAGCATTTCAAGCTTACCAAAGTGTGAATTAGGAACTTTTTAAATTACAATAAATTAAAACTTAAAACATCACTATTGATTAGACTTACATAGGTGACATTCTAAAAAAAAACTTTTAATTTTATAATACTGAAAGAAATTAAAGCTAATAATTAAAGCTTTTCTCCATAATATGTCAAAGCATCATTTTAGGGCCTTAGGTGAAATCTTAGAATTTTAGGAAAACACAAGTTTGGAAATCTTTATGTTAAAGTTTGAAAGCTCGGAGTTTAAGCTTGTTTAAAAACCTTTAACGTTAACTTGTATTCAGGTTCAACATTTTTTCCAAATAACATTAATTTAATATTTCGTTTACAGTAATTACAGGTTTGGAAAATTATTATCAATTCAAAAAGGAAATCAATGAGCTTTTGGATAAACTTATTGAATAATAAGACAAAATAATAAAACTTTTCTTACTTAAACCACTTTTGAAAGTTCTCAAGCATGGAAAAATTTACATAATATGAGAAAGCTAAAGAAATAAAGAAAAATCCGAACAAGTAGATATGTATATACCGCAGTTAGTTTTCCCCCACTGTAGGTACATTTGAAATAAAATACGCAAAAACATAACTTATGTGGTTTTATACCGTATGTAAAGTATACTGCAAATCACATCTCATATTTCATTTCCCAAATATATATTGTACATATAAAAATACAATATAAATTTGTATTCTATATACAAATATTTAAATAATGAAAAGTATTCTCATGTGTTGACGTCACGTATTTCATATACAATTTTTTGTACTTTAAGACATTTAGCCCCCCTAAAACTAAATAGATTCATTTTTGAAATGTTCACACAAGTTACACATGGGGGGAATACACTGCACCACAAATTTGTACTCATTTACCATAAAATAAAAGCCAGAAAACAAATTTGTGTGAGTGTTCGCTGTTTCGCTTTTTCTCTCTACTTAAGTACTAAATGAAAAGTTTTTCTTGTTTTACCCAATTGTTTTTACTGGGCGAACTTTATACCTACTAGTTTTTTGTGGTTAATATTTTTGTGAATCTACAGAATACCTACAAATTTTGCGTGTTATTGCGATACACAACTAGATCGCTTCAACTTACTTAAGTATATCGTCGATACTATCTCCAACTATTGAATGTGCAAAAAGCGTTTTTTGGTTTCTTCTTAGATTTTTCGCTTTCTTGCGCTTGCATTGAACCTGATACGTGTATAGTGGAATTTATGAAGAATCTAGCAAGAAACCGAACATTTCATGTAGAACAAGTTTTTCTTTGTAAGAGAGATTTTTAATGGAACCTTTACAAATTCATATTATGATCTCAGAGATATTTACAGAAACGTTTGAATTTTAACATACATGAAGATCGTTCAAGAAACTCCATTTCATTTCCTTCTAATAATTGATGTATTTAAACCAAAATTTATAAGTTTTTCGTAACAATAGCATTCTGATCAAATTGAAATAAAAGCTTACCACAAATCGTGTGGTCACTAAGTCAATAAACATTACACAGATAGGCAGTACAAATTGTGAACATTTGGTGGTTTTTCGTATTTTTGAACCTTTGTTTATAGGTATAAACTATCGACATCTGAGGTGTACTAGTAAAGCTAAAGATATCTTTAACAAGAGCTTAATATGGTAATTAACAAAATAGACAAAAAGTACTGACATATTTTAATTCATGATAGCCAACTTTGATGTGTTTTTCCCAATGATGTGTCTGTTTCAAATTTTCGAATAAGGCTGTTCAGGTAAAGTAAATACTCTAAAAAGGAGAAAATTCATGAATTGCAAAGTATGTAACATATTACATTCGCACCTTTGAAGCAAGGAACTTGGCAAAAATCACCATAATCTCAAAATATTGTTTCAAAAGTATTCAAATGTCACAGAAAACTATAAAATCTTTTTCGGCCTAGCGCTGATTTTGAATTCGCAATTAAAACAGTTTCCTTGGCGTCCTGAAAAGTGACAATTTTTATAGTCGATAGTTTAATTTGGTAGAGACGATATGTGGTCGTGTGATTATCGATTTAATATGTTTGTGGGGGAAGCAGAATGCTATACAAATAATCGAGTTAAAACGTAGGTTCATCGTATTAAAAACTTTAATCCGTAGTCTACTTTAATTTTGTTTAACATGAGAAAAATTACTCAAAAAGCTCTTCTATATAAACTTGTTTTTATTATTATTGTTTATTATTAAATAGAAAGGTGTAGTGATACAAAGAAGAACAAAACAAAAATCTGGAACAAACAAAGATTGCATTCGTCTTTCGATAAACCCATACACATACACACAAGAAGTGTGCTCTGTAAAATGTGTAGAATAATAGTTCTTGGTACATAGTTTTAGATGAGATTTTTTTGTAGTATGCATCGTTTATGCCTGGATAAGCAATTTTATAATTGTTTTTGTGAGTCCATACATATAGTACAAAATTAAAAGCGCATATAATGATTGAACGGAATATGTTCAAACAAAGCATATTTTCATATTTTCACTCCTCCATATGCATTTTTCCAAGCGGGAAAACTATAAAATTATGCACATCTGTTTGTATATTTGTTTGTTTATATTACATTGAATACGATTTTGTTTCCAGATATTATCCTATCTACATATAGTTTAATTCTAGATTTAAACGAACTTGCCGAGTATACAATCAATGTTAACAATTATTGTTGTTGTTTCAAGAAAAAAAAAAACTAAAAAATATCATTGTAGTTTAACTATTTATACAATTTATAGTTGCACACAAATTCGAAGAATTAAAACAAATCGCGTGTATTTACAAACTCGTCTAGTGTCACAATATGCTACATATGTACGTATATTGTAGATAAGAAATAATTTACAAATCACCTGCACATGTCAAACAATATCACGTAACCCTAATCATGGAAAGTTGACCGTATAATGGTAAAAAAACATTAATCTTATTAAATATCGTTTATCGTCACATTGAATGAATGCAACATTTGAAAATGCTTCATACACTTAAGCAATTAGCGAAATTACTTAATATATTAGTCTTGATGTTTTCAATGCAAAATTGGTCTGATTACAAACCGGAATTTTATCCGATTTGGGAGGAATTGGTACCTACTAGTGAGGTTCTTCAGAGAAAATGTAGGTTCACAAATTCACAAAAAGTGGAAATAAAAAAAAGGTTCAGTCAGTAGATGAAATTATTTTCAACACGTTCACTATGTCTTGACAGGGAGTCCACTATACAGGGTGCCCCATTTTAAAAAAATCCACTAAAATAACTTCTAGGGGAAGGACTAAATAAAAAAAAGTGTATAATCACGAAAGTTGCACAATATTTAGGGAACAATCATTTGATGATCTTAAATTTGACCTTGAGGCCAAATTACAAAGTAATTTCAAGGTCAAGTCGGTTTTTCTAATAAGAATACCTATTTTTGATAGCGTATTCGAAAAGCGTGTGATATTTTACGTCCGCTTATGTATTTTATTGACCTCCCAAGGCCATTTGAAAGATTATATTTTAGTTGTAATGCTTATGATTTGCTATGAAAAAAAATAAATAAAAAATTAACATTTTAAAAATGAAGAATTTGTATGTATTTTCGTAGCAAATCATAAACATTATAACTAAAATATATTCCTTCAAGTGACTTTGGGAGGTCAAGAAAATACACATGCGGACGTAAAAAACCAACTTCACCATGAAATTTAACCTCAAGGTCAAATTTAAGATCATCATTTGATGTCACCCTAAAAATTGTGCAACTTTTGTCATTATACTTTTGTTGATTAAGGCCTTTCCCTGGGAGTTATTGAGTAGATTTAAAATGGGTCACCCGGTACGTGATAAAAATTTTATTTATGTATGCTCGGTTTAGATTCCTGTGGAATCAAATTTTTTTTTCTTTTTATTGATTTTTTCTTTTCTTAAAACCGCCTCAACCATCTGCAAGACTAATCTGGGGCCGTCTATCACATAACTTCAAGTTAGTCTTCACAACTTTTGCTCCACTTAGAGCATACTTCCAAATGATGGGTACCTGTCCGTATCCGCCTTTTTAGCTTTCGAAATAGACTCGATAAACCTCTTCCCAAGCTCCCAACTCGGTTCTTCTATTAACATTGTATCGATTGCTGTCTTTGGAGACCAAGGGTCTACTTCTCTCTTTAGTCATCTCCTTCATTCCCCCCACCTACCACACGCAAAGAGAGTGTGTGCAACATCGTCTGCTTCTCCTGGGCAATATAGGCACCCGGGTGACGCAGCCTTACCCATTCTGTGCAGATACTTCCGGAAGTATCCATGCCCGCTTAAAAACTGTGTCAAGTAGTACCTAACCTCTCCGTGACTCCGCATCTTTCGCTTGTTTCGCTTTCCCAAGTAGTCTGCCAACTTTCAAGGGTACAAGCGTTTCCTCCTTTGTCACTATCTCCCTGCCGATTTTCTTCAGAAGATTCTCCTCCGTTCATTTGGGGGAAGGTGAATTGGGATACTACAAGCTATAACTAGGATTGCTGCTTCCGACACTGTTCGGTAAACCAATGCTACTCTTAGTGCTCTCCTGCTCTCCACTTGAGACAGCTGCTTCCGGTACATATCCATGTCAAGTGAATAAATTTCTGCCCCACACAGTAGTACGGGATTGGGTTGACGACATTAGAAGATGTTTCTTGCTGGGCCTCGGACCGCCAATATTAGCTCTTAGTCTGCTTAGAGCTGCTATCCTCTTTGCCGGATTATCCGCTGTTTCCCAGAATGCTAAAAAAAATCAACTTGGCGTCGATTGTGATCCCCAAATATCCGGCAACTCATATTGGTAACCCTGGTTGAATTCTCTTCTCGGTGATTATCGCTATTTCGATTTTATTGAGAGCTAGATCAATCCCGTGTGGCGTGTTTACGGTACGCATAACCCGATTTGGCTTCAGTTGCGCTAACTATGTATCGCGTGCACCGATAAGTATTGCAACATCGTCCGCATATCCCACCAATCGTGTCTCCTCTGGCATTTTGACTCGTAAAAGATCGTTGTATAACGCATAATATAGAGGCTTGGGTTGCTTCTCCTGTAACCGCCATTTCTCGCTGCCCCTCTTCGGTTTCGTAAAGCAGCTCGCGGTACCTTAAATAATTCCTACATAATTTCCTGGATCGCATTAATTGCTGATAACCCCACTCTAAAGCCATACTGTCCAGGTGAGAGACCACCGGCAGCTATGATCGCCGCAGTTAGCCTTGCTCTGATAAACTTTTCGAGGACCTTGCCATTGAAGGTAGCTCTCGGTATCATTTACCTTTGCTAATCATGGTTAGTTTAGCCGTCCTCTAGCGTGAGCTAAACACACCCTCGGAAAGGCACAAGTTATACATATTAAACAACACTTTCGGCTTAAGTTGGAAAACCAATTTTAGAACCTCGCCAGGTATTCCGTCTGGACCAGGGACCTTTTGGTCCTCCATTGCTCTAATAGCCTTCTCCAGTTCTTCTACGGAAAATACCGGAACTTCTAACTCTCGTTCAGTAATCAGCTCTTTCTGGGTGACTGGGGAAAAGAACTCTCACAATATTTTCTGTTTTAGTGGCGCCCAACAAACCTGCTGACTTCTGGGCTCCGAGTTTCTAGACTCCATGGGTCTTTATCTATATCGTCCAGCAGCTTCCTCAAGCATATTTGTGCTCTGCAGCTATGTGGTCGACCATCGGTCGGTTTCTTGCACGTTGTGCCTTCCGTCGTAGTGCCAAGAATTTCTTTCTTTTTCTTGCTGCTACCCTGTATCCTTTATCGTGCATCCCATCCCTTTCTCCAGGCCTCTCGTAAATATCTCGGTGGTCAGCTTTAGCAAGTTCCACCTGCCTGGTTTATATCTTGCTTCATGCGCTAGTTTATGGCCAACATAAAATTTGATGTATTAGTGATCACTGCCGCAGTAGTCCTCCAAGACTCTCCATCCATGTATATGTGGCACAAAGGACTTCGAAGCAAGAGTGATATCCAGAATAGTCTCGGTATACCCTGGGAGGCGAAATGTTGTAGTCACTCCGACGTTCAAAATCAATAGTTCTGGCAACCATCTCTAAAATGAGTATGCCTCTTGTGTCAGATTTAAGCACCCCCCACTCGAGGGTTCTTGCACTAAAGTCTCCACCCACCATTTGACCTGACACCTTTGAAATTTCCTCCTCCAAAATATTTAACTTTATAATGAACTCTGAAATCGCCTCGTTTGGAGTGAAGTATCAGCTGAAGTATGTTGCTTCTATACATTTGACTCAGACGAAACTCCTACCTGCGCCATGACTCTCAACATGTACTTTTTATTTGGGATCCAAATAGCTGCAGTATTAGATATTGCGAACTCAGCAGTAGTAGCTCTGCTCCTTACTCGATTGCCAGCTGCTGCAGAAGACAGTCGGCAGTTTTGCTGCGGTTCATATTTCCTTGTAGGATAATTATCATAGATGGTTCTTGGCCGCCTGGAGAGCATCCAGATACACCTTGCATTGGCTAGATCCCATAACATGGGTTAGGTCTGTCTAATCAACTCCCTTCTCTAGACATAGCACGCAGCGGCTTTTATTACCAGATAACTTTGCCTTGTGATTTTCACCGGAACAATCGTAACACAGCTTGCTCCTGTCTGGCCTGTTGCAGTTCCTGCCTTAAAGGCCTTAGTTTAAGCACTTAAACAGCGCGTGACAATGGCTCTTTTATGCACCCTGCAATATGTACAGCCTATTTTGATTTTCCCTTTTTCAAGAAGCTTACAGGCTGTTCTACCATTCAATACTACTACAGCCATTTTCTGATCCCTAGCGCTTAGGAAGATATTTACCTGTATATTCTCTATCTCCGGAGTTATTACCCTAAGTGCTTCCTCCACTTATGCTTTTTCGGTGTAGCAATCCAGATCACGTATCTCCACCGTTATCCTGTTCCCAAGGTCTGGCCTAACTCCTCTGTGTCTTTTGTGTACTCTTACCTGATTGTTTGCAGTAGGTACGACCTCAGCTGTCTCGCTGTCGGCTGGACGATTTTTGATCTCTTTCTAAATGTGGAATAAATTGGCAAAATGCCAACTGCCTGTGATAACATTTTTAAGTTAAATATATTGTAATTTGCTTTTGTATATATTTCTACAACTAGTACTAATAGCTATAGAGGCAAATTCTAGTCCTTTATTTATCAAATTAGAAGTGGATTAGCATTGGAGATTTTAAATTCCTTTAACTTAGAAATTTGAAAATTATATTTTTTAATAGTTTCAAATAGTGGGACTCAACCCTTGGAAAGAGGTTAATATGATCTTTCACAGATTTCACTATTTTAGATTGATCGTAAGTAAACTTTCTGGTATATTTTCCACGTATTTCAAGGGAAAACTTTTCATTATCCATTTTTAAAAATACTGTAGCAATCTACAGTCCGTTTATTCCTAGAAATTTAAGATTTAAATTTAATATCTGTAGAATAAAAAATAACTTTTGTAGTAGCTTTAAGTTACTGAGAAGTGTGTCCATAAACATTGGTTTACAGACTCGAATGTTGTTTTCTGTTTTACAGCTGCTTGGTTCCGGTAGATAGTAATAGTTATTTCCAACTCGTTCATACATTTTGATAATTTTGCTGGTTCGTCTTGCAGTTGAATTTATTTTTTTTAAAATATATTCTCTTTGTAAAGTTATTTTACCGATTGTCCAAAACCTATCAAACTGTCGTTGCCTAAACTCCAACTAAATGTTCTTATGACAATTTAACCTACAAGGCGGTTAACACACAGGCCCCATCTTCCGCGCTGGAACAATTTTTCATCGAGTGATGAATTGACAGAGTTTCCATTTCATCCAAAGCGGTGACATGTCAGACCTGAAAGTGGTTCTGAAGTCTCGGTCGTGACTGTGGCCGGGTAAAGCCGGTGCGAGTCTCGACTTTGTTTTATTTAATTTAATAATGAGGTTTGTGTGATATGTTAGATCCGAAGGTAGCGTCTTCATATCGCGTCGGAATCACCAATAATGAGGTTTGTGTGACATATCAGATCAGAAGGTTTCCAGTAAGGTATGTTTCGTGCGCGTGTCCTATGTGGATTGGGCGTATGAATAATATGCCAATAATTAATTTCAATTTTACTACACCATGTAGTGCGTGTAGTGCTTTGTATTTCTAATATTTAATTTCACACAGTATAATAATAATGATAAAATCCGCAAAACCGTAAAAGGAAAAATTGAACGGCGCAGAAAAACCAAATATGGACGGTGACGTCTTTGAAACAAATAAGCGAGCGTGTGTCGCGTTAAGTGCACGGATTGTGAGTGTAACTGTGTGTCGGCATTTGAGACGTGAAACCAAAATGGTATAGTCTAAGCAAAAATTCCTGAATGGTTAATTGTAAATCACGACGATAGATGGCGGTAAACAAAAATTTTTAATTGTTGTACTAAATAAAATAACTTTTGTGTTTTATGGTGTCCAATATATTTATTTAGTACAAAGTAGTGTGTACAGATTCAAACCCCAGAATATTATTAATGAGTCGAAATATTCTGTGGTGTCACTACTAAGCTGAAGGAAGCTGTTCAAATACAATTATATTTAATAGTCGAAATGTGTTACATTTCGAATTTCATGAGGATTTCATGAATGAAGTGGTTTCCATTGTAAGTCGATTAAGAAAATTCTTATTTAAAAGTTACAGCATCTTATTGAAAGCACAAAACAATTAATAAAAAAAAGAATTTAAATAAATATCATAAATCAAATTGTTTTCAAATATTTTGTTTTCAGATCAACATCAGATATATCTTCATCAGAGCAAACTAAACTTATTTTATTAACAGTTAAATGTGGCCAAAAATTCAACCCATATCATTCCGCACCCTCCCTTTTTGACAGATCTAGCTCCGTCTGACTCCTGGTTATTCCCGAATCTCAAAAACCGCTCCGAGGACGTCAATAGAGATCAAGACGACGCATTGAATTATTACAGCTTATTGGTGTTCTATATGTCTGCTTTTTTTATAAATACGTCTTAAAATTGAAGTCCCTGTTATATCTGACATATAAATGTGCCTTGAAAAAAAACAGCTCGAAGCAACAATTTTAACCAACTGTGATAAAGGAAACAAATATTTACTACCCGAATTCTACTATCAGAGCCGCCTATAAAATAGACCATGTCACTGTCCTCCGTCAACAGGATATAATCGTATCTCGTAATCAGATTATTGATTTCATTAATTAGTTGTCACATAGTCGTTTTCATATAGTAATCAAATTTCTGTGTGTACATGTGTTAATTCTCTACCATTCAAATGGAATTCTCATTGAATAAAAATGAATGGAAACAGTGAGTAGATGTTATGTAGCTATCAGTCAATAAATGATTGGCAGTTAAAAAATTCCTATTTATTTATAAATATAATGAATAATCGGAAGCTATATTTATTTCGACAGATTGACATCGCTTTGAAATTGTTTGGTAACAAACACGATACATAAGCCTATAGTAAACCCATTTGATTTCTTGAGACACTTTTAAACGTTGTCGATCCACAAATGATTGTCAATGCCCCTAATCTTTTACATTTTGATCATAGCTTTAACCATCTTTTTAACCCCCCCCCCCCACAAACTAATCTAATAGTCATCTCAATATTTTATTAGCTTTTATCATTTTACTATAGTCAAAAAGTAATCATAAATTTATATGTAGTTTCACGAATCTACTGGTACCACAATAAATGTACAAACAAAAAGCCATTAAATATTGGAAATGAGTGAAAATAAAATTGAGAAATAAAATATCTGATTTAACAAGAAGCGGTACAGAGGGAGCTGCATGAAAAATCTATATATTTTTGTCCTGGGATTTTCAGTGTACAGAAACAATAAAAGAAGGATAAACTGGAATAATATTTATTATTACCAAGATAATATTTATGTATTTCTATAAATTATGTAAGTTTACAGTTTCCAAATATGCATGAACAACAATATAGCAAGAAGTAAACTAAAAATCATAAAAGGCTGTTGATACCAATATCCGTATCGTCACCAATATCTACATTAAGTAAAAAAATGTTAGGGGATGGCAAGGATTTATGACGAATTTACATTACTATTCACAAAATTTACATATTTTTGATAAATTGGTAACATTTTTACGTTAAGTTTTCCATTTTCCAAAAAATCTTTGTGCTTTTCATACAAAAAAAAAAAAAACTTGTCACTTTGTGAATATTGAAAATTTGTTATCATGATTTGCTTTTTTTCTTTATTATATTGTATTGTACATGTTATATAAAGATGTGGCAACAAAAGTATCATACCTGCGTAATATATTGTATAAGAAATATTTCTTATCAGTTTCCTTTTTTATTGTATGTTCGGTCGATTAAAATGAAATCGTGTGAACATTATGAATTATATGTCTGCAGCAACTAAAAATTATCGAATGAGTCTATTTGATGTCAATCACAACACTTTATTGAACGCAGATAAGAATATGTAATGGAGAAATTTTCTTGAGTTATTGAAGCAATAAATATGCAATCATAAAAATGAATAAAATTTGATTAATTCAAATGGTGACATAATTTGCAATATCTTTTGAGCTGATGAACTATTTGATAATTTAATTTATAATCTTTGTGTGTGACTTATAAAACTGTCAACGCTTATAGGAGTTCGCTAATTTGTGATTTTTAGTTAATGGAAAAATTTGATTGTTTGCAGCTTAAATCAGATATAATGTTTCTTCAATTCGATATTTTTTTTTGCCAATAAAAGCTGAATATCTTCATATTGCTTTTCAATTTTGGTTATAAATAAGCCGCTGTATCATCTATTAATATTCTAAACCAAACTATAAAGTTCGTTTACAATTAAGCCGTTAATTATCACTGTAATGAAAGAATCATTACCTTCATCAGAAGCGGCTCCGAAAATTAATTTTATCGATATCTGTATAATTGAAGTATCAGAATTGAACAACTGGGCCTAATCAGGTGTTAACATGAACTTCAGCTATTAAAGAGTAATCCCTAGAATATTTGGTTTCCACAAATTGGTTGTGATAAGCTGGTAAAGATGATTTATGATTTTATGATTCCCCTATCTTTAGTAGTATAAAAACAAATACACTCCAAATTCAAAGTTTAACAAGTAACCGACTAAGGAAATTTAAAAAAACCGAGTGAGCAATGAAAAACTTATTATTTCTACTTTGTCTTTAAAAGGAATGTTTTTCCCAGCTAAATAAAAATTTGATCAAACATTCCGGAAATACTTTTCATAATTTTCATTTATGTATTAGTAAAATTTGTCTGTTTACGTTTAGTAGGCGTATTTTACTTGGATGAATGAATTTGTGACTGTTTTTATTATTGACGATTGGAAATATAGAGAAAGCACTACCTATCGGAATAAACTAAAGCTATAACGAGTACCAAAAATTAACATCAGCGCTCGCACAATGACTAAAATCAAAGCAACCTTGACAAAGCTATAGTCTAAAAAATGAAGCTTTTATAAGGGAATTAGAAACGAGGAAAAAACGAAACTTTTCATAGTAAAATACACAAAACATATGGGAAATCACTTTTTTTCCTAAGACAAATTTTTAAATGAAAACGTTACAAATTCTTAATTATGATTTCTGAAATACTTTCATACATGTTTGAATTTCAACACATAAGAATGTCGTTTAAGTAAATCGGTTACATTTTCTTGTAATAATTGATTTATTTAAACCAAAATATAAAAAAAAATTCATAACAACAGCATTCTGGTCAAATTGAAATAAAAGCTTACTACAATTCGTTTGGTCATTAAGTCAATATACAATACATAGATGGCAGTGATAGCCGTAAAAATTTGGTAAAATTGTACCAAAAATAACCACCTGGGAAAATTCAAGTTCAAAAATTATAAGAAAAGCAAAACAAATTCACAAAATATAGGAACTTTTGTTAAATTTGTGATTAAATAACTTTTTTTCGTATTTTTCTGTAGACATTTAAGACATCTTACGTACACTAGTAAAACTAAAGATAAATTTAGCAAGTATTATTTTAATTCTTCAGAGCCAACTTTGATGTGTTTTTCAAAATGAATGTTCGAAAAATATATTTTAGAAATAATTTAATTTTAATATTTCTGCCACTAGTATTTACTTAACACCAATATAGCCTTCTTGTAAATTATTGTTGAAGATATGTAGAAAACTTTTATATAAACATTTTATAATATTTTTGGTTTTTTCATTGAAAAACTTGCAGCTAAAAAGCACCATTTTTATTATGGATTCGTATGGAAATCATTAAAAGTTATACCACTAAAAAAGCTACTAAAAAACACGTCATTTTGATTATGGCTCTATACTCTAGAAGGCTCTGCTAAAATATGGTATAGTGGACATTTTTTGAAGCCGAGCGGCCTCAATTATTTTGTCTAAATCACGGCTCCAATCGTAAATTGTCGATTGCAAAACTAGGCTAAGCGCCTCTTGAGGAAGCAATTGAAAACTATGCTATTGATAATCTGACACTTGGCTCAAATGGGAAGAAAGAATTAGCACTCGTCTTTCTAATTAAAAATTGACGTTATTTAGTGGAAATATCTCCAAAGCATGATTTTAATAATGAAAAATGGTTTTTATCAACAATCCTGAACGTCAAATTATCAGTAAGCTCAGTTAAAGTTGTTCCGCTAGGTTTGGTGCTCCAATCGTCAATTCTTTTGCAAAAAATATTTCCCTTTAAATACGGTTTATTGGTAATTTTTGAAACATTTTATTCCAATCTTAAGAATAGGTAGAGAGTTAATTCCATTCCACTTCTAGATAAAGTGCTTACCACTAGAGCAGTAATAAGTTAAAACATTACTAACCAGCTTGATTTGTCATCATTTCAAAGTTTCGTCTGTAAATTTCCAATTTCTTCGCTGAATTTGATAGGAAAATTAAAAAAATATAATGTCAACTACATTATTTTCCCCCAGACTAAAATCAAGTTTAACAGAATCTAGGTTCATTTTGACATATGTGTCTTGGCCCGAAGAAGCCGTAACCGTCTATTCCATTAAATGAAATGGCTTGTCCGAAATATTCGATACTACTTTACATTATAACGAACAAATTTACATTATAGCGATTGAAATTTTAAACAGTTAAGTGGATCAAATCAAATAATTGTCTCAATATCCCGAAGCGTCCTTCTACGCTATTTGTGATTTAATCAATGCATCGTCTTTACATATAGTATAACCTATAACTTCATGGCTTAAAATTCACTTGGAAAATTCTTTCCACTTGATTCGTATTCGTGTCCAAGAAAAATCGAATTATAATAATGGAGTTTTACATCGCGAATTAGACAAACCCAAAAATCGTCACCTGCATTTTTTATAGACGTCCAGCTTAATATTTTTTAGTAAAATCGTCGACACATGCACTAATAATTATAATATGCTTACACATATCAGAAAGTTAAGCATTTATTCACTTTTAAAACACCGCTAGGCGCCCCACTGAAGCCGTTAGAAAAAGGTGTGTTATTTAAGAATTATTTTGTTCTTATTTTGCGTTAAAAGGCGTAAAACGTTTGTAACGAAATGCTAAGATTTCACTAACAGAAATGACATCATAGGTCTGGTGCTGTATAGGTAGCTGGCTTTCTTGGCTTCCTTCATTGTTTGTTTACAAAAAAAAGTGAAATTATAAACTGGGTGCGACCGTCCGGGATGAGCACTCCACCCCATGCGATCTCCTCACAGTCTGCTGTAGAGACCTCTTTTAGTAAGCACGTCAGAGAACTGCCACAGTAAAGTCTGACTCACATACGCAATTAGGTTTATAAAATGTCTAGATTATTAATTAAACATCAATGAAAAGAGGAAAATAAATGAAACAAAAGTAGTTAAACAAAAAACCGTTCAACTATCAAACGATGAGCTTATTAACTAAAAATTTAATTCACCAAAAAATTAGTCTTTGTCATTCAGACCAACGAAGGTTCTCCGTCGAACTGAAAACCCCGCCGGATTGGCAGGGTTGCCGCTATTCTGCATGTACCACACCTTATCAAATATGAAGTTTCGTTTTTCCGTATATTTCAAATTCAATTACAAACGGTATCGCTAATGGTAAATGGACCGCGTTATCACTCACAACACCGAGAACAATTTTATTCTATTTTCTTGTATCGTTTCCACGAAATTTCACTGCAGAACCGTTTAACGTATACTCTATTTCGGAACACCCCACACAAATTCTTAATATTCTGTTTATTTATGCTAGTCTGTCTGTTTTTTGTAAAAAATTAAAAGTGAATATTCAATTTTTTTCAAAAAACACTCCATTACCAATCCAAAAAAAAATCACTCTTTGACCAGGAATATCATGCTCTTACTGCTCTTGTAGTCACACATTCGTCAACCAACAATGCCGACAACAGAAGAAACAAAAGTCACATCCGCACCAATAACCAATGCTAGAACAGCAGACAAACCAAATTCAAACCAAACAACTGGCTCGTCACGTTCATTGCACGCTCAACCAGCCTAGCAGAAAATATACGAATCAAACAACCGCGCTCATCAAAGAGGCGAAAATCAAATCAAAAAAAATATTACGCAGCTTTCGTCAAACTCCCACTCGCACCGGACCGAAAAGCAAACGACATCAGCGTTGCGCAAACCAATGGTGGCGTAACCGTAGCTTTTTTTAGGTAAAGAAACGAAAATTTGATTTCACATCTGCATCTGCGAAAATTTGTTGATTGTAAATCAGCCTTAATTTGACTACCTGTATTTTATCGTGCAAACTGTTAAATTTGTGTAAGCAGAACTTTATATATGGTGTTGCCCGAGGGTAACACATTTCATGAAATTTCATGACAAATGTGCCATCTTGTTTTGGTTGTCGTGTGCTTGCGGATGGTTTTGTATTATTGTTCACAAATGGTTGATAACTGCGCCATCATTTAGTTTGGTCAAAGCGGATTTTCCCTAGAAAACTCACGGGGGTAGCTTGATGGTTCTTCCAACAAGCTAGTTCAGGTGGTGAGCACTTTAGATCTTTTTTCACTGTTGCGTGGATTCCTATTAAAACTTTTGGGATATTTGAGCTCCAATGAACTTTATTATACTTCTAGCCTTAAGAGCTATTTTGAATTGCCTGAAGAAACCGTTCGACCTTGGCATTAGATTGGGGATGAAAGGAAGTAGTATGAATTCGGTGTGATTACGAAAGTTTGGAAATCGACTATTATTCTGCAAATGTTTTGGCGATCGTTGCTACAGTAATTTCTTTATTTTAGCACGCTTTGGGCCGTCGGGTGAAGCGATCGACATAAGTTTAGAAATCCATTCATCCATTAGACGGGGGAAGTGTTCCTACAATGTATCTACATATTAACAATATTTCGCCCACCGGGGATTACTTTCTTTTTTCTGTTAGGCCGAAAGTGCCGAGATATGTCCAATTTACGTGTAATACGAATGGATAGGCGAATGCTGCCTGTTTGTGTTTCGAAATAAATTTCTAACCCAACTAGTTTGAAAATCTCTAGTTCATTGTTGGAACTTATGTGTCATAAGGAATTAGTAGAGCTCCAAATGCAAGTGAATTGGTGAAATTATTTCTTCAAGTTTTCATATAAATCAGTGTTGGAGGAAACTTTGTGGCTGAGGAAGTTTACAGTGCTTACGTCGAAAATATATTTCCCGTTCTTGAAGTTGATATTAGCTTGGAGTGCTCAAAATAAGCAACTCTGCTAATTTTAACAGAATTATAGTGTTCGTATGTTGTGACAGGGTCTGATAATTGGCACGGAGCGGGCAGTGCTTATCAATGTACACCGTGCGAAATGAGTTGACCCTCATGCACGGTTTATAGGTGTGGAATATTCGCACTGCGATACATTGCGCTAGTGTACACATTATAGTACACATTGTACTGTTTTTTTTGATTTGTCAGTTCGTCGTTTTTTTATTTAATTTTGTTTATGTGAAATAGGGCATGGATAAATTAATCGATTAATTGATTGTCCCATTAATCGGAGACTATTAATCAATTAATCGGATATTGTCGAAAAAAGTATGATTCAATTTATAAAATTTCACTTGTACGTTGGGAATTGGACTAATTGGAAATTTAGTAAAGGCAGCGTTGCAGAAAACCACTGACGATAACTAATTTTCTATTAAAATTTTTCAAAAAGTTTTCGTTTGATCAAGTAAAATCTTTAAATTCTTTACTTAAGTCAGATAATATGAATTTAATGGTTAGAAAATGACTGCGGTTTTAATGAAATTTTATTAACTGTACTGTGCCCTATTAGGTTGCTCAAATGTGATATGTCGTAGGTAAAAATGATGGTGAAGTCCGGTGGACATGCTGTTACCAGTTTATCGATAATATTTTTCAAAGGTAGTTTTTGGTGTAATGCTCGTGGATAGGCGGAGCAATGAGCATTATACTGTGCCTTGCAACTCAGTTTATTTTTGATAAGTTTGCTTAGAAACGGTACCAAATGTCTCACTCAAGAGAAAGGGTAGGAAAGAAAAACGAGCGCACGAAATAGATTCAGAAAACTGCGAGTTATTTATTAAAAGCTTTATAAGGGTTTAACTTTTAATTTAAATAAATTAACAAGCTCTTAATAAACCAAAATTTATGACAGTTTATAGCCAGTTAATATAAAATCTACCAGTTTTTAGTGAGTTGTATTACAGCTGTAATTGCTACTGTATTACTCTTATAAACTCACTAGCAGTATTATTTGGCTAACTCTAATATAGAAACTATTAAAGCTTTATGTTGTCTCTTGGAGCCTTCAAATAGAGCTATCAGCTCTTTAAAAGATTAAATTAAACAGTGCTGCAAACATACTTTAAAGAGCCACTGTTTTTTACACTAAAGCTTGAAGTGTGCATCCTACTTTTCTATAGCAATGCCAGAACTAGTAGCTAGCACAATGTTATTTGGGTATAGGTAGTGTAGGGTCCCGGATTAAAAAAATCATTTTAGAATTTTATTTCCATAGTACATGTCGAATTTCATCATAATCAGTTAAGGAATACCCAAATTCTATCCTAACCGGCGATATTCCAGGACTATATCTAAAATAAATTGAGAATTCCATTTCAATATCAAATGTCAAATTTCACTAAAATCCGTTTAAAAATTGCTAAGTTCCATCCTATTAGAATGGAACTTAGCAATTTTTAAACCGATTTTAGTGAAATTAGACGTTTGAGATTGAAATAGAATTTAAAATTTATTTTAGATATGGTCTTGGAATATCGCCGGCTAGAACTCTATTTAAAAATAATTTTTGAATCCCAGCTCCATCTCACATGCCAAATTTCATCATAATCGGTTACGAAATAGCCACGTTCCATCATAATTGGCCAAATTCCAGAACTTCATCTCAAAATCATTTTAGAATCCCACATCCATGGTATCTGTCGGGATTTATAGTTATCGGTAGAGAAATAGCCAAGTTCCATCCTAATTTGTAATATTCCAAAAATTTAAATAAAACTCGTTTCAGTCAGGATCACTTTTCATCATGCAGCTTTAATATAAAACACAGTGTGTAGGTTTAATGTGCACCAGTTCAATAATGAAACGCAGTGGTTAGATTTAACAGTGCACTACACCGCACCGTGCGAATTATCAAACAGACCCACAGTGTCAGATGTTTTTTTAGGAGTCGACAAAGAAATGGATTTGTGTTGGTTAGGGCAATTAAGCCGCTGGACCAGTCAACCTTTTATGTATTTATGTTTATGAGAATATAGGCGCCAATGAGTGGACGATTTAGATCTATTAGGAAATTAAAAGAATTAAAGGAGTTCATGTGTAACTTTCAATTTTTAAAAAATTATTTCGCAGAGAAATCGAGTCTGGACAGGATAAATGATTGAATCAGGCCATCAATTATTTGCCAAAACTTCTCTATTTTAAGATTTTTCGAAGGTTTTTACGGTTTTAGTTTAATCTGAGTGTTTTAATATGTTTGGTGACACTATTTCTACCCTGCTTAGTCTTCGTCATTACCTACCATAATGTTATTTAACTTATTCCTGCTCCTAAGTTTACATTTTTCGGTTCTCAATAATCGGAAGAGGGACATATATTTGGGACCTCTATTCCATTTAAACGATTAGGAGGGGGTTCATTTAAATTCTTGATTCTCGACAGTAAAAATGAACTCAAATAGCATTTTGCAATCTGATTTTATGTATGTAAATAAGAATAACTATGGAAATTCGATTACAATCTAAAGTAAATTCGAAAGATGTTGAAAATAAACTTTTATCACAATTATGATGATTAACATAAAAAAAATACACAACAATTGTAAAATTCAAACACGTAGATATAGCAAACAGCTCAAAAGATCGAATAACATTTGGAAATGGGAAAAATGTGAAATACAAAGAAAGCTATTTGGCAAGTACTCCTTGACACCAAATCACTATCTGTGGAACATTGATTTAATTCGTGCACCCAGAATAGACAGATAGAAATCAATTTATTTTAACGTTGTATTTTGTATACGCGTATGTATGTACAGTTGAACAGTTGACATTTTTTGTTCTGTTGTAAGTCTAATTTTTAAATTTCCTTTTACTATTGTAAGGTATTCTTATGTTAGAAAGCAAAAAATTTCTCCCTTAATGATGATGGTTATACGTGCGTGTGTTTGGTTTTATAGCGGGAAATATCTGTCTGTTTGTTCCTAAATTTGATTTGTTCAACACAAAATATAAAAAATATAAAATCCACATTGTGTGTTCAATTTTGTGTATGCGTGGTTTCGTATATACTAAAAAATTTCACCCAAAATTATTAACTGTCACACCATACAACAAAATTATTACAAATTTATTATTGTTGGGTCTTAATTTCATGATTGCTGTCTTGTGTCTGATTACTCTTTAGATTAAGCACCATACAAATATCTTAATAAATTGTTCACCATTATTTTTTATTTGTATACATAATATTACAGTTCTTATATGTTATGTGCACCATATTGTGTATAATACATAAAATTAGGTTGAATATCAATATCCTTACGTGTTCCAACACGATTAAATATTTCATATAATAAATTAATCGAGAATATCATTCGAATTTTATATCTGGAACTAATTGTATACAATGTTTCGCAATAATTGAATTTATTAAACAAATTAATGAGTTAAAGAAATATGAAATTCTCTTCGAACCTGTGAAAACTTATATAGGTTTTGCACTCCAAATTCAACCTTTTAAAAATCATGGGCCCTATTCCACATCCATTTTCCACATGTGGACATCTGTCAAAATTCATAAAAATTGAATTTTTTCGATACTAACGGAATATTTCCGAATGGGTATAAGCAGGTGGAAGAAATCCCCCATATAGGAAAATGTCTATGCCCCATACGTGTTTTATATACGAATTCCAATTTCCTATCGTTTTGATGAATTTTGACAGATATCCGCATGAGGAAAATGGATGTGAAATTCGAGAATAGGGCCCCAGGTTTATCAATTTACAATTCAATTTCATTTTCCAACTCAAATTCATCATTTATGAAAATATCCCATTAAAATTAAAAACATCGGATTGAAGTCTTTTGACTTTTGTTCTCTGATAATTCTTATTTAGAATTTTTGAGCTTCTTTGTGACCAATATTTTTGAGATTATTTCGAAATTCAGTGATGAACCAGTAAAAACTTAATTGTTTGTACCAGTAAGCGGGTGAGAAACTAAACTTGCTTGGCACTTTAAATGTCTAATTCTTAATAAAAATTCTATATTTCAAAAAGGTTGTAAAAATTATCTAAATATTGACGAATTTCTAAGTTTATACTAACTTTAAAGATTTAGATCTTTAAACTCCCATTTTCCATTTTTACCTTCGCAAATCCGCAATAATTTTATTAAAATCTAATATTCTTGCATTACAAATCTTCTAAATTTTCCTAAATGTCATAGTTTCTTTTCTTTCCAAACTACGTTATTAAGTTGGTTAATTTCTAAAATCGATAATTCCAAATTCAATATAAATGATAAATTTGAATTTAACGATTTTTTAAAATTTGTAGAAAATGATGAAATGATTTGTTTTCTGTTTGTGCAGAATTCTTAAATTTGATAAACTCTATATTTATGCCCCAATTCCACTGTGAAAAATTGACTGAACTGACTTGAAGTTGGAAGGAGACAGAAAAAAATAATCCATCAGAGTAACAAAGACAAAGCATTTTGTTATTGTTTTTTTTTATTGACGATTGTAAAAGTAGAGAAAGCGCCTCTCGAGGAAAAAAGTTAAAATGAGGCAACTGGCAAAATGACATTTCTCATAAATGCGACAAAAGAAAATTTTGCCATCCGGTAATTAAAAATTGTTTTTATAATTCAAAATCGGAATTATTTACAATTATTAGCAATCTGGTAGGTAAAAATTGTGATTACAGTTCAAAATTGGAATTGTTTACAACAATTTCGAACCTCAAATTATCAGCTACCTCAGTTTAAAAATTTTCCACTTGGTGGAATCTGTGATGCTCTAATCGTCAATAGCAAGTTTTATGAATACATTTTGACAGTAAACAAAAACATAACCAAAATATATATTCGATTATTTTCACGTTTTAAAATAATCTAAAAAATTAATTATTCTTAATACTCATATCAGAATTATTTTATTCAAATTATTTCCGTTGTAAAATACAAAATTAAAAAAATCTTTCCGATAAAAATGCCTAACTATTAAATTTATCAGTCTGTGCTAGAAATATTTTTCATCGGTACACAATAATAAGCGTGTTCCATTGGCGCTAGCAAACTACTCGCAAGTACTTTTATCTACTCGCAACTACTCATGCTCAAGTGATGGTGTAGTTGTTAGAAGTAGTTACGCATATAATTAACGAAAGAGGGATTTTACTTTAAAAAATTCTAATAGAAGGCTCTATACCAATTTTAGTTGTGTGAAACGTCATTTTTTAACCCTAATCCAACCAAGGTGTGCCTTTTTTTGGCTCGTTTGATAAATGCATCGATTTCTAAAATAATGTTAATTTAGTTACAAACTTGTATGTATTTTATTTTGAAACATTTCCATACAACGTACTTGACATCTATTCATTCTCTGCAAAAATTTAGCATATTATTTGACTAGAATTTGAAGTTACTAACATAACAAAAATATGTTGGTTTGATTAGGGTTAAAAACAAAATTTTTTTGTTTATATTTGTGTTTGTTTGTTTCTTGATTTATTTTTTACCGTCCTACCTTACGACTGGAGTAGCCGAATCGAGAACAAGCGGCTACCGTTCCGTCTTTGAAAAACCAACTGCACATTGCATTGCTTCCTCCCAACCTGTAGTGCTAACATGAAAGGTGGGTCGGCCCATGGATTCTGCACTCTCAACAGGGGGTCATAGATGTGTTCATCTTCATCACCGATCCTAATCAGATGATGAAAAATCCCTTTTGCATCCCGCCCCTATAGGGATTCGAACCCGGTACCTCTCGATCCAACCGCCGCAGCTTTAACCACTGCGCCGTTTGCTCGGTTTATGATTGTGATACGACGCGCAATTGTTAAATCGTAAAAATATTTTAATTATTTATTACTTATTTTGTATTTTAATGTTTTATTACTTATTTTTATTGATTATTATTAATGGAACAACGTATCTTTTTTTAAATCTAGCAGTTTTATTTAAATTGAGGTTATGTTTTACTACTGTCACAAAAAATTGCGTTCCATTGAACTCACAAGTACTTGGCAGTAGCAAATTGTTTCCAATGGAACACAGTGATTTATGTACATGTATAAAGACTGATTTACATTCAAAAATTTTCGCAGATGCAGATGTCAAATCAAAAATTTGTTTTCTTTATACATAAAAAATAAATTTAAACAAAAAATGTCATAAACCAATTCTAATGATTGGTTTTCTTATTTATGTAAGCTTATTGTATTTATTTATTCACGCATCGGCGATTCTACAGCAAAAAGATGAAACACAACATCTGCAAAAAATAGTAGACGACGCCTTTTGGATTTGTTTCTCGGGTTTCAATTGACTTTTTTAAGCAGATGATTATTTTTTCTGTTTTTGTCTTTGTACTTTTTCCTATGTTGTGTTTCAATTTTTTTTGCGGACATCGAATGTCATTGAATGTAAATCAGCTATTAGTTGAACTGCCATACAATTTTCTCGATTTGATATTTTTTTTATTTTCGATTTCAGTACACTAACACAGACACACATGTTTTGTAAGTAAAATCTTGACTGACTCCATTGTGTGTCTCGTTCACACAACCACCGATTTTATATTTTTATCTCAAGTTATTTTTACTGACAAACTTTAAAGGTTTTTGCTTTTTAAATTTCTGACACTTAGGGTAAATTTTAGAGTGAACTTCAGCGTTAGTTTAAGAGAGTGTTTTCCAGTGAATTTTAGAGTGATGTCTAGGGTAGGTTGAATTAAAGGGTACATTTTAGGGTGAATTTTAAGTAAAATTTTAGTGTAAATTTTAGAGTGACTTGTAGGTTGAATTTAAGAGTTAATTTCAGAATTTAAGGCTTTGTTGTACGAAATTTTTTTTTTTTTTTTTTTTTTTTTTTTTAATAATTTTATTTATGATAACAATAAAATTTTTTACAAAGTAACTAGTCATTTTTGACTAACAGCGTTTGGCTCTGACAATATAATAATAAAGCACTCATATGTGTTCTTTACATAAAGTGTTGTTTTGGTTGATGTTGCATTGTGCGGACTATTCAGGCAACTCAAAAGGTTTTAGTCTTTTGAGTCTTCTTATTATACCCTCTTGATGAAGTAGTCTTGCAGCTTCGATGTTAGGGTGATGATGGAGCCTCTCCTGGTGTTTTTCAGCACATTTCTTTATTTCACTTGCGACTGTGTCTATTCTGAGATCTCTATGAAGGTCACTATTACGAGTGTACCAAGGGGCATTTACAATTCCTCTGAGGACTTTATTTTGAAATCGTTGAACTATCTGTTGATTGCTGATTTTGGTGCATCCCCATAGTTGAATACCATATGTCCAGACCGGCTTGAGTACTTGTTTATAAAGCATAAGTTTATTATGAATGGATAACTGAGAGTTTCTTCCAATTAACCAGTACATTTTTCTATATTTTAACTGAAGCTCTTCTGCTTTCTTTTTCACGTGTACTTTCCACTTTAACTTTGCATCAAGGTTCATACCAAGGTATTTTGCTTGATTGGCATGTGGTACAGAGATATTATTAAGAGTCACAGGTAGTGGTTCTATTGATCTATTAGTGAAGTTAATGTGAGTAGACTTCGATTCATTCACTTTAATTCTCCACTTAGCTAGCCAATCTTGTATATTATTTACGGCTATTTGTAGTTTGAATGTGACTTCACCGATTGTGTCACCAACAGCTAGAATTGCAGTGTCATCTGCAAACGTGGCGATAGTTGTATTGCTCGTCTGCGGTATGTCGCTAGTAAACAGTACGAAAAGGAAAGGCCCTAAGACACTCCCCTGCGGGACTCCTGCTTTAGCTTCTTTAATACTGGAGTAAACTCCTTCCTGTTTAACTCTAAAATATCTCCTTTTCAGGTATGACTTTAGTAGTTTGCAATACTCAAATGGCAGAGTTTTCTCCAATTTAAATATTAAATCATCTAGCCAGACTTTGTCAAATGCCTGCGCTATGTCAAGAAATATGGCTGAACAAATCTTTTTTTCCTCTAAGGATTTTTCTATTATATCTGTTATTCTATGGACTTGGTCGATTGTGGAGTGTTCCTCTCTAAATCCAAACTGATGGGACGGAACAGCTCCTGATTTTACAACTTCTGGTTTAATTCGTTTTAATAACAATCTCTCAAATAGTTTTGACATAGTTGGAAGAAGTGATATTGGCCTGTACGAGGCCAGTTCACTTGGTGGCTTACCTGGCTTAGGTATCATTATCACTTCCGCAAATTTCCAAGATAGAGGGACATAACGGAGTCTGAAGGAAGCATTAATTATGTCCGATATTTTTTTAATAGCTTTATTAGGTAGTTGTTTTAGAATCTCTCCAGTTATCAGGTCATATCCTGGTGATTTTATAAGTACTACATGGTTCTTTATTACTTGTTTTACTTCTTTAGCATTAGTTAATGGAATTTCCTGTCTCAGGATAGTTGTTTGGTTTTCGAACAATATATCCTGTTGGTTAAGTGTTGTTGAATTTGGCTGAAAGGTACGCTCGAGATGATCCGCGAATTCTGCTTTTTCTTCTTTGCTTTTAGCCAGGTGACCATTATTTGTTCTTATTGGTGGTATATGCATAACTGGCCTTTTCAAATATTTGGTTGCTTTCCACAATGAATAATCACTACCTTTATCATAGGTGAGAGATTGTAGGTATGAATTTATTGATTTATTTTTAAATTCCCTTATTTCTCTACGTATTCGTTGTGTTAAATTATTTAATCTATTTTTGACGGTTGGGTCTCGTGTACGTTGCCACTCCCTACGGGTACTTCTCTTCTCTATAACTAGTGATTTAATTTCCATTGGATAGCATTTGCCAGCTATTTTTTTGTTTGTTGTGTTAGTACTTTTCCACGCCGCTACCTGTATGTCCTTGACGAGCTTCTCCACCTCCTGTTCTAATGTTTCTTCTGATGAAAGTTGTGTGTTTAAAATGATGCTATTGTTTAGTTCATTCCTGAACTTTTTCCAATCAGTATATTTATTTGTTAACAGTGGCTGTTTATCATTAGTAATTATTGTATCACTTATTATCATTAAAATAGAGGAGTGGTCAGATGTGGAGTCCAATCCTTCCTGCACTTGTATATAATCAACCGGGATTTTTCTTGTTATAAAGAAGTCAATTAGGTCTGGTGTTTTATTTTGATCACTGGGCCAATAAGTTGGTTTTCCAGTAGAATGCCAGTTGCAGTTGTATTTAATTATTGCTTGATGAAGCTCTTTCCCTTTAGTTGTGGTTAGTCTTGATCCCCAGTCAGTATGTTTAGCGTTGAAGTCACCCCCGACTACAAATTTTTCACCGAGCTGCTTGAAGAACTGAGTATAAGCATTCTCTTTGATGTTATATCTAGGTGGGCAATATATTGCGGATACCACTAACTTGTGGTTGCGGGTATTAATGCTAACGCTAATTGCTTGTATTTCATCACTTTCAAGTTTTTGTTGCAGATGGTATTTAATATCTTTTTTTATAATCACGGCACTGCCCCCTCGTGCATTATTATTAGGATGAACTGCTGAGTGAACTTCGTAGCCGCGGATTTTTATATGACTTTGAGTAGTAAGGTGTGTTTCAGATAATAAACATATATCTATTTTTTCTAAATCAAGAAATAGTTGTATTTCATTTTGTCGTTGCAATATACCATTGCAGTTCCATGCAAGAATTTTTAAATTATTTGCCATGTTTTTCGAGTAGAGTGAGCCTTTGTAGGATTGATATAAGGGCTTTTTCTTGCTTTTCTTCTTGTGAACTAAGTCTATCAAGAATATCTTGTAGTATTTTATTAGTTTGGTTATTATTTGAATCATTTAATAAAAGAGAACTATGTTGTCTTCTCGAACTTCCAGTAGATAGTACATCAGCAAATGTTACATTTGGATTAGTTCTTGATGGCTGGATTAATGTTTGGTGTGGCCTTAAATTTGTAGGTATTCTTGTTGAGGCTGAGTTAATTTCTGGCCTGGTAATTATTGAAGTTTCCCTTGTTTTGTTGCGAATTTTTTGCAGCTCTTTTATAACAATGCAACCTCTGTAGTTGGCTGGGTGTGTCTCTCCACAGTTAACACATTTTGGTGGGGTGTCTTTTAGTTTCGTACATTCAGCCGTACGGTGTTTTCCTACACATTTCACGCATCGGGGCTCCTTATTACAAAAGTTTTGCGTGTGTCCGTAGACTTGGCACTTTTTGCACTGGGGGATCAGCTTAGATTTTTTAACTGCTTCTATTTGCACTTTCATATGGAGTATTTCGCTGATTGCATAAATATTTTTAATGTCTTCTGTTCTTTCAAAAGACAACATATATAATGGAAGAGGTGTTTTGTCACCTCTTTTTAGCAGCTGTGTAACTTCTTTAATTTTGTATTTTTTCGCCAAAAGATACTCTTTTATCTCTTCTGGTTTGCATGAAGCGTGTAGCTTCCTAGAAATGACTTTGGTTTGCCTTGTCTGCTTATCTTCGTAGGAATACCACGCTGTCTTTTCTTCGTTAAGAGCTCCTGTTAACTTTCTATAGCTATCACTGTCTGTGACATTTATTTTGATATCACCACTATTTAACGCTGTAGCTTGAAACTTTATATGATTGTTGTCCATGATGTTTCTAATACTCTGATAATTATTGCAATTAGATATTATTACTGGAGGTGGCCGTGGCACTTTTTTCTCTAGTTGTACATTCTTACTTCCGGTTGGGAGTTCATTACTTGGCCGTTTCTGTTCCGACGGAACCTGAGCTTTATCCTCCTGTTGCACGTGCCTACTTCCGGTTGGAAGCTGCTCAACTGATTGTTTCGAATCGGGTGAAATCTGTGGTGATTTACTCATCTTACGTTTCTTATTTTTTTTGTTACGGTTCAGAATCCATCCCGTTTCTCTATTGAGTTCTTCCTCGTCTGTTTCATACATAACCTCTATATGATCATTGGTGTTGTTTATCTTAGTGGTTTCTTTCTCAGACATTACTGCATTTAGAGCATCTTTTAACTCCTTGTTTTCTTGCTGTAAGTTTTTGAGGTCTTTGTTTAGATTTAACGTTAACTTTTCTATTTCGTAAATCTTATTGCGCAGTTCTGCGTTATCCCTTTCTAAGGTGTTCGCTATTGGTGGTGGTGATCTACCCACCCTGGATTGTTGTTTAAATGGGTTGGGTTGCCCAAAAGGGCTGTTAAACAATGATTGGCTCACCCCAGAATCCTTTGAGCCAGCCTCGTTAGAGGGTGGATTTGCCAGCTGATTAGCTGGGTTACCACCTGGGGTACAATTTCCTGAATCCGTTGTACTCATTGTTTTTTTTACTGGTCATAAAGCATCTACCACTCTGACCAGTACGAGTTGGTAGTGGGTCTGGTTTGAGAAGATCATTTACTAAATTCTCGATAGTCAGTTATACCGCCGTGTCTCGGTCGCCAGAGCCTCGTTAGTTATCTAGCAGGGTGCACCACGTGCAGGTGAGGATGACATTTGGACTATTTGTAGACCAATTACTTAAGCCCCCTTTCCCACCCCTTGTTGTACGATGAAGATGTTTGTATTTTGGAAAACAATATTTTCGAATTTTTCATTCCAGGACTTTCAAAATCTGTTAGGAAATAGCACAGTTCCTTCCTAATTAGCCTCATTCCAGAACTTCTTATTAAAACCATTGCCCATTTCAATTGTAAAAGTCTAATGTCACCATCGATTAAGAAATATTTAGCTAAGCTCCATTACCCTTTTCATACTAATTGTTCTTATTCCATAATTAACTGTGAATCCCAGTTATTGAAATTACTCCAAAATTCCAACCAAATTTATTCAAATCCGACGAAAAACGCCAAAAAAATGAGTTTGTCCATAATCACTTTTCATGACGTTTTAAAAGATCTTAAGACCGAAAAGAAGAGAGAATCCGTTCGGCTATCTGGATGTCTGAACATCTGGACGGCTAGATTTCTGGCTGGATGTTTGGATGTCTGTACCGATATTATCTCGACAACGGCTTGTCCAATTTTGATTTTTTCTCGTAAATCTGTTTTTATGGCCAAAACGGAGAATTCAGATGCTTTTGAATTGATCGAAATCCACGTGTTTATTTACGTTTTTCCACGTGGTTTTTGATTCACGTCGACCATTTTTATATGTATTCGATCGATTTTCAGATTGACTTGGGGTTGGGTTAGGGTTGGCTGAACAGTTCAGTTGTAGTCAGTAGTGGAATCATTTCAATTGAGGTTTGAGCTACTCAAGTTAGCTTCAGGTGATTTGAGTTGAGTTCATGTACGCATGTAGTTTTTCAGACCATGTTGATTTGGTAGTTGAGTTGGGCGTTGAGTTTGATGGTTAAGTTAAGTACTGAGTTAACGGTTGAGTTGGCTGTTAAGATGGGTTTGGTTAAATATTGAGTCAGCAGTTCAGTTGAGATTTTTGGTAGCGTTGAGTTTGGGGTTGATTTGAGGGTTGACTTGAGCGAGGAGTTCAATAAGGGATTTATTTAGGGTGAGTTGAGTTGGAATTAGTTTAATCGGAATGAGCGGTGGTTTATACAAAAACGGCTCTATAGCCATACGTCCTCGATTTAGCTACTACAGCGTAAAGTAGAACGGTAAAAGTGAACTTTGAAACAGTTGGGAGCATAAATCATTTTACATTGTTAAATAAAATACTTTTTTATTATTTTTTAATTAAAGTAAAACTATTTTAGATTTTGACTACACAACATAAACATTTTTTGATAGTTTGATCCGCTCCGTTAATTTATGTGGTTCCTAATTTATGTGGTCGGGTTTCCTGTTGGTTGGTCAATTACACCTGAAAGAGAGCAGCAATCAAATAAAAATCAAAACATTCTAAAAATGTTCCTATACATACTCGTACATAATGATATGCTATACATGTTATAATGGCTTTTTAATACGGGTTTATAGGTGGTTCGTAAAAAAACAAATTTATTAGCGAACGAACTTATTTCTATACGAAAATTTCACCTCAAGGTTGTAACGATGAACTGGTCGTCTTAGAAGGCCTAGCTAAGCGAGGCATTAGTTCAGAAAGCTCAGATGAGCACATACAGTTAAAACACACATAAAATTCCTACATTCCATCAGTGGGAGAGGGAGTGAAAGGAGGAAGAGCAGCTTGGTGAGTTTTAGGGGCGCTTGCACAAATATGCGAATTATATATTCCAGTATTATGTACATTTAGCACATTTTTAGGAATTCTATGGAAGTAAACTAAATTTCATTATTGCGAAAATATCTCAAGCATTTGGCAGCCCTCACCCCTGACTTATATATTTATTCAGTCCAAGAGATCATCGTGGTGATTGTAAAACCTAGCATCAAACCTAGCAGAATTAGAGTTGTCGAAGATCGAAAACAATGGAGAATAGTTGTCGGTTTTCCCAGGAAAAACGCAGGATTGAAACTTCTGGGTATTATATTCAACCCTGTTAATGTTATAAGATCTTGCTCTAAGCAAATCACATAGAAACTCTTCCAGCGTGAACTTTGTTTCACGAGGTAGTAGTAGAATACGGGAAACAGTAAGATCAGGAGAGAGTTCTGTCATCAGCATAAGAATGAATAGGATTGAGAGTTAATGATATAAGATAATTAACAAAGATTAAAAAAAGAGTTGGGGACAAGATGAATCCCTGAGAATCAGGAACATTTAATGTGTGAGCTGAGGATGTCCCACCATTCACCACCATTTGAATTTTGCGAGAGGAAAAAAAAATTCTCAATCCATGAATTTAGAGATGGTATTAAGGATATTCTGCTCCCAAAGAAGCTTTCTTGACTTTTTTTTAGCAAACATACAAAATGCTCGACCGCTGTTAGAAGATTCCAAAATTTTCCGCATTTCATGTCTTACTTACATTTCTTTTAGCCAGCCTGAACACAATCAAATTTTCGGGTGTTGGATCATTTAAAAGCCGACTGAACCGCCTTTTTTGTTTACGGCTGCCTTTTCTACATTCGCCATTAAAGCAAGGATTGCGCGGCTGTTTAGATTTGGCTTGGCTGGAAGGAATAAGCTGTTCTGTTCCTGTAATGATAACTGTGCATAAAATTACTGCCATACCAATCCACCGCCTCACCACATGAAGAAGAATGTGTAATCCTATTTTCATTGTGGACATTAAAATCATCCGCCACAACAATTTCTGCGTTTGGTTATTTCTGAAGGATTTGCTCGATTGAGTCTAAATGAGTTTCAAAACCTGCATGAGCTATGTAACTTAAAATGTTCTCTGAAAGAGCCGGCCGGTAAATTGTTAAAAAGAGTAATTTCCATACTAAGTAAACAATTGGTTAAGTCCTCAAATTATTTGACTTTGTGGTATATTGTATTTAGTGAGAGCTGGTTTATGGCATTCACTATAATTTGTTCAAATTTCATTATACATATATATTTATAACTGATGAATTAAAATCATAAAAAATGGAAAATGATTATTTCGGGTTTTATGTATGCAAGTAATTTCAGGACCGAAGTTCGGATCACCTCATGAGGCTTCAGCTCCTAATATTTTCTACAAGTGTACATCTGCTAGTGACATCTGCCTATTCACTGCCAAATATTTCTACAAACCCCAGCATGATTGAGTACATTTCAAAGTCGCTTTGGGGACAGCAGTGTGATTTATACAAATGATCTTTAAAATTATACAAACAATTCTTAGGTCTCATCCTGTAGATGTCTAACCTGTCATCCCAGGAACTCTCCACTATGCTACCCAAAGTCTCAAATAATTTAGTCCTAATATTTACTATCGGCACAGTAAATAACTGTTAAAAAATGTGGTATGAGGTTAATATGCCATCTAGCTCCGTATATGGTATTCTAAGAATATCTTAATTTCATCAAATATTTCTGGAGATGGCAAGAACTCTTCCTGAACTAGCTGAAAATCGGTTTTTCTTCTTCTCATCTGTGGATAATGTTGATATGGTCGGTGGCCGGTTGATGTTACATAATTTCAGTTTGAGTTATAAAATGGATAGAGTTTTCTATTCCAACAATAAATATGATGGATCCAAACAAGAAATGGTTTCGATTATTTGGGCGAGCAATAGATTTGGTTAAAAAGATAATATGCCTACTAATCCAGGCGAGTATTACATTTGAGTTCAGCAGATATGAATATACTAAGTACATATAACTTAATTTCAATATTCTGGCATAAGTACATTTACCTGACTTTTCTAAAGACATCCGACGTATTGGTTTATTTTATGAGAGTAATCTGCATGGAAGAGCACTTCATTTGGCATGTTGCCAGTAAAGGATTTTTGACAAATTGAATCAAGAGTAGATGCTTCCTGGTTCCCGCTTAACTTTATTTAACGATCACATAACTTGAGATCTGAGAATATCAAAAATAGTAGTTTTTGCTCTTGATATGGATTTTAAAGAAAATCTAAAACTGGAAATTTGGAGACGCATTTTGTCGTTATTTCACTGATGTATCACTTTTTGGATTTTTTTGTACGCCAAGATGGCCTCGATTTCAAGTTATGCAGTTTTAAAATTTATAATATGAAATTTAAGACGATCGAATTCAGCAGATTTGCAAAGATATTGAACTTGTTTTTGAACAACCCTGAACATTAACAATGATGACATAAAGGTTTTCGACTACTGTGTATTTTTAATTAGAAGTCTCTTAAAATTGTATGTTTGGTTCCTTCTTGATCAGGTTGATTCAAAATTTGTGTTTTATTACAGTATAGGTGTTTTAAATCAAATTAAATTGTCTATGAAACGTATACAAATAACCGACTCACTCAACGATTTAATTCAGCCGTGCACAAATAAATTTTTAATGGCGTTTACATTATCTAAAAATCTTTTTGACAGATTTTGTAAATCCTTCGGTTAACGGTTTATGGTCAGTCTTTATCGTGAACTAAGAACCGTACTCATTAAACCTAAATATCTCGGCTGCTCATTTTGTGGTGATCATTTGTTTTTGAATTGTCCCCCAACCCAAAACTGTACCAAATGAAAATTCAATGAAAAAAAAAATAATAATAAATCAAGTGCCGAATCGAGTGACCTGATTATTTGATTTGTAAGTCGTTTCCGGGCTGTCCAACGGAATATTAAATGTCTCTAGAGATATAAGAACTTTTGAAGTTTTCAATAATGACTTCATTTGGGTTTATATTGACAACGTTTATTTGTGCTTTCAGCGTTAAAGGTCGGATTAAATAATTTCCAACATTATATACACCTGGCATTATTTCTTTGGATCTGCATAGGTTTCTGGTATTTATGTGAGTTGATACAGCTTGCCCCCAAGGTAAAGGTATGTATGCTTGTTAGGCTGTTGAGAAACTTGGTTTTATCCCCTAGAAAGCTTATCTCAGAAGTGCTAAGCAAATATATTTTTTTTTAGAATTCCACCATCAACTTTTGATGAATAAACTTTCTTCATCTGTTTTGGTTTAGTGAGAACCTCTTTATTTTCCTTAAAGTTGTTCGAGGAACTTGATTTATAATAGACAGCCAAGGCGTAGGTCCGCGTAACCATCGAGGCGAAATTCGTTCGTATTTTGTTTGATTTTTATCTCAACTCGACTAAATGCTAATCAAAATCATTCTGCCAATATCAATTGCTAATATCGCTGATTTGTTGAGTGTTTAGTCTCATCGATTGTGTTATCTTATGTTTCACGTATTATCTTGGATACCGGATGCAGTTTCAATTACTTTATGTTAATCAGTTGTTATAATTAAGCTTCATGAACCACAAATGTATGAACGTAAATCGTCTTCTTCATTTCATCGTCACGCGCCACAAAATCCAATTTTACTTACGTTTATTTTTGAGTCTATTTGTACATAATAAAACTGTACACTCAGGTTTCGGTAAAGAAACATTTTTTTCTTACTCAATCATAATTCTTTTTTTGCATTTATTCAAATTGAAAATGCTTCATCGGGGTGATTATTCAGTGAATAAGCAAAAAAACGTAGCACATGCACTGTAATTGGCACGTGCGGTATACACAGGTATTCAAACGTGCCTTACTTTTTTGCAATAATGCAATTTTTTTTTTAATAATATACAGAAATATGGGTGGGGGTGTGATGTGATTTTTCGGTTGGTTGAAAACATGCTTTATGTTTGATTTTCCTCTTAACTAATTCGGTTGGTGATAAGTTGTTTGCCTTTATCGAGCTTTCAGTTTCTGTTAAACTCATCAAAAGTCAGCCAGGGGGGCAAAAAGAGGGGGGGGGTAATCTACACAAATTTTAAGTCAAAAATTAAATTTTTTTTCTTCTACGAAGAGAACCAAAAGCATGGTAAATATGACCCTGTAACAAGATACTAATACTGAAGCACCGAATGGTGGAGTTGTGTCGATAGCCTCGTAAGAGGCAGCAAGGGAGCATGTGGTGTTAATCACCATTCTCATCTTTCCGTTAACAACGTCCACCAGCCTTAACTTATTTTGACAATTATTATATTACTGTTTTCACCTCGATTCCCCATATCGAGTTGCAATTGGTAATTCACGTTTTGGGTGCTATGGCTCCCATCCCAAAATCATTATACATTAGAGGGATGAGCTCACATTTATTGACAATCAATCCAAATTCAGTTATCAAGATCTTACCTGTGGTACCCTTTTAACCCACACCAATTTCCGCTACCTGACTGAGCTGCAGGAATCATGCCGCAAGGGGTACCAAAGCAAGTGAAATAAAAATTTCGATGTACCATGGGAGCGGACTTTCAGTCTAATTCCACTTATTACAACGTGAACGGTAAAACTCGATTGACATGGCTTTTTTGATATCCAAAAACAACTGATTCTGAAAAAAAAGAAACATGAAAGTTAGTAAACATTGCGATTTCACACTCAGAATGTATTAACGTAGAATCTATTAACGGTATTAGCATAGTCAAAATCAGAATCAGAGATCGAGAAACTGGGTCTAAGAAAATTTGGTCTAATTCCAAAATAAACTGCTTTACACAGGAAATAAATTAATGTTTTATGTTCGGATTTCCTTTAAAATGTAGGTGGAAATTAATTTTTTTTGGATTCTGCTATGTCTGATAAAATGTAGGCTTGATAGCCTTTTATTTTCCTCAACACAAAAGTGTGAATGAAGTCAGTTTTCGAAATTTTAGAGCTGGAAATGTGACTTGACTTACTAGTTAGAAAAATAATCCTAAGATTAAAGGAATTAACAATTTTGACAAAGAACTATAAACATTCAATTTAACATTTTTATTTCGAAATTTTTAAACAGATTTTGTATAATTGAGTTATTGTTAGCCTCATCATTAACATTCTACAATTTTTGAAAAAAAATTAACATAAATTCTGAGACAATGGTACAAATTGACATTTTGTAAATTTATAAAATTTAGGAAAATTGAATACTGCTTGAATATGATGTATGTATGTATAATTTATTAAATTAATGAAGCATGTGCAATTTAGCTTTGCTAGACCAATTTAATTCAGATACCTACTCATTGACTATTATTTATAAGTTTTTAAATAGTTAGCGGCATCGTTTACCATAAAATAAGAAAAAAGCAACAGAAAATAAATAAAACCTGTTTTCCAAGTCGCTTTATTTTATACTTAAAAGCAACAACTACTATACTTATCCATCCATACAGGAAGTTCATTATAAACTTTAGCGTATCTCGCCATATCAGTCACATATACGTATTACGATCTACTTTACACAAACATAAATTATATTCTCGTAAACCTGTGTATTAAAGCTCTAAAATTTCAACAATTAATTAATGTTTATGCTTCATCTACTATATTGCCATCGACATGAAAAATTTATTTATTTTCCCATGAGCTCGCTCTTTATATAAATTTTATTCTCTTACGTATACTCTCGCGAGTCTCGTCTAGGTTTTCTAAGCCAACAAAATTTAACGAAACATTTTCGAACCCCGAAAAAAAAAATTTAGATAAGTTTTCTCCCTACCAAGTTTCCCATCTACATACTTATATACAATATATTATATAAATGATATTCTAAGCACAACTATACTCCCCAATTTTATGTACATTTTTCAATTTCATTATATACAATCAAATGAGTTTTCCCCCAGTTTTTCGTTGTATATTTTTCCATAAATTTTCTTTCATTTCGTTCTCTTCATTCGATGCAAACATTTTTTTTTTTTATGTTTTGTTCGTTTGTTGTTGGCTAGATATCATTCAGTCGACTCGTATCGGCGGAGCTGAACAGACAGTTTCATTTAAATAATTTCTGACGTTAAAATTTTGCGCGCTTACATTTTTGTTGTTTAAAAGTTTGTTAAATATTTTATTTAAATAATTTTGTTTGTGTTAATAATAATTTGTTTGCGGATAATTGTGGTGTAAATGCAAAATAATATCGTTAAAGTGTTAAAAAAGAATTAAACTACTAAGTGGGTTAAAGTGGAAAATTAGAAAAATTTGAAAAAAAATACCAAAAATTCAAGTGAATATCTATTTAATACATTAAAGTGCTAAAAATTGGTTTTTCATTTTTGTTCGACGAAAAAGTTTGGTTTTATCATTACTTACTAATTAATCAAATACCATCGTGATTAATTGGTGTCAAGAAGAGAGCAACTAAATATCAAATTTCTTAAATTTTGTTACCTACTGGAACATTATGAAGAAAATATTTTTTTTTACGATTTTCACCTTTCGATAGTAACTTATACAGGGACGCGATTTTTTTATTTAAAGCAAATGGTAAGACTTTCTTTTCTGGGCGTCAACAGGATATTTACAACAAAAAAATATTTTGAATCGTTTTAAATATTAACGGATGGAATATAAATTATTTATTTAAGATAATGGACTTTACGTGGGGGAGCCTAATAAATCATATCTGTTATGAGAAACTTTAGCGCTGAGTTTATTAATTATTTTAATAATTAATCGATTAATTATCATAATTACTTCTTTTTGTTGTTGAAACTTTATTTACGCAACATTCGTGATTGTATTACTACAAACCATCCATTAAATAATAGAAAAAATGAAACGTCGGCTTCAAAATATAAATTATTTTTGCGCAGATTCAACCACTTCAACATAACATTAAATTCATTTTATCTGGAATAAAATGATTATTTAAAAAAAAAAACATTATATGTTATCTACTGTATGCAGAACTAAACATAAATATAATTTGTGTAGTTTTTGGAAAAAAATCATAAAAGCATAACCAGTTTCATAACATGATTCGTATCAGTTAATTCATTTCACTTGGTTTTGAACTCAGAAAATTACAGTAAATAATAATTTATCAGGCCAACAATTTTTAGAAATATTATTCTTAAGCTACTTAGCAGCTTTAACTGTCTAGCTAACTACAAATGAGAGCAAATAAAATTATTTGTGCTGATCAAAAATATGAAATAAATTTACCAGAAATTCCAAATAAAAAACAATCCTCAATGTAAATAATAAGAATTCAGAGATAAGAAGTTCTATACAATTTTGTAAATTTATGGTCACAAAAATTAAAATTTCGCGAAAATGATCCGGTCCAATCATTTGTTAGATTTCTCAAAATTTCATAAATCGTGAAAGTTGTTTGGATTTTTTTTTTCTACGATCCCATATTATAAAGTAAAACTTCAATTTTATGTGAAACACAGAATTTGTTTTTGATTTTAAAAGTTAAACTCGTATACGACTCTTTATAGTGGACTGACCCCCAGTAGTAAATGGTCCCCAAATTGTATGCCAATTGATTAGCTTGAAATGGTAGGTTTAGTCTAAATCACCAAATTTTTAACGGATTAGTACTACAGTTTGTGACTGACATCAGGGTAAATACTCAATCGTCTACGTATGAGAAGTTAGAACGAAATTTTCATCCCCAAAAGGCTTTTTTGTTCTAAAATGTGTGTATCAGCTAAAATTTAAGGAAATTTTCATTCCCTCCAGAAAAAAATATTCAAAACTCTTAAACAAACGGTATTCATCCCAAAAAATAATTGAAAAGAAATAGATTAAGGTTTAAGAGCATTTTAGTAGAAAAATATTTAAAATTCAAATATTTGATAATTCCTTTGGACACAAAATATGTACATTTATAGTGAACAAACACTAAATACGCGGTCAAATTTTAATTTCCAAATTTCTTGTGCCAATCTCAGAGATGTCCCCGAGAAATGATGTATCGTATCCGACTTCTCAACACTTAAGCAATTTGAAAAAACTACCCTCATTAAGAAATCACGGGGATTAATAGTGAAAATGAACCATAGCGTAAATGTATTACGAAACATAACACTTACAATGAAATTCGGCCAATTTCGAAATTTCTTATGCCGATCTCAGAGGTATGAAAATTTCGTGCTAACTTCTCATACGTGAATCGTCTAGCAAGCAAGCAATTTTCATATGAAAGAAACAAATTAATTGCGAACCAAACAAAATTTGCGGAAAAATTAAATTGAAATTAAAATTTGCTTGATATACCGGAAGAAGTAGTAATGTTCCCCACCTTCACTATTTGCCCATCATCAAAAAATATAGACCGATTTTTATGGAACTCTTTATGGTTTGCCAGCCTGAAGAAAGTACTTCAAATGTATTATACAAATTTAATTTAATTTAGCAGTCCGAAGCAAAATTCTGAGATAAAATTGGTCAAACTTTTTGTGGATAAGCTTAAAGAGATATCCTTATTCAACAAGCAGTGCCCATCAACACTCCACGTGTTCTAAGACCCTAAATATTTATTCCGCGGCTCTGTTGCAAAATCCGTTTTCAAGTTAATAGCATTTTTGCAGGTTGTTTCAGCGACGAGTCCTATTTTTGTTCAATAAATATATAAACAAGTAAAATTTCACTTGATTCACCATTAAGGCTTACAATCAGGAAAGCTGTAGCGGAACAGCGGAACACTGGGAAGACAGTTTCATGAAAATTCATGAAGGCATGAATAATATTGCATTCCATGATTAATATCTTGAAAAATTGATTTTATTGAAATTAAAACAAGTGCCCATGGTAACCCTAATATTATAAATATTTCTCGACTTTCGCATTTCTATCAAAATTCTACACTACTACTAGTGAGTCAAAACCAATTTTTTTAAATTTCATAAGGAAAAGTGAATTTGAAAGTTTTTAATTATCGAATTGGATTCGCATAATTTTAAGGTTTCCAAAATTCGCCAATTTTTCTAAATATCTTAAAATTATTGCTAAATTGTTTAATTTTGACGAAATTAGCACAAAGGGTGTTTTATTTTTTTATTTTTGACGTAAAATCATAAGAAATTCTTAAATATTTGTCGGAGTTATGACAATGCTACAATAGCCACTGCTAAATTATAGCAATATTTGCTTTAAGCAATTTTTGGAATTTACTCGTATTGGGAAACGCTACATTTTTAAAAATAAGAATTAATTTTCACAATTATTTTTGCCAATTTATAGAATTTTGAACTATTACATCCAAATTTCGAATTCTCCTTAGAATTCTCCTTATTAAATGTGGAGTTATGTGTAAATTTTTAATATATCAAGTCCTTCTTAATTCAATAAGGAGACTGATTTACCTTATAGGCTGAGTAGGGTTTAGCCTAGGACGGCAAATTTTATCGGATGGCCAATTGTTCATTTTTAAATCACAAGCAAAAATTGATGCATAGAATTCGCATCACGTTCAATGTGTACACTAAGGTACTATTCACACCAAATGCGAATTCTAATAAACAATTTTTTATAAAATTATGATATAAAAATCACTTGTGTTAAGATAAAGTTAAGATAAAGTATAAGACTAGTATGAGGTTTTCAAATAAATTAAATTTAATTAAGCCCGAAAATTATTTCAAAATTAGAGAAAAACCAAATTCAGTTGTAATATACTTAATGCCTAAGAATTCCGCTTTTCTGTAATTTTCAAATACTTCTCGGGCTTAATTAAATTAAATTTGATTAGAAACATCGCACTAGTCTTATAAATTGACAAATATTTATAAAAAATTGTTTACTCGCGTTCGTTGCTTGGTGTGAATGAGCGGGGTACCTAAATGAAACCGTGAAAAATAAAACATTACACAAGTTCCCATGGGTCATATGTGGTAATTTCCTATATTTCAGAACCATAACTCCGTGCGATCTCAATCAATACGGATGTATCTGAGGGTGAATTCTGATGAAATGAAAATTTCATCGTTAATTTCTTAATTTTGTTTTGTTAGCTCAGCTTCACGTTTAAACTCCTTCAAAATTGACTTTTTTAATTAGTTTTTTTTCGCAAATGGCTTTTGAAATTCAGAAGCCGTTCTAATTAACTTCACATAACAAAATCTACAAATACCTACTGTATCCTCTATATAGGCAAATCACAAAACAAGAAAGAAAATATTTGATGAAACTACATTATATTCTACCATAAACTAACATTATTCTGAGATTAGGGCATGGATGATTAATCGATTAATTATTTACTTTATACATTAGAGGGAACTTCCCCATTTCTCAACCGATTATGATGAAATTCGACAGTTATACGTTGATAATGGGATCCCAAAATGATATTTAGATTCAGTTCAGAAATATGGATAATTTAGAGGGGAATTACTTATTTAATAATCGATTTAGTGAAATTTGACACGTGCGATGGAAATGCGATTCTACAATAATTTTCGGATAAAGTTCTGGAATATCCCTTCTTCGTTATTTCTCAACCGGTTATGATGAAACTCGACAGGTATAATGGGTTTGGAATCCTAGAATGATTTTTAGATGACGCTTTAGAAAATGGCCAATTAGGATAGGTCGCTGCTATTTCTTAATCGAATATGATGAAATTAAACGTGTACGTTGAAAATGTGATCATATAATTAGTTTTAGATAAAATTCTGATGAATATGTCAATACGGCTTCTATGGTATTGTCTGTTGAGGTTTCTGTGAATCAGGCAGCCGTTGAGGTTTTTTTGAGGCTGCGTAAATGTACTATTTAATCGAGACTATATCTTTGAAATAAGATTGAAGCTCGGCTGGTAACTTTTCTCGCCTATCTTTCTCTCTAAACTTTGAAGTAAGATCGACCGTGTTTAAAAAACTGGTATGAGGCGGACAAGCGCAGCAGAAATGAAACTACGAACACTAGTGTAGAGTCTGGGAATCACAAATATTGCTTTAAAATTCCATTACTATTGTAAATCTCGAATTTCATCATAATCGGTTAAGGAACAGCCAAGCTCTATCATACTTGCCTAAATCCCAGAACTTCCAAAGAAATAGCTAAGTCATTTTAGGCAGTGACGACTGCTTACCTAAATTTTCAAGCATGTACTAACCTTGCTTTTAGTCCCTGTCGTATAGTGGCTAAAAATCCATCCTGCAGAAATGACTGGGCCTCTAAATAGACCTAACGGAAATAATAATCAAGATATTTGTCATCCGCTTTTACCCGAGAATCAGAATTCGTACACAAAAAGGAATTCACAACCGGTTAAGGTTAATCAATTAATCTAAACTTTTCGATTAATCGATCCGATACCCGACAAACATTTTGTAATTTTTGACCCGCAAAATTACCTAGGAAATACCGATTACCGTGTCGGGCAATTATGGACAGAATACCTACAAAAGAACGTATTTTGGTGCTCTTTGGGCAGGCCGATTTTACCGATTCGGTAATTTTACAGTCCTAGATTACTGTAAAATATCAGTTTGTATTACTGAACATTTACTTATACTTTAATATTATTTTTACGTGTCGATTTTACTTTACCTAATCGGTATTTTTGTGGTTTTCCATTACTGTAAGAAGTCAACCTTTATTACTGAACTTATACGGAAATCACTAGGAACTTTTACTGGTCGTTTACATGTCGATTTTACTATACCGAATAGGAATTTTTGTGGTTAAATATTACTGTAATAAATCAGTCTTGATTACTAAAAATACACGTTAACGATTTTAGCATTTTTGTTGGTCTAACTTACTTCAACAAATCGTTAATTTTGTGGTCCCAGATTACTGTAAAATATCAGTTTGTATTACTGAACATTTACTTATACTTTAATATTATGTTTACGTGTCGATTTTACTTTACCGAAACGTTATTTTTGTGATTTTACATTACTGTACGAAGTCAACTTCTATTACTGAACTTATACGGAAATCATTTAAAATTTTTACTGGTCAATATTACTTCACCGAATCGGTAATTTTGTAGTTCCTTATTACTGTGAAACGTAAGTGTGGATTACGGAACGTTTACATGTCGATTTTACTATACCGAATAGGAATTTTTGTGGTTAAATATTACTGTAATAAATCAGTCTTGATTACTAAAAATACACGTTAACGATTTTAGCATTTTTGTTGGTCTAATTTACTTCAACAAATCGTTAATTTTGTGGTCCCAGATTGCTGTAAAATATCAGTTTGTATTACTGAACATTTACTTATACTTTAATATTATGTTTACGTGTCGATTTTACTTTACCGAAACGTTATTTTTGTGATTTTACATTACTGTACGAAGTCAACTTTTATTACTGAACTTATACGGAAATCATTTAGAATTTTTACTGGTCAATATTACTTCACCGAATCGGTAATTTTGTGGTTCCGTATTACTGTGAAACGTAAGTGTGTATTACTGAACGTTTACATGTCGATTTTACATTACTGAATAGGATAATAATCATAAATCGCTTAGAAGAAATTGAAATGAGTAAATTACCGAGCAAATCCCATCAAGTTACCGCGATATAGAAATTTCAGATTATCATAAACCAAAACACAAAAATTATATTTTTATTATTTCAGATTGCACTTTTTGTTACTCATTATGTTTAAAGTAAAAGAGCGGGACAAATATAATCCTTATTTTTCCTTTATTTTTCCGATGATATTAATCCAGCTACACGCCCTACTCGTTTGGACTCATAGCAGTGGGACACCCTGTATAGTTGTCGGTATTGAAATGTTTAATAAAATAATTACTCTATTTAATAAAATAAAACAGTAAATTTAAATTAAATGAAATAGTTTTATTCAATGAAAATTCAGTAAAAATAGTTTGAAAGAAATATAGTTTCTAAAATCTGCAAATCTGCAAATTTGTATTTAATTAATTTTAGCTTTTTTCTCAATTGACTTAATTTTAATTGAGGAACGTTTTAAAAATACTTTAATAGCGTTTTTAACCAACATATCATTCAATATTTCTTCCTTTCCGTAGTTAACGACATTAGTAATCAAATCAATAATGCCTACGTTGTCGCTGAATACAAGCTTCTGGATAGCTGCAAAATAGAAAAAATATTAGTATAATACAGCACAAAACCGTATTTAAATATAAGTAGTGTAAATTTATTTTAATAATAAAAAAAATATATAAAATTTAAATTATAAAACGTAATTACATTTCTGGAGGCCAGCTTGCCCCGTCCACGAATACTGGCACACCGACTTTGTAGTCCAACAGGTGTTCCATAATTTGTTTGACTGAAGTATTTAACTTGTCGGTGATGACAAGCATAATCAATCTTAAAATATGAAAAATTGCAAATATATGTTCAACAGAAAATTGAAATTTTAATAATCGCGGTAGCTATTACCATTTGGTTCATATAATTTTCATTTGCCAGTTTTGAGTTTAACTGCACAACATTTTCAACAGTTTTTATAGGAAGTTCCGGTAAAACGAAACTATAATCTTTTTCTATTTTTGTTACCTTTTTTTCTAAGGTTTTTTTTACCATTGTTGAAAGTGATTGCACCATCTCAAAAATGACATCAGTCTTCTGATCAAGTTTTAATTGCATCTCTTCAATTTTTTTTAAATATTTGAACGTTTTTTTTTAAAATTTTTGAAAATCTTCGGAACCCATCGAGTCGTTTATCTCTTCGACTTTATCTTTTTCTCCGGTTATTTCTTCCACTATATTTATATCTTCGTTTATCTCTTCAACTGTATAAGTACAAAATTGAAAAATATATATATATATATATATATATATATATATATATATATATATATATATATATATATATATATATATATATATTTATATATATATATATATATATATATATATATATATATATATATATATATATATATATATATATATATATATATATATATATATATATATATATATATATATATATATATATATATATATATATATATATATATATATCGTTGATGTAAATTCACAGTTACGTAACTAAAATTATTGAAAAAAAAAAATTCCGTATCTAAAAACGTTTAGTATTGGTCGTACTTGAACAATGTCGATGAAAGTGACCAACAGTAAAATTATATTAATCGTTTTATGTTTTGTTTCATAGCTTTATTATTATAGACCAGTATTAAAAATTGTTTCTCCTTTTTTTATCCTCTACTTTATTTTGCCAATATTTCGGTCTTGTTGACCATTTTCAAGGCTCATAAAATATTTTCTGATAGTTACACGATTCAAAAATCAAACTACGAATCGTGTAACGATCAGAAAATATTTTATGAGCCTTGAAAATGGTCAACAAGACCGAAATATTGACAAAATAAAGTAGAGGATAAAAAAGAAGAAACAATTTTTGAAAGTGGTCTATAATAAAGCTATTAAACAAAACATAATTAAAAAAGACCATTAGAATAATAATATAAATATTAATCGTTATAAGTTATTACTATTGGTCAATTTGATCGACATTGGTCATGCACGACCAATTTTAAACGTTTTTAGATACGTAAATTTTTTTTTAATATTTTAAGTTACGTAATTGTGAATTGACATCAACGATATATATATATCTCTATATAGATATCAATATATATCTCTATATAGATGGGTTACATTCAAATAGTTCAGCATCACATCGAAAAACTGTGGTTCCATCTTTGGTGAAATTATCATTTCCTGAAAAAGTATACATAAAACTCATATATATATATATATACATATATATATACATAAATATATATATATATATATATATATATATATATATATATATATATATATATATATATATATATACATATATATCTATCGTTGATGTCAATTCACAATTACGTATCTAAAAATATTGAAAAAAATTTACGTACCTAAAAACGTTAAAAATTGGTCATACATGACCAATTTCGATCAAATTGACCAATAGTAATAACTTATGCCAATCAATATAATTTTGCTGTTGTCACTTTCATCGACATTTGTCATTTACGACCAATTTTAAACGTTTTTAGGTACGTACATTTTTTTAATATTTCTACATACGTAATTGTGAATTGACATCAACGATATACATCCTTGATGTAAATTCACAATTACGTATCTAAAAATATTGAAAAAAAATTACGTATATAAAAACGTTTAAAATTGGTTATACATGACCATTGTTAATCAAATTGACCAATGACTTGATTGACATTGACAATCAATACAATTTTACTGTTGGTCACTTTCATAGACATTGGTCATGTCCGACCAATTTTAAACGTGTTTAGATATGTAAATTCTTTTCAATATTTTTAGATACGTAATTGTCCATTGACATCAACATTAGGAATATACATTGAAATATATCCATATACATATTTATTAATGTAAGTATGTATGTGTGTAGTGTGTGGGTGTTTGTGTTGTGTGGCTACCTAGTAATACCGTGATTTCATTCAAAGGCTGCTCGCTTGTTGGGCAAGGTGTTTCAATTACTTCACCATTCTTGTTCATGTGATTGTTATCCATAAAATCGTTAAAATTGTATTTATTTTTTTTATTTTTTTTGCTTAAAAGGGCGATTTTTTCGGACTCGGAATTGCTGTATTCACTATATTTATTTTCTGCCTTAATTGCTTCTTCTCGTGTTTCTGGAAAATAAGTATTCAGCAAAATAAAAATAGACAAGTAACAAAAACCAGCCAATTGTACTTACCGATATCACTTTTTAGCATTTTGTACCTGTATGCCACCCAGTCTGATCCCACATTTTCATTATTACTAAAGGATCTGGTATAATGCTTAGGCCACATTAAATTTGAATTAACCAGCCACTTTGAACACACTGCGACACATTCTTTGATTCCATTGGGTTTTGTAGTTTCTATAACACAATACATTTTTGTTTTTGATCTAAATAGGAAAAAAACGTCATTAATATATTGCGCTTATTAAAAATATATAAAATAATTAACAAGAAAAACCAATAGCCAAATATACTGTAGATAATAAACAACTGTGTTCTTAATTTAAATTATGCAAACTATTTACATTTTTAATATGTTAATTCAGAATAGAAAATTTGTCTAACTAATAATAAACAAATAATTAATTAAGCATATAATTTATAAACATTAGTAAGTCTTAACTAATAGGTAGTACTACTAACTAAGAAACTGCAAAATCGGTTAAGAAAATAAATGGTTTACACGTCTTTAATATGTGGTAATGGAAAAAAACTCTGTATCCATTTTCTTCATTGCACTTCATACAAATTAGTCTTTGTACGATGTCGCTGAGTTTCCAATAAACAGGGTTTTCTTCCATCAGGCTGGTTTTAAACATTTTGAAATTGCTTGATGCTACCGGTATGTCATACAAATTTTCCTTTCCTCCTGTTTCTGAACTCCTGATTCATTGCGTTTGAGCCTTAACAATACAACCTCCGCCAAATTATAGAAAATAAAACAGACTTATTGTTTTTTTTAAATTCAAAATATGCTTTACTAAAGTCCACAAGATTATCGAGGATCAATAACTGAAAACACTTGAGATAATATTTGAAATCGAAAAAGGAAACAATTACGAATTACCTCACAAAGTACCGAAAAAAAAACTTTTTTTATTGATATTACTAATGTAAATTGAAATATTTGAAATAAAAAAAAGAAACAATTACGGATTTCCGCACAAAGTGTGTTAAATTACCGCAAAATAATAATTTTTTTTCGAAATTATTAATAATTAAAATAAAAAAAATTAAATTTGCGTTACTGAACAACTCCACAAAATGGCCGAGCTAAAAATTCTTAAAAACGCACTAAAAGCATTATTTGTAAATTAAGAACTACCGCACAATGTCCGTAAAAATCCGAATTACCGCACAAAGTCTGTTAAATTTCCGAACAAAAAACTTTTTTTAATATTTGAAATAAAAAGAGGAAACAATTACGGATTTCCGCACAAAGTGTGTTAAATTACCGCAAAATAATAATTTTTTTTCGAAATTATTAATAATTAAAATAAAAAAAATTAAATTTGCGTTACTGAACAACTCCACAAAATGGCCGAGCTAAAAATTCTTAAAAACACACTAAAAGCATTATTTGTAAATTAAAAACTACCGCACAATGTCCGTAAAATTACCGCACGGTATCAACAAATAAAAATAAAACTGAAATTACACATACTGAAACAATTACGGATTTCCGCACAAAGTGTGTTAAATTACCGCAAAATAATAATTTTTTTTCGAAATTATTAATAATTAAAATAAAAAAAATTAAATTTGCGTTACTGAACAACTCCACAAAATGGCCGAGCTAAAAATTCTTAAAAACACACTAAAAGCATTATTTGTAAATTAAAAACTACCGCACAATGTCCGTAAAATTACCGCACGGTATCAACAAATAAAAATAAAACTGAAATTACACATACTGAAACAATTACGGATTTCCGCACAAAGTGTGTTAAATTACCGCAAAATAATAATTTTTTTTCGAAATTATTAATAATTGAAATAAAACAAATTAAATTTGCGTTACTGAATAAACTCCCCAAAATTATCGAGAGCTAAACATTCTTAAAAACGCACTAAAAGTATTATTTGTAAATGAAGAATTACCGCACAATGTCCGTAAAATTACAGCACGGTATCAACAAATAAAAATAAAACTGAAATTATTATTAATTGAAATAATAAAAACAATGTGCATTATCGACACATTAATAATATGATTAAAAACAATTGACAATAATAATTCAACTTACCGATTTTAGCAATTTAATTGTTGGTTTAGCTAGCAAATAGTTTGTATGCTAGATAGATTTCACGTTTATTTTTATTTTTTTCAATTGGACACTTAGAACTCTATAACTACTAGATGTTGATGTTCGCCGTACAAAACTTTTCACTAGAATGAAAATGAAGTTAAGTTGCACGTGCACCATCATAAAAGCAGCAAAATATTGTACCGAAATTGTACCGCTCTTTAAGAGTGCTACACACGATCCGATTGTCGGACCGATTTGGTTGGATTGGATGTAAAATCGGATAGTGTGTATGCGTGTCGGTCCGATAAAACTTAATTTTATATATTATAAAATTATTTTTTATTATATATTGATAAAACTTAATTGTATATATTATAAAATTAAGTTTTATCGGACCGACACGCATACACACTATCCGATTTTACATCCAATCCAACCAAATCGGTCCGACAATCGGATCGTCTGTAGCCGCCTTTAAACGACGACAAGAAATATGAAAAATAAGGATTATATTTGTCCCGCTCTTTTACTTTAAACATAAATGAGTAACAAAAAGTGCAATCTGAAATAATAAAAATATAATTTTTGTGTTTTGGTTTATGATAATCTGAAATTTCTATATCGCGGTAACTTGATGGGATTTGCTCGGTAATCTACTCGTTTCAATTTCTTCTAAGCGATTTATGATTATATCAACTAAATTTAAGACGTTGTTCCGTAATTGTAAGGTAATCTTATAGGAGATTTCATCATTACTTTTAAATTTTTGTTCTGTTTTTGTGTTTTGGTTTATGATAATCTGAAATTTCTATATCGCGGTAACTTGATGGGATTTGCTCGGTAATTTACTCGTTTCAATTTCTTCTAAGCGATTTATAATTACATATGTCAACCAAATTTAAGACATTGTTCCATAATTGCAAGGTAATTTTAGGAGATTTCGTCATTACTTCTACATTTTTGTTCTGTTTTTGTGTTTTGGTTTATGATAATCTGAAATTTCTATATCGCGGTAACTTTATGGGATTTGCTCGGTAATTTACTCGTTTCAATTTCTTCTAAGCGATTTATGATTATATCAACTAAATTTAAGACGTTGTTCCGTAATTGTAAGGTAATCTTATAGGAGATTTCATCATTACTTTTAAATTTTTGTTCTGTTTTTGTGTTTTGGTTTATGATAATCTGTAATTTCTATATCGCGGTAACTTGATGGGATTTGCTCGGTAATTTACTCGTTTCAATTTCTTCTAAGCGATTTATAATTACATATGTCAACCAAATTTAAGACATTGTTCCATAATTGCAAGGTAATTTTAGGAGATTTCGTCATTACTTCTACATTTTTGTTCTGTTTTTGTGTTTTGGTTTATGATAATCTGAAATTTCTATATCGCGGTAACTTGATGGGATTTGCTCGGTAATTTACTCGTTTCAATTTCTTCTAAGCGATTTATGATTATATCAACTAAATTTAAGACGTTGTTCCGTAATTGTAAGGTAATCTTATAGGAGATTTCATCATTACTTTTAAATTTTTGTTCTGTTTTTGTGTTTTGGTTTATGATAATCTGAAATTTCTATATCGCGGTAACTTGATGGGATTTGCTCGGTAATTTACTCGTTTCAATTTCTTCTAAGCGATTTATAATTACATATGTCAACCAAATTTAAGACATTGTTCCATAATTGCAAGGTAATTTTAGGAGATTTCGTCATTACTTCTACATTTTTGTTCTGTTTTTGTGTTTTGGTTTATGATAATCTGAAATTTCTATAACGCGGTAACTTTATGGGATTTGCTCGGTAATTTACTCGTTTCAATTTCTTCTAAGCGATTTATGATTATATCAACTAAATTTAAGACGTTGTTCCGTAATTGTAAGGTAATCTTATAGGAGATTTCATCATTACTTTTAAATTTTTGTTCTGTTTTTGTGTTTTGGTTTATGATAATCTGAAATTTCTATATCGCGGTAACTTGATGGGATTTGCTCGGTAATTTACTAGTTTTAATTTCTTCTCAGCGATTTTGGTAATCAGGTAATTTGGTCGTCTTTTTTGGGTAATTGGCAACGCGTAAACAAAATAAAACAAAATATTTAAATGAACGTAGAGGACGACAAGAAGTAAAATGATAAATAAAAGTTTGTCTCACTCACTCTAATAGTTCATTATTCTATTAAACAAAAACCATAAAATAAAAAAAATTTGTTATTCTCTTTTAGTAACATTTTTTGAGTTGTTGTTTTTGTATTTGTGACCGACGATCGGTATTTTTCGCTTGTTATTGTTGTAATTTTTACCGAGATACGGTATTTTTGAGCCCGATATATAGCTGTCGGTAATAAAATGTTTGTCGGGATAATAATCGGTCTTTACCGAGAATAATATCTGTGTTTTAAATTAAATTTTTTGGAAAAAATGATTTCTCAAAAGAATTAAAAATCAACAGCAAATTGTGTTTTATTTAAATCTTTCCTCATTTCAATTTCATCTCCTCGGGTAACCTCGGAGTGCCGGTTTTGTATCTCTCGTTTTTCGAGGTATGAGTTTCAAGAACTCAATTTACAAACGCACAATTGTAAGAAAACGCAATTATATGTAAACTTTACGAAATGACAAAATGTCTTACATAATCGCTAATCGTTCTCGCCATCGTTTTGTCGCAATTTTGAAAATTTTCTCGAAACCCGTTTAATACTTACTTAATCTACCTCCAGTCGTCTTAATTTTCGGATTTAGGGGTTTTATATTTTCTTTTTTCATAAAGTTTAATTTTCTATATTTGAATTGTCTTAATTATTCGAGATGTTGCCGATTTACAGTTGCATCGATATTTTCTCGATATCCCTCGTGTGATTTTTCGAAATTTAAAAGCTTATTCGCGATTTGTTTGGAATGTTATGTAAAGATATAAGGCAAAACTCGTTAATGTTCGTGTTCAGTTTGGGTTTAATTAAGTCTATATCATTGGGTTAGATTCTTAAAATTAGAAATTTTGAGATTTTTGAATTAACTTAAGATTTCCGGGTTTGAATAACTTTAAGTTGCCTTGCTTCGTAATTATTTTTTTGAGAAGGATCTTCTTGTTGCTTTTTATTTGCTTATAGCATTTATTACAGATTGTTATATTTATAATGTGACTGATTTTTTGAATGCTTTCTGATAACTACTAAATTTTTTGAGAATATCGAGATTATTCGAGTTTGTTCGACTCAAGTCGAGATTTTTAATATTTATAACATTTTAAACTTATTCGAGATTTGTTTGGCACTGAATGTAATGTAGTAAAATTTTTTTAAGATTTTAAATATTTTTCGATTATTCGAGTTTAGCTTTGAGTTGATTCTGTTTTATGGAATCGAGATTGTTAGTGGATTCTTGATTTTTCAATATTGTTATGGGATTCTAAATTTATTCGAGTTTTCTCGATTAGTAAGGTTATTCGAATAATTTCGAAATTTAATCACGTTTCTCGTTATTCCTCGAAATTTACAGGTGTTCGAGGTATGCCTTGTTTCGCTTTTCGAAATGCAGCTCAGCTTAATGATAAGTTTGGAGGATGTCAAATTACAGAGACGTTATTTTTTGAACCGAGATTACTGTTGAAGATTGAGAGATTAGAAGTTCGGTAAATTTTTGAGATTATTTGAGACTTTTTGTTATTACTGAAAAGTATTCAAAGTTTCCAAAAGGGAATAATTAAGAAAAGCAAAGTTGATATTCAAACAAAATTTTTGAAACAAACGGTTTTTGAAAACTTGCGGTCGTTTAAATCAATCGTCCAAACCAAAAAAAAACTTTTAGATGTGCCCTAAATATTGGTACTGCAAGATTTTGATCGAGGAGACTCAAACAACGTCATTTCCTTTTTTATTATATTGTCACTTGTACGCTCAAATGAGCCTTTTTCTATTCGCTGTTTAAATCTGCGGACGAGGTAGTTAGTGATGAGGTAGTGTGATGAATAAAAATAAAACGAAAAATTTAAGTTATCTAAAAATTTTTATTTGTGATAGAACTTTGTGGGACAGTAAAGAAAGAGATACAAAAATAATAAACAAAAATATTTTTGCTTATCGCTGGGAAAATCTGAATTTCTTTACGCAATCATGAACCAGCCGAGTCCGATTTTAGAATCCTATTTCGAATGCATATATTCACTCTCATTATAATCGGTTAGGAATTAGCTTTATTCAAAAATTAGAAGATTAGAATCCCATTTCACAAGCATCTCTTTAGAATTTCATTATTTTATTTGAATCTGGTTTATTAGGAGTAGCCACAAGTACTGTTTTCTTATCATACTTCCTTGAAATCGCAATTCCCTCAATTTTATATTGTTTGTAATTTTTTATTCTTTCGGTATGTCAATTTGTATAGTAGTTTAAAGCAGCTAAGAATTTGTATTGCACGAAATATTTCCAAATTACTAATTAGTGACAAATATTTCATTTGAACAACACACTGAATAAAAGTCATCGAAATAAAAATTAGTGACAATTTTCTTAAATTTTTGTGACTTATATATTGTCACTTTATAGCAGTTAAAAATTTAGTACAAAGTCACAAAAAATGTCATTTGTCACTTGATCAGAATACAGAATCAACCCCCAAGCGTTGGCTCGGTGCGATCGACACAAATTAATATGAAAATAAAGTAATTTAGGGAAGAGGAATGCACACATTTGAAAAGAAAACAGAGAAGAAGGACGTTGGATGGATTAGTATGTGGCCTTGTTATAGTTTTAAAATAACAGTTAGTTCACTTGTGCTCACAACAAATTATCTTTATTTATTTTCTAAATTTATCATTAGGCTTTATGACTCGTTGATTGAGTCTACCATTTTTTATTACTAAATTTTTCCCTTTATACAAATAAAACCCATAAATAATTAGAAAAGACTTTAATACGCGTTACCCAACATCTAAACATTTATGGAAAGTTCCGTTTCTAAATTAACCTCAATAAGATCTAAAGTATTTAATACGAAATTTACTTAAAATTAATTTTAAGGAGTTGTCAAACATTCATTATCTCGTTAATTTTAACTATTTCTTAATAAGGGTGTTTTAGTATTCATGTCTGCTCTAGTTCACGATAGCAATTATTCGAATTAAGTGAATTTATTATCAAATATTGCGATTTTTTTTATTAACTTAAACCTAAACGTTTTCTACGTTTAACAAAAAAATTATGTTCGAAAAATTCGTTAGCTTTTGTGCAATGTGCTAGTTCCGGATAATCTCTCCAATTGGAGAGTTTTCCAAAACAAGAGTATAGCAAGGAATCTAAAACTAATATTTTGTTATGTGTTGTAATAAGGAGTTCATTGTATTTCCGGCTTTATTTTAATTTTTCCGGTTTTTATAGTTTAAGCCATGTTTTCAATCAAAACCAGACCGTTTCAAAAAATAATTTCTCACCAATCACATTTTTTTTGAATCATTTTTATATATTATATTCTTCATAGACATTTATTCCAATATTTGATTTTAGATAAATAAAATTTAAAACTTTTGTTCAAAATTGGGAATATTTCCACATTATTTTCCGCTGAATCAGGTGAAACCTCGAAATTTCAATTTTTTGAATAAGAATAGGATTTTTTATAAAATCTACAAGGTTTTGCAGTTCCATTTAATCAACATTTTTATCATTGTCCATGTTCGTTAAAAAAAACGATCTACTGGCAGAAAATGCAAATAAGGACTACAAATTTAGAAACTATCCCTTCTATTTGTTATGAATCTTATACATACAACAGTCTCAAATACCATGTCATACTAAATTTTTTTGCGCTTCAAGATATGGTAAGAAATAAAGTTCATGTACAATATAGGTTCGAGAATTAGTCCTAAACAGTTTTATATATTCTTAGCACCACAAACCACCCCCCGCCTTCCCCAACTAAAGATAAGTTTCAAAATACATATTTAGTTTGCAGGTTTCGGTTAAAATCGGTAGCGTCTTCAAATCAATTGAAAGGTTTTAGTATTTTAGGGTTCTCACGTCATGTGGGATGATGGCCAACGTCATAATACTCGTAAATAGCAATAATATGACAAATTGACAACTGTTTTAGATATTTTATTTTTTTTCGCTCGTCCACGACTCGTTATCCAAAAGCTGAATCGTTTCTGCTGAGTATAGTTTTCAAGTGTGGTACATCGTTGTTATCAAATCTTATGAAGCTTTTAATAAAAGAAAACCGATCATGAGGCATTATTTCTCGGTATGATGGATGAGCATCGCATATCTACAGTTCCTTCATAATGTATCTTTAGCGCAAGTAAACCTACTCCTGAATTACAATTTTACTGATGCTCTAGGCACGATTACTATTGTAGTCCCTTCTGCCCCCTAATCGTAGTTGATTTTTTGTCGAAAATATAGCACAACCGATCCTAAGTTTACCATTTTGGTACATGATTTGAATTTCTCGACGACGAAATGAAAATTATTAAAATTTTGTGAATCTTTAGGATTTCATAAAAATTTGAAATTGCAAAATTTGAAGGCCCTGGAATTTAAAAGAAATATTTTTATAAGATAGAAATCAATTTTATAGTCTAATAAATGTTAAAGATTTTAATTTTCAAATATATGTACATATATATATATATAGTATGTACTCGTATGTACAGTCGTTACCATAAAAAAAAAAAATTACGGCACTCAGTTTTTCATCATTTCGAAATCAGTTCGTTTAAATTGGCATGTTAATTATCACCACCAAGTTTTCATTTAATCAAAAAATTTATATAATTGAATTTGAAATGTAATGCAATCGAACTGTAAAAATGCAGTTATAAAACTTCCGGCTGAGTTATTTATTACCAAATTAGTAGTAATACTGCGACTAAGTAGCCTTCTAGGCATTGAATTTATTATTTCAAAGGCAAAATCGTTATCAGGCGAGCTAGTGGTTCCCAATTTCTCGCTGTTTGAAGCCAAACATGCTCAATGGGGGTTAAGCCGTGGCTTGCTACTCCTAGAGTTCAACTCTGGGATGATCAGCGAACCAATTCATTAATTTTTGGATTAATTTAAATATCATTATAATCCTTAAACTAATTAAAATTAGGCATCACACATCAAAGAGATACACATCTCTTACTTGCAAAAGAAGCTTTAAGTTTATCTACAAATACGTTCTTATCCAAAAAGTAAATAATTGAAGTACAATTCTTGTAAATATTAAGCAAGAACCTTTCCTTTTTTACTCGCTTCTCATCTCGTAAATATTATACTGTATTATTTTTAATTACTTTAGTTCTAACGAGTTTATGGTAATGGATCATTTTTAAGAATGATTTATTTGTCATCTTTAAAAAGACTATTTCGGTTTATTATATATATAGGTAAACGTTATCGTCAAAGGTTTTTGACTTTTTAACCCAAAATTAATTGGAATATCATAATTTTTTACTCGAATTTAGGAAAATTTGAATACGCTTCAATAGTTTTTTGGGATAAAATAGTTATAACTAATTGAGCACTTGTCTATTTATAGTTTCTTTAGATTTGTTTAAGTTTTGTTCGTCGTTGAAAAACAAATATATTTTACTAAAATTCTTTTCTAAATCATTACAAAATGTACGCTGGCAAGATTTGTAAATCACAATCACTAATCATACAAAAAAAAAACTGGTTTTATTTCCAATAAGTCCATGTCCAAGCTATGAAGGGAATATTTGTAAATTATGTAATTTATAGCGAGTTTTGTTTGATTGCGAATGCTTTTATTTGATATACGAGTATTAACGTCAGTGTTTACTAATTTTCGGCTTTTTGTACCCAATACCATTGTTAAACCCACGATTTACGTTGATGTAATTCTTGAAAATATTCAGGCTTCTTTTAAACTACACAATGGATAATTCGAAAACGTTGAAAGAAAACCGCTGGTTGAAAAAACTGAAGATATAATTTGCTATATGAAGTCAATAAAACAGATGTCTACACAAAACGAGGTCCCATACAAGTTGCATAAATTAAATCGTTCAATAATTTCATTGGAATATTTGAGTAAAGTTTGAAATAAATCAGAATTTAAGCAAATTAAAATTAAAGATTCATAGTGAAATTAAAAGTAAATGACTTCATAATAGTGGATATATGAAAAGAATTCTATATCTTCCTAAATATTCCAAATTGATTAATAATTACGATTTATCAAATTTCAATGCTTATACTTACAGCTAAATTATTTTGTTTAGTTTTTATACAATGTCAATTTGATTTGAATTTCGAAATTATTTTATGGTTTTCGATATTTTGTAGCCGGTTACAGTAATGGATTTTGATCACTAGAAACGTTACATTAAAAAACAAATTTTATAGTGAAATTTATTAATATGAAAACTGATACTATGACGTGAGTTACAATTGTCGTAACATCCTAAATATCTTAAAGTTACTTAAAATGAAGAATTCTTTTGCTTAAATTAATTGTTTTCCAATATCCATTAAACATTGTTTGAATTTTGAAAAAAATAAAATAGTCAATTGTTTTTGAAATTCCGAAAAAAAGCTGCAAATTTTTTAAAAAATTTCAAATTTCTTAAAATTTTCAGAATATTTTCAAATTTTTTTAATGCTTCAAAATTCTTTCCAATTCAATATTTACAAAAAGTCGCAGAATTTTTAAAAATTTGAAAAAATATTGAAAAAATTTTAAAAATTCGAAGCTCAAAAAATTTTGAAAATATTCTATTAATATTTAATTGGAGATGAGCCCGATCATTTTTTTATTAGAAAATATTGCTACTTAGAGCAGCGATAAACCTTCATACTTATTTGTTGAATACTTCTTTGAAATTTTCATTGAATTTTCTGATTTTTTTTTTTTTTTTTCATAACAATTTATTATGACAGTGTCCTAAATTGAGTCTAAAAAGTATTAAAAAGCTTGGAAAGTACGATTTTCAAGGTTCTTAGCATTAAGTTATGCCTTTCGAACTCTTGCATTTTTCCCAAACTTGATAGATTAGGAGTACAAAAAATCTCCAAATTATTTTGACGAATATCTTCGAAAATTAATGTCTTTCAAAAAAACCTTCTGGCCATAGTTTGATTTTTTAAACTATACTTTGAAATTTCCCTGAAAAGCTTCACCAAACCAAAACTAAATCAAAGCTTTCTTAGTACTTTTTCCTATAGAGTCGCTCATATTCGACTTATTTGCTATTGTCTCAATTGAAATTGTATATTGAAATTGGTTCGCTCTTTAATTGTTGAGTACTGTTTCTTTAATGTCTATTTCTCAATTTTGAAACTTGTTGGGGGATGTAAAAAAATTTCATTAATTTCTACTTTCATTAAGGGGAACTACATTTTTCTTTCTAAATTGGACTATTAGGCGATCGCTTGCATTTCAAAAATTCCAAAATCTTTATTTTATGAAAGGAATAGTACAAATCAAATGTACTTAAGCCAGTCTAATGAGATTCGAATTTTAAAATTCATGATGGTGAACCCAAGGTAGCGAGCGGATCGAATATTCCAGAAAAAAGGCCTATTTTTCGGCACGTTCAGAAAAATCAATAAAAATAAAATCTAAAAGGTTTTCGGAGTCGCTGATCATGTACTTAGCGTCAGAATTTGAAAATTCAAGACGACCGACCCAAGATGGCCATCATAAAGGGTCAATTTTTTTGATGTTCATGAAAATCAATAAAAACATGACCTAGAGGGTTTTTGGGCCTGCTGATCACTAATTTGAGGTCAGAATTTAAAAATTAAATCGAACAAGTAACCAAATTTCCGATAAAAATCTTATTTTGGACAGTTTTTGTCCAGAAGCAAGAGTTGCGTAAAATGGGAACATGCGTCAGTCGTGGGTATCCTGGAAATAATGCCGTAAATCGAAAAATCCAGTGTTGGGTGAATTATCAGGACACAGCTGTTATATCTTTTACTGTAAAGATATAGTTTGTATTTTAATGTTCACCTCATACATCACCTTACACAATCTGCTATGAATGAGCTTTAGCTCAAAGAGGATTGTGTAAGTGGGATTGATGTACTATTCTGTGACTAGTAAATAAATAAATTTTAGCAATAAATGAACGAGAAAAAGGTTGTTGTTCCAAATGTTTTTCCCTAAGATATTTCAAAACATCATGAATCATTTATCATCATTTTTTGCACTTCCATAGTCAATTAATCAACCAACCGTATTTAAATAAAAACTCCAAAAACTCGATAAAATTATTCTGCTCACAGACCAAAACAATTCAAGGTTTCTACAAACTCAACTTAATTAATAGATAAATTAATAAATTTAATGAGCGTGGACCTATCTTCTTATTAAATTTACTTTGTTTATGTGTCATAGGCTTAAAACACAAATAAATCTTATTTATTAGCAGTTGAATTTATAAAATTGCTTAAGTCCTTCATTTTTGAACTTCTTTCGTCTAAAGCTCCTCTAGATTTCCTAACTATACACATGAAACGTTTTAATCCATAAATTTCTACTTAGTTTTCAGATAAACAAATTCTTATGAAAACTCTTAAATGCCAATATTTCAAATATTGGTATTTAAGAGTTTTCATATGAATTTGGTTATGTGGAAACTAAGTAGAAATTTATGGATTAAAATGTTTCATGTGTGTAGTTAAAAAATCGAGAGATGCTTTTTTCAAAATTTTCCAAATTCTAATCTAAACAGCAATTTTTAAAATTTAAATTTACCAAATTAATACTTCTAAATTCTATGTTTTAGGATCAAACATTATCGAAATTCTAAAAATGTTAGAATTTTGAGATTTTGTAATTTCCAAATTTTCGCAACCAATAATTCTAAATGTCTACACATCTAAATTAATTTATTAAATCACTACGTTTCCGAATCTCTAAAATTGCTAACTTCCTACAATTTTAATTCGATAATTCTTAAATTACGATTAAAAATCCATTAGTTAAATGTAAAATGTAATCCTAGGCTTTTTTAAGGCTACTTCCCTAAACAAGGAAAACTTTATAACCAAAGAAAAATTATCTGCCTCAGGCCAATTTTTTTGGCAAAATTTTCGACTTTTCTTAAATATTATAGTTGGTTAGTTCGTACCAGTCATTTATAGATGACAACTGGCCCAAAATATGCAGTGGCTGCTTTTCAGATTTGTAAATTGCTATTTTTCGCGCGTCAACCGAATCTCACCGATTGTTATTGCTATTTGAATAAAGTAACTAGGCATACTGGGTATGTGTCTTTCTTTTTGTGTTGCGACTACGACCAACCTGCAATGGATTTTGCAAGATAAAATAACAAATCGATTTTCAGTAACCGACAAAATAAAGGCATTTATCAACAAAAGTCAAATAATGAATGGTATAATGGTACATTCAATCTTTTTACGAAATTAATGTGAAATACGATCTCATATATAATACAAAATGCCTTTGCTAAATGCTCGTTCAAACTTTTGAAAAACATTTTAAAGGAGGCTATTCTTGATTCCTATTCTTGTTAAGAAACCCATTCGTTTTGGATAACATTACTAGAACTCTGACTAATAGCGAAAAAGAGCGCTTGATAGGATTATCATGCGAAGAAGGTTTGAAAATGGAATTTACTAAATAAGAGCTATGCTCATTTTGGCTAAAGGCTGAAAATGAATATCCATCACAATTGTTTTTAAGTCCATTTGGTAACAATAAAATGTAAATTTCTTAAGAAACTGAAACTTTACCGACTTTCTCACTGAATTTTTAGACTTTAAAAATAATACATCATTTGTATGTGTCATTAAACAATTGTAATTTTTACTGACTTATCATTCATTGACTACTCTATTCTAATAAAATGTTGAGTAGTGGTCCGCAACTAATGCTTAATGCACATAAGTACATGATTGGTACGCGATAAAAAGTCAGAAGACCACTAGCCTCATTTGTTTGTTTAAAATTACAGGAAAAGCAGGTTCTGTCGAATTTAAATTAGTCAGATTGATAAATTTCGGGCAGGTGAATCCCATATTATTATTGTTATTAATCCTAAAGATGGAAACATCTCATCTCAATGATTGAGCATAAATCTTAATCTTTGAGAAATTGGATTGCTCTTTTTCTACAATAGCGTCTGGGTAAAATCAGTTACGTATGATTATAACAGCACTTCGCCAAGATGACATACTTACAACCCGATTTACATTTTTGATGTGAAAACATCTTTAGCGGGGTAAGTCAAAAATTTCCTGTAAAAAAGGAACGGAAAATCCGGTACGAACGAAATTGCAAATTATATACATACGAGAAAAAACGAACACAAAAGGAACCGAACTTGCACGCTATAAAATATGAATTACAATTTCCGTCGGATTAAAATGAAAAGGCGAAAAAGTTATGCACGTGTAGTGTAAGTGATTCGAAATAGTAAAATGGAAATACCTTAGAAACAAAACAGAATAACATGCATAGTTTAAGTATTAAATATTATACATCTTAGCGAGCTGTGAAAAATGATACTTAGGCAGGCCACACACGTACAGTTTTAACTGACAGTTTTAACTGTGCAGTTATAATTGTCAGTTTTAACTGTGAACTGAGATGCACACACACGTCCAGTCTAATCCTTCAGTTATTATCATGGATTTAAATGAGCGGAACGATTTGTCTGCTCCCGTGTGGTTTTTTTTAATATTAAAAAAATTAAATAAAAAAAATTCTAAAAAGTGGTGCAAGAATTGGCTTCAAAAACGAAATTTAACTTCCCATATAAATTTATTAAAAGAATTAAGGGAAGAAGAACCACTAGATTCAGGCTCTTAATGAATCTGATAATACTATTGGCCGGTACAAGATACATACTATCCGGGCTCATTGTTCTCCCTCCTAGATGTTGAAGTCTTTGCTGGAAAATGGCTGGGCATTGGCACAGAACATGTTCCGCTGATTCCGCTTCCAGATCGCAGAAGTGGCATCCATCTGTCGTACTTAGGCCCATCTTCTTAAGGTGATATCTTAAGGGGACATGACCTGTGAGGAAGCCAGTAAGCAGCCTCAACTCAGGTTTCCTAAGTTCAAGACACTCCTTAACCCTGACAGACGAAGGTGATATAAATTTCTTCGCCTGTCGCAAACCTGGAATTCTGCGCCAGTAGGAGGACTTTTGAAGATCCTCCTAGCGTTTTACCGCTGCTCTAAGTTGTCCCTTAGTGACGCCACAGAAGGGTTCTGGTCCAATAAATGGAGAGACAGAACCCTCACGGGCGAGGTCATCAGCTGCTTCGATTCCAGTATGACCTGGCATCCACATAAGTGTTACCTTATTTGAGCCTGCCAGATGTTTAATAACCTTCAGACAATCCCATACCAGCCTTGACTCAACGGTACAAGACCTAAGAGCCTTTAAGGCCGATTGGCTGTCTGATACAATATAAATCTTTGCATCGTTTAGGCCATTTGCTATGCCTATCATAGCGCAAAGTTCTATAGCATGTAGTGTTTGCAAAAAAATTATTTAAATAGTCGAACTAGTTTTGTATAATTCAATGTTTTAGTTATTATATGACACGTCCTCTCATCTCAAAATTTCGACACAAAACTGAGAACTGTGCAGTTAAACCCCCACAAACCTTCAGTTCAGTTAATCGTTTCAGTTAAAAATATAAAAATTTTAAAGTTCTCAGTTAAACTGTACAGTTAAGTTTATCTGAACTGAAATACCCAAACACGTACAGTTTAAACTGACAGTTTTAACTGTACAGTTAAAACTGTCAGTTAAAACTGTACGTGTGTGGCCTGCCTTATACATTGATACATAACAAAATAATAATTTTGAGATTGTTTAATCGGTATGCTACGAGTATGTTTAGTATTCCTCGTGCTGTTCCTGAGTACGGTTATGCGGGGGAGTATAGGAAACAAAAACTATAAATATGGAAGGAAGAAGCCGCAGGAATACGTGCTACCGTCTTTTCAGCTGCTATGATTTTACAGTCAAAATAGCGGTTATGCCTAATAAAACCGCCTTATTTCATTTAGTTCAAACTGATCAAATCAGCGATGCCAATTTGCTTTGTTCACTGAAATTGCCGTGACCATTCACAAAAGTCTAAATATGGAATCGTCACCAAGATTGCCGTGTATGAGTAATGGTGTACTGCTGTCCTTACTGTATGAGTAATGGTTGTGCTCAAGCTCATCGAGATATGGCTATACTGAAATTAAGTCGTTTGTATTTTTCTTTGTCGACAAATAAATTATAAATTTCAATTTTTAACTAAACAATTATAGTATGTAAGGTTCCTTCCTCCAAACCCAATAATATAGAATAATTTATTGACTTTTTAAACCAAAAATGTAACGCAATTACCTAGAAAACGGCAGCCGCCTATCTATATTGGTTTCTCAGACCCATCGAAGAGGTTTGAAATGATTCAATGGATATTTACACTTCAAGGTTTTCACTTTCAAGGTGAACTCGCCCGTTGTTTTTTACATTTTTAATGCTTTTCGCCAGATGAATACAGAATATAGAAAAGAAAGATTTAGAAGAATATTCAAAGAAGTTTAGAAAACGGAGACTTATTCTGCATTAAGCAATATTTTCTTAAACGTCTGTAATATGTCTACTTCACTTGCGCTAAATACGAGTATAACTATCCATATAGCAACTGAAATTAACTACTCAATATGATTGGTATTTCGCGAAACACTCGTGGAAAATTTAAAATTTAGATAATGCATAATCCGAACACTCTCTCTAAAAGTGACAACTATATTGAAAAGTTACCTCGCGAGGAGACTTTTCATTAACTGCCTGGTGGTAAATAACGTAACATAGTTTTGAAATGAAAAGCCGAAAATTTAGACAAAAAAGGTGGCCTAAAATCGTGACAAATTCTTAATTAAGATGCGTGCGTTTTATGGCAAAACGTGATAAAAAATTTCATGATAATTTTTATTATTTTTGCCCGATTGAAGACTAGAACATATATGTATGTCTAAAGCGTTTAAGAGAATGGTTTACATTTATTATAATAATTGAAGTCATTTAACACTACATAGATGACAGCACAATTTTGCAAAAATTGTTAGCTGGAAAATGTTAAGTTTAAAAATTATAGAAAAACCAAATTAAATTCGGAAAACGTTAAAGACAAGATACGTATGTGAAAATTTTGTGATTAAACAATTTTTTTCGTATTTTGCAGTAAAAAGAGTACATAAGCAGTGGCGTAGCTAGGTACCAGCAGCACCCGCTGTCCTGGACGGGCCCACGATTAATGGGGCCCAAGAACCATCGACTAGGCAATACCTATCAAGCGATCGAATATTAGTTCAAAGTCAAGATCATATAGATGGTAGCTCAGAATAAGCTTAAAGAACACCAGCCTTTCAAATTTACAAAACGGGACATTTCTAGGAAATTTTTAAGAAAAGGCGATGGTCTAGTTTTAGAAAAAGAAAAAAATTCGAAGGTTCTGACAAATATTTAGATTTAGAAGGAAATTTGCCAAAACTTACCGATTTTAATGTTTGCAACCTTTAACAAATCAAGTTTTGTCTATAGAAAATGTTGAATTTGATTTGGAAAAGATTCAATGTGATTGACCTAGTTTCTCGTTTACGGAATATTTTTTCTTACCGGTAAACGGTAAATAAAAACTTAATTTATCGGTAAAACCAGTTTATTTTGAAAAAATATTTTAAATAAGGAAATTTTAAATCCTCCTGTTTCATATCCCCTTATCTCGGGTTTCAACTTTTGATCACTTTTAAAAATTTCTTTAGATTTTCGAGTATAGCTTGGAAATGGGATGCGTGATTCGTGCGAGACTTATTTGGTGATTCGGTGTTTCGAAACCGTCAGATTATTCGAGATTTTCGACATTATTCGAATATGTTTGGAATTGTCGAGTGTGATGTTACTCGAGAATCTTAGAGTATATGCGAAGAATATGATTGTTCGATATTTAAGAAATTAGCCGAGAATCCCATTATTGTTGTATATCGTTTTCTTGAAATTAGCCTTATGTTGTTTAGTACCATATTGCTTAGTAGTATTAGTAACATTAAATTACTTGGCAAATAATTCGATATTTACAAGAATTTTCGTAATTTTTCGAAATTTTCGTGGGTTCTCTAGATTTTTACAGGCTTTCCGAAATTATTCATTAATATCTAGATTTTTCGATATTATTGAAATTGTTCGAGGTCCATCGAGATTCACATAATATATAACACCACTTAAGATTTCTTAAGATTTTCGACATTTCTAGGATTTTTCGAGATTTCAATATTTCTCCAATTTGCAAGGTTATTCGAAAAATTATTCCAGAATGTCTAAGTTATTTACATATTACATGGCGGTAGGATAACCTTTGGTTTGAAATGAAATATCGGATCGTAATTTTGTGATGCTTCATCGATAAATTTAAAAATCGTCATAGCATTAGTTGATTGCAAAAAATTTCGTTTTGTTTGAGACCAATCAGACACTTTAATTAATGCGAGGCTGGACAATGGAAAAATAAGTTTTTAAATAAAAGCTTTTTCATAAGAAGCATTTTTAGGGGCCCAAGAAAAATGTTGCGGGAGGCCCGAATTTGTTGTTACGCCACTGTGCATAAGAGACATCTGTGGTACACTAGTAAAACTACATAATGATGGGTTTAGTAAAGTTTACTTTTCCTGAACGTGTTAACAAATTTTTGAAGTTACGTTATTTCTTTTTTGTAATATTGTTACGTTTTTGCCTTGTTAATTAAGGCTCGTATAACTGGATTGTGAATCAATCGTGGTTGTGAATCGTTGACCACCAACGAATTTATTTATTTCACAAAATTTATTACAACACAGTTTATTAATTAAAATTCACAATATCACTTTATATAAATTATTCTTAAATTTTACTGATCACTTTTACTTTTTATTTTACACTAAAACACTTTTTAAATCACTTTTCAATTCCTTTTAATCTTTACACTATCACTTACTAAATACTACTAATAATCTTACAAGTTTACACTATCGCGTTCCAAATTCTAATAATCCAATTCGATCTTGTTCGCCTTTTTATATACACAAACCAAAATTCTCGAAAGTTCATGACTTCTCCAGTTTGAATAGCGTATAAACATTTAGAGCACTTTTATCATGGAAAATTCCATTTTAGTACAGTAAAAACATTGAGCTATTAATTTAACTTATTCTATTACAATCTAGATGTCACCGTCACAATATTTTAAAATTAGCAAACATAAAAAGTTGATTTTATTTAAAAATGTGATTGACATTATGTTTTACTTGAATTACTATAATAATTGGTCAATATTGTAGAGAACAAATTCTCACAAATTTTGCGACATTAGGAAACTTGAAGTTGAAAACCAGTGAAGTGTTATACCACTGAAAAAATCGCTTAAAATCAAGACTTATCTTTAGGGCTTAGTTATCTGGAAGGCTCTGCTGGAAGTTTTTCAAATAGGGATACATTTCAATTTCTACGGACATTTCAAAATCCTAAAGGATTCAAATCATATTTTACGTTTAAAATATAGAAATGCAAACTATGATGTGCACCTAAAACAACATTAATTTGAGGTGTAGAATATGCGCCTCTTTTCAAGATTTTGGCATTAGGGTAACATTATAATAGGGTATGCTCCCATTTTTACGGGATTCGGTTATTAAAACAACATGAAAATTTAGGCAGCTGTACGCCAATAGACCATAGCGAATTATATTAAATATTTTTATCTTTTACAATCTGTCAACGAATATAATTTTTAAACCCATTAATTTTCCATTACAAACCATTGCGCACACTTACCACTTTACAATAATGCAAAGTCAAATAATGTTGTCATAGTTGTTTACAGTGAATTATAAAGTTTAGGAATTTTCGTTTTTTTTATATCAGGATTCACATTTTCATAATGGCTTAAAACGATTGAAACTTATTTGTTGCATGTTACACCCACTGCTTATGTAAATTAATTTTGCCTATATTATTATTTGTTACGAAACGGAATTTATAAATTTATTATACATGAGTTTTGGATTAAAAAAAAAAAAATGAATAGTTTTTTGATTGCCGTACAGTTATTGTAAATAATTTTCTGTTATTTCAATTATTTCATAAAAAATTTGATCGATTTATAAAATTTTATGAACTGTCGATGGGGCATACTATTTATTATTTTTTCTGTCGTAAAAATCATTATTTTATTATCTCATTGGTCATAAAGCGATATTTTATCCATGTATGTATGTCCAAATATGTATGTTACGCTGTACATGACACTATATTAAATCATTATTCTTGTGTTTTATAGCAAGCATCAACAACCAAAACACCATTAAAAATGTCGGAAAGTGTCTCGTTTGTAGGCGTGCCTCATTTGTTGTATTTCATTTCTTGGGACTTCACAATATTTATCTATTTTAATAAATTTGTGAAAATATGAAAATGAAAGGAAATAAATTTTCTTTTTTCATACGGTAAAACTTTTTTTTTTTTTGTGGTAAAATGAAGAAAACAAATTAATAAAGTATATCGTCTCAAATGTATGTCTTTGCTTTCTGTTGCCTCTGATCAGGGCTGATTATTTCCCTTGCACAACAATATAACCGTTGTCTGTAATATTTCTACTTAACTGAGCGTACCAAAAACAATCAAACGGGAGGAAAAAATTTTACGATCAAATTCTAACAAACTCATTAATTTCATTTTGGTTTTTGTGACATATAGTGTGTGCCATCATAATATTTATTTGAGAGATATATTGGCCATTATAATTTATCATACAATAAATTTAACCTCAATTATTGATTTGATTACGCAAAAAAACGAGTTGTTTGTATATTAAACCTGAAAATCTTAAAGGGGGGCAAACAAAAGGTTGACATTCAAAGTTCTATAAAGTTGATTTATAAATTTCAGTAAAAAATGAAATTAAAATTTCGATTGAAATTCATGAAACCATAAACTCGTCTAAGCTGGAGGAAAATTGTTCAATGAGCTGAAATAATTAATTTAATTATTGTTCCAAAGAAAAGAACTGTATGTGTATACGGAGGGAGTATACAGATAATAAATTAGTTTATTTGTCTATTGAATTAGAATTAAAATAATGATGTTTATTTACATAATTGATTTGAAATTGATACATAAATTTAATAAGTGAGGTGTACCTAAATTTATATACATATTTGTAAATGACATCATCAAAATATTTAAATTTGGTTTTGAAGGTTTAGTCGAAAACGCAAATTAAAACAAAAACATTTTAGATTTATTGATTAATGGCTGATTGCCAATTTGTAAAATATTTGAATATTTTCAGTAAAATGCATACATTTTTTTTAATCATCTTTTTGATTTGAATAATTAAAAAAATAATAAAAATTTCAATCAAATTATTTAATTTTTTTTCTTTTTAATTAGTTTCCAGTTATATACGAGTATTCCTGTATTTTATGTACAGAATGTAATTAGAATTATTTTTAGCTTTATACTGATATTGAGGAATCAGATGATGGACAATACTTTGTTTTGTCGAATTCTCTCGGCACTGGGTACATCATTGAAACAACCCAAGATGGGCTAGATAGCTAAAACTAGGCATTAATTGAAATCGATGTTATTGTACTTTTTTTGCAAACGGAAATTGTAAAAATTTCGTTATTGATAATTCTTAAAATATCAAATAAATAAACAATCTACTACTCTGGAATGAGTGTGTGGTCCACACACTCATTCCAGAGTAGTAGATTTTGTGGCTCTCGATACACAAATAATTTCCGCGTTGCCCAGCTGACTTTTTATTTTACCGAAGTTTTGTTGCTTTATTTATTTTAAAAATTTGTATAATATATTCATTTGGCTTAGACACCCCTCGAATCTCGAAACAAACTTTAATAAAGACAAGGAACCTAATGCTAACTGTTGGGCATGGGTGAAGTTTTCAATAATTTCGTGAAAATGACACTGATAATGATGGTAAACTAGTAATCTCATTTTTAAAAAATTTTTAATATTCCGTAATATTAACTCGAATAACTATAGTCCCAACATGAACAAATCCTAGTGACAACTCCAAAATAATCTCGAAAATCTCGAATAATAACACACACAATAAAGCATACTATGTTAAGCAGATCAGTTTAAGAATATGCCACAATGTCTAGAAAAATCTCGAAATAATGTGGAAAAGTCTATATTATAGAAGGTTAAAAAAGTTAGCTCTAAGCTGGTTAAGGCTGAGGGGAGGAAGAAGGAATCTCAAAACACAGTATAGATTAATAAAATGCACGTCTGTGAAGATAGCCCACAATTTTAGCCCAAACGATGACAAGACTAAATTCAAATCTTATAGGGAATCGGAGTTCTGGGGATCCCTTATGCCAATATACCAGTATACCAATCAACGGAACCTGCAATTCAATTTGTGTCAGTTTTCAAATAGTTCGAGTATTGCCCTCGATTTATCATCCAATTATATTAGCTGGTAACCCGGAGCAATAGTGGCAGTAAAAAACTTTTGGGGAATCGAAGTCCTGGGTGTTCAATTTGTCTCAGTTTCGAAATAGTTCGGGTACTGCTCCTCGATTTGTCGTTCAATTATATTAACTGGTAATTCATAGCAATCAACAATTTTTGGCGAATCAGAGTTCTGGAGGGTCCCTTATGCCAATGTATGCAAATAGGGTGCTATTCAAAGAAACTCGCAATTTAGTTTGTTTCAGTTTCGATATAATTCTAGTACTGCCCTTCGATTTGAAATTCAATTATTTTAACTTGTAATCCAGAGCATTTATGGCAATCAAACATTTTTTGGGTATCGGAGTTCTGGTAGTCCCTTATGCCAAGGTATGTGAACAGTATACCAATCAACGGCACTTGCAATTCAATTTGTGTCTTTTTCGAAATAGTTCGAGTACATACTATACTGCCCCTCGATTTGTCATCCAATTATATTAATTGGTAATCCAGGTCCCTTATGCCAATGTACATATGTGATTAGTGTAATATTCAACGAAACTCGCAATTCAATTTGTTTCAGTTTCGAAATGCATAATTAACTTAAATAATTTAAGTTCACTTTCATATTAACGCACATTTAATATTCGACACTCATAATTTTGGGCTGAGAGTACAATACATAACTGTTGCGATAGTTTTAGCTGTCATGAGAGTTTTTTGTTTCTTTGGGATGTGACCTTAAACAGCCTCATCATATATACGCACTTTTTTGGGCTGACACTTGTTTATCATTAAATTATATATTGTGTTTTGTGTTACCGTAGCATATTTTGGGATTAAATTTTAGGTAAACTTCACATATGTTCATCTATCTCGACATTTTCATAATTTTGAAAAATTTGTCGAACGGCTCAAATCCCTTTAATTTTCTAAAATTTGTGGGACAAGCCAGAAAATATTCTCTTAATAACAAAAACTGTTGCGGGAAGCTTGAACTATCCACTATGTTAAAATATAGACCCACAGTTTGTAGCATCTTTGAGATTCTGGGAATGGACACATTGCAGCACTATTTTTTAACATTTTTAGTCATTTTTATAATTTTCAAAAATGTCTTGAACAACCCCAATCCCTTTCAATTTACGACCAAAAATTATTGTGGGAAGCAAGATCTCTCCCCTATGTGAAAGTAAATACCAAAGCCCGGGAGCACCCGTGAGATTATGTAAAATGGCGGTAGTGTATCAGCAGTTTTAATGTTTTTAGTCATTTTTATAATTTTAGAAAAAATCTTGAATAAGCCCAACCCTTTTTATTTTAATAACAAAAACTGTTACGGCAAGCTAGACTTATACACTTTGTGAAAATATAAGCAAACGCCGTGTAGCATGTCTGAGGCGTGCGATGTGGGAAAACCACGTACTCATTTCTTTGTTTTTCCCACCGAGTTTAATGATTTGTGATTCGATGTTTTTGGCTCGATACTATTTTTACCGATAAAGTCGAATATCTCTTAATCCTATCTTCTTTTTGAACTAATGGGAACCGTTTTGTAGATCTGAACTCAAATAATCTATTTAGCTAGACCAGAGATTTTTGACATTGTGGACTTAAAGGGTTCACTTCTAGCGCATTAATTCTAACCTTTATTAATTTTTAGGCAAAAGGAAATTATCAAAAAGCGCAATAATCTCGAAAAAGCAACAGCATTTGAAGCTAAAATAAAAGTTAACATCTAGAAGTTAGATGCAGAATGTTAGAAAAATGTAACAATTCTGCGGTCTTTTTTGTCCTTTCCCATCAGAGAAGGTTGGCAAAATGGAGGGGTTACTTTTCTTAGCTAAAAGTAGCGTAAACTTCTCTAAAATTTGTTCGGTTTAAATCAAACCGCTTGTCTTTAAAACAGAGACTCGAACGTGGAACAGAAACGAAAACGAAATAAATCAAAAGTATGGAACCATCATGATTTTTTTATTTTTATGTTTACTATTACTATCAGTTTACTTGCGTAGTATTCATGTACTTGTTCGTTTTGACTCTTTGCATTTGAAACTGCGCTGGAGATCTAATCATATCGCTTCTCCGGAAGAACGGTGCCTCAACTGCAAATTAAAATTTTCAAAACTTGCAAAAACGATTTAATCTTACGATGTAACTAACTTGTATCGATAGTAAAGTAGTTGCTACGTGTTTGGAATATTAAAAACTGCTAATAGCAGTATGCAGCTTATAAGATTAAACTTTTTTCGAAATTCATGAAAATGTTATCATTATTCTTCCGCAGAAGCGACATGAACGCCTTTCAATTGAAACTAAGTTCATGCACCAAAAATTAGAATAGTTTTAGCCAATGCGGAAAGCAAAAGGGACTATGCATGAAAATGTACGGATACAAATCTGCGTTTCATTTCTAAAATCAATAAATAGGCCGACATATTAAAAATTATACTGAAAACACAGCATCTGCAACGCAAGCTAGCGCAGCGCGGAATTTCTCTATACTGAATCTGATGTTGACGGACAATCAAACTAATTTATTCGAAATAGTTAATAAAATAAACAGATGACAATTTTTATTTTGTAAACCTGTTTTAAAAGTTTCCAATCCGAACTATAACCAAACCATAAAAATCTATAAAGACCAAAACTGAATCGGAACGAAAAACCAGAAAAACCAAGAAAAATTATTAACGTAACCGCAAAACCACTTTCAGTTCGATTCTCTGGCTTAAAACATTTTTCGCTAAAATATTTATTTTAGGATGTCAGTTCTAAATGATTGACTGGGGATAAGCAGATATATTGGTACAATAAAAGTTATACGTATGAACAATAAAGCTTTCAAAATGTCACAAATCAAATTTTAACTATAAAGCATAAAGATCCAAGAATTCTTTCATTTTCTCAGACTAAAGAAGGTTGTTAAAGAGTTACCATGTCATATAATCTTAAATAACATTTCTGAAACGGACAATATGCTGCATATTCAAAAAAATTATGAAATAAAAAATTTTTTACACAGTGTCCTTAAATTATGAAATAGAATTAGTTGAAAACGTGTAACAATTCCATTGTTCTTTTAGGTGAATTAAATGTTGAAAACTCATAATTTTTAAAACTAAACCGACGCTGTGTGAACATTATGCTATACGCCTTTAATCGACTACTTTCCATTTTGGTTATCATATAGTGATTAGATTATGGGTTCGGAGGTGAAGGATGGTACCAGATTTACATAGGCACTATTGGAACCAGAAACATAAAAATGTCGCAAAGATATTACGAGTTATATAGTCATTGGGTAATCTCCCATATTTAGCACGAATAACAATAATATGTAATAGGTTTATACTCGCTATTGGTGGTCAGAACAGAGTTAATGATATGGCCACTTCCTAAAGGAGGCCTCATAGAACTCACTGTACTTTATTTTTATGAACTGCGCCATTTGAATGAAATGAATAATTTTGCGTTTTTACAGAAATTGTTCTAATTCATCGTCATATTTAGGGCGAAATATCATGCGTATGACTGGTCTCTTAAATGTCCTTATTCAGCTATACACTTCAAGCGTTCAACTAGCACACCCAAATGTGAAACGCACGTTATCATACCCCTATACTAATTCAACTGGATAGTGTTCGAAAGAAATTCCATCACTCCCTCCTATTTACCTGTCATTGTCTTTAAAACCATAATCAGAAATTTTCCTGATTTTTCAGTTTCCTGAATTTTCCAGTTTACTTAGGTAAATTAACAATTTTTGGACGGAGAATAGCAAAAAATTCCAAAATTTAGAATCAAAACATAAAAAATCTTCTTACGCTTTCAAGATCCGAGAACATTCGTTTATTAAATGTTACCACTAGCAAACCGACTGGATAAAAAACCCGTGTCATGAAACCCTGTCGGTAAAAATATTACCCAAATTTAGGTTACATTTTCACTTTCCCATTTTAACGACGTTATATTAGGTATGTGTTGTAATCGCGAAAAAATTTTGTTCCAGATTTTCACATTTCTCGACGAACTAGGTTACCGTGACTCCAAAACATCGATTAGAAAAATGTCGTTTCGGTCCTTCCGTTCTTCTTTACAAATATTGATAGATAGATTTTAGTAATAAACAGTTTGTGTTAACTTTTAGGTTCATTCGAGTCTAGAATAGAGGGGTTTGTAGTGAAGGAGAAAACTACCAAAACAGATTTTCTCAAAAACAGGACCGATGAAATTTTTGTTATATGTTGATGAATAAATTTGATAATCCATCATCTACCTGTTCACAAAATTTTAAGTCGTCATTGCGTTTTAACATAACATAGGAAAATAAATTTGTAGAACTGATTTCCGGGGTAGTATCAAAATTTTCAAAGAAATTGTTTTCTACAATTAAAACATCGTTCAAATTCAAACAATAGGTGTCTTTAAGATATAATGAATGTCTTTGAGATGAAACAACTCAAAAAGAAAAAGCATAAGCGAAATTTTATGCAGGAAGCCTGGATGTTTTGGAAAGTCCCGATACATTTATTAATTCTTTTGTATCTGGTCCATTGTTTGCTTTCATTCGTAGGAGCCACTTTTCCTACTTTTACAATCGTCAACATTTGGTAAAATGCTTTTGACATTGGAAAAGTCTTAATATAGAAAAATAAAAAGTCAGGCACAGCATGCTTTATTGAACATACAGACATCTATGAATGACTGGTTTGAACTAACCAACTAGAAAAGTCTTTATGGAGTTAGTTTTACTTTACTTATATCGAGTTTTTTTTACTGATACATATGTATATGCCATCTATAATGATTTATTTGAATTTGACCAGAATATTGTTGTTACGAAAATTTTGTATATCAATTAATTATTGTTAGAAAATGAAAACATTTCTCTTCACTCTAGATTCTCGTACTGTATTCATCAAATTCTTGTCGCTTTATAAAATTATTGTTCAACTACATTTTAATAGCTGTACTAATTTTTAGATCACCTTTTGTAATCCAAAATTAATGTTAGATCAAATGTTGTAGTTGCTTGGCAAATAAAATTTATTCTGATCCGGATCACTATGCGTCTAAAAATGCAGCTAATTTTATTAATGTGAATGTAAAAAACAGAAATAAAACAAAACTAAAAACAATATACAGGGTGTTTGGTGCATCGTTTGCCAAATTGAATTGGCCCAATAGGAGGAGGGTTAATTTGCTATCGCTTAAGCCCCAATAACTCATTTTTGGCCCTACGGATTTTTTTATTTTAACTCTTTAATTTTTATTTTGAAAAATCGCAATATTCAGCATTCAAACTTAAATTTTTTTTTTAAATTATTCGTATAGCTTTAAAATGACATGTTAACTCCTACGTTTACTGTTGTATAGGTCTATCAAATTCAAAATTCGTCAAATACGTGATTTTCGTTTTTTTTTAAAATACTCTGTCTTACCCCTTTCAAACGCTATGCAATATGCCATAAAAGCTATTTTAAATATTTTAATAAATTACAAAATTTGTGTACACATCAGCCTGATATTCGACATTCGGGATAAAAAACTGGTTTTTGCTTAAATAACTTACGCTTAGTAGGCAAAACTACTATCCGCTCCAACTCACTCTTCCGCAGTAAAATCTGTCACCTATCCCTATCTTACACTTATGTATGTATGTATGTGGGTACTAACGGTTTCGCCTTATTTTCCCTGTAGTGTTGCGTAAAGGCATTTCGTCTTTAATTTTGACGAAAGCCGCTACAATGCGTTGGACTAAATCGTCCCTAGATTGAACTTCCGTGACGTATACCAGTACTTTGGCCCGTCCCCAGACGTAAAATTCTAACGGAGTTAGGTCTGGGAAACGTGGAGGCCGTGGAATAGGGGCATGCCTTCCAATCCATGAATTTGGAAATACGTCATTTAGGTACTCTCTAACAGTTAATCTCCAGTGTGCAGCACAACCGTCATTTTGATAAACAATAGGTTTTCATTTAAGAATGTATTACTTACTGCCAAGAGTTTCTTTTGTTTAGAAAGGGTTTGTGAAAGGGTTCATATCCATGCCAAGAATGTATTTTGTTAGCGGGTATGGGTTGTAAGTTTGTTGAAAAATTACCTACCTTGCATTGAAGTGCAATGGAAAGAATGTTTGTTATACTGGCGGAATACGCTCCACACTTTCCAGATGGAAATCCCGAGTGATGTAGCTATATTTCTTATGCTTCTAGATCCTTATGCTCTTCTAACAGTGCTAGAATCAGTGCATCACAGCAACATTATAACGCGTTATAATCGCTCTTGGTTTATCAAAGTTTAAATTACCGGTGTGGCGTAAGCGACAATAAGTATTTTGGAACGTGTGGTGGCTAGGTAATCGTCTATAAGGAAAGCGTTCCTGATAAATCGGCACGCGCGGCACGAGCGACGCCATTGGCGCTTATAGAGAACTTTAAAAAAGTTCGAAGATCACGATCATTTTTAGTTTTTTTTTATTGCAATGTAAATTTAAGTTCTTTTTACCTTTTTCAAACATTTTGAAAAAAAAATTTTGAATTTGATAGAACCATACAACAGTAAACATAGGAGTTAATATTCAATTTTAAAGCTACATGAAGCTACAAAATTGGGCTTAAGAAGTAGCAAATGATCCCCATTGTGGGCCAATTTAATTTGGCAAACGATGCACCAAACACCCTGTATATCGCTCTTTCAGTTCGATAGATCGATATATGGTATGTACATCAAATGAAAAATATCGAATAAAATATATCGATATATCCCTAATCATGGGGACACAATTAAGAATTTGTGACTTTTTCATGTACAGATCGGTTTTTGAGGAAAGGTGGTTTTATAACTCCCTTCTACAAACTAAGTTTGAACATTCCGACCTACAAAATACAGGCTACCCTTACAATATACGTAAGATAAGAACTGTATTTAATATATATTAAATCTCAAATAGTTCAATCCTTAGTGTTTTCTATCTGAAAATGAGTGTAAAAATGTATAAAATAAAATTGTAAATTTTAAAACAACTAAATCGATTTAATCTGAAAGAGTCTTTTGTTGCGGAACAAACAGACAAAATTTTTTGTTTTGTTACACAAAAAGTTGCTTCGAAACTTGAATTAAACTATTTTAATTACTGCTTCTTTCAAAATGTCTTCATATAAAGCGGCGGAAACAAAGAATACAACGTAATTATTAACAAACAAAATAATTTTCCGGAGACCGACTATCATTATTATGGTGTAATCCAGATTTCGACCAATTCAAACATTTTAGTTCTGTCGCCTGTAAATTTTTTGTTTTTAATTATTCTACGTACCTGGACAAAAAATAAAAGTTTCCTGTAGTTATTTCCTCCATAATTATTATTTATATTCTGAGGGTTAAAATTGTTTTTGCGAAACTTAAAATAGAAGATTTTTATTTTTTATCCGTTTCCCATTTTACCTAACTTTGGAATACAATATAAATGTCCAGCACAACAACAGTGCAAAAAAATGTAATAACGCCGAAATTAGTATGAAACTTTTTTAATCAGTTTCTGTTTATTATTATTATATTACCTAGCAATAAGAAGTTATGAAAATACATAAAATTAAAGCAGAAATAATTATCAATTTCAAAAGCGAAAAGCTCTTTTTTTTTTTAGTATGAAAATTTTCGCGAATTTCTCGTTTATTTGTTTATAACAAGATAAAAATCTTTTCAGCTAATTATTATTCAAATTTCAATAAAGTACAAAAAAAAAATATTATTTTAAGAAATTCTGTAGATGTGGGGTTAATAATATTCTAAGATTGTTATTGTGGAAAAATGAAATTAGGATTACACGTAAATATTATTACGCAGTAATAATCATAATATTTTCACAACATAAACCCGAACCGCAACAATAACAATTTTTTGCGGTAAAACAACATAAAAATTATGTCTCTAGCTAGATCTAAATTATTAACCGTAATATTTAAATGCGGAACAAATTGCCCGTAAAATATTTTTTGTTTTTTCTATTTAGCTTTGTATATTTTGAAAACTTTCTTCCTATTTTATTGTTATTGTGTTTTTGAACCCATTAGTTCGGCTTACATAATCGAAATAACTTTACTTCAAACTAAACCCCACTACCCCTACACGTTTTCATAATGTTATATACATTAATCAATGTCCTTTTCATGTATCCTTTTGTTTTGTATGAAAATATTAGTTTAATTTCCTAAAGCTCTGCTTTGTTTACATACTAGAATACACTATTCGTAATATGGATGTAAGAGATACCACGAGATTTTGTTTTTTTTTAGAAAACTGCTTAACTTTAAATATTTTATGAAACGTGGCTATATTGTTAATTGTATCAAAAGTAAGTAAAAAAAAAAATTCAAGATTAATTGATGAAAGGTTTATGGATAGCAAAAACGTGCTTGAAATGTAATGAATAGATTGTTTTTTGTTTTATTCAGGGAAATTAAAATGTAATCGGTTAGGATTTGGTACAGTGAATATTTTAAGAGATGACTTTTAATAGGATTTCGGAGTTTAATGATTCTTTCTACTATGGAGTTTAGAGCCAATATGTTGTATCTGGTAGGTAGACTGAAAGTGTGAGATTTAACCTGGAGTTCAGATAAATCCAACGAGAATGAATCTTACAATACTTCAATAAAACGCCTTACAAATTGATTGATTGATTGATTGATTTCGATGTACGATCAAGCATTAAGGAAGTCTCCCGTATTATAAATGCGAATACCACACCACTATACCCATGTTGCAACACGACACCATAAACTCTCCCTTACCAAGGAAATATGTACCATCATACTCAGCTTTTCATGAAGCCAACATAGCAATATTTCACCCTGTAAAGGAAGGCGCCACATCGATAACCACATAAGTCTAATAGTTGTGATATCCGCCCCTGGCCAGGCCGCCGTCGTACACCTTTTAACATATAACAAAATCGAGGGATGGGAAAGGAATGTTAGCAACAAAGACTCAACCCGGTTCCAGACACCTAAGTAGTTGATAGTTAGTAAATTTGTTATTTATATATTTTTAGTAATTTATTTAGCACAAGACAACACAATTTACAGTTCATCTACTGCTCCAACTCATATAAGGTTGTTTCAGGTTCTTCAATACATTCCTAAATTTAAAATATGCATTAATTCTTTATAATAACTATTTTAAAATTAATTGAGTGTAAATTTGATTCTCTGAAATAAATTCTAGATCAATCCCTATGTACCACAAATAAATAACCATTAATAGTTTGACAATCATTCAACCAACTACCTTCTAGCCATCGTGCTGTCATCACAGCCATTGTCATATTGGTCGAGTTTCTCAGGAGTGTTCTAAACTAAAACCATTTTAACTAACCAATATGAATACTAATACCAAAACTATCATTAACAATTATACCAATAAGTATAAACATTAACACCAGTACGAACACCAATACCAACACCCACTTCAATACCAATACCAACCTCAACCATAATATTAAGCCATATGAATAATTCAACATCAATTATAAAATTCTACGGGAATGTTAAAAAATTATAAATTGCCAAGTTACAATTCAGATTCACAGCACTCGTTTCATTAGCCCCCGTTCTCCTGTAAATAGTTAATTAATGGTTTACTTACTGCAACTAGATGATTCACAAATAGAAGCTGAAAAAATATATATTTTATATATTTTACCATACTATTAAAAATTCAACTAATCGGCAATTTCCTAAAAATCTTGCAAAAGGATATTAGTAATGCTTAAATTACTTATTTATTTACTCAGTTAATGATGTTTAAATTAATTATTATATACTACGGAAAGGTTTAGAATATTAATCGTTTAGTTAAATACTACTTGTACCTATATATGATATTTACTAATAAGATTCAAGTAGAGTTTCCCAGGTTACTCTGAAAACTAAATTGCTTTACTACTTAATTAATAGCAATCAACTTAACACACACAAATAATAAAATAGATATCAAAAGCTAATCAACCTCCACGCCACACAGCTGCTGTATGCTTGGCGTTTGCGGGGGTTGAGCGAGAATTCACCATTATTTCTGCAGCTTGGAGATGATCTAACAATTATATATAATTTAGTGTAACCCATCACAACCACACCATCAGACAAAGTACTTGAACAAACTATGACACTTTGATATAATTAAATTCAACAACCAAAATGTGCTGAAACGTTTTCATCAATACCTCAAAATTCTTGCAATGCAATGTAGTACACAATATCATACAAAAGGAATTCTCCCCCATCCTAGATAACGTGCGATGCTGTTCATTCAATCAGTATAGTGTGTTTATTAAAAGCCTTATAGAAGTTTAAAAAAAGTTATCAAAAGCTTCATAAAAGTTTAAAAGTTTAAAAATTGAAAAGTTTAAAAATTCAACAATTTAAAAATGTATAGGTATACAAATTTAAAAGTTCAATACAAGCTTAACAAAAATCTTACAAATACCCATCAAAAGTATATTAAAAGTTTAGTAAAAGTCTAATAAAAGTTTAAAAAATTTAATAAAAGTTTAATAAAAGTTTAACAAAACTTAATTAACAGTTAAAAAGTTTAAAAGTTTAAAATTCCTAAAAATTTAAAGTTTAAAAGTTTAAAAGTATATAAAAGTGTAAAAATATAAAAGTATAAAAGTATAAAAGAATAAAAGTATAAAAGTATAAAAGTATAAAAGTATAAAAGTATAAAAGTATAAAAGTATAAAAGTATAAAAGTATAAAAGTATAAAAGTATAAAAGTATAAAAGTATAAAAGTATAAAAGTATAAAAGTATAAAAGTATAAAAGTATAAAAGTATAAAAGTATAAAAGTATAAAAGTATAAAAGTATAAAAGTATAAAAGTATAAAAGTATAAAAATATAAAAGTATAAAAGATTAAAAGTTTAAAAATTTCAAAGTTCAAAAGTTTAAAAGTTCAAAAGTTTAAAAGTTTAAAAGTTCAAAAATTTCAAAGTTTAAAAGTTCAAAAGTCCAAAAGTTTAAAACTTTCAAAGTTCAAAAGTTTAAAAGTCTAAAAGTTCAAAAGTTTAAAGTCTAAAAGTTTAAAAGTTCAAAAGTTCAAAAGTTTAAAAGTTCAAAAGTTTAAAAGTTCAAAAGTTTAAAAGTTTAAAAGAAGTTTAAAAGTTTGAAAGTCCTAAAGTTTAAAAGTTTAAAAGTCCAAAAGATTAAAAGTTTAAAAGATTAAAAGTCTAAAAATTCAAAAATCTAAAAGTTAAAAAATTTAAAAGTTCAATAAAAGCTTTATAAAAATTTAATAAAAGTTCAATAAAACCTTAACAAAAGTCTAATAAAAGTTTAACAAAAGTTTAAAAGTTTTAAAAGTTTAAAAGTTTAAAAATTAAAAAGTTCAAAAGTCTAATAAAAATTTAATAAAACCTTAATAAAAGTTTAAAAGTTCAAAAATGTAATAAAAGTTGGAATAGGCCCCTAAATTATTTAGTTTAAAAAATTCCTAATCGATACGAATCGTACGTTTAATAAAAGTTCTACAAAAGTATTTTCTTTGAAATCATACCTTAACTTTAGAACGCCATATTCCGTTTTTAATGAACACTTAAAAAATAAATCAATCAAAATTACTTTAATATCGAACGAACAAGAATTTGTAATATTTTTTGTTTTGTTGTAATTTAGCTAAAGCTTGATTTTCTAAAATCATTTTCAAAATCCTACTCAATTGTTTCAATAAATAAAGGTGCTATTCCATGGGAAAATTTTACTGAATAGTAAAATACGCCAAAAAGAGAAAATAAAAATCAAACACGATATAATAGACAGAGACAAGGTGTGTTTTATTTTTAATTTTTTATAGCAAAAGTTTTAAGGGGAAATTTGACATTAAACCAAAACATAACCAATAATTGCTAAAAAAATTATGTATTTAGTATTATTCGATTTTTTATTCGTCTCTAAATTATCTAAAAAATTAAATATTATTATTACTCATATCAGAATTTTTTTTTTCGAACAACTTCCGTCACAGAATAAAAAATTAAAAAATATTTCCACCATAAAATCGTACTCCTATTAAAATTATTAGTGTGTGCGAGAATTATTTTCTATCATATACAAATTTTATGTACGTGTGTTAGTGACACTCCTATAAAAAGTTCTCGATTTGATACTTTTTAGAGGAGTGTCACAACTACAGACACAAATATTTTTTTTACTGATTCGATTTTTTGTTTCATTCCGCCATCTAGCAAATATATATTTTTTTCTTGCTTTAATTTTACTGTTCAGTAAAATTTTCTCATGGAATAGCACCTTAATACTCAATTTTCCTATAAGAATTTGTTTTGACAGTGTAATACATACTAATACATTGATACACCTCTGGAATGTCTGGGGTGACATGTTACAACTATCACCCCTCTCGCACCGATGCAACCCCGACAGAATAACTGTATTCCATTGTTAAAATATAAAATTTTAAAACAATTTAGATGTAAGATACCGCTACTCTGCCGAAAACGCATCGAAGCGAAAAAAGTGATGGTCACCCCTGGAAAACTTCACACTCGTGTATCATCATTATATTTTAAACAAAATACGGTTCACTTCCCCATTAATTAAAATACGGTGGCACGCACTCACAATACGATATGCTTTACAAACTTGTTTCAACCAAAATCAAACAAAAATACAACATGAAACAACGCACAAAATACAAAACAAATCTACAACATTTTTCTGTTTTTTTTTTTAATACCAATTTTCAACTAGTATTTACCGTAGACACTAATACTAATATACCCTAATGCACAAAAAATTCCTTACCCAAGCCATATCATTTAATAAATATAAAGAAAAACTGTACACAATTCGTCATCACACATATGTATTTCAATACGTGTGATGCGAAAATACCTGTCTAACGGTACTAGAGAGTACCGTTAATTTATTTTTGAGCACGTTTGATCACGTTTCCCTCGATAATCACTTCACCTTAAAACTATTAATTGCACTACACTTACATATATGTACATAAAAAACAACACTTCTGCACTACATATTACAACACACCACATCACATCAAAACTATTGTTTCAATACACTATTTCACTGCCTAACAACACAACACATAGTAACACTAATTTAATTAATTTTAACTAATTTAAATGAAATAAAATAAATTTCACTTACGGAGACAGACTAAAACACGTCCATCTCCGCCGTCGTAAACAACATCACCCACTTCAATAAAACGCCTTACAAATAACTATAAAATCAGTATTAAAATACTCTCTATAACCTCTAACCGGAGCTCCCAGATTTTGTCAATTTAAGTGTCATGAAATCAGCGATATAATTTGGCAACAAAACTATTCAAGATAAAGCTCATAAACGTTTTCTGGCTAATATAATGAAGGGAAAGTTGTTCGCAGATTGTGTATACTGTCGCGATCAAAGTTGAAAAGCGATTCTGTTTCTGAACCTTCAATGGGATTTGGAGGATGAACACAGGATTGTTGTATGAAAATTTGGTGATTTGCAAACATTCCCGGATTATGCAATTTTTTTTCTAGGGTATATAATCCTCAATACTTAGTAGTTGAAGCATTCAAAAGCAGCCATGGTCATTCGACTGAAAAAGAAGATTGAAAAATGCCAAACTTCAAAAATTTTATTCGATTTAAAAATTTGAGGGTGTTTTACTATTTTGATTTTCGGGAACTCTTTTCAAACTTGAAATTTTATGAAATTACAGGAATTTTATAACATTTATTTTTGACTTCGAGATTTGGAATAACGTATAAAACCTGAAAAATTGTTACATCGGGTTCTTAACTTTTAAAAACATATTTTGTGACAGAAAACAAATATTTTTTTATAGTTTCGAGGTTAAATGTTTGCTTAATTTAACATAAATGAAAATTTTTCGTCAAAATTAGCATACCTTCAAATTTGCGAAATTTTTCCATTAAGTTCTGGTAAAATTGTTATGTACAGCTCGTCCGACGGATACAATTTATATATAATGGTGATGTCCAGAGACCGCTGCCACTAACACCATTTGACCATTTGATATTTTTTGAGCCGTTATTGAGCTGTGCTTTCCATAAAAAAAAAAAAAAAATTTATGCTAAACCACATCCAACGTAAGAAACTTTATTTAATTTTCATTGTTATGTTGTTTTATTTCTTCAAACATAGCATGCTATGAAGTATATGACAGAAAAAAAAAATTTTACCGAAAAATTCTCATTGCTTACTACAATTCGTAATATAACACTTTTTAAGTAATTTGTAATAGTGCACGCGTACATTTAGGCGCATCTTAAACGCGTACCACGTATTTTTTGTGTAATTACTGTAATAACTATAAAGAGCAATATTTAATTTAAAGTAAAATACTTGGTCACCACATGAATTCTAAAAAAATACCAAAAAAAAAATAAAATTGCATGAGAATCAAACCGAAGACCGCTTTTGTCACACTTTCCGTTTTTCAATGTGTAAAAAAACTAAAATAAACAAACGCCAAATTTTCAATGGATACTCTAAAAAAATTTGCGTGATGTTACAAACTCTGGACTATTATAAATAATTAAGGGATTTGTTTTGATTGAATTTTTTTATTCTGAATCATGATTGCTATGATTATTTTTAATTTTACCGGTCTTCTTTCAAATATTCTTTTGAATTCTTTTCAATATTTTAAAATCATAGTATGCGTTGAGCGTTATGTCCCAATTCCACTGTGGAAAACTGACTGAAGCCGCGGTTTTTATTCGCTCCGGCTAGCTGCTATCGAGAGCCGCCATATAAAATGTGGCTCCCGATAGCGCTCCGTATAAATAGGTAGAGCCAAATATTTTTTATATGAAGTTTTTGCTAAACAATTGAATTAAAAATGATAGTTTGATGTTAAATAAGTATAGTTTTACCAATAAATAGCGCGTGAAGTTTAAATTTAGGCGTAGAAAAATGACGGCTCTCGATCGCAGCTGTCGGGAGCGAATAAAAAAACACTACATGAGCTGACTTGAAGTTGGAAGAAGACAAAAAAAAATAATCCATCAAAGTGACAAAGACAAAGTATTTTGTTATTGTTCTTTTTGAAGCAAATTTTATGAATACATTTTGACAGCAAACAAAAACATAACCAAGAATTATGTATTCGATTATTTTCACGTTTTAAAATAATCTAAAAAATTAATTATTTTTAATACTCACCTCATCAGAATTATTTTATTCAAATTATTTCCGTCGTAAAATACAAAAATAAAAAAATCTTTCCCATAAAAAAGCCAAACTATGAAAATTATCAGTATGTGCGAGAAATATTTTTCATCGGTACAAAATATTTATATGTATTAGTTGGACTGCCATAAAATGTTCTCGATTTGATATTGTTTTATAATTTCCTCAGTGCACTAACACATTCACACATGTAACCACCGATTTTATATTTTTATCTCAAGTTATTTTTACTGACAAACTTTGATTCACAGTGGAATTGAGGCATTACAGAATCAGTGAGTGAGTGACCTGGTCCTTTCTTAGTCTATAGATTTATTTAGCAGTTGAAAATTCGACATTATTTGTAAACGTTTTCAAGAAGTTCATGCTTCTAAATAAATGAAAACATACATAAGGAAAACTAAAAATAGAAAATTGATTTTACGACTTTTGTTATTTTTTTTAATCCTAATTTTTAGTTAAATTCCCTTTAAAATATTGAGAGCATCGAATTGGGTTGCTGTAGATATATTTGTATGAGATTTGGATTCGGTATTGATCAAAATTTGAAATTCTATTTTGGATGGTTTCAAGTTTTCTAAATTTTAGATAATTTCTAGAAAATTTTATGAATTTCATAGGAAATTCGAGGTTTTTGGCTATTTTACAGAATTTTATCACCAAAAATTCAACAAAATTTTGTTTCTGGAGAAAATTAATGTTTACTATATATTGTGGATTTGGAAACTCAAGCTTAGTTAGCTTTTATATTATCACACATTACAATTATTTCCCTGATTGAGTTTTGACAAATTCTATTTTATATTTTTATGCAATCCTAACATTTCACCAATTTTTATTTTTTTTTTTTTATTATTCGAATTTTTATACATTTTTTGCTTCAATGCTTTATATTGCTTCAAATTCTGAAATTCTACGAAGTATTAACTTCCTAATAGCAAAAACTGCAATTAGCGGCAGAAGTCTTAGATGGCTCGTTAAATTTAAGAATTGAGAAAGCTTGAAAATTGTTAGATAATTTATCTATTACAAATTTTGGATGCCGGATTTTTCGTACAAAATTCAAAAGTTATCCAATACATTTTTTTTCAATCATCAATTTTCTAAGTAATTAACAAATTTGGAAATTTTGGAACTAGGTCACCAATTTTATATAATCATAATTGGAACTTTTGATTTAGATGTATTAAAATGTGTGCTTTGATTTACAATTTCTTCGTCAACCTTAGGTTGTACATATATCATCTCATAAAGTATTTTGCCAAAGTGAGAACAAAATTTTGATGGCTTCTTACCTTATACGTTATGGAAGGTAAAATTGTCCCGATTTCAAAATGTTTAAACGATGTCTCGGTTTCTTTTGGAGATTTCTAGAAATTTTCGTTACCTTTCAAAATTATTCGAGTTTAACATCATTTTCGAGATAATTGATTATTATCTATTGATGAATGGTTAAATTATCAAGATTATTTGAGCTTTTAAGATAATCAAAATAATTCGAAATTACTTTGGTATGTTATGACATACTAAAATTTTGATTGAGCTTAAGAATCTCCGCACAATCTTCAATAATATCGAAAATCACGAAAAATGTTGAATTTTCTGTTTAATCGCTAAACAAACAAAAATAAAATGAAATTCTCTGAAAATATCGAGGTAGTTTTTTCGAGTAGATTATTCAAAATTCACTTGTGACTATTCAAAGTTCCAAATTAATATACTGAAGACGAATATTTGAGGATTTTCAGGATTATTCAAAAAACAGTTTAGTTAACAAGATATATAAACTTTTTAATGGTTATCAGAAAATTGTAATGCATTTTTCAAATGTGTTTGCACAGGATGGAATTATTCTCAACGATTTCACATTCATTCGCCCACCTTAGCAAGTCGCTGAAATGGCAAAATAATCCCTTATAAATAATTTTAACTTTAAAAACAATTCAGCTTGATTGAAAAACCAAGTATTTACTGTACTTTTATTGGTTGAAATCGATTTTAAAGCATTATTTAACGATGGCGACAATAGCCTACGTTTGAAAATTTTAAAAAGAATTTCATTGTTCACTGCAAGCGCTTAAATCGATTTTTTATTTTTATTTAAGCGCTATACCAGAGCCTTCAAGAATATAAAGCTTTTTTAATGGGTTAAATTTTCTCTGATTTTCATAGGAATCCATAATAAAAATCGTGTTTTTTAGCTTCAAGTTTTTCAATGAAAAAAGCAGAAATACTATAAAATGTTTATATTTAAAGTTTTCTACATATCTTTAACAATAATATACGAGAATGCTATATTTGTATTAACTAAATATTAATTGCAGAAATAAATACATCAAAGTTGGCTCCGACGAATTAAAATAATACTTGCTAAATTTATCTTTAGTTTTACTACTGTACGTAAGATGTCTAAAATGTTTACAGAAAAATACGAAAAAAAAATATTTAATCACAAAATTGTCACACGTTCTTAATATTTTGTGAATTTGTTTTGCATTTCAGTTGGTAATTTTTGGTACGATTTTACCAAATTTTTACGATCACCACTGCCATCTATGTAATGTATAATGTATAATGTATCACCACTGCCATCTAACAACATAACGATATTCAAATTCAAATTTGAATAGAGGCAATAAAAGAGATGATTATTCTATTGTTTGTAAATTTTGAGTTATTAATTTATGACGTATATTACAAAAACAACAACACTTTAAGTGCGAGTTTACGACCATTTTCTGATGAAAAATTTTCAGCAGATTCAATATATTTTATATGGAAAACAAAAGAATTATGTTCGGAAGGGGAAATTTGTTTATGAAATAGACTACGTCGATTGGTTGCCTGTTGGAAATTTTTCACCAGAAATTGATCGTAAACTAGCACTAAAGTTCAAAAATAAATTATTTTTGAAGACGATTTTCACTAAGAAATTAACATTTTTATAATTCGATTTTTCAATCAAATAAAATTACATATTTTATGAACATTTTCGTTTAAAAATAATATAAAAGCTCATAATTCTTATAGGCTAAAAATTTAAACGAAAACAATTGTTTTCCCATATAGTTTCATAATAAAGAAAAAAATTTATGTCCCTTATTTTAAGTTTAGAAAAAAAAACACTGACAATGTGGAGGCTCTTATTTATAGAGTAGGCTCTGGTTTAACTATGAAAAGTTTGGTTTTTCCTCGTTTATAATTCCCTTCCCCTAAAAACGAAGCTTTCAGTTTTTTAGGCTATGGCTTAGTATAATCAAGGTTGCTTTGGCTTTACCCACTGAAAAACGAAAAGTAGAATCGGATTTAGTTCGGATATTTTTTGATATAATTCCAAAATTATCGGTCCTTGACCGAATGTCAATTTAAAAAAATTAAAGAAATATCTAATTAGTTGAGATAATGAAATTTACAATTTTTGATTCTAAATAATTTTTTTCGGACGAAAAAAATTAAATTTTTATTTTCTCATCTATTTAAATATGTTTTTGAATTTTTTAAATAGAAAATAGTATTGAATAGTCGATTAAGAACCAGAAGATTTAACAGAAATCCGGGTTTTCTTTTCATTTTCAGCGGGTAAGCGCTTGAGATAAATTAAAAAATGTATAGAAATTATGGAATTTTAAACATTTAAAAATTTGTAGATTTATTCAAATTTATAGAACTAATAGAATTTATAAAATTTGCTGAACTCAAAGAATTTATAAAATGTATGGTATTTATAGAAATTAAGAAATTCTTATAAAAAAAATGGAAAAACAATAAAAGTTAAAACTTAAGTTTGTAGAATTTAATAAACTTTGTCAAATAAAACAATATATAGAATTCATAGAATCTACAAAATTTAAAGAATTTAAAAAATTCATAAAGTTTTAAGAATTTATGAAGTTTTTAGAATTTGTTAGATTTATAGAATTTAAAAATTTATATAATTGATAAAATTTATAGAGTTTGGAAACTTATTAAAATTTTTAGAACTTTTCGTGTTTATAGATTTTATACGATTTTTAAAATTATATATTTTATTGAATTTATAAAAATTAAAGAATTTACAGAATTTATAAAATTTAAAGAATTTATAAAATTTATAGGACTTGTAGAATTTATAGAATTTATTATGTTCGAATTTTATAGAAATTTCGATAAATCCTGTAAATTTGCCGAAATTTTTCCTTAAAATGTTTGTTGTTAATTCGTGGACTAATATCACTAACAAAAGATTTTATATAATAAAACACAATTATTTTGGTTCGGTCAAATTTCCAATAAAGGTGGTGGATCAAATTTCTAATAAATACTACATTAAGCAAGTGACAAAACCAAAAAATTGTGTTTTGGTATATAAAACCTAATGAAAATTTTGAATTTAGAAAATTTGTAGAATTCAAAGAATTTATAAAATTTATTGAAACTATGGAATTTTAGAGTAAGTAAAATTGAAGTTTGGTAGAATTTATAAAACAGACAAACTGGAAACAATTTATAGAACTCATAGATTCTGCTAAATTAATCGAATTTACAGAATTTAAAGGATTTATAGCATTTACGGAATTAATAGAATTTAAAAAAACAGTGAATATTTGGACTTTATAGAATTTGTTGCATTTACAGAACTTACGGATTTTATGGCATTTAAAGAATTTATAAATTTCAAGGATAGTTTGTCTGATAGTCTGTCAAAAAAGTACCGCGAATTGTTAAATAAAACGCAAATAATCAAAAGAAACAATCAATACTCAAATTATTACCCATTCGAGGATACACACATACACCAGCGTTTTTCATATCATCGAAACATTTTTTATAGGTACTTTCCTGGAGGGCCTTCAGTTCGCGTGCTGAATTTTGTTTTGTGGCTTCAATGGAGTCAAAACGGGTTCTACACAGAAGCAATTTGAGTCTGGGAAACAGGAAAAAGTCACCTGGTGCTAAATCGATGGTATTTATTGGGTTGATCGATGGTATTTATTGGGTTGTTAGCCTTATATTCGTTCACAATCGTAGCTCGGTGTGAAGGTACGTTATTCGGTCACTTTTATCGCATCAGCGCAAGAAATTTCGTTTGCAACACAAAGTTTAAGGCAAACTCTATGTTCAATAATTTCGTTCATCGTAAAAATCACCGTGCACTAATTAGGCGACTGACTTAACCAACTGCTGTAAACAAACTGATTGACAGATCGCGCTCAACGTTGGCGGAGGACAGTCCTACCAATCTAGGAAAAATAAAATTTTAAATCCGTCAGCTGAAGGCAGCGTGGGCATTTTAAATTAACAATTTCCGGTACTTTTTTGACAGAATATATATAATATCAAAAAATTCTATAAACTTTATAAATTTTATAATTTTTTTAAATTCTATAAATTGTGGAAATAAAGTTAAAAAATTCAAAAAATTCTTTAAATTGTCTAAATCCTTTAAACTCTTTAAGTTTGATAAATTCTATATATTTTTAATTTATCAGTATTATATGAATTTATAGTTTATAGAAATTAAAGAATTTATGTAATTTATAGAATTTTAAGAATTTAGAAAATTTATAGCATTTATAGAAATTATGAAATTTATAGTATAAGTAAAATTTGTAGGATTTGAAGAAAATTAAACATTCATAGAATTGATAGAACATACAAAATTAAGCAATTAGTAGGAGTGATAAAATTTATGGAATTTATAAAATTTATGGAATTCAAAAAATTCATAGAATTTTTAGAGTTTGAAAACTTATTAAAACTTTTTAAAACACTTTTCGTGTTTAAAGATTTTATACGATTTATAGAATTTAAAGAACTTGCTGAATTTTTAGGATTTATAGAATTTATAGAAATAATAGAATTTACAGAATCTATTGGATTTGTAGGATTTATGGAGGTTATCAATATATGAGATTTTATTGTATAATTTTTTATAGGCTTTGTAAAATTTATAGAATTTATTCTGTTTTTGAAATTTTTGAACAAGGTTCTTTCATTTTTTTGAATGGGACTTGTAGAAATTAAACAATTGAAGGAATATTTAGATTTTATTTATAGAATTTATAGAACTATTCAAAGAAATTATAAAACTTATGTAACTTGTAGAATTTAATGAATTTTTCAAATTTATAGAAATTATTGAATTTGTAGAATTTGAGTTAAATAAAACATTTACAGAATATATAGAACTGACAAAATTAAAGAATAACTTTCTACATCTTAAAACTGGACAAATCGGTAAAATTAACATTAACTATTACATTTTCATGTAAATTCAATTGTTCAAGGAATAACAAAACAAAAATCGTGAATTGATTGAGCAATTTAATTTTGAAGATAAATTTTGTTTCACAACGATATATAGCGAATCCGGGTCGATTTAGATAAATAAACCCTAGTCCTGCATTTTATAAAGACGCTAGTATAATGCAATCATGTCCGAACAACAGTTGGTTGAAGTACATATTGAAATAATTTACTACACCTGAATTTGGAAACTAAGCCAAAATAATCTACTTGGAAAAACTATCAGAAAATTGTTGGAAACAGTTTGACTTGCCTCATTGAAACAAAGTGTCCACAAAGATTAAAAATTAATGGGTTGCTTCTATTGATATTTCACCTTTGATTTTAAGCTATTCAGATCAATTTGGCATAGATGAGGAAATTTGAAAGTGAAGATGAAAAACCTCAAGGTCGCGGCAATTTTAACCTCTAGATTATACAAAAAGGCAAACAGCCTATAAATTCATTCAATATTTTAATATTTGTAAACAACAGTTGTTTTAAAATTTTAATAAAATTGAAGAATTACGAAAATTAACATAAAAGCATATTTTTTGAGGAAGATAACAAGTTTAAGGAAAACAAATAAACAAATGCAGTTTTATGATAATTTTAATACGTCGAACATCTGCAAGAGTAATATTACAGGTATGAATTGCTGTTTTGAATTTTAAAAGTTCTAAAATTTAGCAGTTTAAGATTTCGACAAATTTAACTTGAAATTTCATACAAATCCATTATATATCTATTAATGACAATTTGTTAAGTAATGAGAACTAATTTTAATTATTCACGCTTAAGTACTTCAATTTCAAAATATATATTTGATTTCACTCGAACCAATATTTAACTTTAAAGTTAAAGTCATTAAACCTCTGTTTTTATTAAAGCAAATACTCTTTAGGAGTTATCCATTTTTACCAACAATCATAATCTTCTAAAAATAAAAATAAATATATTCTATTTCTACATACTCTGAGACTAATGAAACACTAAAACGCAGATTAAAAATGTTGAAAAGCTTAATTTGAGCAGAAGAAAAATTGCGGAAAAATATGCTGCCATAATGGATTCACAAAATTTTTAATTTTTCAAATTTACTGACTGTATAGTATAAATACAATCAGAGCCAGACATAAATTTACCCAATCCGACAAAATTTATTAACCTATATAATATTGTACAATAAAACACACAAATAAATCGTCGTATAACCTTAATTTACCTGTGTTGGCACACGGCACACAAACTATTAATCATCTTCCAAAATATAAAAACTAAATTTTTTATATAGAAAGCACGTAATCTGTATTTATTTATATCTGGAAATAAAATTTCCAATGACTTGCTAAATTATTATTTTAGAATATTACAGTTTGAAATTAAATACTGGGTGAAGGAAGGTGTTAACGAATTTAATTAATTATTGTTGTTTTATATAAGCACGGGTACAGCCCTCGCGCTCGAATTACACCTATAGAATTGTTAACTTTGCATGCCATGTTTACTATAAAATCAATTTATTTGAACATCAATCAACTTCATCAGGCATATTAATCTCCTTTTTTTGCCGTAGAGCGAATTTTTTTATTGCTTAGTTCAAGCTTACCTCTGATCCTCTATGTATATACATATAAACGTATATATTCTAGTTGATTTATTCCAATGCCATTTACCAAACGACGAATAAATTTTTTCTTACCTAATTCATCTTCTTATAAAATTGTACAATTATATTTTATTTTATTCTATTATTTTTAAATAAAATTCCTTTAATACCTTTACCCTTGTCTGTATATTGTATATTTAATGTACGCAGGCGAACGTATAATGGCAAAATTGTCATAAACGTAGTTAGTATATACTCGTATTTTCTGCCAGCATGGGAAGTGGAAACTCGAATAATTTTGTTTATCTTTTCCATAACATTAAAATAAGTAATAGAATATATTTTTCAGACACAAACTGTAGTAGATTAAATGTATTATACAATTTTTTTTTTTTGTAGAGCTAAGTCGAGGATATTATATTTTAAAAGGAAGTACCGTGAAATACTAAAAAAAAAAACTTGAGGTTAATTGAAAATAAGCCACCGTAACATAATAATAAAAAGATTAATTTTCTAACACAAAATATCCATCCATACATATTCATGGTTTAACACTTACCAAACTTTAATTTTAAATATTTTAGTTTTACTAATTAGTGCCGAAAAAAGGTAGAACTATTTAAATCACATATTATGGTTATAAATGTGAGACAAATTAATGTGTGTGTTTCAAAAAGCATACATTCGGACGAATTTATTAAACAAATAAAATTCATTCAAACTTGAACTTAATGCTAAATTAAAAAAATAAATCATAAAATACAAAATTTATCAATACTTAAACTATTTGAACTTCCACCTTAATAACACCTCAAAGGTTAACCTATTTCAATCAACAATATTTGAAAATTTCAAAATATGTCTAAGAGAATCGACGAATTGGAAAACATTTGACCTAGATTTTCTGATGTTTTAATCATGCATATCCGCTAAAATTTCATATTGGGTTTACCTATTTAACCCTAATCCAACCAAGGTGTGCCTTTTTGACACATTTGTTTTTTTAAATGCTATGATTTTCAAAATATGGTAATGTAATATCGATATGAATTTGTACGTATTTTATTTTGAAACACATTATTTCACTAAAATTGGAATTTACTGACGTAACAAAAATATGTTGGTCGGATTAGGGTGATATATCGTTTACTCGAAAATTTGACAAATTGTTACATAAGCATGTCTAAGAAAATCGATATCTCAAAACTTCCTTCTGTAGGTAAACATATGATTATTCAAAAATTTAAAATATTTAATCTTATTAATGTCTAAGAAGAGCTTAGTTAAAGAATGAGCATGATTAAAGGACACACATAGAAAATCAAGGTCAAATGATGACAATTTTGAGATGTCGATTTTCTTAAACATTTTTTTTTTTGTTTTTTTTTTTTAAACACCTTTATTGATATGGCTACTACAATCTTAAACATTATTAACTCATTAGTAAGGTTGACATTAGTACTTATGAGATAAGCATAAACTTGTGTGGGTGTGCTGGACCAGTGTCCAGTTCCCTTGAGATATAATATTCATACGGTTAGCTCATGTGGTTTGATTCGTTTGAGCCGCCTTACTTCGTTTGTACTGTCCAGTAGTTGTACGGCCTCAACGTTGGTGTGGGTAAGAAGTCTCTTCTCATGTTTAATGGCATATTCGCGGATGACGTCGTCTATCAATTGTATTTTTAGATCATTGTGTATTTCCCTGTTAGTCACAAATCCGGTAAGCGTTGGTGACCATTCGAAGAAATTTATTTTGGCTACGTTATATAATGCCTCTATTGGACTTATGAGTACAACCCCATAGCTGCGCACCATACTTTTTTTTTTGTTTTTTTTTTTTTTTTTTTTTTTTTTTCGTCCCTGCCCAAAAGCGGCTAGCACTACGACCTAAAAGATCTTTTGTGCTGTTGGGTACTGTTACTCCAGGAGCTTCTCCACCTCTCTAATAAAGGCGAGAATGCTGTTTATAGAGGCCAATTTACATTTCTCCGGGGTCAGATACCTCTCTTCAAAATGAATCCACCTCCGTGTGCACAGAGCAACACACTCACATAGTATGTGTTCTGCGGTTTCTGTCTCTTCCAAACAGAGTCGGCACTCCGTCTCTGTGGACAGGTTCATTTTGTTCAAATGATATCTCAGGTTACAGTGACCTGAGAGAAAACTCACAAGTTTCCTAATATTTTCTTTGCTGAAATTGATCGCCAAATTTTTGTGGTGAAATGGTCTGATCAAAGATTTGGCTTGTCTAAGGCCGGGAATACAGTTCCAATAAGTCAAGCACTGTATTTTTTCCCATTTACTGATTGTGTAGGTTGCAGAAGCCCACGGGATACCACAAAAAGGCTCAGGGCCAATGAGTGTAGTCGACGAGCCTGCCCGTGCAAGTTCGTCGGCTATCTCATTTCCAGTGATGCCCATGTGACCAGGCACCCACCACAACCTTACTTTGTTTTGACAAGAGAGAGATTGTAGCAATTTATAACAACTATGAACCGACTTGGAAACCAAGCAGTTAGAAGCCAATGCTTTCAGTGCTGCTTGGCTGTCAGACAAAATGTGAATGGATGCGCCTTTAAGACCTTTGGTCATAATAATAGAGGCGCAGATTTTGATGGCGTGAATTTCGGCTAGAAAAACACTGGGGTAAGTACCCAGTGATTTCGATATTTTGTGATTGGGTCCAAAGACACCAATGCCGACTCCACTATCCATTTTTGATCCATCAGTGTACCAGACTAGGCTGTTAGGTTCCATCTGCGGTAACCCAGTATCCCAGTCTGTTCTATCGGGGATTGTTACCACAAAATTCCTGCCAAAGCAGAGTTCTTTCGGCATAACGTCCGGGACACTAAAAAACATATTCAGGTCTGGAAGTTCATTCAAAATGTCCAGGTGACCCATATGGTCATCATGACTGTATTGATTCACGAGCTTCAATCTAGCTGCACAGGTAGCAGCTGATTTTTTGACGTGGATATAAAGTGGAGTGAGCCCGATGAGAGCTTCCATTGCCGCCGTAGGGCAGGTGCGCATAGCACCTGTAATTCCGAGACATGCTAGTCTCTGTAATGAGGTCAGCTTGTTCATAATAACTTTTTGCTGTACCTTAGGCCACCAAACTATTGCCCCATATGTTACAATTGGCCTCACTATCATGATGTACATCCAGTAGATCATTTTTGAGTTCAGCTGCGCACCATACATTCATTTTGGTTTGAAGATAGTCTGGTAGACTAGTCTTTTGCAATACAGGTTCATTTTGGAATGATGCCCAATTCACCAGTATATTTGACGTTGTTTTAATCGTTTCTGTTCAGCATTTTGTCTCACATGATGTTTCCAGTTGAGTCTTGAATCTAAATGCAGACCAAGGTATTTTGCCGATTCAGCCTGCGGCACTTGCACCCCATAGAGGTATATGTGTAGACTGTTATTTTTGGGTCGGAGCGTAAATGTCACATGGGTTGATTTGAGCTCATTAAGCACGATTTTCTAGTCAATTGTCCATTTAGTAACGTTGTTTATTGCTCGTTGAAGATTTTCCACTGCCCTTGGTTGTGATTCATCTACTGACATATTAACAGTATCGTCAGCGAACGTGCCGATGAATGTTTTATTCGTTGTAGGTATGTCCATAGTGTAGAGAAGGTAGAGGAGAAGTTCCAATACGCTTCCCTGCGGAACTCCCGCTAGCGTTGGATACAAGTCAGAACATGTTTCTTCATGGATGACTCTGAATTGGCGATCAGATAGGTATGATTCAAGCAGCTAGCAATAGTTTTGTGGTAGAATTTTGCTCATCTTGAATGTCAATCCCTCGTGCAAAACCCTATCAAAGGCCTGAGATATATCCAGAAATACGGCGGGGCAATATTTCTTTTCTTCTAACGCTTGCTCTATTACCGTAGCTATTCGATGGACTTGATCCTATTGTGGAGTGGTTATTCCTGAATCCAAATTGAAAATCAGGAACGTTTACCATTGGCTTTAGACGTTTTAGTAGTAGTTTTCCAAACACTGGTGCCTTTTTTGACTAAGACTTTTGTCGATTTCTTCAGTGACCCTTTTAAAATCCTGATATGGTTGATAAACAGGTGTTACGTCAATGTTGGATTGAATGTCATGGGGTTGAAACACTGTTGCTAGGTGTTGAGCAAAGAGTTCCACTTTTTCTTTGTCTTATCGAACCCAATTGCCTTGAGCATTTCTTATAGGTGGTACTCGAACTACAGGTCGTTTAAATTTTCTGGTTGCTTTCCATAACGAGTAGTCCTTATCCATTTCTGGACCTAGCCCGCTTAAGTAGTTGTCGAAGCAATCCTGATTGAAGCTTTTGATTAGCCTATTGACTTTGTTACTTATTTGATTGAAGGTGGTCTTGTCAGCGGGATTTCTGGTGAGATGCCATATTCCGCTTGCCTTTCTCCTTTCCTTGATTTGTTCCCTGATTTCAGCCGGGTATTTGACTTCAATCTCCGCTTTGTCCTTTAATTCTGGAGTAGCTAGACTGGCGGCCATACGAAGGTATTCAATGAAATTGTTTGTTTGTTGTTCCAATTCTTCATTACTTTTAATACTAACTTTTAATTCAACTATAGCTCTTCCTGTTTTTCTCTGAAGAGATCCCAATCCGTGAATCTATTAGTAAGGTTTTGATTTTTATTTTTCTTGATGACTATAGCGCTTACTGACAACATTACAGAAATGTGATCAAATGTTTGTCGTTTATTCCTTCGACACTAGTTTAACTGGATCAAATACCTTTTATGATGAAGAAATCAAGCAGATCTGGTATTTTTCCTGCATCCGTTGGCCAATATGTTGGCCCCCTTGGGGACAGATATTCACATTTGTTTTCATGAATGGCATTGAACAAAGCATTTCCTTTCCCAGGAGAAATTAGCCTGGAACCCCAAACTGTATGTTTTATATTATAGTGCCATCCAATAATAAATCTTGGGCCGAGCTTATTAAAGGCGTTATTAAATTGTAACTTCATTGGTGTATGCCGTGAAGCACAGTATGCTGCCGCAATATTTAGATCTGCGCCGTTATATTGGACTGAGATAACAGTTGCTTGTATATAGTTTTCTAGAATATCCTCTTGTTGATTATGTTTGATATTTTAATTAGTACAGCTGAACCACCTCTGGCTCTTTCACTAGGATGGGTTGTCCAGTAGGAATTAAACCCCTATATTCTGAAAAAGCTTTTAGTTGCTGGGCTCGTTGGTTGAGCCCATTAGCGTTCCAAGTTACAATGAATAGGAACGAGTTAATCATTTGTGTGTATGCTGGCTGCTTGATTCATCTGATATTCTTATCTACGATCTTAGGTATTTTAAAGGGAAGATGGTAAGCACGAAGAAACTATATTTTGCTAAAACCAGTCGCCTCGACCTGGCAAGCACGTCATTTTCCAAAGGCAAGTCCAAAATACCTGATAGATAAGCTACCAGTGTTTGGGCTCCCGATGTACATACCTCGACCAATCTTTAAAATTTCGTCATTATACAAATGGCACCGCGATGTTTCCTCACTCGAGCTCTAGCCTTTGATTTGCGTTACAACTGTGATTTGCGCACGCGCCTATCCGACTCGAGCGTGAACTTGACTCTGGACTTGCCCCTGATATTAGTTCTTAACCTCCCTTTGATCTTATTAGGCTTCTTACATACCGGAACACGATCTTCCTTTCCAGAAGAGCATATTCACTCTGATGGCTCAGATATACCGTATTACCCGCCTGCGCCACAGAATGTCTGTCGGCCATCTGCAATGAAACGGAAAGTTCTTGATTCTAATGTATCAGTTCTACTTGCACTAGTCGGATTCTTGATTTTCAAGGTTTACCCTCTATTCCTCTGGCTTCTCGACTTTAACTCGCCCATTTAATGTTCACACTGGTCTTTCGTCCATGGCCTTTTCGATTCTTACCACCATCAAGTTCAGTTTGGCAGCCACTTCACTCGGTGAGCTCACGCCTCCATCCAAATCCCTGATCATCCTCCAGAGTATCCTTAGACCTATATACACGCTTGTGTAACGCGCTCTCAATGCCGGACATGCTGCACTGCGGCCAACCCTTTCGACTTACCGGTCCAAAGTGGCATAAACAGTTGGTCCTGCACCGTCCATAGCTTCATTTGGCAGATTGCGATCTCATGCTCTGGTCGCAGTACTGCCTCACATTATGAGGCTTCAGGAGTATTCCACAAACATTGAGCTTTCTTATCAGAGTCTCCTTAAGCTCAGAGGTTACCACGTCTTCCGCGAGTCTACTAAACTTCGCAAATCAATAATAGTTTGCCGATTAGTCTAAGACTTCTAGCGGCAAACACAATTTTACGCTAAACCACACCCATTACAATTATATTGACCAAAATTATCGCAAACATAAATCAAAGATTTTTTTTTTCTTTTAAAACAAAACCAGGAATTTTACTGTTTCCAGCTCTCTCGCATCATTGAGTACCATTGGACTCACAGTTTGAGTAACAAAAGAGAAAGGATAAAGATAAAATAAATTTTTATGAAGTGAAACTCATTGCTTTTATGTCAAAGACCAAAAGTTCTACTCACTTTGTGGTTACGAATGGCACCCTTGCATTCCCGTTGCCTTAATACTGGATTCAATTCCAAATGCTGAAGGCAACCGACTGCGTGGGAGGTAAGTGGTCGTTCCTACCACCAGAACAGCAACATAACAGTTTTTCTTGTGAATTTACTCTATTCATAAAGTAAGAGGTAACCAACTGATGAGACAAAGAAGCAGTCATGCTCATCCACAATGCTTAGTGGTCGTTTGCTCATTGGTTCTCTCTACTTCCTGAATGAACCTAAAACTAATGAGTGAACTGAACAATCCCATCCCGAAGGATGAATATAAGGAAAGTATCTGGAATAATAGCATAACGGGAAACTTAACTATAAACTTTGTGATGAAATTCACTTAACCTTTCAATCAAATAAATCAGCTTGTGCTGAGGAAAACAACACAGGCTGACATGGTTAAAGAATGCAATTGGTATGCCGACCGGGCTTTCCGGAAAGGCTTGTCAGTACACCAATTGTGTTGCAATTGTACAAAAACATTGCAACTTCTGATCACATACTAATTTAGATTTAGATAATATGAAGAAATCTGAGAGTATCAATTACTACCATAACTATCAATTCATTCCCCAGAGTGTGGTTTGGGACATGCCACAAATGAATTGACAGCTACAGACGTTGTAAATGTTAATCTTTAGTTCACATCATCTACTACTCATGAACATGATCCAACTGTGTATATCTGGTCATTTAAAAATAACGCAGCCACATTCATGAGATAGTGTTGTGTTCCCTCATTTATCCTATGGAGAGATTCGAATAATGAATCAAAAGAACTAATTAAACTAGAGGCTGTTGTTGATGACCCTTGGCTTGGGCGCCACTTTGTAATGAGTGGGGTTTGACTGAAAGCCAGCTTCCATTTATAACATCGAATTTATCTTACTTGCTTTTAGGTACCCATCGTACCAGTAATGGCATTTCGTGAGCTTCGGGTTTCTCGCTTGATCAAATCCGACAATTTTGCTTATTAACGAAGCCGTTGAGCCAAAAATGAGCTTCATCGCTCAGAATGATTTTAAAATGAAAATCAAGATCTTCGTGAAGTTGGTTTAGAGTCCTATCAGCAGGTTCCGTTTTTGGGTTAATGCGACCTTAAAGGCACGTAGGCTCAGCTCCATGCGCAAAATTCGGTATAGTGGCGTTTCCTGCGAACGGCATGGAATTGACTGATTTGTATTCTCAATCTTACTCTCGCGTACAGCCGCACTCAGCACTCCTTGCATTGCATTTGTCTTGAGTTAATATGTTGATTCGAATTTTTCCACAAGACGTTCAATGGTTCGTCTAGTTGGACTTTCGAAAATTTGGACTAACGCACGTAAAGTTGTATTAGCCGAACGCGAACTTGGTTAAAATATTTGGATAATTTAGCTGTGTTTTTTTATTAGCTCCGATAGCTGCTATCGACATCTGTCATTTTTATATACCTAAATTTAAATTTGGGTCGCTATTTATTGGTAAACTAAATTTATTTAACATTAAACTATCATTTTTAATTCAATTGGAGCCACTTCTTATATGACAGCTATCGATAGCAGCTATCGGCAGCGAATAAAAAACCCAGCTTTTTTAGACATTGTTGAACCATTTTCGAGTTACCTGAATGTATTATAAAAATCAAAAAAATTCCAATTTTTTTCTTTCTAAATGCAATTCCATCAATTATTGGGTTTTCCCAATTTATCAAGATCAACTAGTTTGGAAATGGCTCCTCAAATGGAATTTCATTTATGGCTAGTTGGGTTTAACGTTGAATCGTTAATCTGGCAATTTGTTTCTGCTCTTCGTTTTTGCAAAAGCTTCATTTGAGAGTATATTTGTTCGTTTTTTGTTTGTAGTTTATCGGTTGCCAAAATTTGGGAATATTTTTAATGCAAATATTCTATGTTTGGTAATCTTGTTTTGATAGTCTTTGAATAGAATTTTGCTCAAAAAATATAAAGAAATATTGTCGAAATCTAAAAATCTTTTAGCTTTTTAGTTCTCCCGATTATTTTATTGAATTAACACATAAACATGAAAATCTAAATAAGCAGCGGCAGGTGGCCTTGTAGCTTCCTATATAGTCGGCTTTATTTCCAAATCAAAATAGAAATAACGTTGAGGGTTCTTATTTTCGAAAAAAATGTCACCGATGCAGGGATATGATTTCTGACACTATTCACGGTTCACGGTTACAAGTAATGGCAGATGTAAATCTGCTATCAATTTTATTTCGCTATCATCATGAACTGTATTAAAATAACAACCATTTCCAAAAGACTTTATTTTCTTCAAGAAATTATTTTTTACTTTTCCCACTATAACGATTTTATATTGGGTAAGTGTTGTAATCGCGAAAAAAACAGATTGTGTTAACTTTTGGGTTCATTCGAGTTCAGAATATAAGGAGTTGCAGTGGAACAGAAATCTGCTAAATAAATTGGTAAATGTAACAATCATTATCTACCTGTTTACAAATTTTGAAATCAATTGAAGCATTGACGTTTATTTTAACAAAAAACCGTAAACAATTTTGTTGACCTGTTTCAAAATCCCAATAATTGTTCCATAGGTGTCTCTAAGATAAAATCAATAAGTTGTTCGTGTAAATTAAATTTCGGAATGTACCTAAAATACTTTGTTGGTTGTATTGTAAATCAAATTGTTCATATTTAAAAAAAAAAAATATCTAGCAAGCTTTTAAATAGAAATTCTTTTTGTAAAAACGTCACAATTTTACTAATCGAAATTTCAGCGGCATTTCGGTCGATACATTATGTGTGCATTACTTTAACAAAAACACCTTCAAAGGTACAAGATTTACATCTGCCAATTCCTCCGATGCTCATCTAATGTTGTGATCTATACAAACGGTAGAAATCTTCAGAACAAATTTTTTGGACATTGTACATGCTCTTTGAATGGGGTAACCTAAATTCTTAACAATTTTTGACAGTTCACTAGAGATGGAGGTCATTCTTAAAAGTCGAATGAGATTTTGATAGCTGTTCAACACGTTTCAGTTCTCAATGATCTAAAATTAATTGTAAACCTGTGATTTGACGGCTTGGGGGTAGAGGATTTATATGGTCATGACCAATTTTGATATTAGGGAATGGATCTGCAAATTAAAGAAACCACGTGGCAAGTAACAAGTTTATTTTAATTATTTGAAACATTAGATGAACGTTATGTGAAATGTTGTGTCTTTAATTTAAAAGATCGATTACGCGTGTTAAAAAGTGTTTCTAATACTGTAAATGATGTGTCAATAATCTTCAATGAATTGTATTGTTTTGTTTATAGTTTTCAATTTATTATTAATTGGAACATTAAATTGAGGTAGTTGTACAACTTATTCTATATCTAAAAGCTATCATTAAATTTTGTTATTTTAACTTACATCATATTCAATGGCTTTAAATCAATATTTATTCAACATAAATAAAAATGAAAAGTAAATAAATACCTACTACACAAATAATCTGAACTCACGATTATAAATAAATCAATCAACATCAAATTCACTTTTTGTAAAATAAAAATAAGAATCCTTTTCAATTTTATTGATTTTGCTTTTCAATTTTCCTTCTTAAGTGTGGGCCTTTATCGTCTGTTAAGAAACAAAACGAATGAATTATTTATTGGTGTTTCCTTTCCTATGTATTAACGAATGATTAATTCGTACTCAAATTTGCAAGATCCGTTTATAATGGTCATTTAGGCATCAAACCAACATCATCATAAATTTTTGGGTATTTGAATAAAATATATTTGAAATCTTAATTGATATCGATTTTAATTATGGTTTCTTTATTTACGACTATTTTATATATTTAGGTCTCGATTAAATTTAGATTTCGAAATACAATAATCGAGCTTAATAAAAACTTTCAAATTACATTCTACTACAATATTACGCGTTGACAACAATAAAATGTATTACGATTGTCATCAAACGTTTTAAATTGTTATGTGTACTCAGCAGAGTCGCCGAATATACAAAGCTGACACAAAATGTCATTTATTCAAGTCGAAACAACAAAAGGGACATATTCTTAAGCCTAAATATTTATTAAACGCACATACATATACACAACAATAACAACAAAATGGGAATAAAGGAAAAAAAATCAATTGCGGCGCACACCCGAAATTTTCGGGATCTTTGAAAGACATAAAAATTTTCGTAATATTAATTCCTATTTTCCCATCTACGCGTACATTTTTTGTAAATGTTAAAATAAAATTACAAATAAATAAATAACAGATAAAAAATGGAAAACTTTTGAAAATAAATTACAAAAGAATTTTTTTTTTATTAAAGACAAAAGACATTGAAAAATCTTATCTGTACAACAGAGAAAAGAAAAATTAAAATGATAACAATTTTGTTCAACTTTCATCCGCCATTCTGAGAAAGTAAAGAAAATTAAAAATAGCACTCACACACTAAACAAGGAAATAAAATTTGACAAAGTTTTAAACGGAAAACTGTATTTAGCAATGTAGCCAACTTCTGTGTAGGTACAGCTGACTTGTATTCGCTTGATGCCGTTCAAAAGAAAAATTAACGAAGGGTAAGAGTATTCTTTATGATTATCTAAGGAAGCTAAGCAGAAATTAGTACTGGAGTGAATCAATAAAATAAAGTTCTGCAAGTCATATCACAAAGAAATATAAACATATGAGAGAATAAGAAGAGTAACGTAATGCTAGTAAATTAATTTGATCCTAGCAATCTAAAAGAAAATCAATTGAGCCTAAAAATTTAACTGAAAAATTAATTTTACAGTTGTTGTAAATTGTCTGTAATTCCATTCCCCACTTAAAAATGGTGCTGCTAATCGTTTTCTGTGGTGTTTCTTATCAAGTAATACGAATTCACTCTTTCAAATGTTTTACGTTGTGAATTTGCTTACTTCGGTTTACTTTCTCTTGCAAAGCTATAGCCACACAAAACAGTAACATCAATAGCCGAGAGGACATACATATTATTTTGCAGCCCTTAGTCTAAACTTCTAAAGAAAGCTTTTCGTTTTCTAACCAATTATATACTTCCCCCAGCACAATTTTTCAAAATATTTTGCCCTCCCCCTAATTTGCAATAATTCCCCAACTCCTACAATGTTTATTGTGTTTATAGTTCTAAAATCTATCTTTCGTAAATTTTTTTTTGTTGTTCTAAAATTTTTACATTATCTAGAGAACACTATTTTGATTTGAATTTCAACGTGATAAAAACGTTTTTACAAGAATTGTTTTGTTTGTTCAGTGTATGTTACGTCACACTCGCATTTAGCTAGATAGATAACATTGGGTTGTTTCTTTAGAGGAGCGCGGTCTTTAAGTTTAGAGAAAAGAGTTGCATTCAAATTAGATGTTTGCCTTCCAGCAATTTTGAAATTATAATTTTTTTTGAAAACATTGAATTTTCCCAAAAAGATTTTTTTATATAAAAGGGTTCGACAAATAAATTTGTTTGTTTCCAAATAGTAGCATTTATTAATTTATCGGGATAATGATTTGGTGTTTTTTAATAAACGAACGTTGGTAAGAAAAATGGTGCCAAAAATAAAAATTTAAATACCTTCCAGACCAGACCACCTATTTATGTATGTATATGAATCCAGTTTATAGAAATTTTTCCATAAAGTTCATATATCAAAAGAGTATCGAAAAATAAAATTTTGTCGTCGATTGTCAAATTTATTCTAGATTCTATTGAATTGAAAACCTCTATCAACTTTGTCAATTGGGATAGCCGTTACAATGTCACCTACAAAACGATAATACAACAACGGTTGAAAATGTAAAGAAATTAGCGCCAAATTTTCTACATTTTACTTTTTGTTTATAAATGTTATTATTAAAAGAGAATATCGAATTACCTAAAATGAGATTCAAAGCTCTTAAAAATGGAACTTTGGTCAATTTTGTTTATATACCTACAATTGTTGCTTATGATATTAGTAATTCGTTTCCAATTAACTAATGATACCATGTACATAATGATGACACGTCTAACGACGATAAAAGGGAATTTTGAGGGATTATGATCTGTGATTCTGAATTAATTATAAACGAACTAGTTTTTTCTATAGACTATGTTGGACCGTCTACCGAGCTTATAATTGGTCTAAATGGAATACTAAGCCTGTGTATTTTTAAGGAATTCCAATGTTCGCTTTATTTGCGGGTTTATCTAAAATACCTGGAATATTTTTTAAAAACATTTTTGATTCGTTAACAAAAATTTTCTTTTTTTTTTATTTCATTTTTTAAATCTTTTCTTACATTTTTATTATATTAAGTAACAAGTATACAAAAATATAATTATACAAAAAATTTGCAATAAACAATAATATCAAAACATTTAAAACTAAATGTTATACAGTGATAATATCTAAGAAAGCAAAAAAAATATGAATAAACTACAAATTTACTGAATAACTCGATTAACCTTTGTGTCAACACGAGTATCGAACTACTTTTCATTAACACGAACATATTCTGGTGTGTATTAAATTGTATAGTGCATTTTATATGAAAATCGTAAATATTGACCCAAATTGTCATTATTTCCAAAAAATGGAAAATCCAAACCCAGGTGTGTCGTGTTGACAGGAAGGTTAAATATTTTCGTACAGTTAGATAATAAACAACCATCAATCAATAATATATAATATACACAATTAACGTCTATGTTGGGTTAGAAAATGCTTATTGCATAATTAGTTCGTAAATTACAATATCTTGAGTAGAATATGTAAGTAGCGCAAAACATTTAGAATATACTTAATAACCACAAAAATCAAAGCATAAATATGTACTTGTTTAAGTAAAAAAAAAACAATAAATAAACTCTAAAACTATTACTGAAACTTACATTTTTTGGTCACTTCATTGCGTTCAAAAATTCTTCCACATCTGTTTTTAAAATGATCCATAGTTAACAGTGATAAATTGTCTTCTGTTATTTAAAAACTTTCGGGACCAATCGTTACATTTTCGACGAATACCAATCCTCGACATCTTTGCTAACAACAAATTGATGTCTACTATATCAAACGCTCTTGTAATATCAATAAAGAGCCCTGCGACAGATTTGTCATCATTTATATTTAAGTGAACACTGTTTAAAAACTCCAGTAGTGCTTATTCAGCACTCTTCCCTCCTCTAAAACCAAACTGCTGATCGGAAAAAAGTTGGACCTATATTCAAGAAGCTAATTAACCTATTTTTAAAATATTTCTCGAATATTTTAGAGAAAGTAGGTAGAAGGCTTATTGGTCTGTAGTTTTCCAACAGCTTGATGTCACCCTTTTTATGAATAGGCACAACTTTTGCTAGTTTTAATTCTAGGCTTTTATTCATAAGATAGCACATAGGAATGATAATATTTTGAACAATATTTTTGACAGTAATTATACTAATACCATCATGACCTATAGATGCCTTAAAATTGCAGATTAAAATTGCAGTCAGAACGAAGAGTAGGTACTGAATTCAATAGCAATATCGACAGAATCTGAAATAAGTATATTGTTAGTATTCATTATTTGTTTTACTGAACTATTATTATTCTGTATTCCCAAAATGCTATTAACTAGACACCATTCAGATCTTAAATCACCAAATCTAATAGATAATTTGGAAGTAAAGTAGGCCTTCTTGGCTTGCTCACACTCCTTCCGAATATATTTATATTTATTCAATTCCTTAAATAAGTTGGCATTGTAGGATCCTTTGAAAGTTTAGAACTAAGCGATCTAAAACCACGGTTTTAGATTCATTTTTGATTTATTATTTGGAGTTGTAGTGACTGTTCTCGTACATAACTGTATGAAGTTGTTAAGCTTAGTAATAAACATATCATAAGCAGAAGAAATATCTGGTTCGCTATATATGCAATCCCAAGTTGCTATAAATAGAAGTTTATTTAGTCATTTATAATCAACTGTACTAGACACCCGCCTCTTCATATTAGTAATCTTAAAAACAATAATTCCAGTATTTATAGATAAAGAAGTTAGGTGGTGATTACTAATACTATAGTTTGATATAGTGGCTTCGTAGGTAAGTTAACAATCAGGTGTTAGTCTAATAAGAACATGATCAAGGCAAGATGACGACCCTCCTCTAAATCTAGTAGGCATATTAATTAGCGACTTAATTCCCAATGAAGCTAACAATATTAAATATTAAGGTCCTCAATTGTTCTGATCAGCTTCCGTTCACTACCATCAATTTTCCGCATGCATATAACAGCATCGTCTTTGCTGTTATTGCTTCTTTGAATAGTTTATTTTGCACTGGTGGTAGGTTTTATGATTTATGAATATTCTATTCGTAGCATCAAATCCGCAATCCGCAGCTATTTTCTTCTGTTTCATGGCACTAATGATTTTATCTTTTGTTATTTTACGCACAAATTTCACATATATTATTTGACGTTCACTCTTATTTATTGCACTAGGTCATTTGTTTTTGTAAGTTTTAACATAGTAATTATCAATGTCATCAATGGTAATTGGTAATTTTAAACCAGTTGAACACGAATCAATTATTATTTTGCTAACGTCATCAGTAGACTTAATTGGAATGCCGCTAATCTCTATTGTATTTCTACGTTGATGTTTATCCAAGCCATTTATTTGGTATTGAAAGTCAATGATCCGATTTTTTAACTCCACATTTTGAGCTTTTAATTTTTGAACGTCAGCGAATACTGTCTCAATTTTGTCTAGCCGAATATTTACCGTTTTAAAACTTTCCCGCATTTCGCTATGAGATCCATGAAACTCATTCTTTAATTCATTGAATAGCTTAGCGACATCAAGGTCACAGTTGTTTTTAGCTGTTACATTATTAGCTGTGTCAGATTTCGCTAATGTTTTGTTAACCATAACTTTCTATTGAGACAATGTTTTCAATTGAGACAAAGTTTTGATGGAAAATTTTTCGACAATCATTACATTGAATTTTGTTATCCTGCCGTTCCACTTTTGATATACACAATGAACAGGTCGACATTTTGAGTGTTAAATGTTATTCACACAATATCTATTGCAAATAAAATTGATTTTATATAATTTTGAAATGTGGAACCGAATTCCCGATAGTTGGCGGAGAAGATTTATTACCTAATCTTAGAATAATTTTAACATGAAGGAAACGATCAATATTTGAAATGTGTACTAACCATTTATTACAAGTGTTAATTAAATTGTCGTAAAATTCATTGAACCTATTAAATGAAATATTTTCAAATTTGGCTGTTTGTCTTACCATAATTTCATTAAAGTGGAAATTATAAATTGATTCCGATCGTTGACAAAATTCTACAAAAATTACTTCAGCAATAACCTATTCTTTAATTTAGTAGTTCATCAAGCCAAAAATCAAACCGTTTTGTAGTTTTCTACAGACTTCTTTGGCAAAATTGTAGAAATTTTAGAACTCTTTCGATTTTAGAAACACTTTTTTTTAACGACATTTGACCATAAAATGTAAGTTATTAATTAATTTTGCCAATTTATGGTTAACATCCAACAGCACTATCGTATTTTTCACCGTATCATTGAAAAATTCCGATTGTGTCGCAGCAGTTTTGTTATGGCTTTCTTTAAATTTGCTGGTAGGTCGATAAAACATAAAAACGTATGATGAGGAACGTTTGACGTAAATTGGTTAATTTATTCTAACTCCCTTTGAGAGATGTATCGTTTGTTTAAGAGAAACATTCGTGCAGTAAGTATACAATACAAACAGTACCTACGGTTAATCAAATCTCTGACAAACTCAATCCGAACCAACATCTCATCTTTCAATGACAAATCTTTTTTTAGGTCTTTTATTATTGTTTCAATAATAAATGACTTTGCTGCAGATATGAATGCGTATTCTTTTGATTAGAATCTGGGCGTGAAATGATTTTTTAGAAGTTATCTGGCTACCTGATAAACGAATTTTCATTATACTGTTTCTTCGAAGTCCGGATCATCAGGGAAAATCATTACGAATTTAGTCAATTTAATTATCCTCATTTTAATTGGCTCTTACTGATGACTCAAACCCAAGAAATTCGCGTTGAATAATTCGATAATGACTCAACCTTCATTAGTTTAGACCATTTCATATTTTTAAAAAGTTGGTTTTCAGCAAAAAAAATGTTGACCCTAGAAGCTATAAAATTAGAAGCAGAACAGAATTTATTAACAAACATCAGATTAGGTACTGTTATTAAAACTACAGGTAAATTTAATAATTCTGTGATTAGTAAAACCACCGGACTTTTATTGTACTCTCCGGTTAGGTTATGCATATTTGCTAATTCCTATAGATGTTTGAAGCAAAAAAAGAGAAGTTACAATGTGTCAACACAGATTTTACTGTACATATATAAATAAAATTAAACAACATGCTCTTGAAGCACGCAAACCTCTTCATAGCCTTATGGCACTTTCATTTTTCTATGAGAGAACGCGACGCGAGATTGCCTAGTATGCAAATCCAAAAAATCCTGTTGAGTAAAAAACTTCACCGAAAAGTGATTCGTTTTTTAGGGTGTCACACGGTTCTTCTAACATTTCAGTAAAGCTTTCTGCTTTACTGTCCTTGCTTAATATGAATTCTGTTTATTCCATAAGAAATGTATGCCCACAACACAAAAGACCAAATTTTCAATTTTTTTTTACTTCAAATATTTTTTTGTTGGGTTAACCAACATTATTTTTAATACATACATTAAATGTATCTGTTGTATTTTATATGGGTTTTATACCGTTTACATAAGGACCCAACAGGTATATTCTACAGTTGATTAGGGTTTATGAGTCGTGTTAGCCTTAGCTTAACGTATTTAATTGTTGGGCTGCCTAAATTAAATTGTGTTACAAATATACAGGATGTAATTTATAAATACTTTAAGGGATAGATAAGAATTAAATTTTTCATAACCTGCAATTGGAGGAACACAGCTTTAATTGAAATACTAAATAATTAAATTATTTTTGTTTGTGCCAAAGTAATTCAAATCTTCTAATCGAATAAGAAAAATTTTCAAATTTAATATTAGATTTAAACATTATTTTAGCTTTATGATTTTATTACATGCAGTCTTGTATCTGTCTTCCCCTTCAAGATTTAAAATTGACCATTCATGACCAATAATTGGTCAGTAGTATTTTTCAATAGTGTTTTGATTGCCTTCCGTAAGTTTTGTATATATAAACTAGTTTCTGGTGGAGGAGAAAAATTGCTTTGATCATTTCTGCCCATTTCTTCGATCCATTAATAATGAAACAAATTCAGAATTATTTCTTTTATTCGACAGTATCCAGTGCACTCCAAACTATTAAAACGGCATCGTTATCCAAGATTATCATTTGTGAACATGATGATTATTCAGACCGCCACTATCAATTCCTTGCATGGGTTGAAATAATTGTCAATCAAAGTCAAGTTTTTGATAATACGGTTTTCTATCGTAATTTTGTCTCATTCTTTAGTAAAAAAATAAGAAAATAAAAATATTATACCTATCTGCCGTTTGTATAGAACCACTAGATTCTTGAGTCTAATATCTGCTAAGTCCACAAATGTTAGTGACCTGGCTCTACTTATAGTTCCTGTTTTTTAGGGATCAGTCGGGGTAATCCAAATTTGCCAATTATGCTGACAAATTGGCCAAGAAACCACGTTCTAAAAAAAGAATCTTTATCTTCTCTCTAATAGCAAATTATACCTCTTATTTTATAGATTGATTTAATTAATCTCACTGTGCGCTGCGATATTTTGAAATTTTCATTTGTATCTCACCCACCAGACTTGCTAGATAATAATACAGAAAGTACAAACCCCCTCTAATTCTGAAAAAGCAAGCGCGGAAATTTCATGAGAATGTAAAGTATTAAACATTTTAATAATTTAAGAAAATGATCTTCAAAATTTTACCAGATTTTGGGTATTACCTCGTTCCAAAATCTTAAGCAAGCCAACAAAATTTTGAATTTTAAGATTTTAAGGAATTTTAATGAACACTTAGAAATACTTTATCAAAATCATAATTTTTACCTAAATGTCCGCCATTTTGAAGATTAACGGCCTTATTTTTCAAAGAAACTTTGATTGCATTTTTTAGCTGTTCACCCTTTAAGTCGATCCACTTAACTATTTCAAATCTAAATATCTCGAAACAAAGGAATATAAATAGAAGAAGAACAGAACCAAATAATTTTTTAGGATTTCGAATTAAGCTAACCAGTTCAACTTTCCTAGGTGACTAAATCACCGTTAAGAAATATAGGGTTGCACCTTTTTCAAGGTGATCAAAAATATAATTTTATATGCCTGTGAAATACTTCCAAAAAAAAATCTCAAATTTTTCGCCTAAATGACATTTTGTCAAAAATATTGCAAATGATAATCATTTAGGGGAAACTCAATATTCAACTTTATCCCATTTATGCAGTTTTTATTAGTCACAATGACTAAAGAACACACTATTCATTGGCTTTACATTTGGAAATTATGTAAAATTAAATAAATACCGAGCACGTATGTACATATTATGTACGGTCGGTAGTTTGACCAAATTTCCACGGCGAAATCTGTTCAACAAATATCAAAAGATTGACATTCGACTGTGGTTTCTGCGATTTGCATTATTATTTAGACCTTATATGTAAACCTTGTATGAGAAACACAAGAGGCTCAATTTTCATGGATTAACATCTTTCTACAGAGGTCAGATTCCTAATATTTCCCCACCTCGATATTCAGCAGTGGCGTAACTAGGTACCCGCAGCACCCGCAGCCTCAAGGGGGCCCACGACATTTACCAAGCGTTCGAATATTAGTTCAAAGTTAAAGTTAGATTGATCGTAGCTCAAATTAAGCTTAAAGTAAACCACCCTTTCAAAATTGTAGAACGGTACATTTGTAAGATTTTTTTAGGAAAAGGAGTTTGTTTAGTTTGTAGAAAAAGAAGAAATCGTTCCTGTTGCTATTAAACATTTTCTTAATACAGGCCCAACAATTTCTTCTCAGTTGCTAAAGTGAAGTGAATGTCAGAGTAACTACACGCAATCTGACTCCATAGAAATAAAAATAGATTTAAGCGCTTCAAATTCAACCTTTCATAAATCAAGTTTTAAATAGAAAAGTTTGAATTTGATTTGCAGAAAATTGAATGTGATTGACGACAGATTAAATTTCTTTTGCAAAAGGTTGAATTTGATTTGAAAAAATGAAAAATTGTTGAAACTTTGTTTCAAGAAAATACCTTACCGCGATGGAAAACAATTTCTTGTTTCCCTCGTTAGGAGCTCATTTGTCTTTTGAAAGGATACCTGAGCCAAACCAGTCGATCTCTATAATTTTACTACCGCTAAATGGTAAATAAAATCGAAAATTACCCGGTAAAACGGGTTTATTTTGAATTTTAAATATATGGAAATTGAAAATTCGTGCGATAATGTTTTTTTTTTTTTTTTGGTTGTTTTCGGCGGGTTCTAGACATGGTGGAGTATAGCATGGAAAAGGGATGCGTGATGTTCGATACATAATTGGTGAATCGATGTTTCGAAGCAGTCAGGTTAATCAAGATTTTCGAAATTATTCGAGTATTTTTGTGTAATCGAAGAATATGATTGTTCGATATTTACGAAATTATCCGGTGCTATTTGAGAGGTTTCATTCTAATTACATATCGTTTTGTTGGGATTAGTACTAATAGGCTTAGTAGCATTTTGCTTAGCAGTATTAGTAACATTAAGCTACTTGACAAATAGTTCGATATATACTCGAATTTTCTAGATTTTTACAGGCTTTCCGAATTTATTCATTAATATCCAGATTTTTCGGTATTATTGAAGTTGTTCGAGATCAATCAGATTCACATAATATAGAGATTATTCGAATTTTTCTGAAAGAGAGATTTACTTAGTGGTTCAACCTTTCTAGGATTATTCGAAATTTTTAAAGATTTTCAAATTTATTCGAGTTATGGAAACTTGCAGAGTTACACATATAAATCTGGATCGATTTAGTAAATTTTTCGAGATTATTCGAAATTAATCAAGAATGACCAAGTTATTTACGTTTTACTTGGTGGTGATTAACGCGTATAACATTTAATTTGGTTTTAAGATACTTTGAAAATTCGACATTTTTGATAGTTCATAATTCTTGATAGTTTTCAAAGTATATTCGAAATTTGTGATGCTTTGTTGATATATTTAAAAATAATCATAGCATTGAGTTGACTGCAAGAAATTTCGTTTTATTTGAAGCCATTACACGGTACCGCCTTCGTCTACGCTCTCGAACTCAGATACTTTTAATTAATGCGAGACTGGACAATAGGAATAAATAATTTTTTAACTAAATGCTTTACTTGTTAATTGGTATAAGAACCATTTTAGTGGTCCAAGAAAAGTTTTGCGGGGGAGCCCGAAATTTGTAATTAAGCCACTGGTAATCTGTTGTCAAACCCACCTGTTTTCCTTGCACAAAAATGCACTCAATTCTAATTATGTGATCCTAATTCTAATTGTCTACATCAGATTGATTTCGAAAAGGACAAAATGTTTTTATATCATGGGCATATATTAGGTAATGGAAGAATTTTATACTATTCCTGATATTATTTAAAAATAAAATCAAAAGCGGATAGAGATGCGAACCCTGAGGTACTCCTAGAATGGACATAAATTAGATCAGATAAACCTAAATTTTGCATACCCCGAATAAGCCAGAAAATGCAGGCTGAACGGATCGTCACTCAGATCAAAGAGACTACGACAACCAACTCACAATTTTGGTCATATTAGAATTTATTCATATAATAAAGAGGAAAATCCTCTCCAACAATTCATTCATGTTAACATTTTGAGCTCCAATATGGATCCATAAACGTATGCAATTTTTGTATCCATATGGAGAGCCCAGACGGCAACTAATTTGACAGGGGATAGCTAAAGGCCGACATACGTCGGATCTGGCAAAATATTAACATGCTGCAGTATAAAGCTTTTCAACGGGCAATTAGAAATTCCTTTAATCCAATCACTAATACCGGTCGTCTTCCTCGGCAATGAATATTAGATTCATTGTATTTATAAGTTGACCTAAACACGTTTCCATAAGGAGCCGTTGCGAACAGAATTATAACAAGGACCTGCAGATCATGTTACCGTCAGATAAGAAGTTTCGAGATGTACTGGTATTTGCTACTGAAATATAATTGTCACATCAATGTTGAGATTTGTACATCGCTGAAGGCAGTTATTTACAAGAGATTCCATTGCACCAACGTTGATATTTTGAATAAAGATCAACAACGTTAGATATGTGAGTTTACCAGAAGCAATGTGGCGTTTGCTAGAGACATATCGTATGCAATAATACGGCTGCCAGTTCATCTTCTATAACAGCAGAGTAGAATTTTTGAAGAAGGTCGTCAAAATGAATCTTTAAATGAATTACATGTACCGTCGAGGAGCTCGGCGAAAGAGGTAACGTGCAGCAGAAAAAATGGTTGGAAAATGTACACAGTTAAAGCAAATATTTCTTTTCTGTTTGCGATTGCTTCTTCTTCACGTTCCTGGAGCGAAATCATTTAAGTATCTATGCGAACTGTCTATTGTTTTGAATATTCAACCTTTAAGGAAGCAGCATTTCATTGCAATTAGTTGGACTCAGAAAAAGAGAGGGAGAAGTGCTTAGATGAAATACTAGTTTTTTAAATCCTATACAAAATGAGGCAAGCTTTTGCATTCATTTGTGTTTTCTACAATCTTACCAATTCTTTGGCTCTTCTCAATTCAAGTTTGACTTTAGATTTTTTGTGAGATTGTGATAGTGAAGCAGCAACATGGCGCTAAGTGTGCTAAATTTGGTCTACCTCTACCATCGGGAACTCGGTAGATTTCCGTTCGATTCAAAGCACTTGAGAAAGAAGAGCAAGCAGCATGCCGCATTCGAAGTTCGAATCAGCAACAGTATTTACATATATTATTTGAGCTATAGATTCCGAGAATAACAAGAGCGCTGTCTCTTCTTAGATGGCCGAGAAGGAGCCAGTAAGATATACTTTTAAAATATGTTGATGCATTTGAGCGCCTTAAATTAACCGTATCACTGTTTAAAAGTCCTCATCTCCCATGAAGCATAAAACTCTGAAGCTGAAGTCATTCGTAACATTTTACAAACAAGACCTATACTATAAAGATACGAGAATCCATAGTCGAATGCCAATCTTTTGATTTTTGTTGGACAGATTTCGTCGTTGAAATTTGGTGCAACGTGTCGTATAAATATTGCTTGTTTTTTATGTTGCCGACCGTAGGATTGACCTTGTGAGATCTAGCTTACTAGGTGTACACAGCTAGTAGCGAAATATACAATATTTGATACTTTTGATTTCAATTTGAATTTTTTTGGGATTTATTTGCAACATTTGATGCACAAAATATCGCCTGAATGAATGTTTTTTGTAAAAACTCAATCTCTCGAGCCTAAGCCACTTTATCTTGGAACATTTTTTTGATAAAAATGCTTAAGGGGACATTACACCTTCAAATTTTAAAAAATGAAATTTATTCAAACATTTTTTTTTAATGGAATAAAAAGAGATATCTTAATGAAACTTTCCATGGACATTTTATTTAAGTCAAAGCATACACAAAAAATTTTTTTAGATTTTTTTCCGCCCCTTGTCGTCTGCTACGGTCATTTTCCAAAAAGGCCGAAAATTCGCGGCGTGCATCAGAACTGCTCTCAGAAACGTCTGAAAAAAAAAAACGGGGTTTTATTCAGCATTAAATCGCCCTTGGAATGAACTAAAAGGAAGACAATGGTCTAAAAAATAACAAAATGGCGGCATTTTTTCGAAAATGGAGCTTTTTTGTCCCCTGCAATTTGTTGTAACTCAAAAAATTGAAAGCCGATTTTCCCTTCCGTAGTTCATTCTGAGCAGAAATATGTGTAGATCAACGTGTTAAAATTTTAGAACGATTGGAAAAGTAGTTTTTTCTCAATCTTGCACGCCAACTTGAAAAACGTCATTTCGAGATAATCGAGTTTAAAGTTAAATTTTTGTTTTTTTTTTGTAATTATCCTTACCAAAATTTAATCTGCGATACCTGCCCTTACAATATACCTTCCTCTCGCTCATATCGTTCCTCTTCCAAAGATTTTTGGTCTCTACGAGCAGTTCTGGCCACTTTAGAGGCCTCAGTCGACTGTCTTTCGGCATGCTTAATTCTCGCAACATCACGTGTTCTTGCATGTTGCAAGGCAATTTGGCCGATTGTAATACCCAAGACCTGCATTATTTTCAAAACAGCGATGAATCCTTCATTAAATGCACATGCAGAAATATTTGTAGCCATATTTATGATTTTTTGCCCACAAAAATAATGCTTGGGAGCCATATTCCAAACGCAAGAATTATAGCTTTCGTTGTTATTCTTTGTAAAATTACCTAAGCAACGCTTCAATAAATCTTCCGATTATAAGTCTTGATAAATAGGCTTCAAACTTTCTTGCACCTCATCGTCTAATGGTGGAGGATGCTTGAAATTTGTTAAAGCATCGCCACCAGCTGCCTCTGCCTTGCGCCAGTTACACCAACTCTTTTCTCCTACAGGACAATAAGAGTGTTGAGGATTTGCGTCAGTTGAAATTTTGTGGTAATACCCTGCCCAAATTTCCTTGTGCATATTTTCTACCGAATCAGTATTTCTTCGTATAGCCAGACCATAATATGTTGACAGATCTTTCATTATTTTTAGTGTAAGTTGAACTTTTTTCGGACCTTTTTGTCGAGTTTGTTTCGGATTTTCAGAATCATCTTTTTCAGCTAATTTTTTTTGTTTTTTTTTCAAAGTTAATTTTTTTTGGCTTCTTTTGCTCGAGTAAACATTCTCTTTTTAACGTGCAAAACGCACTCTTTGTTTTCAATTAAAAAGTCACTACCATAAGGCTGCACATCTAACAGATTTTTGAACGTTTTTGTGTCACCATCGCCGATGTAATATTTATACCGCGCATCATGCAGCTCTTCAGACCTTTTGAACATCTCGATAACACCATCGACTTCCATTTTTCCGGCTTAAACTTCGTGATTGGCTGTGCAGTTTTCCCTGTGCTCTTCGTAAAATTCTTCAAACTCTACAGTGTCTCGTTTTGATTTCCACGCGAAGCAAACTTTACAATAACTGGATTTTACGACGACATCGAGTATTTTCCCAGTTCGCTTTCCGATCAAAGAAATGATTCCGAGAAGAGATGTATATCCACGTTTTGCCCAGGATCCATCACCTGATACTGCAAAATTATTTTCAATTTCACCAGCAGCTTTATTCAAATCTTTCTCTTCGTTAGAAGCCTTGTTTAGCACAAGCCGGAGAACAGCATCGACAGCAATGTTTCTATTGTCAACAGCACTATAATATGTTTCATGGCCCCACTTTGATCCAATATCCATGAGGCCACAAAAATTTTTAATGCCTCCAAAACCAGCTCCAAGAATTCTCATAACAAACACTAATCGACCATTTATTTCGTATGCACGATCAATTTTTGGACACGAATAAACAAACTCAGTTCTACATTCACATGAAATGCATAGCTTGAAACCCACACCTCTTTCATCCAATTTAGAAAATTTAACATCCCTATTACAGTTTTTGCATTTTAAAATAGTTTGTAGAAAAGTAAATACACTCCACTGAACTATACAGTATTGAAAAGACGGATCAATAGATACACTGAGCTCATCATTTTTTTTCAACTTAGCTGCAGAAGCACTTGCGAATTCATTACTATGCTGGTTACTAAACATATTTCCCGGAAATTTTATTTTTTTGGCCGCTGTAGCGGTCGATCTACAGATCTTTTACCGGGTTTCTTAGGCATATTTCACAGATATTTTCGTTCTCAATGTCGAAAACAGACTGAAACGTACACAAGAAGCAAAGAGAATTGTGTAAACTATACAATATATATATATATACGTATCCCAAAAATTTCCCCTCTACTTGGACAGCTGTTATGTGAGAGAATAACGTATTATATTATTGTATTATATTATTGTATTATATATGAACATGTATAGATGAGCAGGTGTTACTAAGAGAATGTCGTTGTAGCGATACAGCGAAGCAGACGAAAACCGCAGAAAAAAGACTTTGACGCGCTCCGTAATAAATACAATAAAAATTATTTTGTTGACATTTTCATGTTTATATTGTTAAAATCCTATTCTAAAACGGTTATTCTAACATATTCGATCATAAAAAAAATTTCGATTTTTAAAAAATCTGAAGGTGTAATGGTCCCCTTAATTTTCGAGTTATTTAGGTGGGTCAAGTTATGAGTAAGTCATCCAACTGATGGTATATCGGTAGTTGAACTATATAAAGTAACGTCAGGAATATCTGCGGTTTTGTTTTAAAACCTACATAAATGTTGTTTCTTCTATGATGAAGTCGCATTCGTCAAGGCACTCACTTTGAAGGTAATCGGTTGCGCCCTTAAAATGCAACGTTAAAATAAATGAATGTGAAGTTTCAAAATATAACAACATATTTATTTGGGGATTGCAAGTTACATGTTTAGTAATTTGTAAAATTCAGATGTCATACGAGTTGCTCTCATAACTAAGTTGCTACACTTCCGTCTTTCACTTGTTTCCTACGATGGAGCCCAGTTTTAAACGACTGAAGTTTTCCGTACAACCGAATTACAACAACCAAAACTAAAATATTCTTCGAGCAGTATCGTTTCCAACGATTTATTGGAGAGTTTTAAAAGTAAAGATCGTGTTTTCAATGTCACAAATTACACTGCCATATACGTCTAAAAATAACTTAGTGACCGTTTGATACCTAAGCAGGTATACATAATTTAACAGGAAACATAACATTTTTGGAAGAACGTTTTCCAAATGTTCTATAGTCTTTGTTTGTTTAACCTCTTTACAATCACTTTTGGGGCTCGAAATGTAAATACCTCTTTCGAGGGCGCATGTCATTAGGAGCCTTTTACGTAGAACAGTCTGTTGTAATAATTCTATTTTTGAACCGAATACAAGCATTAAAGCTAAACCGAAATTTTTTGAAACCCGTTCGATACAATTATATCACTGATTTTTTAACAATTTTACTAAAATCCTTATCTTTAGGTAAAAAATAAAACAAATTGCTTATCTGATGAATATAAGACTAATGACAAACATACCATTATATTGTGTTTTTGTGCTTTATTCCCCTGACAGCAACTGATACGAAAAAGGGTAATCCTAATTTTGACCCTAAAAACTTTTAGTTTGTTGAGCCTAGTTCTTTCTTATTCCATGCGGTTTTCTGACTTAACTAATATTCCACCCTTTGTTTGATGTACTCATACTGCTAATATCCTTTTTCTAATTAACCGCATTATAGAATAAAAGTCTCTAGAAAGGAGGCTTAAAAGTAATAGAAGAATAGAAAATATGTTTCGAACCCCTTAGTAAAATGGAATTTTTTAATGATAAAATTGCTTGAATTCGATAATTTCTTACTTATTCGAGAGAAATGTTTTCATTTCCCCTCTATAAAATGTATGATGTAACATTTTGAACTTTTACATTTGCAAACGGATGTTGGCTTGAGAATAAATAATTATTTCCAAATCGGGTCTCGTGAACATACTGTTGGTTGTAAATGAAGCGCGAAAAGGAAAAACCTTTAAATAGAATAAAACTCAATTTTTTTTTTAACTCAAAACTCAAGTTTTAATTTTGCTTACTAAGCATAATCTTGATCGTTTTGTGTATTCATATAAAAAAAATAAAATCATATCTAGATAAAATTAAAGTTGATGTAAAATATTTTTTAATATGATTAAGACAAATTAATTTAAATTTGATATTTTTATTATTATGGTTGAGAGGTTTTCGGATTACAGGAGATACTCAAACCATTTAAAACTTCGAAAGTAATTTAAAAAAAAATCTTATTCGATGTTGACAACATATGCGGTGAATGTCACCATAATTAAATTTCAATTCTATAATAAGACATCTAATTTTATATCGTATATATCCGCTATGATTACGCTCTTCACAAAAATATAAAATTCGTAAAATTACGTTTTCTTATCACATATTATATTCTTTAGCTCCTTCATGATGATGATGATGATGATGATCAACATAATATTCATGAAAAATCCATATAAAAATAAAATTCAAGGATTTGTATTTTATATACAATAAATCTTGTCTAACTGTATACCTTTAAATAAGAGTTGTGAAAATTCGTCACATTTTTCATTGTTTGGGCTCTTTTTCGCTGGAATGTATTTCTGGGGCACACCGAAAGAGGTATACTAATATTGCCACCTCTCACAAATATATTATAAATATACAAAATATTAATACACAGATTGAATAAAGATATATTAACATTTTTTTGTCGCCATCTTGCAATGCTTTTTGTTGCGATACTGAATTATGTAATTTTTCCAAATCAATGAAAAATCTCTTCAATACAAATCGAACATAAAAAAAAAAAATGAATTGAAATTTACGATGTGAAAGTAAAGCTCTGTCGATTTTTTTTTTTTTTTGTTTTTGTTTGTTAATTTTGACATAGAGGGAATTCAATTTTAACGTTCAGCTAAAGCTCTTTACATTTTTTGTATTTATTTATAATGATGATTAAAATAAATGTATGTGCTTTGGATACTTATAGAATTGGAATAAACATATTGCTGGAATAAAAGTTTTAATTATATTTGTTAATCTTTATCCGTGGATTTTCTGTTATTTTCTGTCGAGTACAAGATTAATTAAACTTAATTTCATATTCAACAAAATAAAGCTTTTTCTCCTAAAAAATGCTTAACGATATAGTATTGACAAGTTTATTTAAATTAAAATATAAGAAACTACGAGTACTTATCTCATTTATTTTGGTCTGAAATCTAAAGGCTCACATATCGTAAAATATAACGTGCTTTGATATTATGTAAATCTAAGCCTTATTTTGATATTTTCATAATTTAACACTAATTAGGGGAAGCTTTTATCGCAAATTTTTAAATGGGATAAATTTTAAAAACGAACGAAATTTATTAATGATTTCAACAGAGTTTTCACAGTTTTTTCAGTATATTTCTCACGGTAGTAAACAAAAATATCATAGGAGGAACATACATAATTTAACATTTTTTAAATATCCCTACAGTTACAAAAAATGCTAAAAGTTCAATAAAGCTTATTTTATTTTACTGCATACAAACAAATTTGATATCCGTTTAGTATAGGTGCTATCCTTAATGTATAGGTGTAAAACTTTCGGTCGTGCTTTTTTTTTTAAATTTGAGGATAAACACATTGAGAACGATCATTTTTAATCGGTAAACATGAATATAACCAAAATTTTGGCTAAACGCTCCGCCGTTCATTCGTAATCTCCAAAAACTTCTCAAAAACACAACCTCACTTAACCAAAAACACAGCATTTATTTTTAGACCTTCAAAAACTCCAATTGAAGTTTACTTAGAGTACAATCTTCAGAAACAACGACATGAACTTATTAGGCAATTGCACGCTTTGGGATGCATGATTACAGTGAGACGCCTTGCCTCTTAAATTTCGGGGAGCTTGATTTAAGCGAGTCCCCTTGTCACACACTTTTCGGGGTGCTTGATTTATATGAGTGCACATGCCTCTCGCTTCTTAAATATTAACTTTAACGCTTTCAGCGGAATTTGAGTATCTTTTAATCAACACTTCTTTTCCTTTAACAGGGTTTGTTAACTCAAATCTCCTATTGAGTCTTCTTTTCATCTTGTCATGCTCTGTTTTACTAAAATAAAAAGAATTTAATAATTTGAAATGTTTTTGTACCCAGTTGAAAAGCATATTTTGGTTTTGCTGTAAGACTAGCTATATATGCTTCTCCCTTGAAAACAACACCAATCCCATCGTAACAACTTTTGCATGAGCAACCACCCACAGAAAGTCCATTCTGCTTCTACACCAAAATATTCTTTATGATGCCTGAGGTTAGCTATTTGATACAGGTTAATTGGTTTTAGTTCGACAACATTTTTTGAATCTTTCGATTAAGCAGGTTTTGAATGGTATAAACTGTAGCAATATAGTAAGCTACGCAAGTATTTTGCAATAAGCCAGAATTTGTCTTGAAGTAATAAATGACCGGATTTACAGTGGATTAATCATTATTCAAATGTAATGCTTTGGCTGTGAATGCGCAGTTTTCGCATTCATCACCCTAACTTCTAATTCATTCAGATTATTTTTCTTTCTATTATTATTCTGTTTCAATGTTTCTAATTTACATCAATCAGTTGCTGTACAAGAGCTGTACTGTACTTGAGAGTAATTTTCTTTTTCTACCTATTCTAATAACATAGAAGACAGAGCGATTCAAAGCAAGGATTATTGCACTTGGCTTGTTCCAGACATTGTTTTTATTGGATTATTTGAGTTTGGGATTAGTTGTTTGATAGTTATTGCATCTAAAATAGGCTTGCAACTTTGATAAATGGTAAATCCGCCAATTCCGGAGTGTAAATGTGACATTACCTCTGATGAGTTCAATAGGTTCGGTTCGGTTTTCAACTCCAATGATGTAAATTTTTTTTGTGATGCAGTTCATTCTGCCGCTGACGTAAATGCTTTCTACTTTAAAAATGTTTCTGCTGAAGAAGTTTGTTTCCATCTGGATAAAATCAAAACGAGTTCTGTAGGAGTTGATGGTATTCCACTTAACCTCTTTCAAATTCTACTTCCGGTTTTGCTACCTTACTTAACTTTTATTATAAATTCTGGCCTCACAAAATCGATATTTCCTGATGCTGATGAAGTTTCTTTAAACATCTTTCTCCTCTCAATATTCTGAATTTTAGAAATCCTAAAATTTTATTGAACTTGAATTGGATGATATTTTCAAATACTGGCCATTATTTTTATCAATAAATTTTGGTTCTAAAATTTCGACAAGTTCGAATTTTTTATAATCACAAAATTTTAAAATTCCTAAAAACGTATTGACACTAAATTCTAAATTCTTTCAAATAGTTTGAAATTATCAAAATTATAGGAGTACTAATTTTATAAGAAATTAACTGAAATTCTTAATATTTAATATCTCTATAAATTCCAAAATAGTGGGCAGTTCGACAAAGGTTTAATAAAAGTTTGGAATATTTTTTTGTAGTATTGGCCATAAATATACATTTGAAATTTTGATTTAAAACTAACTCTACTTCTAAACTTCGTTAAAGTTAGTTTAAAAATTTCAAAATTTGCTTTATAACCCAAAATACTAAAACCTTGAATTGGTAACCTAAAGGTTTATTTTATTAATTTTACAAATTTCTTAATTCGGTGTTATATTGAAAATTCTTGAATTCCAAAAAACAGGTTGGCACCAAATTCTAAATTCTCGAATGTAATTCGAAATGTTCAAAATTTTAATGAATTTTCTAGAAAATTGACTGAAATTCTAAATTTTAAATTTTAATGAATTCCCGGGCGCTGATTCTCTAAAAATTAAGATAATGTGTAATCGTGAAAAATTGCAAAAAGAAAAGCTTACTTTTATCAGTTTGCAATTTTTCGATTTGACTACTAAAGTAAGCTCTGCTTTTTATAACTTTCCACGTTTACACATTATCTTGGTCTTTTAGAAAATCAGGACTCATTGCGCTGATTTTCTAAAAACTAAGATAATAAGTGTATTTTGTTGACAAAATAACAACAAAAATTGCATTGGATATAAAGCACCGCATGATTTAAATAAAGCGGAAAAAATTGTGTCTTTATTTAAATCGCAGTTGTATACAGGAAAAATTAGGACAAAAATTAAATCAAAACTAAATGAGTGTTTTATTTTTATGAGCCAATTAATATTTATAAATTTAACAATTTTTATTTGGTTTAGGGCACTTTTTTATTGTTTTTGTACTAATTAAAACTTTAGCTTTCGAAGTCTATTCAGATTCATTTTCAAAAGCGTAGTGAAAAATATATCAAAAATTCCTTTATAAATCAAAAAATTAAGCAAACACAAATTTTTATTAATACCGACTTTTCATGGATATGCCCAGCTATGTATTTTCGAAAAAAAACTTGATAATGCTAAAAAATAATAAATAATAAATTGGTTTATAAATGTTGTCAAAAGAAAATTCAGAATTGTTCAAAACGATATATAAAACTGTGAAAAATTGAATTTTTGTTAATTTTGATTTAGTACGAATATTTTTCTTTATACTATATTTCTCCAATTTTGACTGATAATATTTTTGAAAATTTTGCTATCGCCGTTGTTAAACAAAGATGCAACATCTAAAGAGATTAACAGAAAATTTGGTGGGATGCTAACGAATATGTGCGGCCATCTATGGAACTTAGAATTGGTCTATGCGGCAAATTTGGTTTGTGGATTTTTGGTAAACCGTATAATTTTGGAATCATTGCGGTGTGTAACTCGTAAAATTTTTTCTTTTCCCAGAATTCTACCATTCCTTTATCATTGAATTTATTTTCGTTTGTATTGGTGTCGATATGTCTCTAGCAGTTTGTACGTAAGTCGCATCGTCATTTAGTAAGCCGTGCATTTTTTCCAGTTAGTCGTTTCGTAGAGTTAAAACTGTTACATTACCCTTGTTTGCCTTCGTAACCATAATCCCTGGATTATCTTTTAGAAAAGTCTTTGTTTGTTTTACATATGTTAAAACTCTTTTTTCGACTGGCGCTAGATTTTGAAATTTTGTACTAATTTTTTTTTTTTTTTTTTTTAACCAATATTATTTTATTTACAAAGATCTTAAGATATACATGGATTTAACATTGAAAAAAATAAAAAATAAAACAAATTGTAATAGTGGTCTCCTTATTTCAACAATGTGTCGGAGCCGCGAAATTTCTTATTTTCTAGAATTACTTACAAAATGTTGTTAGGGTGAAAATTATTATTAATATTTTTTTGTAATTAAATTGGAAAAATTTACATTACATAAACCAAAATATAATAAGTTTAAAAAAACGAATCAATATACAAATTTTTTTTTTTCTAAAATATCAACCTTATAATAAAAAATTGAGGTGTGGCAAACACACAACTTTCTTTTACGAACAGAGAATTTTGAGAAATTTTATTTTTTTTTTATAACTTTTTTTAAAAAAATTTTTTTAAATTTTTTTTTTAAATTTTTTAATTTAAATTTTTATTTGTTTTTAATTTTTGAAAACATTTTGTTATCAATAGTTTTTTGTAAACCTTATACTTGTTAAGATATTTGCAAAAAAAATTTTCTAGACCAAGGGAGTGGCCACTTCCGGTTAGCCGATTTGGAATAAAATTCACTTTATCAAAAAAGCTTAAATCTAAAGTTTCAGTTCGATTGGTTAAACCATCTGGGCTGTAGAGGGGACACAGACAGACTGACAGACTGACAGACTGACAGACTGACAGACTGACAGACTGACAGACTGACAGACTGACAGACTGACAGACTGACAGACTGACAGACTGAGACTGACAGACTGACAGACTGACAGACTGACAGACTGACAGACTGACAGACTGACAGACTGACAGACTGACAGACTGACAGACTGACAGACTGACAGACTGACAGACTGACAGACTGACAGACTGACAGACTGACAGACTGACAGACTGACAGACTGACAGACTGACAGACAGACAGACTGACAGACTGACAGACTGACAGACTGACAGACTGACAGACTGACAGACTGACAGACTGACAGACTGACAGACTGACAGACTGACAGACTGACAGACTGACAGACTGACAGACTGACAGACTGACAGACTGACAGACTGACAGACTGACAGACTGACAGACTGACAGACTGACAGACTGACAGACTGACAGACTGACAGACTGACAGACTGACAGACTGACAGACTGACAGACTGACAGACTGACAGACTGACAGACTGACAGACTGACAGACTGACAGACTGACAGACTGACAGACTGACAGACTGACAGACTGACAGACTGACAGACTGACAGACTGACAGACTGACAGACTGACAGACTGACAGACTGAGAGACTGAGAGACTGACAGACTGACAGACTGACAGACTGACAGACTGACAGACTGACAGACTGACAGACTGACAGACTGACAGACTGACAGACTGACAGACTGACAGACTGACAGACTGACAGACTGACAGACTGACAGACTGACAGACTGACAGACTGACAGACTGACAGACTGACAGACTGACAGACTGACATACTGACAGACGTCTGACAAACGTCTGACAGACTGACAGACTGACAGACTGACAGACTGACAGACTGACAGACTGACAGACTGACAGACTGACAGACTGACAGACTGACAGACTGACAGACTGACAGACTGACAGACTGACAGACTGACAGACTGACAGACTGACAGACTGACAGACTGACAGACTGACAGACTGACAGACTGACAGACTGACAGACTGACAGACTGACAGACTGACAGACTGACAGACTGACAGACTGACAGACTGAGGGACTGACAGACTGACAGACAGACAGACACCATTTCGAAACCCACTTTTTCGGACTCAGGGGACCTCAAAACAAATAAATCTCTAAAAACCTCAAGGTCCAAAATTTTCTTGATTACTATACTTTATTTTACTAGAGTAAAAGAAAGTAATATATTAATACTAATGGCTACAAATATTTATTAACGAGAAGCATTGAAAAAACATTGGAGTATCAAAACAAGCATATGCTCGTACTCGTCATTTGAGAACACTGAAAAAAATTTCCACATTATCAACAGAGAGCAGCCACAATTTTAGGGTTTTCAAAAATAATTTTTTAGTACTGATCAGTTTTATATTTTATGGTAATTGGTTAAAAAGCTTGGGTGCTGTATACGAGAAAAACTTTCTGAAGTATTCCTTAGTGGCGAAGGGGACATGATATTTGTTTCGTTTGCGCAATTTATAATTTGGTTCAGGATTTAGAATTCTGTCGCCACTTCTGATGAAATATAAACGCAATACTTTGTAAATATACAAATGTCTTAAAGGAAGCATCTTATTCTCCACGAATAAAGGAAAAGAAGCAGTCCTTCTATTTTTAAAATTGATAATACGAACAAAATGCTTCTGCATTTTAATCAGCTTATTAAGTCTTTCTAAATATATACCTCCTCAGCAAGAAAATCCATACTGTAAATGGAAATCAACTAATGCACAATATTTGATCACAAATTGTGCGAACAAAATAAAAACTTCGTAAAGCTGGTAGTAACCTAACAGTTAGACTATCGACATGAGCTTTAAAGTTTAATTTTGAATCTACAATGACACCTAGATACTTAAATTCATTTACTTGCTCGATCGACACGCAACTCATATCACATAAACTTCCATTTCATTTGAAAGAATGGTATTTGAGATCTATTTTAACTGGCTTCTTATGTCCTATATGTTAAATACAATGAACTTACTTTAAGGACTCAAAACCATTTGGTGAATATGAAACCATTTTTTTATTAGTCTAAGGTCAGCGTTCATTGCATCTTCTAAATCTTCGATACAGTTTGATGCGTAGGTTAAAACTATATCATCAGCAAAAGCTGTTTAATTTCCTATTAGTTTCAATTTGAAAATAGACATTAAATAAATTAAAAACAAGACGGGTCCTAAGACCGAACCTTGAGGGACACCTATATTCACTGATGTTTCATTACTAAAGACATCATTGATTCTTACAATTTGCTTTCTGTTTTTTCCAGTAAAATTTATGATTGACAGTGTCAAAAGCCTTTGAAATGTCCAAAAATAACGCAGCACATCTTAGACCACTGTTTAAATTAGAGTACAGTGGTGATAGAAAATTCAAAAGAGCATCCTCGGTTGATAAATTTTTTCTGAAATCAAACTGTCTTTTATCTATAAAATTAATTTTTTCTAGATAAGCTAGAAGCCGACTTTTTATAACTTTCTCAAAAATTTTAGAAAGCATATTGAGAAGGGTTATTGGACGATAATTATTGAGATGTTTACGTGATTCTTTCTTATGTAACGGAATGACTATACCATTCTCTAATCTACTTGGAAACACACCATTCAGTATAAACAAATGTTACAATTGTATGTCAGAACATTAGTAATATAAGGACAAATTTTTTTCACCAATATTGCTGATAATCCATCAATACCACGTAATTGAGTATTTTTTAAATTTTTTATTATAGATGAAATTTCAGTTTCTGACGTAAGATTTAAAAACATACTCTGTATTATATACGTTCTTCCTCTGAGCTAAAACAATTTTCATACTTGGCATTTAACTCTTCATATGTTGTTCTAGTGAAAAATTCATTAAAAACATTTGGAATTTCAGAAATGTATAATGTTATTCGATATAGTTTTATTCATCATTCCATTTACGACTTTCCATTGAGTTCTAATATCCATTGCATTAAGGAATTTATTCCTATAGTAATTTGACTTGATTGCAGGAACCATTTGTTTAATTCTAAAGTTTAGTAACTTAACAGTTCGAAAGAGCTTATAATTTTCTGGATACTTATTCAGTAATCTAAGTTTTCGATTCCTTATCCTTATTTTTAATCACAAACCATTTGTCATCCATGGTTTTAACTTCAAACTTTTGCTGTTAATTTTTTTTATTTTGGAGCACTGTTCGATGTACAAGTTTAAGTTTTCAATGAAAGAATTATAGGCAATATTAGGATCAAAGATGGAGTATATTTCACTCCAACTAACAATTTTCAAGTACCTGTCTAATTCAGAGAACATTATTTTTTTTGAAGCACTTAGTTTTAACGATTTAGTACGATTTTTAACTTTAAATTCACATAACAATTCAATTATTATTGTATTGTGATCAGTGATTTCAAGGTTTAGGTTATGTTTAATTACCGAAAATTTATTATTTAAGTCAAATCTAGTCAACACATGATCTATACAAGTTGATGAAATTAGACGCGTAGCGGAATTAACAACCGACTCAAGACCGAAAGAAGAACCAATCATCAAATATTCATCTCTAACATTACAACTTTTGAGTATATTAACGTTTATGTCCCCCAGCACTATAATGTTTTTTTGATTTTACTGATTCGAGAAAATCGGAAAATTCCAGCATAAAAGTATCAAGAGAAATGAAATGGAAGCGATAAATTATTATGAAGCTAATTTGAATAGAATTTAAGCTAACTGTTAATTTCAAATGATCAGCTGATGTAAAGCTTAAATAACTTACTATATGGGACATATCTTCACTTACATATACAGCAACACCACCAGATTCATATCCATCATTACACTTTGCATAAACATAATAATCATTCAAAGAATAGCTCTCAATTTCATTACTCGAAATCCAAATTTCACTCAAAAAAATGATATCAAGCTTCTGATCCAGTTCATTAATATTTGCTAAAAACAAATCCATGTTTTTCCTCATGCTTCTTATATTTTGTAAAATAAAGCTAAAATTAAAAAAATTGAATTATTGTTAAGGATATCACTATAATAGTTATAAGTTTTATTTGTTTTATTCATATCATAAATTAACGACGAAGATATTGTATCTGTACTATTCAAATCAGACATCACCTAATGTTATTTATTACTATTAATTTTTAAAAGATCCTCTTCGCAATTTATGATATGAATTGGTGACGTATTGTCTTTCCTTAATTTAATTACACCATTTTGGGTTCAAGTATACTTGTAGTTGTTTGCCTTTTTCCACTGCTTAGCCATATATAACAAGTGACACTTTTGATATGTCAAGCCTATACGCGAAAATTTTTTAGGCCAAGTTGAATTTAAGTTGTTCTCTACAGAATCCTCTCCTATATTGCTGCCTTCTATCTGTTCACTGTTGAATATTTTTGATGTCAATGGTTTTCTATGTTATACTTTCCTTTTCAATATTTGATATTTTATTTCTTCGGATTGAAGTTGTACAACAATTTTTGGTGCTATATTTTTCCCATAATCCAGTAACACCTCTTATAATTATGTTCACTAACTGCCATTTGTAGAGCGGTTTTGAAAACGGAATCAACAACAATAGAAGCTTCTCTTTACTCCATATAAGGTATTCCATGAATTTCTATACGGTCATTTATTAATTGCTGTTTAAGGTTTATAACTCGCCCCTCAAGGTTGCTAACCTGTGCCTTAATCAAAGAGTTTTCATTTGATAAACTTTCGATTTTAGCTAATAAATTCTCCAATTTTTCGTTCTTCAGCTCAATTGCATTATAATTCGATAAATTAATTTTATTTTGTTTATCAATTTTTTCGTTTTGAGCATCAATTTTATTAGACATAAATTTGGCCACATTGATGACATATTTGGATTTAATTATTATTTTATTTTTTGTTGTTGTTGATATTTATTTTATACAGCAATCTACATTACAGTAATGTTCATACATTTGATACTTTATTATTTTATTTTGGATTTTATACAAACATTTAAACTTTCTCACTAAATTAGTTTTTATACATAAAACCACAATAAGCCATTTTTAAACTTTAGTTTATTTGATAAATTATTATTATTTTAATTTTTATGTATTTACAAAACTCAAAAATTAATATTCACAATGAACGAAAGTCATCCGATGTGCACCCAACAACAGATGAAAAGAGAATGAATTAATTTGTTAAAATGTTTATAAGTTAAAAAGTTTTTTGGCTCATGCAACTTTATTTTTATTCAAATGTACAACCTTTTTTACGCGAAGGCACATTTACAAGTTTTTTTTTTCGAAAATACATAGCATTTCCATGAAAAGTCGGTTTTAATAAAAATTTGTGATTGCTTAACTTTTTGATTTATGTACAAAAGATGTTTTTTCATTACGCTTTTGAAAATGAAATAGGGTTGTAAAGCTAAAGCTTTAATTAGTACAAAAGAAATAAAAAAGAGCCCTAAACCAAATAAAAATTGTTTAATTTAAAACTAAATGAGTTTAAATTTTTCTCAACAAAATACTACTAATGTATAAACGCGAAAACAACGCTTTGAAATTTTTCGATAAGACTGCCACTAATAAAATATCGAAAAATGGTAAACTCATAAAAGTAAGCTTCGCATTTTACAAGTTTTCAGTTTATGCATGATCTAAATTTTTAGAGAATCAGCGATAAATTGAAATGATAGAAAACTGTTCATTCATATCTATTCATCCATTTTAATTTTTTCATTGCACAAAACAAAATTATGCATACCTTATTGCACTGTGATGCGATTCTGGTTCGATGATAATGGAAACTAAAAGATTTATCATTGTTTTACACTGTTTTCTTTTTTGCAATTTCAAGCAAGTCACAAATGATAAATTTATAACGAATTTAAAACAAATTCAACAAATTGATCAGATTGTCAGTTACTTTTAAGAATATAAATAATTTGTAAAATTGGGCAACAGCAAATTCAAAATCAACGGAAAATCTACTCTAGGAAACTTAAAAAGTTTTAAAATATTTTAAATATTGGAAACAAATAAGTGAAAATTTACCCCCCAATACTTACACCTTCTATAAAGAAGGATTTTGCAAAATTAAAGTTATAAAACCTCTTTTTAATTTAGCTGCAACACAAGTGTGAATAGGATTGTTTTATAAAGTATTTAAGAATTCTTCAGGAGTATTAAACTTAGGTTTATTGGCCTGGCTAGCCTAGTACACAACACGATTTTTGTTTGAAAAAATGTTGACTTTATTTTTTCACGATGTTAAGCATCCTTTTAAAAATATCGAGATCCTTTTTTGGAAGTTTGTAAATTTTTTTTGTTATACTTTATTTGAATAAGAAATTCCAAAGTATCGGGTTGCCTAATTTAGATCGAATTTAATGTCCACTATAAATCGAACGACAACACAAGAAAAAATATGATTAGTTAAAATTTACGCATGATTAAGGTTGGTTTACGAGAAAGCTTTTTAATTATTACCTTGGATAATTTACATTCGCGCTCTAATCCAATCAAATCAAACTTTTGTGGTTATTTGGCTGATTAGGTTGGTTTTGATAGAGCTCAGATGTCTTTCGCAGCGTTTTTATTGAGAAAAGCAAAGCGACCGTACGTTTTTGTTATAACATATTCGTCAGGAAGTAAGGTATCGTATATAGATTTCTAGAAGCATAAATATAGCAACTGCAGTTTTCAGTGTAAAATACCTGTAGAATACTTCGTACAATAGTAGTGTCGTGTATACTGCTTTCTTGCTTTGTTTACCACACACCGAATCAAATTTATCATTTCACTTTACCACTAAACCGGAATCGCACTCCAGGATAAAGAGCTAAAAGAATCACTAAGTTGCCAGTTTTGATTTTTTTCAATTTTGAAGACCTTATATTAAACCTTTAATATTCTAAATGTTAAAAACCTAAAATTTCATTAAACTTGAATTGGAATATAATTTGAAATATTGGCCACATTTTATATAGATTAATAAACATAAAATTTTTGATCTGAAAATTCTGGAAATTCGAAATTTTTTAAAATCGCTCAAGATTCTATTATTGTGAAAACCGGTTAGCACCAAATTCTAAATTCTTGAATATAGGTGTATTCGTTTTTTAAGAAATTAACTGAAATTTTTAATATTTAACATTTTTATGAATTTCAAAATAGTGACCAGATTCGATAAAGGTTAAATAAAAGATTGACCAGTTTTGAATTCAAGAAATTTTTAAAACTTCTTAAACCTTCAATATTGTGAAATTCTCAAATTCCAAATATTTCATTAAACTTGAATTGCGATATGTTTTGGAATACTGCCCCCATTTTTAATTCATCCATAAACTTAAAGTCTTGTTCTTAAATTTCTGGAAATTCGAAATTTTTTGCAGTCACCCAAAATTTCTTAAAATAAATTGTTTCAAAGTTTGAGTTAAAATACGAAATACTGAAAAATTGATTAATTTTACAAACTTCATAATTCGATATAATACGGGAAGTGGACTGGACCAGAAGGTGAAATTGCCAGTGAAGCTTCCAAAATCAATTGTTACAGAATATTTTTCACATATTCCTCAAATTTTACCGAATTCAAAATTCTTGAATTAAATTTGAAATGATTAAAATTCTATTAATAACAATAAAATTCAATAAATGTTTACAAAATGATTTACTAAATGTCAGCTGTTTCGCTTTGTTTTTTTAAATGTTGATTTCTAAAATTTATCAATAAACATAAAAATTTGGTTCTGAAGTTTCTGAAAATTTCCAATTTTTTCAACCTAAAAAAAGGGATCATGTTGTGAAATAAAATTCTATTTTACAAAATTCTGTATAACATTTTGGTTTCTTCGAAGTACTCGTAGGTACTGTTTGGACTTTTTAAATATTTTCCTGCTTCAAAACTTGCCAAAAATGTGTTTCAAATTTTCTTCAAATTTTCAAAATAGTTGATAAAATTCTTATAACTAAAATGTTAAAGAACCACGAAAGTTGTTACATTTCGTAAAATGTTGTTTATTCAAATTAATTTTTAAAATAAAAATTTTTACGAATATTTGAACTGGAAATATCGAAACCGATCGAGTATTTTACCCCATTTTACTGCGGTCTTTCCAGTTTATAAAACATATCGACATGAGAGTATTAAAATTTGTCACTTGAAATATTTGTCTACTTTCGATATAACCAAAAAAATATATTAAAGTAACATTTTAGCCTTTTAATGAACTTTTCAACTTTTCTTAACATAAAGTTATTGGTTTTCTTGCATTTCGTGTCTAGTGTATAGTTCATGCCTTCATAAAAGTTCTTCAAATTTTTGCGTAAATAAAAAGCAATAAAAAAACCAAGATCAAAAGTGTTCTGTGAAACTTATGCCATTTATATTTTACGGTTTACGTTCTAACAAATTGTCTTGAGAATAAGAAAAACTTTTCGAAAGTAAAATGATATCAACTGATGAAAATCTACTTAAGTTAATTTAATCTGTTGTTTTTGTTTAGGTCGATTAATAAATAAATGATTGTTGTGCTTTCAGATGTACATACATGTCGGTATCGACAAGGGTTTCTTTTAATTTTTTTTTTTTTTCGTGACAAAATTCATATGTGCACATACAGAACAAATATGTTTTTCAAATCCCTCGCGTAAAGGAACAAATTTCCGTGTTATACTTGTTTGTAGCAAACAAAAAAGTTTGTAAAAAAGCGATAACTCTTCAATTGGGAATTGATTAAAATATTTTTTGTTTCCAATTTATTATAGATAATTTGTATACATGGTTAGAGCAAAAAAATTGTACAAATGTTTAAATGTGTTGGGTGGAAAATGGATGGTGTTGCGGGTAAAAAAATTCCATATTCTTAATCGATTATCAATAAATCTAAAATACGCCCACAATCACTTGTTAAATATGATAATAACAAAAGAAACGAACAAAACAAAAAAAAAAACTTCTAAGTTCTAATCCATTTTTAATGTTGATTGAGATTTTTATTTGATTTGATATATTGTGTGTTTATAATACAATTGAAATATATTATTTAGATAAATGCCATATTTATGTATTAATAAAAATAAAATTTGCGGTTTGAAAATTATTGTTTAGAATAAAATATTGGAATTTTTTTCTAAATCTATATACGATATATAAAACCAAAATATATGTTTCAAGTACAAGATAAATGTAGAAAATATGTGCTAGAAAAAATTTCAGTAATATTTAAAACAGTGTGGGTGTAGTGAAGTTCGTTCATGTAGAAATTTTAATTTATTTTCCATATCCATACTTTATAGAAACAAATTTCAAAGTTGGAGCTTTTCCACAATATGACGCAACTACGAAAATAGAACTTTTTGCATTTTGAAAATATAGAAAAAATGTACATTTTGCTTTTTAATTGAATACAAATTCTTTCCGAGCAGCATACTTTCGTGAATTCGATTAAAAGTTGATTTCAAGGATTAAGGAATTGTTTTTTTAACAAATTTATCAAAAATTTTAAATTAAAATAGAAAAATCTAAATATGCTATCAAAATCATTTGGAGAGTTATTGGGTGGATTCGAAATTCTTATCTACATTATGGTACAGAAATTTTTAGAGTTTTTTGCCAGACAGTCAAAAATTTATTCACACCAGTAAAATACTCTTACTAACAATCAAACATTTTGAAAAATATTCCCGGATCATTTGAGTTTTTTAATTGCCGTTTTACTATTAAGCCAGGGAATATAAGAATTACTGTACAAATCTGAATATGTGCTATAAGAAATATTTTTGTGTGAAAAACGGAATTGATCTAATATGTCCTTTTAGAACATTGCAATGTCAAATTTAATCCTCGAAAAGGAAGAGTTTTTTTTTTAAATTTTCTGGAAAATGGAAATTTAATTTTACAGTTGAAACTAAATCTTCATTTTTCAGAATATTTTAAAAATAAATCTCCTTTTTCGAGAATTACCACATATGGGCTAAATGCCAATCCGAAAGGTAGTAACCAGCTTGAACCTTTTCCGTATGTATTGAGGGCTTTATTAACTCCAGTGCAGAAAAGAAAAAAATTCCACATGGAACCTAATTCCTAAAAATAAAAGAAATAAGACCCGTAGGCGTTAATTCTACAGACGTTTGTTCACGCCACCGAGAAAACGATTAGGTGTAAGTTTTTCAAAAATTTCGTGATTATACAAATTGTCATGTAGTTCACACAAATATAAGTTCTATATTTTAAAAAATATTGTTCTATAGCACAAAAAAATATAAGAGCTTGTAAGGGTTATTGACTGATCATATTTCGGTATACCTATGAAAATTTAAGAACGAAAAAATGATGTGTGCGGGAAACCAAAATGACCAACGTCACTAATTTCAATACAATTTTGTAAAAATCTGCTAAGGTTCTGGTCGACCAATTGGTTTGAGTTTGGAACTTTTGTTAAGGCTTTGATAGCCAGGCGTGGTTTTTCGTGCAAACCCAATTTGTCTCCACTAATTTTCAAGAAATCAACCAATTAAAATTACTTTTTTTAAAAAAATTTAGGAGCAAATTTTGAAATTTAAGAAATTCAAAGATTAAAAGAAATATTTCTAACCGTTTTAAGAATTTTGGTACACCAAAAGTTTATAAAATTTGTAAATAACTACAACTTAATGAATTAAGAGTTTAAGAATAGTAAAAGTAATTATAAAAAAAATTTGATTTCTCAAGGTTTTCTACTTTATCTTTGGTATAAAGTATCCAATAATTGGTTCCTGTTTTCCACCAGTTCAACATTATATTTATTCCACCCTCCCGTGATTTCGACAAAATGGATGATAGGGCTGTGACACACGTTGATTTTAATTTTTCCATTATCGACCTTGTGATTATGGTCTAATGATATTTACTATAAAGTACTATGAAACGCCGCTCTCTTGTGCTGTACCAGGTTGTACGCTCTCTTGTGCTTACCAGGTAAGTCTTACGATAGATTTTAAGTAATAAACTGTGTTCTTCTGTGTACACTACCACATCCATGGTCCGAAGCCCTTCATTTTCCTCTTTTTCCATTGTAAACTAAATGTGTCCACTTGAATATTCACCGAAAAAGAATTTGTAGGCTTTTGTCTGAAAAATGGGTAAGGGCAAAAATCGGACGGATGACCAGCAGTCTGTTAACTCGGAAAACGGCAATATCTTTCTTTCTAAAAAATTAACATTACTCTTATTATGCAGGTCACATAAATCAATTATTAATTATATGAAATGTTGTCAAAATATCTACAAAATGCCGCACTGTTTTCTCCATTGAATCTATATTTTCCTTTAATTCTTTAATTTCTAACGTTAAATTGGCCATTACGTTATATTTAACGGAAATGTCGCTTATATCCTCAGTACCTACAGCAGCATTACACCGAAGCAATTGTCATAAAATAAAATAGTTTTAATTACATTTGCAAAACAGAACTTTGAAAACAAGTAAATCTCACCAATCTCTGACTGTTGTGCATCGATACGTTCTAATTTTGCAGATTTGTTGCATTAATACCTTTGTTAGTGAGGTAGACGTCAAAAACTGAGAGACCTGTGTTTTTTTCTGTTTGGTTCAACGAATTCCTGTTCTAAATTTACAAGAAATATTTTGGTAATTCTCTTTTATTTTTGCTAATTGACTTGCCATAGCATTACAATTGCTGCTATACTCTCGTCTATATTTTATAAAGTAAGAGCTCATTCATTACGTTTTTTTTAAAGCAAATATGTGTCACCGAAAAAATCGACGAAATAAAATATTGGCTCGATTTTGTTCTTAAGCAAGGTTAAATTTTTATTTTAAAACCGAAAACATTTCATTGATTAGGCTTTCACGCTTGAGAAGTAAATTCTCTAGATTTTTTAATTTGTCGAAATTTACTAAAATACGTGAAATCCTATATCGAGCAGTCTGTGCACTAATTCAAAACTACGAAACATACTCCAATGTGACGTTGTAATGACTATTGTAATACAAAGTACACAGGTATTCTTCGTACTGTTAAAGTTAGCCGAAAGTTGCCAGCCGAAAGTAAAAAGTCGATAATGCAGATTATGATATTAACATTTCAGCAGAAAATAAAAAATTTAGTAGTTATCAGCTAAAAGTAAATAGGATACATGGATTTAAATAAAATTGTTTAATCTTACGTGAATAATTTTGTTTAACCTACTTAGTCGTGGAAAATATCGGAAAATCAAAAGAATCCAGAAAATTGGAATAAAATAAGCCTCTAGAGTATATATCTGAAGTTAAATAGTTTTTATGTGATTTGTCAACAGCTATCGAATAAAAAATTCTGTACAAGTTTCCCTCGGGAAATCTCGGAAAATTAGATTTTCCAAAAATTATTAGAAAATGTGTATAAAATCAGCCTCTGGAGAAGGATTGCATTGATGTGTCTTGTCAAAAGATATCGCAGGAAAAAAATTCAGTTCAAGCTTCCTGTGGGAAATCTCAGAAAATTCGAATTTTCAAAAATCATTAGAAAGCTTTTATACAAATTTTCTAATGATTTTTGGGAAATCGAATTTTCCGAGATTTTTCACAGGAAACTTGAACTGAATTTTTTTCCTGCGATAGCTATTGACAAGTCGCATCAATGCAATCCATCTCCAGACATAACACTCTAGAGGCTGATTTTATACACATTTTCTAATGATTTTTGGAAAATCGAATTTTCCGAGATTTCCCAAGAGAAACTTGAACTGAATTTTTTTCCTGCGATAGCTATTGACAAGTCACATCAATGCAATCCATTTCCAGGCATAACACTCTAGAGGCTGATTTTATACAAATTATCCAACTATTTTTGGAAAATAGAATTTTCCGAGATTTCCACATCAATGCAATCCATCTGTAGACATAACACTCTAGAGGCTGATTTTACACAAATTTTCTAATAATTTTGAGAAAATCTAATTTTCCGGGATTTCCCACGGGGAACTTGAAATGAATTTTTTTTCCTGCGATAGCTATTGACAAGTCACATCAATGCAATCCATCTGTAGATATAACATTCTAGAGGCTAATTTTATTCATCCATTTCTTATTTTCGGCTGAAAACTTTTTTGAAGTTTCCGAGATTTCCCACGGGAAACTTGAACTGAATTTTTTTCCTGCGATAGCTATGGTCAAATCACACCAATGCAATCCATCTCCAGACATAACACTCTAGAGGCTGATTATATACAAATTTTCTAATAATTTTGGGAAAATCGAATTTTCCAAGATTTCCCGCGTGAAACTTGAACTGAATTTTTTTCCTGCGATAGCTATTGACAACTCACATCAATGAAATCCATCTCCAAACATAACACTCTAGATGCTGATTTATTTTCGGCTGGAATGTTAACCTTCGAGCAGGTGCGCGCCGTAAAATTTACGGCGAACTTATTAATTTTCTAATAAAATAGTTTTGAAAATAAAATATTTTTTAAGCTTAAATACTATTTTTCTTTAATTATTAATAATTACCGAACTCTGTGTTATTATAAAATAGTGAATATTTCTTGTAAACTGTATGACGTAAAATTTACTCGTGTTAAAATCAAATGCATGCCCGAACTATCGACTTTTTACTTTCGGCTGGAAACATTCGGCTAACTTTAACAGGGTGTATTCTTCCCCATTTTGGAGGACGCTCGAGAATTCCAAATTTTCATTCCATATTTGCCATGTTTAGAGGAAATGTAATGCTCGATAGAAGTCTTTCTCGAAATTGTTACATTCCCATATCAATAGTAAGGAAATTTCATTTCTGACTGAAAAATATTGGTATCTTTTGATTTTCTAATGGCTGAAAACATTTCTGCAGAAATGACGATTTTTTATTTGGTCTTTTATTTGGCATCTAATTTGAAAGAATTCGACCACAGATCGAGAAATCAAAAACGGTCAAGGTTAACCAATTAATATAAACTTTTCGTTTAATCGATCCAATAATAACCAATCCCTACCGAGAATAAAATGTATTTTGAATTATTTATTAAATTTTGTGAAAAAAATAATTTTTTAAAAGAATTAGAATCAATAAGCAAATTGTCAGTTATTGTAATCCATTCCACCTTCTTGGGTAACCTCTGAGTGCCGATTAAGTATCTCACGTTGTTACAGCTACGAGTTAAGAGAACTCAATTTACAAATGCGTAATTGTATGAAAACGAAATCGCGTTTTGTCGCAATTTTGAAAAAATTCTGTAATCTCGTTTAGTACTTACAATAATAAACACACCATCAGACGTCCAATTTTCGAATTTGGTGGTTTAACATTTTTTTCAATAAAGTTTAATTTACCTACATTGGAATTGTCTTACTAGGGATTATTTAAGATGTGGCTGACTTACATTTAGATCGATATTTTCGATATTTTATGTAATTCCTCGAGGTTTTATACCTTATTCGAGATTTGTTTGGAGCGTTATATATTTATGTAATATGAGATATTAATATGAGATATTAAGCTAAATTTGGTATATTTTCGATATTCGGGTTGGTTTGAATTATGCGTAGCGTTGGGTTAGATTGTTGAAATTAGATAGTTTCAGATTTTTGAATTAACCTACAGATTTCCGGGTTTGATTAACTTTAAGTTGCGTTTGATTAACTTTCAGTTCTTTGCCATCGAAGTTATTAGAAATTATCAATATTATTCAATATTTCCGAGATTATTCGACGTCCTCTCTTGTTGCTTTTTATTTGCTTATTTATAACAGCTCGTTACATTGTTACTGATATTTTGTTTTTCCAAGGTTATTCTAGAATTCTAATTTTATTCAAAAATATTCGGAATATTAGAAATTTCTTGAGAACATTTCGATTATTCTATAGAGCTTAATCGAGTTTGTTCGATATATGTCGAGATTTTTGATATTTTATAGGATTTATAGGAGGTTATTTACTTATTGTTTAGAGTTCGGTTCAGCGTAGTATTTTATTTTGTGATCTAACAGAGTGTTATGCCGTATGATCAAATGGTTTTTACCACTATTTTAACTCAACTTCACATTAACTTATAGCACCACTTCTCTCTATTAAAAACGAAATTCCAAACTTAATGATTTTTATTTATTATTATAAAATTGTAATTTTATTTAGAATATAATTTAAGTTTTAATTCCAATAATTTCGATGTATCTTTGTCCAAATCATCAAATGTTCTGCTTTTTGTCTCCTATGTCCAACAATCGTTGTTTGTTCAGATCGTAAATCGATGTATGTATATTAATTACAATAATACCAATACCATTTTTCTATTATACACAAATGAAAATATAATACACAATTCATTTAATTGCAGTGTTACTTAAACTATATTGAATTTTTGGGTCGGATTATAGATGCTTATCATATGAATTTTTAGAAATTTCTTTTTTGACGGAATTGGTAACGCTAACGAAAATTTGCTTAAGTCGTCCTGCAGCGTTAAAATATATTTATTTCCTTGGTACGATTCTACTAACGGTCCAACTACATCAAGAAACACTCTTTCAAAGGGAAATTTTGCTGTAGTGGTTATCTTCATTGGAACTTTATTTGATTTACTAATTTTGTTAGTTTGGCATAACGTACATTAGCTTATAAATTTCCGAACTTTAGAAAGTATTTTTGGACATAAATAGTACGATTTTATTCTCTTAATAGTAGGAGATACGCCTTGATGTCCGCCAAGTGGAGTACAATGAAATTCTTTAATCACACGTTCGATATCCGCTTCCGAATTCAGCTGAATAATTTTTTGCTTAGGATCCCTAAGGAGGTTACTTGAATTTGAAGTAACATTATCTTTTCCAAAATATCCGTCGAAGTGGTTGGTACTGGATCGAGGTATGAATTGTTATTAAATGATTCATCGTAGTTAGTCGAAATATTATCTATTTTGTACATTCCTTTTCTGGAGCGAATTGTTTTGACTGAGATCTGGTAACCTCAAGAATTTCGTTCACATTATGTGATTGAACAATTCTACTCAAAGAATCTGCGTTTCGGTTACTTTTACCTGGTTTATATAATACGTCATATTCGTATTCATCTAGATCGATTTGACACCTTAACAATCGTGAGGAAGGTTTTTGGTGTTTGGCTAACCATACTAGAGGGCGATGATCAGTAATTATTCGGAATTTATGTCCATATAGATATGTATAAAATCTTTTGGCTTCCCATATTATGGCTAACAATTCCTTTTCTATTATTGGGTAGTTTCTTTCAGCAGAATTTAGGGACCGGCCCGCGTATGCGATACGCAGATCGCCTGTTTTGGTATTATGTGATAAAATAGCCCTAATTGCATAATCACTGGCATCAGTTTGAATTTTTGCGGAAAAAGTAGGTAAGTGGTTCAGATATCTGGGAAAAATTGTCTATAAATATCCTATAGTAACTGGCTAGTCCTAAAAATGATTTAATCTCCTTCTGATTCCTTCGAATTGGAAAATTTTTTACAGAATCAATTTTGGAGGGATCTGGTTTTACACCAGAACTCGTAACTACATGCCCAAGATAGCAAACTTCCTTTCTTAAACAGTTACATTTAGAAGGTTGGTGCTTTAAGTTGAATTTTCTTAGACAATTCAAAACATCAACCAATTTTCGATTGTAATCATCCAGATCATATCCATAAACTACAATATCGTCTAAATATACGAAACATCGGATTCCTTTTAAACCAGATAAAACTCGATTCAAAGGACGCTGGAATGTCGCTGGTGCCCCCTTTAGCCCAAACGGCATCCTACAAAATTGAAAATGCCCAGATTGAGTGCTAACTGCTGTTTTGACTTAATTGTTTGGATGCAGTGGAACTTGGTAGTACCCGTTGGCCAGATCTAAAGTAGAAAAATACGACGACTTTCCCAGTTGATCTAGTATTTCCGTAATATTCGGAAGAGGGTATACATCGTCTATTGTAATTGAATTAAGTTTTCTAAAATCGACCATAATTCGCCTTTTTTCGTCTTTATTTGATTTTTTTGGTACAATTAGTAGAGGTACATTCCACGGACTCACGCTATGTTCAATAATACCATCATGAAGCATTTGATCAACCTGTTTATTGATCTCAATTTTGGTAGATTCTGGCACACGGTTTTCGTGAATTGGAATTTAATGGTATTTCATGTAAACACGCGATAGTAATGGAAAGTTTATCTTTAGCTAAAAAAAATACATCATTGAAATCTTCGCAAATTTGTATTATTGAATTTTGCTCTTAGTCATTAAGATGTGTCATATTTATTTCCTTTCGCAGAAGATCTAATCGATTTTTTATTCATCATCCCAACTTTGAAGGATAAAAATATTATAATCCGAAATGGAATACAATGATATGGTAAAATTGTCTAAAAATACTAATTTTTCATTGGAATTTAAGAAACAAACAGGAATCGTGTCATTTTTGAATTATACGGCAGAATTGGCAATGAAAACACCAGAATTGATTTCTTCGGATAAAATAATATAATCGTTGTCAAAATTAGTAGAGTTTACAAATTGTATTATTTTTTCGGCACGTTCGGGTAAAATTATCTTATCGCAACGAATGGTTTGAACTTTCAAAGGCAAACTACAAATTGGAAATGCGACTGAATCGGTATTTGGAATTTTAATTTCAAATGTTTTTTTGAAAAATCTATGTTACACTGATACCTTTCTAAAAAATCATTCACAATTATACCAGCACATGGAATTGGAAAATTATTTGGTATAATCTGGAATTCACGCGAAATGGAAATATTGTTTGGAAGAAAAATTTGTGATTTACATAACGCTAAAGTTTCGATACATTCTGGCGCTCTGGATATGAAAATTTACATCTTTATGTATGCTAGCTCACTTTATGACACTTATATCGGCTCCGGTATCGATTAAAAATAGGCTTCAGAGCCATCTAAAATATCCATTGATAGTTTAATAAATTTAGTTTTTACGCCTAAGTCATTGAAATTAGGAATTTGGTAAGCTATTTCTTTCAATGGTTTTTCGAATGTATCATTTAAATTGGGAGAAAATGAATTTTCAGTTAACTTTTCTATTAATGACGTTTTTATTAAATTTGGATGCAGCATCCCTGAATTCAGTTCGAGGAGCTTCGAGTTTTCCGGAATTGTTTGCTTCGATTGATTTGCATTAACATCTTGACGCTTTCGCTCGTTATACATACGTTTCCTGCAATCCTTTATATAGTGAGCTATGTTTTTGCAGTAATTGTATATCACACCAACCGACCGTACAGCTAAAGGATACTTTTGTGGAATAGAGCGATTATATGCGTTAGAGTACGTACCTGGCTGCGATTTGTTTATATTGGTTTGGTTTAGTGAATAGCAATTTCGAGAAGTATGATTGGGTTTCGCAATTATTTGGTTTTTAACTCTTACTGGTCTCTTCTTCAATTGCTTTTGAAATGGCATCCTCTAAATTTGTAAATCGACACGCTTTTATGATTAATTTTATCGGTTCTCGAAGACCTTCTGGGAAGGATTTAAGAGTTGTGGTAGAATTTTCGCGGAGCTTTTACCTTCTCGCAAAATACATGCGTCATTTAAATCCGAAAGTAGGCGTTCAACTCTGTTTGCAAAAGCCCTTATATTTTCGTTACGATCCTGCCGAATTTGCACAAGCTCGACTTGCAATTGCTCAATAGGACGACGGTCGGAAAATTGTTCTTCAAGTTCTGTCTTTAAAGATTGCCATGTGTCAAAGTCTTCACAACACACTAGGTTATAAGCAGAGCCAGATAACTTAGATTTAATAATCTCTAAACAACTCTGAATATTACTAGTTTCTTTTATTGGCCTCAAAATAATTTCGCAACAAACTATAAATTTATGTAAAAGTGATGGTGTACCATCAAATTCTGGAATAAGCTTTAAGGCAGTACTAATATTAAAAGCCATTTTGGGTTTTATTTTCAGAGCTGAATCATTAAACAAATCAAATGGAAAAATGTCGAAAATACACTGAGTTTTTGCAATCTACGTTATGATAATTTTTATTTAACGCGCTTAACACGATCAGTTGTTCACAACCGATACCAACATTATTCACCGAAGTACTTACGGTTTTAGGAGATGTAGGTGTAAATACAACTTTCCGGACACTAGTTGAAAATGTTCATAATTTTTTTTATTAATACAATATATTCGACTATAGTTCATTGGTTATAGGATTTTTGTAATTTTTATTATATTTTATAAAATATAATAGTGAGAACTATAATTTATATAATGCAATTCTAAAGTTGATTTTGATTAAAATAACGGCTTTGACTACGGTAAAAACTTATAATTTGAGATTGATTTTGAACGGTATCTCATCGCTGTCACCAATATTGTTATGCCGTATGATCAAATTGTTTTTACCACTATTTTCCAAACTTTATGATTTTTATTTATTATTATAAAATTGTAATTTTATTTAGAATATAATTTAAGTTTTAATTCCAATAATTTCGATTTATCTTTGCCAAATCATCGAATGTTCTGCTTTTTGTCTCCTGTCCAACAATTGTTGTTTGCTCAGATCGTACATCGAAGTATGTATATTAATTGCAATAATACCAATACCATTTTTCTATTATACACAAATGAAAATATAATACACAATTCATTTAATTGCAGTGTTACTTAAACTATATTGAATTTTTGAGTCGGATTACAACAAGAGATGAAATTCTAAATTCAGATTTTTGGATTTATCTTGATTTCCAAATTGTTAGTGTTAAATACCGTTGAGTGATTATGAATATTCGAAATTTTTTGTGAATATCTGAGCTAGAGTATTCTAGAAATGTAAGACTATTTGATCATTTCGAGATTATTCGATCATTTCTAAATTTTTCGGGTTTCTCGATATTTCTCGAAATTTAAAATGTTTGCACTGGGTCTTGTTATAGAATTAGTGATTTTTTGCGAAACTTTCATGGTATTGAGCTATATACTGATAAACTTGGAGGATGTTGAGTTACATAAAGATGACATTTTTTAGGGAATATTTGAAATATTCCAAATATTTCCATTATTGCAGTTTTTCCAAATTATTCGAGAGATTTGGTTTCTACTGAAAATTATTCAAAGTTCCTAATAGGAAATAATTATTGGAAGAAAAATTTTAAAAACAAAGTGTTTTTGACGAATTGCGGTCGTTTAAACTAATAGACTCAAAGAAAGCTCCAATATGTTCCCTAAACATTACTACTACAAGGTTTTGGTCGAGGTGACGGTGACCCAAACAACGTCATTTCCTTTTATGTTATATTTTTACTTACATGGTCAATAAAAATGGCTTTTTCTGCATTTAAACAGCGACCACTTACAAGTTTTGCTCATGACGAGCTTGTGTGCTGAATGAAAATAAAACGGAAATTTAAGTTGCCTAAAAATTGGTAGTTGTGTTAGAACTTGGTGAGGCACTTAGGGAAAGAGATAAAAATAAGGGATATGGTTTTAGAAATAAAACAGCGGTATTTTATACTCAATGATGAAATAAGAATCTAACATAAGAATTTGATTCCTACATCACTAAAACAATTTTAAACCCATAATATTGATCTTTAAGGAGTTTTCAGTACATCTAGAAAAAATTCAAATTTTAAGAAGTTTAGGAAAATTTTGTTAAATTACTTTACTAATTCGAATTATAAACTTAAACTAAAAATTAATCATAAACTAAAAGCACAACAAGGGGTCGTGTCTTTGACTCCAATTGAAACGTTATATGTTCGAAAATATATCTGAGCTCTGGTTTTTATTTCTAAAATAAGGTCCTAAAATGATATATTATAGAAGGTTATATATATGCCCCGCAAATTGACTGACAGAATTTGGGTATCCGAAAATAAAACGGAAAAAGGCTTTTTCCAGTTCATTTCAACGATAAAACCAAACTAAACAAAAATAAAAAATAAAAAAGAACGGAATGCGGAACAAAAATGGAAAATCAATTTTTATTTGTATCTAATATTCAATTAAAAACTAAATTGAAAAATATAAAATTTAATTAATTATTTATAGAACGAGAGAAAATATTGAAAAATTAATGTAATTTTAAAACAACACAATAATTCAATCAAAAAATAGAAATAGCGAAAAATATTAATTAAAAAATAATAATTCAGTGTACTAATTAAATTTTTCAACAAGAGCTAAAAACAGCAGAACTTGAATAATTTTTTTTAATTATTTTTGCTTACAATCAACATATTGAATGAGCAATAGTGCAATGGTGGCTGTAGCAATTTGTTGTATATTGGTCTTATTGGCCGTATTCATTGTGATCATAATAGTAGTGGGACAAACAATGGGTGAACCCAAGTGAGATAAACTTCAATTGGGGCCCGGCCACTATGCTGATGGATAGCGAAGGCCCTCATGTTAACAAAGTATTTGTTTATTTCTAACAAAAAATAAAACATTTACTTTGTTTAATAATATATAAAACAAAGTTAACAGACCATTAAATAAACAACAAAAAAATTAATATTGTTACAACATAATCAAATTAACGTTAATATTTTAATAATAATTTGGTGTTAATATTTTTAATTAATTATTCGATTAATAAAAAAAAAATGTCACCTGATATTTTTATATTGCGTAAATAATGTACCCTGGAAACCATCATCATCACAAATAAGACAAGCATATAGGAAAATTTTGAAGAATGGCCACTCTCATTAAAATTACCGTGCTGCGATCAGGAAAGATGTTTATTACTACAACTTCTACAGGAAATCGGAATAAAAAAAAGAAAAAACGAAAAGACAATAAAATATACTTAAAACAATATTAAATAATTTGGATAAACAAAAACAACTAAAAAATTGATGGTTACATATGTATGTTATTATTAAAAACAAGAAAAATGTTATATACATTATAAATAATATTTATTTAATTATAGATTTTATACATATTAAATTATTATTAAATAAAAGCAAATATTTATTAATGTAATTAAATTGACAAAAATTTTTGTCCTCCAAAAATTTTTAGTAAAGTAAAATTCTAAGTAAAAGCAAAACAAAAAACAAAAATTATAAATTTTATTATTACCAACTTTATGCATATGCGAGGTAATAATTTTATTTATTAATAATAAATAGTTAATAAACAAAATAATATTATAAATAGTTTCTATTTTATTACAAAACACAAATGTGGTAATAAACATAAAAATGGAGATATTTTTAATTTCTAATTTAACCCTAATCCAATCAATATATTTTTGTTACGTTAGTAGTAGTGATTATCGTTTCAACGTATGGAAATGCTTCAAAACTAAATATGTATATGGGAAACGTTATTTGGAAAACCGTAGCAAAAACAAATGTACCAAAAAGGCACACGTTGGATTAGGTTGGATTAGGGATAATTCGTTGATTAATTACTGTAATTAGTGCCAAATAAAACATAAAATAATTATTATCATCCACTTAATGTCTTCCACAAATACAAAATAGAAAATGAAGTCAATATCAATAAAATTTCATATCCAAATTTCTTACATAATTTCAAATGAACCAATTTTAATGTGTGTATCCTTGTATTGTATTTTATGTATAGATATTAAATTAAACAGGGAGATTCTTATTTGTTCAGGTAAGTTTTTATGACAATATTTGATTTCCACTTTAATTGACACTTAGTTGAGCAATATTTTAGATAAAAGTTGTATTATTTCGTTTATGAAGAATTTTGATTAAAACATTTTTTATTTAGAAGTCGTTTTCAAGATCATATCAAGGTTAATTTAGTTGGTTTAACCATATAATACACGTGTTTGTCAAAGTTTTGTATTCAGACTTGCCACTTTAGGAAACTTGGGAAACGGGACACCACCTAAATGTTAGATATAATCATAGTTTGTCCCGTTTGCTCTTTAGTTCTTTACTAATTTAATGCTTTAAAAAACTCAGAAAACGACTGAAGTGTAACTTTTGGTGTTATTACCTAGTAATGCAACGCATGCATTGTTGCATGCGTAAATAAATTTAGATTTTTCAATATAAAATAAACGGGCAAAGCAAAAATATTTGAGGTGTCCGGAGCCGATAGCTGCTCCATAAAACTAGGTTGAATTATATCAAGAATAGGATCTATCCGACGGTAATAAAAAAATGCACTAGATATTGTTTGCTCCTCTTCGGCCAAAATCTTGTTATAGCGATTGAAAGCACAGTTTTACAACTCTGTAACATTATTTAAAGAACCCAAAATAAATTCTTAATTAGCTAAATATTTTAAAGCTAGGTAGAAGGAATAATGCAGATCTGTTCGCATCTCTGGGTTATTAACCATCTTGCACAATTTTCAGTATTATAAATCTTGTAAATATGAAATAGAGGATTCTTCGAGATTATTTCAAATTTACTCATTTTCAATAATCTGTAACTTCACGCGATTAACGTCAATGAATAATCTTCAACTATAATCTCGAAGGCATCAAATAATCTTGAACCCAAGCTGCCAAATGTTCAAATTCGCAATAAGGATTAATTCAAAATTATTTCGAGGATCTTAGAAAATTTCAAATATGTTAGAAAAATGCCATCTATATCAAACTCAATATCCTACAAACTTCGGTTAACTGGATGTGTAATTAACTCAACGTTACACAAATCCTAGAAAGCTTAAAACCGAAATTCTCAACAAATCACTAATTATAAGATGCAACAAACAAACAAATATTTACAATATTGCAGATTCCAAGAAGTATCGAGAAATACGAGTAATCTCGAAAAGCTTTTGTAACCTTGTGAGTGCAATCAGAATTCCAGAATAATCTCGGTATTTACATAAGATTTCGAATATTCCAGAAAAACTTAAAATCATAGAATAATCTTGAAACATTAAGAAATGAATATTCAAAAAATACCATGCACTCTTCACAAAATCATAAATAAAGCTACGTAAATTCAAAAATATTGAATATTGGGAGTAAGTTAATTCTAAGTTAAAATCGAATAATATCGAAAATCTCGAATAACAAAATTCTACAAAATTTCGAATAATAAACTAAAAAATCTTTCGCTAAACTCGTTTGAAGAAAACAACTTTCGGCATAAAAAAATAACGATTTTAGGGTTGGAGATCTGATCAATAGTTTCGGTAATAATTTAGCGTACAAATGAAATCAATCAGCGAACCAGCAAAGCAAGAAACACATTCAGTAAGATTCATAAGATCTGGAATTCATCGGTCTCGCCGTTAAAAAAACAAAAATGATCGAACACACATTGAGGAAAACACTAAATGACATAACCCGGAATGTGGGAAGGCCACAATGGTCTGGAGGGAACGTTATAGCTGAAGCGAAATAACTTGGCAAAACGTGGAGAAAGTTTAAAACAATAGCAATAACAATTCGATAGCCTATAAATATAGTTCGTGTTCCCTCGATGTATTTGAAATTTTTAAGTTTTCCACCAAAGTCTTCATATTTTTTACCAATATACAAAAATTAAACCGCTCATTTCGTGTAATTTCTTAATTAATTCTCGAAACCAGAAAATTTTAGCCAATACTAAAAATGACAAAAACGTTTTGTTTTACAAAAAAGCTGTTTTACAACTGATTTGTCCCTTCGAATACCGGACAGTTGTCTATATGTATTCTGTTTGGAAAAACAAACCACTTTTAGTCAATTAATTGTACCGTAGTTGACTTGAAAATTAAGGCCAAGTCTGTTCCAATTAAGTGCAGGCAAAAAAAAAACCTTATTAATCAGGACCTCCAAATATTATAATCCCGTTGCTCCCATCTGAGAACGACTCGTCTATTCACAATGTGTTGCGCCAAAACTCGACAGGTCTCGATAGATAAGTTCGTGCGAATTTAAGTTCCTTGCGGTGAAGGAATGGGTTTGAACCATAAAAGCTTTTAGAAGTGCTTTATGAAGCCATCATTAAACAAATTTTTCCAAATTGTACTTTTCCTCTTCATATTTATGTCACTTTGGACAGATTTTAGTTGATTCAGAGGATATCGTTACATAAATCAGCTTATCGCTTGATAAGCGTAATCATCCTTTTCTCTTAACAGATTTATTATAGCAATTGAACATTTGGGCCAATTCATTTCAAGTAATAAACTAACCTTATCACCTTGTATTATCACGCCTTGTACCTTTAATGAGATAATCAGCTAATCAGTAAGAAACCTTACCTATTTCTATCATCGGTACACAGGAAAAACAAATTAATTTTCATAGCAAATCATAAGCATTCTAATTAAAATATATTCCTTCAGGTAACCTTGGGAGGGCATGGAGAATACATATTCGGAAGTATAATTTCTCACTCTTTCCGAACCCTTGGTCAAAATAGGGGTCCCCATTTAAAAAATTACCTTGACCTTAAAATGGCCTTGACAATTGTGCTGGGTCAAGGGCATTAGTATATATAGATGACCCCCATTGTCCTTGATAATTTTTGTTGTAAACAATTTTTTTGTTGTAGCTGGTATATTTTAGGAGATATTTGGATCCATTGATTAAAATAGCTCCCACTGTATGTAGCTGAAATATCTCAAATTTATCTTTCGAACAGAAGCATGTAAGTAATTCGAAAAGTTTATATACAAATTATTTTATTTCTCTGTCTAATTTCAAGTAATAACCCAAAACTGTCATAACCTATAAAGCCCACACATGGCAGCTCTGCACGTCCCTACCAACTGACCGCACCAAAGCTTACATTTTCCACCATATTACACGGTACGTAGCGTTCTAGAACTCTTCTGTATACAAGATTACATCCATCAGGTTTGTATAATTGGATTCAGGTATCATCTGAAAACAGAACAGTGGCCCACGTATGAGCAAGAAGCCGTGGAACTTTTACAGGCCGGCTTGGTGTTAAATACGCTTCTTTTAATCTTCTTTTTATTGTGTTGGCACTAATATTCACTGGGGGGGCACTAAGTAAACTCATTTTTCAGTTTAGTAGAAGTATGCTTTCGATCTCGTAACGAATTAATTTTTTAAAATCGATCGTCATGCTCGTTTGTACACCTTTTACCTCCTTATATGGGCTTAAGTAATCGTGAAACCGAAGACTGGTTCATTCCTAATTTTCGCTCGATTTGTACTTGAGTAAAATCTTCCTTTCCCCCCGAGTAACAAGTCAGCCCAATGAACGAAATTACGTCCAAACATTGTTTCTGTCGATGCAAATGTATATATAGATACATATGCTTCTCTTGAATATCATTAGCCCTCAATATGTTTCTTATTGTCACGGCCCAGATGACCCCTCTCATCTGCAGGATTATTAACAACTGAGTTTGTCGGTGGTTGGAAGAAGTTTAATTTTTAGGCAACATGTTCTTTGATAACGGCCCCCACATTATTATCAGGAGTGATCCGAGGTTTTGGAAATGCATGAAATTGGTTTTGCTTATTGCTCGAGCTAAGATAAATTGTTCATATAAATCTGGCGGGAAAAACAAAAGCTGCTCCACACGAAAAAATTCAAAATCTCAAAATAATAATCGAAACCGAGATAAAAATTTCGTTGGGTCGAGGGCAATACCAATCACATGTATTTTGATAAGCTTAAAAAATACTATATTTGAACAAAACAAATTCTATTATATAAGAGTACCTATATCTAAATTTCAGACAACGGAATTCAGCGTAAAACTGATTATGTGATCGAAGGACAATCGCGGATGATTTTAGCAATTCGATAGACACGTGTTCCATGGGAATTGCGCTACAACTCGAAAACTATATTCACGAGGGATTCACGAGGTGCCCTAGAGTATATTTTCCAAGCTCCTAAATCAATCAAATCACATTTTTTTGGTTATTTTAGTGTTTGATCGCTTAAGAAGCAGGGTAAAAAACAGACCTCGTAAACCTAGGGGAAGCAAAACAGACCTCGGAAACTCTAGGGTAAAAACCCGACCTCGTGACTCCGCCATTAGGATGTGCTGTTGTTGTATTGCTCGTAAGGACATTTTTCTGTTTTTACACGCAGAATTAGATATTTATTTATTTGGAAAATTAAAAAAATTTCAACGAGCCTGTTTCTGAGATAATTTCTTTCTTAATTCAAGTTTGAATTCAGTCATTTTAATGTTTTCGATCAAATTTAATGTTACACTCAGGTATTTTAAAGAGACCGTTGAAAGTGGCTCATATTGATTGGGTCGTATGATTGTCGAATTACAGAATACAGATCTAATACAAAAGACAACAACCCTTTAACGCCGACGTCAAATGTTGATTGTGCTTATGTGTTACAAATTCCTCTGGTAACATGTAAATAAATGATGAAACTTCAGTTGTCAGAAACTTTTGAGCGTGGTTAGCATTGTCTTTGACTCGAAATGAATTTTTTTTAAACGAGGGTGAACTAAAGATGCTGCCATGGCGGTTGTTCTTTGTTAATTAGGGACCAGTATTTTCGAGATAGATGGTTTTAATTCTTGAGGCGTTCAGCTTCAATGTAATGCCATGAATTAGTGGGATTATAAATGACACTGTCATATATTGATCACCGGAAAATTCTGTGGTTGCCTCTTCGAACGGCTCCAATAACTTAACAACGTCGATGTTTGAATTACCATTGTGGTAAGTTCCCTTAATTTCATATAATGTCATATCGTGGCCAATCCAATGTTCTATCGAGTAGTTACTTATTGTATCAAGCTTAATTCGGCCATTCCTTTCTCCTTTTTGTGAACTTCAAAGCTTCACTTGCCACATTGTTAAAATTAAAAAAACTACCGATATCCTTAATCAGCTTGGTTTTGGTGACGTTGACGACAAAGTGTCTTTCACCACTAAATTTAGCGTATGAGCGAAACACGGCATGTGTTTAATTTTCATAAGATTTGTAGCTTCGACTATGTTTGCCGCATTGTCGGTTACTATGATCGTAACTTTCCTCGTAATTTCCCATTTGGCAATCACTGCTGAGAGAACATTTTTCAACTGTTCAGCCGTATGTATAAAGTGACACGTTACTGTTATATACCCCTCTGTAACAGAGGTAGTCCAGATGTCGTTAGTCAGGGGCATAACCGAATACGTTGTAACATTACCTGGATTGCCAGGCAGTTTGATAGGCGTTTGGTAGAAGGACATCACTTACATGCCTGGGAGATGGTAGGACAAACTTACAATCCAGTTCAAATATAAAATCCTTGAATCCAGCATCCTCAACCACACACAGTGGCTGAAAGTCTTTTGCAATGAATGTGACCAATTTTCGCGAAAGTGCTTTTACCCTGGACTATTGACATCATAAACGTCTTTAGGAATATATATTCTAATACTGAATTACCCGGCACATTTCGAATAAGTTTGTCCCATTCTGTCTTATATTCTTTGGTACATACATATATTGCACTTTGCAATTGGTTTTTCACCAGCAGCATTTTTTAAAAAAATTCCAAACTTGTTCGAAGAAGTTACAAATAGTAATTAATAAAAAGAATCTAACTAACTAACTATTTACAAACAATGTTGAATCTTATATTGTATTTCCATTATAATTCTAATGTAAAAATTTAATAAAACCCGTGTAATCATCTAGCGTTACAAACCAAACGATTTCCCGTGAAATTTTATTCCTCGGTAAACCGAGAAATTTGTTTCACAGCGAATCTCATTTCCCGAGAATTTGAGAGTATTCAAATTTTTTCTCGAGTATTTCGGAAATTCTCGAAAAACATGACGATGAAACGTTTCTTTCATTTTGAACAGAAGTAAAGTTTTCGCATTGATGCTGTTGAAAAACTCACAATATTTTCGAATCCATGGAAGTCTCAAGATTACGACCGTCTATTGTTTTGTTGTCAAAACCCTCCCTATACTATATAAGACCTGGCCACAGAATTGGTGGACCCTCAAGTAATTTGACAAGTCAAAAAAAAACCGCGGATAGAAGAAAATTTTGTTTGTTATTGCTGCCTGGTGGAGATACATAGGTATATAGTATATTGGGAAACAAATGGAAAGTCCAAAGTCTAAGAATACAATAAGTCCCATAGTAACCTAAATCCTAAACATAGAAGCGGTTCTCAAAACGTGAAATGATCATCTAGTATTTAAGTATTACGAATTTCAAAAATCTGGATAGTCATGTATGACGGTTATCGTTTTTCATCAATTACAAATCCTACCGGAGGAAAATCCATATCATAAACATGACATGGTCATTTTATTAGGAAAATTTTACAAATTTGTCTTCATTCTACTGTTAAAGAACCGATGTAAAATTTTTAACGCATTTTTTATCACATTTTATGCGAGTGAACATTTATGTTATAGTTATAATATGTGAAGAGAGTGTATTAAGCTTTCCAAATATGTATGTTATCTGCTCCTTAATTTAGGGTTCAACTGTGATTGAAAATTTTTAAATTACAAACAACGTTAAACACGTTAGGGTTGGGCTCTGATGACAAATTTTGAAGTAGGAAACTTTTGGACTGTGTCTCTAAATTTCAAAGCTTAAGGTTCAAACACACATCCATTCAGTTCCGCCTGTTTTTTCATCCCAATTAACTTTATACTTTTGAACAAAAGACGGAAAATTCAATATAAAGAATGGACGGGAATAAAAAAATGCCACATTAGGATCAAATTTTAAATGTTCTAGTTTCCGAAACATCCGAGATGGAGCAAATAAAATGCGAACGGAACGGAACGGAAATGGACATCATTGTATTTGAACCTTTATTGAATATTTGGGTCCAATAGACGTAAAAAAGAGGTTGGGTTGCCAGATGAGCGAATTCCGGATATTTTGGGCATTCCAATTGGGTAACGAAATTGGGAAAATCTAATCAAACCCCCATTAATACAAAACATGGACTGGGATTTTGCACAAAAAGCGAGAAGCGAGTTTATGTCACTTTTACTTAAACTGAATATAAACACTATTTCGCTTAGTACAAACATATTTTATTAATGCGATCTCAACTATCATTCGTCTGTGTCTCTCACCAACGAAGGTATGTGGTCGAAGCGGAGAATAAAAGTATATAGTATATATTCCCGTAAAATATGTAAGTAAATAAGTGATGTCCTCCTAATCAAAATATGAAAGCGAAGTATGTTATTGAAACTGATGTGAATGACATAAAAATGTAGGATTTGTCGATAGTTAGTTTAGAAAGGTGAGGAATGGAAGCAATATTATTTTGTTCTAGTTTCTTTGCTTCCATGCGCTTTTTCAAGTTCTCAAACTAAATCGTCCGAAAAATTAAATTTACCATCAAAAATAAATCCAAACTCGCTTTTATAGTAGTAGCAATGCCTTTCTAAGATCTAAGCCAAGCCCGACCCTGAAAATAATTTACTTGAACAATATAATTAATTACTCTTTGACAAATATTAATATATTTAGAAACAAATGCAACCTAATATTTAAAATCATAAAAATATCTTCATTTTTGGAAAAACCATGAAAATAAAATATCTTAAATTAGTAATTAATTTGTGACACAAATAATATAAATAATAATAATAATAATAATAAATATTTATGTATTTTACAAATATAAATTAATTTAAATTATAAACACTCAAAAATATACTTATACAAATATTGGTCACGTACTTAGGACAAAATTTGTAAATATTATTGTTTTAGAAATTTTGTTATTCATTTGAGTATACACGTTATACATAAATTATAAATTTAATGAAAAAATATTTTTTTATTTTCTAAATAAAATATTTTTAATTAATTGAGTTTAGTATTTTATTTTTATTTCTTAAAATTATTATTTCGATTTAATTGTGTTAATTATAAATATGTAAACAGAGATTGTTAATTATAAATATTTTGTGATTAAATTAAAAATTAAAAAAAAAGGTAATTAAACTAAGGTTTTATTAGAATTTGAAATATGATCGAGTTTAAATGGAAACCAAAAATTTTTGGTGATATACGATTCCTGTACGCGTACAAGAAGCAGGTAAGAATATAATGCAAACAAATCCCGAATTGGGTAGCAAAGTAAAGTGACTGTTTTTTCGAGATGAATTTTTACGTTATTTATGGGATGCCTAAGTACAATTTTGCAATTGCCTGTTTGTCTGCACATCAGCGTTGTCCGGCTTCCACGCCAAATCTACTAAACCCATTTTAAAGAAAATCCGTTAAAGTAATCTGCACTTTAATTCATCTGCAAAAATACGTTTCAGGCAGAAGTTGTTTGTTTTTTCCATATCCTTCACAGGTAATTTCAAGGTCATTAAAATTATTTAATTATTTGCCCATATCGTTGAAATAAACCAGATGAAGAACAAAAAAAAAATAAAACTAATTTAAATTTCTTAATACTTCAAAGGCTACCCTACGGGAGTACTGTAGATGGCGTACAATATAATTTGGCCCTCATAAATAACTCGAAAATTAAGCGTAGCCAAAAGTGACCCAAACAAAGTAATTTTTTTTTTGCCTAATAACTTTGTTTTGGATTCTTTGTCTGCAGTGAGTCAAATTAAGTGGTCTTCTCTATACAGTAATAAACTAATCCCTATAATATACATTTTCTTTGTCTGGTTTATCTCAATGCACAACAAAACAAAAAAAAATTTGGTATCCGAACAATGCCAGGTGTTCCAGCTAGTATTAAATAAAATCCGCGAGAATCTCAGTACTAGAAAAGTTATCCGAGATTTCATTCCAGACAAATTATTAAAATTCAGCAACCAATACTTAACGAAACTAGTAAAAGCAGTTAGCAAAAGCAAGAAATGAAAATATTGGATAAAAAAACGAAACATATTTAAAAGTTCTTATGGGATGTTGAAATTTGTTTAGATAATGAAAAATAAATTCCTAAGCTAAAAGTATAAATCTTCTATCATTAATAAACCATGTAAACAGATAACTCTTGATTTTCGTCAAATAAATTCTTGGAGTAATAGTAGTCAACTAGGAGGCTAAAGCTATTATATTATTAATCATAATATCTCCGACAGAACTCTTTTTGGGTAAACGGAAAGAAATGATTTACTTAGTGGCAGTAAGTTATGTATGTACAAATGCAAAATACAGTGAGTTTAGAATCCTAAAGGGCCATAAAATCACAAATCAAGTACACAACACGAATTGCATAATTTAACTTTTTTTTAACTTCCATAATGTGATTTTTAAATTTTAAATTCTTATCCACCACAATGCCTAAATATAATAAGTATTACTACAATTCAAAGAATCAATTGATAAGACATTCAATACTTCTTCACATAAATATGACCTAACAAATTGGATCGGAGGACCTCTAAAGCGGGCATGAAATAGTTCATCTAAAATATAGCATGAGATACAGTATCAAAAGTTCTAGATATTTCCAGAAATAAGCCCAAATCTACTGTCTTACTATTAAGTTCGTCATAGAAGTCGGTCAAGAATCCCCCGTTTTCAACAGAGGTAACACTGCTGCTTATTTTAGTTTCGACGGAGAAGATCCTGGAAATAAACTTAAGTTATAAATGACTGCAAGTGGTTTACAAAAAAAAATAGCAATTTTCTTTGAACGAGTTACTCACATGAGAGCCTACTCTATAAATAAGAGTCTCCACATTGACTGTATTTTTTACTAAGCTTAAAATAAGGTACATAACATTTTTTCTTTATTATGAAACTAGATGGGAAAACGATTGTTTTCATTTACATTTTTAGTCTATAAGAATTATGAGCTTTTATATTATTTTTATACGGAAATATTCATAAAACATGTAATTTTATTTGATTGAAAAATCGAATCATCGAGAAAATCGTCTTCAAAAATAAGTAATTATTTTAAAGTGCTGTTGTTTTTGTAACATACGTCATAAACTAATAACTCAAAATTTACAAACAATACAATAATCATCTCTTTCATTGCCTCTACTCAAATTTGAATTCGAATATCGTTCTGTTGTTATTTTGAATTTGCGAAGTAGGCTAGATTGTTTCGATTTTTTGTTTTCTTTACGCTCATTGTATTGATTTAAGTTTTTCGGTTTGGCTCTTTTTGATTTATTTTAATTTCGATTGTTGCCATTGGTTTTAATGACGTCATTAAATTGAATTTTTTTTGTTTAATACATATTGTTATTCTTGTAGAATGTTTTTTAATTTAAATTCCCTTATTTTCTTTTGATGATTGCTGGAAAATCAGGAAATTTGAGGACATATGTTTTAAATGAGTAAGACATTAAGTTGTTTTACAGCGATGTTAGAAAAAATTATTTAACTGGGTTAAAGTTTTAATTCATGTTTTTTCGTCAATCGAAATCGAGTTTTTTCATACAAACTCTATGAAAATAAATGAATTTTTGGTGTTTTTATATCCCTTATTTTAAGTTAATTTTTCACATGTCGGCTCTATTTACATCAAGATGGTTCTGCTCACACCAACCAGAAGAATTGGACTTTTTTTTAAAGTTTGAAATATACTGAAAATTTCAAATTTAGTAGTTGGATTTTTTCCTTATTTTACATTATTTTTTATATTTAATTCAATTATTTAAAATACAATTTTAATATTACTAATTACTCCTTACTTAACCTGAATATAAAAACAATGTCTGCGTCAATTCCTTTGGTATCATTGTGCAGAAATATAATATAAATTTTCTTATTACGCTTTAAGAAGAATTGTACAACATAATGAACATTAGTTTTTGAAAATATTTTGGATATAAGATTATTGTTAAATTGTTAATATAATTTATAATCAGAAGACTTTGCTATTGAAAATTTCCAAATTATAGAAGCAGGAATTGCATGATTGGTAGGGACATGGAAGAACATCACATATATAAACACCTGTTGACCACTTCATATCTGTATTTACAATATGTTGTAAAGCTAATTGTTTAGAACGTTTTGGAGTAGTTTCTTGCTGAACAGGAATTGGCAATTCATTGTAAGATACTAAACCACGAAACAATATACATTATTATTAGACGCCAACGAATAAAACAACGACGTCGAATATCATATTCATGAACCTCACTAGAACGGATTACTACAAAATTGTGTATAATCAAGTTTTTTATAACTTTGTAACATAAAATAAGCAATTCTACTAGATTGATCATATATAATGTTTGAAAACGGCTTTATTATTTTATTTTTTCTTCAAACTATTTAAAGTCTAATTTAACAAAAAAAAACTTTGTGCAGAACAGCAAAATTGCCGAACCGTAGTGATAGTGACATTATTTTGAATGGAAGTGAAATCTAGTTCCAACCGCCATTCAACAAATAAACAACAATCGGAAAATGAGGTTCGGAAAATGAGAATGCAAGGATCCTGATGAAAATGCAGTTTTGGAAGAATGGAGAGCCAGGATATAAGATTGATTTCAACACCGGTTCTGTGATCTTGGCGCAGTTTTTTTTTATTATTTTGTTTTCGACTATTTCTGAGTTTTAACACAACCTATTACAAATGAGCTCTTGCTCAAAATAGTTTGTGTTAATAGCTAAAATTTAATAAATAAATAAATAAAATAAATAAATAAAATAAATATTATACATGTTGGAGTTCTTATTGGGACATTTAACACAAATTTTATAGCTCGTTTCTGTAAGATAAAAAGTTCTTCTAGCTCCACTCCATATCGGGTTTAAATATAATAAATGACTGTATATATGCATAATAAATATTGGTCAGTAATTTACGTGGTAAAATATTTCGTGATTTTTTCAAAATATAGATGTAGGGTAAGATTTTTTTTCTAATCGTTTCGACATGATTTTTCTACTTCAACCTGGAATCTATAATCAGTCCTAGATAAATAAATGAAGTAACTCTAACCAAGGTTTTGTTATTGTAGGATAACTTACTATTAAAGAGAATGTCATTATCTAAAATTCTTTTTTCATACACAATGAATTTTGTTTTCTTCACATTTAGAATCATCATATTATCATTGAATCAATCTTTCAAACTATTTAAATCAGTCAGCGAATCGTTTATGAGTTGTTGTATATTATCATGTCGATACATTATGGCGATGTCATCAGCATACACTTGAACATTCCCAATAATGTCTTTCATCATCAAGTCATTGACAAATATTTTAAAGAGAGTTGGCCCCAATATGGAGCCTTGTGGTAATCCAAGGCTGACTAATTCTAAATCATTTTTAGTTCGGCTTACTTCTACGAATTGTTTTCTATTTTGCAGATAATTCTCAAAAAAATGTAACCCTCTTGTCATCAATTTCCAATTTCCGCATTTTTATCAATAGGATTTTATGGTTTAGATAACTTTTTTTTTAACCATTGCTAAGCTGAAACTATTAATGAGGTTTAAACACGCCGCAGTTGTACTCGAGTTTTTGGTGAAACCGAATTGATTTGATGAGATGACATTATTAGATTCAAAGAAGGCCTCCAATTATGAATCGGACAGACTTTGACACGTTTCAGGCAATCGAGAAAACAATTGGTATTCACACTATGATTAATAATTTGGACTATTGGGTTGATCAACTTGTCAGAATATCTTTTAATAAAGCGATTTAATATCCGATCGAATCCTGTACTCACTTGTTACCATATCTATACTAAATGGTTGAGAAATGTTATTTTGAATATAATCGAATAGCGAATGGTCAAGAAATTGTATGTTCTTAAACAGATCAGATACAGTATTAATGAAATATTTATTCAATGCAATCAGTTTTTAAAGTTCACTTTCAATTCAGTAATTTTATTATGTAGCTGTTTCTTTAGTATATGTTCATTAAAGTTTTTCCATAAATAATACGGTTTGTTCAGGTTATTTTGAAATATACCATATGAAAGTATTTTTGTTTTGCCATGTTGGCTTGCTTTTTTGCCAATTTCGAGTAAAGCACATATTTTTCAATATAATACACCTAACTCGGAAATTTTGTCCGTAACTTGTGAAACTTTTCTCTTAATCTTATAATTTTAGAAATATCAATTGTCATCCAAGGTTTCATACACGCTTTGATTCTTTGCGAATTTATTTTGCGAATTTATTTTGTATCTTTAACTCTACCACTATGGCGACACATTTTTATCTTTGGTAAATCTAAAATTAATAAATTTGTGGTCGGATATGTAAGTATCTTCTAAATAAAATTCATACCTAAGATTATTGATATTAGTTGCTACATAATCAATAACTGTTTCTATTGTGTTACTAAATCTGGTGGCATATATCCATTCAACTTTAGTTACAAATGTAAAACCGTGACAAGTAACAACCTCAATGTATTTCAAGACATGGTTGTCAGACTCAGAGTCCATTAGATTAAGATTGAAATCTCCAACAATAATAATTTTATTGAGATCAGATATTACTGCTTCAAATTTTGGGAAAAATAATTAAAATCAGAGCTGGCCGAACGGTACACTGTACAAACGCTTATGTTTAAACTTTGAATATTTACTACCATAAAATTACATTTACTAAACTCTTCTTTACGTAACAAAATTGTATTCCATTTGCTCATAACAAAAATACTACAACCTCCATAACCGTCAGGCCTAATTGAATGAAATGATTTATAACCTGACGTATTAAAGAATTGCACATTAACATTAAAAAGCCACGTCTCAGTTAAAACTAAAACATCTGCGCCAAAAGGTAAACTATTTACCAGAGATACTATATCATCAAATTTATTTTGTAAACGATTTTGTAAACATAATACTACTTAAATCCACATATAGAATAAAATATAAAAAAAAAATCTGGCAATAAACTGGCACAACGCAGTGATCACAATTTCTCCAGATCTGTGCTAGTTTTGGTAGTGAAAACTTCAGAGTGTTCATCCTTTTTAAGATATAATATGTTGGTGTTTTTGGTCCATAACAATTTGAAGTTATTGGCTTTTTTCTGTTGAAGTGATTTACGAAAAAGTTTAGCTTTAAATGAAGTTACTCGTAGTTCTTCCCTAACGTAAAGTTGCTTGACGTCTTTGCCGCTGAATCCAATTTCGTTGGCAAATAGCTTTTTCCGTTGTTTCATTTTATTAAGCATATTCAACTTATCTGCTTCAACAACAAATGGTATCTTAATATTGCATTGCGGTGCTACCAGTTTCACTACCAGATATTCCTGTGTTGTTTCTAGATGAGTTAACTACAGTAACTTGACATGAATTTTCTTTATGTGAATCCAAATCCAGAATATGAAGAAAATTGTTGACTAGCTGAGTCGGTTGAGTGGTTTTGTCGAGTATCCTAGTTATTATTAAATTATTTTTGACTTCCTTATGTCTCAACGAATCTAGATCTATCTCCAGTCTGGAAATGGTTTCTTCATATTTTACGTATTCCAGTAAAGTGAGTTTCTCATCCAATTCTGAGTTCTTATTCTGCAATTCTGTCATATTAGTTTAAGTTTGAGAAACTCTGCTTTCCAAACTTATTTGTGAATCCTGCATATCATTTAGCATTTTCTCAAGCTTGTTCACGGTTTCTAATATGGCACTCAATTGGGTTCCTAGAGATGTGATTGCATCTTTTACAGCAGAAGTTTTTGACAATCCGGTGTTTGTTGCTATTTGCAGATTTCTCTATGGAATTTACATTCGGCTGGTTTTTTCCAATATTTGTTAGTGTTAGAGTTGATTTTCTGCATATATCACTACAATACCAAGAAGAGCAACTAGCTAGTCGGGTAATATACTGCCTGTAGATGTTTTTACATTGAGGATATAAGTTCTGTTGGCAACGGTCACATTGAAAAAATCCTTTTGTAGTGTAATCATATCATGACATTCTGGAAAAGTTAAATTAGCAGCCATTTTTTGGCGTTATTGGATACTAATGTAAAAGGCATTTCAAGTATTAGACTTTTACAAAACAATTCCACACAAACTTTAAAACTATATAACCTTAATCTACAATTTAAGTAATTTAATTAATAAATTTATTTTTTTTAATATTTTTTTATTAGGGAGAAAATTGTACGCCTTTTCCATTCGACTGTAGCGCCACTATTATCGTTATAATTTAAAGGAAATGCTTCTATTTTGGCTGTAGTGAGAGTTCAAAATTGTATTCATTAAAAAATTCATAACATTCACATTAGTAATATTCTTATTTCGCACCAATAATTTCATTAACTGTTCTCTAACAAATTTATTTTGGTAGAACAATCTATCACTGCATTTGATTCCATTTTATTTATTTTTTATTTATTTTTTTCAAACACAGATTCCCATTCCAAAATATTTTTTTTTCTTTTGTTTAACTGCCTCAGGCTTTATTCTTGAATTGCTCCTATATAAGAAACTCACAAGATGTAAACAAATCTTATAAACTAATTCTACACAAATTTTTGCTTACGACTTAACCTAGGTTAGTCCTTAATATTAACTTGTACTTAGTAATTACTTTAAATTAGATAGCTAGATCTAAGGGATGGGTCTTTTTAAAATTTCCGTCAAATGTTGTTGCTAAAGTGTTGGGATGTTGTTCTAATTTCAACTGGTACCTTTTACTGCACTGCTTGATTGTGTCTGCTACTGTTTTTATGTGTAGATCCCGATGTATGTTTGTGTTACGTATATACCAGGGTGCATTTACCGTTATTCTTAGTATCCTTGACTGCATTCGCTGTTTATTATGTTAGAAACACAAACGGATCCCACAATTGAATACAATACGTTCAGATATTAGGGTGTGCAAGTATAAACTCGGCTTTTTTTTTGGTTAAATTCACCTTTATTGAAACATACTTGTTACAAAGATTAATAATCGAAATACTCGTCATTACTATCTTTTGCCATTTATCGGGTAATTGGTGAATGCTTTCGCGATAGAAACTTGGTGGTTTCGAAGCAAAATAGTCGTCGAGCCATTTTCGCAAGTGGGCGTTTGGCTGAACGTTCAGCTGTAACATTACGAACAGTTTCCTGAAGTTCATAGTAAATGACTCCTTTCTAATCCCTCCAGACACACAGTAACACTTTCTTGGCATGAATATTAATTTTTTGTAACTGATGTTGATGGCCGGCCTGGATCAACCCATGTAATGATTTTGTGCAAACAATTCTTTGTTTTGTACCGAGAAAGCAAATTCAACTTTTCGGTTTTTGTTTTCTTCAGTCAGTTTATGAAGAACCCATTTTCCTTCCTTCTGTATCTTTCCCATTGCATGCAGTCGAAGTAATATTGCTTGGTGAATAACTATTAACTGTTCTGCAAGCTTTTTTTGTGTTTGACATGGCTTTTCATCCAGTAAAACTTTAAGTTATTCGTCTTAATATTTTTTACTGCACCTGGGCGTGGATCGTCCTCGAGACTAAAATTGAAATTACGTAATCTTGCAAACTACCTTTTAACTGTTATTTTTTTTTTTTTCATTTGAAAATAGAATAGAATGCAATGCCAATCTCTTAAAATTGATGCACACGGAATGACAGTTTTTAATGGAATCAATTTCAAAACCGTATTTCTACTTGCACACCTAATAGGTTTAAATACCACTTTATTTAGCAAAAACTTATGCTATGTTCTCGATTTACTAGCAAATCTAGATTTTCTTACAGTGTGAGCGACGCAGATTAAGTTAATTATGTTTCACTTATGGATTAAAGTAATCGTCAAAAAATTGATGGATTTTGTCTGTAATCTCGACTATGTTATTATAGCGCTTAAAATATTGCGAGATATTGCGAGACGTTAATAATTTCAAATATTATTTAGTTTGTCGTTCAATTAATATAAGCAGACCTATTTAATATTTACCAATAAAAGATAGGATTTTAAAACGTACCTGAAATTTGTCCTAACTTGCCTTAAGTTGTCCTAAGTTGTCCTAAGTACGTCCTAAGTTTTTTTTAAATGTGTTGGTGTAAAAGTTTTATTAATACGAATTTATTTAATTCATATTGAAATAATCAAAATTATGCTTAAGATTATTTACTCTTACAAGACAAATTTAGATTTTTTCTATGGCTCGTTTTATTCTGATGGTGTATGTAAAATCATGATCGTGTTTGTTTGCGAATTTGCTTGTGAAAATCCTAGGAGGCTGCCAACAAAAGTTACACAATTCTAAGTTGTCATACGGTCTTATCTATTCAAAAAATACTTCACTTTTGAGAACAGTAGGGGATTAGGGTATTTAGGACAACCATGTTTGACATAATCTCATATAATTTATCGAATTTATGTATAAATGATTTTAAATGAAGAAAAATCGGAAAATCATTTTTACATATATTCGATGTGTCTTATGAGATTATGTCAATCCCCTACTTTTTCAAAAGTGAAGTATTTTTCGAATAATAGACCTTCCGACAACTTAGAATATGGGGCATTTTGGTGGCCGCTTCCTAGGATTTATATATTATATCATATGAGATTATGCCAAACATGGTAGTCTTAAATACACTAATCCCCTACTTTTTTCAAAAGTGAAGTATTTTTCGATTAGAAAAGGCCTTACGACAACTTAGAATATACGATATTTTAGTGGCGGCCGCTTCCTGGGATTTTCACAAGAAAATTCGCAAACAAACACGATCAAACACGGGTTTTCCGCAGTTTCTCAGTTCTTAGAAAATGATCTGATTTTATACATTCACCATCAGAATATATCGCGCCATGGAAAAACTCTAAATTGGTTTTGTAAGAGTAAATAATCTTAAGCATAATTTTTATTATTTCAATATGAATTAAATAAATTTATAATAACGAAATTTGTATACCAACACATTAAAAAAAACTTAGGATATACTTAGGACAACTTAGGATAACTTAAGGCAACTTAGGACAAATTTCACGTATGTCACAATGTGCTGCGCCATTTTTAATCGCGATTTTCTCTTACGGTCCGAACGCCAAAAAAGATAAACCTGATCAAAAATAAACTTGATTAAGCAAAACTGGATTACTAATCCCTAGTCTGAACAAGCTGTTACGGTCGAGGCTTAAGTTGGAATGTTCCCTATTAACCAGTTCATTTTAACACAACTTAATTTGATTTGTTGGCATTTAGCTTCGATGTGCTTCAATTTCATCAAAATGCATTCGGTTGGGAATTTTTGCTAGAAATAGCCGAGTTTTGAAGTCATGTAGTAATGGAGACTAATACTAAAAAAAGTAAAAATGAAAGTACATAATATGCAGTGAAAAATGATAATAATGATGATATGATTAGTAATATAAAATTGTCTAAATACAGAAACATTGTTTTTGGATTTGACTCATATACTCGTATTTATATTATTATTTGAATTTTTGACATAACGACCTTACTAAAAAATTTAGTTTTATTTATATGAATTTAAACAACAACAAATATCTGGATTATTCGAATATCCGGAAAACTACTAAAAAATTGCGGAACCTAAAAAATTCGAATACGACCCACTCATACCTAGGCAGATTAGATTGTACAGATATTTCAGTTCACAAAAAGATTTTTTCATTTTAATTGTATTTCTAAATATAATTAACCTTGTGCAGATCATTCTATTTTATATAAAGTAATTAAACGATAATTTATCTTATTAAAACGAAATTAAAATGTTTTTATTTTTTTATTTTTTATTTTATTTTATGGATATCCATGTCATTGTATATGGTACAAGGTATTAGTATATTTGCAAGTTGGTGGCATTGATTTTTTTATATTCATCATTCACGTGTAAAATCAATCAAAAATCAACACTCTAAATTTGGTGATTATGACCATAAAAACTATTATCTAGATTGTGTTGTGCACATCAAAACATTAATAATTAATTACCTTGTATTTTTGTTCATATGAGGTGAAGTAATTATAAATTTATTATTTCGAAAAATAGTGATAAATTAATAGAAGACGGTTGATGTACTGAAGTTATACGCTTGATGTACTGAAAAAATGTTCGTTATTTTATTTTTATGTTAATAATTAACCATTTTGTTGTGCAATTAAATAGAGAATATAAAAAAGGAATTCATGAGGAAAACCGCCTCTACTCAAAGACGAATAAAGAACTTGAATTTTTGTAAACAAAATGAAAATGGTAATTCGTAAAAAAATTAAAATTTTATATTTTCTAATTTGTTTGATGAGTTTTTGTTTTTGTTTTTGTTTTTGATATAACCGCTTATTTTTAATAAATTTACATTTTTAACTTTGTTTTGTTTATTTACTTGATAAACGAATTTTCATTTTATGTTTCTATTGATTTTTCAATAATTTTTTTTTTGGACGGAGTCAACAATTTTTGAGTGAATTTGAATTTTTAATTTTGTTATTTTTCCATTTGATTATTTAGCTACAATTTATATTGGGCGAATCCAATGGGCTTATTAGGCCTCACTAAAAAATGTAGACTAATCTAGATAATTTGGGTAAGATCTACATAATTTGGGTTCATAACTTAGATAGTTTATCTCGTGTATTTTAATTTTTGGAATGTGTAAGCTAAATATTTGTTTCGTAAGAAAATGGATTATCCATTAATGGAAATAATGGAAATAATTGTTTTACGAAAAGCTGAGGCACAAACCAAAATGTAGACTATCTAGGTTTTTTTTTTTTTTTTTTTTTTTTGAGATTTTTTATCCAGCGGGTGAACCCTATATTTTCAGTGAGACCTAAGCCCGCTGGATACGCCAATTGTTTCGAATTTCTTATTACTTCTACTCAGCACAGGAAAATAATCAGACATGAAAATTTATAAAAGAAGGAGTAGTTGGGACGGCCCTTTCCTTTTACAAATAAAGTCGGAATATTTACGGTAAATTGATCCGTCATAACTTATAATAGCTAAATAAATTATTTTAGGAGATTTAGGGAAAGTTAGGTGAAGTCTTTAACTTTTATTGCTCCAAATTTCGTAAAGATAATGTAATATAATATTGTGTACTTAAATAAAATAATGGGGAAAGTCAGCATCTCCGCTGAACATGCTTGAAAAGCTTAACAAAAAATATGGCGTCATCTTAGAGCACGGTATATGTATATAGGCAGAGCCTACTGTATAAATAAGAGCCTCCAGTATCGGCTATATTTTTTACTAAGCTTAAAATAAGGTACATACAATTTTTTCTTTACTTTGAAACTATATGGGAAAACGATTATTTTCATTTACAATTTTAGTTTATTAGAATTATGAACTTTTGTTTTGTTTTTATACGAAAATGTTCATGAAACATGTAATTTTATTTGATTGAAAAATCGAGTCAGAACATGTTTTTCTTCTTAGTGAAAATCATCTTCAAAAATAAGGTATTTTTGAACTTTAAAACGTTGTTTTTGTAATATACGTCATAAACTCAAACTCAAAATTTATAAACAGTACAATAATCATCTCTTTCATTGCCTCCATTGAAATTTGAATTCGAATACCTTTCAATTGTTATTTTAAATTTGCGAAGCATGCTAAGATTGTTTTGATTTTTTGTTTTCCTCAATATTGATTTAATTTTTTCTCTTTGGCACTTTTTGATTTATTTTAATTTCGATTGTTGAGCGGAGGCGCGTTGTCTTTTTTCTTACCAATGGTTTTAGATGTGGACTACGTCATAAAATTGAATTTTCTCTTTATAATACATATTGTTATTGTTCTAGAATGTTTTGTAATTTAATTTTCCTTATTTTCTTTTGTTTACTGTTGAAAAATAGGGAAATTTAAGAACCTGCATTTTAAATGAGTAAGACATTGAGTTGTTTGTTAGCGATTTCAGAAAAAATTATTTAACTGGGTTTAACTTTTTATTCATGTTTTACCGTCAATCGAAATCGATTTTTTTCATACTTCTATGTCCCTTATTTTAAGTTCGTTTTTCTCATATCCCGGCTCTATTCACATCAAGATGGTTCTGATATTATACGATTCATTTTGTTTGAATTTCAGCTCAAAATATTATCTAACTCACACAGCAAACTTAATTATTTAACCTTGATAATTTATTTTCGCCTAATTCTTAACTAAATATTTTTAACACATTCACTGTTCCAATGGTAATTTTGTCAAAATTAGGCAACTTAGACTTTGTCCGCGACACCGCAACATGTGATAAATATTTTCTAGTACTAATTTTTGATACTTATTTGAAAAAACCACACGCACCCAAATTTCCACAATCAAATTCTATGATGGCATAAAAAGTAAATTCTTTATATACTTAATGTAGTGGCCATAGCATTTCCGTAATGTTTATTATCGAATTAATTTCCTTATTATGTGTTGAGATCGTTATTGTGAGTGTAAGAGAGAGAAATTTGAAATTGTTCAATGATGTGAATAACTAAATTTGTGGTTAATATATTGATCGGGAAGGAGTGAGTTTAGATCAATTTCTTATTTCTGCGGATGTTTATTCAATTTATTTATTATTCATATCGGGCGAGATTATCCTCATTCAGTACTGTAGAAAGTAGTACATTTTCAATTCATTTGTTCTATTAATGCCATTTTCGTGTCCCCATCATTCAATGGCGTTTTGGGGAATGTTTTTTTTAAGTAATTTGGCGCTTCAAACTTGATTAAAAAAGTAAAGCAACAGCAAAGAGGCTTTATCCTTTACTGCTGCCTTAATACAGTACTATTGTAGTCTGTAAATAGTTTATGTTTAAGAAAACATTGTGTACACTATTTATACGACTAACTAAAATTGATGGTTTGAACCAATGAAAGGACCGTTCAATAAAATTAACAGAGGTAAAGTCAATTGGTTTCATCCCCATTTACCATGAATAGAAAGCAAATTGGTTTTATTAAGCCAATTGACGTTATTTTCAATTTAAAGTGAATCGTTCAGTATTTATATTTCGAATTAGTTGGTGACATTGAATGCATCACGTTTTCAAAAAAAGAGAAAAAAATTCTTGAAAAGGATGATTTAATTTTAAAATATTCTCGAAAATTGAGATGACATTCATGAAAATCGACAACGTAGACTACACAGATCAAAAAATTTGTATCGCTCTTATAGCTTTTTCTGATGGTACCACAAATGTTAAAAACAACAAATTTTTTAAACGTAACCATTTTTTTCAAAGTAATTTTTATTAAAAATTTAGAGTAATTCAGAAAATGATTTTTGTGTACACAATTTATGATCTAATAATTTAATTAAATATTATTTAATCTGAATTTGTTAATTTAATTTGCATAAGATAATTTTATTCACCACCATTTTTTGGACGAACAAAATGGGGTTGGCGGCCAACATAAAAAGCGATCACTAGGCTTAGGATTTTTAGGTTCTAAAAAATCAAAAATATGTTCCTAAGTCATGTAACTAAAATTGCAAAATATGTGGTAAAATGTGTGATTAAAATGAAAAATTTGTGGTCATATGTTGGAAAGAAAATTAAAACTAGACCTTATCTTAAGATTTCAATTCACTCATTAATAAAAAAAATTATGAATTTTTTGGCTACAAGGTTATATAAATTAGCTCTCCTGGAATATAAAGTATTGCAAAAGTAGTCTAAAAATGGTCCCACATCCATACACTTAAAAATTTGGACTGGTAAACGATACTTACTTCAAAAGAACACCGTGACGGTTGGGGCTAAAAGATTCAAGCTATTAAAGCAAGTTTTAAACTAAGAAAAACTAAATTACGATCATATTTTTGCTCAAATCAAATTGTAATTCAAACACTATTTTCAATTTAAGATTTAAGAAGAATTTAAGATTATATTCAATTACAGTTTAGAATTCGTATTCTTTTATACAGTGTGCTGATACTAAATAATTTTATTGTTTATTTCAATCATGTTTCGTATTGCAAATTATTACTAATTACAATTTAAAATTCTCGAATTATTTTAAAATAAAAGCTGAAATTGTAAAATTGTATTTTAAATTTCACTCAAAAAAAATTATAAATCAATTCCTAATTGTATTCAAAATATCACAAAATTTCTATCTAATTGCAACCAAATTTTGGAATTCAAAAACAACTTTTTCTCAGAATTTGGCCCTCAATAAACACAAAACTTTGCTCAAATCGATTTAATAATTCTAACTTTTAGCTTTGACTTTTGAGTTAGACAGACGTTTTTTTTATTCAAATTTAAATTGTTTTTTTCTTGATAACCATCGATTTTAAAATTCGCTAACTATGCTGAAATGTCTAACCAGTGAGTACTAATGATGCCGTATTAGAGCGGCCAGATTAAACGAAATAACAGATTAGCAGAAAATGTCAGAAAATTTAGATTAGTTACCATAACAAGGAAGTTCGAAATGGTACCACTGGAAGAATTGTATCGCTATGCCGTAGTCTTGCCTATTAGGTATGCAGGAAATTTATTGCTTTATAGACCTCTAGTATATTGATACTTTATTATGAATGAGCTTATGCTCAAAATAGTGTGTCCAAAAATTTAAATTGTGAATAAATAAATAAATAACTTAATCTTTATTTTTTCTCTTGCCAGTTCAATTCGAAATACAAACTCAACTTTAAACTAACAGAATTTATTTTTGCTCTAGTCCAAATTATTATTCAAATTCAATTTATACTCAACATATTTTTAAATAACAGCTTAAAATTCAAGTATTTCGATACTTACTCAGATTTCTGTTCAAAATTCTTATACAAATTTAACAAACCTTTTGATTCAAACTAAAGTTTTAAATTCTCAATAAATTACTTAAATGTACTTGCAACTATAGCTGAAGTTGTATTCCAAATTTCCAATCAAGCACATTTAGACAAATCTAGGTTGGAAGTTTTACTTAATTTATAAACAAAATATCGCAAAATTTTTAATTAAATTGCATCCAAATTTTTGCTCAAACTCTCGATAGGATTGAAATTGAATTTTTAGTCCAAACTTTGTTCAAATCTTGTTTTACTCCATTCTAAATAAAAATGTTTCTCGACTAATTAACTAAATTTTTAAAATTCACTCAAACTATTATTGAAGGCAGTCACTTGAACTCTATTTCTAATGTAAGTTCCTACTTAAGATTTTATTCAATTATAGTTTAAAATTGATATGCTTCTATTATAAAACAAAATTCTTTCAGATTTTTGCTGGATTCCTGATTCTTTAGTTGAACTATAAAATTTGTTGAAATAGTTTTTAGAATTTAAGCTCGGTCACATAAAGGGGATTAAATATTTTGCTAAAATTGTTTTTGAAAATGTGTTTCCCAAATGCAAAATAATGAAGACAATTTCTACTTAAAATTTCACTCAAATTCATTATATCTACCATAGTTTAGAATTCAGGCTAATTTTTTCTTTTCGTTCTCTTAATCAATTTCTTCTCTGTCGAATGCAATTGACCAATTTAGACTAGATTTATGTTCATAATTCCATTTATCATTTGGTTCTACTTCGAGAACTGCTTCGAACTAAATTTCTGACCAAAAATCTTAATTTTTTTAGAATCAATTTTGAATTTAAACTAAGTTACTAGAGTGAATATCTAAATATTTGTTAAAACTTTGTTAAAACTATAAATTTCACTCAAGTTTTCATTTCAATTTAATTCAATGAGCGTGATCAAAATTACAATTAACAAACATTCTAATACAGTTTGTAAGTTTAACTCAATTTCGGATTAAAATGTACCTCACAGTTGATACAAATCCCGATGGAATTGTAATCTAATTTTATTCTGGATGCATCCAAGGTTTTATTCGAATCCATAAAAACTATTTTCTTTTCCAGTCTAATTTTTTGATCCAATTCAAATTAGTTTCAAAATATGTATTTTGGTTTTCCCTTGATATATCTATTCTTTGCTCCACCTAATTTGTTCTCATTTTTTTGTTTCCTAATTGAAAATCCACTCAACAAATCTATTGTGCAATGTAAAACTTACAATATATTTCGAGTTGTAACTCAATTCCTATATATAATTTTACTAAATATTTTATTTGGTTTGGAATGCCAAAACCACTTTTTTAAATTTAAATTCCTAATTCAAATTTCTCTCAAAATTTCCGATATAAATTTCTAAACTAAATTCTAAGGAAATTTTGTTGGTTGTTTGAGGCCAAATCTCATATTGCAACTCATTTCTTATCTAATTGCAATTAAAGTTATGTTTGAATCTAGTTTAAAACACTAAATTCACACTCAAATTTTTGCACAAAACCAAGTAGAATGTCCAAATCAATTTTTAACCCAAGTAACACTGTACAACAATTTGTACTATTTAAATTCCATACAAAATGTAGGTAGTTTAATCCAGAAATATTTTCTTAATTTCTATTTTAAATTTAACTCAAAATATTGAAAGGTGTCGTGGTTCGAATTGTTACTCAATTAAAATTGTATCTGTTTAATTTCAAACCGAAAATTTATGGATTTTTAGTCAAATTTAGTCACGCCCTGGTTGGAATTTTTATTCAAAGATTGGAATTCAAACTCAATTTATAGCAAAGTGATGCTGAAAATTACGATTAGCTTTTGATTAATATTTAACACAAGATGTTGTTCAAATGTAGTTTGTAATTCTAATTCAAGTTTTAAATTTTTAAATCCAATTTGAGTTTCTACTCAAGAATTTATTCAATTACATTTGGGAATTCAAATTCTCATTCAATCGATATGTTGAAATTCACAAACGTATGTTGACAAACAATATGTTAAATTTTCTCACGTAAATGGCTCTCAATATTCTACTAAAATTCATATTTGAATTCTGTGTTAATTTTATTTCTAAACTAAATTTAAAATTTTGCCTAATTATTCTACTTAAAATTTCATTCACAATCATTACGTCCAATTTAGAATGGAAGCTAATTTTGTTACCTGTAGATTTCGTGTTTTAATTGTAATTCAAACATATCAAACAGTCAAACATATAATAACTTTGAACTTTTCGAATTAAAAATTGGGTTTCGTTCGAGCCCATTTTGAATATAAATAACATTAAAAAGCTCATAAATGGTAGAATTGCATTTGCTACGTTCTTATATTTTAAGGAATTTTAATGCTTGTTTGATTCATTCAAATTCCGATCAATTATTTTACATACATTTTCATATTTTGCCTTAACCAGCTTCAAATTTAATTGTATTACTCGAAAACAAATTTAATATGGGTATTCTTGATGACTGGCTGATTGATTGCTTTACACATAAGGATTTAGGCGCAATCTTGTTGTTTTCTTTCGAACATATTAACAGACTCAAGTAAATTGTGATTATGAATACGAATAAGTTCACTTACAGTAATAATCATGTAGTTGGAAATTATATAATATGGAAATTAATTGCTAATGTGCTTGATCATGTACAGGACTTATGTATATGCCCCATCAAAAATACTAATGATCTCGTAACAATTTATATTGTGAATTTTACTGAGTAACATTGCTTTTGAATAATTAGCTGATGGCTTGTTTCAAGCTTTCAGTTTTTGATTCGATCAGATTTGTCACTTTAACATCATCATAATATAAACAGTGGCGTAACTACCAATTTCGCCCCCCCGCCCCCCGCAATATTTTTATAGGCCTCTAAAATTGCTTCCTGTACATATAAACAAGTGAAACTTTCAGTGAAAAACTTATTTCTTAAGTAGATGACACGAAACGTTTTGCAGCTCAATGCTCTGACGATTTCTAAATATATCGATAAAGCATCACAAATTTCGAATATAATTTGAAAAATATCAAGAATTTCGAAATAATCTCACAAATGACGAATTTTCAAATTATATTGAATATTCTTGAAAGTTCTCAAATATCGAATTATCCATAAATTTTGTTTAAAAAAAATAAAAAAATAAAATAAAAAAAAAATAATAAAATATGTAGCTATTTGCAAAAATTGTCAATTAGTTTTAAGTTTGATAATTAATTTAGACAGTTTGGGTTTTAAGTTAACTTTAACCGTTGAGTTCTTACTTTTAGGTTTTTGCTAAAACATATTTTTTGTTTGCAAAAATCAAGAACTTTTAATTTTATAAACATCAAATTACCAAAGCTTTTTAAACCAAACCATTTTACTCAGAAATTCGATTTTACAAAGGGTAACGGAATTTAGAGAAGATTTAGTAAATTTGTTCTCAAAGTAAATTATCACGAACTTTTAGTCATACCAAACCATTTCACTAAGAAACTTGGTATTATAATATAAGTTTTCGTTTATCGAAGCTTTTTGAATAAATTAATTTAATCTGAAATTTGGTACTAAAAAGGGCGACGGAATTTTGGGGTAAACTTAGAACATTTGTTAACAATAAGCTTTAGGCTTGATAATTAATTTATACTATGTTTATGGGTTTAAACTTTACATTTCTGAGCCTTTTAATAAATTCAACTTTTAATAACTTATGTATTTGCAACAAAAAACGAACATTTAATTTTATGAGCTTTCACGCTTTGAAGCTTTTAACCCAAATCATTTACTTTTTATTCTCAAATTTGATCTAAACTATCGTAAAGGTGTAAAGGTGGTATTTTGGAATAAATTTAGAATATTTGTTTTCAATAAGCTTTAAGCTTGACAATTTTTGAGCTTCTAATTAATTTCAGGTTTTAAATTAAATGTTTGATGAGCATAAATTATGTATTTGAAAAATTTGTGTCAAGTGATTCAGTTTAAAGAGCTTTCACTTATCGAAGCTTTTTAAACAAGCCATTTCACTTGGAAATTTGATATTACAAGCGGTGACGGAATTTTAGGTATTGTTTAGAATATTTGTGTTCAATGTAAATTATTAAGAGCTTTTCAAACCAAATTATTTGACTTTCAATTTGATATTATAAAGAAAGGTGGTATTTTGGGATTAATTTATAGTATTTGTTTTTAATGATCTTTAAGCTTAATAATTTATTTATACTTTCTCGGTAGTTTTTGTGCCGTTCCATAGATTCTGTGTTTCGATAAAATGTTTTATGAGCATAAATCTTGCATTTGTAGGAAATGTCAAGAACTTTCAATTTTATGAGCTTTCACGTATTGAAGCTTTTACCCCAAATCATTTACTTTTTATTCTCAAATTTGATCTAAACTTTCGGAAAGGTGGTATTTTGGAATAAATTTAGAATATTTTGTTTTCAATAAGCTTTAAGCTTGACAATTAATCAATAATTGTTGGGTTTGAAATTTACATTTTTGAGCTTTTAATAATTTCAGGTTTTAAATAAAATGTTTGATGAGCATAAATTATGTATTTGAAAAATTTGTCAATTGCTTTAGTTTTAAGAGCTTCCATTTATCAAACCATTTCACTTGGAAATTTGATATTACAAGCGGTGACGGAATTTTAGGTAAGATTTAGAATATTTGTGTTCAATGTAAATTATTAAGAGCTTTTCAAACCAAATTATTTGACTTTCAATTTGATATTATAAAGGAAGGTGGTATTTTGGGATTAATTTATAGTATTTATCTTCAATGATCTTTAAGCTTAATAATTTATTTATAATTTCTCGGTAGTTTTTGTGCCGTTCCATAGATTCTGTATTTTGATAAAATGTTTTATGAGCATAAATCATGCATTTGCAGGAAATGTCAAGAACTTTTAATTTTCTGAGCTTTCACGTATTGAAGCTTTTACCCCAAATCATTTACTTTTTATTCTCAAATTTGATCTAAACTATCGGAAAGGTGGTATTTTGGAATAAATTTAGAATATTTGTTTTCAATAAGCTTTAAGCTTGACAATTAATCAATAATTGTTGTGTTTGAACTTAACATTTTTGAGCTTTTAATTAATTTCAGGTTTTAAATAAACTGTTTGGTGAGCATAAATGATGTACATATGCAAAATTTGTCAAGTGTTTTAGTTTTAAGAGCTTCCATTTATCGAATCTTTTTAAACAAACCATTTCACTTGGAAATTTTAAATTACAAACGGTGACGGAATTTTAGGTAGGAATTAGAATATTTGTGTTCAATGTAAATTATTAAGAGCTTTTCAAACCAAATCATTTGACTTTCAAATCTGATATTATAAAGGAAGGTGGTATTTTGGGATTAATTTATAGTACTTATTTTCAATGAGCTTTAAGCTTGGTAATTTATTTATACTTTCTCGGTAATTTTTGTGCCTTTCCATAGATTCATCATAAATCATGCATTTGCAGGAAATGTCATGAACTTTTAGTTTTATGAGCTTCCACTTATCGAAGCTTTTTAACTCAAATCATTTTACTCAGAAATTTTATATTACAAATGTATTTTTTGGAAAAAATTCAAAATATTTGTTTTCAATGTAAATATCATTCATCCAAAATGCATTTCCATTTTCGAGCGCTCCAAGTGTAAGAAAAGCAATTCGTTTACTCAGATTTAATTTTGTGGACATATTCCGGCCAACGTGCAAAAGTAGATGAAACAGAACGTGTTTCATTTAAATGGCCTCAAATAAAACGAAAATCTTGCAACTCTATGCTATGACTAGTTCTAAATATATCGATAAAGCATCACAAATTTCGAATAGAATTTGAAATATATCAAGAATTTCGAAGTAATTTTAAAAATTAAAGTATCTTGAATATTCTTGAAAGTTCTCAAAAGCAAATTATCCCTTAGTATGTTAAACCAAATGAAACCCTGTACGTGCTAATCACTGTCATGTACAACGTAAATAGCTGAGTACTCTTAAATGATTTTAAATAACCTACGATTTTGGCATAATCTCACAAAAAATCTTTTAAATATCACCAGTTAGATTTAAATGTGTGCAAGTTCTTACAACTCAAAGCTAAACGCAGTACATTGCCATACAAAATTCGAATAAATTCGATAAATCTTTAAAAATCTTAAATAATTCTAGGAATGTCGAAAAACTTAGGAAATGTAGAATAAACCGCGCAGAACAATCTCGTTACCCCAGAAAATTTCGAAAAATCTCTATATTATGTGAAAGTTGATTGATCTCGAACAATTTCGATATTACCAAAAAATCTGGATATTAATGAATAATATCGAAAAGACTGTAAAAATCTAGAAAACCCCAAAAAATAGAAATTTCCCAAAAAAACAAAATACACCATCAATACTAGTAAAATTATGTTGGTATTTGCATTTTCCTTATATTTAAAATAATGTATAATCAAAAGATTCACTAAATGAGAAAATATAAGTCGAACGAACGCAAATTGATTATAAAGACTAACTGGTTGGGCTCAAGTGAGGGAAAACAAGAATTTATTTTTATGCGGTTATGTATTTTTCTAGTTTCATCATGATTTTTATGAACATCACAATGATACGCCGCAATCTGCTAACACCACCAGATTACTATAAGCTCCCTTTTTCAAATCCAATCTTGATTTGTATAAGGTTGAATTTGCTTGGCTATAGGCTCAATTGGATTTGTAAAAGATTGAATTTTGATAAATGGAAAAGGGGTGAACTTGGAGTTACGCAAAACGTATAATACAAATAAATCAACCCATAGCAAACACAAAAATCGTTGTAGTTTGCTGTCCAAAGCTTTGATTTCATACGAGTTTTTACGAGCATTTTTATTTCTATGGAGTTAGAACCGAGAAGAAATGGTCTAGCCTGTCTTAAGAAAATATTTAATAGCAACAGGAACGATTTCTTCTTTTTCTAAAAATTAGACCACTCCCTTTCTTTAAAAATTTCCTAGAAATACACCGTTTTGCAAATTTGCACTTTAAGCTTAATCTGATCTATCTAATCTTAAATTTGAACTAATAAAGGAAATCCCGTGGGACCCCCCGAATCGTTCCCGACCAGAATCGTATATATCCATAAATACAAACACAATTTACGCAAAATGAAATTCAAACGCAATTATTTACCTTTAATTATCGCAGCGGAATCTTCGTCCATACCATTTTGTTACAGATATTTATAAAACTCCACAATTATTTATTACCACTATTTTTACTTAATTTGTTCTGGCACTTTATAAAAATCACTACCAACTTTCAAATTCGTCGTACATGATGAGACCAAACAAAAAGATTAATAGTTAAGTTATACAATTTATCAAATTTAGAGCAGGCTAAACATACATAAAGGAATTTATTCTTTTACTACATTTTGCCAGAGCCTACTTTATAAATGAGGGCAGAGCATACCCTATAAATAAGAGCCTCCAGTATCGGCTGTATTTTTACTAAGCTTAAAATAAGGTACATACAATTTTTTATTTTCTATGAAACTACAACATTTGATACATACGAAAATATTCATGATACATGTAATTTTCTTTTATTGAAAAATCGAGTCATGAAAATGTTTATTTCTTAGTGAAAATAGTATTGAAAAATAAGGTATTTTTGAACTTTAAAATGTTGTGGTTTTTGTACGTCATAAACTCATAACTCGAAATTGATAAACAAGACAATAATCATCACTTTCATTGCCTCCATTCAAATTTGAATTCGAATATTTTTCTATTGTTATTTTGAATTTGCGAAGCATGCTAGATTGTTTTGATTTTCTGTTTTCTTCACGCTCATTGTATTGATTTAATTTTTTCTGTTTGGCTTCTGTTTCGATTGTTGAGCGGATATGTGTTATTGTGTTCTCTTTTCCTTACCATAGAATGTTTTTTAATTTAATTTCCCTTATTTTATTTTGATTATTGCTGGAAAATAGACATTGATCTGTTTTTTAGCGATTTCAGACAAAATTATATAACTGGGTTATACTTCTTATTCATGTTTTATCGTCAATTGAAATCGCATTTTTTCATACAAACTGTATGAAAATAAATTATTCTTTAGTGTTTCTACGTCCTTTATTTTAAATTCATTTTCCATATGCCAGCTCTATTTACATCTTTTTACTTATATCTTTATTTTGTTCCGTTTTAATCAAAAACGAATGGAAAACCAAGTGATTTCAACAATTTATTAACTAGACCTTCTAGTTTTTACGTTAAATGAAATATTCTAGTTGTTTTACTAGTATCTAGTAATTTTAAATGCTTACGAAGAAAATAACTAAAATGGATTGATGCTAATTAGATCATAAGTGTATTTCTAGTTATAATCGATAGTTTTCTAGTTAAAAAAAAATTTACAGAGTACACAACCGATATATAATCAACAAAAATACGGAACCTCTTATTGCCAAACCAACACAATAAAAATAATAACTTTGTTAATCTTCATCAAATGATGATTTGCACCTAATGGTGTAAAATAATACATTTAATTGTCATTCAAGTTAGACAACAATAATGGTTGGTCGTCTATCTATTCAGTAGAAATGGATAAAATAAATAATCAAATATTTCCAGGGATTTGTTATTTATAGACAATTTACGCAATGGCCATTTAAGTAATGTAACACTAACGAAAAACATTGTTAATGGATTTCCTTGATTGAGATATACGATTGTCATTGTACATTGGATTATTCAAGATTTCGATTCAATTCAAAATTTAATTTTAATGTATACACAGTTCATACCCTCGCAACATACGAAATTATATATGAGTTTCACCCCTTTATAAATTTTAAATTGTCATATGCAGGACAAAAATTTAATTATTCGATGGCAGTTATAAAATAAATAAACCAGACAGAGCATTTTATGTAAAAACTGTAAAACTATAATGTTTTTGGTTTTGTAACAAGTTTTTATTTTTTTTAAATAATATTTATGTTTGTTTATTTCTAATGGAACAACTTTTTAAAATACCAGAGGATATATGTATGTGGTCTTAGGTATCAAAAGTATAAATTTCATATGTGAGATACAATTTGAGTGGTCAGTATAGTAAACAGAAAGGCTTTTATTGTTGACCGAAATAACCTTTAACCTAAAAATGGATGTTTCTGTTAAATTTTAATTTGAACAAACGGTCTGGAATGGTTAAGCAAATTAATTCTCTCAGTCCACAAAAATTGTTAACCTTAAATTTTCTAAATTAATCGGTTTAAACTCAAAACTTATTCCTTCAATTAACAATTCTAATAATTTGATTTTAATTTTCAATTTAAATATTTTGGGTTGTTTAATTGTTATACGTTAAAGTGTTAAAATGTGAGCAAAAATCTACTTGAACCGAACGGACAGACATACCGAATTAATATTGTGTACAGTAATTTATTTGGTTCCCAAATCTTTTCTGTTTTAATTGAAATTATTATTTATTTTCGTGTGTGTATATCGAGATTATCGGTTGCCTAAATAAATAAAATTTCAATTTACGAAAATGCTCATTAAACATTTATAATCGATGTAGAAATACTACATCATAGTGATTATAATGTTTAGTGGAAATGAGATGGATAATACAAATTAATTGCGCGCTATCACCGCCCGATTTTCCTGTACACATTAAATAAGTATATGAGATAATAATTTGATTTAATAATTAATAATTAATTGTAATTTTAATAATGTCGTTTGTTCATAGAATTAATTGTTAATACAGTGGTGTTTGATGGGTTTGCGCTCAGAATTCTTACGGACAAAACCGATTGACAATAAAAAATGTTTAATGAAGTTTTTTTTCGATAAATCAATATTTTACGAGTTATTCGCGGTTGAAAATGTTAATTCTTCATCTCAAAAATGCTCATGCATTTAGAGCAATTGTTCACGAATAATTCGAAAACCTTACGTCTTATCAAAAAAATCATAGCAAGAATAAAGCTTATAAGATAAAAAATCGATTGTTTTTATTTTATTTCTGTAGAGGCAATACGAACCGGGTTGTGGCTCGTTGAAGGTGACTGTTAGCTCGCCGAAAACAGAATTCGAACCTTTTAACGTTAAATAACGAGGAAAACTTATGAAACCTGTTGAAGATGCAAAATGCAAGAGTACAAGAATTTAGGTTTTAGTTGTAGAAAATTTGGTTATTTGTTCTCTAGGATAAAAGTTAATTGAGATATCACCGTTTTAATCTCGCATTTGAGTGCCAAGATCACCCGAGGATCAGCCCTTTATACTCAAAAATCTCAAAAAATTTAAAGGAAGATAAACTTTACAGCCCTTGTAGCCCTAGATAGAAATTCCCAGCAAATTGATTTTTGGAGCAATTAGATATCTTCAAAATTAAGAAATTATTGTTAAAAAACCAATCGCGTTTTTCAGTACAATTTTCGGTTGGCTTTCAAACATGCATTTTTTAGATAGTGGCGGATTAAGTTCGGTTGAGGCCTCACGCGCGGAAGAAAAAATTAGGCCTGTTTAAAAAACAAGAGAGAGAGAGACAGTGAAAATAAAAACACATGCTAACTAAAATTTTTAAATATATAAAAAATATTGGGCCCCATTCTATGAAAATCTTCTATTTTTCTTTTCTTCTATTCTGCTATTAATTCTAAGACAACTCAATGTGGTTTTCAAAATTTCCACACAAACTTTTGAATTATTTAGCAATCGATCAAGTTTTCTTAGAAATAATATCAGAATAGAACAAAAGGAAAATAGAAGATTTCACACTCGGGCCCATTAAAGTAGTATTTAAAATATTTAAACAAATTTTTGTCTTGCTTTGCGGTTTGGAAACTTTTAATTACCTATCTCATCATTACCAATAATATTAAGTAAATCGTTCTCTATATTTAAAACAGCCATATGTCTTTCCCCCTGGCATTGAATTTCTTAGATAATTGTTTACTCTTTTTAGACAAAAAATGAACGTTCTCCCTAAGCGTTTGAAATTGGCATTGGTTACAAATTTTCAATTTAATTTCCACCTTCGGAATAGTTGCTTTGCTAATGAGTTGCTAATGCTTTTTTTAAGTATTGTTAATTGTCTTTTTCACCTAAAAAGATAAAAAAACATTCTGCGAACGTACATGCGAACGTATATCTGCGAACGAACCCCTTCAAAAGCCGGACAACTGCACCCAAAGTGAATATAGTTATCCTCCTCTTCAAGATGGTCCGCGTATATATCGTCCTGTGTCAGTCCTAAGCGACGGAGATTATTCTTAAACTAATCATGACCCGTAAGGATTCCGCATTCTTAACTGGTCCCTTTTTAAAGCTAAAGCAAACTAAGTAGACCTTCGATTTGGACACACTAATAAAGTGAGAGCGAGTTTTCTTATAGCCTCCTTACCGCTTTTAAAAATTGTGTAAGCCGCTGGTTCGGGACCCACAAGTGATAATTGCGACCCAGCCTTGGCTAAGGAATCTGCGATTTCACAACGTTAGTACAGCTGTACTATCCGGACCAAAAGAAATATTTTGGCCATGAGATTCAAAGCCTCAATCAATAACAATATGTGCCAGTGCTATTAATTCCACCTGAAAAACAGTACAATGCGAACCCAGCCTACCAAACGATCTTAACTCAAATTGAGGACAGTAAGTTCCAAATCCTGCGCTAAGTTCAGAACAAGCGCTAACTGAAAAAAAGACCAAGTGACTTGGATATTTTTTTTAGGAAACTGCTGCGAGAATCACAAATCTCTCGGTGGATAAACCACAAAGAAAAACTTGTTAAAGTTGAACTCAGTCAATAACCTATCATTAACATATCGATTTCTGTTACCAATGAATTGTAGTGGTAGTCGGTGACTTAAATATACAGCGATTTAATTTATCGATTTAAATGACAAATTTTACTAGAAAGTCACTGGTCACTTTTTTCGTTTGAATTTCAAGAATATGGGCTCAGACAGGCTTTGTGATATCAAATTAAATAGGTGGCCTTTAAAATTATTTCTTTGCATGCAAAACTATAATACAGCTTCTAGCAATAAAAAGGTTCGTTCACGGTAGAGTGCATTCGACCGACGCAAGAATCGGCCACTGTTTTATGTAAGTTGGTTTGTTTATTGAATTGTTCTTTATTCATGGGGAACCAATAAAGTGCAGGATTCAAAATTTTTAAAAATCCCACTTCAATGTGTGCGAACTAATTTTAAAGTGGACGCATAGCCAATATTAAGATATCTTAATATCAAGGTATGAATTGTGCTGGCATAGAATATTATTTTTATGAAAATGTTACGTTGTGTAAAAATATTAAACAGTTCTATGCATGTTCGAAATACAAGATATATTTTATTAATTTTCACCAACACCAGCCGTACAGAAACCAAAAGTTGATAAGCAGGGAGGAATATACAGGGAGTGTCATTTGAAATAAATAACTGGATATCTTTTCTGATAACTTTGAAAGTTCAACGGAAACAAAAATAAGTCCTTGACGTGCCATGTGGCTTTACTCCCCTTAACGCCAAATTTTATTCCATTTCAAAGATATTTTTATGGTTCCTTACTTTAACCCAACGGTGTCGGTATATTCGCATGAAAATTAGATTTCGGTTTTTTATTATTGATTTTGTAAGCGATGTTATATTTTGTACATACTCCCTTTTGCCACCAAAATCTTCCCACGAACGAGTACTCTTTAAAATTTAAAATTAGTTGCAATAGTAAAATATTCAAAGTAAGATTTCTTATAAGTTTTTAATTAATTAAAAATTAAAATCAATGAATTATTTTTTAAATGTTTGGTATTTTTGAGAACATCAATCAACCTGACAAACATTTCATCGAAAATTAACAATTGTAATTGTTTAATATTAATGGGTTAATTTTATCGCAGTTTAAAATATAAAATTTTTGGAAGTCCTGCCTAATCAAAAAATTATTTTAGAACTCAGCTTCCATCGCACATGTCAAGTTTCATCATAATCAGTTAAGAAATGGCCAAGTTCCGTACTAAAAATAAGAGGCAAAAACTGTTACTTTTAAATTGTTAGAGATTTTGAAATCCCACAATCATCATTAAACCATTTGATATTTTTTTAGCCATTATTTTTTAGCCGAGTAGAAGTTGCTCGAGATTAAATAGACCTTAAACGGGCTTCTAAGGATGATTTTACATGTATTGGTACAAAAAACCTTACAGACCGACAAAAAGGCAGAGTCTGCGTTTTTATTTAAAAAAAAAAATTATTGAAAAACCAAAACTACACTGCATTCAGCAGAATCGAACCTCAGACCCTCAGACCCTAGCCGCTCTACTACTAAGCCACATCCCACGCAACAAATTTAATTTAATTTTCATTGTTATTATAAGTGTATTTTGTTGACAAAACTACAACAACAATTGCATTGGATATAAAACGCGCCATGATTTAAATAAAGCCAAAACAGTTTCTTTATTTAAATCGTAGTAGTAAATATATAGGAACGAATAGCGAATAAATTATATGAACTGTAAATTATATGAACACATATGCGAATTGACAAAGTCGACGGACGAAGCGCATTAGACCAAGTACTAAAATTAAACTATTTTCAATATTGCATGGATTGAAGTATCACTTTGTGATCTAAAAAAATTACAAAACGAAAGTTATTCTTGGGAACTAAAGTTATACAAGTTAAAGTGATGCTCAAGGTTTTGTGTAGCTAAATTATTCGTTACTAACTAGATTAGTAGATTTTATACTACGACGGAAAATTTAAATTGGTCAAAAAAGGGTTTACGAAATAGGACTTAGAGCCTTCCAATTATGGATATATGGAAATAAAACAGGTTTAGTTCACGTAAACGTGCGTCGAGATTGTCAGCAAAATTTTTATTTTTACAGTACTAAATTAATTTTTTCCGTCTCCGTTCCGTCGAGATTATCTCTACCTTTATTCTAAGGGCCTGCTCGAATACTGTCGTAATAATATTCTCGTTGTCGTTTTGACGTAAAACACGACATAAAACACTCATCTAAATTACAATAGTCTAAATTAATTAATATTATGTACTTAGATAATAAAAATCTAAACTAAATAAATGTATTTTATTTATTGATTGGCCATAAAATCGAGTTTATGTACTATGACTAAAAGTAGGACCACATTTTACTTGGTAAAATGTTGGTAATTTCTCGAAAAGACGAAATATGAATTTCAGAGTCTTTAGGAAATGTATGGTTCATGTTATAGGATTGGCTTAATTTGATTTGATTGTGTCTTTCATCAAACTACAATTTATACAAAAACTACATAAGTATGATTGTTTGGTCATATTCATCCCCTTTTTTATTAATTAAAATTAGATAAATCAGATTTAAAAATGCAATTCAACGTCAAACAAAAGTAGTATTCGGGCAGCGAAAAGAACGAAGGAAAATGTTTAAACTTTAAAATGTCAAAAACTACAACGAGAATGCGATATACAGAAAGTGCATGTTACTGACCAGCGAATCTTTAAGAACTGTTCGTTCAGTTCGGCTGTCACTTAATAGAGCGAAAATTAACGCGCAAACTGAAGGAAATATCAGAATACATCAAAATTTATTATTACATTCAAAAGAAACTCACATTTTAACTAGTCAAATTTACGTTTGAACCAGGTGAGTCACCTGATACCCCTTAATCTTCATCCGAAACCATTTCTTATCTTTTGATGCATTCTATGCATAGGATTTTGACGTAGTTTTGACAAAATGGCTTATTACAAAAAAAAAAAATCTTCGTCGATTGCTAATGATCTTAGTCGTTACTTCTTCGCTTGTTGATTCCCGTCTTATTGGTAACATTATATAACCTATATTTGGAATCCCTTTATGGAAACGATTTTTTTTAGAATGTTTTCCGAGTGAGAATCGTTGAGTTTTCCTTTTGTATATATAGGTTCTCACTAGTTTATCAAGAGAGTCTACCTCCCCCGACCCCTCCCCCCAAAACAAAATTTTGAACACTGAAAAAAATCCTGCATCAATATAGACAAAAACTGCATTAATAGTAAGGAAAATTCGTTAAAACTGAGCCAATACGACCCTTACGAATATAGTGAAACAGATAAAAAATTGTATTTTAATCTTGACCACTTACGTTGTAGTATTTATGATTCGATTCATATAAGATACGAAAAACGTTATAATTTTAATTTAGCTAATAGCATTTTTGGATGAATAGGTTTTTATTATTAACGTAAGAAATAGAAGATAAGATGAAATTTTTCATAATACTAATGAAATAGTAAATCACATTAACGAATAAATTCATACATTTAAGTTAGAAATTCATTATTCATATGTAGGAAAAATGGAGTGCTTAGTGGTTATGAATAATTCACAAATATGATGATTATTTTCATAAATATATTGAAAATAATTCATAAAATGCGGGAACGGGTTCATATTTGATAATCAAAATTTCATAATATTTATATATGGTGATTCATAGTAAGAATGCAAATTTTTGTGTTGTTTAATGACTAAATTCGTAAAATATGTATAGCACATATGTATGTAGTTGTAAAGAAATAAAAAAAATTAAAATTTCGTTTTGTAATTCCTTTATTTTTTTGGTTTCTCCTTTTTGTCCTTAAAATGTAGTCAATTTAATTTCATAAAAATAAACTTTAATTTTAAAATAAATATAATTAATAATTAAAAAATATAATAGGATTAATAAACGCCATGTAGACAGGTTACATTCGAAATTGTTGATTTCTCCCATTTTCCTTTTGAAATTCGATAGTAATTTGCTATTCTGTAAAATAAATAAATTAAATTACAATCACATGTAGGTACTTTTATTTGCTTATGTTTGTTACCTGATCTGATCCAAATAGTTGTACTCCAAACGCGAGTTTAATTCATGATTTTCTCCAAGTGTTGCTGAAATATCTTGATTTGCAGGATCGGCAAAATTTGGAATAGTAGATATTTTCTTACAAGCGCAATATATTAAAGCAGAGGAATTACTAACACAATAATAATCACATTAACTATAAATATACACATTATTTATACAATGAATTTTAGGGATTTTCACACAAAAGTGTTTTCGTTTTAATTTCACGGAATAAGAATTAATCATCGATCACAAAAGCGATGATTTTATTTAAGTTCATATTAAAACAAAAACACGGACATAAAATACCATATTTACCTGATTTTCAACACACAAAAATTATTTTAATTTCTCACGATTTTTCAAACTATGTAAATGGTCCTTTCAAGCCGCAAGGTAATAGTTAATAATAAAGCGTATGCAATTTATTTACTTTCATTGTTCCAATCATGATTCAAGTTTACGTAATTTTCGTAGATGCTAGAATAGATTCATCCAACCATTAATAATACGAACAAATTCGTATTCATTATGCAATTATGAAATTTGATATATTCGGACAGATAAAAATGTAATGGAATCGTTACGCATATGAATTTATTCGTAATATTCAAGTACTATAGAGCCACTTTCGTTAATATGATGAACAATAAGTAATTAAAATAAATTTGCATCATAGTCTTATTCATAAATATTATGAACTGTTCATAAATATGTTTTTTTAATAAAATCATGCAAGTTTCACTAATACGCAAACAACATGTGAATGCATTATACGTATAGTACAATAAACTAAACCATTTGATTCCGAGACAACCGAGTGATTCGTACTATTAACGCACAAATTTTCATGATTTTTTCTAAATTTTGTTTTTTTTACGTAAATATAGTAATTTTTACTTTAATAGTATGAATTATGGTTAATGAACGCCATTCGTAAATAAAATGCACTACATTTTTTTCAGTGAAGATTTTGGTTCTCGTTTTTTCAATTCCCCCTTCCCAGTAAACTCTTTGGGAAGATCGGGTTTATTTTGCCTAATTGTTCCAATTAGTGAAGATTTTTCCTACAAAGTTGCTCGGCTAAAGTACAAGTAGTACTGAAAAGTTAGTCAAGGCAGTTGTTCTTCCTTTGTTGACGTTCGGTGCGGATATCCGATGGACTAAATTCAAGGCGTAATCAACCGAATGAGAGCCCTCTAGTTGCCCATCAACATACAATTCTGCGTTCAAACGGTAAGCGTCATTTGCGTCGTATAGGCAGAATATTTTAATTCCATACTTCCCTGGTTTTGATGGCATATACTGTCGGCAAGACCATCTCCCTCAGTTTATAAGGTTCTTGAATATTTCCAAAGTAGCGGTTTTCAGCTGCTTCTGTCGGTTATCATAGCCCGGTAAAATGGACGGTTGTCAAGACGGTATAATTCATCCAATCGCTCGATCCAGTTCTTATGAGCGCCAGCTTAAATTAAAATACCGATCAGAGCAAACATTTCCATTAAATTAATATCATGCCAAACATAGACTGTTGTTTTACTATTCATTTTATAAAACTGCCCCGCTTTTCTGTGCCTCAGCCACGATAATAGTCACCAATGTTTCTGGGGTGATTTTTTGAAAAGCTATTTTTCGGTGGTTCTACCGTCAAGCCTTCTCTTTCTCACTAAGATTTACTCGCTTAGATTTCTTCATCTTCAACAGTGGCAGTTTCAACATTTTCTTGTTCATTACCTCGATCGTGAGCGCCAAGATCAAAATTTTCATCATCATCAAAATTTATCGGCTCAAAAAGCTCATCCCCATCGTAATGACAAACGTTTATCGGCTCAGCTTGTTCACTCTCGTCGTTTGCTATTTCCTCTTCATCTGACACCTCAGGAATAGAAACTTTATTCAAAAGTTTACAGAGCTCTTGTCTTTTCCGCGCCATGATAACTATATTTACAACCAGGACTAACTATTTTTACTGGTAAGCTTAAATTACAAAAATAAACTAAATCAGAAACATCGTTCAACAATCGTTCGGAGCAGTTTCTCTACCAGTCTCACTTACTAATTAGCAGAAAAATTGCACAAAACATCACAGACATATGCAATACATTCATAAAGATAAAAAGTAAGTCATTCTTTGATTTACATAGAAAATAGTAGATAGAAATAACTTGGGGTCATTTTGACCCCAGTACACATAAGTGCGCTTGGTTTATTTTAGACTATCGTAATTACCAAATTTACTTTTAATTTGGGCCCGCTTTTCTTTGTATTGCGTGTATAAGATATTAGTTAAGGCTATCGTATAGAACATGCGCCATTTAAATAATAAGAAATCCAATAAGAAATTCTTTTTTCCATTTTAAAATCGACTGGGGTCAATTTGACCCCAATACACAGAGAGAAGATTAAATAACAAAATATTCAATTGAAATAATTGAATTCTGAAAGAAATAATTTACTGTACCAGCCTAAATGTTGATTACCAGTTGAACAAGATTTATTATTACTTATTTGCTTTGTATTTATGTTTTACAATATAAAATGTTTGGTTTTTGAATTCATAAAAATAAAATATGAAAGCCCTTGGCGAACATCGAACACCTAGCGAGCAGGAACGCCTAGTATATCAATTAGGCTACTTAGCAAAAATTAGACATGTAAATTAGAAATAAAAGAAAATCCTTCCGGATTCAGTGAAGGAATTGGATAATTATATACAATTAGATACTCTCCCAAAGTTCTATGATTGTTTCGATACGAACAACACATTTTGTTTTTTAGCCAGTTTTTCGTACGCATAAACATAATTTCTTTTTAGGATTTAAAAATTTAAAGCATTCATCCATCAGGAATATAATTTGGATACCATGTTACATTCTAACAGATTGTAATCTCTTAGGCAAGAATATCTTCCGTACACCAAGCAACTCATTCTGCAAGAGTCTTCAGTTCGTTGTTGAAGCCAGGAGAGGAGCTATTCCATTCAAGTAATACAACAAACACAAATTTTGAAAGAATTTTTTACAAGTGCCCCAAACGGTGCCCCTTATTCCCATTAAAAGACAGACACTACAAAGTTTTCAAAATTTAAGCACCTTTGTTAATTCGTATAATCAAATTTCTTATGAATTGTAAAAATTTGTATCCGATTAAATCGCGGCCCTCATTCATGTTTCTACAACCAGACTTCAATAGTAGAACAATTTCCAAAAAAATCCCTCAGAAGCTGATGATATATCTACTTGTAAACATTTTTCTTCAACAAAAATTATACCAACATATTTTCAAAACCAACTGAAATTTAATAATACGAAAACAATAAAATCATTAAACAGTTCTATTATAAATGCGTGTATTATTCGTGTTGGTCTTGATAATAACTAACTTATATTTTAGGTTTTCTGGTATGACAGATAACGTCTAGGTTTACATTATATCATGCCTAGATGGTATGTTTACACCATGTACTAATATGTACTAAAGTTGAATTGGGATATAACAGTCTTCCCCTTCTAATTTAATTTAATACAATGTCATACTTCAATTTAACATAAAATAAAATTAACAATTTAAATCTAACTTGTATATAATGCAAAACTAGTTTAACTTAATTTTCCTTCACATGTTATGACTCTTGTGCACCTTTCCCTTGTTTAATGTTCGAAACCTCAAAATTCGCAACTTGTTCAAATTTTTTGTTGTAAGTTAAAATTGTCTTTGCTTTTATTTCTCTTTTGGGTCTCGATTGCTCTGAAATCATTCTGGTTTCTGTCTCAATAGCTCTCGATGCTTCAGTAGATTGTTGTTGTAGTTCTTCTTCTTGCGCCGGTGGCCGAACTGGATCTCTGAGATTAGTGCTCCTCTGGATTTCTGGTATTATGTTACGATTTTCACTCACATCGTAATGGTATGGAATTGTATCGCGTTTTGGTGGTTGTATTTCCAATCCGATTCGATGTATTTGGTCGATGTGCCGTTTCCATATTCGACCGTCGTCCAATTTTACTATGTAGTGCAATAGCCCTAACACTTTAATTATTGTACCCAGTTTGTATTTTCCATCACTATTGTAGTTCCTAACAGATACTCGGTCGCCGACATACATTTCCCGAATCTTTATTTCATTTTTTTGCATTGTCCTTCCATTGTCATTCCTTTCGTTTTTTGTAGGTAGCATGATATCCAATCTTGAACGTATTTGTCGGTTGAACATCCGAAATGAAGGTGATTCTCCAGTTGTTGCATGTGATGTACGTCGATAATTTAACAATATTTTACATAGTTCTTTACCTATTTCTGACCGATTGCACCTCATTGTCTTCAATTTATTCTTTATGGTTTGTACATTTCGTTCTGCTTGACCATTTGTTGCAGGATGATATGGAGCAATTAATTTGTGCAGTACACCATTCATATTCATGAATTGCTGAAACTCATCTGACATGAATTGAGGTCCGTTATCACTTACCAATACTTTCGGGATTCCGAATCTGGCAAATATCTCCCGGCATTTCTCGATTGTAATCGCCGTCGTAATATTTGGAATTATGCATACTTCCGGCCACTTCGTATATGCGTCAATGAGAATAAAAAAATACTCTCCCATAAATGGCCCGGCGAAATCTACATGTACCCGTTCGAAAGGTGATTTTGCTGCTTCCCACACATGCGTTGTAACTTTTGACGGATTAGTTCTTGTCATCTGACATTGTAGACAGTTTTTTGATACATTTTCAATATCAGTGTCGAGTTTTGGCCACCAACAACAACTTCTTGCCAGCGATTTCATGCGAGTAGTTCCGAAGTGTGCTATATGCAACTCTTCCAACACTTTTTTCCGTAGAACCATTGGAACGTAGACGCGAAATCCTCGCAATAAACAACCCTTTTGTAGTGTGAATTCATTTTGGTCTATATTAAATCTTTTATCAGGTTTCACCATTTTCCCTGATTTCAATCCATTTATTAAATCACTCACTACTTCATCCCTCAATGTTGCCTCTTCTAATTGTTTGACAGTCAACGGTAATGTTTCGATGGCGTTAATTTCTATTATTTCTGCCTCTTCTATTTTTTAATTTTTTTCCATCACTGGTAATCGTGACAACGCATCTGCATTTGCGTGATCAGCTGACTTCCGATACCTTATTTCATAATCGAATGATTCAAGAAAAATGGCGTAGTGCTGCATTCGTGTTGCTGAAAGTGTAGGCAACCCTTTTTCTGGCAATAATATCTGCGTAAGTGGCTTGTTATCCGTTATTAAAATAAAATTTCGCGCATAAACGTATTGGTAAAATTTGCAAATCCCAAAAATTATGGCATACGCCTCTCGATCAATTTGGGTATATCGCTGTTGTACCGAGGACAGTGTTTGCGAGGCAAATTGTATGGGTTTCTCACTACCATCAGGGTATATGTGGCTTAACACTGCTCCCACTCCCACTGGACTTGCATCTGTTGCCAATACCAACGGCAATTTGGGGTCGTAGTATACCAGATGTATCTCTTTCTGAATCTGAGTCTTAACGGCTTGAAATGCCTTTTCACAATCTTTCCCCCAAATAAATTCCACTTTATCTTTTAATAAATTGTTAAGCGGATATAATATAGTGCTGAGATTTTCAAAAAACCTGCCGTAATAATTCACCAATCCGATGAACGCACGTATCTCGTCCTTATTTGTTGGCATCGGCATTTGTCTAACTGCATCGATTTTTGTCTTCATTTTATGTATTCCCAATCAATCGATTATGTAACCGCAGTACTCTATTTCCGCTACCATAAATTTGCATTTTTCAAGGTTTGCTCTCATATTGTATCTACTTAGGCGTGATAGAACTTCTTCGAGTCGCTGCAAATGTTGTTCGTCGTTTGGTGCCGTAATTTTGATATCGTCTAAAAAAACTGAAACTCCATCAATATCTTTCAAGATTTGTTCGATCTCTCGCTGCCACTTCGCTGGACCAGATGCAATTCCATACATCAACCTTGTGGGTTGATAGAGACCACGATGTGTGCTTAAGGTCAGTATTTCTCGGTCGTCCAGATGAACTTCCATTTGCAAGTAGGCTTTACTGAGGTCGATTTTTGTAAATTTCTCTCCACCAGCCATGGATGCGAATAGTTCCTCTATCGTAGGTAATGGATTATCTTCGACAATGATTCTTGGATTGACTGTGATTTTGTAGTCTCCGCATAGTCGAACTTTATCTCCCTGCTTTCTTACCGGAACAATAGGTGTAGCCCATCTCGCTGAATCCACCTTCTGTATTACGCCATTTTTTTCTAACTCATCAAGTTCTCGTTCTATTGAATCTAGCAGCGCATAAGGTGCCTTTCTTGCTTTCACGAACATTGGTTTAGCTCCCTCACGTAGATAAATCCGTGCCTGAATATTTTTAATTTTTCCCATCGAGCTTTCAAAAACTATGGAATATTTTTGTTTTAGCTCTTCTACTTTGTTCATAGCACTTTGTTCTATCTTTACAGAAGAAACGGCCTGATTTGACCCCTTGGAGCCCAAAATTTTATTCCAGTCCAATCTCAAACTATGCAACCACTCTCGTCCTAATAATGGTCCACGCTTTGATTCCACCACATACATGTTTAATTCCTGACAATTGATACTTGCATCCACTCGTACGCTCAAGCAACCAATCACTTTAATTTCCGTTCCACAATAACTAATTAGTTTTTTATTCGTAGACTGTAATTTTTCATCCTTGAAATATCTCTGCATATCGTCCCTGTTGATGATCGTTACTGGGGACCCGCTATCGATTTCAAATCCCACAATAGCATTATTTATTTTCAAGTAAATGCCCAATTTTGCAAGCTTCTCATAGTCTGTGGAAACATTGAGTATTTCTTCAATGCAATCTGTGGTACTGGTGTCATTTATGTAGTGTACTTTCTGATTACCCCCTTTCTTTGCTTTGAAACAAGCCGACTGTTTATGTCCCTTTAGGTTGCAAAATGAACACACCGAATTTTTTTGTTCACATTGATTTGCTCTATGCCCCTGAATTCCACAGCGGTAACAGGCGAACTGCTTATTGTATTTTGGTTTCCAACTGCTGCTTAAATCAGTTTTATTCGAATTTTGATTTTGATTTGACGTCACCATTTTTTGTTGTAAATGGTCCACGACCTGTTTCGCCTCCTTTTGCTGCTGAATTTCTGCACCCCCTATGGCAGAAAGCTCCATTGCTTTGGCTGTAGTCAAAGCATTTTCCAGTGTCAAATTTGACGTTTCCAGCAGACGATTTTGTATTCTTCAGCTGCTTAGACCAAAAACGAATTGGTTCCTTAACGCCGTATTGAGATATTGGCCAAAATTACAATTTATGGCCATTTTCCGAAGAGCAATAGAAAATTCTTCCATTGTTTCATCACTCGCTTGTTTTCTCATGTGAAACCGATAATTTTCCAATATCTCCAGAGGTGCTGGGTCGAAAACGCTCGTGAGAATTTCGATAACCTCACTGTATGTTTTGTCCTTAGGTTTCTCCGGTGCCAGTTTATCCGCAAGTATATCGTATGCTTCTTGCCCCATATAGTGCAGAAGTAGATGAATTTTCTTTTTATCTTCTGGTTTCACTATTTCCATTGCACCTTCAAACCGTTCCACCCAACGTGACCATAATGTTTTGGTTTTTTCGAATTTTTCGAAAATGGAATACTCCGACATTTTGTAATATTTACTCGTATCAAATTTTGGGGTTATGTATGTAATTACACACACGTGCGTAATATTTATTTTTTTTTTTTTTTTTTTTTTCTAGTCCTGTATTTGTACCAATAAATGTAAATGGGTTTAGGTATATGTATTTCAAAACCACTTATTAACACGTAACTATTATTGTATTTAATTTGTTTTTACGTTTTCAATTTTTTCCTTTTTATTATCCCATCCTCGTCGCCACTATTATAAATGCGTGTATTATTCGTGTTGGTCTTGATAATAACTAACTTATATTTTAGGTTTTCTGGTATGACAGATAACGTCTAGGTTTACATTATATCATGCCTAGACGGTATGTTTACACCATGTACTAATATGTACTAAAGTTGAATTGGGATATAACAAGTTCTTTATATACCATATTTTTCGTACCATAAGATGCAATTTTTCACTTTGAAAACTCGCCCAAAAATTATCTGTATTACGTTGCTAAATATTCAGTCCTACCACCAGTATACAATTATTATATTGCTCGGCTTTTACCGACACGTTATGGTTTTGTACTGTTAAAGCTGGATCTAGAAGTTGGAATTCTTTTTTTCTAGGGTCTTCTACACTTCTTATTTTAATCGATTGCGATGGACCATTCTTCTCTGAAACGTAACTGTTTCTCTTTGTGTTTCAGGTCATTCTAAAAATATCTCCAATCGAGTAAAAAAAAAAAAGATGAAACTAGGGTTTTCGAGTCAATATTTTTGCAAAGTTTATTTTAGTATTTATTTAGGAAAACTTATTGGAAAAAACTTAATATCGATAATTTTGTAACTAAAAGTTATATTTTACGGTCGTTTTAAAAAATAACAAAAATTAAATTTCGAAAAATCCATTTAATTTCCATCACAGCTTTCCTCCCACTCTTTAAACACATTTTCAATATTAAAATGTAAAGTTTGCACTTTTGTCTATTTATATTAATACAGTTTATCTTTTATACGTAATTACCTAATATTTTTTTTTGTTTTTTTAGTTTTCCAAAGTTACATAAAACAATAAAAGCGATTTGTTTTGATAAAAGACTCGTGTTCATTTGTTTTTCAAATAAATGTTAAAAGTTAAGAATTATATAATATATGTGTACGTATAAGAGTACATCCATTCCAAAGTAAATTATTCAAATTTTCTCACAGCCTAGGGTGTGTTGGCTGTTGTATAATCGTTGAATGATGGTAAAAGTTAAAACATCATAATTAATCATAATACCGATAAAAATTATTATGCATGCCTCTATAATTTGGTTATCATTCTTCTTATATGAACATAAGTAATATGTGCCTTTACCCAAGTATCCTACTCAAGAGCTATCGTATTGACCATTACGTTTCAGTTTTTTTCAATGTAGGAACGAAAATCCAATATAGAAACATGATTGATTTAGTAATGAACCATGAATATTCAATTTGTCGTAAAACATATTTAGATATAAGCTACCATCAAGATAACATTTTATGTTTGGTTATTGTCGGAGTTTCTAGAATATGTTGATTTGCAATAAGTAATTAATAGCAGACCTTTGTCACTTATTAAACATTTGAATGTTATTTAGTTTAAATTTGTGTCCCTAAATTCTTACGTAGCATATGCCATGATTTGGCAAATTCCTGATACTCATAAATAATCCAATTAAATGAGAGCAACTGTCAGTATAATATGGTTAAGGATTAAAGAATGCCTTTACGGTTATGTCTATAGTATAAGGTTAAAGTTTACTTAACTATTATCCCATTTTAATCATTAGCAGTTTATTTTGCAAATTATAATGGATTAGAATTCCAAAACAATAAAAATAAAAACACTTTGACGCTTAAGAGTTAAGAAAATGTTTAATACCCTGTTCATTTATTTATTAATTCGTTCATCTCAATTATTGTTGCGTTGAGTGGCGTATAATAAAATTTTAGTGACAATTACATTTTTGTGTCTGACCTACGTATGTATAATGACCAGCAAATTTATGTTTTTATTGGTCGTGAAAACGACAATAATCCACTGTGCACATATTGCCATAAACTTTTTTGTCCTTTTTTAGTGTACATACATGTGTGCATAACATATTGACTGTGACAATATAATTAAATTTTGTTGTTATCTAAAACAAAGCTTTTAGAGATTTTTACAAAAAAGAATGAAAAAAATTAAAGCTTCACATAATCCTTGAAATCATTATATTATATATGTTTCTGATGTATGCATATACGAGAACAAATCTTTTACAGATGTACATAGATGTACACAAACCACTTGACATGGTATCATCTTATCTTTTGTATTTGTATTTGGTGAATATATTATGTGGGGTGTAAACATATATAGGCTTTGTCACTGTACCATTTTCTTTGTGTTGTTTGCAGCCTTTTTAATAACAGGGAAAATTACGAATCATGATTTCTATTTGTATACATATTTTCCCGGTTTATGAAAATGAAATTTTCTTGTCTTGTAACAATAATTTTATTTAACATTCTTTTTTTTCTTTTTTCACGCCATCTTAATTTGAGGGCACTCTTGAAACGATAATGTAAAGAAAATATAAAAAAATAATTATAATTATGTGAAAATTTAATTATATATTATAGTATGTAGGTGCGGGTATAGAATTTTTTTTTTACAAAAGATTATGTTTAGTCATTGGTCAAGGTAGAAGTAATTATTTTTTTAGATGTTGGAGGAGTTTTTGTTTTAATTTTATATATGAGAGTACTGTAACGTTATTACTGTGTTGTCTTTATGACAAAATGAGAACCATTATTTGGGTGTATTCCAAGGTATAACAAAATGTTTTTTTTTTTGTCTCAGAAGGTTGCAGTGATTTGGAAATATTGTTGTGAATCGTTTTTTATTCATTTAAAACCTAATTAATTATGGATCAATTCATTAGGGCTGAAAGAAATCAATTTTTCTTACTTTTTACAAACACGGTGTTTTATATTTACACCGCGCACGCGTCTAAATTATTAAATTTTCTAAATTACTTAAAGCATAATAGTTGCCAAATTTTTATAATTAATTTAGAAATATTTAAAATTCCTGAAAGCTTGAAAATTCATGATTCAGGAAGTTATTGATATTTATATCTACCTATTTTAGCTCTTTTCAAATATTTTCGTCGGTTAGATAACCTAAAATGTAAGTATTATTTTTCAAAATGAATTATATTGAAGAAACCGACAGTTTAATAATTAATTAAATAGATTTTTGATTGTTTGACATCCTGCCGATAGCGGTTTAGCGTTGACAAATTGAAAAATTTTATTTGACGTACCAAAAATGAAAATAAACACAAAAAGATTATTGTTGGCTGGTTACAGGTAAATAAAATTATGATCGAAATTTACAAAAAATCATTAACAAATTTTTGGCTCAATTTCACTCATCTCAGTTTAACGAAGATTTCCGCTTAATTATAAACGATTACCTACTCCTAGTATTAAAACTTAAAATTTTACATGACACTACTGTGTCAACCGGGCTGTTTTTTTTTTTGTCATCGTGCCAAATTTTACACAACTTTCTTCAGTGTCCATTATTTGTTCCAGAACAACTGGAATCTTAAACAAAAAGAAACAAATACGAAATGTATTTACATTCAATAATTTCATTCTATTCCAAAAGAATAGACACACGAAAGTGCAAATACATTTAATCTGGTAGATGATCGATACGTTCTAGCAAGCAAATTAGCGATTTGCAAGCTAAAAGTGACATTTTGGTATGCTCGAACGTTTTTGTGACTTACTAGCAAACAAAAAGTTAAAAAAAAGGTTCGACCGACTTTTTGAACTCACAATACAAGAAAAAAAACATTTCCATAGGAAAAAATATTTTGAATGACATTTTGGCGGTAATTATTACATTGTGCGGGTCACTATCATAATAATTTTCATTAGAATTGTGATAATTTTCACAGAAACAATTCTACACAAACAACTTTACCCAAACATCTATAAGGTCAAAAATCAAAACTGATAAAATATATAATAAAATTAAGCTTGATCAGCCAACATACTGAAGAGGCGTAATTTGGATTGTTTCAAAGAAACAACAAACACATCCAATGTTAGTAGAAACAACTCAATATAATTAAGCTGGATTCTTGAAATAGCCAAAAATAATTGATTACTTCTTATCCTACAGGCAGAAGCATACAAATTTATTTCAGATAACGCAACGGGTTCCAAATTAAAATTTAATATCTTAAAAAGCAATAATTCATCCAAAACCAATCTCCTATTATCTGGGCCAAACAAACCAAATATACTTAGCCTGGGAAGAAGAGGAATATAGCTTACATGTAGTATTGATTTAAAAACCAGAAATCTTGTAAATTTTTTCTGAACACGCCCAACCAGATCGCAATAAGTATCGTATAAAGGTTTCCAAATTTGTGATGCGTATTCAGGTACACTCCTGACCAAACAATTAAACAGTAATATAAAAATAGATTAGGATCACGAAATTCTTTATCTCTACGAAAAATGTAACCTAGAACTCTGTCTGCACTCTGCTCTAGATCCAATTGAATCTACATCAAAATCAATTTCGAGTCAAACGGGACTCCGGTACCAATAACTTGATAAACCCTACCCAAACTAACGTTACAAATATTACAAACGTAAAGCATTGGGTATATCTTCCTGATGAAAGATATCACCATGCATTTTTGTAAATATAATTTCAGCCAATTTTGAAAACACCGTAACTAAAGATTATTCAAATCTTTATGCAATGCAAGAGAGACAGTGGAATTAGTATCAAATTTATAAATCTTCAACTTGTGCTCATTTAAAAATATCAGGTAATTCATTGACAAAAATTATGAAAAGCAAGGGACCCAAAGTAGAACCTTGAGAAACGCCAGAGGTAAATAAAAACACTCTGAAATATGTCCATTGAATTTAACATTTACTGATCTGCTACCTAATTTATAAGACAATCCAGTTTTACGACATTTATCAATGAGAATATCATGAGACTCCGTGTCACAGGCTTGTTGAAAATCTGTATAGCTACAATCTACTCACTGGTTCTTATCGACTTCTAAAACTTGTAAAAGGTTAGTCAAACTGAAAGTTTAACGTTGAAGCCATATTGTGATACACTTATAATAATTTTAATTTCTGAAAATATTAAATTATAAACCAATTACACGAAAATTTTGCTGAATGCATTTAGTAGCCCAATGGGTATATAAATTTCCATGTTGCGTTTGTCACCTTTTTCAAAATATTTACAAGAAAATCGAATTTCCACCTGGAGAGAAATATACCAGAGTTTAAAGATTTATTAAAAATAATTGCCGGTGGTGAAATATAAAGTTGTATTCAGGGCCCCTTTTCTCGAATTTCACATCCATTTTCCACATGTGGACATCTGTCAAAATTCATAAAAATTGAATTTTTTTGGTACTAAGGGAATATTTCCAAATGGGTATAAGCAGGTGGAAGAAATTCCCCATATAGAAAAATGTCCATGCCGCCTGTGTTTTATATACGAATTACAATTTCCGAACGTTTTGATGAATATTGACAGATGTCCACATGCGGAAAATGGATGTGGAATTCGAGAATAGGGGCCCAGGTGTCTTCATGTTATCCGGATCAGAACCCTTTGTACACAGTTGAAAAAAAAAACTTTAATTTTTAATGCAAGCCTTGCATTACGACTTATGTAATGCAAGTTATTATTAAATTGTAAAGTATGATTGAGTTAAAATGAATTTTAATGCAATTATGAGGATTTCTAACATTTTTTAAACATTTTAAAGCAACCTGCTCAAATTTAAAAACTATACCAACATAAAATTCGCTAAAACAAGCGGACTTAAATGTATATATAAATAATAAGATACTGGTATAAAATTCACTAAATCAAACCGACTACATGACATATAAGCAGCTTAATAAATCTTTAATAATTTAGTTTTCCGGATTCGAAAAAATCTATTATATTTTAACGTAAGCTTTGCTGTATTACAAATTAATGCAAATTGTATCAAACTAACTTTTAATGCAAGCTTTGTATCATTTTGTAATACAGCCTTGCACTGGACGTACTTGTAATGCAATTTGCATTACGTAAGCAATATTTTTTCAACTGTGTAGAAAGAAGTAAGGTTTGAAGTATAGACTGACTGAAAAAAGTAGTTTGCAAATCTCACCGCTACGATGAGATTCAATGATACCAAATGTCATATACTACGTTTCCATGACAGAGTTAACCCGATTTAAGAGTATGGCCGCGCTAATCCATATCGTTTCCATGCAATTATAAATTCTAGTATAATTTGACATTTCACAAGATTAAATTCTTTCACTTTTGGAAATTTTATTTGTATGGTGGAAATTTTTCAATTTAACATTTATTGTGATTTTTATGATTTCTAAAGTATTATGGAGAGAAAGGAATACTCGCAATTCTATTTTGAATTAGTATAATTGTTTTTTTCGCTTTTGACAGATAGAATCCTTCTAACCCTACTACTTTCGTTGAGTTAAGTTGGATTAAGAAATTTAACGAAGATCCTAAACTCGACATGTTTATGGTAAGATAATCCACGTTAATCCCGGTTAACTCCATCATGGAAACGTAGTAATAGAAAAAATGGATAATTGGACTTATAGATGTAAGAGAATGAGAGAAACTTCAAAATTTCATGGGGTTATGTTTTAGATTATCTTCGATTAACTCTAAATATTTGGAATAACAGTAACTAAATTGTGGTTTAACCTGTTTACGATAGTTTGGGAAAATTACATAATCTAACTGCTTTTTATAAGTCCGGAAGAGTGAACGATATTTGGATTTTTTCGATGTTAAATGTTTTAGCTTTCAAGAATACCAGGTTGGAAATTTCGAAGGTGATTTGTCAATAAAGAGTTTAGCTTGTAGAAAATTATTAAGCACGTTATATCTACATCACAATATTCAAAACCGCAGCAAATTATTAGTAACGGGTGGATTGGGACAGAATTATAACGCTTTGGCTTCCCAAAGCCAATTGTTCTACTGCTAAGATCGTAAGGTGCTATGTCGAATAGACTTTTTGTCCAGTTAGTAATATGATTATGTTGGATCAATTTATGGTAGTTAGCGTAATTGTGTCGGCAAGATAACTGGCAGCACGTCCTACAAAACAAGACGGATATAAACCAACAATATTATGCGACCAGGATATACTTGATAAATTCAAATCACCTAAAACTAAATAAGAATAATTTTTACGTGAATTAAAGACAATATTAGTTAGATTACAAAAAGTTTATAAGTGTCATAAGAAACTTTATTTTAAGGGAAGTATACTAAGCAAACTATATACGAATGAAGGTTATCCTAAATTAATAATTAGATTTTACAACACACCAAAATTGTTTTTGTATGTGTTTAAAAAAGCATACATTCGGGCGAATTTATTATAAGCACAAAGAAAAATTCATTAAAATCAAATATTTGAACTTAATGCTGAGTTAACAAAAATCCAAATTCATAAAATTTTTTAAGAATTAAACTATTTGGGATTTCACAAAGCTAATCCCATTAAATTTAATAATGGATCAAGGAGTTTACCTATTAATCGACAATGTTTGACAATTGAAATTTTAATCTTATCCATGTATAAGAAAGCTTTCTTCTATTGGCACACATCCCACTATGATAATCAGATAGACCTATGCGTATTCTTTTAACATGCTTATCCGCTAAAATTTCATATTGGGTTTACCTAAACAAATATCGATTATTCGAAAACTTGAAAAATTGGATCTTATGCATATCAAAGAAAATCGATATCTTGAAACTTTCTTCTATCGGCAAACATCTCACTATGATTTTTCGATAGGTCTACGTATGTAGTATAATCATGCATATTTGCTTAAATTTGATATTGGGTTTACCTATTGAAATAACAATACATATATACATAATACATATACAATATACATAGTTATACATAGATATACATAGATATACATAATATTTTCAAGTTTTCGAATAATCGATATTTGAATAGGTAAACCCAATATGAAATTTTTGCGGATGAGTATGGTTATTCTACACACATAGGCCTATCGAAAATTTATAGTGACATGTTTTCAGATAGAAGAAAGTTTTAAGATATCGATTTTCTTATAATATGCATAAGACCCATTTCTTCTCATTTTTATACAAGGGAATCATATAAAAATTCATTTTTATAGTACAACTTTTCTCTATTAGAAAAGGGCAAAAGATTCTCAGCTTAAGGAGTAATTTGTTGTCAAAAGGCGCTTCCTAAAAAATACTTACAACAGTTTGAATATACGTAATAAAAATAACAACGAAGTTTACATTAAAAAAATTTAGCATACGATGGCTGGAATCTGAGTAGGCCAGCGTATTGTATGCACCAGGCTCACACCTATTAAACGAATTTTATGATTATTCAAACTTTCAAAATAAACGTCTGAAAAATCCCTAAATACATAAAGAATAGGATGGCCTAGACAGATGAACTCAATTTCCTTGAGACGGTTTTGAATTGCTTGTTGAGTGACTCCCAAAGTTTCAGCAAGCTCCTCTTGAGTTTGGCATGAATCTTGGTCCAATAACGCTTCCAACTCAGCATATTCAAACTTTACAGGCCTCATTCGCGTTCTTTGCCACTACTGTCAAAATTGTCACTTTTAAACGCATGTTTTTATTAATGGAGCATGTTCCGCATACGCTTCACACAGCAATCGATGTCCATCAGCTGTACTTTTCTTCAAATTTTATCACGTTCTATTCTTTTCCTCATTGTAATAGTGACAAACTTGCTCACCAGATCGATTGGCTGAATTGTCAATTTTGAGTGATACCTGGCATTGAAATCCCTAATTTCTTCCCGTATTGTTGGGACCTGTTGTAGGACTCGAACCTTAGTACACCTACTATGATTCTCAGAAATGTATACTGAAACCGCTGAAGAATGTCCAAGTTTCAGTTGCTGGCCGTTCTCCAAGCTGTATACCATAGTAATCCCACTTACCACACCTTATCGAAAGCTTGTGGTATGTTCATGAATAAATCAGAAAAATATCTTTTTTCTTCCTGGGCTTCTTCAATTACTTCAACTATTATGTGTGCTTGTTCTATTGTTTTGTGTTCTGATCTAACTACAATCTGATGATCTGGAATCAGCTTCTTCTCTAACAATACAGGCTTTAACTTACTCTGTAACTTCTTCTGGGTGTTTGCCTGGTTTTGGTATTAATATTATTTGTGAAACCTTGGGATTGTATTGGGAAATATCCTGTTCTAAGTATTGCGTTCAATAAGTAGGTTATACATAAATCGAATACTCTTATCTGACAACTCTTCAAAATTTTTTGCTGTCATAAGATCATATCCTGGTGCCTTTTTAGGATTTAATTCTCTCTGTATCACAGTTCTTACTTCTAACATAGAAAACTTCGTGACAGTATGAGTAATTTGCAATGGTGATTCCAAGTAGTTTTGAATGTTGTTATTCTCTTTCAAGATGGTCTGCAAATACTTCATTATTTTTCGCATGTGATTTCTGTTAGTGAGGGTTGCGAATTTGTGATTTCTGTTAGTGAGGGTCGTGATAAATTTTCTTGAATTGATTAGCTTCTTTCATTCAGGCGCAGTTCTTTTAGCTGTTTGGCAGCTTGGTTTAGTTTACGTTTATCCCCTTCTATTCGGTATTGTTGCTATTGGTGTCTTAATTTTCTTTTCTCCTTAATCATTATTTTTTTTGACAACATTCGAACATTCTCCATTCTTTTCCTTTTCATTTTGTAGTGGTGTGGGCTTCCAAGCTGCCAACTGAATACATTCATTGAGTTGTTCCACAGCTTGATCTAAATCACTTTCCGTCTTTAACTTCATACTTGTGTTTAGTTTCTCTGTTACCTTATATTTGATGTAGTTCCAGTCAGTTTTATTGTTGCTTAATATCGGTTATTTTTGTGTATTAACTATCTTTGTTCCTAAAGTGGTTAAAACAGATGAGTGGTCCAATGACAGGAACATGGCGTCACTTTAATATAATTATATGCGATTCGTTTGGTGATGTAGAAATCTATGACGTCTGGGATCTTTCTCCAATTACTTGACCAATAGTAGATTCATACCATACATGATGAAGATTATTTTCTTGAAATGATTTTAATAATTCTCGGCCTCGTTGTCACCAACCTTGATCCCCACTCTCGGTGTTTTGCATTATAATCATCTCTGGTATAAAGCGATGACTCAAAGAACTATAAAAATAATTAAAATGTTTGATTTTTACTACATGTTACTACAGTAGTTGCTTGTAGATGCTCCTTCTTATACCTTTCTATTTCATGGTGTTTAATCATAAGGAGCTATTTCATCAGGATGGTTTGTCATAGGTGGTATATCTGAATATTTTTAGGAAACTTTCTTTTAGAAAGGTAAACTTTTTTAGGAAGTCGTTGGCACTCCAGATGGTTGGTATTCATTTCGATAGTTAGTTTTTCCATGAAGATTTCTCCCCGTTCTGTAGATGACTGCTCGGGCTGTTGTTCATGATTTTTTGAATTGTCCCTTGAATGGATATTTCTGTATGATTTCCTTCCAAAGTTTGACCTTTAATTGAACCTTTGAGGTTCTGCGCATATATTGTCACAGCAGTTAATTGATAAGATAGATTCTATTTTTGCTCTGAGAGGGGAAATCTGCGAGTTTGGTCTGCAACCTCTATAGTCGGCTGGATGGCTACTATTGCAGAGGCATTTCAGGTCTACACCTCACGTTTTCTTTTTACATTGACTTGTGAGATTTTTACCTGTACACTTCACATATCTAATTCAGTGATTGCAATAAAATTTGGTATGGTCTCATCTTTAACAAGTGGTCAAAGACAAATGGGAATTGTACCACGTCTCACTTGACATGCAGCTTTTCGATGTGTACAACTGATTGCATCAGACTACTTATCGAATGTATTTCTATCTTGGATTTACTCATTCAAAGCTAAACTTAAAATAGAGAGAGGGGCTTTTTCGGAGCACTTTATCTCAAGTTATGCATTAACGAATTTGTGGCCCTGGTCAATTAACTCATTTTTCACTGTCTGTTGGAATGAATGAAATTCAGTGTTTTGCTCCGCCAGAGCTCTAATCACCAGTGGATGTATCTCGGCATCTTTAACTGGCTTTTTACCTAGTTTGCGGGATTTTTATTTTTTGGTTAGGCTCGGTTTTTTGACTTCTTCGGGCAAATTATGAAATCGGTTAGATAAAGGCAATGCAGGTTGCAAAAACCAGTAATCATTTATCTCTAAACTCACCTTCTTGAAAACACATTTTCAGATTCAAAAGACACGAACAGGTATATTGTAAACCACATAAATCTTAAATTTTCATGATTACTACACCTGTGGTTATTATGGCATTAAAGCCTATTGTCTTGATTTTATGTGCACAAAATGTGTCTTTACGGTTTGTTCCAACGTATTGAAGTACTATAAGCCCATAATTTAGTTATAATTTTTGTTTTAGTCCATAAAATATTATTAATTTAATTATAGTCGAGGTTAATGGCGTAATAAATTATTTTAAGAAGATTTTAATCTTTCTTTTATATATAACCTTAATAAAATTTTTTAGTTCATAAGAACTCTTGTAATAAATTATGTGATTAGATTTATTTTAGGTCATTGTACTGATTGTTTTGATGTGATAATTGTTTAGTAAAAACATCATTGAAAATGATTGCAAATAAGTTTTTTATTTTCATTATAATTCATTTGACACAAACAATTAATTACCAACACAAGTAATGCCATTTTTATAACGAAACTTCTAAAAGCTGATTATTATTTTATTATTCAGAACTTTGATGTGCTAATCCTAAACACCTTTGGATGCCATACCAAATTATCCGTTCCTAATTATCAGAACCCAGAAAGTCGCTTAACCATATCGCTACTTTAAGTAATTTTAAATATCTCAAAAGGGCAACTCTTTTCTAATGTACATAGTAAGGGATGATTACGACATAATCGAATTATATTAGGTTCCCCCAAAAATATGTAAATATATTTAAATTACAAGTTTAGGGCACTAAAATTTCAATATAAATAAGAATTCAGCATATCATAAAAACAAATTTCAATGCTTTACAGTTTATTGTGCTGGGTGTTTTGACAAATATTTGTTTATTGATGCCCAAAATTAAATAAAATCAACAGAATAAAACATATATTTGACTTTTGTACCATAAAGAGCAGACATAAAAAAAAACCAAATCCCGTTTTTGTTTTATTTGATTTTAGAATTTTCATGTGCCAAAATTTATTTTCGTATGTACGGTTATAGATTTTATGTTGAATCTCAAAAGTGAAAATAAAACCAAAAATGTTTATATGGTTTTTAAATAAATTCTAAATAAAGGATTTTATAGTTGTGGAGATTTGGGATTTCTCGTACATTTCAATAATTTAGAATCAGCATGTTTTAAGGCGACCCAAAAACTTATTTAATGTTATCGTTAAAATTCTAAATTAGGATATAACATTTTTTATGATATCCTCCTAATCATCATTTTGTTTTATTAAATCCCTTCTATTTAATAATGTCAGATGGCTAAATAGTCTTCTATTTCATTTATGTACTATATTTAACATAAATGAATTTTGATCCACAACTATTCAGATTGTAATAGCGATATGTAACTTTCATCCGATTCTAAATTGCTTTCGTTGTTGAATTCAAGGTCAGGTGTAACAGCAACACGTATTTTGCCGATCACCTAACCATTAATTAAAATCAAAATTTCTAAATTTAATTTTTGTATGTTTTAATTTAACAAAAAAAAACAATTGAAAGCTTCGTTTTGAACTGTGTTCGAATATTATGATAAATATTTTCTCGCATAAATGTTCCTTCGGATCCCATATATTCTTGAAATCAAACAAAAAAAGTAACCGGTGACTTTAGCAGGCACAGGGACCCGAATTCTTGTCGTCACCGGTGACTTTAGAGTGAAAGAAAACTTAAATTTTCTCGATTGAATTTCAAGAATATGGGCCCTGGCCCTGTTTTAGCAGGCTAAGTTATTTTTAATTACAGTATTCGAATGTAAAATATTACCTAGAGGGATTTTATGACGAGAAAATATTTATTACAGTATTTGTACTCAGTATTTAAAATGACTTCTGACCAAGGACATTATAAAAGGTCTGAAGTAGTATTCAACTTTCCATTCAGGACCCTAAAACACCTATTACTACTCACTTAGGTCTTGGTCCACCTTAGAATCCAAGGGTAGCTTCAACTAATATCGATGTATGGTTGTTTGTCATAAACGGAATAATATAATATGTCCCGGCGAGGATCGTAAATTCGGTCACTATGGCGTCCGTGCTTCAAATTAAACATATTAATTCAACTGTTTAGGAATTGTAAAAGTTGAACCACCACCACGGAGGAAAAGAGCATGTTAAAACGATTCAAACATCATCCGACACTTTACGAACATAAAACCATGCGGCTTAATCAGAATTGAGCCTATCGTTTTTTTTTTTTTGATGTTCGATAATTTATGTTCTTTGTGGAATGGCATAAGCGGAATTCGCCTCACGTACGCATTTCGCTTCTTCGAGAGTTTTTGGCGCCCTATGCTTATCGTATCAATGGTACTCCGAGAATTACATTTTCCATTACCAAATTTTTTGGTTAAGACTCTGTCTAAGCCGGTTCCTCCTTATCAAAATAGATGGATTGTATTTGATTTTGCAAATTATAAATTTAGCTTAGTATAACATTGTGTAATAAAAAAAAATTTCGAACGGAAGCTGAAAATTGTACTATAGCGGATCAAGTAACTCTAGCAAATATATTTGAAATGTTTTTTCATATTGATAAGAGCCCTAATTATTATGTGAAAAAAGTTGTATTACGTGTAGACAAAAGAAACTAAAGATCCAAATGTAAAGTTTTGTGTGTGTTCACATTTTCTGTGTTCATAAGTCAAATCGCTTAAATCGACAAAAGACAAGAATTATTTTTAATATTCAATCTTTTCTACCTTTCCTCTAACTCCACTAAATTTGACTTAAGTGGTAATGCCTTGTGGCCGAAAGCAAGATCAAATTTAAGCTGTTATGCCATTGATACTACCTTTACACTGTAAATGTTGCCTTGTTGCCTTGGTAGCACACGTAAGAGAAAGTCGTATGTTACCCACAACTCCCTTTTTTTCGTAGCGTACATATTTTAAAAGCTTTATATCAAATTAATTTCATACTTCTGGAGTAGATTGGGTCAAGCCCAATCACATTCCAATCATTGCTTTCGATTAGAATTTATTTATTTTTTTTTTTTTATTGGCATTTCCATCCTACCATAAGAAAATCTGATTCAGAAAATGTTTAAAAAAATCCTTAGAAAGTCGTTTTAGAAACCTAGGACCTAGGGTTAGTTAAGATGATTGTTTTTGTGAATAACAACAATTAGTACCCTAAATTATACATAAATATTTATGGAACAGCTAAATTTTGACAACGTTTATCCAATTTGAATTTTAAATTTCATATCATATGGTATCTATTACCCTTACTCCTTTATTATTATTATTTTAATAATTGTAATGGATATTTTTGAGGATGCTTTTATAAAAATATGTACACTCCTTTGTAGTTGTACATAACAGGTAATCTTTACAATATAGTACACAGTATATAAATTTATACAAAAGATTCATTTGCCTTAAATTAAAATATTTTCCCATTTTTGTTGTTCATTATTTTATATCGGTAAAAAACTAGGTCAAGTATTATATTTTACAGTAGTTTTCGTTCCGTGTGAATAAAACTATTTTTTTTTAGTTGTTTATTTACTATTCATAAATAATATAAATCTCAAAATAAAACTGTATGCTATTATACGTATGCACATGTAGTTCAGGGTAATTTCTTATCAGTATTAATTTATGTTTTATAGCAAAACTATTTACGCCTAAGGTATATTTCGATAAGTTATATTCATTCTATGTACGGTACAGAGACTACAGATATGTCGAATTTATTAAATAGTTATTGATAAAAAGCTTATACTAAGCGAGCTTAAGTGAAATAGATCAGATTTGATACACCAAATAACAAATACGAGTATGAGTGATTTATTCAATCCACTCGCATATGGAAATATAAAATCTAAGCCACTAACTTAAAGAAAGCTGAAATTCGGCTTACTAAAGTAAAAATCTATTAACCCCTAATAATTTTACAAATATCCTAAAACGTTTAAAAATCTTCCCAATGATAATTCCGGTAGGTATTTAAAAAAAATATCCTGACACAGAATAGTTGAATTGACGTAATTAACGAGTTTTCTCAGAAAGTAAATTAGATATTCAGATTATGTAAATGGGAGCTTTGTTTGGTTGGTGGAGATTCTTAATTTACATTTTTTTTCTGTAACGGATCACTTAGCACAGGAATGCTGGATAAAGGACCAAATTGTAACAGGGGTCATGTGATACATCAAATGAAAGGTACTTTTATCACAAAAACAATGGTGTAGATATTTTGTTAGAACAACGTAGCTTTGTGGATTTTATAATTATAACACATATAGCTCCTTACGCCTGAGCAATTCTCATATTTTAAATTTGAGATGTTCTTTTTTTCATTATTGTGTTCCGTATACTTTACTTTTTTTAAATAGATACCTAATCCAACCTACCTACAGATTAAAAATCTTTAGTTGTTATTTCAGCCCAACGTATGGATCTATTAGTTCCAAAATGGATTTGACATTTGTTCTAATATTCTACATTAAGATAGGTAACCCTTAACTATATTTCCATTACACTTCACTACTTCCTATCCACTTCTCTCCCAACCTTATTTTCGAAAAGAAAATATCACAACAAAAATATCGCAGTAAAAATATAGCAGCCAAAATAAATGCTTCACAGAAATCTCGAAAATAAAATCGTCGGAATTAATGTAGCAACAAAAATTGTTGCATACCCATGCATCACAGACCAAAATATTGGGAACACAAATATTGCGTATTAGCATAAATATTTGTGGCTTTGCAAGGGTTTTAGACGGAGAAATAAATGTATTTAAAAAATGTATAAGACAAAATTAAGGAAATCCGTCATAGTTATAATACAAAATTTTACAAAATAAAAAAGATTTGACCCGAATCTAATATTAAATAAAATTATATAATAGCTAGCTGTACACATCGCAAATATTAAAGTGCCAATATTTGCAACTGTCTCAAATATTCAACAAAATCTTCTTACTCTGTATCGTTTTCCCAAATTGGAAAATCCTAATTCCAGCTTAAATTATTGCTAACAACGTAAACGCGATTAAATTTGTGACGAAACATTTGTATGCGATATTTTTTGTAGTGAGAATTTTTGTTTGCGATGACAGTTACATGCGAGAAACATGTGACTTTATATTTCGTCGTAAATTTTTCTGTCTGCGAAGTATTTCTGCTACGATATTTTTTTTTTTGATAGATATTCACCCGTTCCACACAAGCCGCGCTTACGCTGTTGCATTTCTTCGTCTCTTACCACTTTGCACTGTTTTTGCCTATAAACAAAATATAGTTTATCGGCTTTCAAATTTTTGTTGTAATATTTTTAAAGTGAAACTTTTTTAGGCAGGGTTTGATTCGAAAAAAAACAATATTGAAACGAAATTCTGTAACATAAATTTTATATTCGGAAAACAAATCTCGTGGCGAAAATAATTCAACAAACATTTTACATTGCAATACCAAAACAAATTATCCTGAAACAATAGTTGTTTTCCAATCGACCAACCGCAAGCACCCGCTATCAAACCGCTAGTAGATAGGTTTTTGTCCTTGCTACGGTCGATTGGAACGATTAAAATGGATGATATTAGCAAAACATACCCTATAAATCGTATATGTTTTGCAATTGCTGTCAAAATTTTAGTGTGGCGAACAAATAAAAATAAAAATATTTTTTTTATAACAACTTAACCAACGTATTGACAAATGCGATAGAAAAATATTTATTATTGACACAAAAAAATAAATATTTTTGACATAAAAAAACGGTTTACCAAGCGGTTCTACACTCAACCGTCTAGCGGCGAAATTTTGCGTAACTGCTTCTAACTGCTCGTGAAAAATAACAAGAGCAGTTACGAGTAGTTCATTGAGTGAAGACAAAAACCTTTCTACTAGCGGTTTGCTAGCGGGTACTTGCGGTTGGTCGACTGGAAAACAACTAATGCCTCCTAGATTTATATTGAGGTATATTGGCAGAGCCTTCTAGAGTATAGAGCCATAATCTTAATGACGTATTTTTAGAAGCTTTTTTAGTGGTATAACTTTTCACTGATTTCCATAGGAATCCATAGTAAAAATGGTGTTTTTTAGCTTCAAGATTTTCAATGAAAAAAGCAAAAATATTATAAAATGTTTATATAAATGTTTTCTACATGTCTTTAAGAACAATATAGAAGAAGGCCATATTGGTATTAAGTAAATATTAATTGCAGAAATATTAAAATTAAATTATTTCTAAAATATATTTTTTCGAACTGTCATTTTGAAAAATACATCAAAGTTGGCTCTGACAAATTAAAATAATACTTGCTAAATTTATCCGTAGTTTTACTAGTGTACGTAAGATGTCTAAATGGTTACAGAAAAATACGAAAAAAAATTATTTAATCCCAAAATTAACAAACGTTCCTATATTTTGTGAATTTGTTTTGCTTTTCCTACAATTTTTGAACTTGAAATTTCCCCAGGTGGTAATTTTTGGTACGATCATTCCAAATTTTTACGGCCATCACTGCCATCTATGTAATGTATATTGACTTAATGACCAACGAATCGTAGTAAGCTTTTATTTTAATTTGACCAGAATGCTGTTGTTATGAAATTTTTCTAATATTTTGGTTTAAATAAATCAGTTATTACAAGAAAATGAAAACGATTTACTTCAACGACATTCATATATGTTGAAATTCAAACATTTATGAAAGTATTTCAGAAATCATAATTAAGAATTTGTAACGTTTTCATTTAAAAATTTGTCTTAGGAAAAAAAGTGATTTCCCATATCTCTTGTGTGTTTTACTATGAAAAGTTTCGTTTTTTCCTCGTTTCTAATTCCCTTATAAAAGCTCAGATTTTTTGATTATGGCTCTATAAAATACAGGGTGCTCTGATATTGGTCGCAATATCGCTACCTTAGAGTCATACTGTTGTAACTAACATTTTTTCACAAAATGAGTTATATATTGATTTCCACTAACACAACAACGCTCTTTTCAATGCAACTAACAAAAATACTCTATCTCCTTTCGTTTTCAAAATCTATGGGCCAGATGATCTTATCTAACCATTAAAATTTTGAAAATTTACAGCCATATAGTAGTATGTGGCAGATACAACAAAATCGCACATCGTTCGATTTTTTTTTTTTGATAATTTTCAATATAATCGTATATACCACATACAATTAAATGGAATTTAATTTATGGACGTTACTGAAATAACCGTTTTAAAGATACAGTTTCATGTCATCAGATACAACAAAATCGCACATCGTTCGATTTTTTTTTTTTTGATAATTTTCAATATAATCGTATATACCACATACAATTAAATGGAATTTAATTTATGGACGTTACTGAAATAACCGTTTTAAAGATACAGTTTCATGTCATCGTTATTTTGTTATATTTTTTTATTAAATATGCAATAAATTGAAATTGAAAATTAATGAGTTTGTCGAACAGTAATTTTCCATATAGTAATATGTACGCACATACAACTTTCGAATCTTAATTTTTTTTTTGTTTTTGAAGCCATATAATAGTGGCCATAAATTCAAACACATTTTTTTCAATATTTAGAAGTATTTATAAGTGTTCGGTTTTTGAATATTGAACTTTATTCCGATTTTCATTTAGTGTCATAAGTTTAACTTATTACCAGATATCTGATAATAGTAAAATCAATCTTCAAACATTCAAACACCATTTCCTTGGTTTGACCTCTTCTGTAGTTACTACAGTATGGAATTGAGGTAGCGATATGTACAGTTGTGTTCGTAATAATAGCAGCGCATTACCTAGCTTTAATAACTCTAATATTTTTTACTCCTTACTCTTTTCCAAGGTTGGCAATGTTCTAAAAGTTTCTTCTCTCCTCACTTTTTAACAGTATATCATTACTGTTTCTAAAAATGCTTGCAGCAGCAATGCAAGAAACCTAATTTCAAGCGAGGTTTTTAACGAAGAGTTGCAACTTTTTAACTAATTGGTAAGTAAAAATTATTCTCGTTATTCGTAAAGTGCAAAAACCATATTTAACTGGATTTTAAAAAAGTAACGGGTTGATCCAAGCACTGCACGGAAGAAAAGCGAAACCTTATTAAAAAACACTTCGATGTGAAGGAAAATCTTATCGTGAAATATAATAAATTATCTGATGTTCTGCGAAAATGGTCTATAATTCAGTAAAATGGACTGATATGGCTGAAACACGTGGGCCAAAAAGGAAAACAAGTGAGCGTATTGACCGGCAAATCATACAAATGGTAAAGAACGGCTCTCATATCAGGTCAAAAAAGATAAAGAAGAAACTTCAGGTACCTGTAAGTGCGGTGACTATACGGAGGCGCCTACTAGAAGCTAAATTGGCCGCCAGGGGTCCGAGAAAATTACTATTGCTCAGCTTGGGACATGTAGCAAAAACAATACAGTTCGGTAAGGCGCACATCAATTGGCCCCTAGAAAACTGGCAAAATATTTTATGGAGCGATGAAAGTAAAATTGTTCTTTATGGTTCCACAGGCCGCCGACAATATGTGAGGAGACCTCCAAACACTGCCCATGACCCAAAGTACACAGTAAAGACTGTTAAGCACGGTGGTTCAAAGTTGATGGTTTGGGCTTGCTTCTCATACTAAGGTGTTGGGCCGATATATGCTATAACGGGCATCATTGATAAATTTGAATACATTAAAATACTTGAAGACATCATGCTATATCGTATGCTGAGTATGAAATGGCCCTGAAATTGGTGTTTCAACAAGATAACGACCCAAAACACATAAGCAAACAGGCGAAGTCATGGTTTCGGAAGTACAAAATTAATCTTATAGAGTAGCCAACGCAATCACCGGACCTAAATTCCATAGAAAACGTGGGTGCTGATGTCAAAAATAAAGTGAGCAAAGTTAAACCAAAGAATGCCAAGCAATTGTTTGAGGCAGTGCACGAAGCATGAAGTAAAATACCCATTGAGAGATGTCAAAACTTAGTGGACTCTATGAAAAGGAGGTCCGCGGCCGTCATTCGTAATAATGAGCATGCAACTAAATATTGACTGCTTTATTAAAAAACAATACACAAAAGTGGTGCTTGTTAAGTTTTTTTTGATGAATTTTTTAATTATTCCTAAACATTGTTTCGGACTGCTATTTTTGTGAACACCATGAAATGGAATTTTTTATTTAGACCATATCAAATATATTTCATGAATAAATCATAATCAAACTTGCGTTTTTGAAAACTTATACGAGTTTTTTCTTCTTCTGGATAGCGCTGCTATTAATATGAACACAACTGTACATTCATACATAAATACAAAACAAGTAAACTACCCCAGAAAATTAAAGGAAAAAATTTTGTTTTTCAATTTTTTTAGTGTTTTTGTTTTTTGAAGAGCTGTATCTTTTCCAAAAATGGTCGTACCAAAATTAAAAAAAAATGGTCGTACCAAAATGACAAAAAATGGTCATTTGACAAAATACCTAAAAACAATTGACGAGTGGGAAAGTTTAAAAAGCGCCTGTAGTAGCGGGCTTATTAATGTTAATTAATGTAAACAAATTTCCGAAGTAGATACATGGAAATATTGTTCAAACAATTTTAATTTTAATTAATTAAAATTGCAAAGAATTCATCATAAAATGCTACTCATACATAATGTAAAGTACGGTTTTTCTGTATTTGATTGGTTTAGTTCAATTTTAATATTAAAAGTGCCAAAAACCAATGTTCAAAATTGCATAAATTTTATATTAATATAATACATAATTTTGCAGTTTCGTTTGTTTTTATCTTGTTATAAGTATTATGTAATTATAGTGGTAAATATATTTAGTGTAACAAAAATAAAACAAAAACTTGAAAGAAACTTGAACACTATTTTATGGCACTGATGAAATATGGAAAAGGCTTTGTTGTGGGATAGACTTCAACGTTTACAGTGGCTACTAATATCTTGCCAATATTCCCTGTAAATATGAACCATGTCGGTCGTTTTGTATACTACTAAAACGATGCTATACGATGAATATTTAAAAGACGTTAGGTGTATTGAATGAAACAATTAACAAAATAACAAACTGAAGAAACAAAACAAAACGGTTATTTGTGGATTATTTCAAAGCCTACTTGCTTGAACTCTTACTATGCTCTACATATGATAAATAAAATTAAATTTTGATAAAATACTAAGTTTGACTAAAACACTAAGTTATTGCTTTGGTAAAAATGGTTTAGATTTAGGTTTGGATTTCAAATTTCCCAAAGCAACACTAAAATATTTATTTTTGGATTTAATTCAACAAATTCTAGTGGGGTAGGTATTATAACTAAAAATCGGATTTGAATTACGTAAATTCAAAAAACAATTGGATTTAGCTGAAACTTTTTTCTATTTATTCAATGCAATTCTAAATTTTATTTCCCAAAGAAAGGACATTTACAAAACATACTAATTAACTAATATACTATCGCCAGGTTTCACTAAAAAAGCTAATTATGCAATTAAACAATATTTCGGCTTAAGTCAAATTAGATAATTTTTCTAGAGAGTTAGCAAAAGTTGAATATTAAATTCATTTTCCATTATTCCGTGTGCATTACCACTTAAGTTAAATTTAGTGAAATAAGAGGAGAGATAGAAAACGTTGATTATTGAAAATAATTTTTGTATTAAGTCGACTTACGCGATTATGCCTTGTGACATCAGCACATTGATTCTGTAAAAAAATAAGATATTGAGTAAAAGTGAAAACTTGTAACAGGCACAGCTTACTTTTTCAGTTTGCAATATCGAAAAATTGCAGATTCACAACAGTTAGCTTTGCTTTTTACGAGTTTTCACGTTTACACATATCTTATTATTTAGAGAATTACAAATTAAACATAAACTAAACGTGGTTTCACACCAATTCCCTTAGTCGAAAAATTTGTGAACTCTTTGGCCCGCTTTTACAACAACAATAAATATATAAAAATCCGAGAGTATAGCAGTTCTCAGCAGTTTTTGGTACACGTGACAATATAGTACTTTTGTTTATCTTTCACATTTTTATTTATGTCGTATTCATTTTTTTATTTCTGTCGTATTCTATTTACGCTAAAATCTGATCAAATGAAACTGAACTGCAATCAATTTCTACCATGAAGAGTTCAACATTTTCTGATCTCGGTTCCATTTTTGTAAGTCAATAGAACACAAAATTAAAAAAATTTACTTTCTTATGTCGTATTCTATTGAGTCACAAAACCAAATCTAGATCAAAAAATGCTAAAATCTTCATAGTAGAAATTGATTTTCAGTTCAGTTTTTTTGACCTAGATCAGTTTTTGTGCGTCAATAGAATACGACATTATTTTCGCGTCTATTTTTTTAATGTCGTATTCTATTGACGCATAGAAGTGCTTGTAGCCACGACCAAGAAATGCAAGATAGCCTACGTTTTGTTTCAGGTCACTAGGGTTAATAACTTTTGAGAAAATGGCGTTGAAAATCATTTGCAAACCTTCTCATGGGAACCGTTTTGCCTTGGTTTTCCTTTGGAACCGAAACTATAAAAAAATCAGTATAAATTTTAAACTTGTAAACCGAATTTTTGAACTTTTTCAAATTTCAAATAATGTTATCGTGAAATTTGTAAAATCTCGAAGCGTTTGTGATTAAATTAGTTATTTCGTTTAAATAAAATATCAAATAAATTTTTATTGTTTGTTTGCGAATCTAAATTTCATAAAGAGTTTTCAAATTTTGAGATATTTAGATTTACGACCCATTATAGTAGACCGTCTATCGGGTATAGTCAAAACTCATAAATTAAAATACGGCTTCCTGAAACAAAATAAACTGGCCATTGCTACAAACCAAACTCATTAATATGAAATGTTAAATTAGAACAAGGTAAAAATTTCGGGCATTTAATAAAGTTTTTTTATTACAACTGAAAGCTTGATTGACATTAATTTAATAAAAAAATATTTAAGAAAATAAACGGTGTAATGATGTGTCCTAAGTACCTCTCTCACTAAACTAAGATAGCAAAACTTATTCAAAATTGTTCCATTTCGTCAAAATTGAACTTCAAAAGGCTCGAAATTAAATTCCGAATTGAAATTCTACATAGAATAAGGAATCATTAGATTTGCAAAAGAAATTTTCATAATTCAATAATAAAATATTAAAGATAAAAATATCAAAAGTTCTTTAATTGAAAATACATTTTAAAATTTGTCAAATCTAGTTTAAAATTGTAAATTCAATGATTTTTCAATTGATGAGTTCAGTTTCAAAAGTCTGTCACATTATTTAAAGAACCCAAAATAAATTGTAAATTAGCTAACTATTGATTATAGTTATTGATTAAGGTAAAATTGACCAGTGGAAAACAATATTACCTATCAATGTTTGTAAATAATGTACATTGCCTTTACTTTCGTATCTCGAAGAACAAGAACCCAAGAACATCTTCAACCATTTTCAGTAATTTATAACCAAGTAGCCAAATGAATTCCAAACTTATCTTAAATGACAAGTTTTTCCATCCTCCAAATTTATTGTAAGCACATATATCTGTACGTAGTTCCAGAGAGCTTTCAAAATGTTTTAGCCCGAAAATTTTTCGTTTAGTATTTTCTAGAATTTATCTAATTATTTTCTATAGTTTTGTAAACATACAGAAATTTTTAGGTTTAAAAGGATCTACACATTTTTGGATGTCCTTTAGCACCTGTGTCACGGCTGCTTGAATGGCTGAAACGTCATCGTAAAAAGCTCCTTTCATTGCAGTTTTCAGTTTTAGGAATAGAAAATAGTCACACGGTCACACATGATCGAATCAAAAAAATCTGGATCGTTTTCAGCTGTTGAAATGATGTCTTTGCACTGCTCAAAACGAGCGACTTGTTGATCTTCATTTAACTGATGTGGAACAAAACGTGCACAGACCTTTCTTTTACCCAAATCTTCAGTTAATATTGTGTAGATTGTAGCGTAAGATGAATTTAATTCATCTGCCAGCATTCTCACAGTTAAATTTGCATCGATAGCGTATATTTCATGTACTTTTTCCACTAACTCAGCATGATTTGATGCTTTTGGTCGCCCAAGTCTTGGATCATCATTTAAATCGTCACGGCCATTTTTAAATCGTGTAAACCACGTGTAAACTTGAGTACGACTCATACAATCATCACCATAAACTTTTTTTTAACAATTCGTAAGTGTCAGCAAATTTTTTACAGAGTTTAAAACAAAATTTAATATTTGCTCTTTCTTCCGTTATGTTTTTACGACATAACCGCAGAAGAAAGATTAACCAGAATAGACATTGCGTGGATGAAATTTTTTTTTCATCTTACCTTCTTTTTTGGACATTGAAGTATAATTATTTTCGAATATTATGAATTTTTTGAATATTTAATACAAATTATGCTGTCAAAACAAAACTTGTCATATAATTTCACTAACTATACTGTTAAGGATTCTCAATTTTTATTATTTCAAATAAAAACCAGTAAACCAAAGAATACATAACCCAACTTTCTCTTACCTTCGGCAAATCAAGGTCAAAAAAATGAGTCCAAATTTTTCCATACAAAAACAGCGTTATGACTGTTCTGGTTAATCTTTCTTCTGTGACATAACTACAAAAACTACTTTCATTAAAACGTTTGTAATTTTGTAAACTGTCAACCGATTAGCATGAACTTAGCTGCGTTGGAGAAAAGAAGAAACATGTACCTTTCTAACGTTACCAACGTTTAATATGGCGCTTTGTGTTCTATGATTTATATTAAAAGTTCGGTTATTTTTAGATCACATTGTGTAAGTTGAAATTTGAGTGATTCTAAAAAGTTAAATAGGAAAAATTAGTAAAAATGCATCTGTCAGTAATCGCAACTTTGTAGGTACTCGATTTGGGTTTGGGAACTTATTTTGTTGATTGTTAAGTTTCGCGCCTGTTAACATTTTCCACTTGAAACCATTATGCGAACTTCCAGAACTTTCTTAGACGAGTATATATGTATGTAGCTAAAGTGTACCGAATACAAGAGTCTACAAAATAAAGTTAAATTAAATCAACAATAAAAACTTTGTTTATTTTTATTTATTTTATGTATTGTTATTCGAATAATGAAATTCCAGATAATTTTCTTTTTTTTCCCTTCCGTTATTATTCTGCTCTCATGCGAAACCATACACATTAACAAAACCAATGAATAGTAGCAAAACTATGTTACTGCTAGAAAGATAAAAAAACAATTTTCTTACAAATACTTTGTAGAAAAAAGTAGCTTCTTAAGGAAAATCTTTTTTAAATTGATTTGTAGAATAGTAATAAAACAATAACAACAACAACGTTCCGCAGTTGTGCGAGACAGTCTCTTGAATGGATGACTTTATAATACGATTTATTCCATAATCTTATATACAAAGTCGACTAGGTGGTCTATAATTATAAGAACACCTACGGAGGTACACCTACACAAAATTTTTCACAACTGCATCTACGACGAATAGAACAATTAATCCAAAAATAATTATACCAAAATACTATTCCACATAAAACCATAAAATTGTGGCAAATCATAATTATTTTTTACCACAACCAGTCTAATGAAAGTTTTTCGAATTATTAACAACTTTGAGAATAAAATTTTAATTAACGGAGATTTTATTACTTTCAGTCTCCTTAATATTTTATAACTATATTGTGTATAATGTAGCGAAAAAACTTTATTGATACGAACATAATATTGATTATGTGATGAAGAGTGAACAACATTTTCCCCATTAATAAAAAGTTCCAATTAAAAAATGTAGCTTTAGGATTTTTTAAATCGTTTACATACTTATATAGATACCGTATGAGTAAGGAAAACAAATTATATTGCATAAATGAAGGTTTTCTAATTAAACCATACCCTAGAGAGGTTTTATTATATTTTGAGACACTCTGCAATGTTTGAATTCCCTCATTCTGTATCACGATACCATAAATCGTAGAGTTACATATATCCTTCAGCTCTAAACACTATTTTAAATGTATTCCTTTGAAAGGGTGTATGAATATTAAATTGAACTGTTAAGTTAAAATATTCCAATATCTCTAAATTTAGTAAAACAGTTCATTTTCCCCTGAAACAAAACGTTATGGTGCAAATCAATATTTGAGTAAAGGATTTAAATCTGGATGAAAGGCTTTAAAAACGTTCTTCGGGAACAGTAAAATCTGGATTTTAATAAAATGCGGAGGTTCTTAGTGTATATGTATATATGAGGCTCAAATTTGAATCTTGGCTAATATATTAACTACACTTAATAGTAAATGGTAGGATTTTTGGAGATCACCCCCACAACCTCTACGGAAAATTGCGATTAAGATAAGTTGTGGAAGTTTTATAAACGATTCTAGCCAATTTTTTTTAAGAATTTAATTTGTCTGTCTGTAATAAGTTGATTTTTCGGCATTTTTTATAGACAAATATATTAATTGTTCATGGCAATCCCAATATTTTCGATTTGGTAAATCAGAAAAATACAGAGGCCAATCGCTCCTAATATATCTACTGAAAAAAAGTAGAAAAATCATGTGAGAAATCCCTTCCTTCCATAAATTATGATTAATGATAAAATGCAGGAAACTCTACAAGTACTTAGATGCGTTGTATATGTATAGACTTTAGAAAACTTCGGTTTACAAAAAAATAATTCCGTATGCTCCGTATGAATTCCGTATGCTCCGTTTTATTAGACCTGCCAAATTCTATTAAAAAACGGAAAAGTGAACATTTTTGGCCTTTTGAAAAAAAAAATATTTTATTTTTTATTTATAACAAGTGAACACAACTTAAAAATATTCTGGGAACAGGCAAATCATTTCGCTCTTGTTTTGTGAAATGGACGGTGTAGAGCGGAAAAAAATCGAACGAAGCAGAACGAATGCATTTAAACAAAACAAGAACATAACAGTACCTTAACATACATATACCTGACAAGTTCATTTTGAATATTATTTTAATAATAAAAATATAAATTGATTTGCGATATAACGATTCATAGGTCCGTATTTTTGAAACTCCCCGAAAAAAGCCACCGGTGAATTTAGTATATAAAGCAATTTAAATTGTCGACCACAAAATTATGGGTGACTTTTTTCTGGTGGATTTCAAGAATTTCGCCCCTGATAAAGTGAAGTGAAAAACTTAATTTGATGTGAACAAAGCAAAAATCAGAGTTCATTGTTTTTCGTATTGTGCCTACTTTGAAACAAAAAGCATTTCAGATGACAAAGACAATAATCCTATCCCCTCCTGTACCTTTCACTTATTTGATTTCAATAAACATAAAGGGCTGAAACCTCTCGTGGTGATCAAAACCTCGGTCCTGAAAATTAACTCAACTCGCAAATTAATTCCTAACTGAACCTCTTAACTCAATTTTCAGTTTAACCTCCAACTCAATTTACAACTCAACTCTCAACTAAGATAACTCAACCCTCAACCCAGTCACCAATTCAACTAAAAAACATTAAAATCAACCCTTAACCTAATAACAATCTCAACACCTAACTCAATCCACAAATCAGTCAATAAATAATTCCCAAACCGAATCCCTCACTCAAGTCACATGCAAGCTAACTCAACCCCAACTCAACGTCAACGAACTTAATTTGAACCAAATCTCGACTCTTTACTCAACTGCGCACTCAGCGGTCAACTTAATCCGGAAATCAACCCGATTCGAAAGCTAAATGCGTGTATGAACTCAGTTAAATCTAACCTTCCACTAAATATTCAACTCTACGCAATACTAAGCTCTAAGTACCTCAAACCCTATTCAAACGTAGCTCGACTTCAACTCAACTCAAAATTCAATCTTAAACTCAACCATAGCTTAATCCCAAATCAACTTCGAACTAAATATTCAAATCAAACCCTAAAACAACATGGTTCTAAAACTACGCGTACATGAACTCCACCTCAACCTTTAAATAAATCTCCAACTCAACTTCCCTTTTCTCAATCCCAACTCAACACCCTACTCGATAAAAACCCCCAGTCAAGCTAACTTCCAACTTAAATCTCAACTTAACCCCAAAATAAATCCCCAATTGAACGGTTGAATGAACCCCAACTCAACCAAAACCCAACCCCAACTTGACTACAAATTAAGTCTACAACTCAACGCCTAACTCAACCCCTACTCAATGCGCAACTCTCACTCAATGAACCTCAGCTTAAGCTTAACCCACTCCTAACGCCCAAATCAGCTTGGTCTTAGAAACTACATGCGTTCATGAACTCGACTCAACCTAACTCTAATTTAAACGTCAAATAAACTCACAAACAAATCCCCAGCTGAAAAGCTCACTAAAACCAAGCCCAACCTCAGCTCAATTCCAACTAAACCCGTAAATGGTACTCAACACAGCCCTTAACTCAACCACAAATTCAATGTCCCACCCAATCCTCAAACCAGCATATATAAAAAATTGGCCAACTGCTCACAAAACCGTAATCCAACCACAATTATACTCTAGATAACTTTAATTTAATCCGCAAATTGACCCAACGCCATAAAGTAGTATATAAAGGATCCCCTTGTTGTACAGGTTCCAAACGCTTTTCAATTCTCCGCCTGGACCATAAAAACAGATTGGCGAAAAAAATCAAAATCGGACAAGCTATTCTTGAGATACGATGGGTATAAATATCCAGACATCCAGACGTCCAGACAGATAGACGGACATTTTTTTTTTTTGCTTTTTCGGACTCGTGGACTTTTCAAACATCGAGAAAAGTGGCTTTGGGACAACAAAATGTTTGATTATTTTTGACAGGTTGTCAATACTTTAGGCTTTTTGGACCAAAGAAGTCGAATTAACGTAATTTAAGTACGAAACCGTGGGACTATCAAGGCCGGCTAGGTGGATCCAACTAAACACAACTCCAAAGTTGCGTTTTATTTAGGGTTTCCACGGCTCATTCGAGCACATCTGGTCTGATCACTCACATCAGAACCATCCATAATATAATTATCAAAAATACGAAAGTAGATGAAACAACTGTTGCAGAAGTTCCGAAAAAGCAAATGAAACTAGACGGATTCTTAAAACGCGAAGAATTGCTAGAGAAATGTGCCGCTAAGAACGGTATGTCTTTAAAAACGATTACAAAATCCGATGCAATACGCGAGTTTATTCAAAAGCGTGGTTTCCTAATGCCGAAAAATTAAACTACAGTCGCAAAACTAATAATCCCGTCCTACGAGATCAAAAAGGAAGAGCTGTTTGACAAAATTTCTGTTTTGAAAAAATGTGGTGAAAAGTACAACGTAACAGTTGATGAATGGACCGACATCACCTTTAACGAGTATTTAAATGTAACTCTGCACAATAAAGTTGCGTATAGATTGGGTCTGGTTAAAATTGACGGTTCCTGTGAGGCTTTCACAACCGAAGAATAAGTCAAACAAAAATTGATTGTAACCGATGTTCTCTACAAAAAATCACGTACCTGCGATAGCTAAACATGTTCGGGCGACAAATCAGATGAAGATGCTAAGGAAGGCGATGAAGCGAACGATTCCGATAAAGATGATGACTCAGAATCAGATTGTAATCACAATGATTACACAATGAATTTTAATGATATCATAGAGAAAACTGCAGCAACAGAGCTTTTCTACGGAACATCAAGTCTGTATTGAACAATTCGCGTAAACTAATTAAGTTTTTCAAATTATTGTCAACCATTATATTGCAAAGGCATGTTTCGAACAAGAAAATAAAAAATTGATGCTAAAGCTTGACGTCAAAACTCGGTGGATCTCGTTGGTTCCAAAACGCACTCTCGGACATCGGAACAAATAATTTTTATGAGGAAGTCGATTTTAAAGTTTTAGAAGATATTTTGAAAGTGTTAAAACCCATTGAATTAGCTGTTAAAGAGCTAGGTAAGGATAACTCAACAATTTTAACCAGTGAAGGTGTTCACGAGTTTTTCTTCAAAAATCTTTCTGAGCAAACGACTAATTTAAGTATAACGATGCTGGATTCACTCAGAAAGCGATGTGATGAGCGACGTATTAAAGATTTAGTATCGTTAATGAGATATTTACAAAACTCAAATTCAAATATGTCACAAAATGATGATGGCTTCAAATATTCATCAAATTCAGCAAGAATTCAATATGCCAAAAATATAATCAAACAGAATTTTGCCAAAATATCGGATAGTGTTGATGTCGAATCATTAGATGAAGAAGTTACTGATGCTGAAGAATCCAATAATAACCTGGCGACACAACAACCAAAGAATAGTAGTTCTGATTCATTTTCAGAAATTCAAAAGGAGTTTAAGCTATTTGAAGCAAGTGGAGTTCGAACATCGAACTTAAATAAGATTGATGCCGCTCTAAAAACAATTCAGCCCACGCCGACATCCAGCGAAAGGACGTTTTCTAATTTACGTAATGAAAAACGAAAAATTGATTTGTAAAATGTTTTAATTGAGTTTTCTAATGTTTTTGCTAAATTTTTAAGATGTTTCTTACTAACAACGCGCAATACCGGTTTATACCGGTATTCAAAAATTTTGAATACCGAAAACCGGTATTAGAATTTTCCGGTATTATGGAAACTTTAGTTGTGGTCATTTTAGAAGGATAACTTCGTTGGGTCTCAGCTAATTTGAACATTAAAGGTGTCGACCGAACGAGCTTAAAGCGATCTAATAAATAAAGGTAAAACATGAATGGCACAGAAAAATATCAGAACGAAGCTGAACTGTTATTCAGGGCCAGCGATCTACTAAATAAAAGCAGCAAGTCAATATGCTGAATCCCTAACCTTATTTAAAGTTATAGGTAAGAAAATGTGCACCAAATATTGAGCAAGGGCAGAATTGAAAGCCAACACAAGAGAAGAAACAATAAAGTAGAGTACAAGACTTAGCTGAATGTATAGAAAAGAGCGAGTTAGATAAGCTACTCGTACGTGGCTGTTTTCTTTCGCTACGTTTAGTTCGCCTGAGTAAATAAAACATGTCTTGCTGTTTCTGTGTTTCCCATACATGCTTCTGGGTGTCGCTCGTTTGTTTCTTTCGCCAATTTGTTAGGGAAAAAATTCCAAGTCTGTGTTTTTGTTCCGACGTCTAAATCAAGTTTACTGTGGTAACAATTTAAACGTTTTCTTCTTTGACTGCAACATCTCGGAGGAATTTCTAACTTTAGGTAATAATCTAGGAGCACACCAAAAAATGTTTTTGTCAATTTCGACATTTCCATGTTTCTAACCCATATTTTTGGCAGAAATATACAATTTCTTATTCTTACCGAAAACGAATTTACTAACTCCACTCTCAATTGAAACGAAGGCTGTCCGTCAAATTTTACAAAGCACATTGAGTCCGATCGTCAAAAAGCCAGCCAGAATTCGTAAAGTCAAGTAATTGAGCTGAAATTCCCTGCTCGAAGGTTTTTGGTCGCTGATCACGAATCTTTAGTAATACTTACAAAGTTTCACACCTTCATCCCCTTACTAAACCCTTATTCGTCAAATAACCTAAATTTTATGAAATTTTGATTTCTTTCTCGTTCTGTTAATTAACATGTGGATAAAAATCTAGGGCAGCTAGGAGCAGCTGATTTTTATTTTTTATTTTTATTTTTATATTTATTGTTTAAAATACTAATATTTTAAAACGTATTATTATATTCTACTCACCTAGGAGTAATGTTTTTGAACTTCTTTTATTAAGTAATTTAACATAACGATTTCAGCTTGAGCGAAGCTACATTGCAACTAAAATTCTAGAGCAGGTAAAGATAGTTCGACCCTCTTATAAGCGTTTTAGGATCCTTAGGGTACTTTTTTTACTGTTGGCCAGCTTTTGCCCGATTTAACCAGAAACCACTGATAAAATGAAAAATTTTCAGACGAGAGATTTTATTTATTACTTATTTAAACGTGTACAAAACATAACTTCTACGTTTATAATTAAATTTTATTAATTTTATTACTTTATGTTTAAAATATTAACGCAATACCTGTCAACCTTTATAACTTGTTTCTTAGACAGTTTCTTCTTCAATTTATTTATTTATTTAAACGTATACGTACAAGATGATTTGTTTACGTTTAAAATCTAATAAGCAAGAAAAGTATAAAAATGAAAATTAAAAATTATGAAAAAAAAATAACGAGACATTTAAAATATACTGATATTAAATAAATAAATAAATAAGTAAATTTTCTCCTGTCACTTTTCTGCTATATTACTCTTATAACAAGGGGAGGGTTGGGGAGGGGAGGAAGGCGCCAACCGAATTATCAAAAGAAATTTGTTGTTTGCTTTTTATGATTAAATTATAGAATTTTTCATATCTCAAGAAAATTCACTGAACCTACTCGTATATACTCTTATTATATTTCCTTTGTCGAATTATCCTTGCTTATGTTGTATTTGTTTGTTTTGATATTTTGGATATACTTGCGGGAATGTTATGATGGTAGTTACGAGCTTAGCCAACCAAATTTTAATTTAAGATAATGGTTTGGTTTGTAGGTATATTTGGTTTCGTTTAATCAGTATAATACAAATGATGTAGCATTTAGATAGGAACTTTGATCTGTGATTTTCAGATTAAATAGGGTTTCATTTTGCCTTACTGAACTCCTTATTTGGTATTTTTCATCTTTCTTTGGTAAATATTTATTTTATTTTTAAATATTTTGAGTATGTTTGACTTCCGAAATTACATATTTAATCTCTAATTATTTAGCAATCGTACAAACATTTATGTATAATGTGGTATAAGGATCGAAGTGCATACCTTAATAGTAAACTTCTCATTATGTTTCAAATTCGACTCAAACCCAAAAATAGAATCAGTCGTAATCACTGACTTAAATAAGTTAACTATCGCTCACTGCAATAGGATCAGCTTTTTCTAACCAAATTGATTTAAATTTAGGTTTTTTCTCATATGAATTAAATAATTCAACTGGTTGTTAGCTGGCAATCCATTCTATAAAGGGCCTGAGCCTTACACAAAACTCGATAGTAAACTTTTTTCAACGAAATCTAAACTGAAAGCAAACGTTAGTCAAAGGTTGCACATTTGTGTGATCTGTAAGAATTCTGTGTAAAACTTTCTATGCAAATTTTGAGGGCTCTCTAAATACTATATATTAGGACGACGATTTGCATTCATATTTACAGTACGTCAGACATCCTTTAAATAGGTGACGCTTCTTTCCAAGGAGAACCGAAATTCATGATTTTGGAGTTGCGTGATCGAAAGATTCGAGTAATACTTTACATTTAAATTTTATTTCATCGAAATATGTAAAATTTTTGATAAGCCGATTTTTCAAATAACACAATTCCTTTACTAGAATCGTAAGCGCATCTTGTTCCGAAAGTCTTATCGTTTCAAACAACTAGATTTAGATCAATTATATTTGGACGAACCCTAAAATGTGGTTCATCTTCTAAAAGAGTTTCGTGTCGAATGAGTATCGATTCTAGCGTTAGAGACGATCCGTACTAAAGTCTCTATCATTCTATAAGAAGTTAAGAATTTTTAAATAGAATCTCTGTTCTCAAAAGTACAAGATTTCGTAGAATTTTTGGGCTTTCTGAAATTTGATTTTAATAATTTTTATTTACTTGGGAAATGATATTCGCTTGGTGACTTTATATTAAACCAGATATTACATGTCTCGTGGTTTTTAATTTCACCATTTTGTAGTCGTTCGTATTTTAATTTAATGTTTAGGTGAGTTAAGGCATTGTAAGTTTTTTATTTTATCAAAATTATATACAAAAAAAAGGTCGATTACGCATACCGCAATTTTCATATATTTATCTGGTAATCCTTACCAATTGAACTAATTTATGTACCAAAACAAATCTCGACTTAGTCAACAAGACAAAATTCTACTTAATTGAGTTCTACAATGAAATCCATCCCACTAAATTCAAGTCTTAATATAGTAATTTATTTGTTCAAAGTCAAGATTAGATAGATTGTAAGTCAGATTAAGCTTAAAGTAGACCGCCATTTAAAATTTACAAAACGTGACATTTCTTTCTTCGAGGTCGTCTAATTTTTAGAGAAAGAAGAAATGATCCCTCTTGCTACTAAATACTTCCTTAAGACAGACCCAATAATCTCTTCTCGGTTGCTGAAGGTGAAAAGTTCTAACTATTTACTCGTAATCTGCCTCAGACGTAATCTAAAGATATGTAGATTTAGAAGAAAATTTGTTAAACTTGTTTGAAATCAAAGCTTTCGCCATCAGAGGATAACAATTTTAGTGTTTGGGTTAATTTATTTGTAATATATGTACGTTTTGTACTCCAAGTTTACCCCTTTTGCTCATCAAATTTAATTTTTTATAAATCAAATTAAGCATTTAGCAAAACAAATTGAAACTTTTTCAAATCAAGTTTTGATTAGAAAATGTTGAATTTGATTTGTAAAAGGAAGCAATACTGCTAAGCAGATTGCGAAGTACCGTTTCGATGTTCATAAAAATCAAGAAGAAATTATTGAAACTTTCTTCTTAAAAACTGAAAACAATTTCATGTTTCCTTCATAAGGAGTACCTTTGTCTTTAGAAAGGGAATTAATAGATACTTAAGCCAAACCAGTCAGCTACAGTCGATTAGCATTGCAATTTTCCGATCAGTGATGGTGTTTTTTTCGGTTGTTTTTGAAGGAGTTCTCCCGATTTTGGAAATTTCCGTCGCTTCCCGATTTAATACCCACTGTCTCGGATTTCATCTTTGGATCCTTTTAAAAAATTTTTGAGATTATTGGAGGTTAGCTTGGAAATGAGATTTTGAGCCTTAGTTAATGATTCTTTGTTTCGAAACTGTCAGGTTATTCGAGATGTTTCAAAATTATTCGAGTGTAGTTCGATGTCACTCTTAGAATAGATACTATCAAATAATGCGAGGCTCGACACTAGGAAGAAATAAGTTTTTATCTAAAAGCTTTACTTACTCATAAGTACAAGAATTATGTTTAGGGCCCAAGAAAAAATTCCTGATTGAAATTTGACAACCAAATTGATTCTTATTTTTTACGCTTCGGACAGTTTAAAACAGAACACATTTAAAGCGTAATTGAGCTTAAGAACGGATCAGCTCAAGTAGAGTAGCTATGTGGCACCTAGTGCTAAATCGTATATAACCTTATATAGAGGTCTCAAAATTCAAAACTTCGCCATACGTTATTATACGTTTATTTATTATTTTAAGCTTTTCTATTGGCTAAAGCTTTTAGCATTCTAAAAGAAATCAAAGATACAGATCAAATTGCAATGTGAATCAAATTTGTAGCCTTTAACTTACTAAATCATAGTTAATATAGAAACCTGCATTTCCTTTAACAAAGGTTAAAGGAACCCCCAGACATCCTTTGGCAGGGAAACATTTTAACTCCAAATTTGAACACTAAGTAGGCTTCAGTAGAAGTGCTATATATACGTCTGCCCAAACCGTCTCCTTAGCAACTGGATGTTCCCAAAATGCACCGAAAACCCGGTTAGCACTGTTTCCTGACTTAGGCATTGTATTGGTAAATAGGCTAAAAACACAATGAGCTGAATGGTGTGTATAGTAGAGAGGTGTGTATAGTAGAGAGGAGTGTATAGTTCCAAACGATAAGTGCCTATTCTTCATAATCAATTTAGGTTCATTTAATTACCAAAATATTAGCTAAACAGCCGACAGAATAAGTGTTCTTAATACCAAAAATGGCATGAGGCTAAGAGGAACCTTAATTATTTCTTTCACCTAAGTCCCAGCAGCAATACTTACTAAAACTATCCATATCTAATAATAAGAAGCAGTTGTTATTAGCACGTAATCGGGCGTTAGATTCCCGAACCAACTAATTAGAAAATTCTTCGTGGTTTTGAACCCTTGTTCAGACCAAGTAAAGCAATCTGCATGCCTCCACTGAGAGAAAAAAAATGTAAAATTGTTAAAAAAACATATGAAATCAATAATTTTTCAATATGAAAAGTGACTATTGACGTTTTCTTTTAAATCATGTACAAAAACTTTTAATTTTACTAAAATTAAACGTTGTTAATTCAATAATATTAGTTATCAAATCATCGGCGAAATGTAGTTAATTCTATTCTTTTGCTTGTAAAATCGTAAGTGATGCATTTTTAATTCAACAATCTTATAAGTCAAATCATTGATGTAACGTTGTTAATAATTTTTATTTATTTTTTAATCATAAGTGAACCACTATTAACTCAACAATTTTTACATTTAAATTATAGGTGTAGCGGTATTAATTTATACTTCTACATAGTAAATTTATATATGAGACATGTTTAACTGAACTTTTTTTCTAGTAAAATTATCGACGAGGCGTTGTTAATTCAAGCAACTGTTAAGTAAAACCGTAGAAGAAACGTTGTTAATTCAACAATCTTGTAAGTAAATTCATAGGTGAAACGTTGTTAATTCAACACACTTTTAAGTAAAATCATAGGTGGAACGTTGTCAATTCAACAAACTTTTAAGTAAAACCGTAGGTGAAACGTTGTTAATCAATCAAACTTTTAAGTAAATTCATAGGTGAAACGATGTCAATTCAACAAACTTGTATGTAAAATCGTTGCGAAAACGTTGTTAATTCAACAATCTTGTAAGTAAATTCATAGGTGAAACGTTGTTAATTCAACAAACTTTTAAGTAAAATCATAGGTGGAACGTTGTCAATTCAACAACCTTTAAAGTAAAATCATTGGTGAAACGTTGTCAATTCAACAAACTTTTAAGTAAAATCATAGGTGAAACGTGGTCAGTTCAATAAACTTTTAAGTAAAACCGTAGATGAAACGTTGTTAATCTAGCAAACTTTAAAGTAAATTCATAGGTGAAACGATGTCCATTCATATATATATATATATATATATATATATATATATATATATATATATATATATATATATATATATATATATATATATATATACATATATATATATATATATATATATATATATATATATATATATATATATATATATTTATATATATATATATATATATATATATATATATATATATATATATATATATATATATATATATATATATATATATATATAAATGAAATTAGATTTTATTAAATTGGATAAAATAAAAAGTTTAATTATTTGTTATTTACTTTTATAGTTTTATTTTCAAATCAATTTTTCTTTATTATGAGGAAAGCCATTTGGAAATATTCCAAACATTATAAATTGTCTATAATTCCAATAGGCATAAAACCTCATATATCATATTTTATATTAACAAAAATAGTAGGCAATTTTATAACAAAAGTTAAAAATACATGCATATGCAATAATGCTATATAATTATACTAAATAAAACTGTGAAAAATATAAAATGTTACATTTTAAATAAACATGAATTAGCATTTCATTATAAAATAATAAATAATTTAATAAGTATAATTAATAAATGAGTAATATTAATTTAAAACCGTATATAATATTAAACTGCATTTTAATTTCAAATTTTAAAAATTATACCAAATTATTTGTTATTTACTTTTATTTAATAAATTTTATTTTGAATTCTGTTTTTGTTCTTTATATTGTGAGGAACGCCATTTGGAAATATTCAAAACAATAATCAGTTTCTATACAGACTTCCAATAGGCATAAAACCTCAGATGTTCTATATTATGTATTTTATATTAATTAAATGTATAGATAATTAATTATTGTAGTAAAAAGCTCAAAATTAGTATAATTAATAAACTAGAATTATTAGTTAATTAAATTGTAATTATTGGTTAATTTGCTTCGTAAATTTAAATTTTAAAAATTAGAAAAAAGAACATTATTTAATTAGTTTACAATAATTTGTTGGCAAGACTTCAATAAAATTTAATGTAAAATTATACATATTCAAAAATAATATAATAGAAAAATGTGAATTTATTTTAATTTTAATTATTATGCATTTAATAAGACAACTCAATCTTATTATTTCTTATTCTAACTTTAAAATATTTACCTTTTAATGTTTAAATATATACATCTAGCAATCGATACAAAAACTTACAAAAAAAAATCTCTAAAATATGTTCAAAAGCTCAAAATCAGTATAATTAATAAATTAGAATTATTAGTTATAAAATTAATTGTAATTATTGGTTAAATTACTTCTTAAATTCAAATTTGGAAAATTAGACAAAATCCCTTACAAAATTAGTTTACAATAATGTGTTGACACGGTTTCATTAAAATTTAATATAAAATTATACATATTCAAAAATAATAATATATAAACATGAAAATTTGTTTTATGCATTTAATAAGACAATTCAATCTGATTATTTCTTATTCTAACTTTAAAACATTTACGTGTAAATATTTCAATATTTACAACATCTAAAAATCGATACAAAATCTTACAAAAAATTATTTCTACAATATGTGTTGCCATTATTAATTTGATATATATGTAGTGGAGGACTCGTAAAGAAATCTATATGTTTTATATAGTATTCCTCCTTTTGATTACCTACTTCGTAGGACTGAAAATGTTCATCAAATTGTTTTATTTCAATTAATTTGCATAATATAAAAATTTGTTTATTTTCGCAGATGAAATTAATTATTCTAAACAACTGCAAAATATTTCCGATTTTAGATGTTAGGTAATATGATTTTTTGTAAATATTTCCTTTATAAACCAGGTTATTACTAATTGAAACAGATTTGCAATTATTAATATCGTTTTCTTTAATTTTGGGATAGTAATATTGAGCTGTCAAATCTAATTTTTCAATCGGTGCAAATTCATATAATGATTTCAATCCACTCTCATAATCTTGCAAGAATTTTGCAAACTGAATACCAGCTTTAACAGATAGTGAATATGCAGGATTCATTCTGGAGGTGATAGAGTTAAAATATATTTTTGCAGCTTTATGCTTCGCTTCAAACCGCATACACCATAAATATTTAAGAGGACCACAATTTTTTATAGCAGTAATATAATGTACCAAAAAATGGTATTTTGGTTTAAGTGTAGTATCGTATAAGGATTTATAAAGCATATGATGTTTGCTAATTACATCTTGCAAGTGATTCAATTCTGCAAGCGTGAATGATGGTTTTAAAAGAAGATCAACCATTTCAACTAGTAATACCAATAACTTCCAATGTGAGTTATTTCTAGGAATTAGATCTCCTATTAGAAGAGGAAGAAAATGTATGAAATGAAGACTTTCGCTAGCAGTCATTTTAAGGTTGCAAGAATTTAGTTTATTAGCGTTAATTGGAGGTGATAAGTTACCAATTTCGGTATCCCCATATTGGAAAAGATCTTTCCTGTTATTTAGAATACTTATTGTAATTAAATTCTCAGAAATTAGACCATTTAAAATATTACATATATCATAAACGGCCACTCCCTCGAAAATGTCATGCATTATATCAAAGTATAAATTATCTGTAACATGAAATGACCTTATTTCATTAAAAATACAAAGTGATTTTATACCCGTTTCAGTAAAATTATTAGCTGACAAATCCTTAACATAGTTGTCTTTATTTCTAAAGTACAGAGGTTCTTCACAAGAATCTTCTTGCATATCTTTTTTGGACCGAGTACAAATTCTGCAATATCGCTTGGCATTAAAAGATTGTACGAAGCCTAATATGGTGTTTAATCCTAAATTATCCCCCACTATTAGACCCAAGACAAAATGAACTTTAATATATCCGCTTTGGGTTTTAATTTCTATCCCATTTTCTAATTGTATTAATTCTTTTACCAAATGATGAAATGCAATTTCGTTACCACAAATTTTTAGCCCATTAGTGCTTATAAAGGCTGCGTTAAATATAAATTCGAGTTTTGATAATAAGTATTGCGGCATAGTTGGAAAATTATAATAACATGCACATATAGAATGAGTGTGGCCTCCAAGAGGGTTGTTAATTTGGAAATCGTCAAAATATAGTATGTAAGGTATTACATATTTCGAATTGCATAGTTTCACTTTTAATTTGAACAATTTTCCAGATGCGAAATTTTCTAATAGATTTCCTGTCAAATGCTTTTTCGTATTTTTTAACGTTTCTTCTAAAATACCAGGCAGTTCAAATAAAGTTTTAAATTGAAATGTTAGCGGCATTATATAAATATTACATTTTTTTTCAGTTAATGTAGGATTACCACTCACAATCTTTTGAGATATGACGCTGTTAACTATACATCCTTTCGGATATTCATACAAATTATAGTGTTTTAAAGTTTTAAAAAAAAGATATTCCGTTTGAAAATTTTTAAATGGATCTTTACAGAATTGGATTATTAACATAATGTCATTTTGTTGAACATGATCAATAGTTAATCTTTCCAGCTGAATTGCAATAGAAGAAAGCAGATCAGAAATCATATTTTGAATTTTAACCACTAAGTTTCTTGGCATTGAATTTTGGGCATATAATTTTAGTGATAATAGTAATGATTTTTTTACTAATATTTTAATATTTTGTTCTGTATCTGAAGATGCATCTGGATCAGGAGTACGACGATCACAAAGTAATTCTTTTAGAACACTTACGTTACAAATTTGTGTCGATTCTGCAGGTACTTCACAGCTACTTGATTTTAAACCAGCATGAAAATGTTCATCGAATTTGTGTGTGTTTTCCAAATGACGGCGCAAATTTCTAAAGCCACAAAATTTTTGGTTGCAATCTAGTTGTTTACATTGTAGTTCGTTTCTTGATGAAAGCAAATGTATAATTTTGAAATGATCGATGAGCGTACGTGTTGCAGAAAATCCTTCCAAACACAAAAAACATTTAAACATTTTAAAAAATAGTTGGCGTCGAAATGTTAAAGTATAGAAACCAAACAATCTGAAAATAAAAAATAAATCAATTAATTTCTAATTCGTTTTCAAAATAATCGTCAATTTTACCTTGATAAATCTTTGAAAAATTAATAACTCTGCAAGTGATTCACAGCTACTTCATTTTATTCTAACATGAAAATGCTCATCAGATTTGTGTGTGCTATCTACGTGTTGCAGCAAACTCTTCCAAACTGCAAATAAAAAAAAAGAACAATTCTAATTCGTATTAAAATGTATGCCAAACATTTGAAGCAAACATATGAAAGTATGTAGAAACCAACAATCTAAAAAGAAAAAGAAAAAAAAAACACTTAATTTCTAATGCATATTTAAAATAATGGTTAATTTTACCTTGATAAATCTTTGAGGAATTAATAACTAAATAAATGTTTTAATATGTATACGACTCTGCAGGTGTCTCACAGCTACTTCATTTTATTCTAACATGAAAATGCTCATTTGATTTGTGTGTGTTTCCAAATGACGAGGCAAATCCCAAAAACCACAAAATTTTTGACTGCAATCTAGTTATTTACATTGTAGTTCGTTTCTTGATGAAAGTAAATGTATAATGATGAAAGCAAATTTATAATTCTTAAATGATCGACGAGCGTAAGTTTCTTGGCATTGGATTTTGGGCATATAATTCTAGTGATAATAGTAATGATTTTTTTACTATTGTTTTAATATTTTGTTCTGTGTCTGAAGATGCATCTGGATCAGGAGTACGACGATCACAAAGTAATTCTGTTAAAACACTTGCGTTACAAATTTGTGTCGATTCTGCAGGTACTTTATTTATTTTACATTAATTTTAATTATATGTGGTGCACTCTATTTTGAGCATAAAACTATGTATAATATACAACAATTAAAATAATTATTTTTAATAAAAAATAAAATTTTCAAAGAATAAAAAATAATTGCAACTATTTAACTTGAAAGTCAGAACTACGACTTGGATGAAATCATGTTACAGCTACTGAAATGATCGATGAGCGTAAGTGTTGCAGCAAACTCTTCCAAACACATGAAATATTTAAACATGTTAAAAAACAATCGGCAAATAAAAAAACTAAAAAACAGAAAAATACTAATTCGTACCAAACAATGAACCAAACACATGAAATTATAGAAACCAACAATCTGAAAAAAAAAGAAAAAAACAGAACAATCAATTTATAATCCATATTCAAATAATCGTTAATTTTACCTTGATCAATCTTTGAGAAATCTCAATAACACGGACAGACTTGGACTTTTTATATCAAATTTTGTTTCAATTTCGTAGAAATATTTTTGTATTAAATTCCAAACTCCTATACAAGCTGCGGGATATTTTAAATTTAAGACTTGAAATAGTTTGAAACATGAATCTAAACACTCCAGGAAAGAATTGAATTGGTACAAAATTTTATCAAAATAAACATAAAATTGTGTAATGTTGGTTATATTTCCGCCAACTCCGATTATGAGTGGTTGCAGGGTTATACCAATATTGTAGTATTTATTTGTGATATCTTCAATTTCTTTTTCCAAGTTATTAATAGTAATTAAATGAAGTACGAAGCTTTCCTGTGCATCTAAAATAGAGGCTTTTTTATTAATTTTTGTAATTTTATTCTTAAAGCGTGCCGTCGGGAGAATGACTGAATTCAGCAGCAATGTAATGATCACATCTTCAGAATCTAATAGAGCAAATTTATTTTACAAAAATATTATATTATTAGATAAATTACATTACTTGCCAATATTACTAGCACTATTAATTTTATTGAATATTTGCCGACATGAAGGGTTGTTAATTGACACTGAATAATATTGTTTTAATCTAGTTTTAAAACGATCCCATTTAGAGAATAAACACAGTTTTTTATTTTGGTACAGCAAATTAAAATCAATCTCGATCTGAAAATAATTGAATTAAGTATTCTTAGAGTTATACTACAGCATCTTTGAAATTGTTACCAATTCAGGTGCTTTTGAGTGTTTAAATTTCGGCCAATCCAATAAAAATTCTGCTTTCTCTTTTAATTTTAAATCACGTTGTCGATATTTAAAAGTTTTCTCCCATTTGTTGCAAATATCTTCCCAATCGTTATTTTCTCTTTTTAAAAACGTCTTCAATGCCTCTGAGATAGTCTCGTCGATTTCGTCTTCTCCGTTTATACTTTCAACTTCGGAATTTAAAATATACGATGGTTGTGATAGTTTTTTTCTTTTGGCCTTAATGTTCATATATTTATCGTACAATTTACCCGATGGATTTTTCTTGTTTTGCCTTGGGATGTAATAGTAATCCTGAAGTTACAAAAATTTAAGAATCTCCGTAATACTTTTTAATACTGAGCTATGATCCGTTTACTCGTTTAAAATTCGGATATATTGAAAATTAGGTGATCGTAATTAAATGCTTAAGCATCAATACTTTGAAACTCCAAAATACCGAATTATACGTTTACCTGCACTTCTCTTTCCGTTGGAAATATTTCAATAATTTGGTTTAAAATGTTTAAAAAATCGCACGGTTTTAAATCAATAGTATTCTTGTTGACTTCTTCTATAATAATGTTAATAATTTCTTGACGATGTGTATTTTGCAGAGAGGAATTTTCTTCAAAAAATGTTGTAATAAATTGTCCGTTAATGTTGTTTGCTAAAACGCTTCGTATATCCTAGTTAGTAAAATTGAATTAATTTTTATTAAAATATCGTTCCAGTATTGGACTCTGTTTTGAAGTAGATAAGCACTTCTGTAGCCCTAAGCCTATAAATAAATTTCCAACTATGTAAAATTTACTATTCAGTTTATATTTATCTGACCAATAGTAGGTGATGCAAAATGAGTATAGTATCGAGAGATTTTTCCGGTTAACCGAGAAATTATTATATGTATGTTCAATGAAACAATAACATTGTTATTGCTTTGACCGTAAAACATATTCATTAAACCGGAATACATAGATTGATCTGTTTGTGAAAACAAGATTTTAACTCAACTTTATATGTCTGTGATCACAAATCATTAAAGCTTAAGGTGAGATAACCTCTTTAAAGTATTATATGTATCAAATTCGAAATCTCCAGATTCGATTTCAAATCATAAAAATTTTTATTAATATTTCTGTAATTTCAAACAACCGTAAAAATCATTTATAAAAGCAAGAATTCAAAACATCAAACAATTTTAAAAGACTTTTAATTTTAAATATGTTTTTCTCAAATCGGATAAAATACGTCAGTTTTCTGGTTTGTTATCTGTCAGCAAAATGAAGTATTCCTTGACACTACATCGTTGCTAGGCAACTTACTAAAAACAGTACTGGAAAGTATTCCTTGCCTAGGCAGAGAATACTTTCTAGTACTGATTATCATCTGTTTTTAAGAAATACATGATATAATTTACGCGATTGTTATAATTCTAAGGTAACTTTGATAGTGAAATCTATTGAAAATATAAATTGGAAAATGTTGCGTATTTTAAAGAATATAATGAATAAAATGGATAATCTGATATACTGCCGATTAGAGAAAAAATCGTATGTGCAACTCGTGGGAAAACTATAATTCCCGGACTCTTATGGTTGCTGGAACTCGGCTGACGCCTCGTCCCAGCAAGTTCCATACTCGTCCGGGAATATATCGTTTTTCCTACACGTTACACAATATACTATTTCCTGAAAAATGCGAATTTTAAGTGTCAAATTCTGATTTATGACCACAGATTTATTTATAACTGCAATTCAGGAAAATAAACCTTTTATAATAGGCACTTACTTTTAAAGAGGCTTTAGATTTGTACGTGAGAGAAGCAGAGGAAGTTGAAGTAGAGGGTTCTTGTGAAGTTTTGATTTTATCATCGGTAGATTTCTCCATCCATTCCAAAATTTTTGTTGTGGCCGATAGTGTTTCATCTTCCATATTATACTGTAATAGTTAAAAAATATAGTAAATAATAATCAAATTACGCGAGATGCTTTCCTCTATAATACCTTTGCCTTCCGCCAGATTAATAATTTTTCCCTAAATTCAGCCTGTAAACCCAGAGGCATTATTGTTTTCGAAATATCTTCCTGCGATAAATATTTTAGACTTCGGTACGTAATTTCGGAAGCTACATAATATGTTCATAACAAAATTTAATTTAAGCAATTCGTGTTATAAATTTTTTTAAGTTGCTTTGATTTCAATTATGCTTAGCAAAATGAAATCCACTAAAACTCTATCCGATTTATAACACATACCTATCAAATATGGCATTAATATTTCCAAATCAAACTCGTACAATAATGATTTTAACTGGAAGTTATCTAAGCTCTCTTCATCAGTTTGGCTTTCGAAGCCACCATTGTAAATTAATGGTTGTTGTCCTTCAGGGGTTGGTAATATGGAAATTTCTACCGAATCGGTTAGCTCGTTACTATTTGACATTACTATTTTGTTTATTTCCTGAAATAAATTATATGGTTCCTCCATGATATTACTGTAAGGAGGCTAGCTCCACAATTCTAAATGAAAGAAAAGAAGCCTAGTAATAGTTTCACATTTTAGGTACGTACCTAGTTTGAATACACTTTTCAAAAAATATACGTCTTAAGAAATATACGTCGTGATTTTCTCGACCTTTCCAGTAAATTTTAGCCCCAAAAACTAATAAGAGCTATTATTATTTTACTGGATTACAGAAATTCAACATAATTTTTGAGGTTATATGTGTAATCCAGCAAAATAATTATAGCGCACAATAATCTTCTTTCAATTTGCACATTATGACGTAGTTTGATAAAAATTATAAAAACATTTTTTTTTTAGAAAAATTGAAATATTTTCCCGGGAAAATTACAAAATATACCCGAAAAAAATTGCATGCACTATCGAAAAATTATTGAAATACAATCAAAACAACAAAATCTTTAAAAAAAATTTCACATTTTTAGGTACGTACCTAGTTTGAATACACTTTTCAAAAAATATACGTCTTAAGAAATATACGTCGTAATTTTCTCGACGTATCCAGTAAACTTTAGCCCCAAAAACTAATAAGAGCTATTATTATTTTACTGGATTACAGAAATTCAACATAATTTTTGAGGTTATATGTGTAATCCAGCAAAATAATTATAGCGCACAATAATCTTCTTTCAATTTGCACATTATGACGTAGTTTGATAAAAATTATAAAAACATTTTTTTTTTTAGAAAAATTGAAATATTTTCCCGGGAAAATTACAAAATTTACCCGCAAAAAAATTGCATGCACTATCGAAAAATTATTGAAATACAATCAAAACAACAAAATCTTTAAAAAAAATTTCACATTTTTAGGTACGTACCTAGTTTGAATACACTTTTCAAAAAATATACGTCTTAAGAAATATACGTCGTGATTTTCTCGACGTATCCAGTAAACTTTAGCCCCAAAAACTAATAAGAGCTATTATTATTTTACTGGATTACAGAAATTCAACATAATTTTTGAGGTTATATGTGTAATCCAGCAAAATAATTATAGCGCACAATAATCTTCTTTCAATTTGCACATTATGACGTAGTTTGATAAAAATTATAAAAACATTTTTTTTTTAGAAAAATTGAAATATTTTCCCGGGAAAATTACAAAATATACCCGAAAAAAATTGCATGCACTATCGAAAAATTATTGAAATACAATCAAAACAACAAAATCTTTAAAAAAAATTCACATTTTTAGGTACATAGCTAGTTTGAATACACTTTTCAAAAAATATACGTCTTAAGAAATATACAGTGGCGAGCAAAACTGAGTACATAATTTAAAAATCATTATTAACTTTTAGTTTCTTTTTTATTGATAAACATAATCAATTCAATTTTTTTATAATATGCCTAATTAGACATTAAATAACTATATTACAGAAAAATAAAACACAAAATCCATTTTTAAATTTGAAAAATAACATAATAATCCTTTGAAGCATCATTTATTCAGTTTTGCACGTTTTCAGTTCCGCAAATTTTTGTTGGTTTTGTTAATAAAATCAATATTTTGTCCAGAGCCCTTTATTTTTTATTATTGTTTTAGTCGCCTTGGAATACTTTCTACGAGATTTTCAATTATTTCATGGTCGATTTTTTGCCATTCAGTATTAATTCTATCCCATAATTGACTGACGTCACTTGCTGGTTCTTTGTACTCAGCAAGACGTCGTTTGATAATAGCCCACAAGTTTTCTATTGGGTTAATATCGGGGCTTTGGGCAGGCCACTTTAATGTAGAAAATTGTTGTTGTTCTAACCACTTTGTAACAATTTTAGCGGTGTGTTTTGGGTCCCCATCATGTTGGAAAAGAATTTCTTCAATTGGATACGCACATTCGTCTATAAAAGTGGGTAAATTGGTCTGCAATATTTGAAGGTAATCGTCTTTCTTCATTATACCTTTAATCTTAACCAATGGCCCCACATGCCACCATGTGAAACATCCCCAGACCATTATGCTACCTCCTCCATGCTTTAAAGTTTCTTTAACTTGATATTTTTGTAGTTTTTTTTCGCATGGTCGGTGCCAATAGTAAGCTTTACCATCAGACTGGAATCTATTAATTTTAGTCTCATCCGACCAAATCACACGTTTCCAGTCTTCCACACTCCAATCTTTGTGTCGCTGACAAAATTGTAATCTGTTCTTTCTATTTTTTTCAGATATTGCCGGTTTCTTTTTTTTTATGCCAGATATTAAACCAATCTTTCCCAATGCTCTTCGTGCGGTCCATTCACTCACATGTTTGTTCACGCTTCGTGCAGCCTCCTTGGGCGTTCTAGCCTTTTCAGTTTTCATCAAACGATGCATTAAACGAGCATCAGTATCTGACAAAAGTCTTGGACGCCCTCCTTTACTTTTTTCCACGATCACATTTCTTCTTTTTTGTACTGTACATACAGTTCTTTGGCATACTTTTACCATTTGGGCAATTTTCCTACAAGAATACCCTTGCTGGATCAAGGAAACAATGTTGTCTTCCAAATCCACACTAATTTTCTTCATTTTCAGTTGGATGAAATGTATCAAACTTTTATTTTAAAAAAAAACACAATTAATATTGCCTTTAGATTTACTACTACCAAACAAATAACTAAAAACCTTTGTATTAACCTAGATCGCATAAAACGGTACTTACGGTTTCATTTAAAACAAAATAAAAGGTAAAAACAAAAACAAAGTAGAACGTGCAAAATTGAGTAAATGACGCTTCAAATGATTAATATTTTATTTTTTTAAATTTAAACATGGATTTTTATTTTTTATTTTGTAATGTAATTAGTTAAGGTATAGTTACTCGTAATATAAAAAAATTGAATTGATTATGTTTATCAATAAAAAAAAAACTAGATGTTAAGGATAATTTTTCAATTATGTATTCAGTTTTGCTCGCCACTGTACGTCGTGATATCAGACAAAACATTTTTTTTTTCAACAATATGTGTCTGTGTCGGTACGAGTAGAAACGAAATGGAATGGATAATATAAATATGTACTTTTTAGTACATGTAACAATGTTTTTTTTGTCTGACACGATACGAGTAGGAACTGATAATATAAATCCACCTTTATGCTCCATACACATAGACGCCGTTCGAAGCACCGCTAAAATTAAAATACATGTGGTTTCATATTAGCGAACACATAGACTAGATATATGTATGTGTTCGCTAATACGAAACTACGTGTACGTACATATTTTAATTTTAGCGTCGCTTCGAACGGCATTTATGTGTCTAGGGAATTAAAAAATATATGTCTTACCTGATTTTCTCGACGTATCCAGTAAACTTTAGCCCCAAATAATAATAAGAGCTATTATTATTTTACTGGATTACACAAATCCAACATAATTTTTGAGGTTATATGTGTAAACCAGTAAAATAATTATTAGCGCATAATAATCTTTCCCAATTTCACATTTTTAATGTCGTTTTCGATTGATAAAAAAAAACTAAACACAATGAAAAAGCAAAACTCGCCATTTTTAAGTTTAGATTTTTGTGTTAATCGAAAACGACATTAGATGCCATACTACAAAACTAATTTTTCACTTTTTTACACAAAACTATTTTTCACAAATTCAATTTTTTACATGTAATGTAAATCGACTGACGACTCAATCGAGCGAGCAACACAAACGAACTGATTTATTTCTTTTAATTTTTTTTTTTAAATGCACAGCACAGCACAATACAATAGACAATACAAAGCCAAATTGAAAACGACGAACGACGAATAATAACCACCAATTACACGACATGTTACGAGTATAAAATCGTTATAGATCAAAAGGAAAAAGTTGTAGATTCATTAATAAACAATATTGATTATGTAAGAGAAATACATTCTAGAACAATTCTATTATTTTATGTTTTCGAAAATTGGATTATGATGTTAACAAACCATTTTTAGGCCCTTTACGAAAGTAATTATACTTATTTATTTTAGACATACTTATTTAAATAAATATGTTAGCGAGGTAACTTAAAATAAGTATAGTTCTGTACCTTTCTTACACAAATCAATCTAAAATGAAAACAAAATGATTTTTTTTGTAGATTCGGGGCTACTTCAAAAATTAACTTACTGCTCATCTTTATTATTATTTTAAAGGAATTATATCGCACTGATCGCTTCTAAATTATGTTTTGGTTAACTTAATTCGCTGGGTTAGTATATCATCGACGAATATATTGAAGCGAATTGGGTATTAAATTGAGAACAAAGTTACACGTAAATAATTTTTGTTAATTTTCAATTTTTTTTTTTTTGCTTTTTATTCATAGAAAATTAAAAAATAAAACATTATTATGTTACAATGTTTCTTTCTTTTGTAAGTTAATTTTTGAAGGAGCACCGTAGATTCATAAACTTTTTTTGCCAACATAATTATTTAAATTAGTAAATAAATAAGTATAACTTTCGGAAAGGACCTTAATCATAGATTCAACAATTTAAATACGTCACAGCTTGAAGAATAGGAATTGCTTAAACATAACATTAATTTTCAATTCACAATTTAAGGCTACAATACATTTCTACAAGTAACAGATTATACCGAAAAAATTAATACAATTTTTCAACAAAATTTTTACACTTACAATATAAAAATTTTTAAAAATAAGTTTGAACTTATTAGATCCTTGAAATGTAATCAAAAATTTCTTAACATTGCGATGTGTTCATTAAAGAAAATACATTTGTACATTTGTCAAAAACTGAATCTCTAGTCACAGTTACAAAAGTTCACCGCCTTCATCCCTATTAACAACCCTTATTCGTCAAACAAACTAAATTTTATGAAATTTTGACTTCTTTCTCGTTTGGTCACTTCGCCGAACCATTTTGTATGTGCATAAAAAATCGAGGGCCACCTATACGTGCAGCTGATGAACACGGCAAAACTTTTTTTGAAAACATAACTGATGAATTTCGTACTAAAACGCTTTTTTGTAAACAAGTAAAATTCAATAACAATCAACATATCTCTGATGGTTTTTAAATAAAGAAAACCATTGCCCCATGTCCGAGTTCATAAGCACGATTTATTGGTTTTATATAAAAATTGACTCAATATAATTTTCGGTAATTTTCGGTCATCACTGTATTCCTTTAATAATCTTAAATTGCTTATAACCGATAAAATGATTGTTTATACTAACATATATGTATGTTCAGTCAACGACGATTCGTTTAGTTTTTTGATGTGAAAACATCTTCAGCGGCAGGAGTAAGTAAAAAATTATATAGAAATCATGTTAATATCAGATGATCCCAAAATCAACATCCAATATAGGAGCTTTAACTTCATCCACCAAAGGCCAAATTGAGAGTTTGAACAAATCAGGAGTTTATGATGTAACGTGGTTGGGGCGCTAATTACATTGGAAGAGATTATTGAGTAAATTTTTATAAAAAACCAACAAAGCGTGCTTATGAATTGGGACTTATAGCACAAGTATCGTCTTCTTTATTTAAATTATGTAAAACCATCAGAGGCAGCTGATTGTTATTGAAGTTTATTTGTTTACAAAAAAGCGTTTTAATACGAAATAGACTGACATAATGATTAATTTATTAAAATAAAATAAAAATCAGTGTGGGCGGGAGGGTATATGAATTGATATCGATGGGTAGTTGGAATAATATAGAGCATTTGTGATTAGTTCTAAGTTGCAGAGATCATGCTTACACATCAGGTTGTTATGTTGAAAGATCCAAAGGCAATCTGTATGTCATATACGAGAGGGAAAGTGAAAATTCATTTTTAATCGATTGGTATATCAATATCAACTTTGTATAATTTATCGGATTTTTTGATATAACCTTGTGTGACATCCATCGTTAAAATATTTTTTGTTTTTATTTTGTTGGTGGTATCAATGGGTGGTATTATACATATATCATAGTCAAATAAAGAAATGGTAAACGGAACAGGGACCGACCCTCTTTTTTACGCAATATTCCGAATTGATTTTACAAAACTTCTTATTGATAATTAAGTTATCTCTAAAAAAAAAAATATCAGTTATGTAGTGTAATTTATGGCTCATTTCTCCGACTAGATTAATGAGTATATAAGATTAACAATTTTCTCTATTTCTTTTTACGTTTATACGGTTTTCCAACCCAAAAAACCCTTTAAATTCATTGTACTGAACGTTGAATTATATAGAAAATAAGTTAATTTATAAAAACTGTAAAATCATAAGTAAACAATTTTGATTTATACATGAAACTATTTGAAATATGGAGAATTTTGTTTTTCAAAATTAAGTTTGTTAAATCATATCCTTTGCACGATAAATTCATTAACAAATATTAATGATTTTTTTTAATATCCTACATTAATAGATTAACTATTTTCTTCTATGGTTTTACAAGCCAAAAAAGCATTTAAATTCATTGTGCTGATTGTTGAATTATATAGAAAATAAGTTAATTTATAAAAACTGTAAAATCATAAGTAAACAATTTTGATTTATACATGAAACTATTTAAAATATGTAGAATTTTGGGTTTGATAATTAAGTTTGTTAAATCATAATCGTTGCACGATAAATTCGTTAACAAATATTAATGATTTTTTTAATATTTTACATTAATAGATTAACTATTTTCGTTTACGATTTTACAACCCAATTTTTCTCTCAGTGTCTGTTATGTTAACACTGGCTTTACATTACAACCAAAATACAAAATAAAATTTAATTGATCTTATCGTCCAGCCACCGTAACAGTGATTCCCAACATATTCATTTATATTTATTTATTTATTTATTTATTTATTTATCAAATGACATTTTTATTTTTTTTGGTTTTAATTAATTAAATTAAATAATAGTAAGTTTTACTTAAGTTTATCTAAATACTAATGTTATCTTTAATGAATATATTTAACAAATTTAGAAAATTCTCGTACTTTAATTCTCTTAATTCACCTAAAGTATAAAAATTACTTAGTGAATTATATAGCTTAACTCCATTGTAGGCTAATGATCGTTGGCAAAATGATTTACTATATAGCGGCAATCGAAAATGAGTGTTTCTTGTATTATAGTTGTGAACTTCTCTATTAGTGTAGAGCATTGAATCTAAGTAATTTGGAAGTACTCCGTTTTCACGGCGAAACAACAATCCAAATTAAGCCTTGATTTAGTGTTAATGTTTGCCGTAAAGGTCGGTGGGGGCACTCGAGATGTTCGCTACACATTTAGTAGGTATCGTAATCTCGTGGAATAGATCCAAACAAAAGTCAGCAACTTTTGAGAGTTGACGTTGAAATTTAAAGTTTACATGGAGCGATTATTTTTCGGTTGAAAATGTTGGCTGTAGTGGTTGGCCGAAATTGTAAAATTGTTTAATGCAACTTTAGGAACCCTAACTATTAAAGTAGTGTTGCTAAGGAGTAGATAGAAGTACAATTTGTAGGGCAATTTCTTAAGTCATCGAGAAAATTATCAAAAACTCAAGAATAAAATTTTCTAGAATACCTACAACAGGAGTTAGATTAGGCAGCGGCAATATAGCAAATGCGTTTTCAAATTTTGGGCGGCTGGCTATCCGGCCTTTGGATTGTACACACATGAAAATACTGTAGCCGTCCCATGTTGGTGACAATTATCTTAACAGGCTATTAAACGGGAGCCAAGCCTAAACATGCAAGCAACTTACAATTCAGATGAGACATTTACTAACCTCGACGTCCAGTGGTTAAAAAGTACTCAAGAGAGCAGAATTCGGAAATGTAATAAAGTTTGTTTGCTTTTCTACTTGGGGATAGTGAATATAGTTTAAACCTTGGTTCTTAACATTATTTAAGAAGCCTACCAGGCAGAAAGAGCTAAACTTTAACCAAAATTCATGCCAAAGACGCGCCATAACGTTTATATTACCAAAACTTAGCACATTCGGAATAGATCTAAGTAAATTTATAGTAAAACTGTTACATAAAATTGCCAATCTTTTCCCGAATGTGGATAGTAAATTTATAGTAAATTTCCATGTTGATTTTGCTGTTTTTTGCATTTTGGTATATTATATATTTTATTTTGGTACCGTATAAATATGACCAAAAATTAACTTTAAATCAAATTTATTTAAAAACAAAATTCTTCAAAACGAACCCAACCAAAAAAGATTTTAACGTTGTTTACGAAAGTCATCTCAGTAAATTGTTGACCAAATAAATTTTACTATAAATTTACTAATGTCTTTTGTGCTAATTATATTAGGCTCAACATAAAATGTTTATTTACCACAAATGTGAATCTTAGACTTGTAAAAAATAATTCGCGTCGACTATATGAACATTCGGCTGCTATAAAATATTTGGTTTCGGTTAATTTTACACGTGAATTATAAGAAGAATTAAGATACTGTGAATTTGTAACATCAATAACAGGTAAATTCTTCGGTAAGTTTAATAGAATCGTGTCAAATACGTGATTTTAGGTGTTATACTAACAAAAATTACTTCGCTTTAAGTATAAATATCGCATTAAGTTTAAAAAGTTTAAAGTAGTAACTTTAAAATGATGCAGTCGTGTTTGGGACGCATTGCCTTTTATGTTAACCATCAGGGAACATCCTCGATAGTACAATAATTTAGCACGACGTTACAACGACTGAGCAATAACGCTAAAAGTTATGTTTTTTCCACAATTTTCTCAAAAGCAGTTCACAAGCCTTAAAAAGCCTTAAATGATGGTCAAAAAGTGTTAAAAACTATCGAAAAGTGTCAAAACTGTCATAAACTGTGTATTACAAAACAGTGGAAACAAACTATTCTTATTGTTTCATGAGCAAGTTTTTCAAATATTCCGGCAAATTGTGAAACTGTTCTAACTGTTGAAACTGTTCTGAACGTAAATGAATATAAAAATGTGCAACCACAATTCAATCCAATTTTTCCTTGCTGTCCAAAAGTCCTGTCAGAAAGAGTCAAAATTAGAGGTTTTGAAAGGATCTAGTCTAGTATTTATAGTTTTCGACATTACTCATTTCTGGTTGTGTGTTAAATCTTGAAAAAAAAACAATAATTAACACTGTTTACTATCAAACTAGCACTATTTTGCAGTGTTTAAATTCAAATTTTATTATTTCGATATTTTGTGTTTTTTCATTCTTTTTCGAGGTTGTATATCAGCTTGTTTCCATGTAAGGTTCAAACTGGCTTGAGTTGGGGTTGGTGTTCATGGAAACGAGGTTGGAGTTAGGTTTTCGTTAAATCAGTTTGAACTCAACGAAGCTAGTGGAATTGAGTAGAGTTGAAAACCAAAATGGCGCAAAAAATATACATAAGGGATTTTTATTGTTACCACCATAAAAAAATGTTACTATAATTGAATACAACAAAAAAATATTAACAAAAAATTAAAAACGCAATACAAAAGTCAAAAGTGTATTTATAATGTAGTTTGCTATAACACTTTCTACTCAACCTAACTCACTTCCATGGGAACAATCGACGCCATTTTGAAATTTAACGAAAACCTAATTTCAATCCAACCTAACTCAACCTGGTTCATGGAAACATGATATATGTTACTAATGATTTATTGTTTCTTTTCTTTCAAAACGAAATTACACGATCACTATTTCACTCTTTTTTTTATATGTAGATTTCATTTTTATCTCTGTCTATTTTTGGGAAAGGAAAGAAAATAACAAAAATTTGTTTCCTTTCCTTCGAACGGATAAAAATTGCAAAACGAAATTCGCTCCCAAAAAAAGAGAGATATTCAATTTATAATTGCTGCTTTCATTTAAGGAATTAAAAATCTTAGATATTTTTCGGTTTAATTTTTTGTTTATTTATTCAGTTAAAGAAATATTTCAAATTTGAAGATTCACATAAAAAAATAACTTAACCGTAAAACACAAAGTTGGAAAAAGAACGTTAAGAGTAATAATAATTAAAAGACTTAGTTTAATAATAAAAAGGTTTTTAACATTAACATTCATCTTCACATTCAAATTGTGAATTTCACTTCACAAGTAATATCTCGTTGATTGAATCCGCTGTTAATTTGTTCCTTTGATCAGATAATAATACTTTCAACGAAGAAAAGCATCGTTCTACGCTGCATTGTGTTGCTGGAACAGCATGAACAATTTTTGCTAGTTTACTTAAATATGGCAAATTCTTCCTTTTTAACCATCCAGTAATCTAAGATATTGATATTAGTGTCAAGTGGTTGAGGATTATAGTTTTGAATTTGGGTAAAAGCTTCTTCAGTTTGACTATTGCTATTTGGGTTTGAAATATTTTCGTTATGCTGCGCGATATAAGCATTCATCAAAATATTTAAATCAAGGGCTGATGAATCTGATGTAGAAGGACACAGTGATGTTGTTGAAATTCGTGTTAAGCTTAAAGATGTTTCCTGTTGTATCTCGAGCAAGTGATTCTGATGTTCGTATAGGCGTTTAAGATGGACTATGCTTTGTTCTTTGTTCGGTTTTGACATTGTGCAATGAAAACGTGGATCTAAAAACATTGCTGCTGCTACTACATTATTATTTATTAAATTTGTTTCTCGTCTTTTAATTTTTCCGATTAGAAAATAATATGTTCTACACTAATTTTTAATTCTAGCCAACATTTGAACAAATCTCCCATGCACAGTTGCTCCCGTTGTAATTGTAATGCTATATTTTTTATCGGGTTGAAAACTATAATAAATTCCGTAGCAAAGCTCCAAAGATCGTCATGAATATTTAATTCGGAATAAATATGTTTATAGTTAAGACCATATTGTTTAAATTCAAGTATCCGCTCAATCATATAATAGGTTGAATTCCACCTAGTTGCGTTGTTTATAATTAGTTGGCGTAAATTTTGTTGAATTAAAATATTACGGTGAGTTGGAGTTCGTAATTAAATTGCAAGATTTCTAAATTCTTCAATTTTATTTTTCACGCTTGTTTGGTCTTTTAAAAAATCATGCACTGCTAGTTGAACGATGTGGACCGCACATTTGATTGTATTTACCAATATTTCCGATTTGTTTGTGCTTTGCTGAGTTATATTTTCAACTGATTCACTTAAATTTTCAAAGTTGTTGTTTCCTTCGTATGATTCTTCATTCTTCACTGTCGGTGTCGGAAGAAAAAACGTCAAAGTCCTTATTAATCAGGCGGGCTGCTTTCAACATATTTCTGAATAAATTTGTTCTATTTTTAAATCGTAAGATGCCAATGTATTTAAAATTACTTCTTTTATGTATTCGGATGTGTGACGTTTAGTTAATTCCACCAATGCTATTGTTTTTATTATTATTAAATTCTCTTTGATGTATTGTACATTTATCCCTAGTACTGACTGGTTTAATCTTGTTGCTTCATCGATTTTAAGTGAAAACATTGTGTGCTGTAAATCCTGTTTAATGGATGATACTATTTTTAATGATTCTAACGATATTTCCTTTTTTACTGTGTCAGAGTTGATAGTTATGTATATTCAAGGCTGATGTAATTGGTCCAATAATTTGTCGGAAATTATGCGAATTGAAAAGTTTGTAAGTGCAGCCGTTAGCAATCATTCCAACACATGCTTGCTTAAATTCTTGTTTATTAATTTTAATTTTAACTGTTTCTTTTTTGATTTTTCTATTTTTTGTTGCTTCAATAACTTCAAGCTGGTATTCCGTAAAAACATCTTTGTGTTTTAATTTTAAATGACGTCGCAAGTTTGATATTTGGTTATTTGAAATTTTCGTTTCGCCATTTATCACATTACAAATTTGTTCTTTGGTTTCTAAATTTAATGTACCGAATCGGATCGATTTGTTTTCTACCCATTATTAAAAATACATAAGCTTACTTACGAAATTGAAAAAATAAAGATTTTTATCTATAGGTAACTAATTTTTTAAATAATTTATTTGTAACTAATATGTATTATAGTGAGAAATGACAATATACCAAAAACAATAGTTATTTATGGTACTAGTGAGCAAAACGATATATTATCCATGATGGATAAGTTCGTCCCACGAGGCGATAGCCGAGTGGGACATTATCCCGAGTGGATAATATCTCTTTGCTCACGAGTGGCATTTACGTTTTATTCACTTTTGTTGAAATAAATTTCGTAAACTAATAATAAATACAATTAAATTGGAGCATTGGAGCATTGAATTTTGAAATACATTTTATCATAGTGACCGTTCTTTAAATTGTCATGGTGTACTTTAACTAATTTTTGAAATATAGTTTTTCGTTCAATTTGACTATGAATAATTTTCCAATGACTACTCAACCTTTTGTTATACCAAATATAACTCACGTTGCCCTTAGCAGCGTGGGTTATACAATAACAATGGGTTATTTTACATTTTCTTTATTTGAAATCAGCATAGTTATCGGCTATTAATTATATATAAAAAGTGGATAAAAGTTTTTTTTTTGTTTTTTTTCCCTAATTATAATATACCAATATTGCTTTCCTGCTTATATTTATGCATTTCTAATATATAAGAGGAAAGAGTTCAACTAAAAAATAAATTCAAATCGTCGTTTGAGAGAGATAGTGAAATAATTTCCGGAAACATACATAATGAGAGAAAGAATTAAAAATATTTTATTGAGAGTGAAATGAAAACAAAATAAAATAAAAATTATATCCGACGAAACATATTTTATTTTTTGGATTTGTCTCCCAAAGAATAGAGAAAGGAAAGAAAAATGAATTTGTACACTGCTATTATGACTTCATTCTGGCCCCCACCAAAAATAATAGTTGGCAACACTGATCAAATGATGTATAAGGCTGTGTTTCAAACGAATAAAAATCCGCATAAAAAGTTAAAAAGTTAAATTTTTTACATTTTATTCACCACAAAAATTTTAACTGGTCACGGACCAAATGTTAAAAATTGGTAGCTTGTAGTTTGCTTTTCTCTACGCAAAACAAAAATAAAACACGAAAACGTCACATTTTTAACCAGTTTCATTTGAAACACCAAAACGATTGAAAAATGAGGAAAATTTCATTACCACAGTTAAAAAATTTAACTTTTTTCCTGATTGAAACACAGCCTAAGCCGATTTTATTTTTTAAAGCACACGAAAAACATTGTCGATATATTTTTCGACTAAAATTGCAGAACTCAATATTTTCAAAAAAAAAAAAACATTTGAAAGATTGTTCATTTTCCAAAATTACAAATTAACGGAAATTTAAAAATTTGCTTTATTTGAATAAAACGCTCAGCCTCTGTGCATACTATTAGTTTACGGGGAAAGACGAAATTGTTTTTCCTCCCAGCTTTGAATATGAGAATGACCTGCATTCAGATTTATCCGCTTATTTTCCTGAATTTAAACTAAATTCTTTATATTAATTGTGGTGCTCATTAAAGAACTGTAGTATAACTTAAATGCTACAGTTATTTTCAAGTTTATATACCTCTTTTATTACAAATGCTGCGTGTTTCGCCAACAAAACAGTATGCAATTTAAAAAAAAAGTGCCAAGCGCCATTTTTTTCCTTTTTGGTCAATATCGACTCCACAATACACCAGAATTCATCCCTAAGTGGAAATTTGGTTGTACCGGAACCCTTCATTTAAAAATATTAAAAAATCAAAAATTGTTTAAAGCCCACCGTGGCCGATGATCCTTTAAGAAAATCCAAATAATTAAAGAGACAATGCCAAAATATTTTTTTTAATAACTCTCAAAAACAAAATTTCTACAGTAATAATCCGACACTATTTAAAATTCATAAAATATTCAGTTTTTTTTTTTTTTTTTTTTTTAATTTCCTGTACGAAATTAGATTTTTCTAAAACACTAAACAGAACAACAAAAAATTTATAGAAATTATTAAAACTACGAAAATCGAAATATAAAATCTAGAACACATTTTGTAAGTCAAGAAAAAATAAATTTCGTTTATTTATATGATTTAGTTATTTATTTTTATATTTGGCATGTGTTTCATTCGTTTTTTTTTTTTTTTTTTAATTAACATTATTATAATTTTATTTGTATTTATTGATTTATTTTAAAAGAAAATTTGGTTTTGATAAATAAACATAGCTTAACATTAAGAAAATTAAATAATTTTGTTACAGGTGGGTTTTTTTCAACTTAAGCTCAAAATTAGGTTCTTTATTTTTTATATAAGAAGTACAAGTAGATAAAGTTATTTTAATTAAATTGACGGAAATAGAGTATAAATTTAATTTCTGAATATAAAGTTATTTACTTGTCGTACGATTGTATAATATATCAGGTAGTTGTGGCTGATGTAATATGTAATAAAAGAAGATACCATTTACATACATATACTTTATGTAAGACGAACAATGTATAAATCGCGATTTATTATTTTATTGGATTTAGTATTTGGGTGGGGAAAAAAAAGAAATTTTTTTATAATATACGGCAAGTAATTTCATTTTGTGCCGCTTCTCTGATGAAAGTCCTTTTGGTATGAATAAAAAGTAGCATTTGCTACTACTTCGAACAATTATACTAACCGTTTATTGATTGATTGATTGATTTAGTGTGTACGACCAAATTTAAGCAAGTTTCTCGGATACACCATACACCGTTTTACGAATAACAAAATCGAAGGTAGGGAAAGGTGTATTAGTAACAAACAATCAAACCGGTTCCAGGCACCTAAGTAACTGATAGTTAGTAAAGTTGTTAGTAATAAATATAGTAAAATACGTTAGCACAGGACAACACAATTTCTAACTACAGTTCATTTTCTGCTTCTCAGTGTCTCTTAAGGCCAGTTCCAACTAAACAAACAATTTGAATTGTAAATTAAAATTTATAATTAATAAAGAAAATTCCTTCCTTCTATTAATCTGATAAATATTTAAGTTAAATTCGAATTTAATTCCTGAAATAAATTGTAAATTAGTATTTAAGTAGTATAATTAGTTTAAATATATTAAACCATATAATTTTAAATTAAAATTAAAAATCTAGAGTTAATAAGTTCAGCCCGCCACAAAATCCTCGAAACTGAAAAAATTATAAGTTAATTAGGATTAAAAGTGAAATCCTTAAATAACCAATGTAATGCAATTAGAATTTACACATAATACGACATAATACGTATAACCCCTTCAAATTAAAATTAAAATTTAAACCTGTGACTAGAAACCGCCATACTTCTTTTGACTGCTTTTACAATTAATTAATTTAATTCATCATCATGTTCATTAATTAATAACGCTGAAAATTAAAAAATCTATTAAGAGAGAACCAGCCAACATTTAAGACATTTAACGTAACAGTGCGGTATATGGAGTTTACATGTTACTGTCCAGCGAACCTTTAAGAAATGTTCGTTCAGTTTCGTTAAATTGAAGTGTGAACTTAACAGAGCGAAAATTATCGCGCAAAACTGAAGGAAATGTCAAAAATCCAAATTGCCCTTTGTGCAAATCTTCTTGTGGGAGCTCATTGTACATTTTAAGCATAAATTCAAAATTATTTATTTATGTTCATGTAGGTAAATTGAAAACCGAATTATTAAAGACTTTATAAATTGTAACATCAAATTATTTATTTTCAAATTTATTTATTTTCGTTTTTTTTCTTACGCCACAAGATCTGTCTTTTATTATTTATGTTTATGTCCTTTAAGAATTTAAGGCTTTTTAATAATTGAAATAACTTTCGGAGTTCCTCCAATTCCATCGCCACTTCAAAATTCTACACAAATTTTTAAAAATATTAATACGAGCTACCGTCACCATCAAAGCAATTGACAAGTTGTGTTACAGTTTCGCTAGCCAATCTGTCAAATTTTCCGTAAGAAAAAACTTTCGTTAATTTCTGTTAAATGTCTTAAATGTTCGCTGGTTGGCTCTTTAGTCAGTCATTTCTAAAAAGAATCATCATTAATTCAAATGCAAATTGATTCAGAACTTATAGTACAGTAGTTCAGAGACGACCTAATACACAGTTAAAAAAATATTGCTTATGTAATATAAATTGCATTACATATAGGTCCAGTGGAAGGCTGTATTACAAAATAATACAAAGATTGCATTAAAATAGGATTTTAATACAATTTCCATTAATTTTTAATACAGCAATTACAATAAATTTTAGTTCAACATTCCACTAGAATGTAAGGCAAGTTGTAAAAGAACCGTCAATCACCTGCATTAAAATTTATCAATGACTGCATTAATAAAATATTTTACAAGTATTCAATTTTAAAACAAGTTGCATTAAAAGTTCCGAAAGTTTAGCTCTTTTTTTTCTGGGGTTGGTCATTTGGTCTTTGTTTTTGGTGCCTTGAGGGTCGAAATCTCAAAGAGGAGTTTACTTTAAAAAACCATTTTTTTCCATTGGCGGACCGGTTCGCTTTACAGTCTCCTAGTAATAAATTATAATTTACGAACTGAAAAGCTTACCTTTAACGTAATAGATATTTTCGAATTCAGAAAACCCAATTATTTTATTTGTCATTTAGTCGGTTTGATTTAGCGAATTTTATATCAGTAAAGCAATATACGTACATGAATTTATTATTCATATAACATTTAAGTTCGCTTATTTTAGCAAATTATATGTTGGTATAATTTTTCAATTTGAGCAGGTTGCTTTAAAATGTTTAATAATTTTATTAAAATTAACTTTTAATGCAAATACTGCCTTAAAAATCTTCATAATTGCATTAAAATTCATTTTAATGCATTCATTACTTTACAATTTAATAATAACTTGTATTACATGAGTCCTAATGCAAGGCTTGAATTAAAAATTAAAGTTATTTTTTTAAATGTATATAATAAATTAAATTAGTATCGGCCACGTATTTTAATGATCTTCGCCATCCAAATCACCTTCGTCACTCGAAATACAGCCGCCAAATCGCCACTAAAACTACATAAGTCCATCTCGTCATGAAAGTGTGATAAACGCAAATGTGACAAACACAAATTATATTTTTGTTGTAGTCGTTCCACGACTTGACTACAACCACTTCCATGCCCGTCATCATTTAAATTATAATATTGCAAAACTCAAGACCAATATATATATTACTATGCTTCCATGTACCGAGTTCAAATAGATTCAGGTTTCGTTGAGTTGAAAAACATGGTGGCGCTAACCCGTACCATTTCCATGAACAGAGTTAGGATTTAGTTATACGATAATGCAATAGTTATTCGGATCCGAATTTGAGAAATTAAATATTTGGTTGAATATCCGTTCAACCTGCAATTTCTTCTTCAGTCAGCATGTGTGTGAAGAAGAATTAGTTGCGCATTCACGTTCAAACCTACGCGCGAAACAAGTTTTAAGGCCTCTTACGAATTTTACTGAAAAATCTAAACAAATTTGTATTTATATTTACGTTTTGAAACGAAGACGACACAACATTCAATGGTTTGTATTGATCAATGGGTCCTCTTGTTTCTAGATACGTTTTAATCATTCGTAATTTACTAAATGATCTTCCAGAAGAAACTACGATAACCGGAAGTAATCAGGAGTAGATCAATCTCAATCTTCTAATTTCCCATTGCTAATGTTACCATAGACCATATACTGTGCAAAATTGCCAATCCGTCTGCTGAACTTGATCTAAAAGGTCATTTTTCAAGTTATAGAAATGTTTGCAAAGGAAATACATTTTGCCTCATCAAAATAATCTGTGAAAGATTCATTTAGATAATAGCTCAAAATATCACCGCGCTCGCAGATCCATGAATTTTGTATTATAATTTGTTGAAACATTCATAAAGTTTCTAAGTAATCTTTTCAAAATGTAAAGCCTCAAAATTTGACATTTTATTGTGAACGTTATTAGGGAAGTAAGTAAACAATTTTATAAACTAAAATGTTTCGGAAATTGGTCACTAGTGATGCTGCTTTGCCTTTTTATCAGTCTTAGCCCGTGTCATGTATATAAATATAAGATGCTCTCAAGCAATAAAACTTTAAGAGTCAAAAGAACCGCTTAGAAACCGTTCTCAGATAATTTATTTTATTACAGTTGGGATCATATATGAACAATATTGCGCTTGATAAAATATAACGGGAATAAGAAGGAACCATTGATTCAGTACAAATGCAAGTTGATTTTCATTATTTCTTATAGCATTTTGCTTCTGAGATTCTTGGGGCAAGCGCGATTTTTTATTCCCGAATACGCTTTCAAAAACAAAAATCATTTTTGTGAATTTGAGATTTTTTTTTTTTTAATTATTCTATGGATTCAAGAGCCAATTTCTTTTGGGCAAACTAATTTTTCCATGTGTGAAAGATTGTTTTTGTTCATTGTCTCTTAACACTTCTAATATTTTGAAGTAAAAGAAATTTGAAAATTGTATTCTCCAAACTTGATCTGTTTTAGCATTCTCCATCCTGTTGTTTTAACATTTTTTTATGTGAATTAGGGAAATCGTAAAAATCGATTTTTTTAAGCGATTGAGTAAGAATTGAAATTTTTATCAAATTAGCCGAAAATTCTGAAAATGTCTGAAAAAGTTCAACCTTGTTTAAAGTTAACTTCTTTAATTTTGTAGTTGTTTTTGCTCACTTTACTAAATTTAAATTTGCTCAACATTTCTTTTTTTTACTACCAAAAAGGCTTAATTAATATGTACAGTTTCACTGAATGTAAATCGCCTGTTAATCTCGAGTTTATTAAAATGAAATAAATCGCAAGATTTGAATCCTCCATAGGATAGTTTCTCTGCTACTTCAATACCTTGTTATTGCAGTAGATTGCTACTAAAGTTATTTTGTGTAGTCTCCAAAAAATTAATAGGGAACCTTATGACTAGCTGTTAGTGATGTGCAAAATCGATCTTTTTGGTTCTGTTTTGTTTATTTTCTCATATGTTTTTCAAAAAAAAAGATCGATTTGGCCCATCACTACTAGCTGTACCTGATAAGGATGGAGAACTTTTGATATGTATTCATAAAATACTTCGTTGGCTACTTCTTTGGAAAGTGTCAATCATCAAATGCGGTATTACCACTCCTGCTCCCGAAAATATAAACACAGCTACAAACTTAACCTATGCCAAGGCTGGGCCAATTACATTGTTTTGAATAATTAAAATACTCTGATGAATTTGAACAAACTAAGGCATTAAAATACAAGTTACAATTGCTTTGAAAGGTAATTTGTAATTGAAATAAAAATTACAATTAAAATTACTTTGGATTTGTATATGTATTAGTAGATTTTGCAAAATTCGTTTTTAGTAAAAAACGCTCCTTAACAAATCATAATTAACATTAGAATATTTATCAATAAAGACTTTGAAACCTCATTTCAATAATCTTTGTAAAATTCTATACAAAAAATTTAAAGATATTGTAATTAAAATACAAATTACGGATCCTTGGAAAGTGAGTAATTAAAATACAGTCCTTGACATCTGCTAATGAGGGGTATGGGCAAACCCACTAAGAATAGCGTTCGAAAACATACTCCCATAAGGCAATCCAATCAAGATGCCTTCTCCTCGGTTTAACAGACGTACATTTTTCTACAAGGTAAATACCGACGAACTTAATTTCCCCAATCTTATAAAAAACGAAAAAATTGTTTAAGACGCTCTTTAAGTCAAAACCATTTATCGACAGATTCCAATGATCAAGTCGGATCTGTTTCAAATTCGGTTAATCCAGACCTTTACGTTAATGGATAAAATATCTATTAGTGTTTATAAGGATATGATCCAAGTACACTGGTTCCATCGATCCTTTGATCATGTTCAAGAGACCGACAGATAATTAGTGTAATTTTATAATCGTAGCACCATTTTATTTTCAAAATTTGGCCTAAATACTATTTTGAGTAATAATTTAAATGATAATGTAAACGTAATAATTTTTTCAGGTGAACATTTTGTTCTGTCGCAAGAGGACAATCAGTTATACAGGATATACAGAAAACTAATCTTGTCATATGGATGTATGTGAAGTTAGCCCAGACTTTCATCCCAGAAAAAAAAAATATATTATCAGGCAACACTAAAATTACAACGTTATCCCAGCCCAACATTATTTCATATGATATAATTTACTCTAGCCCAGAAAATATTTTTTATTTTATTTTATAACATATTTTATGAAAGAAAATCGCAAAAATTAAAATCTGACATTATACAGGAATATATAGAAAAAAAATCACAAAGAAAAAGGCCTTTAAGATAGAATACTACCGAGCTTTAGTCGGGATGTTTGTATGTTACAATATCTAATTTCATTAAAAATATCAAGACGATTTGCATGTTGAGATTGGCGCTATAAATATTTAAGTTAGTGTAGTACTGAAATTTCATACAACTGGAAGCGATTTGGCCGTGGTATGACCGGGATGTTTCTTTTCCGGAAACTATCGGAATGCCATTTGGTTTGGCCTTACGTTATCTAATTCCATTAAAAATATCAAGACGATTTGCATGTTGAGATTGGCGCTATATGTATTTAAATTAACAAAGTGCCAAAATTGCATGCAACTGGATGGGATTTGGCCCTGGGATGATAGGGATGTTTCTTTCCAGAAACTATCGGTACGCCATTTGGTTTGGCGTTACGTTATCTAATTCCAATAATAATATCAAGACGATTTGCATGTTGAGATTGGCGCTATAAGTATTTAAGTTAGTGTAGTACTGCAATTTCATGCAACTGGATGGGATTTGGCCCTGGGATGATAGGGATGTTTCTTTTCCGAAAACTATCGGAATGCCATTTGGTTTGGCGTTACGTTATCTAATTTCCTTAAAAATATCAAGACGATTTGCATGTTGAGATTGGCGCTATATGTATTTAAATTAACATAGTGCCAAAATTTCATGCAACTGGATGGGATTTGGCCCTGGGATGATAGGGATGTTTTTTTCCGGAAACTATCGGAATGCCATTTGATTTGGCGTTACATTATCTAATTCCAATAATAATATCAAGACGATTTGCATGTTGAGATTGGCGCTATATGTATTTAAATTAACAAAGTGCCAAAATTTCATGCAACTGGATGGGATTTGGCCCTGGGATGATAGGGATGTTTTTTTTCCGGAAACTATCGGTACGCCATTTGGTTGGGCGTTACGTTATCTAATTCCATTAAAAATATCAAGACGATTTGCATGTTGTACTACACTAACCTAAATATTTATAGCGCCAATCTCAACATGCAAATCGTCTTGATATTTTTAATGGAATTAGATAACGTAACGCCAAACCAAATGGCGTACCGATAGTTTCCGGAAAAGAAACATCCCGGTCACACCACGGCCAAATCGCTTCCATTTGTATGAAATTTCAGTACTACACTAACTTAAATAGTTATAGCGCCAATCTCAACATGCAAATCGTCTTGATATTTTTAATGAAATTAGATAACGTAACGCCAAACCAAATGGCGTACCGATAGTTTTCGGAAAAGAAACATCCCGACTAAATCTCGGTAGTATTCTATCTTAAAGGTCTTTTTATTTGTGTTTTTTTTTCTATATATTCCTGTAGAATGTCAGATTTTAATTTTTGTGATTTTCTTTCATAAAATATGTTATAAAATAAAATAAAAAATATTTTCTGGGCTAGAGTAAATTATATCATATGAAATAATGTTGGGCTGGGATAACGTTGTAATTTTAGTGTTGCCTGATAATATATTTTTTATTTTCTGGGATGAAAGTCTGGGCTAACTTCACATACATGTCATACGGCAAGACGAAAAAAGAAAACAGAAAAGGTTAAAGAATCGGGAAAGACACTGGATAAAAAATGAAGTAGAATCGAAGAGAATGAATCAAATAAGGAATGTACCTAGCATACAGCAAAGCCCCCCTAAGTAGCCGCCTGAACCGGCAGCCTTTAAAACTAGAAAATCTGAAAGTTTTACAGAATACGTATAGATATTATTTAAGGCGCAATTTTTGTGGAATGTCAGACCTGAACTAACTTCTTACATCTGATAACAATCATGTAAGCAATAACTAGCGAGAAACTTACCAAACGAAAATTTAACCTGTAGAGTTATAAAAATATTATATTTCTTTGTTTATAATCTTAAATCATTCAATAAAAATCCGCTCCCAGTCGACCGAAATACAATAAATTCTTTAAATTTTTTTTTTTTTTTTTTTTCCTTTATTTAATATTACAACTGATTTAAAAATCATTTAGTAATTTATCTTTCTTAAATGAAGATTCACATTTGACGAGCAGTAGCCCAATGGTTACTCCCGTTTGAATTTACATAGTAATTATTTTTCTCTATCCTGTGTTTCTTCGCATGAGTTTGTATTTCTCCACTTACATATTCCATGTTCAAGTCCCAATAGAGGTTATCATTTCTAATGTACCATGGTGCGTTTACAATGCCACGCAGCACTTTGTTTTGAAAACATTGAATCATTTGTACATTTGTCTTCTTGGTACAACCCCAAAGTTGAATGCCGTAGGTCCTTACTGGTTTAAGTATTTGCTGATATAATAGCAATTTGTTATGTATTGTAAGCTCAGAGTTTCTACCTATTAGCCAATACATTTTCCTATATTTGATGTTCAATTCTTCTTTTTTTCTTTTTAACATGCTCTTTCCATCTAAGCTTGCAATCGAGAGTCATGCCGAGGATTTGGCTGTATTTGCATTTGGAACCGGCCTTGAATTAAGTTTCACTGGAATCCAGTTAAGTTTCTGGTTTGTGAAGTTTACGTGAACCGATTTTGCTTCGTTTAGGCTAATGCGCCATTTCTTTGTCCAGCTACTCACTGTGTCGGTTGCTTTTTGAAGTTTGGTCGTTGCTTCTGATATAAACTTTCCAGTCGCCAGAATAGCTGTATCGTCTGCAAATGTTGCTATGGTGGCACCTTCTGTATTTGGCATATCTCTGGTGTACATGATGTACAATATAGGACCCAGTACGCTACCCTGTGGTATGCCTGCTGATATTCTCTTTAGTTCAGAGTACTCTCGGTTATATTTTACACGGAAATGTCGGTCTGCGATATAAGATTTAAGAATTTGATAGAATTGCTTTGGTAGATCTCGATGCAATTTAAATTCAAGTCCTTTGTGCCAAACTTTGTCGAAAGCTTGTGCTACATCTACGAGTAAGAAGATGCTGGAGCATATCTTCTTATTCTCAAGTGAGTCTTCGATTATATCCGTTATTCTGTGAACTTGTTCTATCGTAGAGTGATTTTCTCTAAATCCAAATTGGTGTGGTGGAATCAATTTTCTCTCTTCTATTATTGGCTTGAGTCTCTTGAGCAGTAATTTTTCAAATAATTTTGAAATTACAGGAAGTAGTGAAATCGGTCTGTACGACTTTTTATCGTTCGCTGGTTTGCCTGGTTTGGGGATTATAATTACTTCAGCAACCTTCCATTGCCGTGGGACATATTTTAGTCTGAAGACAGCATTGATAATTTGAAACCAATTTTCGTAGTCCCTTCTCGGGAATGGCTTTTACGACTTGTCCAGTAATTAAATCATATCCTGGAGCTTTTTTTGCGTTCAAATTACACTTGATCTCATTTTTTAATTCCTGTAATGTTACACATCGAATATTATATTCATCAATTTTGCTAATTGTTATTATGTTTTCATCTGCTGTTTGCCTAGGTAACGGTTGAAAGGTGTCTTCCAAGTGAGCTGCAAATAAAATAGCTTTTTGCTTGTCGCTTTTGGCCCAGGTTCCTTCCCCATTTTTAATAGGTGGCACATGCGTTTTGGTTCTTTTTAATCCCTTTGTTGCTTTCCAAAGAAAGTAATCAGTATCTTTATGTTCGGTGAGACCATTTAAGTACTTGTTAATAGTTTCATTCTTAATTTCTTTTATAAGTTGTTTTAGTTTATTGCATAGAAAAATGTACCTTTAAATATCGCACCATGTTGAATTAGAGATCCGTTGAGTATAGTTCGCGCAATGTCTTACCACTGTAAAACGGATCTGTCCGATTAATATTTTATAAGTAACAAATTTTGATATCCCAATATTGAAGAAAAATTTATCAAAATAAAATGATCTGAGTTTATTGCTCAGAAATATGCTGCCGATTTAACAGTGTCTACAAATAACATGTATCTTACCATATATAACACAGCAACACCCTAAGAACAGACTCAAACAAAAACTGCCGAACCTGTAATATATACCTTTAAACCTGCTAGACATAGAAAAAGTCGAAATTGAAAGAAAACAGCCTCAAAATTGTTACACATTCATGGTAAATGGAGTAATCATTTACTGTTTAACATTCCCCATTAAATGTTAGTTTGTCCGATATAATAGTTTAAGTTGGGTATTTCGATTATTTAGAAAATAAAATTGGTTGTTGTGTTAAAATTTTTGGGATCAATTACACGAATACTGATCTGAAAGTTTATCATTTTTATTTAATTAGGTAATTATTTAAATTATAAAATAAATTTAAAAATATTATTGAGCCACGACGAGCAAAATTATTTAATTTATTGATTTTGATTTACAAATTGTATTAATTACTTTTATATTGCAAACCATATTTCAAAATGTATTTCTTTTCTTTTTTTCTTTTATTTGGCTCGGTAGTGGCGTCCGATATCGACGCTGCTGTTATAAGGGGTCCTAATCCTGAGCCCCATCCCTGGATTCCGGTTGTGGCGTACTTGGAGCCTCTGCCGAGACCAACAAAGGCACCAAGTATGTTTCTTCATATACTTGATGTTTTTAATAAATTAAATTTGTGTTGTTTGCGTTGTAGAAAAACATAATTATTATGTTTTCAATGAATCACTTTAAATGTGTTATAGTGTAGAATATAACATTAACTATTAATTTATACTATTTATGCTTATAGTTAATAAAATATTTCGCATGCTTTTATTTGTAATAATTTCGTATTAAATTCATTAATTGTTTAGTGACTTGTCGTAATTTAGTTGTGAAGTTAATTTTTAAATCACAATCACTATTTGATATAAATATTAAATAAATAATTTTAAGAATTTAAACTAAAATTTTTCTTATTTTTGTTTTTTTTTTCAGAATGTGATCAAACATTTGTATCACGTGGGGGAGGCCCAACAAATGGAACATTCTCTGCACCAATATTATATAATCCGACGAATCATTCTAGACAATGCCTTTACATTTTCCTAGCAGGTCCCGGCCAACGTGTTGAAGTAGTCTTTACATCGTTTAATTTGCGCGGAAATCCACCAGAGTAAGCTAATTTATTGTTTTTGTATTTTATAAAATTGTTGTGAACATTTTTTTTTTTTTTAATTTCTTAAATTTTAATATAAAAATAGTGGAGCTGCTGTAGGAGAATTACCAGCGTGAGTAGCTTTTCTATATGTATACATCTTTAAACAAAATACACAAAAATACATGTACACAATAAATTTTGTTAAGGATTGTTGCAGATTAGCTACCATTTTGTTTTATTTGCTATGAATCATTTTCGTACATCTAATTAATCCTCACGAGAATCGTAATAATCTTTAATTGAATTTATTCTATGGTAGTGGTTTTTCAATTTCAAAATAATTTGAAATAAAACGACGAAATTTTATTCTTCTCTAGTGCCTCATTATATTAAACAATAAATACTTCTTGTTGGTAATTTCCCATTTTTTTTTTTTTTTTTTTTTTATTTATTTAACACTTCGTCTCACAAATTATTATTTAAACAACAAAAGTTTTGAGACGATAAACTTGTGAATTGAATTTTAATTTGCACGACAACAATAAACGAATATTAAAGTGGGATTTTGTTCGGAAGTTATAAATAAAATTTAAATCCTGGGGACCTATTTCTGAATACGATACGAATTTGTATACGAAACGAAAATGCTATTCGATACGAAAATTAATTGGTATTTCTGAATACGAACGTACGACCTATTTTAATTTTTGTAGTGTAGGCAAAGGGAAATTTTGTTTTACGTGAAAAATCCTTAAAATGACAGTGTAAATCTGAAAATAAACGTAAATATGTCAAATTTTTGGCATCAATTTAGTTTTAATTGGGTACGTGAATAAATAAAAACGAATCCGCGCCATATTGGATAAATATTATTTTATATCAAAATAAAAAATTTTATTTAATAAAAGGAAATACAAATCTGTACCTAGAAAAATTCATAGCTACATATTTCGTGAAATTTTAGTTTTATTTATTTAATTTATTGTGATTGCGGCATTGAGGGACCCGGTAATTAGTCAACAAATTGGTATATACTCGTACATAGAATATGTGAAATTTTGCTGAATAAAAAATATTTTCAATTAAAAAAATTTGGCTTTTAGTTTTTTAAAAATTTGTATTTCTTTTAAAAATTAAAAAAAAATTAAAAATATAAATTTTTTGTGTACATCTTGCATTTTTTGCTTGTTTATTATTGGTGTCGTTAACTATTATGTCATCGAACCAAAATCCGTTCATGAACGAACAAAAATTGCTCGAATTCGTATTGTGAAATAAGGGAAATTTTGTCACGAATCATGCTTACACGAATTCGTACAAGAAATAAACGTATTCGTATTCAAAAATACCAATGATACGAATTCGTAGATTTTTTGTTCGTATTCGTATTCAGAAATAGGGGCCCAGGTCTTTTATTTTTTATGGTATGACAGTGGTATTTTATAGGGAGCTTTGGTATATAATTCAATTAATTTTTAAATTTGTTTTCCTGGTACTGTTCCGAATCCGAGCTAAGTACCAATTAATAAGCTTGAATATATTAAAAAAGTTAACCTAGACGATTACAGGCAAAAGAAAATGATGTTGTTACTAAGACGTTCAACGATGCGTGCTTAAATTTCATAAACGATGAGAAACACTTTAAACAACTTTGAACATTATCTATGAAAACATGATACAGACCAATCTAGAATTCTTACCAGTAATTAAATTAATTTTGAAAGATGCTTGAGTTTTAATATGTGTACTAATTAAACACACCCACCAAGATTTACGCAATTTTTGTTTTACGAGTTTAAATTGTGCTATAATTAGCATACTAAAATAGAGGACTCATCGTGTATTTTCTGTTAAATTTATAAGAATAACTTAGGGCGGTTGTTGAAAATAAAAGTGTCTAAGTGACTTTTACATTTTCCCAAAAAGTTTTCGCCATTCAACCTATTTAAGGTACAGAAACACACCAAGTATGATACTACATTTTATGGTAAGACATACAGGGCAATCTTAAGGCATGCCTCTATACTACAAACGAGTAGTTTTTTTTCCTTAGGTTGATAGCCTCCTGACAGAGATATGTGTCAAATTTCGTGACAGTATCTTTAGTAATTAATGCGATATGCATGTTTACTTTCATCTAATAAAGTGCAGTTTTCGATTTTTTATAAAGTTCACCAAAGAAATTGGACCAATTTTGCTGCAGAAATGGAATTTCGGCTTCCAAAGTGCTGGAAATGTTGTAAATGCTTTTGGTAACGACGCACTATCCAGAGAGAGTATTCTAGATTGGAATAAGTTGTTCAAAGAAGGCAGAGGAAGCATTGAAGACGATGAACATCATTGCCGTCCTTCAACGCCTACCGATGAACACCACGTCAAGGAAGTCAAGGATTTGGTGCTAAAAATCGTCGACTGACAGTTAGAGATCTGGTTCAGCTCACGCAAATATCGTTTGGGTTAGAATTTTGGGTAAACAGCTCTCAGTTTTTACATCACGATAGTGCGCTGTCTTATTTGCACTTTTTGTCTGATTTAGCTTTGTCTGACTTCTGGCTCTTATCGAAACTCAACAAACCGCTCCCGGACGTCGTTTGACTCGATTGTAGAGATACAAGCCGACTCGAATAAGGCTTTGAAGTCCATACAGGCCGACTTTATATCAACTTTAACAATTGTTTCGAAGACTGGAAAAAACTTTGGCATAAGTGTATTGTATCCGAAAGGCTGAAATAATTTTGGTAGTCGAATGGAATTTCTGGGAGAGGTAAACTTAATTTTGGAAATAGAATGGAACTTCTGGAAAAGGAAGAATTGATATGATAACTTAAATAGAATTTCTTTAAAAGCAATATTTAATTTTCAGATGTTCTGGAAAACGAAGATTTATTTTTAATTTTAAAATGTTGTTCTGGAATGTTTAATTTTAAAATATTCTAGAAAAGGCAGATTAAATTTTAAATATAGCTTAGAATTTCTAGTAAATAGAGATTTACTTGTAAAATATTCTGGAAATGGGCGATTTAATTTTGAAATTTGAAAGTAAAGTGAAACTACTGCAAAGTTTAAATTAAAAGAACGAGAGATTTAATTTTAAAATTAAAATGAAATGTCTCGAAAAAAACATGGAAAAGGAAGATTGAATTTTAAAATTCGATTGAAATCTTTTTTAATTTTAAAATATTTTTTAATTAAACATATTTAATTTTAACATATTTAAGAAGAGTGAGATTTAATTTTAAAATTAGAATGGAAAAATTTCTAATTTTAAAATATCTGAAAAAGGGAGATTCACTTTTGGAAATAGAAAGGAATTTCTGGAAAATAATCTTTTTTTTTTAAATATTCTAGAAGGTTTTATTTAAAATTAGAAAGGAGTTTCTGGGTAAAAAAAAATATTTTACTTAAAAATCGGAATGGAGTATTTTAAATTTTATATGTATACTGGGAAAGAGATTAAATTTTATAAAACTTAAATGGAATTTCTTCAAAAGGAATACTTAATTTTAAGGTATTCTGGATAACGAAGATTTATTTGTAAATTCAGAATGAAATACGTTTAATTTTAAAATATTCTAGAAATGGGTGATTTAATTTTGAAAGTGGAGAGGAGCTGCAATGTTTAATTTTACAATATTTTGTAAATAAGATTTAATTTTAAAATCAGAATGGTAATATTTTTATTCACAATCAGTTGGTAACATACAGTGTTTCCCATCTCTTAAAGGTTAGAGAGTGAGCGATTTCCAGGAATACACTTCAAGCCGTCGGTAATAGTAAAAAAGAGGTTAGTAATGAGACGTAATCGGTCAGTAATAAAAGCATTACTAGCTGTGCAAAATTGTCAATTGTGCAGTACATACTAAGTGTTAATAAGGCTAACCGCTTCTCGGAAAACTAAAATTCTCAGGACAGAAATGGAATGCTTTCCACCTCGGTATGTAATCTACTATAATTTTTAAATATTCTGGAAAGGGAAGATTTCGTTTTTGAAATAAAATGGAACATCGAGATTTAATTAAAAAATTAAAATGGAAATATTTTTCATTCTAAATTATTCTGGACAAGGGAGATTTTATTTTGAAATTAGAATGGAGGTATTTTTAATTTTTCAAGTATTCTTGTAAAGATATTTAGCCCCTTACCATAAGTTCCGGTGGAGTGGAAATTGTTCCTCCATCATAATTTTCATACTCTGGAGTTTATCGTATAATCGTAGAAGCCAGAAAATGATAATTTTCGAAATAAAAATATTTTATTATTTTGGTAATTACACTAGAATTTTCGTTTCCGGTTGAGTGGAGTGGGTATTGGTATTCATGATAACCCAATTAATTTTATAACTAAAATGGAATTTCCTCAAAAGGAATATTTAATTTTAAAATATTCTGGAAACGAGAGATTTAGGTAATTTTAAAGTTAGAATGGAATTTTTGGAAAAGAAAAATTTTATTTTAAAATCAGTATGGAAATATTTATAATTTTAAAATATTCTAGAAAAAGGAGATTTAATTTTATAACTCAAATAGAGTTTCTTCGAAAGAAAGAATACATTTTAAAGTGTACTGGAAACGGAAGATTCATTTGTAAGTGGAGACGGGAGGTATTTTTAATTCTTTAAGTATTCTGGAAACGAGATTTAGGCCCTTACTATGAGTTCGGGTAGAGCGGAAATTGTTTCTCCATCGTAATTTCCATTCCCTGTGATTTATCCTAGAAGTGAGAAAGTGATAATTTTTGAAATAAAAATATTTTATTATTCCATCTGAACTTATGATTTAGGAATTCCACTAGAGTTTAGGATACTAATAATATCTCAGGTTGAATTTTAGTTTCCGGTGGAGTGGAGTGGATATTGGAACTCATAATAATCCCAATTATTTTATAACTAAACTGGAATTTCTTCAAACTGAATATTTAATTTTGTTCTGGCAAAGGAAGATTTATTATTAATTTTGGAACTTCTGGAATGTTTACTTTTAAAATATTCTGGAAAAGGGAAATTTAATAGCAAAATCAGATTTTTTTTTATATTTATTTATTTAATAAAAAATAATTTATCTATATTAAACTTTGTTAGCTCGAAGTTGCTAACTTCATTAATTTAGCTGACCTTGTTCTAAGTGCTTCGTTCGTCGGAGTTGTTTCACTGGGTTTTTTGTTGATCGAAAGGTTGAAGATAATATAAGTGGTTTTGCTGAAGAATTAAGACAGCTCTTGACAGAAACCAATTTTGAACCCATTCATTTTGGGAACCTTATGGAAACAATCAACTGTCGAAATAAAAACAAACGTTACTGAGGTTACAAAGCTAAATGGCCAATATCAAAGCAACCTTGATTATACAAAGCCATAGTCTAAAAAACGAAGCCTTTATAAGGGAATTAGAAACGAGGAAAAAACCAAACTTTTCATAGTATTGTAAAACACATAAAACATATTTGAAATCACTTATATTTCCTATGAAAATTTTTAAATGAAAACGTTACAAATTCTTAATTATGATTCCTGAAATACTTTCATAAATGTTTGAATTTCAACATATATGAATGTCGTTTAAGTAAATCGTTTTCATTTTCTTGTAATAATTGATTTATTTAAACCAAAATATAAAAAGAAATTCATAACAACAGCATTCTGGTCAAATTGAAACCAAAGCTTACTACAATTCGCCTGGTCATTAAGTCAATATACAGTACAGAGATGGCAGTGATGGCCGTAAAAATTTTGTAAAATCATACCAAAAATTACCATCTGGGGAAATTTCAAGTTCAAAAAATGTTGTAAAAGCAAAACAAATTCACAAAATATAGGAACGTGTGATAATTTTGTCATTAAATAAATTTTTTTCGTATTTTTCTGTAAACATTTTAGACATCTTACGTACACTAGTAAAACTAAGATCAGAATGAAAGTTCGAAAAATATATTTTAGAAATATGTAATTTGTTTTTAATATTTCTGCAATTAATATTTATTTAATACCAATATATATTGTTGTTCTTGTATATGCCCCTTCTTATATTTTTTTGTTAAAGATTTGTAAAATACTTTTATATAAACAATTTATAATATTTTTGCATTTTTAATTGAAAAACTTGAAGCTAAAAAACATCATTTTTACTATGGATTCCTATGGAAATCAGTGAAAAGTTATACCACTAAAAAAGCTTCTAAAAAGTATGTCATGCTGAATATGGCTATATACTCTAGAAGGCTCTGCCAATATTCAATAATTTGTTTGCCTAAAACATTACTATTGACTCAAGCGGACAATAGTGAAATATGTGATAGGCTGTAACCAAAATTTGCTACATGAAGTTATATGGAAATAATGTCTATTTAAATTACATTTTCATTTCTGAAAATAGTAATGATTGGACAATTAAATTAATCCAATACATATGTAGTTTGAAGTGTGATTTTTGTATACCTGATTCATTTGGAAGATTCCTATCATTTTAAATATCAGAAAATTGTGCTTAAAAATGATATAAATTTAATGTTAAACTCACTATTAATATATATGTGGGTCACTAAACGATTTTGGAGCTGTACATCACAGTTGCCACGCTTTGATTTATTAATACACTCTGAAATTTAATATTTTTTAAACATTTATGCTTTTATTAACACTAGCTTATTTTGAAATTTCTGCAATATTTAAGTACACGTTTCTAATATTTAAAATGAAAAGAATGTCCCTAATGAATTAGATATAGAAAAATCACACTTCAAACTACATATTGGATTACTTCAATTTTCCAATCATTACAATTTTTACAAATGAAAATATAATTTAAATAGAGAAAGTTTCCATATAACTTCATATAGCAAATTTTTGTTGCAGTCTATCAGATATTTTACTTTTGTCCGCTTAAGGCGCTTTTTAAACTTTTCCATTCGTCAATTGACGAATGTAAAAGTAGTTAAAGCGCCTCTCTGAGAAATAGAAAACACGTACCGGCTATGCGCAAATTGCGTCGTAACCATGATAAATGTGTTATCATGGCTCCTGCGGAAACTAGAAAAAATGAGGTGGCTGTTCTATCATTGCATTCGGTGCATATTAACGTGCTTGTAAACTTCTTTCGTATAATTATCCTAGACATTAAACCCCAGCCACTTTTACCAAATACCCTATCATTTTACTCCGCACTTAATAATAATTTTTTAATTTTTCTCAACGGATGTATAAAGTAAAATTACTATGATTATATTTACCTGTGTATCCAACATGTACTAATCCCTGTATTTTTATGGATTAACCATTTTTTTTTACTGACATAATTTTACCCTATAAATAAACAAACAGCTAATCAAAATATTGTCTGTAAAGCACCGGTATATTATTAGGTGTACGGGAAATTTGTGTAGGTTGGGTGTTATATACATTTGGCAAATAAGTACATTATTATTATATTTCATAATTGACGAATTCATTTCAAGAAATCAATTTACAATGAAAATTTTCATCCCGCGCTTATTGAGTTCATCCATTTCAAGATTGAAAACTGAAATCGTCAGACATAGTGAAATTGCATTTACATGAATGATTTTTTTTTTTGGGTTTCGTTACTTCAACTGAATTATTTATTTTGTAATTTTAAAGTGATACCATTTTAAATTAAATACATATATTGATTGAAATTTTATTTATTTGCGTTGAGGCAATAAAATAAGTGAAAATTAAACAGCATCTTAATTTTAGAAATTGCGGATCTACGAAAAGATACTGACTGTCTTTCCATAAATTATTTTTCAAAAAAACGCGTAGGTTTTATCCTACGCTTATCGATATTAAAATATAAATGTTAAATAAATAATTAATTATTCAAAAATAATCGCATTTAGAATTTTCTTTGTGTCTTGCTCGAGATTATGCATCATAAATTTGTATTCTTGTCTTGAATACAATTTTTAATTCGTTTTTTTTTTCTTTTTGTGTTAAATCCATTTTAAGTACATAAGATAATGGTTTGAATAGAAATTATATTTCTTTCTTGCATTGTTCTAATGTATTGTATATATGTAGTTAAATTGATTTTTCTAATAGTTCAGCAATAATGTTGGTGTATTTCGTTTGTAAATTATATTTTAATTCTACGAAATTTTATTACTTTATAAAGGATCGATGAAGCATAAAGGATATTTATCAGTATTCCTTGAATGTTCTCTTCAACATCAAAGTTATTGCCGCCCTCTGGCGAAATAATTTTTGTCGCTACACCCACAATTTTTGTCACTACTAAAATAAAATAAATTCAAAGCAACTATAACTAATACTACTACTATTTTTGTTGCTGGCCACTTTCCGTGCTTAATTTAAAATAATACAGATTTAAATTATTTGCAATACTTAACGTGATTTAATTTTTTCGGATTTGGTTATTTATGTCATTTGCCTTTATGGAAAAATGATCGCTAATGAAACCTAATTCCGTACGAATATCTTACATTTAAGATTTTTCTATTGGTAGTGAAAAAAGAACGTTATGCCCCGCGCGCGGGTAAGTTTTTTGGTTTTCTTGATATAATTATAGGCTTCGCCTCGGACTACTAACTTATACCTTAAAAAGTAAAAAAAAATTACCGCCATCCCTTGTGGAGATAAACATTATTTTGTCTTGTAAGATAATAGAAAATAACACCGAAGTAAAGTTCTTAGCAATTACCAAATAATGTAGAACTGTGATTAAAGTAATTAGTATACATTTAGGCGATTTTTGTATGGTCGAACAAACGATGGAGATGACTAATTTTGTTAAACAAAAATCAAAAATCCCAAAGTCATTTGGTTTTTCTAGAATGGCCTTAATAGGCATTTGATGAAAAAATAATCAAATGGCCGGAATCTGGGGTCTTCCATCGAAATAACAAGCAATATTTGCATCAAATGTTGTACGATTTTCCGCCGACGAAATTTTTTCTACAAAAATCAAAAGTCCCAAAATCAAATGATTTTCCTCGAATGTCCGTAGTATTGCTTGTTATTTAGATGGCCGAATCCAGGGACCGGCCATTTCATAATTTTTACATCAAGTGCATACTACAGACATTCGAGAAAAATCATTTGACTTTGGAACTTTTGAAAAATTGTTTTCTATTTATATGGCCGACCACAGGATCAATAATTTGCTAATAGCGATACGTATATTTGAATGCAATGAGAAATTGCCGAGACAAAAATTGCCTTTATGTATTCTACCTACTTTCAGTTATTACACATGTTAACTTTTTATTATTTGGCAAGATTTTCACAATTTAACTATTTCTTGCCCTTTACCAGTACAGCCAGCTTAGCAGATATGTTAAGTCACAACACATGTCAAATTTGCGAACAAATTTACATAATTTGCTTGAGATTTAGATAACGACAGTTTAGTAAAAGTTCAAAATACATCAGTTAAAGTTGGTGTACGAAATCTACTCAGAGATTCTTTGGAATATAAAAATATGACTGGAAGGGGATTTCTGCAGTCACTTTCTTGACAAACAAGAAAGAATTTTGAAAGATCTATGAAGAGAAAGAAACATATATCGTGCTGCATATACTGCAGACATAGGGTAAGTCGAGGGGAGATGGTACACACTTTTTAGAATGGCTGTAACTTTTGTAAATTTAATGTTAAAAATAAAACAAAACGTGTTTTAGAAACTAAACATAAATTCCAACTTTATTTTAAAACATTAATACATCTATAGTTTACTTCAAGATAGCTAAAAAATAAAATAAAAAAATCCTAACGCTCCATTTCACCTAAAACAGAGAGGTGGAGATGGCACAGTCCAAAAGGACATTGATCCACATTTGTCGCAGATGTTTTCAAAAGATGAGCAAAATTCATGAAGCCAAAATTTACAATGGATGCATTGGATCCAATCTTCATTTTTTGTTGTTTGGCGGTAGTCTTCGCCACAAGCGACGCATTTATTTCCAGAAAATTCCTCTTCTGAATCGGTACCAGTTAACTAATCAGTTAACTGTAGGAATTCATCATCATTCTCCGATGAGCCTGTTTGACGTTTTGGTTTTTTCGTACGAGCCGGTTTCAATTTTTTTTATTGGACAACAAATGAATTTTTGTTGTTTCTGTCACAATAAGTAAGTGAAATCAATTCGAATGATTTTGCTTCCTTATTTAAGATGGCGTCGAATAAGTCAATAAGTAAGAAATAAGTATAGGTTTTGAAAACAGCCGAAGTCCGAAAATTCCAATTTAATCTTCGAAGATTACCGTCTTGCAACCATTATACTGTCAATTTAATAACTGTTGGAGCATATTTTTTATGCAATGAAGTTCCGCCTAAATAGGAATTTAAAAAAAAAATAGGATTAATAAAGCACAAACTTCAGACGCTATAGTACTTCTATGAAGTTTATCCTAAATATGTAAATTAGAATTAAACCAATAAAAACAATTATTGGTTTAATTCTAATTTACATATTCTATCGAAAATGCATCGAAGCGAAAAACGTGATGGTTACAACATCTCACCCCTGGATCAGATCAAACGTCGAAAAATGCGACTAATATGAATAATTAAATAAAGTTAATGACATTTAGGCGAAAATTTCTTAATACAAAATGTGTAAAACATTAGTTTTTAATGAAAATTAATTAAACATTTTATGGGTATCTAATTATCTTATTTATCTAAAATATAATCAGCCAAAATTTAAAAGATACGACTAACTTTCTTTGAAGAAAAAAGTTTATCACCGAGCAAACGGCGCAGTGGTTAAAGCTGCGGCGGTTGGATCGAGAGGTACCGGGTTCGAATCCCTTTAGTTAGGGGCGGGATGCAAAAGGGATTTTTCATCATCTGATTATGATCGGTGATGAAGATGAACACATCTATGACCCTCTGATGAGAGTGCAGAATCCATGGACCGACCCACCTTTCATGTCAGCACTATAGGTTGGCATGAAGCAATGCAATGTGCAGTGCAGGTGGTTTATACAAAACGGGTCTATAAGCCGGTACGTCCTCGATTTGGCTACTATTACTACGTAAAGTAGGACGGTAAAAGTAAACTGCGAAAGAGTTGGGAGTGCCGAGCCCGAGAACAGATTGCATAGATTAAAACCAAAAAAAAAAAAAGGTTATCTTAAGATTTTAGAAATTATCACAAATCTCACTGATTTTTTTTTTTTTTTTCTTTTGATAGGTCCTATACTAAGGCTAAACTTAGCGTGCCAAACCATTTGAAAAGCTAATGCCTTTCACATAGTCAATAGCAATATTTGTAAACTTACAGTTTATGATTTCTTAAGAAAGTTCGTATTTTTAGAATTTCCATATTTCTGGCCTCTGCTAAAACTTCAAGCAGGCCAAACCATACGACAAGCTAATATTTTTTATATGGTCAAAATTCGGTATTTGTAAATTTACTATATAGGATTTTCTTAAGAAAGTCCGTTTCTCCTTGAGTCCTTTAGTTCCTTTGTTGGTAGTTTGGTTTCGTACTGAAAAGTTTGTCTACTTAACAGGTAGCTACGACTAAACTACAGAAATATTGTACAATTCTCGCTTAATACATAAAGCACCTAGTCAAAACGGACTGATCTAGTGAATTATATTCACTAAATCAAAAATCTAAGGGAAAATAATTGATTAAGAAGTTTAAATTTGTCTTTTAATCAGTTATTATTATCAGTTGTTGTTTAATCATCATCCTCTTAATTAATTGTGTGGACATAATACAAGCACAAATGAGGGTTTTCCTTGGGTTTTTGATTTAGTGAATATAATTCACTAGATCAGTACGTTCTTACTTGGTACTTTATATATTAAGTGAGAATTGTATTTTCGTAGTTTGGTCGTAGCTACCTGATGAGTAGACTAACTTTTCAGTACGAAACCAAACTACTAACAAAGGAACTCAAGGAGGGTTCTCATATTGTAAGAATAGATACATTGGTATAACTTTTGGAGTAAAGTATAGGGGGAATGATATTTGTACTTTGTTGGTATATTATGAGTGATTGGCCTCTTTGTTTTCTGATTCACCAATCAAAAATATTGCGAATGTAAAAATTGAATAGAAAAGTCGAAAAAAGTCATATAGTAAATTTGACCATGTGAAAGGCATTAGCTTTTTGAAAGGTTACGCATGCTCTTGCATGGTACAGATTTCAAGTTTTAGCAGAGACCTATCAAAAAATCATAATGATATTAGTGATAAATATAGAAAAACTTAAGATTCGGTTTTTCTTAAGAAAATCCTAAACACTAAATTTACAAATATGGGAATTTGACTGTATGAAAGGTATTAGCTTTTCATATTGTTTGGCATGCTTATAGTCTTTTAGCAGAGATCCATCAAAAAATCATAATGACATTGGTGATAATTATGGAAAATCTTAAGATACGGACTTTCTCAAGAGAATCCTAAATTGTACAAAAACTAGGTTGTTCCAAATGTGGCAATTTTGTTATGTGAAAAACATAACTTTTAAAGTGGTTTAACAGACACCCACTTATGTAGGTTAATCTAGCAAATTTTTTTTTTTAGGTTAAATAAAACAATTTGATTTGAATATAATAAAACTTAATTTAATTAAAACAATAAATAAAAGTTTAAAATTATTTATTGAGAAATGTTCGCCTAAATGTTAATTATTTTCATATTTGCTTATCCATTTACATTATTCTGTTGTTCTTGTTGGTTTAGTTCTAACTTAGGATAAACTTCTTAAAGTTTTTGGACATCGATCGAACTATTCAAATTAGTTTTCATAGTCACGAGACTACCAAAGGTGAGCCGAAGAATATTTTAAAGCAGTACATTTTGCAGTAATAAAACTTTGTTAAATATTCTGCAATAGGGACGAGCATAATAAACTTTCTGGAGCAAAATGATACGAAAGAAAGGATCAAAATAATACTTCAAACTTTAAATCATACTCCTAATTTTATACTGATTTCAGTGTTACGCTGGTTAAATTCTGTTAAATGTCAGTTGAGCGTTTTTAAACTATGGGCAATGAAGAAATATTTAAAGGTTTCGCCCATTGTCTGATTTTTAATTAGTTTTTTATTTTTAACTAGTTAATTGCTGAATGAAAACTGAATTCAAATTATTAAGGGAAGGAAGAATAGGATGAGATTGTTTAATATTATATCTATTTTTATTTGTGGTATTTAGATTCACTACTTAATTTCATTTCGGTCCTCGAGCAATATTTTTGTTATTAATAAGGCCATTGATCTCAAAGAGGTTGGACAACACAGATTTGGAGCATTAAACTTTCATCCAATTAAAATCCTACACCAAATCTGTTAATTCGTCTAGAAAGTTGTAGTTTGATTTTTGCGTAATTTGTCAACCTTTCACACGTTTTCAATAAATATTTTACTAACATCCTTGTTAGTACGATTAAGTAGATATTATTTCTAAAACGCCAAGCGAATTACCAAAAATATTGTATTTCATATAATTAGAGAATAGTGATGTATTCCCCTTCGACTTTACCAAATAAACAAAATATTTTTAAACATTTCGCATAATTCAAACCCAAGTACTCGTACATAATGATACCCTAATCAAAATAAATAATATTTTCCATGCAAATTGGATTTTTAGTTTTATTTCAAACAAACCTAATATTGACAAACAAACAAACAAACATTTTCCGATACGCCACAACAACAAAACAATTTCATATTTTCTCATCGATATTTGTTTTATTTTCATATTTTTCAAATTGAAACGAATCTCTACCAATATTATCAACCACCACAACAAAATGCTTGGAATGTTGCCTATACAACCGTAAATACAGATGTGTTCATGAATATTTGGATATATACGCCGAAGTTCAATCTTCAGATCCAGCTGATTTAATAAATTCACCATTTGGTGGACGTTATTGTGGTCCGATACCACCACGTCGCCGTATTTCATTATATCGAGCGTTAGCATTATCATTTTTTACAATAAAAAATGCATCAACACCGGAATTATTTAGTGGGCGTTATTCATTTATAAACGAATGTAAGTACCTACAGGTTTTAGCCGAGATTTTTACGAGATTTCATACTAAATTAATACATTATAAATTTATTTACAGCCGAATATGAAATTGGAACGCCTATTGTTGGTTCACCATGCTCATATACAGTAAATTTTGCTGTTAATCGTACAGGTAATATCATTTCACCAACCTATCCAGGTGCCTATCCAAAAGATATGTCGTGCACATATCAATTTATTGGTAAATCCAGTCAACGTATTAGAATAGAATTTCGAGATTTTGATCTATTCTTTGGTGGACCGCAGTAAGTAAATTATCAAATTGCATGCGGGATAACATAAAATGCATTACTATACAAATATTTAAACAAAACCAAAATATTTTCAGTTGTCCATTTGACTTTGTTAAGATTTACGATGGTCCTGATAATTCATCAGGCCTAATTGGTACATATTGTGGCCAACAGAGAAATTTAGTTTTATATTCAAGTGAGTCCAGCCTTTTTATCCATTTTAGTACATTACAAAGAACTGCAATTACACAAAATCGTGGCTTTAAAGGAATTTATGAATTTAGTGAAAGTTTTGTAAAATTAGATTTTATACGTAAGTAAACAAAAATCAAATTTAGTGTATCTCAAAATAACCAACTCCGATTTTTTATTTGTTTTACTATCTACATTTCAGGTGAAAATGCAGGAGAACACTTACGAGGAACTGAATGTGATCAAAAAATTTTATCGAAAAAGAAATCATCTGGATACGTTTATTCACCAAATTATCCCTACCCCTATATACCGAAAGTGGTTTGTCGATATTTTATCTATGGTATGCAAGATGCCCAGCATTTAGAACGGGTTAAATTAGATTTTTCAATGGTTGAGATAACGAAAGGTCCATCGAAACCCGAGTAAGTATAAAACAAACATAAAACTGGTTCTACTGCACATAGCCTGATAACCTGAGATAAAGAAATTCCCTATAATGGTTCGGGCGTTGTGAACGGTGAAATAACCCAGTTCCTTCCCATTTATGTAATCTTATTCCATAATTTCTTCGTAAATATTATTTTAGAATTGTCTAAAACATGCTGTTTCCGTAGCCAAAACAGATAACGTCGTTTTTGGCTCATTGGTGTTGTACCTTCAAAGATTTTAAACGCAACGCCTTCAGGTTTAAACTCTAACTATAGGATCAATTGTATCCCCAAAATTAAATTTAATAAGCGTTTAATACGATTGAACCAGAACTAGCTTGTCTACTCACTCCCACCTAAATTGTTTTCTTAAGTTCATTTCATCTTACAAGTTTGAGTATGGAGGATAGGATGGTCGGCAATAATGGTTAACCACCATTGAGTTAACTTTGATCTATTATTTCCAAAAAATTCATTTAAATTTCATTTTCGAAATTATTTTTATTAAATTTCTTCAACAGCACGAATTGTTCCGATGGATATCTCAAAGTATACCTCAAAGGCCAAGAGACAACCGATTCGTATGACAAATTTGATTACGAGCTATGCGGCAATATAGCCCACATGAGTGTGGTCAGTGATGGTCCACGTTTGGTGATGGTATTTAGTTCGGGTGATGCATTAGGCCGTGGATTCAAGGGCAAATATACATTTGAAACAGAATACAAAATTCCAGGTACCGCAGCGCCAGACGGTACTTGTAGTTTTACGTATCGTAGTACGTCGCGTAAAAAGGGCGAATTTAATAGTCCACGTTATCCCTCAAATTATCCCTCTGAAACGAACTGTTCTTATGTCTTCCTGGCTACTCCAAATGAGCAAGTTGTTATTGTTTTTGATCATTTTAAAGTTAAAGCCAATACTACTGGAAGTGCATATGGGTAAGTAAACAAATATTACGATCATTAACCACTAATTTAATTTTTGTTTATCCATTACATAGCGCTGCCGTCTGCTACGAAGATTGGTTAGAAATGTATATATTATTTCGTGATCGTACCGATCGATTTCTTGGACGATACTGTGGTATGACTGCGCCCGGACCTGTCGAGAGCCCTCGAGGCGCTGTCGGCATTCGTGTCATATTGCATACGGACCAAGAAAATGTGGCGAGCGGTTTTAAGGCACGATATGTTTTTGAAGTCGCAAAATCGGTTTTTGGTGACTGTGGCGGTAATTTTACCGGGCAGGATTCGGGTGTAATTACATCGCCCAATTTTCCGACCAATTACGAAGGACCGGGCAAAGGACTGGCATCACGAACATGCAATTGGTTTATAACGGCACGTTTAGGATATAAATTATCAATAAATTTTGAATTCTTTTCAGTTGAAGGCGATCCATCAAGTAATTTATGATAAAATATATTACGTAAACAAATTTTTAATTTCGTTTTTTTGTTTTCTTTCTTCTCCTAATTAGGTCGAGGTTGTCCCGCAGCGGTAGTTCGATTGTGGACAGCACTAGATTCGGATGCATCGCCGCTCGAAATTTGTGGTGAAAAACCACCAACTGAAAATTGGCATCATTTATCGCAAGGACAATCAGCACGAATTACCTTTACTACCACAGATAAAACAATTGGCGCACAGGTAAAATGCTCAATATTATAAAGATTGTAAAATTTAACTTTATTTAAAAATCAAAATTCTAAATTAACCCAACAAAAAAAAAAAATAATAAAGGGCTTCCGTATAGTATGGACTGAGGTACAAGATACAGGTCCCGGACCACCAACCTCATTATCATTAATGTGTGAATCAACATACCATTTTCATTGTGTAAGCTCAGGTTTTTGTATTGCTGACAAATTAAAATGTGATGGAACTAAAAACTGTGGACCAGGAGACGATAGCGATGAAATGCACTGTGAGTCGTGAGTGAGTCGAACGGATTTCAGTTCATTTTTTATTTTCTGTTTGTTAATTTTGGTTTTTTATAATTTAATTTTTTGGTTTTGATTACATTTAAATTAATTTCCTTCAAAAATCTAAATTAAACAAAATTATTAAATTAATTTATTTTTTATGATTTTGTTTTTATGTAAATTAAAAACACAAAATAAGAAATGTTTTATTTATTATTAATTTAATTTAAATATTGTTTTGTTTTCTAATTATTTTTGTTTATTTCACAATGTCTTTGTCATTGTCTGTCTCCTAGACCTCAAAAAAAATTTTGTTAAACAACTAAAATCCCAATTTTCATTTTTTTTTTTATTTTGTTTTATTTCTCGATAAAATAAAATTTAAATATAATAATTGAAAAGAAATTGCTTTATTTATTTATTTTGATTTGATTTTGTTTAAATGTAAAAAGATATGCTTTTAATTAATTCCTTTTTAATAATTTAATAAAAAAATATTTAATATAAATTACTAATTAATTGTTATGTACATATTATCCGTAAATACTAAAAAAAAATCTTAAATCAATTAAAACAATTTTTTTTAATAGGTAATTTAATAGCTGATTTTAATTAATTTTTTTATTTTAATTTTTATTTCTTGACTAAAATGATTTTGAGAAAAAAAAAATCTTCTTATCTCCTCTGTGTGGCACGAAGCACGATTGATCTAATAATCTAAATATGTTTAAATAAAAATACCGATATACTTACATATAAAATGTTATTAATTAAATTTTATCCTTTAGTTTGTTATTTTCTATATTTTTAATTTAATTAATTTATGTATTTATTTATACGACGAAAAAAATCATTTTCATTGGGATTATAGAGAATAAAATGTTAATTTAAAATAATTTATAATATTAATAAATTTATGGTTTTATAAATAATAATATCCTTATAATTACGAAAATAATTTGCATGACGATAACATTTTAAGATTTAAATTTCTTTAGAGAGCATAAGCCCCACGATACTAGATATTGAAAACATTGATTATTCTTAAGTAATTAAAATTCTTAAAATTGTTTTAAATTTGAAAAATTTTCAAAAACTAAACGACTACCTATACCATCTTAAACCTTCGAAAGTTCATGACAATTTAACACTTTAAACTTAGAATTAAAAATAAAAAGTCATTCTGGTCGACTATAAAATTCGCAGCAATAAAATTTGGCCATTTTACTTCTCCATTAATCTCGGCTAGTGCCTGCTTCTGATTTAAATTTTCGCTCATCCTAAAATCAATTTTTTTTGCTTTTTTTTGTTAGAAATTTCAACTTATGTATAAATTGATTTTGGTACCTACTTTGGAACGCTTTCATATAAAGCCAAATAAAACTAATTACTTGAAAATTTGAAATTGCTTGCTTAGACCTAGCCGCATATAGCTATTGAAGATATTACTGCTAGGGAAATCGAAACATACTAAAGGCGATGCCCCATGCACAAACAGCAAACCTGCATTTGAAACCGTCAAATCCATTTTTTGACAAAAAGAGAAAACTTACAACATAATAATTATTAGAAAAAATGTTTGAATTGATGATAACTATTACATTCATGGACATTTTTAATAAAATTAATACAATTTCATTCAAAAAAACCTAATGATACATTTTGCCGGCCGTCAAAATAAAATCCGTCCGTCAAAATTTTGAATGGTATAATTTTTGTCGGCTAAAGAACACATTTTTGCTGTTTTACGAACCCATCATTTCTCACCAGATTTTTTTGTCGGCTTTGATTTTGGTTTCAGTGTCAAATAAATGGCGTTTTCCTTTATATGTTGTGCTGTAGTAACAATAATAATAATTTAAAATGAATACGGTAAGAACTTTATATTTGTTTACAAAATACTAAACATTTGTTTATATAAATTGTTGGTGACGTCATTATGCAGTCCAACAATTCTTTTGAATGTGGCGATGTAAACCGATAATCCGACCGAATTGTCCGGTTTCTCATTTGTATGTGGCATGCACTTTAGGCTAACCGATGGCTAACTATATTAACCGATTTTTACCCAGTAAACAATTTGTATTGAATCATTTATTCAATTTGGTAACAAATTTGTCATCTTCCATTGCACAGCAAGTTGTAGTTAATTGCAATCGATCCACATTTCACTATCCCACCTAGGAAGCCTGTTGCCGAAAACTCTAAGCATACATAATGAAGTTATGTCGCAATTTAGGAAAAATTCTCGAAACTCATATAATGCTTACCAAATCGACCAGTTGGTCGGATTTCTGAATTTGGGTGGATTTCAATTATTTTTTTAATTAGGTTTAATTTTATCCCAAAAAATTGTTTTACAAGAGATTATTCGAGTTTGCTGCAATTTGACATTATTACTATATTAGCGTTATGTGAAAGTCTTGGGTACATCGGGATTTTTGAGATTTTGTGTGAATTTTAGCGGTTGAGTTTAGTTTGGATTGAGCTATAAGTATACACTGTCTCAAAATTTCGCCGTACACCCCTCGGCTAAGAAACATTGATAAAAAAAAAACAATTACAAATCAAATAAAAAAATCAGTCTTTACTTTTTTCAAACTCAAATTACATTTAACAACCTTAAAATAATAATTATCATGATGAATTCCCAAAAAACCAAATCGCTAGAGATGGTTGCTGGGCGTGGTCGCAACCGAAAGCTGAACAAAGGTGAAATACATCTAACAGAGAAGGAAATAAAACAGAATCGAAAGCTTAGTGCTCCAACGATCGCTGCCAAAGTTTATCAACGCAAAAAAGGAGCGATAAAAAATCAGATAATACGCAATATTTTGCATAAGCAAGAGAATCATCGGTTATGTAGGACGCGCAAGAAATGTATTTGCCGACAAAAAAAATATTGAAAGCGCTTGGAATATGCATTGGGATATGTGAGTGAGCCCGAAGAGTTCTGGGAAAATGTTACTCCCTCCTGAATGGTTATTGTACAATGTAAAGTCAACACTTTCTCATCCCCCCAACCAAATTAGCGGAATGGAACAATTAAAACGGGTCATTGTGGAGGAATGGGCCAAAAATTCCACCCGAAATAACTTGGAGGTTGGCTTTCTCAATGAAAAGAAGGTTGCAAAGTGTCATTGCAAGGAATTTGTTACAACACCAAATATTAGACCTAACTTTTTTACCGAATTCCCTCAACTTCCTTGTGTATACGGACAATTATCTAACATCGTTTTTTAGGCGGTTTAAATAGTGTATCATATTAAACGTGAAAGTAAATTAATTTATATCATGATCATTATTATTTTCAGGTTCTTAAATGTAATTTGAGTTCCAAAAAAAACCGAAACTGAATTTTCTGTATGATTTGTTACATACTGTTAAAAAAAAAATTTTTTTTTAAATTTCCGAAGTGTTTTTAAATTATTTTAAATATCTTTTAATAATTTAAAAGTTGTTTCAGAACAAAGTGACATTTGAACTGTTAATTCAGATCAAATAAAAAAATCCCATATAATCACAAACCCAAAGTTTCAGTCAGATAAGATCACAATCAGTCAAAAATCAGTCAATCACTTTTGGATTTAACATGTATCTTTTTTTTTTAATTTTTTACCAGTAACTTGAAATGAAAAGAAAAAAATATTCTTAACATTTTGTTTAGCCATTTTTTTGAAGTTGAACAAAGCCTTCTTAACATTTTCTGATTATTTAAAATCTTAACTAATAATACCAATAATATCAGAAGCCTCGAAAACTACGAATAATATTTATAAACAGTTCAATGTTGAAGAGGCCGAATGTCGGAAGACCGAATGTCGGAAGGCCGAATGTCGAAAGGCCGAACGCCGAAAGGCGGAATATGTAATGGCCAATTGGATCGAAAGGCCGAAAGTGTTTAAAGGCCGAATGTCTAAAGGCCGAATGGGTCGAAACGCCGAATGGGTACAAATGGCCGAACGTGTGGAAACATTGAACACCATTGAATTTATTTCTTAATGTAAAATGATTTAAATAAAATGTATATGAAAATACGTGCTAATAAATCCTGTGTATAGCATATTAATTTGATCAAATTTTGCCGGAAAAAAAGTTTATTTATTTTTCGTTTTTTATTATAATTAATTACTTTTTAATTATATAAAAAAAAAAAACGTAAGAAGATTTTAATATTTAAGGCGATTTACTATTAAACATTACCATACAAAACTTTTGATAAAAATATAAATTTTGGTTTTCATAAAAATATAAATTTTGAAAATTTTCATTCATAAAAATGTGAAAAATTAAAATCAGTTTCGACACAAATGGCTTTTCAACATTCGGCCTCTGGACACAATCGGCTTTTCGACATTCGGCCTTTCGCGCTATTCGGTCTTTCGAAATTCGGCTTTTCGATATTCGGCCTTTCAACAATTTCGGCCTTTCCACACATTTGGCCTTTCGACAGATTCAGCCTTTCGACATTGGACCTGTCGACGTTCGGCTTTTTGACATTCGGCCCTTCGACATTCGGCTTTTCGATATTCGGCCTTTCGACCCTTTCAGCCTTTCGACATACTCCGCCTTTCGACAGATTCGGCCTTTCGACATTGGGCCTTTCGGCCCTATTCCTTATAAACATTTTGAAATAAATATAAGAATTTCGAATATTCTAACATGCCTCAATAATTTCATTTTTGAATCTTAAAATCGTCGAAATTTCAAATATCTTGAAAATATTGGAAGATTTACGAATACCGAATCCACTCACATATCTCTAAAATCCAGCAATTATAAAAATCACGAATAATCTTGAAAATGATAGAAAATTTAGACTAAATTCCCTTATTCGTAATCACCCCAGACAATGTCGAATAATCTCTATGAAACCCTGAATATTAAAGAATACTTTCGAAAGCTCTGTAACACCACTGACAGACTAGAGATTAGCTAAGCGTGATTAGCTAATCTGAGACTCATCTAATTGCATTGACAAACTAAGGTTTAGCTAGTGACGCCATGAGTTTATGGTACCGATATTAATACAAATGTCATCCCACTTGATTGAGCTAATTTTTTTGAAAAACAAATCAAAATAAAAACCAAATAAATATTAAAAAAATAAATTATCATTTAATTGCTTTAATTATAATTAAAATTTTATTTTGTTTTTTACTTTTGAAATATTAATGACAGTTCATGTATCAACATGTATTTGGAATTTTATTTTAACGTTTACACATCATGGCGCCCTAAACCAGTACTTTCATTAAACTCAATAAAAAGAGATAAACTTCAAAATATTGATGGATTAGTTCACTATCCGCGCTTAGTCACTATGCTCGAAATAAAACGCTATTATCCAATCTTTCACTTGAGATACTACAGCTAATCTCGAAAAATACGCTAATCTCGCTTAACTAATGCCTAGTCAGTTATTGGTATAAGACCGCGTAACAAAAATCTAGGTAACGATAATCATCGAATATTATTTATGAATGTCAGAAACATCAAGCAAAACAAGCCACTCGAATGACATTGGAACTCTCAAATAATCTTGAAATTTCCCGGATTTCGAACTTCGAGTACTATCTCTATGATTCTTGAGCAAACATGAATAAATACTGAACCGAATACCCTCCATTAACATATCAAACTTACTGAATGATCTCCAAATCGAACAAGCTAACAGTTTCGAAACATCAGTAATATCGTCACCTCGCATTTTAATCTTTTTGGAGTTAGGTGTGCCATTTTGTATTGTGACGGTCCTGACCCTATTTTTATTCAAATCCATTTTTGTCATTTAAAATCTGGGATGACAATTTATTATAAAAATGATTCCGAAATTTAATTTGGTGATCCAGTTTACAATTTTACGTAAGGTCGTAGATCTAACTCCAAGATGGATAAATTCTGGGATGACGATATGTCTGTAATATTAAGCAACTATCAGTTCCAAGCAAAAAACTCATAAATAAAAAATTAATAAAAAATCATCATCTGGAACCAGGGCATGAAATCGGAATACGGCAAAACTCTGTATAGCTAAATATAATATATCTGAATTTACCGGGTTGACCCGGTAAATAGTAGTATAGTTGGATACCGGGTTAGAAATTATTCGAGTCAATTCGAGTTCCTCGCTTATACTCTTTATTTGCAAGATGTTTGAGTTGAATGATGTTGATGATATACCAAGATTTTTGATATTTTCTGGGGTTTTTCAAGCTTTCTATTTATTACATTAGAGATTTCGATATTAATCGACTTTATCTTAGAACTGAATTACGAGTAAAAATTGCACTCAGTTAAATTATCCTACAGAGAAGAAATCTTTAAAATTTAAAGATTTCCAGATTTAAAATGTTACTATGATTTTACTTAATGGGGTGCAACATACTATGAATGATTTTGATGATCGCAAGAAAATCAGAAACTTAAGAACAACACTTCAAACGATTAACAGTGGTCAAGGTTTTTTAAATATCGAGATAGAGACATTAAAGTTAAACTAAACGCGCTCTAACGAAAGTGATAGAGGGAGTCACTTGACGCTATAATTCAATGATACCAAAACAACATCTGATGCGGATCAAAACAGATTTTCTGAATGTCGTAGTATACCAGATGAACAGAGTATTTACAACGACCAAATATAATTCAGTTAATGGATAAACAATCCCAAGTTCTTGCTTCAGTCCGAATTATAGAATTGAAACTTCGGTTGGAGATATGAAAAATTCAATTAAAATTTTTAATTTAGTTGCAATTCAATAATTTGTTATAGTCAAAGCTTTTATAACATATCCTGACTTAAAATCGTGGCGATCATTAAGAACGAGTTTAATGAAAGAATTTCAAGTCGAAGTAAGTAGTGCTAAACTCTTAGATAATAGTAGTTTTGTTGTAAGTGGAATAGTTGCCGTTGAGTAAATTTACTTTATGGTGCTAAAAATATTAACGAATTAAGAATCAAAATCGATACTTGTCAAATTTATATTTCTTCAATATTCACGAAAAGAATTAGCAAATATGCTCACTTATACTATCATGTCTAGTAACAAATCAGCGGGCTCGAGATATGTTCGTTGCTCGGCCATAAAGCTTTTGAATCTGGAATTCACAGACAAAATTGCCACAGCTCAGATAATTTTGTAGTGAAATGAAATCGCACCTTCCTCATTTTTCTGAAAAGTCTAACCCCTGAACTTGATGGAAGAAACAGTGTGAGCGTTCCGATTCACCAAATTCAATTTGTAAAATTAAACCTAGATCTTGAGGGAAGTAGTAATGACAGAGTATATAACGAATCTAGTAACTCCCAAGACTAACTCTCAATCTCTGAATAGTTGTGGGTAATTGTAAGACCATGTATTTCACAGTATTCCAAATGCCCAAATGTCCTATTAAGTAAAATAGATGATAGATCTTATGGTATTCATGGTACGGAGTTACATATGGCCAACCATACACCATAATAATACATTAATGCTTAATTTGTCTGTTTTAATATGTAATTTATTTATATTAATAAGCTTTTTATAGACAATTTACTTTATTAGTTATATATTATTATTATTATTATTAATTTTAATTTTTGTCCAAATATTTCGACTTGTTAGTCATCTTCTGTGGACTTATTTTTAAACTTAATAAAAAATTTTTTTATATAAAAAAAGCAATTAAATTAGGTATAGAATAAAAAATAGTACAGGAATATTTGGACAAAAATTAAAATTAATAATAATAATAATAATATATAACTAATAAAGTAAATTGTCTATAAAAAGCTTATTAATATAAATAAAATAATAATACACTTCAAGTCCCTTTGGCTTCGTTATTCGCACAAATAATACACCGCACTTGTAACTACACAGATCATTTTGAGTTTTGTTTTGTTCCATTTGGTATAAGGACATCTCCGCCTGCGTTCCAAATATTCACAAATATAATTTTTCAAACCCTTATCGAAAGAGCATTTATGAAATTTACAAGGAAATTTACGTAAATTCATGTCGAACTACAAAAGAAAGATGACAAGTTTACATATCAAGAAGCAGCTAGTACCGAAAATTGCTGGATAAAGGTTACTATTACTTGAAGATTTCAGCTATACCTTGGAACATCGACAAGTTATAAATGAATGAAACATGTACAATAGATGCTCTGAGCAGAAATGCTGTGATACTGAATGATTCAAGATAATGACAGTTATATACATTTGACTCAAAAAAATTACTCGAGTATAATCCAAATAAGGAATACATACTAAATTAAGATATCGTCTATCACTACAATGAAATCGGGGAGCAATAAATGTATATCAAGTATATACCTAAGGAACAAAAAACCAAAATAAAGCAAATGGCAGACAATGAGGAGTACTTTTATGGTTAAAAGATGATGGAGCTAATACAGGGGGATTATTATATTCCAAAACTGAAGGCGAAATATTAGTCGTAATATCAAATAACGCAACACGAAAAACAATTGCAACCGGTAACTTCATGAATCTCATCACAATACGCGTAGGATGGTTCATTTGTCATTGTCACATACCATATGTTGCGTTCTTTACAACATTTTGTTGGTGCTGCGGCTGCTGTCTCTTGTTGCCTTTGTCTCTAGTTATAGTTTCCAACGATTGAAATCTTAATTCCAGGAAACTAAAGAAATTTTGTAATAGTTGAATTTCTTTTCGAGTTTTGATTGTGCTCTCATAAATACTGTGTGTTTCAGCATCAAATTTCTTTGTTAAAATGCCTATCACTAAGGCGCCCGAGTTTTTGGTCTCTACACCTAGATTGTTTATTGCAAATAGACATTCCAAAGAGGTGATGTTTATTGACCTTAACCCGCTAACATATTCGACCGTTAAACTGGGTAGGTCTAACAATACACTTACGTGCTTGCTGGCTAAAAATCGCTTGTTATCGTATCTGGCGAAAAGAGTGTTCGTTGCTGCTTGTCCTCTAACCAAGGAAAAAAGTTAATACATATCCTCTCTTTGTTATGACAAGCTCTCATTTTGATGGACCGTTTTATTGAACAGGCTATAAAAACTTGTCCATTGCTTATAATCCCCGTAGAATAAGGGAATTTCAATGGTTGGTAACTTTTAGAAAATCCACAGAAATCTTTTCGAACTTCTGCTGAATCTCAATGAAGCACCACTCGTTTTCCGCTTTGATTTCTTCAAACAAGTTTTTTTTAAAGTATGTATTCGTTTCCAAACTCTACGTCAGCTGCATTAGCTGTTTAGTTTTTAGCTCACAGTAAGGCTTGTTGTAATTATTATTGTGATACTGCTGAAATTTTGCTTCAGCATCTTTGTTGTCGCCATTTGGATTTGGTAGTGCAATTGCAATGTTATCTTCATTTTCGAAATCATCGTCATCTAGAATCCTGTAGGAGGAAGTGTTCGCTACCTCGTGTTGTAAATTTTGTTCTGCCTGCTGCTTCTCTTCCTCAGATTTGTTTAGCCTCAAGAAGTACATATTTCGTATTCTCATAATTTTGCTTCCGATATGGATGGCCATCAGGTAAGATATGTGTTAATTCGGCATCGACTGTGCAGAATTTGTCGTAGAAAAGTTATAAGTTAATATTGGGCTTTATCTTGTTGGTCAGCTTTCCAGTAGAGGTCTGCTCACATGAGGCTAGTATCGTATTCATTATCCCTTACCGGGTGCCATTGTCGCTTACCGTTGGTCAGTGCTAGACAAAAATAACATTTGTTGAGTATGCACAATATATGTATAAAAACACTAACTTTTCTAGTTGATACAACAAATGTTGATACAAATATATGAGAAATAGAAAAAATACAATATAGTACAAATCATGCATAATTTACGCAAGTCGTTACGCATACAACTGTTTACAAGGTTGAACAAAATATAAATGGTTCAATGGTAAAATTTGGCTGCTCTTCAATAAGACCTAGTTCATTATAATTCCATAAATATCATTCAAATTATTTTCGTATAAACATACTGTATATCTGTAGTTAGTAACTTTGTATTTTGTTTCATCCATATTTATTTACTATCATCCATAATAATTTCTATTTTTCTTTTAACCTAAACGATAATTATAATTACTATTTTTTATTTTTCTCTTTTTTCCTTTTTCTCTTTTGTGACTGTCTTCCACCAGGTGGAGAAAATGGCGTTTCTTTGCCTAATATTCAACTCCTGGTTTTTATTTTTTGGATCACTATATACTTCACATTGACATAATATTAAAATAAAAAACTAACAACAAAAACCATCCAAAGATCATTCAATAAATAATTTTTACACACACACACACACTCACATACAAATACACGCCCCACACAGAGACACAAGAAAATGTTAATAAAAAAACAGTTAAATTTTCAATTTTTCGTTGGTTTTTGTTTTTAAAAAAAATTTTAACTTTAACAAATTATATTTTTTTGAATCAAAGATGTTTAATGACAACAAAGAGTGTGCATGTTAGAAAAATAAAAACTGTATTTAAAACCATCACAATAATCTTCCCTATTTAAAAAAAAAACTAATACTAACGTCATCACGTGAGTTTCATTCTTTATTTTTAAAATAAACTTAGTTACTCGTACATAAGTTTGCGTTTTTGTTCCTTTTTTATTAAATTCAGTGTTTGGTTAAATTTACCGCTGGCTTTGGTTAATTTAACGTGTGAATGTGGGTGTGTACGTGTGTTTATAAACGAGAAACCGAGCATGAGTTTATAATAATTATTTCATGTGAATTTAAAATGCTTTTTATTAAATTCCTTTATTACAATTTACAATAATACAAATTATCTAGCCTAGATTGCATTTTAAGATTTGGTTTGCTTTTAATGTTACTCAAAATTTAATTAAAAACAATAAATCTAAATAATGTTAATCAATTAATCTATTTCGTTTTGTTTTATGAATTACATTTTTTTATTATCTTCTTTTATTATTATGATTTTATTAACGATTTTATTTTTATTGTTGATTTTCATCAAATTCATCATTACCACATAACAAAACAAAATAAATAAATTATTAAAAAAAAAATCATAATAATTAATAAAATACAATCATAAAAAATAAATCAATTTCATTGTAACACAAACAAAAAATTAATTAAATTTTATGTTGTTTTTTTTTTTTTTGTTTAATTTTGAAATCAAATTATTTACTACACAATTAAAATTAAATTAAAATAAAAAACGAAATTTAAAAATAAAAAACAATTTTCAATTGATAATAAAAAATGATAAAATATGAATCAACATTTATTATATAAAATAAATACAATAAATATCAAATTTAAAAATTAATGTCCATCAAATAATCTAATTTTAACTTTAATGAATCTACATACTAATTATAAATTATATTTCTCTTTTTTCATTTTTTTTTTTTTTTTTAAATATATTTGTTTGTTATTTTTGAATCAATTTTACCAAAAACATGAAAATATATGTGCGGTTGGTGACCAAATAAACTAAAAAAAAAAAATTTTTAAAAAAATATTATAAACTCCGGCAAACAATTAAAATTTGAAAAATGGACACGCAGGCATAACGGTGGCACCGGAAGAGGATCGAGGGGCCCTGATAATATCATCAATAGCCGCAGGATCTCTCCTAATTTGCCTGCTTTGCACACTTTGCCATCGAAAACGAAAACGTAGACATCATCGACAATTAGGATTACATAGAAATGCAGCTCATTATGACTCAACAACAAGTGCCACAGGTAAGCTATAAATCTAGAAATTGTTTAGAAATAATTTTTGAAAATGCTTAGCGGTATTTTCTGGGGCATAATGATTATTTATGTTATGAAATTGAAACAAATTATTTGATAAACATACCGTCACAAATCCCTTAAAAATGTCTTAAAAGTAGCTTGCTTTAATAATATTGTTGGGTATTAAAGTTGGCCTTTTCGTAATGATTATGAAAATGTACATTTTGCTAAGCTACGCTTTTAATCCTAGCCTTAAATAGTATATTATTCAAGATGAAGTTTACCGACGCGAGCCGATTGGCGAGTATCGTAAATCATCTGAGTGTATAACAGCCGTCATATGTGAGTAGAATACGACACTTTGTCCACGACCGATAAATAATATTGTATTTTATAATCAAACCCTTTAAATAATCCTAAAATAATTTCCGTTGACATTTTGACATCTTAATTTAATTAAAATGAAAATGATATATTCCCACTGCCATTGACTACTAGAATAATATTTCAGAAAAGACTACTAGAAACAATTTCAAAAATGAAATTTACATGAATAACTTTCTTGCAAGTAGTGAATAATGGGAGAAAGGACTTCTAGATAAAATTTAAAAAAATTAATAACAGTGATTAATGATTAATCACTGACAGCAATGAATAATGAATATACCATATTATCAGATATTCGTGGACAAAGTTCTTTTAATACTGTTTTCAATATTAAAAGTAATTGACACGTCATAATTTAGTAAAATACACACACACACTATTGTATACCATTGCCTAGATTGCCAGCTAATAACTTACTCAGCGCGGGCGTGAGTTTTTGTTTTTTTCCAAATAAAATACACAAAAAAAATGAAAACAAACGAAAAAAACTAAAATTCATAAATCTGATTTTATTAAACAAAAATAAATAAAAAAAAAATAACTTATAGTTTAGTTGAACCGCCAAATCACTGCTGGATCGAGCACGGAATACCTCTTCCTCTCTGCACGCTATGTGTTGCGTATCCTCTTTTCCTTCTGCTCTATTTTTTTTTTAAAGTTTCACCCACTCAAAGTTTTTCCACCAATTTTCACGAAGACTTTTTCTCAAATTTATTTGGTACAAATCACCATAGCAAAAAAACTGCAGCATTTTTGATATTTATTTGACGCTTATCTAAATGCGTCGTCACCACTGAATGTTTTTATAAAGTTCTTTTGAACACAACAATCAAAAAAAAAAAAAACTTTTAATTTATTTTATTATATTTATTATTATTATTTTTTTACTGTTTTTATTTTAATTTTTATTAATAAAATTGATTATTTATTAATGCATAATCACATCACAAATTAAATTTCAAACTCTCAATTTTTTTGTATTATTAGTTTTTATTTTTTTTTTATTTTTATTTATAAAATTGATTTTACAAACAAATTAATTTTTGTTTTGTAAACATTTATGTTCACTCTTTACAAAAAGAAAAACAATGGAGAGTAATTAAAATAAATTTTTTTTTTTTTTTTTTTTTTGTATTATCAGGGTATATAGTATTTTGAAAATAATTTTAATTTAGAAATGTGACTTGTGCTTTGACTATTCGATCACTCATTATCTTTCCCAAAAAAACATTTAATTTATTTATTTTTCGTGTGGGATGGTTAAATCCCCCTCTCTAACTTTACTTATTCTTCCAAAAAAAAATTTACCCAATCAATGTACGATTTTTGGCATAATTGTCAAATAAGAGTCCTCATTGGGTACTATCTATGTTATTGTTAAAATATTATTATTATTTTATTTTTCATTTTTATATTGCTATTGAGCCTACCATAAAATGTTTTATGATAGGGTTTCTTAGTCCTATTTTAACTATTGAATCTTAACATCTAAATATCTAGGTAAAAAAAAATTATTGTTACGTAAAATAGTTTATGGTTTTTGCAGCTGTCAAATGATGCTTTAAGATCTAATTGCATTACACATACCAAAAACTTATTGCTAGAAATTTTTATTTTTATCTCTTATTTCCCATGTGCAAAGCACCTTTAGCAAAACTAAACAATACGGGTGGCATTCTAAGGCCCCTTAAAAATATTTATTTTTTTTATTTAGAACGATCGTTTAAAAAAAAATGATCGTGTCATTTATCCTGCTGCCCAGGATAAGTTTTAAACCAGAAACATGGTTTCTAAACCAAAATCTCATTTTAGTGTAAAGACATACTATTTTATCAACATTAATATTCTTAATAAAAAAAAATAAAATAAAAAAAATAAGTTTACTTAAGGTTTTAAATCTTTACCATGATAATTTATTAATCTTCCAGTCTCATTATCTCTTATGAAATATCCATTCGAACCCAATTTCTTTTGAACCGTTGCTGGAAACCATTTTGGTAATAGTTTGGACATTATGTTCTTTTTGGAATCTGACAGAGTAAAATTTCTTCGCCATACCATTTGGCCTTCTGAAAATGATGGTGCTCGGGCTCTTAGATTGTAATTATGCCGATTTTTATTAAATACATTTTCAAGTTTTTCAGATACAATTTTACGTATCCTATTTACCTTTACTAACTGATCTTCTCTGCTGGGGTTCAGAAAATGTTAAAGATTTTTATAATCATTTCCGTCAGTAATCATTTCCATACCGAAATTAAGGAAATAAGGAGTGCACTGAGAGATTTCATGAAGTGCTGATCGAATTGCTACGCCAATTGAAGAAATATGTTTACCCCAGTTTTTAGGATTTAAATCTACAATAAATGCTCGAATTGCATTGCCAATAACTTGGTTAGTGCATTCTACTGGATTGGTGTGAGGACTATAAATTGCTGACTTATAGTGAGTTACGTTGTGCTGCTTTAAAAAACTTTGAAATTCTTTACAAGGAAATTGAGGACCGTTGTCCGAAATTATAGCTCTAGGTACGGAGAATATATCGAAAATATTTTCTTCTAATTTCTTTCGAAGAGTGGGAAATTTGGCATTCCTTACCGGAAAAATTAGAGGATATTTTGAAAACGTATCTATTACCACTAAAATAAATATATTTCCATTCTTTGATTTGGGAAATTGACCCACGTAGTCTACACTAATTAGTTCCTATGGTCGTGTCGCTTTTCGGAAATAACCCATTGGAGGTAATAAATTTACCGTTGGTGATTTTGTGGTTTTACAAATACTTCATTGAGAGATATATTCTTTCACATCTTGCATCATTGCAGGCCAATAATACCTTTCCAATAGTCGACGATAAGTTTTGAAGTTACCGAAATGACCGGATTTCGGTTCATTATGATATTTATTCAGTAATGCTTGTCGGTTTACTTCCGGAATGACTTCTTTCCATGTGTAATCTTCAACTCCGAATTTGTTTATATTTTGACAGAATTTAAATAATTTAGTGTCTACAACACGATAATTAGAAAATTTTTCTGCAATAGGGTAATTTTGATTGTCAATTGTTTGATATAGCTGACTGCCAATACCTATATTAGAAGCATCTGTTGCGACGAAAAACTGTTTGGTGTAATCTGGACTGTGGAGACTTGGTGCTTTCGCAATGGCCTGTTTTATTTGAGAAAAAGCGATTTCAGCTTGTGATGTCCAGGCTATTTTGGCTGGTTTGCCTTTTAACAGATGGGTGATCGAAGCGACAATAGTTGAATAATTTTCAATAATTCGGCGATTCCAGCCTGCAACACCCAAAAACTGCCTAATTTATTTAACGGGTTTTGGTGGCGGATATTTTATAATTGCATCAACTTTATACGGAGAGATTTTTATTCCTTGTTCGATTATTACAAATCCCAGGTATTGTAGTTCTGGCACGCAAAACTTGGATTTTTCTCTATTTATCGTTTAATTTGCGTCTGTTAGTCTTTTCGCAACAATTTTCAGAAATTTGAGGTGTGTTTCAAAATCAGCCGTAGCTATAATTATATCGTCTAGGTATGTCCATACATGAGGGGCTAACTTCTGTCCAATTAAGGAATCGGCTAATCTAGCCATTGTAGCTGGTGCACCTACTAAACCAAACGGCATCCTAGCGAACATATATAAGGGCCTACCCGTTAAAGTAAAAGCTGTATTTTCTTGCGATTCCTGTTCTAATGGGATTTGCCAATATGCATCGGAAAGATCTAAAGACGTTAAATATTTTGTCCCTTGTAGGTTGGACAAAATATTTTCAAGGTGAGGCATAGGGTAAGAATCTTTAATAATAACGAAATTCAATGTTCGTGCATCGAGGCAAATACGAATTTTCTCATTTGGTTTATAGACTATGCTCATGGGAGATCTCCAAGGAGATTGAGGACATGGTCGAATAACGTCCAGCTGTAGCATACGCTGAATTTCTTTATCGGCCTCTTTTAAGAGATGTGGAGAAATAGGGTAACATCTTTGAATTATGGGCGAATTTTCACCTACATTGATCTTATGTTTAACCAAATGTGTACATCCAAATTTGGTAGTGCTAGTTAGTGGAAATAGTTTAATTATTTTTTCAATTCTATCTGATTATTCTGCATTGAGAAATAGTGGATTAGTATTATTATTTTCCTTGAAATCCATTAGATAAAGGAATAGATTTAAATCAAACTGTTGCCAAAAATCGATGCCTAAGATCAACGGTTTTTTAATTTGAGGAATAACATAAGCTGTAATAATTCTTTTTTTATTGTTAAACAAAATGGGTAAATCGACTACTTCTAAAACTTCAATTGGTTCACCATTAGCCACGAAAATTTTTGTAAATTCACGTCTGGTTTTTAAATTCTGATTTTTTAGAAATGTTTGGGCATTTTCTCCTAAGACTGTAATTGTAGCACCTGTATCTAAAAGACCTGTTATTGGTTGATTATTTATTAACACATTCAGATATAACCGATTATCACCTGGAGTTCGGCTTACCGGAAGTGACCATTCCGTTGGGCCAGAAAATTTATTTTGTAAATGTCTCAAAAAGTATAAGATTTAAATTAAGGATAAATGTATGTATAACATTAAACGTTTCCAACAATCAAAAATCAAAAAAAAATAAAAATTAAATTACAAAAGAATAAATTTGTAAATTTTTTCATAAATTGGGAGGTCCCAGCGAATTTTAATAAAAATAGGCTAACGGGGAGTGACCACTCTCTTGGGCGACAAAATTTAACATTACAAAAACACTATTACATACAAAATGATCCAAAAAAAAAAAAAAAATAAAACAAAATAACAAAATTGTCATGTTAATTTTCGACCTTGAGATTTTTGACGTCCTTGATGCCAAAAATTATGTTTCGAAGTGGTGTCTATTGGTCTATATGTCTGTCAGTTTGTAGCCCAGGTCGTTTAGCCAATCAAACTGCAACTTCATGTTTAAACTTTATTCATAAATTTTGAGGTCCCAGCTCCCAGCTTGCGTAAACCAGAAAAATTATTTTGCAAATATTTCAAAAATATACAATTTACAGAAAACATGAAAAAAATAAAAAATAAAAAAAGTCTAAAGTTTGTAAGAAATTTGCATAATAAGTTTCTCAAAATTCGCTGTTCGTAAAAAAAAGTCGTGTGTTGGCCACACCTCAATTTTTTATAGAGAATTCCAGAATTTAGAATTTTTAATTTGGTTATTTGACTACATACCATATATTCAAAAATTAAATTTACATTAGAAGTAGAAACAAATAATCACTTATTCGATCATTTTCACTTTGTATTTATTTATTTAAACACACACAAGAAACTATTTCACTCGCAGTATATCAAACTGTAATCACGCACAAAATTTTATTAATTAATTTTTAATAACTGATTTAATTTAATTTAGTTAATTATTAATAACACACACTGCACTTTTGTTCAATGAATTTACAACCTACATAAATTAAATTTAATTTACACAGATAAACCAAAACACGTCTTTCTCGCTCGAGCGTTCATCACCAACCACTTATTTTAAAGGTTTTGTTGTTTTTCTAAAATAAAAATGATAATTTTTTAAGATTTCAAAATTTACCAATCGGAATTGAGGAAAAATTGATATTTTTTCACAGTCACTCTCAAGAAAATGGTTTTTGCATCTGATCAAAAATCTGTTCATATTGAGTAGTAGGGTAATCACTTTTTAAAAATCGAATATCATCGGAATGTTTGTCAGCATTTTGTGGTATTTTTCCAGCTGAAGAAATCGTGTTAGTAAAATTATTGGGCCCTATTCCTGAAGTGTTTCTATTGGTAATTTTAAGCGAATTCTCAATATTTCCGCCACTTAAAAAACATTTGGAATTACATACATACATTGTTTTTTATTTAGTTGTCCATGTATAAGCTTACAAATTTTTTACAGTCACCACCACATAGATTCGGAAATAAATTTGTCAGAGCTTTGGCCCAACTAATTTTTTCACCTCGCGCAGAATGTGAACCGTTTATTTTGGTGAGATGTACCGTAATAGTTATTAGGTCTTTTCGACTGATGTTGGTGAAAGACCCGGTCTCTATGTATTACTATTCGACCTAACCGGATATGACTTTCCAGTTCCATTTTTTAAGAATTTTCTGGCCAACTTGATTTTTCTGGGAATGCTTCCAATAAATTTAATTTTATTTAATTTTCATTGTTATATTGTTTTATTTGTTCAAACATAGCATGCTATGAAGTTTATGACAGGAAAAACATTTTTTACCGAAAAATTCTCATGGCTTACTACAACTCATAATATAACAGTGTTTAAATAATTTTTAGTAGTTTTCGCTAACATTTAGGCGCATCATAAACGCGTACCACGTATTTTTTGTGTAATTACTAAAGTAAAATTTTTAAACATTACATGAATACTAAAAAAAATAAAAATAAATAAAATTGCATGAAAATCGAATTGAAGACCTTTGCCGCTCTAGTAAAAAAAAACAAAATAATTAAGCGATCTGTTTTGATCGCTATGATCATTTTTAATTTTACCGTTCTTCTTTCAAATATTTTTTTAATTTTTTTTTTTTGAAATCATAGTATGCATTGAGCGTTACAGAATCAGTGAGTGAGTAATCTGGGCGTTTCTTATATTAAATTATTATTATTAAGGGACATGTGGGCGTTCAACCACCTCGCACTGCGACCTAAAAGATCTTTTGTGCTCGGACCCTGTTTAATTATCCGTCCAGTCAATATTCAGGCTGTTAATGAACCTGATAATACTGCCGGCGGACATGGGGGGGGGGAGAGGATGACATGCTGGTATAATTGCTCCTCTGTTCCACCAAAATACTTTATTATCTCGTCCTTTAGCTTTTGAATTGTTTCTGGCTTATTGGGACAAACCTTACTTTTGAGATAACCCCAAAGAAAGAAGTCTAAGAGTGTCAAATCGTACGATATCGGTGCCAATTGACCATCGCTGGTCAAAAGCCCTTATTATCGGCTGAAATATTGGCCTTACCTATTTTATTAAATTCCAATTTAACCTTCGATGTCGATTGAGTGTCTCTCGTATTTCTAGCTATGTGTTTCGAACTTGCGATTCACAAGTCGCAGTTGTGGGAAAACGCGATTATGACAGGTTATAACATTGATGAATTGCCTTAATAAATATTAATCAAGATTATTTTATTTTTGATACAACATAGGGTCATCCTACAATTTCATGGATTTTTCGAGTTTTTCTAGCTTATTTGGAGAATTATTTGGCGTTATTGCTATGTAACAGATATTATTTGAGATTTTATAGATTTTTTATTTGGATTGAATTAAGTGATACATTGAGTTAGGTGAAATGCTCAAGATTCGAGAATTTAAGATGTTTTAATATCTGGATTTTAATAACTTTATAAGCTGCTTTGGCACCTAACTTATTCAAAAATATTATTCGACTTTCTCCAGTTATTTGTTTCGAGAAACTAGTTTTTTTAGGATTCGTCAAGATTATTCTATTATGTACTAAGTTGCGCTATATTATAGAATTAATGGTGTATCGATATTTTCTAAGAATCTTCGAGGCTTTTTGTTTTTTAAGTTTATTCGAGCTTTGTTTGACGCTGATTGTTAAATAAAGGATATTGTTCGAAATTTTATAGAGTTTTCGATATTGTGCTAAATTCAAGTTTATTTGAGTGTTTCGGAATATTTCGTTTGTTTCGAATACCTAGAAATTTGCAAGGGAGAGTGAGTTTCATCTTTTTATAGAATTAATCGAGATTTTTGGTTTTGAGCTACTCGAGATAAGCATATAGCTTTGAGTTAGTTACATTCAGTAAAGTTAAGTTGGATATAGAAGGTATTTTTCAATAATATTTGAGATTTTGCGAGTCGCACTTTAGGCAGGGTAATATTGATTTTTAATCTATTGATGATGAATCTTCCAAGAAATATTGAATTTATCTTTCTTTAAATATTGTTTTTTAGGTCGATATAGTAACTTGTCCTATTGGTTACCTCTGGGCTCCGTTCTGAATGTTTTGTTTAAAAAAATATAAAATTCCTTCTTGCTTTAAACCAGCTGCTGCTAATAAATAGCAAAATTTGTGAATCTGACACGAAATATTTACTATAACAATACAATTTTAATTCTTTTTAGTCTTCAACAATTATGAATAACATTTTTTTTTCTATTTCTGCAGGCTTAGGTTCCAGTCGACGCCATTTACAAAGTGGAGGCAGTCTTTCCGGCAGCCTACACGGTTTACACACAGAACAATTACATATACCTCCAGCCCCTCTCCCGCCAACCAGTATTCCACCACACGTATGTATTTCAACCGAAATGTTAGACGATGACGACGATGATGATGATGATGACGATGATGGTGATGATAATATTAACAATCACGAACACGATCATGATCTATTCGATACTAATGATCATTTCTCCAATGGTGACAGTGTATAGCAGTGGTAGTATTTTAGGTTAACTAATCCAATTATAATTATTATTATTATTAATAAAATAAAATATGGTTTTAAAAAACTGATTAATTTCATTATTATTAAAACAATAAACAAATAATAATGATGAATAAATAAATAATACAAAGTAAGATAAAAAAAACAAATTAAACAAACAAAATATAACTCAAATAATATTATGTTTATATTATTATACAAATAAATAAACAAAAAAAAATCTTATAAATAAATTATACTAATATATATTATATAATTATTATTTTTTAAAATATAAACAAAAAAAACAATTATAAATATTGATGTGGCTGCAATAAACAAAAATAAATCTAAAAGTAAAAGTTAATAAATAATAGAGTTGTGAATGAATTAATTAAAATACAGTATTATTTTATTATAGATTAATATAATTATTGTTTTTTATATTAGTTTTATATAAAATAAATTAATTTTTAATTTTTTTTATTGAATTTTAAATTTAATGTAATTAAACAAACAAAAAACGTAACAAAATCGAATAATGTTGGTTCCTCTCATATAAAATTTTTTTTTTAAATTAAAAACAAAAATATCTAGACAATTTAATAATAATATTAATTATTATTTTTTTATATTATGTATTTAATAATTAGATAATTTTAATTATGTATATAGATTAAAAATGTAATACACACATGGTCTATTTGAAGAACGTACATTAAAATAATCTTTGGTAATATTTTTCAAAAAAAATATCTAAAATGTTTTTGAAATTTGAGGGCCGCAAATTGATTATTATTTGAGTAACCTTTAGATTTACTAATCAAATTCGAGAACTCCTCAAGTTGAAAGTTTTGAGATGGTTTGACTTACCAACATGGCATTGACCAGTAACCTAGTTCTAAAGCAATCTTATAATATTTCGGATTTTTGCTAATATATAAGATTACGGTGACGCCCTAACATTTAAAGAATACGAAATTTCTAAATTTGTTCGAAAATTAAAATTGAAATCTTACAATGTTCTTTAAATATCTTGCTTTTATTTTAATAATCGAAATAAAGCAGATCACATGGGCAGATTAAATCAGATTATTAAATTAAATGACTTGCTTCAGTTTTCGATTTGTCTAACACAGCACAATAACATGCAACATCCTTGAATAATTAGGTGAGCTCTTTGAGATAATCTTCTTGAAAGGTCCAATTGACTTGATATACCAATTTAAACAAATTTCAAAAACACTTCAAAATTCGAGTCTTAAACGATATCATTCGCAATCACCGTTTCGAAAAACCCAACATTTAGAAACGTCACATCCGATATTATCAAGTTAGCCTTTTACACCACAAACAATTACAAATATCGATTGTATATATAATTTTGTAAAACCACATCATAGACCTTTGGACATAATATTCTAAAAATAATAAATTAATTTGCAATGCACTATAATTAGTAGTGTATACCAATTGGTTTCATAGGTAAATATAAATAAATAAAAAAATCGAAATTAAATTAACTAAAAAAAAAACAAATTAGATTTTTGATTCACGCAAGTTCGTAATGTAAAGAAAAAAATAGCAATACTTAAATCACAATATAATTTAAATCCTTAAACACAACAAGCAACAAGAAAACGTTATAATTAATAAATAAACCAAATTTATCTCGACTGAATCAAAAATACTATTATTAATATTATTATTATGTATAAAATAACAAACTATGTAATTATTTTTATCCAATAAATATAAATTTAATAAAATACAAAATATTTATAATTAATAATTATATAACGAGTAAAATATATACATATATTAATTAAATAAAAACATGAAGCAAATAAAGTAAATTAAAAAAAATTAATAAAATAAATAATAAAGAAGCACATAATAAAAGAAATGTTTAAAAAACAAAACACACACCACCAAACATATACACAACTAGACAAAACAAAATAAATAAATAAATAAATAATAATATAATTGGTTAATAAAAAAGAAATGAATTAAAAAAAAAAAATAAACACAAATCATATAAACAAATAACATTTAGGATTAGTTGATTGTTGGGTTTTATATTATTCATGTTATTGTATAATTTTATTTTGAAAAGTTAAAATTAAAATTAATTAATAAAAACAAAAAAAATAACAAAGACAAGAATATAATGTGAAGTGAGTGTCTTTTGAAAAAAAATAAAACCAAAATTAAAGTTTATTAAAAAAAAATTATTTTAAGTTTTGTATATCGAGAAGCAAACAAAATAGTATTGTAAAATAAATAATTAATTATTAATTGAATATTATCAGTATTCTTTAAAACAAAAAAAAAACAAGTATTATTGTACATTCATATATAGTATTATGTATTATAACTTTTTGAGGTTGGAGTTTTTTTTATTTGTTAAGTATTACTTTTTTTAAAATAATCTTTACGTGGTTAGATGACTGTTTGAGGTGTTTATTTACATAATACTCATAGATTATTAGTAGACTAAATAAAGTTATTGTTTGCTTAAAACTTAGAAGAGTAGCGGATTATCAAAATTTTGCTTTTACTCATATTCGCAATAAACCGAAAATTTATTCGCAGCTTCATGTATAACGGATCAAATTAAAATTGCTGTTGCTAAATATGTTGAATCAGTATGGTGGTTACTATGACAGTTATTCTGCCGGATGTCGGTTGTATGCACTAAACCTCCAAAATTAAATTAAACACATTCGATTGGTTGATCCTAAACTACTACGTACCATGACTGACTCAACATATTTGTGGCACCAAAGCTTTGTCGCGAGATAATTAATTGACGATAACGGCTACAAAGTGGGTACAGAAAAACTCTAGATTATATTTTAGTGACGGCCAAATCATGTTTGAAAATAAACATTTGTATTGTACAATTTTTTAAATTTTGAATGTGTATTCTTGAAACAGGTTGGAATTGATTGATACCGAGAAAGGCCTAAACGCGATTAAACTAAGCCAATGGGTTAAGCTCTGCGCGTACCTCCGTCGAAACTCCTCCAACATTATCGGTTTCCTTTCATAGAAAATACCGCCACGCGGTTATTATTTTAAAATAGAAACTATTTATGTACATCTGAAAACAATCAATTTCGTTGATTCAATTAATGACGTGACTTTAATCGCCAACAATTTCATTCTTCCCCGTTCTGAAATTACAACGATTGATTTTTTATGTTGTTTTGTTTTATATTATAAATATTGTTATTTTTATGATTACCGATTAAATTGAGTGTAAATAATAATAAATAATCTAAAAAATACTAAGTACTTTTACAATTATTTGTATAGTAAAATAGAACGAATAAAATCGGCTTAAAGCAAAATTTTAAAATGTTTCGTAGCCTTTTTATCGATGAGTTCATCAGGCTGATATTCCCATATTTGCCATTTTGAACCGAAATATTTTCACGGGCAATAACCGCGCTAAAATAAAACATTTAGTTAGTTTAACAGCACCTCGAAATTACTAGTTTTGATATACTTATTTTCCTAATAGATCTAAAATATTTAATATAATTTTTGTAATTACATAGTGTGTAACCAAACCCTTTTCTCTAAAACAAAAACTGAAAAATCCAACCTTAAAAATTTGTGAGCAAAACATTTAAAAAAAAAACTCCTACTGTGCGCTTGATTTATTTTATAATAAAAACAAAAAAAAATCTAAAATATTTCTAGCATAAAACTAGAAACCAAAAAAACATTTTGTACTCGAGAAAAATAATATATTTACAGGGTATATAATTTAATGTAAAAAGAATATATAAATTAATTAATGGAATGAAAAACAAATATAAATAAAAAAAATTATAGTAAAGGCAATATTTTAAAATTAATAATAATTTTAAAAAATTAATTTTACGAGTACAAAAGATAAAATTGCAATATAATTATTAATTTAATTTTTAATTTTCCATTTATTTTTATTTTATTAAATATTTGATTCAATATTTATATAATTTACGTAAACGATAAATATATTATTATTTTTATATCTATATATCTATAGCATTATATGTATGTATATACGTCTACATATATTGTATGTTTTAATAAATATATAAATATATATAATATATATATATGTATATATATATATATATATATATATATATATATATATATATATATATATATATATATATATATATATATTTATATATATATTTAACAATTATTAACTAAATAAATAATAAAATGAAATTTAAAAAAGATTTTGTATTTTAATAGAATAAATAAAAATTATTAAAAAAAAACGTTATGCATGTTATGTAATTATATTATAAATAAATTAAAATTAATAAAATAAATAATTTTTTACTTTCGAATATTGTTTATTTTTATTTTATATTAGAAGTATATTATATACATGACTAAATTTTTTTAATAAATCACACAATATACAATTGATATATCTAAATATATAAAGTTAATTATATAAAAACACACAAATTATAACAACTATTATTTTAAAGATTAATTAATTAGTTCTAATAGATCATTAACAAAAATATAATATATATTTTTTTTTTAATTTCAATTTAGTTAAATTTAAAATTTTGTGGTTTTACTATCACACGCGGCTCAAAATAAAAAATGCGTGCCAACGTCAAAATAAATAAAAATGTTGCAAAAATGTATATATGTATATATATATACATATAAATATTATGTATATATATTTTTGTAAGTATTAAATTATTACTATTATTATTATAGAAAAAAAATAATAATAAATTGATTTAAAAATAAAATTAAATTCCTAATGTTGTTTGTTATAATCAAAAATAAAATTAAACTGTTATGTAATATAAGTAATATATAAAATAAATTGATTATAATAAAAAAAAATTATAAATATTAATTTAATTTAATTAAAAAAATTAAAATAAATTATGAAATGAGATTATTATGTTGATGGATTGTGGAACTTTGTTTAAAAATAATTAAATTAAAAAAACAAAATAATCAAAAATTTAAAAAGAATAATTCACACGTACATACAGACACTAACACACAATGAAAAAATATTAACTTTATATATTAAATAAATAAATAAAATAAAAACAAAAAATAACAAATCATTTATAAACAAAAAATTTTTAAGAAAAACAAAAAAACTTAAAAAAAAAAATTATATACATTTATATAAGATACAATATATGTATATATACAATATATAATATATATTTATATATATATATATATATATATATATATATATATATATATATGTATATAATAATATATATATATATATATATATATATATATATATATATATATATATATATATATATATATATATTTATATATATATGTATATATATATTAATTTATATATTAATTAAAAAATAATTAGTCTGCATTATTATAATTAATCAATTAAAAAAAGAAAGATTAAAAATTATTAATCTATATTTAGTGCAGATGAAAATCGAGTTAACGGAACTAAAATATAAATTAACTAAAATAATAAATACACGTATATATATATATATATATATATATATATATATATATATATATATATATATATATATATATATATATGTATATATATATATATATATATATATATAAAATTAAACAAAATATTAAAATAAATTTTATAATATAATGATTATTAATTTTATAATATTACATATATTTTTTAATTATTCAATAAAACAAAAAAAACAAAAAAAGGAAAAAATCATAAAATAAATAAATAATAAATAAATTGAAAAGAATAATCAGTTGTTATAAAAAAATTATTTTTATTTTATAAATATTAAATATAAAAATTTAATTAAATTCATACTAAGTTAAAAAACTGACTGTAACGAATTTTATTTTGTTTCAGTGATAAATTAAATTTATAAATTTTTTGTTTACTCTATACATAATATTTTGATTTTTTCAAAAGAAGATACGTTTTTTTTTATTATAATTGTTATTACGATTATTACATTTTAAATTTAATTATCATAAATTATCATTTATGATTATAATTAATATGATTATTAAAAATGTAATATCTGTGCAAACGAAAGATTGTATAAAATAGTGAAATAAATTGTTTTAACCCGAAATTTATAATTTAATTTAATGCTCATACCATGTCATCTGAAAATGCGTACAATTTGCTATGGACCGATATACGCCCCGAAATGCTTAAATTGTTTTATGAAAATAAATCTTGGATTATTTACACTTGGTTTGCACGAGGATGGTGTGGAAGGGCTTTACTTTCAACAGGATGAGAACGGGAACCTATACATCATTTTCGAGAAGAAAAAAATTTCGTAACAAAAATATGGAAGGACTTTGTCGCAATATCTTTCAAAAATATCGCAGCATAAATATTTCGCAGATAGAAAAATTTACGATGAAATATAAAGTCACATGTCTCTCGCATGCAACTATCATCGAAAACAAAAATTCTCACTGTAAAAAATATCGCATACAAATGTTTCGTCATAAATTTAATTGCTTTTACGTTGTGAGAAATAATTTGAGCTGTAATTGAGATTTTCTAATTTGGGATAACGATACAGAGTAAGAAGATTTTGTTGAATATTTAAGGCAATTAAAATATTTTTGCCTTAAATTCTTTTTAAATATATTTTGTTCTTCTTCTAAAACCGTTGCAAAGCTAAAATTATTGCATATGTCATCAAAAATGCATGTTGTGTATGTACGGCGCGCCCCATATGGGGCTATCTGACAAGCAGAGGTACATCAATCAGCCACAGTCTCTTGCCGATCTGTAAGCCAACATTCGATCAGAAATTTCCAACATTTCGATCGAACACTGCGCCACGTCTTGAAAAGTGCCGAAAACCAAGCCAAAGTTTACGTCAATGCTAAAGGTGGTCATTTACCTGACATAATCTTTCGTACCTAAGCATATCAATAGTAATTTTGAAGAATTTTTTTTAGTTAATGAGTTATTCAACAAACAAATCGTGTTGTAATTATGGGCCACCCTATATGCAGTGTATGCCAAACGTGATGATTTGCCAAATATTGAATCACCAATGCCATTTGAACCTGTATCCAGTCCCGTGGTCTAATACTCGACTCATACATTTATAAATCCACATTTCTAAAGGTAAGTAAAAAGTTGTTCCAAAAGAACCGCCACCAAGTGATTCTGTCTGTTTGCTCGTATTTGCTCGAAGTGTATTATTAATTTTTTTTTTTTTTACCTGTTAGTGTAATATCCGGTCTTTTGTGTCGTATTGTGTGATCAGTGTGATGATGCTCCTATCATAATATAAATTATAATTATTATTTTCCAAAACTATTTCTGGTATACCTGTGTAATGAGGTAACGGTGGTCTGCTTGTGATTGTGAGGTTGTATTGAATGGTTAATTTTTGGTGTATTACGTTTGATAGTTGATTGTGTCGGGGCAACCACTAGAGTTGTGTTGTATTTTTTCTGATGCACTGATACAACACCTACGCTGTCTGTTTTTGTATTGTATCGTGCTTGATTGTCGACATGAGTTTGGCTTAGGTCATGTTGACGCCTTCCGTGTAACGATTTCTGGGACCATGCTAACAGTTTATCCTGATCAGTCACTGTTTTCGTGTACAATTGTCATCCGGGCTTTATCGTAATGCAGGCATTGGAACATAGCTATTTCTGGTGATCAAAATTAGATTTTGACATCGAATCAACCGTTCAAAGCAATTCATATTGCCAACTTATTCGTCCAGAAAATTCTAAAATGCTTGTCTCCTCATATTCCAAATGGTTGGAAGTTCGCATCATTCGAATGTGCAGCATATGCGCTTCGCAGTATCTTCACAACGCTTTGTTTTATGTTCTTTATACTTAATCACAAAAAAAAAATTCTTGATTTCTCACGCATAATAATACAATTGCATAGGAACGAAGCGTAAATTTTAGCGAAAAAAAAACTCGATATAAACTTATTGTAGTTGGCTAGAAAAACGTACATTCAACTTTAAAATATTTTTTTTTTTTTTTGCAGCAGAAGCCTGTGCAAGTTTGATTCATTTTGCTATGTTTACAAAATACTTTGACGTTTTGAAAAAATTGTTGTGGCATAAAGATTAGACGCTGATATTTTTAGTTTGCGCGATTTTAATTTTTTCCAATTAAAAATATATTGATTAAATTTTAGGTATCTAATATGAGAGTTTAAAAAATCTTTTGGCCAATGTGCACCATATATTGTTAACTCTTCTGCAGTTATACCGGTATATGCCGTCAAACAAACATGCTGCTACGTATCATTTAAATAAAATAAATCTATAAAATGGAACTTTCCAATGAACTAACAAAAATTGCAACTGAAATTTTATCTTTACGTCCCAGTCCCAGCAAAACGTCGTTTGACTTTAATTTTGACTCGTTTAAATTTGCATAGTGTTTCAAATTCTCGAACTTTATTTGAAAATTTAGCGATTGTCTCGCCGTAAAACGGAATTCAAATTTTCTAGTGTAAGGTTCCAAAAAGGTTCTGTCTTTTTGTCGGTTATCTATTGCCCTTTAAGGAAAACCTATTACTATGAAATTACATAAAAAAGTGAGGCATTGGTTTACCGTGAATAAACAGAAAAAGCTTCTCAACTAATTGACTAAATTAATTTAACAAACTTTAGCACAGTTAGCATTTAAAAAAAAATAATAATCCAGTGGTATTCTTGCATTATCTATTTATATGTACATAGAATAATGACATATAAGAAAAGTTATGCAGAAGAAGCAAAAAATTGCGGCGCTGATTACGTCAATTAATCAAACTACTAAAACCTCGCAACTTGTGCATGTGTTTATTTGTTTTTTACGTTGTGGTACCGCCTATTCAGAACAATATTGAATTATATACTATACTACCTACACTGATTGAACATATTTACAACTACCATTGCAAAATACAACACCATTTATTTTTTGTACAAGAAGCACTGAGGATTATATAATATTAGTCTTTTCAGTACAAAAACATCTCATTCAAAATTTCAAAATGTGTTATTTTATAATGGTTGTAAGGAAGCGAAAAATATAAATATGCCCAATACATACATATTTCTTTCCTTTTTCGCATTCTTACATAAAATAACCAAATTGCTATAAACATATTTAGTATAAATGAATGAATGAAACACGAAAAAATGTTATGTGTATTTTCGAGTATAATACACGTGCCCATCTGGAATCTGGATACATATTGTATTGTAAAACATACATACACATACATATTTTATATTTGAAATCTTCTGTATGAAAACTAAAACAAATTTTGGAATATATTTTTTTCTGAAAAATAACGATTTGGTTGATGAGGTTTGTTTTTGCAAAAGGTCATTCACCTTTTCTATTTTGATGTTATTTTTCTTGCTTTTGAAATTTTTTCTGATGCGTTTTCGTAGGTGCAAGAAACAAATACAATAATAAAAGGGATAATAAATTTGATTAAATTTTGAATTGATAACAATTTGAGTAGGCATATCATTTTTAATGACGTACCGTAAAATATTCTTTGCTTCTTTGCTATTTAAAGAAATAAAAAGTTAGAATAATTATTCACGGTCTTCTGTTATTAATGTGTTTTTACCGACTTGAGGAGAATGGATAATACATAATTATTTATATTGAATATGATCAGATCACTCACACGACAATCATTTTTGAATCAACTTTTACATTGTACATCATAATTTTTATGAAAATGTTATAGTACTAATTACCAATTCTGTGGCAATAATCCTAAGCAAGGTAACTCGAGTTATGTAGTTTTTTAAATTTATTCAAAATCAGAACAATTGTATGAAAGGAGCATTTTGATATAGGCGAAATAATTTTCACGATAACTAACAGTTGAAATTATTTCTTTTGATGAAGTTGAATCGTTTAGTTTTGAAAGGGTACATGTCCACTTTTTAAATTTGATAGGAACTAAAAAAAACTTTACACTGTTAGCACAGATAAGTGCTGTTAGTAAAAATAGGCTTCGAAGGAAATATACATTTATTTATGAAAATTTGAGTTGCTGTTTCATAATCTATTTTATGCTAGTATTGTGTCGCCATAAGACGTACTTAATGGGCTATGATACAAAAGCGTTGTATTACTAATTTTGGCAAGAAATGGACATAAGCCGTTTTCAAATTTCAGTTGTTCCTTATTAATTAAATTTGAAAGACTATATAATGTAACTCAATTTATGTACTTTATATGTTGTTTTGGTTTATTGCCACAGAATTAAGGAATTAAATAAAAAAATCGACTATATTTGATCTACACAAAGGTTCGGTATGTTAATGATATAAATGTTTTAAGACCTCTTATAAACTTACTTATTGTTGATTTGAACCAGTAGCTGCAAATCAGCACACTTATTCTGTGGAGGGCCCTGGCAAACATAATCTACATAGGTAATAATGCAGTTAGCATCGATCAGGCGAGATTAACAGATTGGAGAATTTTAACATAATTTCTTTTTTTTCAATTACCCTTAAAGATAGGATTTGGTTGTCGTGTAACGGTTATTAATTTCGCGCACATCAATTGGTCTGAACTGTGAACGTTTTTATGAAAATGGCATATTTAGGGGCTCGAGACAAAAACAGCTCGCGTTGATTAAAATTAAATCACATTCGCGTTAACCAGTTATCGTGTTAATGGACGAACAAGTGTAATAAAGTTGCATAAAAATATTTCAAAAAAATTTATTTTCAATTTTTTAATATTTTAAGCTTCCTTGATGCTTGTTTTGAAGCGAACCGAGTTTTAATTTTTGAAAATTCATTATTTATTGTGGACCATTTGCAGTTCTTTCTCATCAAAACAAGAATAAATAAATGAACTAATTTCCGAATATGTTTGTAGCAATCATCATTTGGATTTGGTAGGAAAGAAGTGTATTCGTGCGCAATCATCATCAAATATTCATTGGTTAAAAATTTTCTATCTAAATGCTCCTTTCATACAGTTGTTCTGATTTTGAATAAATTTGAAAAACTACATAACTCGAGTTACCTTGCTTAGGATTATTGCCACAGAATTGGTAATTAGTACTATAACATTTTCATAAAAATTATTATGTACAATGTAAAAGTTGATTAAATTTTATAAAGAACTTTGCAGCTTGCACACATTCGAGATTATAATAATTCATTTTATTCAAAAGGTTTATTTTGATAAATGATTGTCGTGTGAGTCATCTGATCATATTCAATATAAATAATTATGTATTATCCGTTCTCCTCAAGTCGGTAAAAACACATTAACAACAGAAGACCGCGAATAATTATTCTAACTTTTTATTTCTTTAAATAGCAAAGAAGCAAAGAATGTTTTATGCCTACTCAAATTGTTATCAATTCAAAATTTAATCAAATTTATTATCCCTTTTATTATTGTATTTGTTTCTTGCACCTACGAAAACGCATCAGAAAAAATTTCAAAAGCAAGAAAAATAACATCAAAATAGAAAAGGTGAATGACCTTTTGCAAAAACAAACCTCATCAACCAAACCGTTATTTTTCAGAAAAAAATTTATTCCAAAATTTGTTTTAGTTTTCATTCTATTTACAGAAGATTTCAAATATAAAATATGTTTGTGTATGTATGTTTACCAAAACCTGCTAAAATTCTCTTTAGAAAGCCTGATGGTTTTGCTGATACGCAGACACATACTTATACATATCAACCTTTAGCCGTAGTAGTCACTACGAAAAACCATATAAAAAAAATTCAAATTTTTTTGTTTCTTACCACTACTAATTCCAGTTGATATCACACACTACTTAATATCAACTAACAATTGAGCATTTTACTCTCTGTTTTTTGCTCTTCTACAACAAAACTTAATTTTACGAAATGTCAAAATCAAAACCATAACCTGCTAAAATTCAGGTTATGATCAAAACTCAGAAATCGTGAAGTTAAACCCCATTAATTAGTTAATTACAAGAAATTAAAGTAAGTTTAAATGATTTTTAAAGTAATTTATATTAGTTTACGTGATTTATATATTTTATATGTGCTGTTATAGTTTCCTTTTTTAATTTTGAAGAAAATACAAAGAAGTGCATACACGACGCCAACCATTGAAATGTATGTTATGCGGTGAATCATTTCTCGAGGAATCAATTATTAAATCTCATATACGTATCGTGCACGCAAACGAATTAACTCAACATTCGTGCCGCCTTTATGGTAAATTGTGTCGCGATAGTCGAACCCTATCGAAACATTTATGGGAACATTTCAGCGAAAAAAATCATTCCTGTTCGGCATATGGTTTCGCATCGAAATAAAACTGTTACGTGTGATATGTGCGGAGAAGAATTTCCCGATGGACGCTCCCTCATGAATCATTGTCATTCGCATACGAATGTTACAGGACGACAATTCCCTTGTCGCGAGTGGCAAAATATTTGGTTCGCGTAGTTCACAACAAATTCATACACGTGTTCATACGGGTGAAAAACCTTACGGGTGCCGTTATTGTTGGAAAGCTTTTGCTGATGGTGGGACATTCCGAAAATATGAAAGGATTCATACAGGTGAAAACCCTTACGTTTGTTCAGTGTGCCCTCGAGCCTTTAATCTGCGAGTTGTATTGCGAGAACATTACGATCACATCATTCGAGCCCTGACACTAAAAGGGGGAAATTCCAATACACCTTATTACTGCCAAGTTTGTCACGAGTTATTTGTAATGTCACTAGATTTAATTCAACATTTGATTCAACACAGTGACGTGAATACGGCCGTGAAGAGACAATCGATTGTAAGTAAATGGAGAACGGTGGAGAATTAATTATAATATTTGTCATGTCAATGTGTATTCTATTTTATATTTATAGACGGAGCCACGAAAATATAAACGGAGAAGGAAATTAAAATCGCACGAGTTGGAAATATTACGTGCCGAAAAAATGGCAAATTATTTTCGGTTTTTATTTTGAGCATAATTTGCATTTTAATTTCTATACCAATTAATATTCCAGTTACCAAAGTAAGACGGCTATAAAATAATATGAGAATGATAAAAAAAATCGTTACAAAAAAATTTAAAAGAAAAATTCTTTCTGTATACATACATTGTTTATAGTTTAAAAATTAAATAATTGTCAAAAATAGTTTCTAAGATTTTTTAATTACAAAAATAGTTTTTTAATGCCTCAGAAGTTGACCAACAAGTCGAAATATAAGGTTAAAAACTGTTAAGTTTTTTTAAATTAAATATTGGGTTTTCTTTAAAGTAAGCTGAAATTAAAATATTTAAATAAAATGACTGTTGCACATGATTCGTTTTTATTGGTTTAGATTTTACTCTCTTTTAGTTTCGTAGTATGCGAATGTTTATGTTTTCTACACTGTATTCACAACCGTATCTATACACGATGACGTTTCACTAATACAATCAGTGGTTTAGATAATTTTACAGCAATAGTATACAATACATTCGGCTTTCTAAAGAGAATTTTAGCAGGTTTTGATGTTTACAATACAATATGTATCCAGATGGGCACGTGAATTACACTCGAAAATACACATACAATTTTTTCGTGTTTCATTCATTCATATTTTTTTATACTATACAAGAAAGAATGCGAAAGAGCGAGAAAGGAAAGACAATGCATATTGTGCATATATGTACATATATATTTCTCGTTTCCTTACAACCATTCTAAAATAATACGTTTTGAAATTTCGAATGACATAGAACAAAGTCAGACTCTAAAACATAGCAGATAGAATGGGATAAACAATTTTTGATTTATAAAACAACATTTTATTGTTCTTTTGTATTTTGTTTGGTATTTTGTAGCAATGCCACTACATAATAAACCATAGCAGAGAAATGTGTGATAAGAATTTTATTTTTCGATGAACATAAAAAAAATCATTTGAGATTTAAATATAAATAATTTCTTGTTGTCTTTAATTTCAATTTTATGAAAATTTGAATTTACATTGGTATTTTAAATATAGATAATTTCAAATTAAATTTATCTGAGTGCAATTGGTGATCTAAAAAAATATCTAAGAAACATCTAAGTGCAAAGTGTATGTAAATCAGTAATATTCGTGTTGGTTAAATTATATATTGCGGAAACATTTGACATTCCCTTTATGATGGGTAGGCCGTCTGGCATTAAATGCGCAGTGCCGAATTGCGATTCGAAACAAAAAGATGGAGCCCGCCTTTTTAAATATTCAAATAATTATTTAAACCATGAAGACTGGCTGAAAAACTGTGATATTGTGCCAATGTGTAAAAAGCGAATATTCATTTGCGTAAAACATTTTGAATCAAATTTCCTTCTAAAACGAAAATTAAAATTAACCGCAGTTCCCACACTCTTTTTACCAAATACAAATTTTAAACAATCTGTTACTAAACTCTCTAATAGTTTCAATATCAAAACTATTCCTTCGTCTTTACCTAATAATAATATAGTATGTTCATCAGAAAATAAAAGCCCTAGTTTACTAGAAATAGAAGAATCTCTATCAACAGAAAATATTTCACGTAAAATAATTAAAAACTATTCACTCACAAATCAAACTAATAACAATGAAACTCTAACGTTAAGTGATTTTGCAAAAATGTCCGATCCCTACTTTGATAGATGTGTAATTCAGTCTAATTGTGTTGATTGTGAAAATCGTGAAAAAAATGTGGAAATTTATAGGTCACTAAACCGGAAATTAAATTTTAAGATCGATAAATTGAAAACCGACAAGGCCCAATTATACAGAAAAATTAAAAATCGAAAGTTTGAAATCCCAAACGAAACTAAATACACTTGAACAACTTATTGACCATCAAAATAAAAGTATTCACTCTAAGAATTTTTGTAAAATGATCATGAAACAGCGTTCGAAATCACAACAATGGGCAGAAACTTCTCAGGTATTAGCACAAAATTTATATTATAGATCACCGAAAGCCTATAACTTTATGAGAGAAAGATTAGACTTTGATTTGCCATCAAAAACTTCCTTGTTACGGTGGCAGCCAATAAAAAATGTCTTCCCGGGGACAGAAAATTATTTCATGTTGGATAAGTTAAAGGAGCAAATTAACAATTTAACCACGGCTAGGAAAGAGTGTTCATTAATTTTCGACGAAATAAAAATTCGTAAAGACTTAAAATATAATTCAATAAGGGATTGTATTGATGGCTATGTGGATTTAGGGAATGGATGTAGAGAAGGAAAATTAGGCAGCTATGTTTGTGTTTTTATGGTTCATGGAATAATTGATAGTTGGAAAAATATTATCAGTTATTTTGTGTCGGAAAATGCTATTACATCAAATTGCTTAACGAAATTAATAAGAACTCACTTGGATTTGGTATTTTCTCTTGGCTTAGAAGTTCGGGCCGTTATATGTGATCAAGGATCAAACAATCGCAGAACTCTTAGAAATATGGGAGCTACTGTTGACAATCCCAGACTGAACTACAGTGACCAAAAAGTGATTGTTGGTATATTCGATCCACCACACCTCATCAAATCTTTCCGGAACTGTTTACTATCCACAGATATTAAATTCATTGATGGTATTTCTAGTTGGGGAGTGGTGCGTGAATTATATAAATTAGAACTCGCTTCTAAGACGCGAATGTGCCCAAAGCTAAGCGACAAACACGTCAACCCAGGCCACTTTGATAAAATGAAGGTGAAACTTGCCACCCAAATATTCAGTCGCAGTGTCGTTGCTGGTATAAAAACAGCATATGAACTGAATAAGTTTTCGGAAGCCATTAAATCAAAAGCACCAGCAACTTGGATGTTGTTTGAAAAATTCGACAAATTATTTGATTGTTTGAATTCTAAGCAACTGTATAATCCAAATCCATTCAGGTCGGCATTACAAAATGATGAAAGTAATAAAGCATTCTCGTTTCTGAAAATCATGGCAATTGAATTAAAATCTATTAAATTAATAAATAACAAAAAAGTTTATTCATTTGATGGAATGATTCAAACCATTAATGGGATTTTAATCATAATGGAAAAATTATTGGCCAGTAATGCCGACATTACTTACTTGTTGACATCACGTCTGAATCAAGATGCATTGGAAAATACATTTTCATTAATCAGATCGGCTAATGGAAATAATGTAAATCCATCGGTGCAACAATTTAGCTACACAGTTTCTAAATTGTTATCTATTAAATATCTGACTTCATTCTCGGATCTTGCAAACTGTGAAGACGATGCCGATAGAAATCTGCTAGACGTGATTCGCGAAGAAACCCAAGAGAGAAACAAGAGTCATGGTGGTGGTGATCAAATTTTGGCTGCTGAACAAAATATGGATACCAGCAGTATGGAAGTTTCTGAGTTTGAAACCGATGTTATAGGCGAAAATTTAAGCATAGGCCCAATATTACAATCGAATAACAGCAGTTCTTCAAATATAAATTCGGAACCATCGATCAGATATTTTGCGGGATATTTAATTCACAAAATGTCTAAGAAATTTAACTGTAATGAGTGTAAGAAGTCACTAGTGAAAGAAAATGATTTCGTCGAAAATAATTCAGAGTTGCTTTTGAAAAATAAAAATTATACGGCAGAAAATTTTGGAAAGCTGCAAGCACCATCTAATTCATTTTTTCAACTTTGCCTTAAACAAATAATTATATTTGATAAATTTTTTGAAGAACAATCCCATATAGTTGGAATTAAACGCGAAATCGTCGAAAACCTTTTAATTGCTGACATAGAATATTATTCAAAGGATCATGCATGCTATGAACATCGTGTATCATTATTGAATTTAATGATCATTATTTTAATTAGAAAATATTGTAAATGGCAGTTTGAAAAAGAGAAATTGCGCAAAACAAAGGAGTTTATGAAAACAAGAACCCACAACCGCCAGTGGAGAACGACATTGGATTAAATTGTAACAATGCTCAGAAGTGTTATTATTTTAAATTTGTTAACAATAAAATAAAATGGTTAAATGATAAGTTTTGTCGTTGTTGAATTATTTGTGTCTCATTAATTGATATGGGCGTAAGTGGAAGTCTTACCGTTTATTGGTTCTCATCATTCAGTTTTGAGCAAAAGAGAGTAACTTTTGCCAAACATCAAGGTAAAGCACAAATCACTTACTACAGATAATGCCATATGCAGACTCGCCTTATTTAAATTTCTGCTTTTAAGTATTTTTCTATGAAAAAGCGCTTGCGACATCACTGTAATGTCCACTTTTATATTTTTATCATACAGAAATTCATGCAGTATGCGCTTGTGATGTAATGTAGAGTTCGCAGTAAAATACAAAATTGAATCATTGAGTGTCGTAATACATATATATTATGTGATTTGTGAAGGTAAAGTATATGTACATAAGTAGTTTCTTATTCTCAACTTTGAAAATACCAAAATTAATGATAATCACAATATTTCTAATAATTTTGGTAAAATAAAAACATAAAATTTCGATTTGTATCCACTATTAATTCGAACATTTTATTCGGCAGAATGTTTATTTCTAGTGGAAATAAACACATATGATTTCCTTAAAATTTTAATATAAAATTTTTTGTAACGGATGGGATCCGTTCATTATGTCACGTTTCAAGTAGTATTATAATAAAATTTGATATTGGAATCCTAAAATGCTTTTTAGACGAAGTTCAGCAATTTCGCCAATCTGGATCTAACTGTTCGAGTTAGATCAAAATCGGTTAAGAAAAAGGCAAATTCTATCATAATTGGGCACATTCCAGAACTTCACAATATGAATGAATAAAGTATTCCCGACATACCACATAACTAAAGATTACAATAGAAAATTGAATGTACTTTATAATTGTAGAAGTCAGAATCAGCCGCAACATCTCATTGTAATAAATAAAAATTTATTCGATTATCAACCAACTGAAATATGTAAATAATACAAAATGAAAGAACAATTAAATGCTCCCTTATTTTTTTCTCCAGTTGGTATGAAATATTCAAACGTACCCACCCATACATATCAAAACAAAAATCACTTGTAAACAAAATCAGCTGACTGATAAAACAATAAAAAACAAATGTTTATCCTTTTATAATTTTGTTTTAGTGTCTGTTAGTTCTACAGGCCAATATAACATTTATTTCCATTTCTTTTACAAAACAAAAAAAACAATGTTGTATTTTGTAGTGGTCGTTATGTGTTCAATCAACAGTGCAGATTGTAGCACATCATAAAACAAAATAAACCAAAACCAACCCAAATGCCTATACAAGCTACGTTGTAAAACAAATGTGCAGTTACTTGTATCAGTGTGTTAATAAGTTTTATTAAATATTTAAATATGAAATGTGAAAACACAACGATATCCAAATGTACATTTGTATATCCAATGTATCGGGACGGTTTAAGTAAATATATGCAGAAATTGCGAGGTATTAATGGTTTGCATCTATTGTATATATTGACAATGTAAACAATTATTTGGTCCCACCCGGTTTTCTTCAAACAAATTCACGTTTGGCAATTTTTTTTGTATTAGTTTGTGTTTATGACATTTAATTTTTTTTTTTTAATAGGCGGGACAAAAAATACTAAACATATTCTACTAACACCAATATTCTCAAGTAATTTTTATTTTTTTTTTCATTATGCTCGTTTTTGAATGGCTTAGTATGCGTAAGTGAGGTTGAGGATACTGAAATACTCAAGTAAATGCGAGGTTAAAGTAGGTTCGCAATTTTAATATACATGGTCTGCCGCTCTAATCGTTTTTGCAGCGAGTAGTTACTCTACAGGGTTCCTCTTATTGTTTGGTTTCTTTATGATATGTATCGTCCGTCATCTATAGTAGCTGGATTAGAAATAGATATACTCGTAAATGCAAATTTTGCTTTTTTTAAAAAGTATAAAGAATAATTTATTTGGTTTAAAAATATATTAACGACTTTTTAAAATTTTATAAGTACCCTCAATACGTACTAATAAGATTTTCTCTAATATATCGAGTTTTTTAATTTGGTTTCATGCACGAAATTATTTTACAGCAGTTTTGGTTGCATTCAATTTTTTTTTTTTTAAATAAAATTTTATATCGAATTTTTTTCTCTCTAAAATTTGCGCTTGGTTCCTATGCTGGACGGAGAGGAGTAAGTCTTGGTTTCCACCGCAAAGTTCGTTGCTATTTTAGCAAAGGGAAATTTATTTATTTTTACGGTTGGGTCGGTATTTCGTTTTTATATGTAGTTGTAATACAATTATAATTGTAATTTTATTAAACCTCAAAACTTACAAATACATATATAAACGAAATACCGACACAACCGTAAAAATAAATAAATTTCCCTTTGCAAAAATAGCAACGAACTTTGCGGTGGAAACCAAGACTAAATTACAATGTTCGGGTTATTTTCGTTGTTTTTTTTTTAATCACGGAGGTCGCTCTCTTATACACCTCACCGTAATCATGTCTTTATACGTTATTTATTCTTTAAAAAGGAACGAAAATAAAGAGAATGTTTTAACTTATGTAAAACAAATATTTAAAAACATGATATAGTAAAAAACAACAATAGAACAACATTTCTCGATTGCTCCGCATAGTACAATGTACAACTGAAAAAGTGATGATCTCGGGTTGAGATATAAACGAGCGATTACTGTGATCGTCATGGAGCGCTCTTTCGTACAACCAGGGTAGGAGGGATTCTACCACTGCAACTCCTTACGGTTGATTCACCAGATTTGTTCATTGAGCTCGTTAAGAAAATGACAACTTGACGGAGTTAAAATCCGAGTTAAAAATATGGTATCTCTCTTTTCTGTCCAGTGAGATAACATATCTCTAACTCGGTTTTTAACTCCGTCAAGTTGTCATTTTCTTGACGAGCTCAATGGACAAATCTGATAAATCAACCTTTAATAATGTAGCAAATTTACTACATTTTTTTGATAATATGTTATTTGAAATTTAACTTCATCATTTTACAGAAATGTATGATTTGTTTTTGTCAAAACCTTTATGTTTAAATGTTCTTTTGTCATACAGGAAAATTGGTAACTTTGAAAAAAAGAGTGACGGAGCATTTTTCAATCTAATGCCAAAAATCAAAATATGAATGTACTCCATATATTGTCTTTTTATTTTTAAACTTCTCAAAGCTAAGGAGCCTTGTTATCTATATAGGAAATTAATGTTTAGTAGGTTTAACTCCTCTAACTTCCGCCTAATTCTGGCTAAAAATTGTTGTAGGTCGTTAAACAAGTCATTTAATGTTACGGGAGTTTCTCTTTGGAATTCAATTCCATTGGAAATTAAGAGATTAGGATCGGCAAAATTATTTAGGTTAACATTTTTGGAGTGGCGTCATTGATGGGCAATAAGTAGTTTTTTAATTTATTTTTATTAACTTTGTTATTATTGTTAATTTTTAATATTATTTCACCTCATGCTGTACATTTTATTGCAAATGAGCTACTGCTCAAAATAGAATGTGTAAGTGTGTTACTTTGTTTCCATGTGTGCTTTTCCTCTTAATACTAAATTATTTATAAAATACTAAAAAATAAAAATTATGGCGAGAACAAATTTATCATTGTATCGATTCGCTTAAAAAGTAAAAATTGTGATGGTTTTCTTCATTTAATTTTAAGTTGAGTAAATAAATATTAACATTGGTTAAGACTTAAAATATGTTATAATAACTTTAGCTTAAGATTTGATTACTTCTTGTGAGTTTCTTATGTAGAAAGATTCAAGAATAAAGCCATTGGCAGCATTTATAAAAAAAAAAAATTTAGTTAACTTTAAGAAATTTTGTTGCAATGAAACTTCATAAATATATGTTTATAATTTTGTTATTACAAGTAACAGTTTTCAAATTCAAGACAATGGGGCATGCTTTTAGTAAAAATATCTGCCGCTATTTTTATGGCAGCACCTTCTATTCCAGGATAAAATGAGAATGACATTTGTTTTCTATCGAAATGTATGGTGAAAATTAATAACATGAAGCAATTTTAATATTTTAAAATTTGTTTATCTAAGTGGTATCAATAAAAGCAATAGTTTTAAATAGCAATTGCAAAAAATTACCTGTAGACGATCTTTACAAGATCGAAACTAGTTGTAATTTTAAATAAATAAAAGTAAGTAAATTCAAAAATAAAAATTTTGTTTTTTTTTTATTTATTTTTAAGTAAGTGAAAACTGTTGGTGTTTTGTGATTGTACAAAATAATATTAATTATAAAAAGATCACTTACGTCACTCCGCTTCAAAAAAATTTTTTTTTTTAAAAAATGTTTAATAAGTAAAACGTGATATGGTTAACTGTTTTATCTGAAATAAAATTTCTTACATTGCATGAAAATATAATTTTTCTTGGTCGTATTCATTCGAGCAAAAGTGGTAAAAAATATCATGATATTTTTAATACCCTAACTTCACTTCGTTGTATTTTATAGCATGCCCGACAAAACAACCAAAATGAAAAAAGTGATTTTACACGTCAAACTTCTGTAGAGCATCTTTATTTGGGCAACATTAAAACCAATTTATCGCGAATTTTTATACAATAATAAACAATACACTTCCTCAATAATATTAAAAATATCACACTAAAATCAAAAGCCAAATATTTTATTTTCAAATATGTATTTATTTTTACAGTTAAACCCAAAAAAACTTGGTTTTTTTTGTGACAAATGTGTGCATTTTATGGCAAAAGGTGAAAATATATCATGATATTTTTTATCAGTTTTGCCCGACTGAACACTAGGATTGTGGCAGTATTTAAACAACGTGATTAGCAGTTGATCATTGAGACTTATTTCAGGATGGATTATTTCATATTTTCGTTTCAATATCATGCTTGATAAAAAATTGAAACATTTTGAGTCCAGCCCAGTAAAATGACCCGGAATCTGCGAGAGTTTGTGTCATCTTGCTTCTAGTTTGTATGGTGGTTTATGAGAAGGGTAGAACGGTAATCATTCGCTGCTGTGAACCTGTTTTCATTTTTACTGATTATTATTATAACGACTACGTCGCCACAAGTTTGTCTATCAGTACTTTCAAATTTCCTTAGCGAAATATTTTTTGATAGTAACGAACCAGGTGAGCACTTTATATTAGTCGTGTTTTCCATGAGAACTGCACTAGAACTCGATAAATTTTAAATTCCTTTTATTCCGTAATAAGTAAACAGAAAAAAAATTAAATTCATAAAGTGATAATGTGTAGTGCATTTCACATAAATACACATTTTAAGTTGTTACAGCAATAAATAATGACAATTATAGCTTAAGTAAACAGAAAAAAAATTAAATTCATAAAGTGATAATGTGTAGTGCATTTCACATAAATACACATTTTAAGTTGTTACAGCAATAAATAATGACAATTATAGCTTATTTTTTAGTTACACTGGATAAACCCATGAATTTATCGAGTTAAGTTGCGTGTAATGACGTCAGCAAGAAATAAGAAAATATTGATGAAATAACTGAAGGGTGAAATTTTTAAACTTAAAATATGTAATTATATCAAATACACTACACATTCGCGCTTTATGAATTTATTTTTTTTTGTTTTACGTAGAATAAAAGGAATTTAAAATTTATCGAGTTCTAGTGCAGTTCTCATGGAAAACACGGCTATTGTCGCCTACAAATTAATCAAATATTACCATTGAAATATTAACTTTAACATGTTTCAATCTTGTTTTGATGAAACCTACCAAAATTACTTATCTTCTAATCATTTTCTTCAAAATGAAAACTGCAAACTTGGAACCATTTTGACGGATATATTCCTAGCTGTAATTTTGTAATCCCTTTTCTTTTAATAGGCGTTGGAGGATACCGATGAAATTTTATGCCACAATTTTGTGAAAACTTGTTGCATTTCAGCAGTTGTGACCATATTTGAAAATGTCTTCTTTTCAAATAAAATTAAGAGAAAGAACCACTTTATTTTTGATAAACAGGAAATTATCTAATATATTGTTTATTCCTCTCCTATGCTGTTGTTAATTTAAATTTCAAATATCATAATCCGATAGATGTTTGGGTACGGGCCAGCCTAATTATTTATTTCCGTATTTGCTTTGGTAAATTCCTAAAAATTTGAATATGATTTACGTATGAATTTCGTGTCGATGCAATTTTATTTCTGCATAGCAATGTAAAAAAGTAAAGAAGTACTTCTAATCTATGTACATAAGTGTAACATGTAACGAAAAGGCTGCTGGATGTATACATTAGAGATAAAATTGGTGCCAGGCAGTGGGCACCGTCTCAGCATGCGTACACAAAGGGTAGATCTGTGGACACTGCTCTGCACGCCTTGGTGTGTACGATAAAAGGTGAAGCAGCGGAGGCCTTACAAACCATTCCAGAAAAGGATCGCAACAGTTATCTCGAAATTATGAAGGCGCTGGATCGGAAGTACGACAGTGACCACAAGCGGGAAATCTATCGTATGGAATTGAAAAGCCGCTATCAAAAGGGAGGAGAATCGATGCAGGAATTTTCATCGGCAATCGAGCGATTAGTACATCTAGCACATACCAGTAAATCGCCCGAGTATATATAAAGAGCTTCACCAGACCGTCTTTATTTAGGCACCAAATGAATTCAGACACGAACGGCAGCATGGAGCGAATGGTACCGACAGTCGGAAGAGGCAGGCTTAGGTGTTGGAAATGTGACAAGTTGGGTCACATCTCAATGGACTGTCGGAGTGTTATACAGAGAAAGATGAGATCGCCACCTTTTATGCGGACAAACGCCGAACGGTCGGGACAAAGGTCTAGAAGCAGCGAGCGAAAATGTTGGGTATGTAACAGGATTGGCCACATCTCGCGGGATTGTTTGGAAGCAAGAGCGGCACGGATCACCATCTTCTGTGGAAAGAGCACGAAGAGGAGAGCAGGAATCGGATGAGCGGATGGCAACAGTCGGTAAAGTGGAAAGGTTAGAAGTCAGTTTGAAGGAACCGAAGCTGGCTTCGTTGCCCCATAACATTCATCCCTGTTAAGAGTGAAGCACGAGGCGGAAGCAGCGTCACAGTTAGGGGCGGTGTTGGTGGGAGGAGGTGTATTATTACGCTGGATACCGGAGCAACCCACACAATTGTTCGGAAAGATTTGATCGCAAGAGCAGTGCAGCTGGTTGATGGGTTAAAATTAAAAATGGCAAATGGGGAGAGTGCAATGATTAAAGGGAAAAAGATCGTGAGCATAAGGATCGTCGAAACTCTTCCCACACGAAGTTCTGGTCGCAGATATTGTGGACGAGGTCATTTTGGGAACGGACTTCATGAGGATGAATGGCTTTGTGTTGGATTTTGGACGACAAATATTGAGCAGCGATAACATCGAGCTGAAACTTAAATTTAACGGTATGGATGCCACAGTAAGGCGAGTAACAATCAGCCATTGCGAGGAGCTGCCATCGAAATCTGAAACAATTGTTGAGGAAACCAATGAACACCAGGTTAAGCAGATATTGGATAAGAATGGCCGAATTGTGCGAAGTCGAGTGCGAGTGTCGGGCGACAGGATGAAAACTCGATATGCCATACGAGCAAATAACCAAGGATTACACGAAAGGCAATTGGTGTGGCTTCACAACACGCAACAAAAAGGAGGATTTATCGACGAAACTGCAACCTAAATGGACGGCACCCTACAGGACTAGGAAAGGACAAGGAGGTAAATCGAAAATAGTGCTTTTAGACAGGTTTAGCCATGTACAGAGGGGGTGATTTGGGTCCTGTTCGGGACGAACAGGCTTAGGTGAGGGGTAGTGTGACGGTGACACCTATCGTGTGATAGGATAAGTAAAATTAATAGCTCAATGTTAAACTGTACTAAAATGGAATTTTCCATGATAAAATTGTTCTACACTATTCTAACTAGAAAAATCATGAGGTTTCTAGAAGTTTGGTTAGTGTATATAAAAAGGCGAACGAAGTCGAATTGGATTATTAGTATTTGGAACGCGATAGAATAAACTTGTAAGATTATTTGTAGTATTTGGAAAGCGACAGTATGGAGATTAAAAAGTAATTAAAAAGTGATTTAAAAAGTATTGTAGTGCGAAATAAAAATTATAAGTGAACAGTAAAATTGTGTGAAAATTATTTAAAGTGATTTTGTGAGTTAAAATTAATTTTGTGCTAAATAAATAAATTCGTTGTTGATAAATTGAATTGATTTTGTATTATTCACAATCCAGTGAAACGAACCTTGATTGACAAGGTAAAAACGTAACAATACTGTTACGTTTTTGCCTTGTCAATTAAGGTTCGTATCACTGGATTGTGAATAATACAAAATCAATTTAATTTACTACCAATGAATTTATTTATTTCACACGAGAATTATTACAACACAGTTTATTAATAAAAATTCACAAAATTGCTTTATATAAATTATTCTCAAATTTTTACTGTACACTTATAATTTTTATTTCCACAAAAACACTTTTTAATTCACTTTTTAATTCCTTTTTAATCTTTACTCTATCGCTTACCAAATATTACTAATCCAATTCGACTTCGTTCTCCTTTTCATATACACATACCAAACTTCTAGAAAGCTCATGACTTTTCCACTTATAATAGCGTAGAAACATTACGTAACAATTTTTATCATGGAATATTCCATTTTAGTAAAGTTAAACATCCATTTAACTTCTTATATTACACACTAGGTGTCACCTTCACAAAGTACTGTTACGTTTTTGCCTTGTCAAATAAGGTTCGTATCAGGGATGAAAATGTTGATCCTTTAGCACTTTTTTCGGTCCTTTAGAAAATAAAAAGTACTTCGATACTTTTGATCAATATTTCAGTCCTTTCGAAAAATTATTTATATTCAATTTTTTCTGTAAACGCTACAACTCTTCGAATTTCGACTAAATTCAATTCTAACCGCTGAGATGACCGAATACTGACAGCAAACAAACGTAATAATGCTTTTCCCTCTAATTTTGGTGGGCAAGGAGGGTGGTCTTATTCTTGTAATTGTAACTTGTGGCGGTAGTCCATTCGGTGGGAGAGAATATAGTTCTATTATATTACTTTATTCTCATCTATTATATTACTTATAAATAACTAAAACGGATAAGTAAATAATTTTTAGTTTAGTTAGTAAATTTCATCATTTATTTAAATTTTAGTTACAACACCAAGCGCAAATTCTAAATACATTTATATTGTTAGCACGATGTTTTCAATCAAACTAAATTTAATTAAATCCGAAAATTATTTCAAAGTTAGAGAAAAACGAAATTCAATTGTAAAATTCCATACTACAAGCGAATTCAGTTTTCGTTAATTTTGAAGTAATTTTCACATTTAATTATATTTAATTTGATCGAAAACATCACACTAATATTATAAATAATTATAAATATTGCAATTCGGATACTAGGTCTATTCCACTAGCACAATTCCACTGCACACAATTCCATTGGCACAATTCCCGTTTAATTATAAAAAAAGTTCAATTAAAAAAGTTACCTAAAGAAATAACTACGAATGTTAAAGAAATGGAACTGTGCCAGTGGAATTGTATGTAGTGGAATCGTGTCGAGTGGAATTGCTCCCTTCACCATTTTTGGAAAGGTATACCCTTCTTTTATTATAAATTAGCTTCTTTGCCCACTTCAGTTTTTATTAATTTTAAACCCATAGTTATTTATAACTATCTTCGTAATTACGTTTCAATAATACCAATAAGTAACGGAAGTTAAATTGTTCGTCAGTCGGATTGTGTCAAGCGGAATTGTCCCAGTATAATTGGGTCCAGTGGAATCGTGTCTAGTGGAATTGTGCTAGTGGAATAGCCCGGTTACGACAATTCGTGCTTGATGTGGATAGTTCCCAATTCTAAACAAATTATCCGTGCCTAATTCTAAGTAATGGTTAATTTAGCAACAGTATACCAGACTCTAATGCTTCGCACAAAATCACCATTTAACCTTTTAACTGAACTCTCTTAAAAAGAAAAAACCTTAAATATGTTTTTGTTACTTTTAGTGACATAAAAGTGAAAACTCGCCAGTTAGTGAAATATCGTCGTCTTAGAATTATTTTTGTCTATGTCCAATTTTTGATGAATTTGAGTTATATAAGGAGCTAGGGTAAAACGACCGGTAAATTCGGCTAACTCCAATCGTTTCTGAGATATTTTTTAAAAAATTTGTCTATATCCACAAATTTTTTCTGTCGTTATTGTCTGTGGTTTTATTTATATCCGTGCGATTAATTTTTCCCTCCAGTTTTCAATATCAGCAAGATGTTCAACTTATTTAAGATTAAATCTCCTGATATTAACATCAAAAAATGGAAATACAGAGATACGTTCGACAAACAATTTAATTTGGGGTTCGATTGTCCTAAAAAGATCTGTGCGATAAGTGCGGACCATCCGTAGAGTAAATCAACGAGTACGAGGCACATAAAAATTACCTAAGGCAAACTGTTTAAAATTTTCAGCTTTGATTTGCACAATGTCTTCCAACTCCTCAAAGCTAACATTTCGAACTTCTTTTATCAGAGAAAATTTTGCGTGTATACTTGAACGGGAGAGGTTCTTGGTGATAAAGAAGTTTTAAGTGCAATTTTGTACGTATTAATATTATAAGGTAAACCTTTTCATTCGAAATAGGTAACAACTTTCACATTTTTAGGTATGCATCTATTGGTGGCCGCGAAGATACTCACATTGCAAATGCGCTATAAAAATTTTGGAAAAATATATTAATTCTCATTCGGAAGTACAAACCATCAGATAGGTGTGTGCTGCAAAACAGGAATTGCATTATGTCCTTTGCTTTACTTTTAAATATAAGCTCACAAGCGTGCCATACCAATATATAAGGCATTGACTCTGCGCATAACGGTTTGGAAAGAAATTTTAAAAATAAGTTTGTTTGTTCTCAAGGAAGACAAAAGTTCACTGCAATACAGACGAAATGTTCCGATTACAAGGATCATAACGCAGCCTAGAAGTTAAACTACAGTCAGATACAGCATACCAAAACTAAACATTTAATTTATTAGAAGGGGTCATCCTACATAAATTATCGCTGTGGTTATGAAAGTGATTTTATTTCTGTGAAAATATCACAGAAAATTAAATGATACCGGCTTACCCACAATCCTGCCTCTTTCAACCAGCGGAAAAATGTGTTCACAGAAACTGAAAGATTTGTTTGACGTGCTTATCTACATGCCACCGGTGGATCAGGTATTTTGTAAGAATATAATTGAAATCTGGAATGGTCGTTCACCGTCCTCTGGAGGGCAGACTTCACCTTCAGTTCAGAGTGAAGAACCAGTAATTAAAATTAAAAGAGTCTTAAATTTTGTCCGGTTACATATCTATAATTTTTAGGATGTAGACAAAATGATATGTACATGTAGATAAGCCTTTTAAGAAAAGTTGGTTCAAAACTAGACATAGACAAAACTTTTAAATTTTGAAACTTAAATAATTAAAATACTCTTTAAGTTCGAAGCATTGTACTTCGTAATTAAGCTTTCTTGTAACAAATCTATTTGGAAACCAAAATTTAGTAATGAAATCATACAAATGTAGTTTTCTCCAATATAGGCCAAATACATATAAGGACAAGGATAATTCCGAGCCAACAATAAGTAAACACATCAAAAAATTACAAAGTACTTTAAAACCCAATTTAGTCCTCTGTTGCTCAACATTTTAGTACTTTGAAATTTATGTCAATTTCATCCCTGGTTCGTATCACTGGATTGTGAATAATACAAAATCAATTTAATTTATCACCAACGAATTTATTTATTTCATAAAATTTATTACAACACAGTTTATCAATAAAAATTCACAAAATCACTTTATATAAATTATTCTCAAATTTTACTGATCAGTTTTACTTTTTACTTCGCACAAAAACCATTTTTAAATCATTTTTTAATTTCTTTTAGTCTTTACACTATCGCTTACCAAATATTACTAATTCTTACAAGTTTATACTATCGCGTTCCAAATTCGAATAATCCAATTCGATCTTGTGCGCCTTTTTATATACACAAAACACAAACCAAGCTTCTCGAAAGTTCATGACTTTTCCAGTTAGAATAGTGTAGAACAATTTTATCATGGAACATTCCATTTTAGTATAGTTTAACATTGAGCTATTAATTTTACTTATTCTATCACACGCTAGGTGTCACCGTCACAGTACTTTAAGAAGTTATATTAATAGCTCAATGTTTAACTGTACTAAAATGGAATTTTCCACGATTAGAATTGTTACGTAATGTTTCTACGCTATTCTAACTGGAAAAGTCATGAACTTTCGAGAAGTTTGGTTTGTGTATATAAAAAGGCGAAGAAGATGGAATTGGATTATTAGAATTTCGAACGCGATAGTGTAAACTTGTAAGATAATGAGTAGAATTTGGAACGCGATAGAGTAAAGATTAAAGAGGAATTTAAAAAGTGGAAATAAAAATTATAAGTGTACAGTAAATATTTGAGAATAATTTATATAAAGTGATTTTGTGATTTTTTATTAATAAACTGTGTTGTAATAATTCTCGTGTGAAATAAATAAATTCATTGGTGTTAAATTAAATTGATTTTGTATTATTCACAATCAAGTGATACGAACCTTAATTAACAAGGCAAAAACGTAACAATATGTATATGGCGATCAACAAAAAAAATTAATCAATCTAATGATCATCTGAAATGATATTTTGTTCCTTTTTTTTAACTCGGTTTCAATCCTATTTGAACTCTGCAGACTTTTAACTCTGCAGTATTTACACCTAGAGTTGGTTAGAAAATAACTCGACTCCGTATATAGTGAGAGTTAAACTAGGATTAAACTCGACTCAACTCGCAGCATATACAATATACGAGTAACTAATAACCTTGATGACAAAGTCAACACTAGGGGGTAGATTCTATGATCAAGTGACAAATAACATATTTTTGTCACTTTGTACTAAAAGTTTAACTGCTATAAAATGATAACATATAACAGTTGAAATGCTGACAATATATAGCAATTGTTAAATTTATCCTCCTATAAAATGACAGTACATAGCAGTTAAAATTTGTGATTTTATAGCAGTTAAAATTTTAGTACAAAGTCTCAAAAAATTGTCATTTGTCGCTTGATCAGGGGTGACATGTTATAACCATCACTTTTTTCGCTTCGATGCATTTTCGACAGAGTAACGGTATCTTACAACTAAATTGTTTTAAAATTTTAAGGTTTTAACAAAGGAATACAGTTATTCTATCGAAAATGCATCGAAGCGAAAAAAGTGATGGTTATAACATGTCACCCCAGAATCTAGGCCCTGATCAAATGACAAATGACAATTTTTTGGGACTGTACTAAAATTTTAACTGCTATAAAATCACAAATATTAACTGCTGTATTTTGTCATTTTACAGCAGGGTAAATTTAACATTTGCTATATATTATCATATATATTTCCTTGTTAAACGGTACTATTGTATCTTCTTCCAAAGAGTTTAAATATCTAGGGGTCATCCTAGATCAAAAAGTAAATCGAAAACAACATATTGTGACGGTGACGCCTAGGGTGTGATAGAATTAGTTAAATCAATAGCTAATTTTGTTGTTTTACTGTACTAAATGGAATTTTCCATGATAAAAATGTTATAAATGTTTCTACGCTATTCTAACTGGAAAAGCCATGAACTTTCGAGAAGTTTAGTTTGTGTTTATTGTTACGTTTTTGACTTGTCAATTAAGGTTCGTATCACTGGATTGTGAATAATACAAAAACAATTTAATTTATCTCCAACGAATTTATTTATTTCACACAAGAATTATTACAACACAGTTTATTAATAAAAATTCCCAAAATCTCTTTAAATAATTTTTACACAATTTTACTATTCACTTATAATTTTTATTTCGCACAAAAACACTTTTTAAATCACTTTTTAATTACTTTTTAATCTTCACACTGTCGCTTTCCAAATACTACTAATCCAATTCGACTTCGTTCGCCTTTTTATATAGACAAACCAAACTTCTAGAAAGCTTATGATTTTTCTAGTTAGAATAGTGTAGAACAATTTTATCATGGAAAATTCCATTTAGAACAGTTTAACATTGAGCTATTAATTTTAACTTATTCTATTACACACTAGGTGTCACCGTCACACTACCCCACCTAAGCCTGTTCGTCCCGAATAGGACCCAAATCACCTCCTCTGTACAGGGCCAGCCTCTCCAAATGCACCATCTTTCGCAGACGGTGATAATCCCTTTTTCCGTTGCGGGTTGTGAAGCCATACTAATTGCCCTTCCTGGAAGCCCTGATTATTTGCTGGTATGTCATATCGAGCCTTCATCCGGTCACTTGACATCCGTATTTTCTCCCGTACAAATTGATGAACCTCATTAAGGTCCTCTTTCATTCGGTCTACGTAATCCTGTCCACATAAAGCCGATGATGGTACAGTCCCAAACTTTAGATTTCCAAGTAACCGTAGATTATCTCCAAATAACGTTTTAGCTGGTGTCATTTCGGTTGTGTCATGTACGAGTATTGCTGATCGATAGGCCATCAGAAACATCGATATATGTCGATCCCAGTTGCGTTGGGTTTTTTCAACGACCTTTGCTAGATATTCCTCCAATGTACCACTGAATCTTTCCACCATACCATCAGATTGTGGATGCAAAGGCGTTGTTCTCGTTTTATTTATACCGAGCATCTGGCATATTTCTTGAAAAACCACCGATTCAAAATTCCGTCCTTGATCGGTATGAATCTCCATCGGTACTCCAAATCTGCTAATCCAGTTGTTTACCACGGCATCAGCTATTGTTATCGTCTCCTGATTGGGAATGGGGTACACCTCCGGCCATTTGCTGAAATAATCCATGATTACTAGCACATATTTGTTGCCGCTCTCAGTGGTGGGAAATGGCCCCGCTTCGTCCATTGCAATTCTTTCGAATGGTGCTCCGACGTTATATTGTTTCATGGTTCCACGACTTTTGCGTGCGGGTCCCTTCACCGCCGCACATTGGTCACATTTTTGGCACAATTCTATCACTGATTGCCTACATCCTGACCATTAGAATCGTTGACGTATCTTTGCTAGTGTTTTATTAATTCCTAGGTGGCCCCCACTTGCTCCTCCATGATACTCATTCAGAGTTTCCGCAATCCGGTACTTTGGTATCACCAGCAACAATTGCTTCATTTGCCATCCGTGCTTTCCCACAATCGTTTTAAACAGCCATTCTCAAGACGGAGGCTATCCCATTGAGCCCAATAAGCCTTGACAATGGGAGTTCTGTCCGCGATTTCGCTCCAAGTTGGCCGATGTTCCTTTTCCTTCCATTCCATTATAACTGATAAATCCGTATCATCCAATTGCTCTTTCCTTATCATTTCGTTTGTCCACTCCTCATCAGGCAGCACTTGCGTAAGCCTAACGTCGATGATGCCTTCCTTTGCTTCAACATGGCCACAATGTTTACATTCTACTGGACACGGCCGTCTTGATAGTGCGTCGTTCCGTGTGCACTTCCCTTTCGATGTTCGATTTGGAAATCGTAGCTATGAAGACGTTCGATCCAGCGTGCTACCTATCCCTCTGCATTCTTGAATTGTAGCAGCCACCGTAAAGCGCCGTGATCTGTCCGTAAATGGAATTTTTGACCATAAAGATACTTATGGAAATGCTTGACACATTCCACTATAGCCAACAATTCTTTCCGTGTCACTCAGTAATTACGCTCCGGTTTTGATAATGTTTTGGAGAAGTACGCAATAACTCATTCTTGGCCATTAATTTCCTGTGATAACACACCTCCTATACCATTATTACTTGCATCGGTGTCCAAAATAAATTTAACGTTGGGTATAGGGTACGCGAGGATAGGCGCGACACATAACCGTCTCTTAGTTCCACGAATGCTTCCTCCTGGTCATTCAACCATTCGAATGCCTTGTTATTCCTGGTCAACTCGTGTAAACTCTTGGCGATGTTGGCGAATCTTGGCACGAAGCGTCTATAATAGGTGCACAATCCCAGAAAGCTTCATAATTCGTGTAAATTTTTAGGTCTTGGCCAGTTCTTTACTGCTGCGATCTTTTCTTCGTCGGTGTGAATTCCATTGGTCGTTGCCAGATGATCCAAATATTTGCCTTCAGTTCTGAACAGTTTACACTTCTTTGGGCTTAAGTTTAATCCGGCGGCCTGTATCAGAGCACCCTGTATTTTATAGAGCCATAATCAAAAAATCTGAGCTTTTATAAGGGAATTAGAAACGAGGAAAAAATGAAACTTTTCATAGTAAAATACACAAAACATATGGGAAATCACTTTTTTTCCTAAGAAAAATTTTTAAATGAAAACGTTACAAATTCTTAATTATGATTTCTGAAATACTTTCATAAATGTTTGAATTTCATCATATATGAATATCGTTTAAGTAAATCGTTTTCATTTTCTTGTAATAATTGATTTATTTAAACCCAAATATAAAAAAAAAATTCAAAACAACAGCATTCTGATCAAATTGAAATCAAAGCTTACTACAATTCGTTTAGTCATTAAGTCAATATGCATTACATAGATGGCAGTGATGGCAGTAAAAATTCGGTAAAATCGTACCAAAAATTACCACCTGGGGAAATTTCAAGTTTAAAAATAGTAGGAAAAGCAAAACAAATTCACAAAACATAGGAAATTGTGATAATTTTGTGATTAAATAATTTTTTTTCGTATTTTTTTTTTAAACATTTTAGACATCTTACGTACACTAGCAAAACTAAAGATAAATTTAGCAAGTATTATTTTAATTCGTCAGAGCCAACTTTGATGTATTTTTCAAAATGAAAGTTCGAAAAATATATTGTATAAATAATTTAATTTTAATATTTCTGCAATTAATATTTACTTAATACCAATATAGCCTTCTTGTAAATTGTTGTTAAAGATATGTAGAAAACTTTTATATAAACAATTTATAATATTTTTGCATTTTTAATTGAAAAACTTGAAGCTAAAAAACATCATTTTTACTATGGATTCCTATGGAAATCAGTGAAAAGTTATACCACTAAAAAAGCTTCTAAAAAATACGTCATTATGATTATGGCTCTATACTCTAGAAGGCTCTGCCTGTATTCGATCCAAAATTTCCGCCAAGTTCCTTAGATGATCGTCAAAATCCTTCCCCATGACGATGATGTCGTCCAGATATATTAGGCAAGTCTTCCAATCTAATCCCTTTAACATGCGCTCCATTAATCGTTCAAAAGTAACAGGGGCTTTACATAATCCGAACGGCATAACATTAAATTGCCAAAGCTCTTTACCCACACTGAACGCTGTTTTCTCGCGATCTTCCTCATGGGATTCCACCTGCCTATAGCCGCTTTGTAGATCTAATGTCGAAAATATTCGAGCACCCGATAACGTGTCTAACGTGTCATCGATCCTTGGCAGTGGGTAGCTATCTTTTTTCGTCACAGCATTGAGTTATCGGTAATCAACGCAGAATATCATGCTACCGTCCTTCTTCTCGACCAATACTACCGGTCAGTTCCATGGGCTGTTAGATGGTTCGATTACTCCTGCCGTCTGCATTTCTGTTACCATCCGGTCGACTTCTTGTTGTTTTGCCAATGGTAATCTCCTGGGTGGTTGACGAATTGGCATCTCTGCTCCCGTATCAATTCGGTGCTTTACCATTGAAGTCCTTCCGTTATTATCCGATGTACTGCAGAATATGGACGTATACCGTTTCTGTGCCTCAGTAAGATCTTCGGTTCATTTCTGCATCAGTTGTTCTACCATTTCTTTCTGCCCTTGCATGTCGGCTTTTTCAATCGGACTTTTCTGTTCACACTTTACTGTAGTTGAAACCTCGTTACATTTTCCGATGAGTGTCCCTTTCTTGATGGTTTTCGTCTTATCCGAGAGATTTAGAGTAGAGTCCTAATTGGTACTCATAGTCGTTGTCTGGTTTAACTAGGGCTTTTCCGATTATAATTTCCTTGGCTCCGTTCTCCTCTTCGTTAGCTGCAACAACCCACAATCTGGGTAACCCAGAACCTCCCTCCAATTTTCCCCACACGATCATCTTCGTGTTCGGTGGCAGTTTCTCCCGATGAGCAATAACAATTCGCCTGGTAGTTGCTCCTGCACTGCTAGATTGAAGTGACCACTCGATGTTATAGTAAATTAAAACTCCTCGTCCAATATACACCACGAAGCCATTTGCTCTCATGAAGTCCATCCCCAAAATGACTTCATCCACAATATCAGATATCAGCATTTCGTGTTGGAAAAGAGTTTTCCCGATCTTTAATTTCACGATCTTTTTGCATTTTATTATTGAACTACCTCCAGTTGCCGTTTGTAACTTCAATCCATTTGCTGGTTGCATACCTCCTTTGATCAGATCTTTACGAACAATCGTGTGATTTGCTCCTGTATCCAGGATGATGATGCAGTGTATACCATCAATGTCGCCTTTGATTGTTAAGCTGTCACCGCCTCCTGCTACTTTCGAAACGCGGATGGAGGTTATGGGGCAATTGGTTGTGGGAGTCAGCTTCTGCCCCTTTAAACTGACTCGTTCAAGTTTAACGACTCCGTCGTCATTTGGCCCTCTTGCTTGGCCACTGGCTGTGCTCTGCTTGGTCGTCGCTGCATAGGAGATGGTGATATTCCCCGTTTTTTCCTTATTTCCCAGCAGTCACGAGAGATGTGACCGACCTTATCACATGCCCAACATCTGATTTTGCCGCTTCTGTCTCGGTATTTTGGTGCTGACCGCTCTGTATTCATGCTTGTGTCGATTTCCACTCGGCGTATTTTCATTTACGGTTTGGTGATGGCTTGTGCAGTTTCATTTGTTAACGCACAAGCGATGGTTTCTGCAAAGGTTGCTTTAGGTGACAACATCACTGCCCTGCGTGTCTCTGGATCTCGAGTGCCGTCAATGAATGCGTCAATTTTCAGCCTTTCCATATAATCGGCCGACGTACTAATCGCTCGATTTCCGATGAAAATTCCTGTAGCGATTCTCCTCCCTTTTGATAGCGGCTTTTCAATTCCATGTGATAGATTTCCCGCTTGTGGTCACTGCCGTACTTCCTATACAGCGCCATCATAATTTCGAGATAACTGTTGCGATCTTTTTCAGGAATGGTTTGTAAAGCCATTTTGATTGGCGGCCGTCTCAAATTGAAATTTGAACACGACGAAAGATGTTGTTCCGTCGAATGTTGGTGGCTTTAACTTGATTGATTGGACGGACCACTTGCGTCGTTGTTTCGCTTGCTTTTACATCAATCAGCTCTTTCTCTAGACGTTGAAACTTTTCTTCAACCTGTTGAATCTCCGTCTTAAATTCAATTCTAACATGTTGAATTTCTGATTGTAATTTCGTCTGCAATTTCTCTATTTCACCATGAACATTTGTAGACAGTTCTAAAATTTTCTCGTCCATTTTCTTTTGACCTTCGGCAATTTCCCCCATCTGACGCTCTATAATTTGGTTTGACTCCTTAATTTCGCCCAACTGATGTTTCATTTTGTGTTTTATTTCTTGGTTAGACTGATTTTGTTGTTCCACCTGATGTTTTATTTCTTGGTTTGACTGGTTTATGGTCTCCATTTGTCGTATATTTTGTTGTTCCATTTTTAGGTTTGACTGCTCAATTTTCTCCACTTGTTGTTTCATTTCTTGATTCGACTGTTCTCCTTGTTGCACCATTTGATTTTTAATTTCTCCTAGCTGTCGTTCGTTTTGTTATTTCATTAGACTTTCGAGAAGCTTGGTTTGTGTATATAAAATGGCGAACAAAATCGAATTGGATTATTAGAATTTGGAACGCGATAGTGTAAACTTGTAAGAATTATTAGTATTTGGTAAGCGATAGTGTGAAGATTTAAAAGGAATTAAAAAGTGATTTAAAAAGTGTTCTTGTGCGAAATAAAACTATTTGTGATTAATAAAATTGTGTAAAAATTAAATAAAGTGATTTTGTGAATTATCGTTAGTAAATAGTGTTATTATAATTTTTGTGTAAAATAAATAAATTCGTTGGTAATAAATTGAATTGATTTTGTTTTTATACACAATCCAGTGATTCGAACCTTAATCGACAAGGAAAAAACGTAACAATATATATGCAGTGAAATCCCGGTATAACAAACACTCAATCAACTATTGTATAGTTTGTTATAAGCATATTGTTACGTTTTTGCGTTGTCAATTAAGGTTCGTAGCACTGGATTGTGAATAATATCAACTCAATTCAATTTATCACCAACGAGTTTATTTATTTAGCACAAGAATTATTACAACTCAATTTCAATACAATTCAACACTTTTTAAATCACTTTTTAATTACTTTTTAATCTTCACACTGTCGCTTACCAAATACTACTAATAATCTTACCAGTTTACTCTATCGCGTTCCAAATACTAATAATCCAATTTGATCTTGTTCGCCTTTTTATATACACAAACCAAACTTCTCGAAAGTTCATAGTAGTCGCTTTTTTTTATTCGCTCCGGATAGCTGCTATCGAGAGCCGTAATTTTTATACGCCTAAATTTAGATATGACGAGCTATTTATTGGTAAACTAAACTTATTTAACATCAAACTATCATTTTTAATTCAATTGTTTACCAAAAACTACATATAAAAAATATTTGGCTCTACCTATTTATACGGAGCGCTATCCGGAGCCACTTTTCATATGACGGATCTCGATAGCAGCTATCCGGAGCGAATAAAAAAACACTACAAGTATGTTTTTTTATTCGCTCCCGATAGCTGCTATTGAGAGCCGTCATTTTTCTGTACCTAACTTTAAATTTGACGCGCTATTTATTGGTAAACTAAACTTATTTAACATCAAACTATCGTTTTTAATTCAATTGTTTAGCGAAAACTTGATATACAAAATATTTGGCTCTACCTATTTATACGGAGCGCTATCGGGAGCCACTTTTTATATGACGGCTCTCGATAGCAGCTATCCGGAGCGAATAGAAAAACGCAGCTCATGACTTTTCCAGTACTAATAGTGTAGAAACATTTAGAACTGTTTTATCATGGGAAATTCCATTTAGTACTGTAAAACATTGAGCTATTAGTTTAACTTATTCTATCACACGGTAGGTGTCACCGTCACAATATTGTGACGGTGACAAGTACTGTGTAATAGAAGAAGTTAAATGAATAGCTCAATGTTTAACTGTACTAAAATTGAATTTTCCATGATGAAAATTGTTTCGTAATGTTTCTACGCTATTCTAACTGGAAAAGTCATGAGCTTTCTAGAAGTTTGGTTTGTGTATATAAAAAAGCGAACGAAGTCGAATTGGAGTAGTAATATTTGGTAAGCGATAGTATAAAGATTAAAAGGAAATTAAAAGTGATTTAAAAAGTGTTTTAGTGTAAAATAAAAAGTAAAAGTGATCAGTAAAATTTGAGAATAATTTATATAAAGTGATTTTGTGAATTTTTATTGAAAAACTGTGTTGTAATAAATTTTGTGAAATAAATAAATTCGTTGGAGATAAATTAAATTGATTTTGTGTTATTCTCAATCCAGTGATACGAACCTTAATTGACAAGGCAAAAACGTAACACTTGTTAAAACCGAGTGTTAAAACCAAAGTTTGATATATCAGAAGTATTTTCATAAAGTTTGTTATGACGGGATATTTTTTATAAACGTGGTTTGTTTAAGTGGGATTTGATTGTAGTAATAAATAAAAATCATTCGGAACATATTAAAATCATATAAATTAAAATTTAAATCAAATGTTTAATTTTTAAATATTGGAATCTTCTTTCATTGGCCCTCAATTTTTTGATGTTCATTACCCACTGGTATATCGTAAAGCGTAGAATTTTAATTTTTTGTCTTCCAAGTGTTAAACCTAAAATTTGTTAGTTTTTGCAATAAATTTAATTAAATTCTGTAATTTAATGGTAATGTTTTCAATTTATCTTCAAATTACCTTTCAATAAGAGCCGCTATAAGTTTTTGCCCCAATAATCTTTAGCTGTGGCTTTAGCGCGATAAATGTGTCTGCTTTCGGATCTAATTTTAATAAAGAAAATCATGCATATTAATATTAATTTAATGTAATTCCTTATATATTCCGCAATGTACATAACTTACTTTTTGGGAAATTTTTTTTTAATGTGTGTTTTTTTTTTGTTTTGGGATTTAGTAACCCAAGAAGTACACATGCGCCACCATTTTGTACGTTTTCCAATATCCTATATTGACATACAACGGTTGCCGTAAATATAAAATTTCGGGCAAACCGAATGTTCTTTCAAACACATGAGTTTAAATAAAAAACGCGCTTGAATTAGTGAATTTAAAATCAAATTATGTCCAGTATATGATCACAGAAAATCATACGTACACCGCCATCAACAACAATGTACACATAATTCAAAAACTATCAAAAGGAAAATACATGGACAGACTCGAAGAGATCGAGATATATAAAAATAAAAACAACCCATTGATGCTTAATGATAAACTCAACAATAGAGGGTGGATCAAGTGACAAATGAAATTTTTTTGTGACTTTGTACTAAAAGTTTAACTGCTACAAAATGATAATATATATATATATATATATATATATATATATATATATATATATATATATATATAGCAGTTAAAATGTTAACAATATATTAGAGCAATTGTTAAATTTACCCTGCTATAAAATGACAGTACATAGCAGTTAAAATTTTTGATTTTATAGCAGTTAACATTTTAGTACAAAGTCTCAAAAAATTGTCATTTGTCACTTGATCAGAATCTAGGCCAATGGGGTAGATTCTGATGAAATGACAATTTTTCGTGACATTTTGTTATTAGTACAAAATATTGTCACGGAAAATTTGCGATTCTGATGAAATGAGTTATGACATTAACAGCAGTTTACAGCAGTTACATTTCTAGTTTACCGCAGTTATATTTTAAGGTTAATTTTAATGATATTACACGCTACATACACATTATATACATATATAAAAATAGATAAAATATTGTTTTATTTTACCTAATTAAAATATAAACAATTAAAATTTATAACAAGAATTATTAAAAATTAACAAAATAAACTCACACATATTTTATTTAAAAATGACTTTTGTCACGGAAAACCAAATCAATGACAATTTTGTTTAATTTGTCTTTTTTTTTCTTGTGAAATTTTACAAAAGTCACTTCATCAGAATCGCATTTTAGAACTCACAACTATTACTAAAGATACATGTTAAACCGAAAGTGATCTGACTGAGATTTATCTGAACGTGATCTGACTGAAAATTTGGGTTGGTGTTTACATGGGACTTTTTTATTTGATCTGAGCTGACAGTTCAAATGTCACTTTGTTCTAAAATTACATTTAAATTATTAAAAAATTATTTAAAATAATTTAAAAACCACTTGGAAAATATATAAAAACATTTTGCCCTTTTAACAGTATGAAAAAATCTGTCAGTTCAACTAAACTAAAGTTTACATGTTTAACTCAATATACAAACTGACTCAACCAACCAAATTTAAGTTAACCGAACTCAGACTACTTTCAGATAACTTTCAGTCAAGTCACCGTTTACATGTTGAATTTATCTCGGACGTTTTCAGTCAGATCACTTTCGGTTTAACATGTATCTTTACTATATATTGTCATTTTATAGCAGTTAAGATTTTAGTACAAAGTCACAAAAAATTGTCATTTGTCACTTGATCGGAATCTAGGCCCTCATCAAATGACAAATGACAATTTTTTGTGACTTTGTACTAGAGACCTGCGCGGGCTGGCATGGTTTATACCAGGGTAAATTTAACATTTGCTATATATTGTCCTTGTTAAACGGTACTATTGTTTTTTTTTCCAAAGAGTTTAAACATCTAGGGGCCATCCTACCATCCTAGAACAAAAAGTGAATCGGAAACAACAAATACTGAAAGTTCAGAATAGAGCCACTAATGCTGTGTTTCTTATTTCTGATCTAATCAATCTGATTGATCTGAGTACTAAAAAGTTGTGTTTTTACATAGCTTTTTAGTACTCAGATAGATCAGATCAATTAAATCGGAAATAATAAACACAGCATAAGGCTTTTTGGACCTGTACTCTAGGGACGAACTTGGAGTTTACGATCAAAAATCTGGCAAGCTCAAATAAGGTAACTTATGTGGGTGCCAGGGGGTAGATTCTGATGAAATGACAATTTTTCGTGACATTTTGTTATTAGTACAAAATATTGTCACGGAAAATTTGCGATTCTGATGAAATGAGTTATGACATTTTACAGCAGTTGCATTTCTAGTTTACCGCAGTTATATTTTAAGGTTAATTTTAATGACATTTCTCATTTTTCACAAGTGCTTGGGTTGTTTATTTACAAAAATATAAAATTTCATTAATTAACACCGACGGAAAATTTCATTGATTAACACGGGTTATAACACCGACAACTCGGCTTTCCAATTCTGACAGCTCCGGTATTGTTATTTCGTTAACTCCGTCCTTTGAGTTCACATGACGATACTTTTTTGCTACATACTTTTATTTTACTAATGTAAACGTGGTATTAATCAGAGTTAATTTTTTTTAACTCTAGCTCTGAAAACAGCAAGCATTACTTTTAATTTAATTAATTTTGTAACTGCATAGAACTTACTTTAAATCTTCCCAAAATTTGCGCCACTGCGAAGCGTTTTTAGTAGCCCCCCCCCCCTTCCAACCGATTCGCTTCCAACGCCAACTTTTCCCAATTCCCAATCCTTTTAAATTTTTTTGTTGCCATCAACGGAACTGAATCTGTGAAATAAACAAAATTTATAATTGTTTTATAACGCTAATATTCCAAAATAATTACTGATTTTTGGCAGTTTCTAGATGATGCTCGAGAAACCCAACCACAAATTCTTTCTGAGCATTTGTTGCGTATGAAGAGGCCCATTCACACTCAATTACAGCTATATACATATTATATACATATATAAAAATAGATAAAATATTATTTTATTTTAATTAAAATATAAACAATTAAAATTTATAACATAAATTATTAAAAATTAACAAAATATACTCACACATATTTTATTTGAAATTGCAACTGACTTTTGTCACGGAAAAGCAAATCAATGACAATTTTGCTTAATTTGTCATTTTTTTTCTGGTGACATTTTGAAAAAGTCACTTCATCAGAATCGCATTTTAGAACTCACAACTATATTGTCATTTTATAGCAGTTAAAATTTTAGTACAAAGTCACAAAAAATTGTCATTTGTCATTTGTCACTTGATCGGAATCTAGGCCCAGGTCATATTGGAATCGACAGAAATGAGGCTACTGCGGCGTCACTGTGGCAGCCAAAACTTCGCTATCTAGGAGGGAGAACAATGAGCCCAGTAGTAAGTTTCACTTACCGGCCAGCAAGGCCATCTTTACCATGGGGCTATAAGGGATGCAGCCCTAGGGCGCCGCATTAATAGAGTGCCACCAAATGTCCAAGACCTACTTAGTCTTTTGGCTTGATTTAAATAAAAAAGGAAATTTTATGAAATCAATAACGTTTTTTTTCGTTTCTGGAATTAATTGCCTCTCTTTCTAAACGCTGGTTGAACTTTATGTGTTGCATTTTCTCTAGAATTTCATAGTGTCGAATGTACTGGGTTTAAAACAGAAGATGTGAATTTCATGGTGTCGAATGTACTGGTTTTAAAACAGAAGATTCTGCACTGGAAAAAAATTTTGCTTCGACAAAGGCGCCTAATATTTTTAGCCCAGAGCGCCTAAATATATAATAACGGCCCTGCCGGCTAGTAGTAATATCAGATTCATTAAGAGGGTTCAAAAGATGAACGCCCAGATGGACCTACAGTAATAATAATAATCGTCAAGTACGAAAACTAAAAATTTAAATAAGATTTAAATAAATCTAAAAACAAAATTGGATTTATTTAATTCGTCTCAGGAATTATTTGAGTGTAATTATTGTAAACGTACGCTTAAAAATAAATTCAAAACTTTTTGGGTTTTTTTAATTCATCATTGAAATATGGCTTTTGTTATAAAAGTATCAAAAATTCTAGTCCTATTCGAATGGCACAGTTCCACTTAAGACAAACTTCCATTAGACACAATTCCTTATCAGAAAATAAATTCAATTTTAGTCTATATAGGTTTTATTATCATTTTGTAGAACCGTAGTTTTTATCAATCGATAAACTTGGTTTTCTGCATATGAGCTAAAATATTTTTGTACGTTTCATTCCTAATCGCTTTCCATTTATATTTACGTTAATCTAAACGTTTGTCGAGGTGAATCGATTTTTAAATATTGTTACGATTTTGCCTTGTCACTCAGGGTTCGTATCACTGGATTGCGAATAATACAAAATCAATTTAGGTACAGCGTTTCAATCGTTTAATTGCCTGATATGACTTACATGCGATTCCAAGGATATTTTGTGCTCTTGCGTTTCCAAATTTTCGATGTTACCTTATTTCAATGAAATTGTGATTTGTTACAAGATGTTACTACAGATATGTACATAGCAACAGTTGTGGTTTGTAAAATTCGAATTTAACTGTCAATGTGGCAGAAAATTTTCACCGAAAGGCACGAAGAAGCTGAGTGCCTTAATTGAGTAAGAAATAAAAATAAAAACCTACCACTAAAAAAGGTTTAAATCAACTGACGACGTGAGGAACGAATATCATATTGAACTTAAACAAAGAATGACCGACACCACTCACCTAAATTAATATATTGTAATATAGATTGGTGGCTCAGAGAGACACGACCAAACAACTTTGTGTTGATCAAAAAATGTCAGATTAAAATTTAAAGATACTTGAGAAATTTATTTGTTGGAATCTCTTTGAACACTGAATTACCTTAACAACATAGAAATATGCCTTAAAGCTTAAACCATTGAGATGTAAACAAATTAAACGACTAATAGGTGATTTACTTAATAAATTATTTGATTGACCCATACACTGCGAATCTTGAACAAACAAATTTTCCAAAAAGCTGCAATGAATGGCAGATGCCAATATTTCCAATCAATTAAGCTAAAACTTCATGTCTCCGAAAATCTGCTAGAATTATGGAAACAATGAAAATCAGAAATGAATAATTTTTAAAAAATATTTTTTATTTTGACCTTTTAATAAAATATACAAAATGAATTGTACTTAAATCCTATATAAATCCGTAATTGACTCATTTCTTGAGTTCACGAACAGCATTCTTAGCCGACAAAATAACATCGTTCACACCGACGCCATCGTAAGAGGCGCCACATAAGGTTAAAGGCAATTTCTTATCAATAATATATTGCTTGATGTTTTGAACACGATCGACATGGCCTACAATATACTGGGGAATGCACTTATTGAGAATATTGACGCGATACAAATCGGGTGATTGTCGAATTTTTAAAATTTGTTTAACATATCGCTTGGCGACATCGAGAAGCTCTTGTTCGGGCGGATCGGGTCCAAAGTAATCACTAAACCATCGGCCACCCAACATAACCGTGAGCACCGTTTTGCCTTCGGTCTTAAAACAACAACTATCGAAAATAACGCCAAGAATAGGAAGATTTTCGCATGGCGGAACCAGAAAGCCAAAACCGTCTTGTTCGAGCAGATGTGATTTATTATATTGAAGATTGACTACGCCGACGTCCACGAATGGGATGGATTTCAATTCTTGCGCTAGGTCCGGATGTTGATTCTTCAGAAGGCGGGCTAGTCGATAACTGGGAATCGAGCTAATTAAATAATCGGTTTCGATCTGCTTCCCATCATCCATGTTGACAACGACTTTATCATCATCAAATACTATCTCCTTGGCCTCTTGCTTAAGTTCAAAGTCGACACCTTTTTCCGTAAGCTCAGATACAAGTGTTTTTGGCAGTAATTCTAATCCGCCGTCGAGCGAATAAATACTCCATCGTTCAGTTTGCGCTCGTTTCGCTAAAATACTGATTATTTTCGGTTTATTCGATTTACCAAACAAAGAATTGAGAATAGCCCCGCGCACTACTCCGCCGTATTTTTGCTCCCGTGCAAAAATATCCTTCATCAAGAATTTAACGCTAATTTCTTTGGCATCGCCGGCGCAAATACCGCATATCATAGCACTTATTAAGTAGTCAGCCACTTCTTTACCAAACCGTCGCTCGGCAAAGCTGTAAATCGTCTCATCGTTCAATTTTTCTTTGGATCGTCCCGTAAATAAGTCATGAAACACCCAAGACAAAAGCGGTTTTGTGAATGGTGGTCTCACTGACGTAACAGATTTAAAATCATTCGGTAATAAACATAAATTACCATTTACATATATCATCCGATTTCGCGCTGCAGGATCACTTGAAAAGATTGGTTTGACTTTATGCTCAAGTTTTAGATCCTCGATGAGAGACAGTGTATTCAATCCAGCTTCACCGCTTGGGCGTAGTGTTCGTGGTCCCGATTCAAGTACAAATCCATCACGATTTTCTGATTTTATCCAGCCACCCAAGCGATTACTAGATTCGAGCACCTTGATCGGTGCGTTAAGTGCGCCACGGAATTTCAATAAGTAATGGGCTGCTGTTAAGCCACCGATACCACCACCAAGTACGACCGGCATTTTCGGTTACTGATTTTCAATTTATTCAAGAACTTTTTCTTACTAGACCATTCATTTAGATTTAGATTTGAAGCACTACCTATTGTATAATAACTATTTACGCGAAAACTATTTTTTTTTATCATTCGTTTATATCAGTTTTGGTTTATTCTTTTTTGTTGTTTTTGATGTTGAAGTTTTAAATGTCAAAATTCCAATATGGGGTTTGTTTTGACGCATTCGCCGCAAAATTGCCCAATAGACCATAAATAAAGTTGCTCAAAGCAAGGGAATAGCTCAAAATATTGATTTCGCCGCAAAATTTCAAAGTTTGCTCGATTTGATTTCAAATTTTGTTTTATTTATCAGTTAATGGTTCAGCTCGATTGTGACTTTATTTTAAATATCATTTTAATTATTTCTTGTGCGTTGTCGTGTTGGGGCAAAAAAACAGTTTTGAGTTTGATTACTTTTTAATTTTTTATTTAATTTATGAAACCACAATTTTCATAATATGTAATATTTTTCTTAGGTAAGAATAAATAATATTTTTTAAGAAGCTGTTATTTGTTTGAAATATTTGACATGTTGAACAAAAAAAAATGTAACTTTTGTGATTAGTGGGGAATTAAAATATTTAGCCAATAATTAATAACAAGAAGTTTCATGTTTTCTTCAATCTTGCCTCTTCGGAGTACTATTTTATTTTGTCGTGTAATTTTTAAGGCGCTCTTTCCGATAATTGAAACAATATGTATTATAATTATTAATTGTTGTTTATGTACTCTTTGGTTTAATAACCTCATTTTTTCGAAACTATTTTGGGTTTAGTCTTTAGTGTTATAAAAATTGATATCTGCGAATGTTGCCGTTCGAATGCTATGATCTTTGACTCGTTTATATTATTCGTTTAGTTTGGGGTCAGCCTGTTAGGTGCTGTTCTAAATCCCAAAATGGTTCGAAATGAATGATGATTATCTAAATAGTTCAAATCCGGTTAAATTGTTCAGGCATCTATTTAAAATTAGGGGTTTAATAAATAATTCGAAATTTGTTTCTGTAGACTTCATCAATGGCCCCCTAAGGCAACAATTATTAACTACCTAATTATTAATTAATGCGATAAATTTACTTTGTTAAATAAATTTTGATGTTCATTTTCAAATCTGAAAACTGTAATAACCCACAAACCACAGATACTGAAACATAAACATTAACTCCAGCGTGCACTTAAGAATGTTTTAGTGAGTTTGGCTTTCCTTAGAGCATTTGCGCATAATAGTACCTATATAAATACAATAAAGGCACAATGTTTAGCCCAAAAAGTCAAGCAAATTTGGTTGAAAAAGGAATTTGGCGACTTAATGATGTAAAAAATTAAGTTTTAAGAAGAACTTTTAAAGTTTATCGAAGTGATACTCGGTACAGCTGCAGAAATTACCGAAGAATTTTGAATAAGTTAGATGCAAGGTTTTCCGTTGACATTGATAAACGATGAATGAATAAATTAAGGTACAATTTTTGCAAAGTAAAATACGTTTTAAGCATCGACTATTATTTTTACTTAACTTTAGTTTAATTAGGTATTATCGAAGAAAATTGCGGTCGAAACCGTTGTAATTCGGGAACCACAAGTTATGAGTCTAGATTTGAGGTGATTGTTTGAAAGTTTAAAGAGAGATTTTCTTATAATATAAGAATTTTATGAAGAGGAATGTCTATTTCGAAAAGTACCTTGTTTACGTAATTTAAATGCAGATAGAAGTTTCGGCTTCTTTCAGTTCATCAGTGGTATTGACACTGCTGTAATAAGTGTTTTTAGACATCCTTCAGAATCTCATTTGGTAATTGTTATTATTTTAAAGTTTGTATTGTAATCTTTTAATTATTTTTGGACCTTGAGGAAAAAGTTACGTCGGTTTAAAGTTATCGCTATCTGCGCTCGTATACTTCATCTCCTTTTTGGCCTTTTCTTTTAAATTTTTCCGGAACAAATTTTTGTAAAATTTGAAAAGAAACACTCTTTGTTTATCTAATGATAAATTTTACCGTGCTTGACACAACTAATTAAAGTAAAAGGGTTAAATTTAGTGAAGTGAACGCAACGAAGTTGCGCAAAGTATTACAAAATAGAATTACAAAACAATTAAAACAGTTAACAGTTCTTGTCCTTTACCCCGTTTGTTGATATCAGATTTCGCTTTCGTAATTAGGCACTCTATCAATCTACAAAACACAAATTTTCTATTTAAAAAGTGTTTCAAAAATTTAGTGAACCCAATCAAGTGAAGGAGACATTTTGTACCTATGTGATTTATATTTTTTGATAAGATCTAATAATCTTTCAATAATAATATATTTTATTTAACAAATTATCGTAAACAATTGTTCCAAATTAGTAACATATATACAAATAAGGTCATTATAATAAAATCATGAATTTGTGGTTTTCATAGTATGTGGTAAGCAAACCAATATTACTTTTCTCTTAGCTATACCTAGAAAAAGATGTATTTGTGTTCATTCATTTTTAGCAGGAAATAGATAAGACACCGCTGAAATAGTAATATCATTTGGTTTATCATCAAACAACTAGAAAGTTGTAAAATACTTTAATTAAATTGGCGGTTACAAAAGAGTTGATTGAAAATCTCCTATTATGGTTAATATTTTGAAACTTCTGTCATACATATATTCTTATCGTCTTTTTTTCTCAGGCTGGTTACCCATGGAGAAATGCTCAGCCAAATAAAAATTCAAATTTCAAATATTTTTTAATGTTTTAACTACATATTTTTTTATTATTCCACGAGGGCATGTAATATGTGTATAAAACATGTGAATGAATTTCTCACGCAATTCTATATGAACTGAATAAATTTAGTGTATTAGTTAGACAGTGAATTTAGTTTTAATGAAAATTATTTTTAATTTTCTAATGCAACAACTAATTCAAATGTTGACTTTGGGAATAATTTAACAATTGCAAAAAGTCGATATGAACTATGATGCAATAATATTGCTTCGTACTTCATAACGACTTTTTGCAATTGTTAAATTATTCCCAAAGTCAACTGTTGGATTAGAAAATTAAAAATAATTTCTAATATTTCAAATGCAAACAAACTTTTGATCCTTACCCCAGACAATAGCCCAAAAGTTAAATTAAATGTAAATATATGCGAATTGATAAAGTCGACGGACGGATCGCATTAGATCAAGTCATTAGACACTTTTGCTGTCTTACTTTGGTCACCGGAATAGTAATTGGTATAAAAATATAAATGCAAATTATGCTCAAAATAAAATCCGAAAATATATTTCTTTTACAATTCTCAATTTTAATTGAAGAATCATCAAGCGCTTCGGTTATTTTGCTGTCAAATTTACATTTATTTGTAATATCTGAAAAAAAATTCAGAGAGAAAATTTTGTTTCAGATCTGAGATAATAAAAAAACGAAACAGATTGCGATTTGAATTAGGTATCTGAAAAACAAAAAACGTAAAAGGCATTTTACTGACCTCTCCGGGGTGCGATTGTGTAAGCCTTACGAGTTTCGAGTTTCTCGAAATTGCGACAAAATGCTTAAAAAGAATCTTCTTTCTTTTCTTTCTTTTTAATCATTACGAGTGGTCTTTCGTAATTAAAAAGGTGTACGAGTAAAACAAAAACAACAAGTCGCAATTACGAGAACTCGTAAAGTTATACATAAATCGTGTTTTGTTGCTATTTCGAGAACCTCGAAACTCGTAATGCTTACATAGTCCCATCCCTGATCTCTCCGATATAACAAAAAACCAAGATGCATGGATTTAAGAATGAGCTTTTAAAGGTTTTTCACGTAGATAATTTAAGATCATTTTAATGTCAAAACGTGCGTCGAAATTGTCAGTAAAATTTTTTTTTCCAGTACTAAGCTAATTTTTGCGTTCGGTGCGTAATTTGGTCTCCGTTCCGTCGAGATTGTCTCTACCTTTATATTTAACGACTACGTGGTATAATAGTCTAAAGCATGTTTCTTGCGCTGATAACAATATTAAGAATTTTGGAGTGTCAATAGAAATAGAAAGAGAAGTAAACAGGTTTTTTAAGAGTTAGAGGTAGGTAAATAGTAAATTTATGGTATATTCAAGAATATTTTTGCAGATACATTGCTTAACGCAAATCTCAAAGAACTGGGTTGGTCATATGTTGTGAACAACACTATATATTCAGGGTTTATTGAAATGCAATTTGCGCACCTCCTCCTGTTGTTCTAATTTTTTATTTAATTTGTAGTGTTCAACCGTTTATGATGATTTTAAGTATATTTTAATCAAAGTGTTAAATATAAATATGATAATTATAAAATGAACCGAGTTTAAATTTAGCATGTATTGCGTTTTGATGCAATTTGTTGCAAATCTCTGGTTTTGAAGCCTTATCTCGTGGAAATATCCCGTTTTGTTGCAATTTTCGTAATTTAATAAAAAATTAAAATTAAAAGGTTGAATAAGAAGTTTACTTTCCTTTATTAATTAAAAAAAATATATCACACGTAATTCATTTGAAACTAAATAAGTCCTATAGTCCTAATTTTAAAATTACTAACACAGTCCGTTACGAATCAGACTTTTAAATCCTTATCTTCGAAAAACGTAATCCATTCATCGTAATCACATACATTAGGAGGGTTTGAGCTAGGGTTGGTTGAATTAAGAAGCAAATTTTTATAAAATGATAACTTTTCAAAAGAAGTGCAATTATCACCAAAATGTTTCGTTATCAAACTATTGATATCATTCAATTTGGCCGAGTTAATAGTTCTTCCCATAGTTAACTGATCAGGAAAATTTTCTGGAATAGTACAGCCTCTTTTTGCTCCACACGTGCTGCACATAAATCTGTCCGGTAGGCTATTTCACCAAGTATACATACTCCTCGCTGTGACCGCTTTATAATAAATCGTTTCGATCTATTAAACTCAAAATGCCAGTTGCCTGTCGTTTTATAACATAAGGCTGATTGAGTTTTCTAGTCGTATACTGGACATTCTTGGCTTCCTGTTGTAATCTCCGAACCATATTCCGAATATATTTTTTTGATAATCGTCTTGGCCAATTAGTGTTCATGGATTTGGTTCGTTTTTCGAGCAATGCAAATATACGATCTGGAGGTACAAGTGAATGGCGCGGGACGGGGTATGTTATGTGAACCTGTTTAAAATGGCTGCCATTGCGCTATTTTTATTTCTTTATATCTAAACTGACAAACAAATCTAAACAAATCTTGAGGCGATTGAACACAGCAGATGATATTTCATTGTATCCTTTTGGTCGTTGTTCTTCAGTCCATAAATACAGGAACACATTTTCGTTTGATAAGGTGGATTTGATGGTCCTTGTATTTACAATAGCCAAATTGTAAAAATTAAACCTTTGGCAACAGCATACTTTTTTGACAATCTAACGAAAATGTAATCATATTGTCACATCGTTCTTTAGCTAAAGAATAAAATGTCTTTGCTCTTAATCTGTAGATTCGTTTAACAGTCATTAAGTTCATTTTCTCGCCTGCGTTTTTACTAATTTAAATTTTTCATTATACTCGTACTTTACACATTTTCAGCATTGGTCGGTGGATGGTGTTTTAAAACTAACGTTGAAATCAGTTCGAAATACATTTTAAAAAAACCATTTTGAAATTGGTGTGTCTACGTGAGTTGTGTTAAACATTTTCCAAATTCTGTGAATAGATAAATCACCAGAAAGGTACTGTCTGGCAGATGTTTTTGATCGACAATAGTGAATTTCCTGAACGTAGAAACTTTTAATACAATTTTTTACAGCTTCTTTTTTAGGTTCGAACATCGCAGCTTTTCTATTGCCCCCACGATTTTCCTTTGGTATTGTACCACAGTCAAAAAACCGTTTACATATTCCATTGATTCGTTGTAGCTCAATCCGCAAAATGTTTTTGGTACACTTATTTTAGTATGGCCTAAAATAAAAGCATCTTGCAAAGGCTTCGTATCACACAAATAAATTATTTGTTAAAAATAACTAGCAGTCATGGCCTGGCAATTCACTGCACCAATACGAGTTGTTTTTTTTGTGTGCACATGTTGGCATTTTACGAAATCAAATAATTACTGATAATTATCTAGCTTGGCTTTTGTAAACTTCCATTCGTTTAGTCTTCGCGGTTTTTTGCGCGGATGATCCAAATTTTCTACCACTTTACTTATTTCCATTATTACTCGTATGTTAAATGTTAACTAAAATAAAATATGTTTATAATAAATATTGTAAATTTAATAAAATAACTAAAATTTATAAAACACTTACTGAATAACCCAACCATTCACTTTAAAATTATTTTTATAAAGTTTGTATTGGAAATATGCTAGTATGGCGCATCTAAGTAGTGTAGAAACGGAGAGTTTAGATTAAAGAAGAATTTACCATCATTAGTTTAAAATGAGAAAAATATGTAAAAGAGTCATTAGAAATGGAAATTCTTTATTTCAATTACACAGATTAAATCGCTTTACCCACTGAAAAACGAAAAGAAAAATCGGATTTAGTTTTGTCGATATAATTCCAAAATTATTGGTTTGTGTTCGTTAAACTCTTCTGGTTCTTCCACCGAATGTACCATATTTTCAATATAAAAAATTCAGAAAAAATTTTAATTGGCTGAGAAAATGAAAATTAAACTTTTTTTGAATTTTTTAAATTTAAAATGGTATTGTATGGTGTATTCAGTCAAGACCCAGAAGATTTATATGAAAACAAAGCAATAATTCTGGAAATATATCGAAAAAACTAAACCTGATTTTTCTATCTGTTTTTCAGTGAGTAAAGCGCTTAAATATTAGTTCACTGCAAATATTATAGGCACTTGAAATTTTATTGTTTCTGCAGATATTATTATTATTGGATGGGGGCCATGTGAGCGATCAATCACTTCGCACTGCGACCTAACCGATCTATTGTGCTGGACCCTGCTTAATTATCCGTCCAGTTAATATTCAGGTTCTTAATGAACTTGATAATACTGCCACCCGTACGTGATACATACTATATGGGCTTATTACTCTCCCTCCTAGATGTTTACTACAGTATGTAGTTCCGCTATAAAGACGGTAGCATTGGAGCCCAAGGACTTCGAGAGGGCTGTCCCACTTCCGTACATTCCTACCCCTGCCCCGTCTTCCTTTCACCCAGCTTTACTACAGGAATGGTAAATAAAACTGGAGGGTGCCTGGTATCCAGAGTCCGCATATTTTGGACTGATTAACCTATCGGCCATTCATCCATCGGCATATGCTGTTCCACCTTTGATTAGGGTTTTTTCACAAAGTTTTCTCCTTTAGCGCCGTACTTTAGCCTGTGCCAAATGGCCAAAAATGTGCCAAATGGCCTTAGTTACCGGTGGTTGCCACGAGGAGGCAGCACTTACACTTGGGAATTGTGAACAGGTTACCCCTTACACAATTGTACCCATCACGCAGCTGCCTAATTCATGACCACAACAGCTCACGTGATGGGCACCCTACTGGAAGGTTACGCCAATAGACGCCAAACCACCCCATCTACAGATATTAGGCACTTGAAGCTGCGTACATGCTATACATTTCTGGTGAAAAAATGTACACCACGAAGTTAGCTGTATGAGTTGAATTATTTCCAACTATAACAAAAAGTTGACCAAGGTAACCAATTTTAACTAAAAATTATACTATTTTGCTAATTTCGTAGTGTACATTTTTTTACCACAATTGGAGCATGTACGCACCTTGAAATTTTGCAAGTTCAAACAAGACCTTACAACCTTCTACAGTTGCAGTTTTAAATATACTTAATCTCTATAGCAATGTTCAATCCTGCAAAGAATGAATGCAAATTAATTGCATGAATTTTGTTAAATAAATACTCTTGTATAAATACTTGTAGTAATTAAAGTAGATGTTTTTGTTTACTTAAAGATGTATCTAAATGTTCATTACAGTTAATAAACGAAAGAAATATTTCTTTAAATGATTAAAAGTAATAGGGATATGAAAAGTCATAAATTTACAAATTATGGCTTTTAACTTTCACATTTTGATTCTTGACGAATTGAACTTTTTCAATTACTTCAATTATTATTATTCTCAATTATTTTTTTCTATATGGTATAATTACATTAAAAAATTTCTATATAATTACAGGTTATGTACTACTGATTATTTGCGTCGTTAGCAAAAGAAAACTAAATATGGCGCCAATTTATCGAATTCTGCAAATCGTCATCTTTATTGTAAGTATAAAAACTTCTTGTATTGAGCCCGATTTTGGGACGATACAATTCATGTTATTTTACTGGGCCCCTTCCTAAATGAATTTATATTGAAAAAACGAAAATAACATAAAGCGTTTGGATCCAATATGTATCATTATCTACAATTTTATTTTTTCGATTTCTTTATTAAATTAAATATGTATGTAATTAACGAGCCGCGCTTAATGTTCGGGAGCAGATTTAGATTTTATTTTATATAACATTATAATCCTTTGAGACAGGTCAAATGTATCAGGTAATCTAAAACGGCAGAAAATTTCAGCAGTATGTATTTCAAAAACTTTTAATTGTAGCTTGCGATTTTTCTCTCTAATTGTTTACAATATACACATGTAAAATTTTATCTCATATGAACACCTCTTGATTAGAATATATTGTGTATATGTGTTATATGTAGCTTACATTTTCTATTAATATTTTTGTTAAATATAGACAGGGTTCACCAAAATAGAAAATTAAAAATTATTTTTAGAAATCAGAAATATTGTATACTAAAATTTAATACGGGCGTCTTGTCATTTTTAAAATGATTATCTATGTCTTTAACAGAACGGTTAAAAATTTCCTATTTTAACAAAATGCAATCTTGTTTTCCTAGAAAATAAGTGCAACCAACCTACATTTAATCTTCGATTTATAAGAATATTTAGAATAATTTTCATTTTGTGTAGAATTTTCGTAACATTTTCTACAAACAAATTTTTTGCTTTGGATACCCCTTGAAAACATTACTTCGGCGCACAGATGTAGTCCAATTTTCATATTGATTCCACAAATAAAATTTCACTGTATAGTGAAGAAAAAATCGACTTTAGATTTGTGTTCGATTTAGCTGCAAAAGGTTCGTGGTCTCGTTTTAAGTTTTTTATTTTTATTATTTTTTTTATTAAATTAAAAAAAAAAAAGAGTTTCTTGTTCTTTTTTCTTTAATTAAAAATATAATTATACAATTGTAAAGTGAAAAAGTTTTTTTCTTATATCATAAATATATATAATTTTTATTTTTTAAATAAGAAAAAGTGTTCATACGATAATAAAATAAGAAAAAAAGAAAAGAAAATTGTACAATTTGTGGTGTGAAGAAATTTTTTAGTGAGAAAATTTTTTTCTGAAAAATAGAAAAAATTAAAGTGTTTTGTTATGCTTGCGAAAAAAATCATAAATTTTAGAATTGTAGAAAAAAAATTAAGAAAAATTAATTAATTTTAAAAATATATTTAATTAAAGTTTAAATAATTGAAAGGTTTTTTATTTTGTAATTTCGATTAAAAAAAGTGGTGGTTTTTTGTTGTATTAAAAAAAGGAAAAAGTTTAAAAAGCAAAAAAAAAAAAAAATATATATATATATATTTTACGTCCTATAGTCTCCGTGACCCGTGTAGATGGTGTTTAATGTGTTTATTAAGTGAATGTTGGCAGCCCTGGAGTGCCTCGGTGTCGTAGTGTTTACTAGGTATGGTGAATATTTTTAAAGAATTTATTAAAAAATATTTTATTTAAAAATATAATTAATAAAAGAAAATGTGACTTCGAAATAAAAAATGGATGGTTTTCTCAATATTTACAAAAAGGAAAAGAAAATCATGTTTTATATCGCCTTTTTCTACAAATTTGAAGCTAAGGAAAATCGATAAAATTATGTTCAACATTGACAACGTAAAAAATAAAATCTTGTTGTAGTACAATCTCCTTAATATATTTTTTGTTCTCATCATTATTTCTTCTTTTTATTAGTGGAAAATTGAAAAATAAAATTGGAAAAATCATGTGCTATAGTTTTTTTTGTGTCACTTTAAATATGCGAAGCTTTTACAAAGGGGTGTTTTTTTTTAATTTCATTAGAACAAATAGTAATGCGCTGATTATTGATTAAATAGGAATTACTTTCCCTTAAATTTAACACAAATTTTTTATCATTTTTCTTCCTTCCGATAAAAACATAAAACCAGTGAAACACGAACATAATAAAAAAATAGGTTGAGGAAAAGTTGGACTTTTCGAATTATTTATTTATATTATTGATTTTCCAATGTAAAAAATTCCCCATTTTTTATTTTTTTTTTATTTATATTTTTTTTTTTTGGGGAATTTTTATAAAATAAAAAACAATATTGTTATGCAAATAACTTGTTTATGTATTAATGTTTGTTTCGACCTATATAAAATTTACCATATTTTTTATGTAGATTTGTATGTTGCAGTGAATACAATTTTTTATATTTTTTATTTTTCTATTCACCTTACCAAGAAAATGATGTGCTTTGGGTTACGGTTGGTTTTCCAGACAATAGAAAGTATTTTTTTGTGGATTTGTGTTTTATGATAATAAACGAGGTAAATTTTTGGCGCCACATAACCGCGAATTATTTTATGGTTTGAAAATAGGTTTATAAGCTTGCACAGTTACACATAAGAAACCCAAATATCAATATCATTTTTTGGTTATAGTCATTATGTTAAATATTAAGGACCAATGATCATATTTATTCATTATTAAGAATATGTAGTTTAGTTGTGTGTTAAAAAGTTCTTTGTGATTCGAATTATTAATATATCCGTGAATGATTTGTCAAAGAATAATAAGTATTTGAAGTACAATAACATAATGAGGTAGCAGTATTTACGATCTATTAGTGGTGTATGATCTATCTAATTGTTGATTAGTTTTGAATAAATTACCGTAAACCAGTAATTATTACCAAATGCAATATTAACAAAATTAAACATAGTTGAACCTCTTTAATCCGGAATTGTATTAAGGTGTTTTTTTTCGTATTCTTTCACTTTCTCCTTTTATTTGCTTGTTTGCTCCTTTCATCATTTGTGGCCCTATTCCGGTTTGCCCCGGGAACAGGGAACTGCTTATCTTTCACAGTTTTCTAGCAGTTTTGAATTTTTCCTCAAAAAGTGTATTCTGCCAACCAGCGAAAAATGTTTTTTGGGAATTCATAATTTCCAATTATTGCAATTTTGACAACTATTTTCCTCCACACATTTAGCAGAAGAATGTTATTATTGTTCAGGGAAAACATTTTAATTTTAACTAAAATTAAATTTAAAAAAATTGTTTAATATTTAAATTTTAAAAAAAATATGTATATAATGCCCGATTTAGATGAAGAAAAATGTTTGCCTTGCAAAAAAAGAAGATATTAGTACATTACAATTTTCGTTTGAATGACAAGAACAAAACATAAACATGCAAAATTATGTTAGCGATTTTTTTTGATTTTTTTACCAATTGTTACTATAAAAACATTAAAAATAAATATGATACTATAAAATATACTCGATCCGACTATATTTTTTGATATTTTATAGTAACAAACAAACACAAACACAATAAAAGTATATTATGAAAACCTATACGATGACCAAAAGTCAGAAAAAATCAAATCAAAAGCAGTTTTCTCAATTTTATTTATTAAGTTTTATTTTTGTCACTAACGATTTTATTTATTGTTATAAATTTTATTTTTGTCACACTACTGATAAATGTCAAAAAATATAACATCCAATTATGTATAAGCCGCTAAAAAATTATAGCATCGCCATTTTGGTTCACTTAGTCCTTTCTCATTTTAACTAATGGATATTTTTTTATTGCGTGAAGCTCTATGCAAGGCAAACATTTTTTGCAAAGCAAACATTTTTCTTCATCTAAATCGGGCATTAATACTTAAAAGTAAAAATAAAGTTTTCAAATTTTCTGATTTGTGTAGATAATGGGATTCAATGTAAACCATCCATTTTCCGTTTCTTTTATTCTGTCATTATTTGTAAGAAGACTTGATCGTTTAATTAATCGTTTAATAATTCAGAAGTTTGTTCGAACATTTTGAAATCACGTCGAGTTTTCATTGAAATTATAGAAGAATAGCAGAAAACAAGAATATAAGATATAAGCCTGAATTCCACTGTGAATAAAGGTGCTATTCCACTTGACTAAATTGACTGATAGTAAAATTAAAGGAAGACAAAAATATACATTTGCTGGATGGGCGAATGAAACAAAAACCCTACTCAGTCAAAAAATATTTGTGTCTGTAGTAGTGTGACTGCAATAAAATGTATCAAATTGAGGACATTTTATAGCAGTCACTCTAACACACATGCATAAAATTCGCAATATGATGAGAAATATTTCCCGCACACTAATTATTTTATGGTTATTATATTTTTATACCGCTTCTCCTTAAAATTTTACTTTAAAAAGTAAAACTAAAAAACACATGACGTTTTTTTGGTAGAGATTTTTTTAATTTTTACGGAAAATATACTAAAAAAGACAATTCTGATATGAGTATTAATAATATTTAATTTTTTAGATAATTTTGAGATGTATAACTAACCGAATTAATAGTAATATTTAGTTTTTGTTAATAATTATTGATTATGTTTTTGTGTGCTGTCAAAATTTCTCCTGAAAATTTTGCTATAAACAAAAAAAACTTTGTCTCTGTCTATTACATAGAGTTTCGAACTTTTTTCTCGTTTCCTCTTTTTTTACTATCAGTCAATTTTTCTAGTGGAATAGCACCTTAATTGACTGAACTGACTTCAAGTCGAAAGAAGACAAAAAAAAAATCCATTGGAGTGACAAAGATAAAGCATGTTTTTTTTATTTTTTTTATAGCACAAATACCTTGATAAGTTTTGACAGCGATAGCAAAAAAAAAAAAAATTAAAAAAATAAATTTTTGGTTATCACTTGGACTTTTAATTTGGCTTTTTCAATACCAATAAATTATTTTTAAAAAACGATTACTTTATTAAATTGCCAATAATAGTATTTAGTGATATTATCACAGTTGATCCCAATTTATCAGAATTTAACTGTACACAAACTTTATATTTTTTTACTATCACAGCTATTTTAGAAGCAACCACCAAAAAAAATTATGACACTTACCATAAAAATAACAAACTTTTAATTAACTTAGTGTGCGGAAAAAATTATTGTTCGTACAAAAAATTTGTGTGCGTATATTAGTTGGATAACCATAAAATGACCTCGATTTTGATAATTTTTGACCATAATTATGGCGATCCACTAATACAAACACACATTTGATGTAAGTAAAATCTTGACTGATCTCCCTTTATTTTGACTGACAAACTTTTATTCGCAATGGAATTCAGGATATGTATGTATATTGAATCGCGCCCATTATTTTATGTTTTATAAAATATATTCAAAAATAAATACCATTAAAAATGTTAATAAAATGAATAAAAATAAACTTTGCTTAAATTATTAATTATGTTAAGTAAGAAATAAAATTTGAACCATTTGAATTACTGAATTAATTAGTAAGCCGGCATAAATACAATTTTGGGGAATTATGAAAAAAGAATAGGAAAGAATAGGAACAAGTAGGCAGCTTTTCCACAATTCCCTATTGTGCCTGTTTAGACGAGTACTTTTTGGGAAAACCAGAGTAAGGCGATTGATGTAAGCAAAATCAATGGAAATCATCATGTGTGTTATGAATGGATTTATATATTTTCAGGGAAATATGTTATGAATGGATTCTTTTAGACGCTCTTTCAGAATCTCAATTTAAATGTTGACCTATCTAACAGAAATCCAGGTACTTTTAATATATTATACGCTATGTACTTTATTTATATCGCAGCAGCGCAACTTCGCTATCTCTTAAGTATGTTTATAAATGTATGTATTGTTGTAGTGTTTAAACTGATTAAGTTTATGAAATTTCGCTTATTTTTCAAAATTAAATGATAGGTTAAAAAATCAGTTTTAAATCTTAAAATGTGGTTTAAAAATGTTGAACTGGCGTTAAAAATAATTTTTCCTTAAAATAAGATAAAAGAGACTAGAAAAACATCTAACTACAAAAAACGAATATAAAGTAACTTTTTTCGTAAGATCCATGAATAAACTTTAAAAACTAGTTGAAATGTCTAAAAAAATATTTAAAGAGATCATGTTGACAAATTTTATTAAAAAGAATTGTTTTAACCAAACTCGTTTTAAATTCACTGCTTGCAGCGGCAAAAACAAACGATGAAAAGTGTTACGGTGAAAAGAAAATTTAAAAAATAGAACAATTAAAATACGGTATTTTTGCGATAAAGTAATGAATTTTTTATAAAATTTGCAAATTAAGTAAATATTTTCTAAAAATATTCTAAAATTACGCAAAATATGATCGTTTGGATGAAATATTCAGAAATATGTATGCACGTTTGGATAAAATATGCACTACTAAACAAATATGGCTTAAAATGTTCAATTTTTCATGAAACGGAGTAATCACTTCGATTATAGAATCCACGGGAGCGAATCAATCGCGGATCGAAAACTACATATAAAAAAATGGGAAACAAAAATTTTATATCATAGTTTCTCTGAAATCGCTTTGGATTTTTTTTACAAATAGTTAAAAAGAAATTGTTTTAGAAACGCTACAAAACTATTGCGTTTGTACGATGAATCAAAAAATCCAAATTGCTTGTAAATAAATAGAAGTTTTCCAGAATACTTTGATTTGCAGCAATTGTTCCTATTTTTTTATATGCAGTGATTCTATAATCGACATGATCTTTTCATAATTTGTTTCACTAAAAAAAAATATTTTACTGCATATTTTTGGTAGCCCTAGTAAAAAATAAAAATCAAAGAACGTAATAAATAACACTGAATTTTAAAAACTACATAAAATATACTGTTTCCGGAATTGGTCCGGTCTCAATGGTGCCGGATAAAAGAGGTTCCACTGTATTATTAACAAAGCATTTTGCGTTTTTTTTTTTTAAATACATAGGGTAAATAAATCTAAATATGTTCACTTCTGTGGGTTTATAAAAGGGACATTTTAAATCAGCACACAAGAAAATTTTTGTGGCGACAGACATGAGCATCAAAAATAATAAATTGGCAACACAAATAATATTTTGGAACAAAAAATAACATCGACAAATATTTTTTTTTTTACTATTTCTGTTGACATCAAAAATTAAATAAATAAAAAAACAATAAAATTTTACAAAATTGTTGCTTGAATAATTCGGTACCAACAAAACTTGGTTGAAACTATTCCAAACGAAATGAAAATACATGGCATTGTTGTTGAAAAATTCCCAAAGTAAGACACTTTTTGTAATATGGCAGTTATGTATATTTCTAACCAAACCAGAGTGGAATTGAAAAATATTTAGAAATATTTTTCCTCATAAGCTTAATAATGATTCTTTAATTTAAAAATGGGTGTATCCGCTTTGGACAGATTAGGTCCACAGATAAAAATTTTAATGAAAAAGTTGAAACATTGATTCTGAAATATTATTTGTATAAACTATGTATTTGTAGATACAAATCTGAAACCTACACCAGTATGTTACATATGTTGAGCGATAGCTCAGGCTGCAATCACTTGAGTATTGTAATTACACGTTTTCATACGAGTTAAACACGCAATTTTTTCTACGATACAATGGTCCTGTAATATTTAAAATTTATAAATAATTAGCAACATCAAAAATAACAAACTTGTACGGATCAACAAAACTTTTAAAATAAACGATCACAACATCATTAAAACATTTGGGTTTTCATCAGAAATCGTGTTATTGGATGCAAGAAATTATGACGTATGCTTGTGGCTCTATACTCTGGAAGGCTCTGGTACACTGCTTCACTCTGAAATACTTTTTTATCAATAATTTAAAAAAAAAACGTTGGAAAATAGTGATTCTGCAATCTAAAGATAGATAAAGGACATTTAGAAATTCCAATTAACCTGTAAATTTTGAAATATTGATTATTATTTAAAATAAAACAAAATTTTGTATTCAAAATTTCATTTTTCCTTACTGCTTAAATGAGAACTTTAAATGCTCTGTTATTTGCTTCATGTATTTGCTAATAGTTCACAAAGTTGAAAATGACAGAGCAACATTTAGTTTACATATTGAACCGAAACGTGACCGATGGAGTTTTGAACTGAATTTGAGACTGAACGAAATTTTCTATCAGAGGTTACATGTGTTGTCCATTTAGTGCCCGAAATGACGTTCTAATAAACGTCAAATTAAATAAATACGTTTACTTTACTCATTATTAATTTTAAAATATATTTAAATCAGTTGTTGATAAAATATTTAGGTTTGCTTTTAAATTTCATGATTAAATTACTTTTAATACCAGATGCCTCGACTTCGGGCTTCAAAAATAAAAACTCTTAATTTTATTTTTGAATTATGTAAATTGGTTTCATTTGATTGATTGTTCCACACACGACTGCAACATTTTAAAGTAATATCAAGCGAAGTATTTTGTCAACATAACCTACAAATCAGATTTTTGGTACGACTATTTTATATTTACCGAAGAATCAAGCCCATATGTATGTTACAAATTCAGAATGTCTCAGTTCTTGCTATAATTCACGTGTAAAATGAACCAAAACAAAATATTTGATAGCAACCGAATGTTCAAAGTCGACGCCATCGGTATGAAGGGGCTTTATATTTGTGACAACTAAAAATTTTGAGGCGAAGCGTCTGGAAAAGTACTTAAGGCTGTTTTCGAAACGCATACTTTGTTTGTGGAACCTAACTTATTCAAATAGGTATCCTGGCCAGTTGTCTTACTCTCTACGTCTTTCTTACAAGAAAATTTAGATTGCTTGTGTTTTTTGTATGAAAATTGGTCTAATAGTTAGTGTGATACGTACAAAATGAAAATTTGTTTTTGGCTTAAATATGAAATAAATCACCTCGACCAGATAATTATTTGAATTAGTAAGGTTCCACAAATAAGTATTCGTTTCGAAACAGCCTAAGGCTGTTTTCGAAACCGATATTTATGTGATACTTATTTGCGGAACCTAACTTATTCCATAAGAAATTATATTGAATAAGTTTGGTTCCACAAATAAGTATTCGTTTCGAAAACAGCCTAAGTATTGAAATTAAACAAGTCACAGTTTACATGATCACTAAAAAATAAAACCGACTCAACCAACCTAATGTTAACCAACTTACCCGGTCATCATTTCGGTTGGGTTGCAGTTTGCATGTTAAACTTTTCGTTGTTTTCAGCCAATCAAGATTTCGGTTCAACATGTTACTTCACTGATTATGTTAGATAAATGGAAAATATTTGTTTCAGCCCTAGGGTTAGATAAAATAAAAAACTATGAAAATCAATAATAGCAACGAGTTTCGCACTAACTTTTAATTTATTAATCATAATTCTCGCTAAATTTAACTTGTAGAGTTATGCTTGACATTTGTTTCGCGCTGAAAAGTACTAACTATTGACGGTTAATCCAATTAAATATAAAATAATGTATTTAAATATTGTACCTATGGTAATAACCCAAAAGAATTAAGCAGCTTTCAAATTCAGCAAAATTCAGAACAAATGCAATAAAAGGAACATTTTGATATAGGCGTAAAACAGTTTGAATGATAACTAAAAGTATTGTTAAATTTGTTTCGCTTATATCAAAATGTTCCCTTGATGCATTTGTACTGAACCTTCTACTCAACAATTTTGAAAAACTATCTATCTATACGTAACGCTTGTGCCTAACAAGACCATCAAGGCTAGGAGGGGCTTTCTGAGATACTTGTTAAGTAAATTAACCCGAGTTCCCGAATTTTTTAGATCTGTCTCGCGGATATTACGCCGGGCTCACCGTACACCCAATTACATATAATAATACCAAAGGATAGGAAAGGAATGTTAATATTTTAGATTCGACCCGGTTACAGACATCACCACCTAAGTTGTAGCCGATAGTTAGTAAATTGTTAGTTCAATTTTTATGATAAATTAGTTAGCGCACAAGATAACACAACGTAACTAATTATTACTATTTTCCATCGGTGGTTGGGAGAGGACAAGATTTCATTCCATCATGATCATGTTTCCATGCGGCCACCCAAATTTGTACTAACGCTAGCTAGTTGCTTCACGTTGTTGTTGTTGTTGCGCCTCTTCCTTCTTGTCTACCCGCCCCCCCCCTCCCCATTTACTTTTAACATTAAAATTTGAACCTTTAAAATTGCTTTTATTTCAACGTTGTATAAAAATTGAAAGGATAACATAAATTCTGTATGAAATTTTAAACACATTTTTAGCGCAATCAAGAAGCCTGCCTGAACAGTAGAGTAAATATTTGGTGTCATCAATAGAAACAATATGGAATTTTTTTATGTTAAATTATTTATGTTACGTTTATTAGTTAGTTCAGTGAAAGATTTCTTTAGTGGGAGTTAAAAGAGTGGACATATTGTAAATTTACGCAAACAGAGCAAGTTGTATCTCTACAATAACTTGATAAAGATAAAAAGGAGAAACACCGAACTTACGTTTACTTAGAACATGCATCTATCCCGGATTTGACGACAATTCCTGGTTTAGGAGTTTGACTGAAAAATTGTTAGGGGTCTTATGTGTAGATGGATACTCCTGCCGACTTATTATATCCAAGCCACTTTTGCACTTGATGAAAAACCTGAGCAAATACTGTGTTGCACCAGCGACGGAAATATGTCGCAATGCTTCTGATTTCACTGAGTTCCATTTTAAAGATTTTGGAAAAGAGTTAAATCCAAATTAGTCCAGTAATGGGGTTTCAGAAAAATATTAACCCAAATAAAAACAAAAAATGATTTTACAAGCTATCTTCCTAAATGAATAAAATTTCTTACAATTGGATATGTTTTTTAAGTTTGTTTGGGACATAAACTTTATGCTTAGCTCTGTCAATCCTAATTTTTAAAAATTTCAATTTATACTTATTCTAGAGCTAGGACTATTAATAGAATGACTTACTTAAATTTTCTTGCTTCAATATTTTTTTTTGTGGCATTTCAATAAAACTAATTGTTATTTCCCTATTTATTGCCAGAAGCTTTTCTTCATTACCAGTACGAACTATTTGCCTGTTGTTTACCATCATTATCAAAGTTGTAATGGATGTTCATTCCATTTTCAAATGTTTATTTTTATCACTTATAAATTTTATAATAAAAGAACTTCGTTATTTTTAAATGTTTCACAATTTAATTGAAAATACTATTCCCTATATTAACAATAACATTGTTATGATTGATTTTATAGGGAAAAGTTTTAACAAATATATTACATTTAAAAATAAATAAGTTGTTTTTATTACAAAAAATTACCATCGTTATTGCTCACCGTTACTTGTAAATTTTCGAAACATTTTTGCTATTTTAATCTACAGGGTGCAACAAATACCCACGATCAACAATAGTAAATAACAGTTTTGTTTAGTGGCATTAAGTCAGTTTACAATTCGTTTTAGAGTGGACAGATTTGAAATAAATGCGAAAACTAGTATTGTTGGAGACTCTCTCTGCTAGGCTCTATGCAAACAAACAAACAGAATTAAACAGAAAGTCCAACAGCAAGCTTCTAACGATAATAAAAATCCCAATTGATTAAACATAAAAACGACCTTTCATTTTTTCGATGAATTCAATAGTTTTTAATTATTTACTAATATTTAATATCGTTCTCAATTCAAAAGTCGTGCCAAAACTGCCAAAGGTCAGTCATTCATAATGAAAGGATTTATAATGATTATTTGGGGTATGCTGTATAAAGAAATATACATTTGTTTAAATTTTCCAAGAGAGAATATCCTCAAAATACATTTTAACCTAAATTAACCTAAATAACTTTTCAAAAACCATTTTAAACAATTTGTAACCAACTGGCGCTGTCTGACAGTGCCACCCTTTTCCAATACTTTTATTCAAATAATTAACACACTTTTTGGATATCATCTTGACACATCTGGACACATCTTGATACCTAGAACCGAAATACAATTAGAATGGTACAGCAGGGAATATAGGTTAGGATAGTTTTTTATCATTTAAATACTGTAGAAAATTGTGAAATAATGATGACAATTATTGGTTTGCCAGAGTTATAATAAGATAATTTCATCTCGAAGTAAATGAACATTTTTGCACCGCCTTGCTAGGTTCTTTCTACGTTTGCTAAAATATACCGGCCCCAATACAAACATACCTATTATAATTTTATTTTGAGCCACTCTCTTTAAATAGTTTGTTGGCAAATCCTCTAAAATACATAATGTTGTATACATGAAGCAATAGTTAATTCAAGAAAAGTTAGATCTCACTTTTTTTTAATTTAATGTAATCGTAAGCTTTATAAAAACGTCTATTCATCTATAGTGGCGCCACTTTTATGTCAATTTGAAATAAACAAGTTTTATACGAAAGTTTTGATGTTCTTATTTCCTAATTTTTGTATTTTTTGTTTTGGCAAATTATTTATTTGTATTACCAAAATAATGTATAATTGTTAAATCGATATTTATAAGTATTTATATAAATTTCGATTACGTATATTACAGGGGATGTCGGCTTGTGACGAATCAGCAGTTGAAGCAGCATCATCAGATTTACCACCTAGTGATGAAGATGATTGCCTCAAAGTTAGAAAATGGTGGTGCTTTCTATTATCAAGTATATTTACGTTTCTCGCCGGAATATGCATTGTTTTATTATGGAGAGCATTTGCCTTCATATGCTGTCGAAAAGAACCAGAGTTTTCCCCAAATGATCCTAAACAGAAAGAGCAAAAAGCCTCACGGCAAGGTAAACAGGAATTTGAAGGAACTTTTATGACAGAAGCAAAGGATTGGGCTGGTGAACTTATATCCGGTCAAACAACAACTGGTCGAATTTTGGTGAGTAATAAAAAATTTAAGTTGGCTTATGGAGAATTATATAAACAATTTAAACAGAAATATGTTATGTTTCATCAGATGGTATCATTTTATAATTTTCACGCAATATAAATACACATACATGCTAATAGTAGTGGTTTAGTTTTTCCAAATACAATGTTAACTTCTATTCTGTTTAGTAATTTTTTATTTCTACGAAATTGATAAACAATGAAGTACATAAATAGGCATCAGGAGAATTTAGGCTTAAAATTCAAAATACGAAGTAAAACAATGGAAAATATAATAATTGGTGAAAATTTATCAAACCTTCAATCTATAGTAAAATAACTCTACACCATCACGCGATGAATAAATATATTATATAGTTTTAAACATATGTATACCTTATATATGAACACAAAGATACTAACCATTTTATTTTAATCAATAATAAACGGCGATGTACACTAAAACCTAAACTTTTGCATAATTTTCTCATTAACCAACCAAACAGTTATTAGAAATTAACGTGAATATTTTTATATAAATCATATGTCGTTACAACCCTTCTTTTCTTATTGCTGACACCGTGCCAAATACATTTATTCATATTTAATTTGTGTTTTTCATTCGATTTAATTTAAAATAGTTTATAGTTGACGCGTGCTTTCATTTTGCAGTACAAAAAAGGAAATTTATCTAAATGAGACAAAAATTCATTTTGACGATTTATATTCAGACAAGAAAAAATTTAAATTAGAAATACAATATCTATATAAATGTTGTAGAAAAAACGATTTAAGTTTCTAAATAGTTCAAAAAAATTCAATCAGAAGACTAAAAAAATTAAATTCAATTAATAATAATTCAAACTAAATTTTAATTACACGTGGTGTCTCACGAGACTATGTATATGTATCATAATATCTCTTGTTATTCCAATTTGTTATTCGGTTACTTACTTCGGAATTATATACTTTTCGAGTGTGTTTATTTATTTGCAAGCTTTTAAGACACCAACAAACTAAATATATTTTTGACAAGTTGGAAAAATATTCTGATCACATGCAAATGTTGAAGCCAGACATAAATTATTGTAAATTGATGAATTCGTCTTTCTTCGTTAGAGGGATAAGCATTTAGAACAATTTGTACATTGATATTAGAAGATCTAATGGAAAAAGTTTCTTAGTAAATTTATTACATTTATGTATTGTAATAAATAAAAAATTAAATGAGAATTTTGCACTCCAGTTCAGTGGAATGAAAACCTTGCTTTTTGTGGAATGACACGTCACAATTTATAGGTGAAACACTCATTATAAAGGGTCGTCCAAATGAGACGCAGGAAAATAAACGCAATCAACGTACACTTTGCTTTTCAAAAATCTCCATAAAAAGTAATCTAATGGCGTTAAATCGCATGATCTTGCAGGCCAATTCACATTTCCGTGACGCAAAATTAAGCGATTTTCGAAAAATATTTGCAATTCATCGATATTCTCACGCGTAGCTTGAATAACTTTAAAACGATCTTCAATCGGATACGACTCCATAACAAACTGACATGAAATGACAGAAAACAAACATGACATCTTTGCAAAATTATTTTTTATTTTCCTGCGTCTTATTTGGACAACCCCTTTACCATCGTGGAGTTACCTATTTCTTCATATTTGAAAATCTAGTGTGGTTTTCGATTCACCAAAAAAGAGGAATCCGGCTCGATGAAAGATGCTCTTTCTGCTGTCAAACTGTTCGATTTGTCAAGAAAAGTCGCTCGGTCGAACAAAATTGTTGTTGGTTTACGAATCTTGATTTGTTGGCAAATTTACTAACACAAATACAAATAGGTCATTTTGAAAGCGTATTTTTATATAAATATTTTATATTAAAGAATTAATTTGTTGTTGTTATGTTGTTATGTATATAACATAAGAATATGTTATGTTGTTTTTTATCGAGTATTGATCTTTTGTAAAAATTATAGGTTATGTTTATATACGCGTGAAAAACACACACACACATATATAATACGGAGCAACTGTTCGATTTACACAGCAGTAGAGAGTGATCTTTCAAAGATTTGATGAAAGCCGAATCGAAATTGTCATAAATCGGACATAGAACCATTATTCGGCCATACGAAAAATGCCATGAGGTAGCAAAATTGTCAGTCTAACCGACGCATACAATAAATGAAAAGAATTAAATATTTAGGCGTAAAACTTTATTTTCAATTAATATCACGGAACAGAACAATATCTACTATTGCGCTTTAGTCCTAAGTTGGTGAACAAATATTTTTGTAATTGTTTTTTTTCGACTGATTAGGATTTAGAAAAGAAAGAAAAACAAAAATGTTTGTACCCACCTCTTTTTTTTGATCAATAAAAATCAGAACAGAACAATTTTAAAAGGAAAGATAAATCTTTACGTATAAGACATACATACATAAATAATTTTGTCTTGTTTGCTTTGCGGAACTTTAAAAACAAATTAAAAAATAAACTAAGGACCGCAGTTATTGCTTTTGATGACGCGATACAGAAATACTTCGTAGTAAAAAATTATGAATGTAGCCCAAGTATTTTTATATCCGAAAGTTTTTGTATTTTTCTGACATTTCGCTGATTTCATCTCCGATTCTTTTCCGAAATTATGTCCGACTTATTATAAGATTTCCTATGAAAGTTGGCCAAAAAACTCGGAAAATGATGACAAAAAAAGTTAGGTTATGGTACGACAAATTTGTGGGCGGGGCTTATAAATTTTTGGCGCCAAAATTTCAATTTTGAATTTAAGTCTAGCTTTAATTAAAAATATATTTTTTTTTTACATTTTTTTTAAGAATACTTTTTATTTTTATTACATGTATAAATTACAATATTACATTTATTATAATACATAAATTTTAACTCCACCTGAGTAAATACATTTTTCTATCTTCATTTACTGCGTGCATCGCATGTTCAACTTCCTGAGGTGTTTCACGTTGGAGAGCTGCAGTAATTTTAAACTTAGTCCTTTTGTTTGAATAGTCAATAATTTCGGTTGAATCTTCTAATTTCTGCAGAGAAAAAAAGCGTTATAATATTATATTGTATTCAAGGTACAAGACCTAGTAAAACAAAAAACCAACCTCTGTCCCACACAGCAACAATTTTGATTCAATTAAACTTTGAATATGCTTTTGTAACATTTCATTATTTAACTGTAGCGTTTCTTGTATATCCTTACGTCATCACATCACATGTCTCAAACAACAATAGCACAGCCATTTGAAAAGTTTGCATCGTAATGATACAGGGTTTCTTGAGGTATGAGACTTTTAGTTCATCATGACAAAAAAGGTGTAGCCACGTAAGTTTTCGTCCACAAAAATTTATATGATATGAGGTATCGGAAATGTAATTGGTATCGTTGTCGAACCAAGTAATGGCCAGGCGTCTGTTTGTAACACTTTTATTGATAAATTTATTCCTATTTCATAATTATTATCTTTTACACACTATCAGTTTCAGTCGATTTCGATTTTTTTAATAAACAAACACATGAACTATTTACATATAACGCAATCGTAATGGCGTCTACAGAAAACAAAAATACATTTGTACTTCAACGCTACATGTGTTGAAAGTTGGAAACCAAATTTCATCATTTTCCAATTTTTACGCCTGAAAACCGGACAAAAATTGATAACCGGTTGAAGTTTTCAGTTTTGTTATACTTGGGAGGAAATAAATGTCAAAAATTTGTACTAAAAATATTTTGTCATAGGTTTCGGGGCACAGTCTTAAAGATTATAAAGTGCCAGCTAAATATTTCATCTTAAAATTACAAATATTTGTACAAATTAGGTATTTCGATTACTAAATCAGGCGTCTCGTGATTTAATAAGATGTTCCTTTGATTATCAGATGAAACATTTTATCATTATGTCCTTAAATATTACTGTGTGATTCATTAACACTGGAACTACCAACCCGTCAAAATGATGGATTGCACATTTATTGAATAATTTTTTTTATATTATTATGTTAGTATTATTTTGGAAATTTATGATGGGTTTTAATAATTGTTGTCAAATATCGAATCAAATTTAAAGAGAAAGTCTTATTAACAATTAATGCAATCGGTCATTTTGACCGGTCGGTACTACCAGTGTTAAGTCACTTCTTCTATATTACTGTGTATAGGCAGTCTAACCAAAAAAGTGCCTTAATCAATACCCTAGTGGTTTGTTTGAATGTAATATGATCGAATATGATTCACAAGATGATTAAGAACGAAGATAATAATATCACGCTAAATATTGTTCAAAATGATTTGATGCGCAAAAATAGTCGGTTTTCCAACCAGCTGTGTGGGCTTTTTAATTCTTAAGGATTTTTATTGTTTTGTTTATAATATATTGGATGATAACTAAATATTTTTAAACATTGTTACTATTGAGCATCATGATAACACATTAATTTCGTGTTTCGTTTGATAAATCATTGGTATTTGCGTCGAGCATCAACTAGATTTTTCTTTTTAAGGCCTAAAATGTTGGTACGTCTTTCGATAATTATGCGTTTATATTAATTAAGTGGTCTGAATAATCATTTAACTCATAAATTATTTTCTTAATTGTCTTTAAACGAATCTGCATTCAAACTAATTTAAAAACTCTCAATTAAACTGTAGATTTGAATATAGCACAGTTTTAAACTATGCGCAATATAATTAAACAAACTTGAGTATCGCTGTTAGACATACAAATTAAAAATAATTTAGACTTGTTAATTGTTATTTGTTATTATTTCATTTTGTTAGTTGTAATTTTAATTGTTTTTATTTAATCTTAAAAGAGCGTTTAATGAAAATGCGAATATAATTGAAACAAATTTATAGCTACACTTAAAAAAAAATCTACTTGTTTATTTATTTAATGATAGACTAAATATATTCTCGTACATACTTCAATTTATTCGATGTAGATTACGACTATATACATATTTTTTTTTTTTTTTTATTGAAATATTCTGTTAATTGATATATTGTATAAATAAACATTAACGAGCATATTATAATATATGTGCTGGAGATTCTTTAAAAATTAGAGAAAATGTTTAATTACATAAGTAGTCAGCTGATTTTTATTTTAGTTTTTAAGATTAATAGCTAATTCAATTAAATAAAAGTCAGAAACATGGAGCATATTTTGGTTTTTCTCTAAGCAAAAAAAAAAAAATATTTTCAACCTTCAAAAATTCTTATAATGTAATAGACGTATTGAGGAGGAAAATTCGCAACAGCTGTGCCAAAAAGTATTAAAATGCTAATCACAATTTTTATTTATTTCTACTTGTTTTTAATAAAATATGTAACCGGCTTTTTAATTTTTTTATGTTTTACATGGATGTAGTGGAAGAAAACTTTAGTAATAATAATAATAATATTTTGTTTGGTTGATATTTAGTATACGCGTTTTGTGAATTCGGAACTACATAAGTACTTAATGTACTAGTATACGCGTTTTGTGAATTCGGAACTACATAAGTACTTAATGTATTCTGATACTGCGGATATATATATATATATATATATATATATATATATATATATATATATATATATATATATATATATATTTATTTATTTATATATATATATATATATATATATATATATATATATATATATATATATATAAATAAATATATATATATATATATATATATATATATATATATATATATATATTATATATATATATACAAATATATATATATATATATATATATATATATATAATATATATTTATATTCAACCAATGTCGGTCAAATTGACCAATAGTAGGTAATAACTTATAACTATCAATATAATTTTACTATTGGTCACTTGCATCGTCATTGGTCATATACCACTAATTTTAAACGTTTATATATTATATATATATATATATATATATATATATATATATATATATATATATATATATATATATATATATATATATATATATATATATATATATATATATATATATATATATATATATATATATATATATATATATATATATATATATATATATATATATATATATATATATATATATATATATATATATATATATATATATATATATATATATATATATATATATATATATATATATATATATATATATATATATATATATATATATATATATATGTATATGTATATATAGATAAATATATTTAAATATAAATATGAACTTGACAAACTGTTTGAATTCAGACTTTATGGTTAAACATCATAAACTTTAGATCACAATTGAAACCACACGGCTTAATCAGAGTAAATCGAATATCGATTCGATCCAATTCAATTTTGTTATAAAAGTTCGACTTTTCATTTTCGTAGTAGGTTGCGAAATGGCATATGTTTCTTAACAAGTCAGGAAATGAAGAATATATCACAACTGTAACAATTCTGGTTTTCCTGGGGAATTGGGAGTTGAGAATTTAGTTATTGCGATTTTTTTAAAATGGCACGGATTGGTTTTAGCTGTCTCACTTGACAGGCGACGGTGGCAAATTTTGGAAAAGGAAGATTTAATTTGTTTTTAAATTAAAATAGGAATGCAATAAAATTTACTAATGTTTATTAAATTGTGTATTATGTTTGCAAATTTTGGAAAAGGAAGATTTAATGTTTTTTTAATTAAATAAACAGCGATTTTTAGTTATTAATATTTCCACACCAAGAAATAAATGGCGCCACTTTGACTGAGACAGCTAAAACCAATGCTAGCCCGTATTTGGTATCATTTTTTCAAAGCATATTGTGGTGATTATTTTTTTTTTCAAATTTTAGGAAAAAATAATTTAATTTCAGCGCAATTCTGCTTTTTATTTTTCTTTAAAAATTATGTTGAAATTGTTTAGTGGGCAGCATGGAAAATGGAATTATTTTTTCTCAAAATTTGAAAAAATACCAATCCGTCACAGTATGGTTTGAAAAAAATAATACCAAATTATACTAAAAAAAAAATCACCATAGATCCCCCTCAGTTTATGCCTACTTGATTGAAATTTTACTATTTAAAGACTTATTTTTTTATCAAAATTCAATAATTTATAGTTTTTTATCAAAATTAGAAAAATATTTTATGTAACAAATTAGGAAATGTCATTTTGTGAAACTTGTGTGATTTTGCACAACTCACTTTGCTCGTTTCTTATTAATATCCCTAACTCGATACAACAAATAAGACATTTTCTAACTGGTTGCATAATAGTATATTGTATAACAAGCGAAGAAAACGAGTTATTGCAATACGAAAGTGAAATTTGCAGTCATTTGAGTATTACAATTACACGTTTTCACACAAGTTATACACACTATTTTTTGTACGATACAATATTGCTGTCCTAGAATCAAACGCGGTATCTACTGGTGACATGAAATTGAGATATTAGGCATTAAAGTTTTGGTAATAGCCCTTTGTAAATTGGAATGTTTGCTATCTAATATAGGTGATTCCTAGTCAAAGTAAAGCCTGATTTCCATTACGAAAGTATTTTGATCAGTAAAAATAAAGCGAGATAAAAATATAGATTTACTTGAGGTGTGAGAGGGAAATTTTTTTTTCAGTACTGAAAAAAATTGTTTTTACTGTACTATTTAACCATATTTTACTGAAGAAAAATATGAATCGAAATTCGAAGTAAATTTTTCAGTATTTTACAGTACATCTAAATACAGATTGTGTAAGGATAGAAAGTTCTTCTCGCACACTGAAGCAAATACTATAAAAAAAATTAAGTTAACCCCAATTCGATATTTTTATGGTATAAAGTGACACGAAATTTGTTAATGTTTTAGACTCAACGTGCACCGATTTATATATAAATAAAAACCGTAATTCAGGAACGTTTTAAAATTGTTTATTATTTAAGAATATAATTTCTATCATCGCACTCATGTAAGATCTAAAAAACAGTGAAACGTAATAATAACAATTGACAAAATATATTTGTTTTACAAGAGAGAGAGAGAGAATAACTTAATATTATAATCATACAGATTGATATAAAAATAGTACTTTTATTATTTCTCCCTTCTTAAATGATCAACGTCCAGTAGAAGCTTGGAATCTAACAGTTTTAGTTGTTTTACGTTCTGATCTTCGTGGTGTAGAAACTTCCCTGGCTTGACCCGATTGTGGTTGGTTAATGTTATGTGGTGGTATTGAATAACTCGAACTTGGTTCAACTACAGGCTCTTGACTAACAACATCTGACGTTAACTGATCAATTAATTTTTGACCATTACTGTTTGGAGATTGGCTATTAGTAAAACAAGATCTTCTCTGACTCGGCGTGTGGTTTTGGTGACTACTCGACGATGATTGTTGGTCAGTAGAGAGTTCAACTAATACATCGAGGTTCGGCTGATCCAAGCTAGAATGAGATAAATGGGTTTGATTAAGACAGCTATGACGAAGTTGGTTTTGATGTCTTCTCCAGACTCCGATTTCGGTCTCGACCAAAAACATTTTTCGTCCCATCTTTTTGAATATTCGGCCTGGAACCCACTTGACGCCTCTTGAAAAGTTTCTTGCTAAAACGTTTTGATTCAGTTGAAACTTGCTTTCCTGATCATTACTGAATTTATGTTGTTCGTTCGGTAGCAAAACCGATAGTAGGTTTCGAGGTTGTCTACCGTGAAGCAGTTCAGCTGGTGATTGTTGTGATATTGGATCGGGTGTTGATCGATACGTTGATAAGAATTTCAGCAAAGCCAATTGACTGTTTTTCTCTTCCGAAATTATTTTTGTAAATGACGTTTTGAACGTTCTAACAAAACGCTCAGCTTGTCCGTTTGATGCTGGATGGAACGGTGCGGTTGTCAAATGAGTGATTGAGTTTAGCTTACAAAATTCCCCAAACTCACTGGATACGAGTTGAGGTCCATTGTCGGATACAATGGTTTCAGGCAATCCTTCTATTGAAAAGATTTTTTGTAAAGCCAAAATGGTTGTTGTTGACGTAATATTACCCATTTCCACCGTATACGGATACTTTGAAAAAGAATCTACACAAATTATCCACATTTTGTTGAAAAATGGTCCAGCAAAGTCTATATGAATCCTTTCCCAAAGTTTCTCGGCGATCGGCCAACTAGAAAAATCCCTTTTCGGATTACTGGAGGCAACTTGGCATATTTGACAATTTTTTACTAGTTGTTCAATATTTTTGTCCATGTTTGGGAACCAGCAGTATCGTCGAGCAAGTTGCTTCATCCTTGCGACTCCCCAATGTCCTTCGTGCAACATTTGTAGTATGTTTGGTTGGAGCATTTGTGGTATGACAACTCTGGTATAATCTGTTTGAAGTAAAACGGTATTGCTCTGTAATAAAAATGCAAATTTACGGTCAAAATATGGTTTTAAATCAGTTTTGTCTTTTTCTTGGAGTTTTTCAGGCCAACCGTTCTGAATAAAATAGACAATTTTCGATAAAATTCGATCTTCTGACGTATATTTTTCGATCACTTTTGAGTTTATTGGAAAATCTTTAATGATCTCCTGATTGATCTGATGAACATTAAATAATTTTGATTCGTAATCATCAAAACTTTTATCCGGCCCCATAGGTAATCGTGAAAGTGCGTCAGCGTTAGCATGCTGTGTGGTACTTTCGTATTTGATTGTATACGTATATCCTTGAAGAAGGATAGCCCATCGTTGAATGCGATGCAAGGTCATGACAGGTAATTTTTTATTCGGATTGAAAAGTGACGTCAATGGTTGATGATCGGTGAGCAGTTCGAAACTTCGCCCTGACAAGTATTGATGGAATTTAGTCACTACATAGACAATTGACAAAGCTTCTTTCTCGATTTGGCTATATGAACGTTGATTGGCATCAAGAGTTTTAGATGCAAACGCAATTGGTTTCTCTGAGCCATCTGGATACCGATGAGAAATAACGGCACCAATCCCAATCGCTGAAGCATCTGTAGCTAAAATTACAGGATATTCCTCATTATAATGAACTAGTTGCGTAGCGTTGATAATTGATTTTTTCAATGATTGAAACGATTCTTCCTGACGTTCACTCGAAGTAAATAGAACGTTTTTGTGTCGAAGTTCGTTTAATGGTGCGGCCACCGTTGAAAAATTTTGAATAAATTTATTGTAATAATTAATTTTACCGATGAACGCTTCAACTTCCTTCAAATTTGTTGGTCTCGGCATTAGTTTGAGAGCATCTAGACGCTTTTCAGAAGGTAAAATACCCTCTGCATTGATAACATGACCCACATATTCAATATGTTCAGCCGCTAGCTTACATTTATCCCGTTTACATCGTAACCCTAATTCTTCAAATCGATTAAAAATTTCGGTTAGATTTGAGATATGTTCCTCGTTTGTTTCTCCAGAAACAATTACATCGTCGAGGTAAACAGCACATTTAGGTATACACCCGCGACGACTTCTTCCATGAACCTTTGAAAAATTCCGGGTGCGCTGGCCACGCCGAAAGGTAACCTTTGGTATTCAAATAATCCAAAAGGTGTATTGATTACCATTAACTTCTTCGACTCCAAACCTCCTTCGGTCAAATCAATTTTCGTGAAAAATTTACCGCCTCGCAATTTGTGGAAGAGTTCCTCGATTCGCGGTATCGGATAACGATCGATCTCAATTTGTGGGTTTACAGTGACTTTAAAGTCACCGCAAATTCGAATTTTGCCGCTCGGTTTCGGGACGACTACAATCGGTGCGGCCCATTTACTAAATTTTACTGGTTTTAAAATATCTTGCTTGACCAGCCTGTCGATTTCTTCATGAACTTGTTTGACGTACGCAAAAGGCATGTGGTACGGTTTGCGAAACTTCGGAAGGGCATTCGACTTCAGAACAATTTCAGCTTTGAAGGATTTGCAGAGACCTAATGTCAATGAAAATAAATTCGGATGTTTGGCACACAAATTGTTAACTCGCTCGGTTAGTTTTTTATGGTCTGAAGAATCTAAAATAGAATTAATTGAATTGTTAGAACTGGAATAATTTTTTGGATACAATATATCAAAAATAAGTGCTTTAAACCAGTCTAATCCCATAACATTTGTTGCTTTGTTACTATCAACAACTAAGAGATTACCTTTGAACGACTTATCGGCTAGTGAGATGATGACATCAGTAACTCCTTTCAGCTCGATAAAAGTTCCACCGTATGATGTTAAAAATTTGTTTGCCGGCTGGCATCGTGGCGATCCTAATTTTGTATATCCATCCAGTCCCACCAATGAACACGAAGCACCCGTGTCGACTTGAAAGGTCATTTCGACGCCGTTAACAAGAAGATCAACGACGATTTTACTGGATGACTCATTCATATTTGATGAGATGACATTGACTTCAACCGAATTTATATCATGAAATAAACTAACTGAATTAATTGTCTCCTTTTGCTGATTTGCTGGTCTGTTATTAAAGTTATTTCGATTACGACTTCTACCACGTTGACAATAACCGTAATTATTATTATTTTTTGAACTTTCAATATTAGAATTTGTTCTAGATGATGATCGGGACAAACATACTGGTGAAATATGGCCTTGCTTACCACAATCATCACACACAGACTTAATATGCTTACAGTCACGACGCAAATGATACTTATTGCATCCCGGGCATGATTGATTACCGGTATATCGCTGCTGCGATAATGATGCACGAATGTTGCGGTTTGCTTGACGTGTTCGACTTTGGTGATAACGATTTTTTTCGTTCATCGTCGATTTAATTTGATTCACGTCACCCGTTACGAACGTTGGTGGTTCTTTTTTAACTTCTTTACACGATTGCTGAGTAGACTCGTAAATGGTGGCAATTTCGAGAACTTCATCTAATGTCGGATTTGTTTTTTGAAGGGCACTGATACGTACATGATCATGTGGTGTATGCTTGACTATCATATCACGAATTTCAAAATCAGCATACGAAGTGTTACAATCAGGCTTCTGACAAACAAATAAACAATCTCGAACAGCGCCTTTTAAATCGGCTACCCATTCAGAATAGGTTTGATTAGATTTCATTAAAGTTTTATTAAATTGACATCGAGCAGCAAGCACATGTTTCTTTGCCAAAAAATGTTCACTTAATTTTGTAGTCAATTCTTTAAACGTTTTACTCACCAGATTTTCCGAAAACAATTTTTGTAATAATTCAATTGTTTCGTTGCCTACCCACGATAAAAAACATGCTCGTTTTTTCTTATCAATCGTTATACTGTTACCTTCAAAATGTTGTTCCAATTGTAGCACATAGTTTGACCGGGTATATATCTTTTGGCAAAAAAACGTTTCGCAAATCAAAGTTTGATCAAATTACTTTTAGCAAAAAAAACGTTTGGCAAACAATTATTTGGTAAAGAAGTTTGAATGGCAAATACACTTTTAACCAATTATTGTCCGGCAAAATCATCTTTAGCAAAAAGGGATGAATGTCAAATATATGTTTGACAAATTAATTTTTGGCAAATTATTCTTCAGGAATTATGAGGCATTTTGACCGCGCGCGCGCGATCAAAATGCCTCATAATTCCTGAAGAATAATTTGCCAAAAAGAAATTACTCTAAAATCGAAACAAAACAAAAGAAAACATTTCATTAACATTAATATTAATTTTATTAAAAATTGCATTTCCTTCATTTCAAACAAATATAATAGGTCATTGTCTAAACAATAAGTAATAGAATAAAATATTAATTCAGAAAAATTACTAAACATTTTCATTAAAAGTATCCATAATAAAAATAGACGAATGAGTTGATTTTTTTTTTCTTAGCCAGTGCAAATAAAAATTCTAATTCGTTGCATTGGGTTTTATTTTCCAGAATTCTTAATATTCAAATTTCTTTTTGAAGATATTTGGTTTTCTTAGATGGAGGCGGTGCTCCACTTTGATACTTTCCTAATTCAGCTTTTATGAAAATGATTTCTTTGTGCAGTTCATTTATTATTTTATAAACGCCAACGTGCTCCGCATCAATTATTTTATGTATGCGATGATGTCAAGATTCAGCGAAGTTTTGAGTCCTTAGTAAGTTTTTTAAATTACGATTAAAACAGCTCCAAAAACTTGGTGAGAATTGAGGTGGTCGGTTGTTTTTTCCATATATATATATATATATATATATATATATATATATATATATATATATATATATATATATATATATATATATATATATATATATATAATTCTCTGAAAACCATGTGGCCACTTTTCGACCATCATCATCTAGGACCTCAAACAGTTTAACAAAATACTGCGTTATTTTCGCACTGGAAATAAAGCTTAAAGCAAGTATGGCATGCATCTTTAAAGAAAAATCTTAATTGTGGCCATATTTTGAAGTAAAGCCCATAGCCTGAATGCGGCGATATATTATTTGGCCCAGATGGAAATGGCATCCTTCGGTTTGGATGTCTGAAAAATTGTTTTTCAACGAGTTATTGGCAGCCTTTTCAAAATCTGTGATTGATAATTTTGGCCCCAACTTAACGTTATTTTCCGCGTTTGAAACATCTTGTCATAAATTGATTCACTCTTCGCTGAACAAAGACAAACGCTAAAGGTAAGCCCTCGAGCCAATAACATCTGCGTGTATGGTGTACAGTTGCTTAAATATGGAAGGAACTATTTTAAAAGTGCCATATAGTATCCAATATTTAGCACACCCCAAGAATTACACAAATTGCAGATTTGTAATCACAATGACGCGTTGGTCGTCGAAAAATTCATCCAGCGCTACAAAGGTTTTGTCCTTTTCTTTGATGAAATTAACATCCAAACGAAATTTCAAATTTTCCGGCTCCTTTGGAAATGTATTTTGTTTGTTTTTTATGTGAGTTACAATTCATCTCATAGCTCTGGTCGATGGCAAATTACTTCCTATATCATCTGTACTCCAGAAAACCAGATCTTGAACCATTTGGCATACCCGTTTTGGTTCATTCTTAGATGCATCATCTTTCAAATTCGTTAATGCATTTGCTACCCCTATGGGCACATCATTGGGATCATTGTTATGATGCCCGGTCTCCTTCTGCAACTTATGCTCACTATTCGTTCCTATTTTTGGATTTGCATTTTGCATTAGAATCAAAATTATTGTTTTCTTCAGAATTTATTCCTATTTTCAATTAAAAAAATAATTTTTGCCATAGCCCACTTTATATTACTAAGAAAAAATATTTAAAATAAAATAAACTTGTAATTTGGCTAAACATACTTTGATTATAGTTTTTTTGATTAAACGTACATTTGCCATTCAATTTGTTTTGTTATTTGATATTTGCCAAATATGCAAATTTGCCAAAGATATTTTGATGAAACATAACTTTGTTAAATGTCGTTTGCCATTTAAACGGCTCCCAGTTTGACCATGTGACTTTTTCCTTTTCAAAGGAATGAAATACTGGAGCCTCTTGCGTAGCGTTAATATTTTCAACCGGCGGTGTAACTGTTTTTTTAAAAAAATGTTGCTGTTCGGCCAAGACTTCCTTCATAAAAGTTTCATTCTGCTTTTGTAGCGATTTCAATATAGCTTCCAGCTCCGCCTTATTCATTTTGATGTTGATTTGTAAAAAAAAAGATTTATTTCCCTTATTCTCGTCGCCAAAAATGTTAATGTTTTAGACTCAACGTGCACCGATTTATATATAAATAAAAACCGTAATTCAGGAACGTTATAAAATTGTTTATTATTTAAGAATATAATTTCTTCTAAAAATCTAAAAAACAGTGAAACGTAATAATAACAATTGACAAAATATATTTGTTTTACAAGAGAGAGAGAGAGAATAACTTAATATTATAATCATACAGATTGATATAAAAATAGCACTTTTATTAAAATTGTAACACGATTTACTGTACCTAGTTCATTTTGTAATTTATTAATTTGGAGGGATGAGAGGCGGACCATACGTTGGACAACCCCCAAACCAGGAGCTTAACCATCGGTATGCCAAAAACAACAATGAATCATGGCAGTGCATCATTAATGGTTTGGGGATGATTTATTCCTCGGAAGGTTGGCCTATCGTAAAAATCGATGGAATTATCGATGTGAGAATTTAGATGATTATACAGTCTTCTGCCACGGAGGCATTATCAGCACTCCAAATATAATCTAAAAGTTTGAACGGCGTAACGGCATAAAAGGGGCAATGTTAAATGAGGAGTCTCAATAAGAAAGCCGATAGACAGAATATTTATGGGCCAAAATTCAGGTGGTTTGGAAGAATAAAAAGCGTGCCCGAAATACCTCTCTTACAAATAGTGTAAGCAGGAGATGAAGTGTAGTCTTGAAGCAGAAGGGTTGGTTTGCCAACCGAATATTGATTTTTTTCTAAATATTTATTTATGTAAGTAAAGCCACTGCTACAATTTTTTATTTTTTTTTTCACAAACTGTGATTGTCAACCTACGAATGATAACTCCATTTATTTAAATACAAATCTATGAAATATTTAAAATAAACAAAAAAAAAATGGAATAAAACCTACTTAGAATTTTAAAGGTCAAAATACGTATTCTACTAATTTTGGTTTAATTATAATGCCACCACTGTAGCTGGTCAACACTTCTAATTTGTAATTTAAAACTTTGTTAAAGTTATAGTAAAATCATTTTTAATTTTTCTTATGGTAATAGACTTTACATCTATTTTAATGTCAAGAGCGAAATCAACCAAATAATATTTTAGTAAACAATTACCAATAACTTTTGTTGGCTACGAGTTGTTAACGTTAATGTCATCTAAACAAAATAAGACATTGTTTACTATCTAGGGATTTTAAACTATTGTTCGAATAACATCAAGTAACCTTGAAATTATTTATGCCACCATATAAAGAGTGAAACCAAAATAAATATTGCCTAAAATACTGATTACGTATAATAAATAGTTCAATGGTATACTCGTATTCTTCTTTTTCGCCATAATAAACCAATTAAGACCAATGACAATCACTCATCATTATACTTCGCAGTAATAAAACATACCCAATTCCCTTTACGGTACAGAAAATGCAATAATAATCTAATAAATCACTTTGATGCTTTTTGGCTCAATTTTTTATGCATATATAGTTAGTATGATGTATTTTATATAATATGTGCGCTAACATAAATATTTACTAACCACATAAACATTTTCTTTCTTCCTAAATTTATATTTAAAAGGTATATCAATCATTTTAACACGTTGGTTGGTATTTTTTCTGCTTTTCTTTCATGTATATAGATCACGCGTAAAAGTGGATAAGAAATATTAATTTACAAATATATAAATTAACATGCAACGTAATTTTTAATCTCCAAATAACTATACCGAGTAAATACTAAGGTAAGCTCGAATTTTTTGTTGATTTCTGTAAATTTGTTGTCTATAAACAACACATGTTTCCAAATCTAACCTAAGGCCAATTGAAACCTTACTTCTAAATTACAGCCTTCATATTTGTCGTCCTGGTGTTTATGTCAAATCAATGTTCTGGAAGAAATGAACTACAAAAAGTAATACAGACTATAAAACTACATGGGCAAAATGCTTGTTACAAAGTAAACAAAGTATTAAATCCATTCGTATATTATCTATATTTAAAAATATTAGTTTCGTAAAATTTAAAACGAATTTAATGAATTAAATTGAATATTTACATTCGATTATAGTAAGTAGTAGAAAAGTAATTTGAGTTTGAAATGTTTTTGAAAGTAATAATAAAAATTCTTACAAGCTTCTAAATTTATAAATGTATATATGCTATGTATAAACATATACTAAATATAATAATATTTATTGATTTTTTTGTTACTATTATTGTTTATTTTTCATTTTATTTTATGTTTGTCATAAAAGAAAATTGAGCTCTCTCCTGTTGCAAATTTTTATAATGATACTTTTACGCTGGTTCGACTTCGAATTATGTGAGTATGTAATTGTAAAATCCACGCATACCCACATACCCGTTTATATTTTGATATAAAACAAGTCCAAAGCTACTTTATCAACAATTTTGCAATAGTGTTTTGTCGAATTTTGGTTTGTCCTGGACTTAAATTAGTAGTAAAAATATAATTTAACACAAAATCCTCAGCGTTACATCACTAATCCATTCGATACTTTCAACTTTTTACGTTTTTTCTTACCCTCTTCTGAACATATTTCTATTTTAATGTTATTTATTAAAGAATACCCGACTTTATTTTTTTGTGATTATCATTTAATAAATCGATGTTATTAATTTAATTAAATTCTAAGGAAAAGGGTGTAAACCTGTTAACGGTTTAGTTTTAAGGATATGCGATTCAATCTTAAGAACATATATTACCTTCGTATTTGGCTTTTTACTTGTAAATCTTACTATTTTCCGATATTTTTTTGTTATTTTATATTATAATGTATTAGATAGTTTTTTTTATTAGTATTAAGGTAAAAGTAAAGAATTAAAAAAATGTTTTTTTAGTTATATAATATTAAACATTTTACTATATGTTGAGATTATAATATAAAATTTTTTTACTATTTGTTCTCGTAAATTGTTTATGTAAATGGATTGTGTATAGGTGTGAATACATTAAAATCAGAATGATATTATTCCATTCCTACATGTTAGATAAAAACACCAACCCTTATTAAACTGGGCCAAAAAAAGAAATAAGAAAAGCTTTATAAAAGCTAAATTTACAACAAAAAGTGAAGATGTGGCCCACTCTACTTTGTTTTTCAAATGGGCCCTTTAATATCTGGAAATACTAAATTTATTATGGTATATTTAGGTTGATATGACATCGGCCAAAAAGAACTAATGATACATAGAAATTAGTTTACTTCCATAAAATGTATTAGTAGAAGCAATAAAATGAAATATGTGTTATTAGATTGTTCCATTAATTTTCAGTTTAATCTAAATTCAAGCAAAGCTTTGGCTTTAATAATTTAATTATAAAAAGTATTTCCATTGTATCCGGTATTGTTTGTGTCATTTTGCTCCAGTGGTGATGGAAAATGATACAAGCAATGGGGTAAAATGATACCTGTTATAATTGCGATTAAATCCTCTGAATGTGCATTGCTGGTTTGTTACCAGCAAAGAAGCCACTCAAAACTGTATTTACATTGACTCTAATCATTACCTAATTTACTTTGATTTCACAAACTCGACATCTTCGCGCGATACAACATGTTTATGTTTTTTGTGATTTTTAAGGATTTTGTATTTTTTTCTTATTCCAACTAATTCTTAAAGTCTCTTGCCTAATTGTTTTGCTGCTTAATATCTTCTGTTTCTCCAAACAGTTGGAATAATAAAATAGTTGTTGCAGAGCTGCTTCTTAAAATATTGCTAGTAAAATATAGACTCCTATTTTCCTGTTAAGAGATTACGCGTACCTACCGGTGTTAAATGACGTACCATTTTAAAATAATCTAATTATCGCTAAAATTCTTCAATATAAAACATTAATCAGATTTCTAATGATGTAGCCGCAGAATAATGACAACAATACCCTTAAAACCGTTTGTTTTTTAAATAATATATTTCAAAATTTGGTTTTGCGCCATTTGAAGCTAGTGACATTTGTTCTTTAAACTATTATTCCAATTAACTGGTTCCATGTATTAGGTAAAATTTAAGCAAGTAACAATATTTTTAAAAGTGTAATAAATGTTTTCGAACAGTTGCATGATCATTTTGCACCGCCTTCCAATGCATATGTACACAACAGGCGAGAAGCGAGTTTATATGTTTCTTTTAATAACGCTGAATTTTAATATTATGCTGCAAATTTGAAATCATTGTTTTTCATGCAAACTCGCTGATAAAATGGCATTTAAGATGTGTCACTAGCCTGGCTAAATACATACTAAACTAGATTTTTGTTGAATATAGAAAATACCAATTTAGTTTAGAATAGCCTGTATTTAGTCTGACTGTAGGTATATACCCTAAATTTTAATTAGCATTTCAGTATCTTGGTTGGTCGATGAGACCACAACTGAAAATATCACGTCCAATGAACGCAATACTGAATTGTTTTTCACATTAATTCTTTGGATAAAACAAAACTCGCATCTCGTCTTTTGTTATTATGGTAAGAAAAGCTATATTGATTTTAGTTAGAGAATTTGTCCTAACTAACTTTAAACTAATTCTGGCTGTAAATAATAGAAGCATTATTTGTTTAGGGTGTTATTAAAATTTTTAAAATATTATTTAAAAATAGTTTTTAAAGTGCTCATATTTGTCCAGTGATTAGGTAAATTAGACAATTGACAATTTTCAAAGTTTTTTCAAAGCTTTCACCTATTATGCTATTATTTTTGTTTGTTTATTAAATAGTATGGGTTATTTATGGCGTATTTAATTTAAATGATGTAAAAAGCGAATTTAATTTAAATGATGTAAAAGGTTCCTTTTCTTTTCAATTGTTACAGTAAGAAAATATCTAAATATACAAATTGCCCCATAGCCAGGCAGATAAAATGTATGTCAGTTTATTCTTCCGCTTCTTTTTTGAGTTCTTGATTAAAAAAAATAATATAACATAAAAATATTGTAAGGCAGAATCCAGCCAAACATGTACATAATAAAAAACTAGTTACTCTAACTAAAACTCCCTTTTTAATGTGAATATCTCTTAAACCGCACAATCTTGAAACAAAAGACGAAATAGAAGGTCCTATGTTTGGTTTCTCTGCCCAAATGCACCGCAGGAAAAAACTTTTAAACCGTATCCAATTAACACAGAATTATTATTATTAAACTTTAATACAATTAGTTTTTTCTTCAAAGTCATTTTAATATTTATGCTATAAATCGTGAATTGACTTATAAATATTTTGATCTCTTTTAAATTACTTATTTATTGGAAATTTCCAAATATAAATTACATGATTTATTGCTAGACAGCCATGTCTGCCAAGCAAAATTTCTTTTTGTGCTTGCTTTTATGTTTTAATTTTAATAGTTGTCTTATGTCATGTGTTAAATTGCTTTTAAATAAAATACAATTATGTACAATTACTAACCATTTTGAAGGAAAACTTTTCGTACGTTTTCTGATTTATATTTTTTATTTGTCTATTTTTCCAATGTTATTTTTGTTATTATGTTAATTTAATTTATTAAACGATTGCCTAAATGAAACAAAACTTGAGTTATTAATTTGTTCATAAAGTCTTTGTTTATTTTTCAAAACAAAACGGAAACCAAATATTTTGCTACAAAAGCTTTTTTTAATTCAATAATACAGTTTCTATTTACACTTAAACCTTCTCCATTTGTCAGGAATCTTAAAAATACCAATTTTGTAAAACTCTTCAGGTTCAGGCTATGATTGAAAATAGTCAATAACACACGTTTTAAGTTCGCTAAATATTCTAAATTTGTAACCTCTACGCTCGTGGGCAAATCAGTTAGAAAGTTAAATATTTTAACTGTGGTAAAATAATAAAATTTACTCATATTTTAACCGGTTTAACAGGCTAAGTGATTTTGCAGATTTCTAAACAAATAAAAATCCGATGGTGCAATTCCGGAAAATAAGGCGGCTGCGTTCAAATTTCTTAACTGATCTCTTGCAATTTTTCTAAAGTCTTCAAAGCTCTACCTGGCCTTGCATTATCTTGGTGAAAAAATTACTCCTTTTGTATTTATCAAATTTGAGCTCTTTTTGTGTGAGAGGTCTTCTTTTAATTTGCCGAGTTGATCACAATACTTATCAGAATTTATTTTTCACCATCAATTCTAGCTAACCGTATTCATGAAATTTACCGAAAAAAAAATCGCCGTTGACTTAGTACAAAGTACTTAATTTAAGTTTTCGACTGAGACGATGTTTTACAAGAAAGTCACCGGTGACATTTTTCCGGTGAATTTCACGAATACGTGTAACATCCGGCATAAGCATGTTACTTGTCCCATGGAATACTTGGTGTACCCACTGTACGTTTCATTATGTGACTTAACATCAAATTAGATATTTCGTTTTTGATTTTTGTGTGTTGTCGTTTGTATTCCCCTCTTCATTGAGCAAATAAATTATTTTATTTAGCTGGTCAGTCGGTTATAGCATTTGATACGGGATAAGACAAAAACAAAATCCAAATCAAAGAAGAAAAAAAAATAAAATGTGGAATTGCAGTCGACCATTTTTGGACAACTTCAATTAAAAAAAAAGACAAAGAAAAAAATTAATAAACGCCGAAATTGAAGAGTAAATAGAAACGCAATCTACAAAGATCCAATTTTGTTATCAACATCATAATTATTACTTTAATAAAATTATTGTAATTATAAACTATAATCTTTATCAAGTCATAATTGATAAATAGTTTACACATATTGTTAGTGAATTGTGTTTAAAAAAAGAAATTGTGATTTAAAACTCGACAACAATAAAGTGAAACAATTTGTATAAATAAAGAAGGAAATTTAACTCGGCTGAAAACCGCAACACGAAGATTGAGTGTGCAGTTGGACACAATCGTGCTGAAAGATAAATCCAATAAAGATTTAAAACATAAAAAAACCAGATCAGGAGTAATTTGGTGGTAGCAGAGGTCCGGCCGCGTTTCGGAGGTTCCTGAGTGCTCAAGTTCAACAATTTGGTAGGCGGATATCATCTTGTATGCTGCGGAACTACGGTGTTGTATCGCAACAGGGTGGTTACGGAAAAAAGGAAATAATCTTATACATATATATATATATATATATATATTATTTTTATTATTTTTATATTTATTAACATATTTACGAGTTATTCAATTCAAATTAAATTTTTGAAATTGATTCAAATTTTGCTCCATTTACGAGTATAATCAAGTCTCTAACATTTTTCTTTTGTTTTTTTATAGTACATTCTGTTTTAGAGATATACGCGGATTACTAGTTCAGGTTGTTCCCTGGAAGCGCTTTCAACGGATCGCCTCAGCGAGTCGTCAGGTAAAGAATGGTGTTAGGACTTGAGTGTAATTTTGTTTAAAGTTCTTATAATAAAAAAATAATGTCAATTCATTTTGTTAATCGTAATGCGTGAATTTTATTTCCGGAAGATGAGTTGCTAAGTGTCTGAAGTTTGATGTAGATTGCAAGGTGGATTGGTGTGTCGGCGATGGAACGTATCAATTTTTTTTAATTTTTTTTGTGGCCAATCACTTGCTTGCGTAATCGATGAACACACCCCCACGACTAAAGTTACCTCTACCGCCTGAGCTCGGGATTAATATGGCCACGTGTTCATTTGGCAAGCAGGATAAAGAAAGTTCAGTTTATGCTAGCGGAAGGTCGTCTGTCACCTTCTGGCCTCCGTTACATAATGGCGCCCAAGCAACCGGTATTAAAAGAACTTGTTGAGTGAAGAGGTCAAGATTAATCGTGCTTTTTGGTGTTCCGATCAAGTGCTTGAATGTTTTCGCCGTGTGCTTGATGATATTCATGAATTTTGTCGTTGATACCAAAATTGTTCACGGATCTGGATGCTTTACGTTAATTTCAAGTTCTAATATTTTCATTTTTTTTATTTTTTTTTTTTTTTCAGTACTGGAAATGTATTCACGACTTTAGATGGTTTGAATGTAGGATTCTATTTCTTTTCAACCAGCATTCCACTTATGTGTTGATATGTTGTGACATTGAAAGAAATGTTGATTTCCTACTTTTAGAGACCTTATGGAGTTTAGTGATGATTTTCTCAGTGCCTTTATATTTTTACTTTGTTACATTCGATCGTCCAAGTATTTTGTTGATCGACAAGTTACTAAACAAGTAAAAATTCGTATTTAATTCATTCCATTTACAACATAGTTCGCCGCACACTTGTCAAGCTTCGCAATCTACAGCAAACCATATTTACATTCAAATTTCTAATATTTAATTGAGTAATACGTATACTGAATATTGGTGTTGGTTAATTTATTAGTTTTATTAATATTCATTATTTGTCGTTAATATTTATTTAATCCATATAAAAAAAAAAATTATATTCTTAAGTGTTTTGTGTTTTGTCAGTCTGTGAATTTAAGTATTTAATTATTATTATATTTATTTTGAATTATTTAGTATCAAAAGGTTAATTCGAATTCTGTTATACTGTTTCTTTTCAAAAGAATAACCTCTAGCGAATACTGCATTTCGACCAGGCTCTAAGCTTCGCAGATTTTTTTTTTTTTCTTTTCATCCAATAACATATCATAATTACGTTAAATTTTAGTAACCAATTTTTTCATATTTATTCATCATGGACGCCGACCTTCTAAATCCAGATGAATTCGACATTGAATGTCTGACGCGGGGTATTACTGGGAAGTCGTTAACAAAATTAAACTCGTTAAAGGAAGCATTTGCAAATGAGCAAGTAAATTTATGTTTGAAACCATACCGGGCTCACCAAAGTGCACGTCAAAGTCCAATTCGTGAATTGAAGAAGTGTAGTATTAAAATAGACGAACATTCAGAATGGATTGCTAATGTTGATACTAACGAGTTACCGAATCAAAACGTCCTCCGTAAGGCTGAAGTACGAATGTTGCATGTCAACGGACGACTGGAGAGATTACTATACAGTACCAGGACTTACAAACAACAATGTCGAGACCTTCTTGTTACCAGTTCATTGATTTTATCCGTAGTACAAGGATGGATGCAAGGGAAAGATAATCTGGAGGATAGCATAAATAAAATTAAGGAATCCAAAAGAGGAGACCAAGAGCAACTATCCACCTCAGAGGAGGAATCCGAACAGAAACTATCCGAACAACCAGCAGCAACTAAAGACCGAATCCTTCCGTCAACAATTATACGCACGACTTATAGCGATGAATATGACGATGATGAACCAAGTATTAGGGGAAACTTGGCTCACTCTTCTGCTACTGTGACATCTAAAGCTGGTCGTTCGAAGGCTCAACCGGTCAAACCCCTGCCATCTAAGGCTAACCACCTAAGCCAGTGGAAAGTTTCCTTTAGCGGAGCGCCAGAGGATTTGTCAGTAGAACGTTTTCTATTTCGCGTCAAACATTACGCTATGACTTATGAAGTTTCACCAGTGGAATTGGTAGATGAAATTGGAGTCCTGTTAACTGGGGCAGCATCCAATTGGTACTGGTGCCATATCGAAAGAAACCCTAACCTAAAGTGGCATCAACTGGAACGCGATTTCTTGGAACGATTTCAAGATCGGAAATCTGATCATGATATCAGACGATCTATAGAATCCAGGAAACAGCGAGTAAAAGAATCCTTTCGTGATTTTTATAATGATATTTTAGCAATGTCGTTACAATTCCGTCATCCACTCGATGATTCGGAAATATTACACCTTTTGCGTCGAAACATGAGGATTGGTTTGCAAGTGGCACTGGCTGATAGAACTATTGATTCAATTCCAGAACTAGTACGTAGATGTCTGGCAATAGAAGATACGTGGAAACGGACTGGATATGATGCCGAAGCAATGTGCTCCCGCAGAACCATTCACGAATTTACGTGTGACAATGCTTATCCGTCATCACCAAGCGGTTTCTCCGGTTCGGACACAAACGTCAGTATAAACGCTATACAATTGGATAATAAGCAACGGTCAAATGTTAGAGGTTCTTTTCAACCAGTGACTAACATTTCTCGCAATTCTCAAGAAAATAATTTGCTCGTATGTTGGAATTGCGCGGATATAGGGCATACCTATAAATATTGTGGTCTGGATATTACCCATAGATTTTGTTTTGGATGCGGTAGGTCAGGGATATTTATGCGTAACTGTTTCAAGTGTTCGGGAAACAAATCGTCGAGGTATCGAAGCCCTGGGAATACGACGCCTCGTGGTTCGATGACTCCCAGAACCAACACGGAGGACCAAGCTTCGAATACCGATCCCGAGCTAAACTCGCGCCCTCTAGGCCTGTTGAAAAAATAGACCCAAACAAGAACGTATCTTACCCTGCTTTATTTAATACCCACCTGACTGGTCCACTTATCGATTCAAATTGTGAATCAACAGTTTTTCATTGTTCAGATCAGACCCCTCAAACCTTTAGTATGAAATGTCGAAATCGTTCACGCCTGTATTGGCAAAATAAAACCATTTTACGCAAAATTATCTCGGAAACATGTTTTTCCAGTCTTTCTAATGACACGGTGGATCCACGACCGTACGCCAACATAACAATTGATGGGAAACCTTATTGTGGGTTACTTGATAGTGGTGCCACAATTACGGCGTTAGGGTCTGGAAGTGAAATGTTTCTAAAGGATCCAAGGTATAAGGTTCATTATATGCCTGCGACTGTTAACACAGCATCTGGTAGATCAGAGAGAGTTGTTGGTCATATCTATGCTTTGGTAAAATACAATAATTTTGAAAAATTGACGAGAATTCATATTGTTCCTACTCTTCAACAAAAGCTCTACTTGGGAATAGACTTTTGGAAAGCTTTCAACATCCAAATTACACCAATGTCAATTTCTGAGTTAGCAGATGGGGATGATCTTAAAGTAAAGGCTGATAATTGTTTGAAACATGACCTTACTTTTGAACAATCAGAAATGCTATCTAGGGCAATTAAGAGGTTTCCTTCTTTTGAAGAGCTTGGTCTTGGTCGCACACATTTATTGTCCCATCACATCGATGTTGGAAATGCAGCACCGGTGAAACAACGGCATTACCCTGTATCTCCTGCTGTCCAGATATCTCTTTACGAAGAGTTGGACAGAATGTTAGCCCTCGGCGTTATTGAGGAATCCACTAGCGCATGGAGTTCCCCGGTGACATTAGTCCGAAAGTCAAATGGAAAAGTCCGAATGTGCCTAGATGCCCGTAGACTGAATGAAGTGACGATCCGGGACGCCTACCCGCTGCCTATCATCGAGGGGCTCTTGAGCCGGTTGGATCGAACCAGGTTCATCTCGAGCATCGACTTGAAAGATGCCTTTTGGCAGATCCCGCTGGCTCTGGAGTCCCGCGATAAGACGGCGTTTACGGTTCCTGGTCGTCCTTTATACCAGTTTTCGGTCATGCCGTTCGGGCTTTGTAACGCGCCGCAAACAATGTGTAGGCTAATGCACCGGGTGATACCACACCAGCTCCATGAGCAGGTGTTTGTTTATTTGGATGACCTCCTCATTACGTCCGGAAATTTTGATGAACATATCAACTTGCTCCATCAGGTAGCCTCTCTTCTTCAAAAAGCCGGGTTAACTGTGAACTTAGAAAAGAGTAAGTTCCTGTTGAAGGAGATACGTTATCTAGGGTACGTGGTTGGCGACGGTTGTCTTCGAGTAAACCCAGATAAAGTAAAAGCCATTATGGATTTTCCGGTTCCAAACACAGTGAAAAAGGTTCGGCAATTCTTAGGATTGTCCGGTTGGTATCGGAGGTTCATCCCTTCATATGCCACTTTGGCAGCTCCGATATCTGATTTGCTGAGAAAAGGAAAAAAATTTCTTTGGAACGAGAAAAGCCAAAAAGCCTTTGAAAATTTGAAGCTTGCTCTAACTACAGCTCCAGTTCTAACGCACCCGAACTTTGACCAGCCTTTCTACATCCAATGCGATGCAAGTACCACTGGCATTGGAAGCGTGCTCTTTCAGATTCGGGATGATGGTGGCGAGCACCCTATCGCATATATGTCACAGAAGCTTAACGCAGCACAGCGAAACTACTCCATAACCGAACTGGAGTGTCTGGCCGCTGTGCTCAGCGTAAAAAAGTTTCGGGCATATGTCGAGGGGTACCCATTTACCATAATCACCGACCATGCGAGTCTTAAATGGCTCATGGGCCAAAAAGATCTTTCTGGAAGACTCGCTAGATGGTCTCTAAAATTACAAGCCTTCAAATTCGACATCCAACATCGCAAAGGTACCCAGAATATTGTTCCAGATGCGTTATCAAGAGCTTTCGTGGACAGTATACGATCACCTTCGGAGGGTCCGATTTTGCATGTAGATCTTGATGATCCAAAATTTCAGGATGCTGACTATTTGCAGTTGGTCACCGCCGTGGAAAACTCCCCGGAGCAGTATGTCAATCTTCGAGTGTCAAATAACAAAATTTACGCGAATCCCTCGAATCGCTCTGACAATTTGCTCACTGATGTTCCTGTATGGAAACTTTATATACCTCGTCCTTTGACTAATGATCTTATCTTTTTAGCTCACGATCCTCCGTCATCCTCGCACCTCGGAAGCGCTAAAACGCTGGAAAGATTGCAAAGACTTTATTTTTGGCCGGGAATGGCTACACAGGTCCAGAACTATGTGCGGAATTGTAAGGTGTGTAAGCAAACCAAGGCTCCGAATCGAGCTCTACAACCACCAATGGGACAGCAAATCCTTGCTGTACGGCCAATGCAACGACTGTATATGGACTTTTTAGGGCCATACCCAAGGACAAAAAACGGACATGCCTACCTGCTGATCGTTTTAGATCTGTACACCAAGTACATTTTTGTGAAAGCGTTAAGAAGTGCACTCGCAACAGACGTATGTAAGTTTCTTGAAGAAGAAATATTTACCGTTTTCTCTGTTCCTGAGTCCATAACCTCCGATAATGCTACGCAATTCAACGCGTTATGCTTAAAAGGACTGTTAAATAGATATGGCGTAAACCATATTCTGACACCAAAATATTCCCCCCAGTGTAACGCATCAGAGCGGGTAAATCGTTCAATACTTTGTGCCATACGCGCATATATCAAAGAAGATCATCGAACATGGGACAGTCACCTACACGAAATTGTATCAGCGTTACGTAATGTAAAACATGAGTCTACCCAATACTCTCCGCACTTCTTGATGTTTGGGCAACACTTGATATCTCATGGGAACGATTACCAATTGTTGCGTGACTTAAATTTGGTATCTCACGGAGAATTTAGCGTTGAATCCAAACAGAATCGTCTGAGTTTGTGTCAGCAAAGGGTTTTGTCAAAACTCGAGGAGGCACAAAAGCGAAGTGCACAGGTATACAACCTGAGGAGCCGAAATCGTGAAATATCTGAGGGTCAAGCAGTGCTAGTCCGAAACTTTTCTCAAAGTGACGCTTCCAAGAAATATTCAGCAAAATTAGCACCAAAATTTTTGGAAGCTAAAGTATTACGCAAGATCGGAAATGTCGCATATGAGCTGTGCCGTCCAGATGGCAAAAATATCGGAATTTATCATGCCAAGGATATACGAACCTGACAAAAACACTAATAATCCCATATACATAAGTTTATTACGTTTATCATCATAATATAGGCCCGGCTTATGAGACCTCAGTGGTCGATGGGTACGTTCCCACGAATGTAACATCCGGCATAAGCATGTTACTTGTCCCATGGAATACTTGGTGTACCCACTGTACGTTTCATTATGTGACTTAACATCAAATTAGATATTTCGTTTTTGATTTTTGTGTGTTGTCGTTTGTATTCCCCTCTTCATTGAGCAAATAAATTATTTTATTTAGCTGGTCAGTCGGTTATAGCATTTGATACGGGATAAGACAAAAACAAAATCCAAATCAAAGAAGAAAAAAAAATAAAATGTGGAATTGCAGTCGACCGTTTTTGGACAACTTCAATTAAAAAAAAAGACAAAGAAAAAAATTAATAAACGCCGAAATTGAAGAGTAAATAGAAACGCAATCTACAAAGATCCAATTTTGTTATCAACATCATAATTATTACTTTAATAAAATTATTGTAATTATAAACTATAATCTTTATCAAGTCATAATTGATAAATAGTTTACACATATTGTTAGTGAATTGTGTTTAAAAAAAGAAATTGTGATTTAAAACTCGACAACAATAAAGTGAAACAATTTGTATAAATAAAGAAGGAAATTTAACTCGGCTGAAAACCGCAACACGAAGATTGAGTGTGCAGTTGGACACAATCGTGCTGAAAGATAAATCCAATAAAGATTTAAAACATAAAAAAACCAGATCAGGAGTAATTTGGTGGTAGCAGAGGTCCGGCCGCGTTTCGGAGGTTCCTGAGTGCTCAAGTTCAACAATTTGGTAGGCGGATATCATCTTGTATGCTGCGGAACTACGGTGTTGTATCGCAACAGGGTGGTTACGGAAAAAAGGAAATAATCTTATACATATATATATATATATATATATATTATTTTTATTATTTTTATATTTATTAACATATTTACGAGTTATTCAATTCAAATTAAATTTTTGAAATTGATTCAAATTTTGCTCCATTTACGAGTATAATCAAGTCTCTAACATTTTTCTTTTGTTTTTTTATAGTACATTCTGTTTTAGAGATATACGCGGATTACTAGTTCAGGTTGTTCCCTGGAAGCGCTTTCAACGGATCGCCTCAGCGAGTCGTCAGGTAAAGAATGGTGTTAGGACTTGAGTGTAATTTTGTTTAAAGTTCTTATAATAAAAAAATAATGTCAATTCATTTTGTTAATCGTAATGCGTGAATTTTATTTCCGGAAGATGAGTTGCTAAGTGTCTGAAGTTTGATGTAGATTGCAAGGTGGATTGGTGTGTCGGCGATGGAACGTATCAATTTTTTTTAATTTTTTTTGTGGCCAATCACTTGCTTGCGTAATCGATGAACACACCCCCACGACTAAAGTTACCTCTACCGCCTGAGCTCGGGATTAATATGGCCACGTGTTCATTTGGCAAGCAGGATAAAGAAAGTTCAGTTTATGCTAGCGGAAGGTCGTCTGTCACCTTCTGGCCTCCGTTACATACGGGCCCTGATCGAGTTTAGCTAAGTTAGTTTTAATAAATCGTACTAAGTCGAGTAACTTGCAGCTACTCGGATAATTAAATTGATAGACACAAAATTATCGAAGTCATGCTACTCGTAACGTACTGTTAGTGTAAATCGTTGATACGCGCTAATTAAATTTTATGCGCATACACTAAAATATTTCTCTAAAGTAAGGAATTATTTTGCGTCAATTGAAATTTTTTTGTTTCTAAAATTTACAAGGGGATAATTCTGGTTCACATACGTTGTTGACAGATTACTCAAATCAACGAACTACTTCAATGCAAAGAAAACATCTATATGTGTTTTCTTATTACTTATACATACTTACTTACAGAAAATAAAAATTGCGACAAATACATTGAAATCTCGAATATGTATCATAAAAATAAGATTTTCAACATCAACAGCTGACTGAACGTAATATAGATAGAGAATTGCCACGTCAGTACAAAATTAAATCTATTTTTACCACCGCGCGGTTCCTAACAGAAACATAAAATAGAAAATTATTAATTATTGATTGTAATTTCGTTTTCCTTTTTATTTTATTTTATTAAAATTCTATTTATATTTAGTGTAAATAATTTATTGGGAGTTTTGTATATTAGTAATTGTTTTTAATAAAATTAATTTTGTTTTTACTAAAAGAAATGTGGCCAATACTCGCTCACATCTAAAAATATTCACGCGACCAAAGACTAAAAAAATTATATTGTTTGTATTTACTTAATTATATGTGTAAAGTTTAGTGCCTCTTAATGATTTTTTTTTAATTTTCATAAATTCTAAATTTATAATTTTATTTCGAAAATGCACACACTATTTTAATATGCTATTATAAATAGATTACAACGAATCAATTAAAAACAAAATATTTAAGGCCTTCTTAATTTTCTTAGTCTCTTAACGACATTGTACACAAAAATCGTTTTTTGTAGTTTTGGTGCCAAATTGTGTTTATTTTACTTATGTCAATTTTAAAATAATGTGAAATAATCACGCTAACAACGTCTGAGGCAGAAATTATCGCCGCCATAATGGCATATTGTTTGTGTTTTTTTTTTTTGGAATTCGACGCATCTCATAAGCCAGCCGATGACATAATCCTTTAAAATTAGAACACTGCTGAAGCCGTATATCGATCTTTCACTAGTCATGGGACTTCTACAAGACAATATCTTCAAAAAGTTTCAAAAGAGTGTTTACGCCTGATGCCTTCATTTTATCTACTTCCTTGTACTTATATAATGTGCCGAGATGAACTCATGTCAGCGAGTATACTGTTCGTTGTTTGGGTTACAAATTGAGAATAATTTTACGATTTAGAAATTTTTGATTTTCTTATGTCGATGCACAAAATGATCTCGTTCATAAGTGTAGGATTACCTCTTCCACAAGGTGGAGTTTGATTATAGAATTATAGCAACTTGTATAATCGATAAAACATATCGTACATCTATGTAGCTAGTTTAACAACAGATTTGTTTTATGCCTTACCTACTATCGAGCGATATTACTAGTACTATAAGTTGCATTAAGCGACCCTTGCACTATTCGATTGATAGATTGAAATTTTGATGTATTCCGGCATTTCTTCAGTGTTCACATTAATAAACGAAACTGGACGAAAAGTTCTTAAAGACTCGCTGGTCAGTAATAAGCATTTTGTAGGTATCGCATTCTTACTTAAAATTGTTACTGACTCCCTTGTTGAGCCTTATCAAAAATTACTTCGTCGAAAGCAATAGTAGAACAGAACTAGTATATACATATTTATTATATCTTAACTAAAAGGAGTTTTTTAACTAATATCAAAAATATAGTTACTCACAGGAGTAAACCCACATTATTTATATAAGTTACCTATTTAAATTGAGTTTTATAAATAAAACTTCTTGATTATAAACTTCTTAATATAGGGCAGCCTGCGTAGGTATAAATTTGTCTACATGAAACAAGGACGATTTATTTATGATTTTATCAAAGAGAATATGATATATGTAAAGAGAGATAATTGACCGAAAAATGCATGAGAAAATCCATTACAAAGAGATGAATATATAAAATATAACTGCCCCTATCCATCCTTTCAATTTCCTGTGCAGAAAATAAATATTATCATTTGTACAACATTATTTTCGACAAAAAAGCGTTAATCATTCTCCAAAACAAAACAAAGAATTTATTGTTTTGTTAATTTCTGTTTTTTTCAAGGAGAAACAGGTACTACAGCAATAAGCTCTCATATCCCTTTCTATATTATATCGCAATCATATTGTAAAATGGAACAGATCTAAACCAAATCTATATACGATATCTTATTCACTTTGATTTTATATTATATTATATTAAATTCAAGTTGTGTTTAGTTTGAAATTACACAAATTTATAATAAGAAAATTATGTGAAATACGATACATCTATTATGTGAAATGGATTTAAAACTCGAAACAAATAGTGAAGCATACGTGCGAGTATGTACTTACATGTATTGATCATGTTTTTAGGAGATTAATTGACCTAACACTTTCCAACGTCTCTTTGGTATAACATTCAATGCGTTTTGAATTTCCTGACAAAGCTCCTTCTGCTCCTTCTCACAGCTCTTCTGCACAGTTCATTGCGCAGGCGACTTAAAACATTGATACCATTGACTTCTAAGTAGACTCTTCACCAGCCGTGAAATATTTTTAGGGTCATTATCGTGCATCAAATTCATCCAAACGGCAAACGTTATTCAGCAAAAGGTACCATGTGGTTTTCAATAATACTTTTAAAAAATGTTGATCCATTTTACTTTAAATTTTTATTATTGGGCCAACTGAATGCCAGGAAAAAGTACCATAGACCATCACAATTAACGCTGTTGACAGTGTACATGGTTGCATTATGTATGCAGCAGCATATTTTGGCGGAGCGTTAGAGTAAATTTTGCCAAAAGTCGTCTTCCGTTGTATACCATCTTTCTTGAACACTACAATATCTGAGACATTTCTGCAATAGTCTATCTTTGAGCTTTCATTTGCATAACAATACCCTTTTTAGTTTCTGAGCACCACTATGACCTTTCACCAATCCTGTATTTATACTTTTTGTTATGGAAACTTTATTTATGAAACTTTGAAATATGTACCTCAAAATTAGTTTCCTAAATTAGGAAAAAACACAACCTATGATACTAAAATTGATTTTCACCTAAATGAATAAAACATCAAGGATTGGCGTTTGTGGGGAGTTTCTGAGTTAGTCGAATATTATATTTGAATGTAGCGGTCAAAAAATACGAACTTACTGCAATTTTTGTGATGCATGCAACACTCGTGGCCACACCATACGAAATATAAAACGATACGTGCTAGATATACGTTTGTAGCATGATTGCATTTTGAAAATATGTGCAAGGTGCTCTGTGGTCCTATGTAACCAGTTCTTTTGTTCAGGTCCTCCTGTACCAGTTATTCTGTAAAGAAACGTTTTAACACGGGTTTCCTTAATAATTGCGAACTTTAACGCGATTTCCTGAAAAGGGATGTTTTTGACACATTTTATTGTTCGGATGGGGATATTTGTAGTGTCGATTCCAAAGTTGGTTATACATGAACAAAAACTATATCTTTTTCTGCACCCATACTAAAATTATAAATTCTTTTATATTGAAAACATAGAGTGAAGATACCCAATGACAGTGGCAAAATCTGTTTTTCCATGTAAGGAAAAACAGATTTGGCCAATTTCACTCTTTGTTTTCAATATAAAATAATTTTAGTAGGATGCTTAGCACTTAGAAAAGCATTTAACCATTTTAACATTTAACATTTAAACATTTTTTTTTATCAAAAGGAGTGTATATAAACAATCCTATGATCACTGTATTTTTTATTTTAACTATCATTACAACTAATTATATAAAAGTAGCGACTGTTGCTGCGAAAATCACGTTTTGAAGTCTATTCAAATACAGTTCGAAAAACATTTGCACGTTTTACTCTAGGTGCCCTGTGTTGTTTATGTTGTAAATATGGTGGTACCGGCATGATGACCTCTTAATAATTAATTTTGCAAATATTTATTAATTCCGGTGAAATCTAATCATGTAACTATTACATTTTTACGACCATATGGACAATTTATTTCAATATTTTATTAACTTTGCAAATTTGTAAAATTCACGAGTATAATTAGTCAAGCAATTAAGTAGTCTTGTTAAAAACCAAAAATGTTATTGGCGTTCATTTCAGCTGTTCCGCTGATTGGATGCGTTTCAGATCGCTAAATTAAGTTAATGTTATCTACACCAGATATGAGGTACTTTGTTGGAAACCGTGAATTGAATATGCTTATGTTAAAAATTGTAATGAACGATATTGTGAAATTTTCAAGACCATCAGTTCAATGAACACATTAAGTCGATTCAAAAAACTTTATACGATGCACTTTATACGAGGCCCTTTCGCCTCAACCACCGTACGAAGAACCATTTAAGGTTATTAATCGTTTTCAGAAACATTTTATGATGGACATAGATGGAAATAATAGTAATATTTCCATCGGTCAGTTTCCAATTATCGAATGAAGGGTAGTGATGTGGTTACTTGTCATGCACACATAATATATAGTATTTCTTTCCATCCGAGTAGCTTCAGCATCAACTGCATTATCTTAAACTGGAGTAATTAATATAAACAACAACAAAATTTTCCAAATTTTGTATTGGTGGTAATCAATAAAAAATATTATGCATTACAAGTTGAAGTATCCCAGCCTGGTAAACAAAATCTAATAAACGGTGTAGTGAAAACAAGTTAAATAAATTATGCTACATATAGTAAAATAAAGTGATTTATGCCACATTTACACCAAGTAGAACAAATTTATGCAGCAAAAAGTAGCATGATGCAAACTCAAAGTATTGTACCTTGGGTTTACATCATGCTACTTTTCTGCTACATACTTTGCCTCTAGGTGCTGAAAACGTGGTATTAGAAATGTAACCCTTTGAACTCGAGTGACACGCTTTAGGTGATAACACAAATTTGCCACAAAAGTTGTGTATTGTAATCTAACCTATTCGTATTTAAGCTAAAAATAAATACTAATAGACAACAACATTGGAAAAAAGGTTTAAGAGAGAAAGGGGAGTTCAAAGGGTTAATAATGTTTTAAATGAATACAAAATAATTATATGACACCTCATGTAAACGTGAACTAATTCTAAAGTAAAATTGTTTAAAATTTATTAATTAAAAACCATTTTTAAATAAAAATTAATCCTAAGTTGATTAATAATTTAATACAATCAAGTAACTGTTACATCACCACAGTTCAACAAAAATAATATCGTACTGTGAAAATTAGTGGTAAAATGTAATCAGTTAAGCGTTAGTTAAACAAATTAAAAGCATGTTGGTTTACGATAATGTAAACCTAAGCATAAATTTCATTACCAAATAGTAGACACAATACCTACAGCCATTCATCGATTTATTTTGAAGGTCGGGTAAATCCATTTTTCAAAAAAATAGGTTAATGATAACAATAGATTTGTAATAGTATGATCTTTTTATCGGTAAACAATTTATAGTCAAAATTAAACAAATAAATTGCTATAACCTGCGCAATAAATAAGTTAATTGAAAATCCCGTATATCTTTGCATTTCTTGATTCTATATTTTTTCGTTATCTCGTTTCAACGAAATATGTACTTACATCAAAATAAACCGCTCAATTATATTAAAAAATTAATTCAGTTCATTCAATTAATTCATACGATATTTAACATTTCAATTGTTTTAAAAATTGTATTTTATTATACTCAATTGACCAGATTCTTGGCTGTCGACCAAAACCTCTTCTAAATAAAACATTTCTTACATTCTCATCTCATCGAAACTATTAAATTAATAAATATAATAATTGTGTGTGTGTGTAATTGTAATTAAATCATCGAACAGCACAAAAAAAGAAATTATTTTATGGAATCACCAATTGTCTAAAATAGCTATTAATAAAATTTATGACCTAACAATAATTAGTTTATATTTTTTTTAATCTTTGAATATTAAGTAAAATAAGTATAGCTTTAAAAATATTTTGTGTCATTTTAGTAAAAATATAAAAAATAATAAAAGTTGAATTTATTAAATTTTTTATTTGTTTATATACCTTAAAATTGAGATGTAAATTTAATTTTATTATTTTAATTTATAATTGTACAATTTTAAAACATATTAAACTAGTAGTCTGCTTACAATGGTATATCTATTAGGTCCAAATCGACAGAGTCAACTACAACTTTTAGTTGCAGTTATAGTTTTTTCGGAAGTGAGTTCCGAAATCAATATTTTTAAACGTCATGAAAACAGCGAATTTAGTTGAGATTTTAATAGACTTTTCAAATGCTAATATGTATAAATAAAAAAAAACAGCAATCTACTTCGCAATCTATGTATTTCCGGAACAAATCGGTATTAAACGTCAATTGTAAACACTGTTTTAGTCACCTGATATCCACGACTATAATCGTAACTACAAACTAAATATATACTTAAAATTGACGTTTTAATGTGGTTTAAAAAATACCAAAACAGGCCCCATAGTCGTAGTTGCGATTTTAGTTGCGTCTGTCGATTTGGGCCTTAATTTCTTTTCGTACTGGACAAATCAAAGTATCTTTCTTTTAATGTCCAATCTCAAAGATCTCATAATGAAAGTGTTTACTCATGTCAATGAATAAATAAGAAGTTATAAAACCCCTAGAAGGCAACTAACACGAGTATTTCCTTAAAATAGTATTTTAATCTTTGATTAAATTGTTGAATACTTTAAGGAATTACTGAACAATTAAAGTAAACTACTAAAATTATAATTTTAGCGCCCTAATTTATAAAACAACAAAATTTCTCATTTAAAAATATAAATTTTTATTTTTTTCCAATCGGAAAATTAAAACCAAAATTATGAATTTTGAATCAAAATATATGTTTGAGTCCAGTACAACTGTTCAGTAACCTCTATTAACCTAATGTTTAAACAATTTAATCTAAAAATTAAAAAAACGTTTTAATTATTCTCGAAAGCATCGCTTTCAACTCGTTCTTAGAATATAGTTATTTATAGCATTGGAGATAGCTGGTTTTTGGTTACGTCATTTTCTCAAGGCTCATTTATAATTTTTTCTCTTTATTTTAAAGCTCAAAAAATAAAATATATTTCTTGCTTTTTGTTAGAAATTATTCTGGCAGCTATGTCAATTCAAACATGTCATTTTCACAAAGCTAATAGAAGAAATTAAATTGGAAGATATTTTGGTGATCCTTGGAAAAATGTTAATGTATGGCGTTTCTGCCAGTACACAGGAGATGTCATCATGTACTAAACAATTTTATCAGAAATTGGCGCAGTAACGTAAGATATTATCTCAAATCTTTTTTTCTGGCTTAATGTAAGGATTAAGACCTTCTGAACAAATAAATTATACTATAATACCCTAGACATACTGTAGTTTAATAAATCCGATTTAGCTAAACTACTTTAAGTATTCTATGCAAAAACAAAGGGATTAGCTAAAATCGAGGTTGACACACTGTTCTACGACCGAAAACTATTAACATAATTTGTTATATTTAAAGCGAATAGTTTATTTATTAAATTTAAAGCTAAAATTTAAATTTCTATTTTATATTTTAATTTAAAGCTTTTTATTGCATATTGAGGATGAAAAATGCTTCAAAAGTTCAATCGATTCAAATTTGCAAAGCATTAATATGAATGCATTAATGTGAAAATTTCTATCTGTGCTTGGCTTCGATGATAAGATTTTTATTAAATTTTCAAAGTGATCGGACTCCGATGTCGACCGTCTTGCATACAATTTTTTCAAAATGTTTTACACTTTGTGTAAACATCAAACTTTGTGTGGTTTCTTGCCTAAATTTTGAAGCTGACGAACCCCGGTCCGAGGAATTTCCATAGATTTTTTTGATATTAATTTTTTCGTTTCGTGTGAAAATTGGTCTACTTTTTGGCATAGATGAAAACACTTCCTGAAAATAGAACGAAAATTTCCCGCAGTAAATTTTCAAAGCCAACATGTTGCGAGACTAGTCCTCTATTTTTAGTTGTATTTTGTGTCTGTATGAGACTATTACCAACAAGAAAAAATTACGCTTTCAAGCATACCAGTTCCTTAGAAAGCTTAGAAAGTAAAGAAATAAACGGAATTGATCCTTCAGGATTAATTGGAGACAATTTTTCTAACAAGAAAGCTTCGGAAGAGCTTCATACTATAAAATGAAAAATAAAATATAAATAGAGTTTTTCTTTTAAAAAGAGATTTGCTTTTAACCCATTTCTTCTAGACGTATGATGTATCATACCACCGCATACGTAAAGCTACAATTCCAATACGCTTTTAATAATAACATTTTTTTTCTTTCTTTTTAAATCAGCAAGCATATTTACTTTGCAAAACACCCATTGCTCAAAACATAAACATATTTTACAACCGTTATTTAAAAGGAAAACTTTTGCTTTACACATCCGAATCACTAAATGCCAAAATTGGTTTCAAAATTTACTTCATAAATTTGGTTTCGACAGCTTAAACCTAACTTGAGACCAAAAATATTATTTTTTTATTGAATTATGAATTACTCGTATATAAATAAGGGATTTTTGTCAATACAGTTTTATTTTTCCCACTTTATAATTTTTGTTGTTGTTTCTTCCCAATGTACATATGAGTAATTTCATTTTAAAACAGCAAAAATTTTGGAAATTTGAACTTCATGATTTTTGATTTGTTTAACTTTTGGTGTACGTGTAATATTTAAAAAAATAAGAAAAAACATATTTTTTATTTTTTTGATATAGGGTGTGTATTTCGCACAGGATGGTCCTAAAGTTTTGCAAAAATAGTGAAAAACGTCATTTGGAGTAAATTTCAAAGGCAAATTTATGAATTAAAAAATTAATCGATTTTTAAATTTTTTTTTTTTGCGTTAATTAGAGTGACTATCAAAATTATAAATTCTTTTAAAATTATAATCAAAATTAAATTTTTTTGATCCGATATATAACGGTAAAATATTAAATGAGAACTAAACTAAATATTAAACTAAATATACCATAATTTTTTTAAATTTTTTTTTGCTCAAAATAAAGCTTAACTAATAAGCTTTTACATACTCAAATATGGCACTAGCGTTATTTTTTTTTTAAACTACACTAATTAAAACATAAGGCATTTTTAATAAATACTCAACGTAAGTAAAATATGAATGAATCTCGTTTCAAGAAAGTTTTTGATTTCGCTTCTTCGCAATTTGCGACCATGTCGAACAATAACAAAGCAAAATTGGCGAAAGGGTTGGACGGTAGAATAAGGATAAAAACAATAAAAATGTATGGTTCAATTTATAAATTTAATTTTAATGTTCACAAATCGTGAATTTGTAAATGATGTAGTTACAAATTTATTTTTTGCGTTAGTTATAAAACAATGATAGTCGTGAGTTCCCTTTACAGCAATTGCGCTTTGATAACGACTTTTCAAGTGTAATTTGACTTCATCATACTCTGCTTTCGTTGCATATTCAAAATGTATTGTTGATTTATATGATCTACTACATTCGTATGTCTATCCCTTTGTTAAACTGTAGCGATAGGCACTTCTTTTAAATGTTCCACCAACACCATCACACGCCCCTTTGCCGTGGCTGGTAGCATGAAAATGCCACTCAGCTGCGATGTTAAAATCTTCTTCATGATGGCTTAGATTAATTAAATTATTTTTATTTTTATATTGTGTTATAGCTCTGTCAGACATATAGAAAATCTTTTTGAGGTTCGATGTCATTACTTTTGTTATAAATTGAATCGTTTTAGTTTTGAAGAGATGTACTGCGATGCTATGGTGTTCCATACAATTAGAAATAATAATGAAAGTAGCCTCTTTCACTGAACTGCTCTCAGGATCCTTGTAATAAATAACGAACGGATGAATGGTCGCTTGTGCATTATTCCAGTGATAACCTTGCACTGAATCTTCTACGATAAAAGCATAATTTTCCGCGAAATCACATTGTACAAGCAGATCCCCTTCTTGTAAAGATTCTTTTTTCTGTTTAAGAAATTTTGATTGCTCTTTCGATATAAAATGATGAGGTACTAACTTCGTTAAATTATGAATAAATTTTTCTAGAAACTTTGTCATTTGGTCTTCTAATGTAACCAAACTGCATCTTTGAACGGTAATCCATTGTTTATACTTAACTTTTGACACATCACTGTTATTGAAGCATTTATGCAACAATTCTTCACGTTGTTCCAAATTTTTAGAGCACACTTTACACTTTTTAATGTAACATTCTTGTTTTTGTTCATCACCACACATAACGAATGCAAATAAATCTATGTAATCTTTAAACGGGAATTGACTATTGTCTCGGGGTCAACTGCTTGTATAGTGCCTTCAATCATCAGCTTCATGTTTTGGTGCATAAGATAAACACAAATATTATGTTGACTGCTAGAACCCAATTTTATAAAGTGGTCTGGACCTAGTTGTGTGCACTTGTGTGACGAGATTTAAACTCGATGTAGGCCTCATTTAGAGAACATAATAATACCCTCTTTTGAGTATTCTGAAGAACATCCTTCCTCCCCGGCATCATTCGACTTATTTCATCATCCTCAAAAAAGGATTCTACTAAGCTTCCTGCAGTATCTGATATCTTATTTTTAGGGATACTGCTTTTAGTTATTGAAGAGAACGTACAATTATGTCTTTGAAGATCCTTGCAGTGTTCAATTAAATAACGCGTAGCACCTTCTTTAAAATAATCTTGAATTTCGTGATGTTTCATCTGCTTTGGTAGTAATATTAATAATTTCTTCTTGTCTTCATAATCTCCTTCATCGAACTGGTATTTGAAATTATTCATAATCTCTTAGCTTAAACTGCTTATAAATCGCTGCAATTTTATTTTATCTGCAATTTTATTTTTCCTATGTCTATGTAACACGTATTACAAATGTATAATTTATTATTTAATTCTCGAGCTAGATTCAAATACGCAATCCTTTCTCTAGCGTACTAATTAACAGCTCTCAACTTATTATTGCACTTTGCACTAACAAATGGTTTACAGCAACGATAATATGAAAACATTATCAAGAATACACTCCCGTAAGTTAAAATTTTAATAAAAATTCAGAAACAATTTTGTCAGATATTCACAACTAATATTTTTTTTATACTCACTGTAACTTCAATGATATACGGCTATAGAATGTTTTGCATTATAAGCAGAATACTACTTATATAGCGTTGGACAGAAACTTTTTTTTGGCAACATTAGTGCAATTAAAAATAAATGTTTATATGTTTTTAGGCTGGGGTAATGCCTTCACGGTTCGTATAATAATAGGAAATTAATAGTCTAAATATAAACATTTACCGTTTATGGTCCGTTAATCCTATTTTTGAGCCAGGTAACTGCGTTTATTTATCAAATCTATGTTATTTACTTTTTACACTATCTGCCGTGGGCACTTGGCGCCGAAACACACTTAATACACACATTTTTTAATTTTTTTTTTTAAATATTTGCGAAATATTAAAACAAGTGATTTAAAAAAAAATAAAAAAATTTAAAAAATATGTGTATTTGTTTATTTACCCTGACTATTGGTCTACACCCTTAATTTGATCTACGATCTTAGTCATAGGACATTACTCATTAGTCATTAATTAATTTGATAATAGGCTGGAACCTAGGAGTACCCTCTTAATTATATTATTCTAATGGGATACGTTACCTTTCTAATGGGATATATTACCTTTCATGGCTGGTAGTTTTCAGGATTAAAAAAATCAGGATTTCGTTTACAATGTGAGCAAAGAGATGAGAAATTAAATTATAAATTGTATTACGAGAGGAGAACTAGTAATCTTTAAATTAGTGTAATTTAAAAACAAAAAATAACACTAGTGCCATATTTGAGTATGTAAAAAAAAATTAAAAAAAATAATTTATTTATTTATTAATTTACATATAATTTACATTTTTTTTTTATTAAAGAACAACCCTTTACACAATCTGTTTTGAGCACAAAGCTCATTCCAAAAAGTTTGTATAGATGAGGTCATTTAACATAATAACAACTTTAAAAACGACGGATTTATAGAATTACACCAGATACCACAGCCCAGCCATTAAAATTCATTAAGTTTTGCCATTTATCATAGCTATTGTGGATGGAACACAATTTTCATCAATGAAATTATAACTTCTGGTTTTACATTTCCCGGCGATTAATATTAAGTTTGAAAATTGTTCATACACCTTCAAATGATACGACGGCCCCCGCTGGTAGAAGCATTTTTGAATTTTTAAATATATACAATAAATTTAAAAAAAATATTTTTTTTACGAAAATAAATAAATTCGACTAACTCAACAAACAAAGCCTACTCCTACTATATTTAGTTTAATATCTCATTTAATATTTTACCGTTATATATCGGATCAAAAAAAATTAATTTTGATTATAATTTTATAAGAAAAAAAAAATTTAAAATCGATTAAGTTTTTAATTCATAAATTTGCCTTTGAAATTTACTCCAAATGGCATTTTTCACTATTTTTGCAAAACTTTGGGACCATCCTGTGCGCAATACACACCCTATATCAAAAAAATAAAAAATATGTTATTTTTATTTTTTTAACTACTACACGTACACCAAAAACAAAACAAATCAAAAACCATGAAGTTCAATCACTGCTGCCCAAAAATGAAATTACTCATATGTACATATATCAAACCGACTCCTTCGGAGACATTTTATTTTTATTTTTTTCAAAACTATGTTTTTTAACCTCAAAAATGACTGGCATGTGAATTTTAAAAATATTGTTCAACTAGAACATAGTTCGGGTTTGAATGGGTTAATTAAGCGTGCTAATATGTTTAACATAAATTTTAGAATCTCGTGATGTGAAATTTCCAAAATGAGTGTATATGTTAATAATCATTACTGAAAAGAGCAAATTTGCCAAACTTTTCTTCTTTTAAGAAATTGGTCGGCTTTGACTTTTGTAAAATTTTATAAAATTTGTTTATTTTCGATACTATAAGCACGTTCGTTTGTGGTGAATTGACTGAATTGTTATTGAGTTACTATTCCGATAATTGAGTTAATATTCAGATAATTAAGCTACTGAAGTGAATTGGTTGTTCGTTTGCTACAATTCAGATAAATGTCAAATTGTTAAAAAGTAATTGGCTTGTGTTATAAAATAATTAAAATTTAATGTTAATCGACCATTTTCTTGGATCAATTCTTTTTGTGTGTCACATTACATATCACGTCCTGCCTTCTTCGATACGTAAAACAAGATAATGTCAAAACACAACAAAAATAATGAATTACCTGAATTACCTACCCAAGTAAAATTATTACTCAGATAAATCAGTAGCTCAATATTTTTAACTGAAGTGAAGAAAACCAAACGAACGGACAAATCACTTCAGTTAATTCAGATAATTCAGTTAATTCACCACAAACGGACGCACTACATGTAATTAACATTTACAACTCATTTTGAAAATTCCACAACACGAGATTCTAAAATGTATTTTATATAATTTAGTACGCTTAATTTAAAAGCAAATCTTTTTAAAACCATTTTTTTACTTATAGCAATCTGTTTCTATATAATATAAAATTAAAATAAATATAAAACAGACGAAATAAATTACAGGTTCATAACAGCAGTGTGTTGTGATGACCAATCACCCGCTTTTTGGTTCGCAAATCTTAGACGCGATATAAAAACCAAATCTATATTTATATTTAAAACAAAAATAATATTGCATTGTGAATTTGTGACATCATTATAATAGTCGTATAAATCATATTGACGTCATTAAAATAAGATGATGATTTCGAATAAACGTAAAATTAAAATAAAATCGGGCAATCATTTGTTCACGGCTAAAAGATTTTAGCTGATATTGAAGAAAAATGTGTGTAGGTTTTATGTACTACTACATAGTACAATAATAATAAGAATACGATGATGATGTTGATGTTATGATAGGTCTAAAAAATAAGAATATCTTATTTATTTATAAAACTGCGCATGGACAAGCATATTCTTTTTGTCATCATAAAAATATATTTTTGGAAGGTTGTTTATTTGTATTTTGAAGAAATACAAATGTACTAGTAAATTTATACAAATAAATATATAAATACATTCAATGTGGAATTTGTTGTACTTCCATGCTACATATACAAATGATATTGAAAATGAAAAATATTAAAACTCACCTGTAACAGGAAAGAAAATGTAAGTTCATTGATTACGTAAACAATAACTTACTTAATTTTAATTACGCAAGAGAAGAAACGTAAAGTTTTGTGAAATTTCTTGGTTTAATATAAAATACAAAAACATATAAATTTAGAATGGTATATTAAGTTGAATGAGTTACACGTGTTTCAACGCACTTCCCAATTTTATTAGCGATAAAATTCGTCATGCAAATTGTAGATAAATGAATGTTAAGAACTATTATTAGTATCGTTCGCTTCTTTAAAATTAACCACTTATGATTAATAAAATCAATCTATTTCTGACATTTTTAAAAATTATTTTTATCCGTTTAACAACGGGGTGATCTACTTAGTATCTTTTAATATAGTTCTTTTTATATCTACTTTTGGAGGCTTGCTATGAAAAAACTATGATTCACATCGTGTGATTTTTTTGAATTTTGTAATTATCTAAATTCCTTCTTGGACCAACTATTATTAATTTATAATTTTCTGCGATTTCCCGAAATTTTTCGTCCAGATTTTTCACAAGACAACACAATTTCAAGTTCATTTACTGCTCAGGTTCCTGGAAATTTGTTTCAGGTTCTTCAAGAATTTCCTAAATCTAAAATCTGCATTTATATGCATAATTAATTAAGTATACATTTAAATTTCTGAAATAAATTCTAAATTAATCTTTATGTACTACGAATAACTTAACCTAAATAGCTTAAATAAACACATTAGTATATCATTATTGGTACCATATTATAACAAATTAATTAGCAAATTCCAGAACTACCACCAAAATCAAAATTAAATAATTAAATAGTTGCTCATTAATTCATCCTGCTAAATTAACACTGCAAATTAGTTTAAATTAAATTAGTCTGGAACATATCAAGTACTAATAGCTTAAAATTGCCGTATTAAATCAAATTAAATAATTCGAGTATAAAATATATAATGAATAATAAATAAATTAAAAACTAAAAAACCGCGGTCGGCTTCACAACTCTGCAACTTAAACTCCAATAATCAATACCAATATCCAAAACAATAAAAATAAAAATAACAATAATATAACAATAAATTAATTCAATTTCACTAAATACAATGAAACCTAAAAACTAATTTACTTCACCATTAATTCTAGATTTACAATCAACCATTAACACCCTAAAATAAATTAAATTCAATTCGGCATCTAAATTAAAATGACCGCAAATAACCTGAAATACGAAGTGCATACAATTTTAAATCTAAATTATGAATTTAAATACTAAATATCCTTTTTTTTTATATTTTAAACTAAAAGTTCCCATTGTATCCAATTATCATAATTTTCCAACACCCACTGCGAAATAATTTAAAATTAAATAATAAGAGCTTTAAATTATCCTTACTAGATTAAATTAAATAATTTAAATATAAATCAACATTAGTATATCATTATTGGTACCATATTATGAGCAATTAATTAGCTAAATTCCAGAACTACCACCAAAATCAAAATTAAATAATTAAATAATTAGTTACTCGTTAATCCATCCTGCTAAAATAACACTAAAATAACGCTAAAATAGTTATACCTAAATGATGAATCGCAGCACAACAACAACCTAACAAACACAACAGATTTTTGTCTACATAAGTATTGATAGGAGAATAATTTGTTTATATATAAATAATGTAACAAATCATTCGCGTATATTCCCTTTCATTATCCATGGGCTTACAAATTATACGTCATAATCACGTTATTGTTGTTAATTTATGGTCGGCAGATAATATAACAAAACTGTAAAGAGCTAATTCTGTCCAGAATAATGAGAATTCAAAAAGTTTAGCTAACTAACTGTTAGACGGTTTTAAGCTTGGAAAATGTAATTGTGCAGAAATTAGTTAGATGGGGTGTTACAAATTGTTTGTTGTTCATTAATTACATTTTGATTGGTTCTAAAACGTTTTTTATTATATATTCTTATTATTTTCTTAAAATCTTCGCATAATGTACTTGGATCGATTTTAAAACTGATACTATTGTTAAGGTTTGATGTGATTTAGGCTGATTCTAAGATAAGTCTAACCATTAGATTTCTCAGAATTGTGAAATGGGAATTGATTTATTGTGATTTTTTAGTGTATTCTGGCATTATTTTTCCAAAGCATACTGTGGCGATTGTTATTTTTTCAAGTTTTGGGAAAAAATAATTCCCCGCTAATATAATATGCCATCATAAATAGGAATTGTGTAAATGAGACAGTACAGACAGTTTATTCGGTAGAAAATGAAACATTTTACTTTTAGTTTTGATAAAACTTTTTGTTTTATTTCGTTTTTTTATTTTTTTAATCTGAGTAAAATATATAAAATTATACTCTGTCTCTGTTAAGTAACTTTATTTGAACGGAGGAATAATGTTTCGCATACAACTAGGTTAAGCTTCGCCGAGCATGAGATTTTATTAGCATCTAGCGTGCAGTGCTAACAATTTTTCTAGTTCTTTAAATGATTTAATTTAGAATATTGATATAATTCAATCAAAATAACCTGTTTAAAAAAAATAGTTGTGTGCATCTTTCATAGAAAATGTAATGCTTATAATACCAATTAGCAATTTGTAAGTTGATGTACTTCCATTTCTGAAAATGTCATGCTTCGTCCCTGGTACATAGGTATATGTATTTCACCAAATCATGTAACATTGTGAAACATTAATTTAATTTCAACTTATCTGAAGGCTGCTTCAAGAAAAGCTTACTAGGATCTCTGTTACTTAAAATGGTATTCAGGGGGTTCAAATTACCTACTGTATAGCTGAACATTTCGAAATGTCAGTTTATACATTTATTTATTGCAATTTCATTTTTGCTTAACTGTTACTTAAGATTTATGTAGGCTCACACCATAAAATTTATGAAGTATTAATTGCCCTACTTGATAATATATAGTTTGTATAATAATAATGAATATGTTGTTTATACAATATAATGTTTATTTTTTAAAGAAAATCGTTATATTGTAAGTTATATGAAGAGGAACGTGTTAATATTTAGTTTATATTAGAAAATGTTTAGAAATTCATTTCAAAGAACCTAATAAGATTGAATACGTATTATACAAAACAATTTTCTTTGCATCTGCTGAAAAATTAATCATAAAATAAAGAAGATAAAGTGTTTCTGTTTAAAAATTCTTTAAAGCACAGAGTTTGCGCATCGGGTATTTTACTGGCAGTACAAATAATATAGGCAAAGTAATTTATAATAACAACATTAAATATTTAAAATATATATACAGATAGTTTCCGATGCATCGTAATTGTGCTTATGAAATTAACAAAAAAAAAATTATTTTTTAGAAATTTCGTTACATATTTTTACTTAATTCTTTCGCAAGTGATTTTAATCCAATCTATGTACTCCGATATTTATTTATTTATTTTTATTTATTTACCAACATAAATTTTGCATTACAGGGACCAACCCCATGCTTACACAATCTGTTTTGAGCAGGTGCTCATTCATAATAGATCGTGTAAGATGACGTGGTTTAACAACATATTAATAAATTAAAAATAAAACAGAAACTGCCACTTCATAGTTTAGGATCGCCAACACCACAAATTCACCCGGCAAAATTAAATGTTTTTCTCAAGTATCACGGTTTCTTGCAATTAATGTAGGGCCTCACTTGTACGATTTGTACTTTATACCCTTAAAGTCACTTGGCTGGTTTCCGTGGTTGAATCTTTTTGAATTTTTGAATTTACATATCTAGATATAAAATAATATTTTATACAAAAAAAAAACAAAAACAAAAACGATCGACTGATGACTTGAAAGTCCCATAATCCAGTCGCTTTTTCAATTTTTCCAAAAATTACGTTATTTGGAATGCCGCGTCCAGCTTCAGAGTCATTCACAATTTATTGCTGTTCGTAGATTTTTTGTGGCAATATCTTTTTGACTCAATCACTTTGATATTCAGCCCTGTTGCATCAGTTTATCGACATCTAGAGGAATTTTATCACGCTTCAATTCTTCAGTCTCACGATCTAATTTGGCTGTATTTCTTGCGGCAACATGTTGTTTATTCGTACCGACCCCATATTTTTGTTTAGTATCATTTGCAGCAGCCTGACGGCGAACTGTATTTACAGCAGACACAGACTTCATTGTGGAGGCTTTTGGAGCCTACTTAAAATTATATTTTTATATATAAGTTTTATATCAATAATTCAATTTCACAATAAGCGTATTTTGTTGACCAAAATTTAATTGACAAAAGCCAACCTTTCGAAATAAAATATAAATTTACTATGTATTATGGCTCTGGTGGCAGGTATCATAACCAAGAATTAGAATTATGTTTAATTAAACCCAATTTTTGTTTGGGTTAATGTTATTCTTGCGGGGATTTATTATATGCAATCGTTGTTGTAAATTTGTCAAGGAAATACGCTAAATATTTTATAATATTTAGACTCTTGTTTTTCTATTTATGGAAATCTCAGAAGTAATTTAAATAGCTTTTGGAAATATTTAATTGATTTTTGAAAATTATTTTTGACTGATTAATAAATTAATTTAAAGTGATTTACTCACTTTTATTTTGTAGACCCATTGACATATTTTATTACGCCTCTTTAATATTGCGGTAGTGGTAAAAAAAAATGTTTCATATGAATCTTGGAATCTTACCGCAAACTGTTTTATTAGTACCCTAAAGTGGAATGTTTAATCTTATTAGATCGTGTAATACCCATTTCTCATTTAAACCCTTCAAGTTTAAGTCGAAGGTTAGCAAAGTCTAAAAATTTTTGTAGTCTTTTATCGAAGATTTCTTTTTATAAGTTTGTGAGCATTATCAACCCAAAACAGCAAATTGGGGACTGTTTATTTTATTGAAAGGGTCTATCAATAAGGACGCTCGATTTTTAAATATAAATAAAACAAGTTGTTTGTGAGATATCCATATTTGAAAGAATATTTTATGGCATTAAGTATGGAATAAAACGTCATTAAAATTCCCGTCGCGGCTTTGGTTGGTGGCACGTATTCGGGAGTGCCAATTTTCGATGACTGTCGCAAAAATCTGGCTGAATTTACTTTATGATATTCGTTATTTTAACTTTGAGGGCATCAATTGTTTGCGATATATTACACAGAGCTGCGATTTAAGTTAGCCCCAAATTGCCCAAGAAGTCTATAGGCGGTTAATCGCACTATCTTGGTGCCCAGTTCACGTGCAGTGAAAATTACTCGTGCAGAATGTCCATCGTGTCATGCGCTGTGCGTGACACGTAGCACCGTTCTGTTGGAACCACATGCTGTCGGTATCCATATCATCCAGTTTAGGCAACAAGAAGTTGCTTACGATCGTCTTTGACGATTATGTCAATGCCAGTTTCGATTTGAAACTATTCAACGAACTTTTGAACAATTCACAACAAATTGACAGAAGTAGCTTTAACAACATGGGTGCTACAACCTAACAAATTTCGAGCGTCCCTATTGATAAAAAAATAAATTTTTTTTAAATTTTTACAATTTTCAAAAACCACGTTTGATTGATTGATGGTGTACGACAAAGCGTTAAACATGATCTCCCAGAACTTTTGGAATTTTGACGCCGGGCCACCGTACAGTAGACTGTACCTGAAAACCAAATGTTGACTCAGATAACCACAATCACTTGTCCCTCCCTTTGCAACCAGTCGTACTTTGCGCTTGTTACATTTTCCTCGCCGAGATTCAGATTAGTGAAATTTAAAAAAAAAAATAACGATTATTACTATTACTTATTATTACATTCTACAGAGCCACTAATATACTTATTACATACTATGTAATTAATATTTATAATTTATTTAATATTTTCAGGTGGTGCTGGTATTTATACTCAGTATTGCATCACTCATTATATATTTTATTGATGCATCGAGTGAAGAAGTTGAAAGATGTCAGACGTGGAGTAATAATATTACACAACAAATTGATCTTGCATTCAACATATTTTTTATGGTGTATTTTTTTATACGAGTATGTACAAAATATGGTGATAAAAATATTTATTAACGATTTGTATGATTTTTCTTTTTATTTACAGTTCATAGCAGCATCTGATAAATTTTGGTTTATGTTAGAAATGTACAGTTTCGTAGATTATTTTACAATACCCCCGTCCTTTGTATCCATATATTTAGATCGCACATGGATCGGTAAGTTTAAACAAACATAAACCTTAACAACAAAAATTAAAAACAGTTTATTTGTTTAAAACCCCTTAAAAAAACTATTTATCTGAAAATTATTGGCACCAAGGTAGATTCAACAAGAGGTGTTATTTTAAATTATTCAAGTTTTCCAACAATGTAGCTTACAAGCTATGCGATTAATAATGAAGAACTTTATCTGCCAAATGACCGTTTCGACTCTGCTTACAGCCGACCATCCTTTTGAGGAAATTTTGCATCACTTTTTCGCACAATTGCGGCTCACGAATGACAGCTCTGATGTTGGCTGTTAGTGCTTGAATCGTTGCTGGTGCATTGGCGTAAACTTTATATTCATGTCGATTATAGTATTCGCGGGAGCGAATCAATCGCGGATCAAAAACTACATATAAAAAAAATGGGAAACAAAAATTTTATATCATGGTTTCATTGAAATACCTTTGGATTTTTTTACAAATCATTAAATAGAAATTGTTTTAGAAACACTACAAAACTATTGCGTTTGTACGGTGAATCAAAAATTCCAAATTGGATGTAAATTAATAGAGGTTTTCCAGGATAATTTGATTTGTAGCAATTGTTTCCAATTTTTTTTTTATATGCAGTTTTCGATCCGCGATTGATTCGCTTCCGCGGATTCTATAATCGACATGAATAGCTCTAAAAAGAAAATCTAATGATCCAACGCCCAATTGAAATCTCCATTTCGCGAACTCACAGGTCCAGGAAATTTTAAGTGCAGTAATGTGATTATCGGTATGATAAATGAATGATAATAGTTATTTGTGTATCAAGAGCGCAAAGTGCCAGTTTGTCACGCGAGAAAGGAAATTGCTGGCCGACGGGACGGAGGCCAGCAACCTTTCGAGCGTGACAAACAACTTTGCGGACGTGTTTCACACTTTATTTTTCCTACAATCATTTTAAAAAATATAATAAAAAGATAATTTTGTAGTAAAATTTACTATACTGACAATACGATTTTATTTTAGGACCGACATTTTGTTCAATCGAGTAGTCAAATATTTTTTTTATTTTTCATAAAGAAACACAAAAATTTGGTTTGATGTTTTATACAAACATTAGTCTTTCTTTAAACATGCGTGCGGTTTTAAGTTTTGTCACACGTTTCTAAGAGAAACGTGTGACAAAGTAATTTGTTTATTAACTGTCAAAAAAACAGACACTTTGGGCTTTGAAAACAGAGAAAAAAAGCCTGCTTTTCACGGCGATTGTAGGAAAATGAATTTTCACGATTTCTATGCGTTTTTCAAGCGTATATCATTCCACTTTTACTAACCGCCTACTTTTTAATTATCAAAATCGACAGTTTCAAAATAGCGTCCAATTTTAAAATAACATCTCTTGTTGAAACACCCTTTATTGTACTGTAAAATGTCGAAGAAATTTCTTCGTTTTCCATTATAACTAACCGTGAACTACGAAAGTAAATGACCAAATTGTCATTGCCTTATTTTCGCTAAAATCTTTTGGAATTTCATTGAATAAATATGCCACTCCATGCTATTTTCAATTTAAAAAATCTCAAAAAATATTTACTTGGCCTAGAAAATTGCATTTAAATAGATGTATGTAAAAGTAAGTTGTATGAATCTGGTAATACATATTTTTGAAAAGTCTCTTCATACCCTTCAAAACATAGTATTGACATTTGATTAAAATATAGACAAGACAGTTTTTTATTCGACTTAAAATGGAGAGTTTTGTGCTAAATATCGTTAAAAAAATGAAGTATTGTTGCATTTTTTTATTATAAAGAAAGGTGCTGCTGAAAGTCGTCGTTTACTTGTAGAAGCTTACGGTGAACATGCTTTTTCCGATAGTATGTGTAGAAGGTCGCGTACGCAATTTGAAAAAGGTTTATCACAGCCAAAGCGAAATGTTCATTGTGATAAGGTTATGCTCTGAACTTGTTGGGATATGAAAGGCGTTGTATATTATGAGCTACTGAAACCTTCTGAAACTATTAATGGCGAAGAATACCGTCGGCAATTAATACGTTTGAAGAGAGCAAGATAATTTTTGTTCAAGAGAACTGATTTTGCAGCAGGACAATCCAAAACAACATACTGCAAGGGTCGTTAAAACGTACCTAGAACGGAGGGACTGAGAAGTTCTATCCCACCCGCCATATTCGCTAGACATTGCTCCTTCGGATTACTATTTATTCCGGTCGATGCAGTCAGGCCTTCAAGACGTACGATTCACATCTTATGATAGTATTAAAAATTGGCTTGACGAATGGATCGCTTCAAAAGACGATGACTTTTTCAGAAAGGGAATGCGTGAATTGCCTAAAAGATGGGCGAAGGTTGTGGCTTCTATTGCATTCAATTTAAAATTTTTAAATATAAAATTGGAACTTGAAGTTTTCTGAAGTAAAATTTTACGTAAATCGACAAACTAATTTTTTCACATATTATGGCACTTTTTTTATTTTTTTTTTTGAACACCTGGAAATTTCATTTCACTTAAACTGCCTAATGCGCCTTAAGACCGGCCAAACGGCGCAGTGGTGAAAGCTGCGGCGCTTGGATCGGGAGGTAACGGGTTCGAATCCTGACAGGGGCGGGATGCAAAAGGGATTTTTCATCATCTGATTACGATCGGTGATGAAGATGAACACATCTATAACCCCCATCTACTATTCATATGCGATGCTCTCATCCATAATAATAGTCGTACTACTATTTCACATGCAATGCTATCCTCCACATAATCCAGTGGCCTAACGCCGACCCACTGGATATGCATCAGGTACCGGCGTTTATCAGGGATATAGGGATATAGACCTATATCTCACGTAAGGAAATCTCTAGGGATGCACAATAGGCCTCAATGGCCACAGTGCTCTGCGCGACAAACACCCAACCTAAAAAAAAAAAAAAAATGCGCGTTAAGCCGACAGGAAAGCGAAAAGAAAAATTTCGCTTTTTTCGCAATAATTCATAAATTGTTTGCTCTAATTTAGCAAACAATTATTTGGATCTTGGTCGAATGTATCATGTTTACACTACTATTTATAATTTACAAATTGAAAAAAATTACGCTTAGAAAATGACAATTTCATTTTTTCTATTCTAACTAATTTTTTCCCTGTCTGAAAATGTTCAAACTCAATTTTTATGGAATCAACTTTTTCTGGAATTTTTTAAGTTAATAATACTTTATGGTTTAAAGCTAAAATTTAAAATTTAGGAACTGGGTACTTTATTGCGAAAAACCAAATACAATTTTTCTTTCCGTTTAGAATGCCATACCTGTCTTTAACAGAAGCATTCGTTTTGAGATTTACTAGAAATAACTCCTCAAATATTTTATTAATATGTGCATATAACTGTATTTTACTCTTAAATCTCTATCTTACTCTTAATCTACCTTTTCTAAATAAATATTATTTTAAATCCAAATTTAATTATTTTTCATTGAAATACCGAAAACTTTTACGGATAATTATTTTATTTGTGTTTTTAATTTATTTTTATTAATATATTTTACAAAAACCCCCAATAACTTTGATTTTTTTAATTAAAGGTCTCCGATTCTTAAGAGCGTTACGTCTTATGACTGTTCCAGATATATTACAGTATTTAAATATATTAAAAACATCTAGTTCAATACGTCTCGCTCAATTAGTTTCAATATTTATATCGGTATGGTTAACAGCAGCAGGGATTATTCACTTGGTATAAATGACTAGTATTATTTGTTGTAAATTATTTTTATTAATTTAAATTATTTTTTGTTGCAGCTAGAAAATTCAGGTGACCCACTTGAATTTAGTAATCCACAACCGTTATCCTATTGGACATGTGTCTATTTTCTAATAGTAACGATGTCCACCGTCGGTTACGGTGATGTATACTGTGAAACAGTGTTAGGAAGAACATTTCTAGTATTTTTCCTTCTTGTCGGATTGGTAAGTAATTTTTTTATAAGACAAAAACTTTTGCAATTTTCATTTATTTATTTTTATTATTTGAAAGACTATTTTATTATTATATTCTATACTAGTAATTTTTTTGTTAAATGTTTCAAAACGAAACAGAAAAAAATTATCCTATCTACTTTGTCTTTTTATTATAAATGCAGAGAACTACATAAAAGAATAATTTTATAATATTTTAGTTTTATTTTTTTTTTATTTGTCATATAAATATATAAATACATTATATACCAAATAAAATTATTTATATATTATAATATATAAACGTATATAACTAAATTATATATATTATATATTTATACATTGTGATATAAAATTTAAAAAGAAATATGTACAAAATTTACAAAGAAAAATAGCCGAAATAAATTTTAGGATCAATAAATAAAAAAAACTTTTCACATGCAAAACAGTAAACATTAATAAATAAATTAAATATATTCAAAATAATATATTTATATATTGTATGTGGCTGTACCATAACAGAAAAGAACAACAAAATCAATAAATATAAAAATTTGGATTTTTATTTGCGCTTAGCAGAGTTATATTGTTATTTTTGATATCATTATTTTTGTTATTATTAAAAAATATTTTAAAAATTAAAATGTTTTTAAATAAAATAGTATATACATACATATTATATTATATTTTATAGATTTACTGGCGCTCACACAGATTAATTGCAACAAATTTTGAATGTTTAGAATTTTAATGTTAAACATTGTTTAAAAAAAATGTTTGTGCTTTATTTAAACTAATTGTTTTATTTTACGTTTTTTTTGAATTTTATTTTGATTTACTTCTCGATAATGTATATTTTAAAATTGAGAGTTAACACGTTTACAATTTTCAGAAGAAATATAATAATCTTCGAGATAAGCTCTATCTTGTAATTTTTTGGTTAAGTATCAATAAATATAGAAGGATAATCGGAAGTATACTTTTCTAAAAATCAAAAAAAGAAACCTTTAAAGAGATTTACGCTATCTCAATAAACTCACGATTTCGAAATATTTATTACCAAAGATAGATGAGTGATTCGACTAGTTATACTAACTAGACACAATTTAACTGCGCACGTTTCGACCTGGACAATTCCACCTGGTATAATTCGCATAGAGAAGCACAACTTAACTTGTACAATTTTGCTTGCACAATTTAACTTTTAAAAGGACAAAGGCTCATTCAGCCTGGAAAATTGCACGCGTGATTTACCATCCTAAACAGGTTTTAAAAAGTTAAATTGTGCAAGTTAAACTGTACCAGTTAAATTGTGAAACTTAAAAGTGCGTTTGCTTATAAAAAAAAGTGAAATTTTACTATAAAAAATTAATGAGAAAAATAGTAAATATTTCATTAACTACAAATTAAATTAAATAGGTTTTAAATAAAATTAAAAATAAAAACAAAAATTTGTTATGAAAATGAAAGTTTAGTTTTAGTAAATAAACAAATCATTTTTATTACTATATTGCAATAAATTTCATGTAAGAGTACAAAAAAATTATTTTATGTTTTTTCTAAAAAAATTATTTTATGTTCTTTGTAATTTTATTTCACATTGTTCTTTGCCAATACTTGTAGTAATAGCCAATTGGCACATGTTTAGAGCACATATTGGCTTCAGTTGGATTAAGGCCTTACTAAATCCTTCTGTAGTATTTTTTTCATGAAAATTCCATAGCTTGCGACCAATCGTGGTTTTCTGCGAACACCATCTGGACAAAGTATACCAAAGTATTTCGTTTGGAAATAATAAATAATTTCTTTGTCATCGTTTTAGCAAATTATTCTCAAACATTGTTTTAGCAAATTATTCTCAAACAAATGATTACAATGCAAGTTAGTTACTAGTACAAACAAGTTAACGTGATCCCTACTTGGAATGTAATTGAATTAACTGGCCTAGTTGAATTGTGTGTGTTCAAATTGTGTCTAGTGGAATTGTGCTAGTAGGATCGCACGAATACGATCACCAAATACGCTATTAAAAATGATTTTGAGACGACCCAGGCTTTCATTTAATTTTTTGTTGCAATAGCATTTGTATGAACGATAGTATTATATAATATTAAAATATATATTTATATATTATTTTAAATTATTATGATATATGTATAATGTATTAAATAGTTTTGTTTTTGCAACATTATATTCTCAAATATATATATATATATATATATATATATATATATATATATATATATATATATATATATATATATATATATATATATAACTATATATATATATATAACTATATATATATATATATATATATATATATATATATATATATATATATATATATATATATATATATATATATATATATATATATATATATATATATATATATATATATATATATATATATATATATATATATATATATATATATATATATATATATATATATGAGGAATTCTATATTGGTCATCGGATAGAATCTTTTGTTTCTAAAATTATCTAGGGTTGACGCTTTTAATAATCGATACTGTCATAATAAATGGCAATTTATTTTCTACAAAATGCCGTTAGTCATCGGAGCCATACAATCCTATTAGTGTCTTACTACTGAGATTGTATGGCCCCGATAATTTAGGCAGGCACTCATCCTTTTTCCGTGACACCTTTTAAAATGAATACGAAGTTAGTTTTTAACATTTACGTTATAGATGAGCTTATTAATACTATAAATCAATGACTGAAATGCTTTAAAATATTTCTGTTTTTGATTTATTAATAAGCAAATATTTACGTAAACGTTTAGTACTAACTTCATTATCATTTAAAAAGATCTCGCGGAAAAATGCTGAAGGATGGTGTATTTATAACTATTGAGATTGTAAGGCCCCGACGACTAATATCATTTTTATAAAAAAAATTTGCCATTTATTATGACAGTATCGATTATTGTATCTTGACGATTTTATAAATGATACATGTGACATCAACCTTATTTACTGGCTAGACACTTCTGGAAAGAAAAAAAATGTTCTTTCTGGGTTAAATTAATAAAATGAAAAATTAAGATGTTTACAAATATCCCGATGACTAATATGAAGTTACTTATATAAATATATATATATATATGTATATATATATATATATATATATATATATATATATATATATATATATATATATATATATATATATTTATATTTATTTAATTAAAATATCCCAAAATTATATAAAAAATCATAATTTGACTCGTCAATTTCAAAATTGAATTTTTTTGTCTATGCCTTATATAATATTGTATAATTCTGTCTATTTTTAAAATTGTTTAATCTTTCTCTTCTGTTTCTTCTTCTTGTTTTCTTTTATTAATAATATTATCATAAGTATGTATTTATACCTATATATGAAACAAATTAATTTAATAAGAATGATATTTATTGTATAGATTTCCCTGTTTTATGACTAGAACACTAACTGGTTTGTTGAAAAGTTTATTGTTTTCTGTTTATTAGTAATCTTCTAGTCATAATTTCTATTTTAATGAGTACATCAAAAGAATCAAATTAAAACGATCCACAAAATATGTATAAGCGTCGTTTTTTGGGAATTTTACAACAACAATGCCCTGTATATTCATTCCGTTTGGAATAGTTTTAAACCAGATTTTTGTTGATATAGAATTATTGTAGCAAATATTTTGAAAAACTTAGTTTGCAGTTTTTTTATTTCATTTTTATTATCAAGCGGTAAAAGTAAAAAAAAAACAATTACTTTTGGTTGTTACTTTTTAAAGACGCTTTTTATGTTAATTGATTTACTTTTATGGTAATTTCACGAGGTCGGTTCTTTACCTTAGTACCCACGTATTAAGTACACAATTTACGTAATTGTTCCCGAGCTCCTTAATCAATCAAATCACTCACGGTTGATTCACGAGGTCGATTATCTACCCTAGATATTTATTTCTGTGCTGTTCCTTTTTTAATGTAATGTGCTCCCTCCAATGGATTTAATGTCTTTGAAGGAAAAGCTAGTAACACTACATTCCCATACAACACCTAATGGTGAGTTTCTTCTTGGCACCATCGGGGATCGAATCCATGCCCCTAGGTTGCGAAGCAAAGCTCTACTCACTGTGCCACCAAGAGCGACCATCAATCAATCACTAAAATAACCCAAAACAAATGTGATTTGATAGGTTTCGGAAATAAATAGCATAGGATAAAAACCAACCTCATGGATCCACCATTAGACTCAGCTAGGTAAACAAAATAAAAATTCAAAACTCAAAATTTCGTTGTAGATATTATATGTAAAAAATTCTTAAATTTTTCTCTGATATATTATTTTAGTCGAGTTCTTATAATGAGAAAGGGAATCTCGGACTTCGAAGCTTTTAAATGAATTTTAATGAAAACTTTCGTGATCGGTTTTAAATGGGATTTAAAACAAACTTTACCACGAAAATGCTTGCTTATTTTATTTTTTTTTATTTTGAGTATTATTTGGGATTATCGTTATGCTTTGGATTTGAATCCTTAATATGCATGCACTAACTTAAATACACAACACTACTTTTATTAGGAAGGGAGAAGTGAGGAAGGACTGTACATGAGACTCGAACATACTCAAAACACACCCGCACCTACCTACAATGCAACACTCAATCACGCAATTTTGTCTTGTTACCACCGTGAATCGAACCCGGGACCCTCGAATGAAAACAATTGCACTAGGTAGAGGAATTAACTTTAAAGGTCCTGAAAATTTAAAGGAATTTGCCTAACTTGTTTTTGTGAAATATTCTAGAAGCTTACTACATATAAAAAGTTTACCCTGAACAACCGAATCGGCACTAACCGAAAGAAGAGAACTGTTTCTGAGACAACTATGCCCAATTGTGCGACCTCTTCTTATTTTTGAACCAATTAGGCGGATGAAATAACCATCCAAACGTCAAAAATTAGGGAGTGACACATTGCTCACGCGAAAAAAATGCCCAAATGGAATAAAACCACAAAAGGTGCACACCAAAATTATTTTAAGCTTTGTGTTAAGTTTTTTTTTTCATAAATTATTAAAAATACCGCAGAGGAATAACAATAATTTTTAACAGTAATTTACGAGAGTTGCATATTTCAGAGATTTAATTTGAGAAGTTAGTATTAATATTAAAATTAGAATTAAACTAAAATACTTATACTTTATGCCAGCGAAGTCAAACTACGGCCCATAGGCTAAATTTGGTTGATCCTAATGTTACAGAAATGATCTCGTGGAATTCAAGGCACAACCGTCTCACTATAATGCCATAATTACATTTTTTTTTTTAATTCGGCCAAGTTCTATAAATTTCATTTTTTGGCCCGAGTAAAAATAAGCTTCACAGCTCAGGTGTTACAGCTTCAGACTTAAGGACTCAAGTGTACACATTTTTTATGTATAATAAACGTTCTGTCTTATAATTATTAATTTATAAAAGAAACTTAATCACGGATTAATATACTTTTGGTGTGAGCTTTTTTCTTGGGCGTTTTATTTTATGTTGCATTTTTCGGGTAAGCAATTTTCTAAATGAGCATTTTTCTGTCTGAAATTTTTTCTGTTTGAGTAGATTTCCAAATGCAAGTTTGATTAACGCTTTATACAGTTAGACTTTTCAGGTTGTCGTGATTTCCAATATCCAATCTACTCTACTGGAAACTAAATTTCAACCCGACATATCATCCTTGGTATCCTAAAGTCCAAATAATATCTTAAGTTCCAATGGAATAATAAAATATTTTATTTTGAAAATTATCATTTTCTGTCTTCTAGGATAAATTCCAGAGTATGAAAATTACGGTGGAGATGAAGGATGGAAATTTTCTAATTCTCAGAATTTTTTATTTCTCCTAGTATTTCTATATTATGATATGACTTATAGATAAAGGGTATAGCGTTTTCAGCTAATCCAGTATTAATTAGTCTCTTCAATATTTAACCCAATTAGTTCGCTTGTTTGTCAGATGTTTCGGTGTTTCTGCCTTTAGGTCCTCGAAATGATAATCCGAAGGCAGATCATAGCAGATTGTAGCCTTAGCACACGTCTTTGCAATGCCTTTAGTTACACAATTAAATCAGGTTCATTATTTTTATCCATGGGCCAGTAAGTAAGGAGACCGTTAGACAAATAATCCAGGGACTGCTTCTCTGCAGCTTCATAAATTTATTTGTACAGATAAATTTAACTATAATATAACTACTGGCATTTGCATTTATGTTTTAGGTTTTTCAACTGAGAAATATAGTTTTAAAACATTCCTTGCTCAGCAGCTAAATTGGATTGATTCCCTTTTTAGTCCTAGATAGATTGTGCAATGTCTGATAACAGCATTCAAAGTGCAATAGACAATAGTGTGTCCGTTTTCTTAGCAATTAAACTCCATGCTTTGCAAAAAATGTTTTAAGCTCAAAAGTTTGTGTTTTCCTTCTAACTCGGTTCTAATTTATTTATTTTAGTTCCAAACTATCTTGCAACTATTCTTGAAATAGTTGTCGCCAGTTGTAAGTTTAATTGAAATTAGTTCCGCGTTTGCAATACAAATATGATTCGGGAGTTATTTCGGAAATTTCAATTTTAATAGATTATGATGATTGTATACGTACATATAATGTACCAAATAATGTATAATGTAATGCTACATAACAGTACACTTATCGAAAAAAGTTTCATACACCTGCAATATAATAATCGTATTACTCTTTTATGTACAATTTATATCTCTATTAAAAAACTCTCTATCACGAATTTAATGGCGAGCGCGTTATTCTGGAGCACCAATTGCAACTTACAAAAGGAGTTAATAGTAGTAATCGTAACTCCATTTAACATTTTTTAAGGAAATAATCGAATAGGAATTAAATAGTAATTAATGGATTGTAAAAGATATACCACTTGTTCGAACAGGTTTGTTAACCAAACTGATGGATGTTAAGTTACCTTCAAAACTACACTACATAAAATAAAAAAAAATACATGTAGCAATTTTTTTTCTAATTTAAATTCTTATATTTCTTTCAAATAATAACCTAAATATTTCATGTTTTAACGTTAATTAACAAATGATATTGGATTTAAAAAAATAACAAAAAAGTACAAAAAAGGTCATTCAGAAAAATAAAAAGAAACATGGATGCTTGTTACGCTCTGCACTAATGCACAAAAACTACTTTGAAACTGCAGCAATGCTAAACACCAAAAATTATTGTTTGGAATTGGTGGGATAGCCCCTTTTCAACGTTAATGGAATATTTTTTCTAAACATTGCAACTGTATGTTTTTTTTGACTTTTTACTTTTGACCTTCGAATGAGCTTTTTTGTACTTTTTTATTATTTTTTTAAAATGCAATATCATTTGTTAATTAATGTTAAAACATAAAATATTTAAGTTATTATTTGAAAGAAATATAAGAATTTAAAAATTTGTTGTAGGTTTTTTTTTTGATGTATTGTAAATGTTGTAAAAAAGTGGAGTTATGATTATTTACATTTAATACCTAAGGTACATGTGCAGTTAGACCGACCATCCCAAGTAAGAAGTAAGAATATCATAACTCAAAAACATCTATTTTTTTTTAAGTAATATTTACTTTTTAAATGATCTTAATTCCGTCAAAAATTTTCGATTTGTGAGATCTGGGCAAAAGACAAAGGTACTTTCGAGCTAATCGTTTCTGCTTTATCTGGTAAACCTAGTTACCGTGTTCCTCCTTGGAACGGCTTTTGTTGAATACACTTAAACCTGTTTTTACACTATATTTTTACACGATTTGGTTTTTTCAATGATCCGGCAAAGTAAATAAATAAAGATAAAATAAGTCCGCTACTTTTCATTAATTTCAGATACTATTATAACAAAGGAGTACATTTAAATCTGTTTTACACGGAGATAATACCCTAGACAGACTGTGGTTTAATAAATCCGATTTAGCTAAACTAGTTTAAGTATTCTATGCAAAAACAAAGGGATTAGCTAAATCGAAGTTGACACACTGCGACTAATATTGAAAATTTCACTAAATCGAGTTTATTAAATCGCAGTGTGTCTAGAGTATTACATATCTACCCAATAGAAACCGGTTTAGGTGTATACATAATGTAAATGTATTTTTTATATTAGCACTATTATTAGTTATAAAATTTAGTTGTTTGCTAGTCAAATGTAAAGTAACCAAATAAATATCATTCTTATAGATTATTGTTATTGAAAATGTTTAATACTGACAAATTTTAAACCAAAACAAATAATATTAAATTACATATGCGCATTAGCCTCTAATTCTATTATAGAAGTTATAATTCAAACTTTAATTAAAAAAAAATATTATCAGAAGTAGTAAGGAAGTGAATGAGTGTTGGGGTCTTTTATAATATACATATAAATTTTTATACTACCAATATGAATTTGTGGAAATTCATTTCGGTTAAAGAATTTTTCGTTTTCTAAATAATTATAATTTTCTTCTTTTTACTGTTACGGTTCCCCAAGTTTTGTTGTTGTTTTTAAACAACTAATACTAGCTTCACATGTGGTACGAGGTTTAATAAAAAACCAAACGATATGAAAACAAAGTACTAATATAGTAAAATCAATTTGATAGTTTATTTGATAGCGAAAAAATAAAGTTCCCAAATTTTACGCAAAGACTAGTACTTGGACTAAAGTGAAACGATCTCTCCATACCATTTTATCAAAAAGGAATTAGAAACAAAACATTTCGTTTCTGTGCTGACATGTTACAGCTGCTATAGTTAAGCATATCCTACACTTTTTTGCTTCCTTGAGTTTTCGACAGAATTACGATATTTTAGTATGAGATTTTTAAATTTTTATATTTTTATCAAAGGAATTCAGTTATTCGCTAAAGCTCCTTACGCTACTTGAGGTAAGGTAAATATTGTATACAAATTTGACATAGAATCAGAATGAAATATTTCGTATGCGTTTCGCTGATCGAAATGCTTCTCTGCCCGAAAACAATTAAATTAATTGTACGTTAAATCTTGACATTTCTGATTACAAAACAATTCGGTACGCCGCGCATTATTTTTTTTTTTTAAATAAATAGGTTATATTATGCGAAATATTTAAGTGAAGATGATAATTTTACAATTAATAGTGAAAAGCAAATCAAAATTTTAGAGGTATTGATCCCGATTCTGGAGCGATAAAATTTATTTTATGTTATTTTATTTCCCCGCTTCGTATATGAATTTGAATTGAAAAAACCAAAATAACATAACATAACACAAAATTTTGGAAGGCAGAATCGGGTCTATTAGGCCGTATTCCGGGATTTGAAATTTTATGTTAGTATGTGTTAATTTTGTTTTTTCAATAGAAATTGAAACTGGAAGCGGGGAAATAAAATAACATAACATAGATTTTATGGTACCAGAATAAGGGACATTATCAAAATTTACCGCTAGACTTGCAAGTTAGTCTAAACAAAACGAGCAGCATACGGAGCTTAAGAGGTACTCTATTCAATAGCGGAAAACCTTAGCTTTTATCAATGCATCAAGATGGTGTATATTACGTTCATTGAAAAGAATGTTCCAGACATTATTTTCCCATCAATTTTTGACATCTGCGATTTTGTTCCGATTGGAAGACAAATTTTCATGAAATTCAATTAAATTGAATCTTTAATTGGCTTATGGCTGAAGAAAATTGTTCAAAAGATATTGAATAAAGTTGTATCTAGTGATATGCTAAATTGGTGATTTTTGTTCTGTTTTGCTTAATTTTTCTTATATTTTTAACCAAAAAAAAAAAAACCTCGATTTAGTACATCACTAGTTGTATCAAAGCCGTTTATGTCGAAAAATGTATTTTTTCTAAGAAAGGATTCTTTTCTATTTCACGTTTCTATTTTTAGAAACCGGATTAAATTTTCGTTTTACTTTGATCTGAGGACTAAGCTTAACGTCAACAAGATTCCAAACTAGCTAATTATCAAAAATGTTAAATTTACAAATGCAGCTATTTTCAAAGTCCTCGTGTGTGGCTAGTACAATTATTATTTTTACTTTTTTTAAACCAAACTATATAGACTAATTTAGCATGATCGAATAATAATAATTATTATTATTTTGCACGTTGAATATAATTGGCTGCTGCATAATGTACATATTTTGCTTTTTTGTTTAAGTGTTATTTTAAACAACTTACTTAATAATCAGATTATAAATTAAAAAATCTATAAAGTAAATACACATCAAACAATGCGATTTTATTGTTTGATTTTCTTAATATTTTAATAAATTTTTATAAGTTTAAGCGTAAAATATATATCTATATATTATTTATTTAAGAAATATAATAATTCTCTAATTAATAGAGCAAAATTCTCTGCAAAATTATTCTTAATTAAAAATAACAAAAAAATACAAATTTCTTATTTTTTGTTTATTTTTTACTAAGATTTCAATATAACAACAGAAATACATACATATACATATAACTGGATAAACCGCTTGTTCATTTCCTTATTTAGCGTAGGCTTGTGAGCCTTCTATCTTAGAGTTTATTATTATTACTGTAAAAATATATTGAAATCTTTGTAATATAAATTCTAATGATATTAATTAATATTTTTGAATTGTATATGTGCCCTTCCTGTATATTAAAAAAATATTTATTATTTGTTTTACTTATTTATAATATTATTTGTATTGTTTAATTTTAATTTTTTTAACTAAACCATTTTATGTAACCAAAAACCAAAAATTGGAAAAATTTTAGGCAATGTTTGCCAGCAGTATACCGGAAATTATTGAGCTAGTTGGTAGTGGTTCAAAATATGGTGGCGAATTGAAAAGAGAACATGGAAAGAGGTAGATCGCATTAACACATAAATCAAAATACCAAAAAAATAAAAATGTCTTATAAAAATTAAGAACAAAATTTTATTTTTTGTTAACACACTAACATTTATATTTTAATACTTTTCTTTTCGTTTGTTATTTAACACAAGGTGACTAATATTTTTTATTTTTTATTTATTTTGTTTTATTTAATATTTGACATTTACAACAGAGGGCACTAGAATAAAATCGTATTTATTTTAGTTATATATTTAGTCTGTTACCCCTTTTAGATGTGTGTTTTGGTTGTTTTTATTTATTTATTATATTTTTTTGTCATTAACTTGTTTATTTTATAGAGTTTTATAATTTCGGTTTTTTGATGTTAGAATATGTTATTTTCTTTTGGATTTCGAATTTTTGAAGTCGTTTTTATATTTCTCCTCATAATTAATAAATTCTTAAAAATTTAAAAATTAAATTCCAATAAATTAAAAATAAAATAAATAATAAGAAGAGCTATATTAAATTTTTCAAACCTTAACACGTTTATATAATTTACAATGCTAAAAGATTTTGTTTTAAAGGTTTGAAAATTTTTAAGTTCATCAGTTTCATAATATTTTTTTTTTTTTTTTTTTTTTTTTTGATAAATTGAAATAAATATTAACAACGTAAGAGATTCGAAATTTTTTTGATAAAATTATATTGTTGTTTTGATAAGTGATGTGTTTCCTGGAAAATTAGTGGCCACGCAAAAAATTGTTATAATAAAAAATCGTATTCTTATTTTTTTGTTTATTTGCTATAATTTTTATGTATCTTTATTTTAATCTAAATATATATAAATATATATATATATATATATATATATATATATATATATATATATATATATATATGTATATATATATATATATATATTTCTTACGTTGTTAATTTATTTCAGCTTTTAAGTAGAAGTTTATTTGTACTTTTAAATATATATTTAATTTTATAATTTTATTGTCTTTTAATTTTCTAAATTTTACTCAACTTTCTCTTCTCTGTTTATAATGGACGAATATCCCAAAAATGTTGCGAACCTTTTGGTTTTATTTTTGTTTAGTTTGTTTTCTATTTCTATTGAATTTTTCTAAACTTTTAAAAAGTAAATAGGGCTTATTTGAATAATCGTCTTGATATGACTTTGAAAACACAGGAGCGTTTTTATTGAAAATCCTTTGTGAAAATGTGGATGAATGTTTCTTTTGTTAGAATAAAATAAAATTGATTTATATTATAAGCAGTTTCAAATAAAATAATAAAAGTAGAAATGCAAAAACAACTTAAATAATATTACTTTAAATAATAGTATATAAACAATTAACTTCAAATTATACCATACTATTTCGAAGATTTTTATTTCATTTATAAGTTTACTATTTCTCAAAAAAAAAAAAACTAAAATAAATATTCGACGATTTTATGCTATGTGTTACATTTAGGCGGTGTTTGCTAGTTGGATTCCAGAAATAACAGAATTAGCAGCTCAAAGGAATAAATATGGTGGCACCTACAACAAGGATCTGCGAAGAAGGTACACATCATGATGTACCCGCATTTATTTAAAAGAATAATTTAAAAAATAAATAAATAATTTTTTTTTTCTAATATTCCAAGTTTATTTATTTATTTTTTAAATCAAATATTTTTTTTATATATAATTCAATAAAAAATGTAACATGCATAGTATCAGATATAATTCAACACAAAATTTCCATCTTAATTTTGTTTCTAATTTTTAATTTTACTTATTTTTTGTTTTAATTGCTGTTTGAGGCTTCTTTTTATAGGATTGTGAAGAAAATATTAAGAAGTCTTAACAATGTATCATAATTTAGCACCAATTAATATTTAATTTTGGTATATAATCAATTTTGATTTTTGTTTGATTTTGATTTTATAATTAATTTCCCAAAAAAAAAAATAAATAATTGCTCGGTATTATTTTACAATTTGATTTTATCATTTTTACGTAATATGTACTTAACAAAAAAATGAAATTGATAAGGCATTGGTTTCTTGGCGGCATGTGTCTTCTTATCTCATAATATATTGTGACTTAAAATGACCCTGCTCTTCTGTAAATTTTACCCAACTTATTAATTAAATAAAGTAAATCATCTCAAATTTTGTAGAACTTCGATTAAGTTGTTTTAGTTAAATTTTATTATTATTTTTATTATTTTAGATTGCATGTCCCCTTTTAAAGTATTGTTTTTATTTGGGCAAATTTACAGAAGACAGTTTTAAGTATATTAATAATTTTTGTTTGGTTTGATTTTGTTAATTTTTTTGATTTAGCCAAATTTTCAAAATTACTAGGAAAAAAGACCAGAGAAAAAAATGTCGTTTAAAAAATAGCTAATTGCTACTAAAATAATATAAAAAATTCGTCAAACACTGATTTATATAATTTATTTTATATATACATTTTGTATGTTTATATAATTATAATTTTATTTAATATAATTTAGACAATGAAAATTAGATTTTTTTATTTTATTTAAACTTCACTTATGCTGTAATAATTATATAACATTTTATACATCAGTCATTTTACTATTATTAATTATATACATTTATTATATATTTGGTATTTAATATTTTATATACCTTATTGTATTACGGGTTGTTATTTAATTTTTTTTTTATTAAATATTAATTTTTTGAGAAATTAAAAATTTTTAAAATATGAGAAATTTGTAGAAAGTTTTTTGCTTGCACCAGCCTGTATGCCGCAGCCACGCATCTTAGAGCAAGATTTTTTTATTTATTTATATTCTTCCAATACAAAAAAAAAAATGATTACATTTTTAATTAAAACTTTTGTACCTTAACAATTCCAAAACCATAGTTTTTATTCAACTATAACTTGGTTTAAAGAATAAAAACTCTAATATTAGAGCTAAGTAGGACAAACAAATTCCAAGAAATCGACGCCTCGAACATTGATTATTATTAAGAAATTCGAATAAAATTTTTTTGTGTGTAATTGTGCATTGTTTTTATTAAGCACAAACCTTCGAGGCAGTTGGTGTAGTGTAACGCATGCTATTAAAAATATGCGGTATTCTTGTATTAGTTTACTGCGACTGCAACATCAAACTGGAATTTGCTTCTAATGTAGCAACTGTGCTTCCTATTTTTTTTTTTTATTTTTTTTTTCTATATTGATAATTATTCAAATATTGTACCATTTTCAATTTAATCTAATCTGCCGCCTCGATTTTCAATTTTAGCAATGAATCAAACAAAAAAAAAAGTTAAATTTCTTTTAATAATTCAATGTTCAAAATATGTACTTCCTTACTTTTATGATTTATTAATTATGATTCTAATAACGTTAAATTTTCTTGTAATTTTAAAATTCTGTTTTGTGTAACGGTAGTGGTGTCAATTACAATTCAATCTTAATGTTTTCGCTGCAACTGAGTTCAATATTAGGGTATGTTAGGCTTGTTTGTATATCAAGCAGAATACGATCAGAGATTGCACCACTATATAACAAAATTGAATTCAAAGGATTAAGTTTCAATAAATCACAAAATTATTAAATTTTTGATGTGACTGATACTGAATGAATGATTGATTACAATTTAATTTTTTTTTTTATTTATTCTATACTAATATAAATACTGATATAATTATTTTTCTTAATTTTAGTTGAAAATAAGTTTCGATAAAATTGAAAAAAAATTTAAAAATGCCACCAAAACAAAAATAATAAAATAATTAAAAATAATTTGAGACATTATATAAAATCCTTATAAAATGGATTTTTTTTATAATATATTTAACACTATGTTGATTTCTTTAAACTAACAAATTAACATATCAAATTGATCCAAATTTCTATATATTTATTTATATATAAACCAAAAGAGAATAAATATATTATTATAAAGATATCGGTTAAATTACAACTGATTAAATTTATTTTGTATCATTTTGTTATAATTTTAATTTACCATATTATTTTGATATTTAATTCATTATTTTATTGTTTATAAAAAACAAACAACATTATTAAGACATACAGTCCATAAAATGCTTTTTTGTTTTATTTCTTGTTTTCCTCGTCCTCGTGTTTTGTTAAAAACGAAAAAAACTATGAAAACCTAAAAATTAAAAACTAAGGCGATATTTGCAAGTTGCATACCAGAGATAATTGATTTGATTGGAACTAGACCTAAATACGGGGGCACGCTGAAGAACGAGAAAGGGCGAAGGTGAGCTCACAAAAATTATCAAAAAAAAAAAAAAAAAAAAAAAATCAGACAAAGTTGATGTTAAACTACTTCCAATCATAATGTTTCCTTATGTATTTGTCGATAAATTAATAATTAAATTCATTACAACTGGTCTGAAAATGGAAAATTATTAAAAAATTTAATATAAATATATAATTTATGTTCAATCTTGTGTTTTTGTGTAAATTTTATGTTTTAAAATGCACCTATTACATTTAATTATATATTTTAATTACTATTTTATTATTATTAATTTTAATTTAATTGTTGTAAAGACCAAACGAAACTCTAATAATTTTCCATTGACAGAAATATTATTGAGTTGCATTATTTATGTTGTTTTTTCGTTAAATAATTTTTTTTTTATTTATTTGTATTATTTTTTTTAAATTTTAATTTAACAAATTTATTTTGCACGCTTATATCTCTCTCTCTCTCTCTCTCTATAAATATACTCGTATATAATATAAATATGAATTATAAAAAATTACATATAAAAAAAGAATAAAATTAATTTTCTTTTGCAAGAGTTTTTTATTAATTTTTAATTTTCTTTTTTTAATTGCTTTGAAGCATGACACTTTCAAGGATAAATTAAAAAAGAAAATTTAAAATTGATATCATCATTTCGATTTTTATTTTTATTTTTGATAAATTAATTATTTTACTTTTTATACATTTTTTATGTATAAAATATAGAATTGATGTAATTAGACTTCATTTTTTGTTTATCATGAGTATTTTGTATAACTCAAAACACTAGAGATTTATCATCATACATACAATATATTTTTTAAAATAAAACTAGAATTGTCATTAGAGTATTTGACTATTACTAAACAAATTTGTTTTTGCTTTTATCAAAATTAGTTTAGATAATGAAAAATAATAATTAATTAAAATAATAAAATATCAAAATGTCACATCAAATGTACTTAATTATTACTTTACTTATACTTTCTCTGGTCTATTTTTATTTTGTTTTAATTCAATTCTGGTCTATTTACATTAAATTTTATTAAAAAATAATAATTAATTTATTGAAATAATTCTTTATATTTATTCCAAATCATAAAAGTTGTATTTCATAACATTTTTATTATTTTATTATTTAGGTTTACTTTTATATTTTCCATTTTATTTTCATTTTAAATTAAATATAATAAATTTGTTGTAACTTATGGTCTTGAATATTTGATGTATGATTGTACGTCTAGATACTATATATTGATAATTATATATACGTATTTATTATCTATATTAAAATTAAATATAATTTATAATATAAAATATGTTATATTAACTTTAGGCCTTTTATATTCTGTGACAATGTATAAACAAAATTAATACTACATACCTTTTATAATTATGTTATTAAAAACATTTTTGTTTAGTTCTTTATGAAAAAATCTTTATTTCTTTTAACTGTATTATAATTTTTCCATAAATATAAATATTTATTTAGGTTATTAATTTTCTAAGAACATTTCAAAGTTAAAAAAAAAACTTATGTGATTTTAAATTATGTGCTAGATGAATTACATTTTTAATTGTAGTTTAATTTAGGTTGAAACCAATAAATAATTCCTATTTAAAAAAAAATGTAAATTTACTAGATAGTTAAAAATTTTTAGTACCTATATCTGTGTGTGACTGAGAAAATGTATAATCAATATTAGCAAATTTAATATTTTTCCATCTGCCAAGAAGTAAAAGTTAGGTACCATTATTTGGTTAAGATACGTTGAGCAACCAAATAGGAACAAAAATAATTATTTTCTTTTATTAAATCCTTTAAATTGTTTTGTTTGAATGTGTAGTGGCTACTGTTGAACTTAGGTAATATTGAAGTGCGTGCAAATTTCTCCGAAAAAATATCACCCTACTTTAATAATAGTTAGTAGTCTGCTTTATTTAGATCTTTGAAATTAATGTTACATTCCTAAAATTAAAGCCCAACAATAACGTCAAGCTTCCATTGGCCATAAAATAGTTTGTTATTTATCATGAAGTGTTCTTAGAAAACAAAACAAACAATATTTAAATAATTCGTTAATTAAAAATACGTATTTTTGATTTCAAAATAAAAATATTCGTAATTAAAAAAAGGAGGTACTAAAATAATATGAATCTACGATGAAAGGAGATAAATTTATCTGCTGTTTCAATGTTTATGTCTTGTATTGTAAGAGTGTGCTGTTTAAAAAGTTAAGAAATCGAAATAATTAAATTAGACGAAATCTTGAGTCCTTTTCTTTTTATTAATTTATTCCACAATAAAAAAATTGTTTTATCTTTAAACAAAATTATTTTCTATCTTACATATGTCTCGTTCCTTTCTTATTTTATTTATTTATTTATTTGTAATTATATATGTTATATTTTGAATATGATTTTGCATGAAAATTCAACGATTTTCAAAAAATGCCAAATAAAAGAATAGTTAATAAAAAAATAATTAAAATACTTTAATTAAATAACAATAAAATGCGTGGCCAGGCGTAGAATTTTTAGTATAGTTACAAATTGTTTTCCAAATTAGTTTTATACATATGCATATTATACTGTATTACAAAAATTAATCATTTTATTAAAAGATGATTTACTAAAAGAAAAATAATATTAGAAATTATATTTTATTTTATTTATTTATTTATTTATATAAATACAAGTTTCAGAAAAATTTTAATGTTTAACAGAAATACTAATAATAATATTTTTGTTTGTTTCAATATAGTAAGGAGTTAGTTCATAAATCGAAAATTTAATATAAACATATTTCCTACTATTTATTTACTTAAAGAGAATTAAACAAAAATTTCTAACGTATGTATCAAAGAAAATTTACTATCCGTAATTTCAACATACACAAAAATTCACAAAAATTGTTTTCTTTGAAAACATCTCCTTCTACAAGATCGTGAGAGTTAATCAATATGTATACAGAAATAATCATTTATGTCTAATAAATATAATAAACAAATATATATTACATATATAATACGGGTGACCCAGTTATAAATGCCTTAACTTTACCAGCTGCTTCCTAACCCAAAAATAAATCGAAAATGCCTTAACAAGTTGCTTCGTAATTCGTATCTAGTAGCATGGTTAAAATATCAAGATTTTGCTGTGAAATTATTTAGTTTGTCTATAAAAAAGCCGAAAAAATCAATTGATTGCAGACAGACAAATTAAATTCTTAATGAAATTAGTTAGGTAATAGAATTAATGGAATTTGAATCACAACTAACCGTTTTGCTAATCGGAATGGGCCCGGTTCTGCAACGACAATATTCTTGTTAATTTATTTAACCGCTTCCTATATTCATATTATCGTATATTATATTCGTATTGAAAAAATAAAATAACATTGTGTGATTTTCAAAATAACCAGAAATTTGTTTACAGCTTTGAATTAATGATATTGAAATATGAACCAATATATTTTGACACAAAAGCAATTTCAAAATTCTTAGTTACGCGGATCTGTATAACAAAATTGTAGCAAATTTTCCAAAAATTAAAGTAGAAAATAGGTGATTTTTCGCTTTTTTTAAGTTTATACATTGTTCGTGACCACATAAAAAATATGCAGAAAATCTCGATATGCGAAGCTTCTTTCTTGCTCCGGTAAATTTGTATTACCAAATTTCAGTTTGCGTCACACAAATTCGTTTTTGCAACGTTAGATTTATTTTCGGGAAACTACAAGAAGACTACACTTTATGTATAATTGAAAATTGTTACACAACTGAAGAACGAAAATTGTTGGTTAAGTTGATGTAGAACTTCAGCACTCTTTATAGCTTGTCAACAAACAAAAATTAATTTTCCAGTTCTCAAAAATTTTTTCTTCTAATATTATAAATATATTGTAGGAAACGGTTATTTGATTAATTTTAGAATAGTAGCTTTCCAGTTACGAGTGAAATTCCAAATTACATATCACATTACAGCAAAATCTCGATTCTCAACCGCTCTTCGAGAATGTAAATAATTTGATAGGCTTTGCCCACTTATTTATGATTCAAGAGTTAGTCGGAGAACTTAATGGATTTATAGCTAGGCTACCCTGTGTACTGTACTTAAGTATTATATAAATAAATATTTCGACGTTTCCACTCGATGTCCTTGCGATCAAAGAGAAAATTTTAATAAACAATTTCATTATTAAATATTTTTTGTGATCAACAAATAAACAACAAAAAAAATTAGTGGTAAAACCATAAAAGTTAACCCAACAAATTTTTTTAAATTTTTATATCATAATTTTTGTTTTGTGTTTCTGTTGATTGAAAAGCATAATGTAGATGCATGGCGCTACAGCGTAATGACTTTTTGTAATTGTGTAGTTTGCATATTTTTTATAAACCAAAAACTTTATTTTTTATTAATTTAATTTTAATGAAAGATTTGAAATAGTAAAAGAAAATGATTCAAAACAATAAACAAAAATCTTTCCAATTTCAATACACACACATATTCACACACATAATTAGATGTCTAAATATTTTTATTGAATTACAATTTAAAATTTAATTTTTTAAACTAAGAAATAGTCCACTTTACACAATAAATTATGTAATCATAAATTCTTTATGTAAGTAATTCTATTTTAAGTTATTTTTCATATATAAAACTAAAATCTTTAAGAATTCTAAACAAACAATATTGGTTCCAAATTGCAGTTAAATCGTTTAGGAACTGGTGCTTAATTAATTAAACGCTGAATTCAGTGTCAATATACATGAGTAGTTTGGTTTTTGGTTTCCATTTAAAATCATATTTCTTATAAGTGCTTATAAAGAATTTAAAAATAAATTTTATTATTAAGAAAGATTATCTTCAGCCCAGGTATTTAAAAAAATCATTAACAACAAATACGAGTACAAATTAATTGTAACTATTCGACTCTTACCAAACTTTAGTTGCAATAAATGCTGTCAACAAACAAATTTTTTGTTGAATTTAACTAAATCGAATAGTTTTAGGATTATGCCCAAGTTTTGCAATCTGAAATATTTGGATAGGAAATAACCGTTTGCCGAGATCCTTATTTAGAGTTTAAGTAATATACTTGAGGCAGCATTTTCATTGAGTAATACACTACTAATCATTAGAATAGGTTCACTGTAATTTTTAAAATTTTTATATAAGTAAGGGATATTTGACGGGGTTTTGATTGTGAAATTATCAAGTACCTATTTGCATTGTTTATACCCAAAATTTTGTATTTTACAATATATGAACCGTTAGATTTTGTTTTGCTCTTAAAGTGTATGTGATAAACAAAAAAATGAACTATTAGAATAGGTTCAATTTCGATTTGCCTCCTTAAAGAGGTAAGTCACTTTTATTTTTCACATTTTTTTTTATAGAATTCTTTGGTTAAAAAACTGTGCAGAGGAAACGTACTAACAGTTATCAATTTTTTACTTTAACTTAAATTAATTAATTAATTAGTATAATTTCTCACATGCAACCGGTCCCAAGACCATTTTAATGTGTTTTACAAATAACACGTATAAGTATGTATATTAACTAGTATCCTTACGAGCAATTATTCAACACCCATTGCATCGAGTAGATGAGAAAGAATATTAAATTGATATAAATTAAAAATTATTGAAAACAAATTTACACCAACGGACAAAATGTGTGCACGTGCAATGGGAATTTACATTTGACATTTGGTTGCAATTTTATAGTTGCTGCTGTGTTCAGTTAATTTAAAAATGTACACTTATAGTAATCATTGGTAATCGAATTATTTAATTAGTACCTTTCTATGTTATGTTTGGAATATGGAATTTGATTCAACTAATAAAACACAAATCAAATCATCGCGAAAAAATGAAATTGGACTTTGTTTGAATAACGATAGGGAAGCGATTATTCGTAAAAAATTTTTAAAAATATCATGAAGCAATTATACTAAAACACAAACAAGGCTCTGCATCAGCATATAGGAAATCCGTCATCGAGTGGCAAAAATATAAACATAGTAGTTGGAATATTCTCAGGTTGCTACATTTAAATGCAGCATTATATCTTATTTTTATTTTAGAATCATCTACAGCTCCGGAGCTTTGATTTATTGGACCTTTCAATTTAAATTAAACAAAACTCCTGGTACAACGAAATTTAACAATAAGATAATACACAATTAATATTAAGGCTTCAATTAATTTTTCCTCGATTTGTAACTTCAATTTATCTCGACTGGTGTTCTTTTTGTTCTTAACTACGAGTACTTAGTTAAATTGTCAAATTTTATATTAACTTTTTTACTTTGTATTTTAAAATATTTTCGAAATCTTGTGTTTGTTTATTTTAAAAAATGTCCATACCTTTTAAAGAATTCACACTCATTTTAATTTCAGCAAAATTTGTACATGTTTATAATTTAATTTAAAACACGAATTTTTGTAAAATTTAAATACTCGCTACACAATCAATTTGAATTAATGTAAAATATTTTTCAAAACTTTCATTAAAATTAGAAATTAACAATTTTTTAACATTAATTTCCTAACAATAACATTTTTTTTAGATGATTTTGCAGATTTTTGTGTAATTTAAAACTTACTGCATTTTGGTAGTGTATTTTTAAAACAATTGCATTATTCCTGTAAAAAATTTAAAAATTAAAATTATGTAAATTAAAAACAATTTTTTCAAATGTATTTAAACATTTCCAAATCAATTTATAAAAGGTTTTTAAATAATAATTTTAATTTTTTTCTATTAAATATCGACAGTGACATTTTAAAATATATGATTTAAAAATAAACATTTTAAAATGGGGTAGCAGACTATAATTTTTTTGTATTTTGGTTTTATTTTTTATTTTATTTTAGAAATATTTTGATTTTAATTAGTTCATAATTCGAAAAAGTATTATAATTTTTTTCTAATTTCCAATCATTAAATTATCTCATCAGATCAGTAAAATAAAAAAATTCCATGCATGAAATTGAGACTAAAAACAAAAAAAAAAAAAATTGTAATTTATTGATTCTTATAGTTTAAAGATAAATTACATTAAATGTAAAATAATGAATGAATGAGGAATTATGAATAAATTAAAATACAATTTAATTTTTTTTTTTTTTTTTTTTTTTGAATTTTCATCCCTTTTTTTTAAATATAGTTAAATTTTTAATAAATCTTGCGATCAATGACTAATATTAATTTTTTTTTTTTTTTTCGTTTGCTCCATCATGTCATCCCATATTCATACGCACTTGACGTTAATGATATGGTTGGAAAATATATGATAAATTATAATTAGACATATTGTGGTTTGTGGCCATATAACATACGAATCAGTATCACATTTTCTGAAGGATTTTTTGCACGAAGATCGGGAAGATGTTGACGTGGAAGTAGTATTCTTACATCGGTGAGTATTTTAATTTATTTAAACAAAATTAAATTAATTTTTATATATACATACCTATCATTTTATTGTTAGATAATAAGATAAAATGAATTAGTTGTTATTAAAATTAAAATATATCTATTAAATATTTAATTTAAAATATTTATATAAATAAATCAAAATTACAAATGAAATATTGTGATTAAATATCATAACACGAAAAAATAGCAAGGAGCCTGATCTGGAACTAGAAGGGCTGTTAAAACGTCATTACACAACAGTGGAGTTTTTTCAGGGAACAATGATGAATGCAGTTGATTTGGAGAGAGTAAAGGTACATTAAAATCTTTATGATCACAGTGAGAAAATATATAGCAAAAAATACAAATAAACAAAATCTAAAATTAATGCGTGTTCATCTATTTCGAAAAATATTATTAAAAAAAACAACTACAGCAAAAACACACGGAAATATGTTCGATATATTTTTTTATTTACTTTAATTTTAATTTATTTATTTTCAGTTCGAATTTGGTTAGTTTTAATTTTTTTTTGATTTAATACCGTTGTTATAATCTCTAATGTTAATTTATTGTTAATGTTTTTAATGTTAATGTATCTCAAAAACAGATGACTATAAACTATTATGATATCCGTATGCCAGAAAAAGAGCCAACCTTCAGCTAACTATCCCCTCTTTTCTTGTTTTAGGAAATTGTGGTTTGTTTCACAGTTGCAAACTGACTAAATTTTTTTCTTTATAATTTTTAAACTTCTCATTAAATAAGATTTGGTAAATAAATATATATATATATATATATATATATATATATATATATATATATATATATATATATATATATATATATATATATATTTATATATATATATAATTTTTTATATGATTTAAATATATATATATATATATATATATATATATATATATATATATATATATATATATATATATATATATATTTAAATCATATAAAAAATTAAAATTATATTTAACTGGAGATTGGTTGGAAAATCAGAAAATTAGTTAAACTCGATATAGTTAAAAAGACAAATTTACATATTGTATATAACAATGTACTTATCTTTTAAATATGTTTTGCTCGATCAACTTAATGCTGGTACTTTTAGTTTTGTTCGATAAATTAAATTAGAAGATTATAACACTTACCTAATTCATTATTTTAAATAAATTTATAATAATTTTTATTGGTTAAATTAATTTTTTGGATGAATGTCTAGGAAGCCGCAATTATTATATTTTGATTGAATTTATGTTAAAATAAAGATTAATTGCAAAACTAGCATTTTAAGCTTCAATTTTATTTAATCGTAATTATAACTATTTTTGTTATTTTTTGTTGTGCTAATTTGTAATATTTTTATGACACTAGAAAATCTAAAATAAAAAATAGTAAGAATAGTAATAATTATGAATTATTTAATAATATTTAAACATGTATTTTTTTAAATTACATTTATAAAATTCCTTTGAACATTTTTTTTACTACACATTTAAATATGAAATTTAAATAGAAATTATATTTAAATTTCATATTTCATTCAAAATCCTCTCTGCATGGTAAAATTTTTTAATAATTTTGTTTATTTTTAATGAACAGCTGGAAATTTAAATTAAGTATTTTTATCAAATAGAAAAATGTTTCGTTTTTAATAATTTAAATAATTATTATTATTTTTTTTTTTTTTGAATAACCAATAATTTAATAATCATTTAATTATATTAATTTTTAAACTAATCAAATAAAATTAAGTTTTATTCTTTTATTTTTTATAGTATGCTTTTTAAATTTATACAATATTTCCATTTAGAACTATATGTACTTATTAGATTTGGATTAGAATTTTTATTTTGCTTATGTTTTATTAATAATACATATGTATTAACTTAAAAACAAAATTAGATGAAATCTATTGATTTTATATTGATCAGTCAATTAAGAAAAAAATATTTGGTTAGATAAAAACGAAAATTAAGAATTATGTACTGATCGAATTGGGCTGATCCAAGAACCAAAAAAAACCTCAATTTTTGTTATTATTTTATATTACACAAAAGAAAATATCTTGTTTTAATTTAGTTAGATCTGTTACTGTTCCTGGTCATCATCAAAGTTGGAAGAATATTTATATAACTACATATTGTAAATTTGATGGAATTTTTAAATATGTAAAACATAAAATTTATTTAATTTTGTTATATTTTTAAAATCTAATTTATCACAAGTTTATTATTATAAATGCACAATTTTTTTATTCACCATTATATATCTACCTCTTCTACATACTACTACCACATCCCACTACTACCGCCTTAAAATTCAAATGATTGGGTCACTTCATTTAAAAAAAAAATGATAAAACATATTGCAAATACTAAGAAAACCACCTGATTTGGAATTAGAGGGTTTATTTAAACGACATTTTACAACTGTGGAATTCTTCCAAGGGACTATTATGAATCCAATAGATCTTCAACGGGTTAAGGTAAAATCTATTACCCCAATCACTCATACATAAAGCTTTTTATATTATTTTTATTACTTTAATTTTAATTTAAAACAAAACATTCCTATCTGTTAATAATTATAACTTATCAAGTGTATTCAATTTTAATAATAAAAATTTTGGTGTAAAAGACTTGAAACAAAATTATATTATTTTAACTTGTATCATTAGTTATTTTTGAAAAAAATTGATTACACCTTTGATCTGATTATAAAATTTCTGTTTATTGATTTTCAAAATTTTGAACTTTGTTTTGCAATAATTAATGTTGTGTGTAATTAAACTAATATATGTCTATATTACTAAAACTATTTTTTAATTACTAAATAACATGGGGTTTTCAAACATCCGTATTAATCACTAATTTGAAAAATGTCAGTGCACATTACTCTCTTTGAGATTAACATTTCTGTAAATTCTAATTCACATGTATAAGCGGTTTTGTGTCGTAAACTTATGGACAATTCAAAACTACCAAAAATAGAATTTGGTTGGAATTATTATCTCTTGGACTACTAAAGTCTTCCAGATTATTTTCGATGACATATTTTCGTTTCTATGCTCACCAACACGTTTTAAGATCAAACTTGCCTTGAAATATAGGGTTCCGAAAGTTTACTTATTATTTGATTTTAGTTTTATTTATTGCCTTTCATTTATTTTTTATAACCTAAACCTAAACTAACTACTACTTGTACTTTACTACTTATTATTTTTTACATCGTTTATGGTTACTAATATCCAAGTTTTGATCTTTAACTGTTTTTCATTTCATTTTTTTTTTTAAATTCAAATTACGAATTAAAGTGTTTTATATGTATAATACACATACTAGGTTTATGGTAAGTGCAAGAATGTTAATGCTCTTCCCCAGATTTGCTAGTTAGTTTTTTTTTTATAAAACGAAGGTTCGGCATGGCACAGCAAAAATAAATAGTTTCTCAAATTAAATTAAATTTTAAAAATTAGCAATAAAATATTAGGTTATAAAACAGGTTTAAATACAGTTTTTAGATGCAGTTGTAGAATTTAAATAAAATTACAAAAACAAATAATAAATGGCTTATACCTAATTATACATTTTGTGTTTAACACATAATGAAAGTCTGTAAAGTGCATGATTGCATGAATTTACCATTTTTGTTTCCAACTTTATTTATGAATACCTGTCGCATAAACACAACATAAAAGTTTTCAGTTTGAGCCGTAAGACATTATGGCTAGGAAGCTTTCTGTTGCTAATAAATAATTTTGTCATACACATCTTTTGTGCTGTTGAAATAATTTTATTTTATTGTAAAGCATACAAATTAAAAATATGGGAAATAAAATCTTGTTTCATTTCGATTTAAGCTTTCCATGATTCTTTTTAAGTTTCCAAAGGGTTTTTTAAAGTTACTTATAAATCCTAACTACCCGTACAGGCTGACCAAATGCAAATAATTTATTAAATTGAAACTATCAACCCTTTTACCGGAAGCTCTTAAATAATTTTAATAGAAACTATTGAAAAATTGTAATGAACATTTTAATTTTGGTACTATAATTTTCAACCAAAATTTCTCTCTCTAATGAAAATGATTGTATGTAAAATCAAATAAAATACCAATGGGTGGTGTGGAAATTTTCTGTTTGCATTGATAACTCATCCTCTCCGGTACGGAAACCGTATTTTCTGTCAACAAACCAAAAAATTGATTGAAAAAATTAAAAAGTATACAAATTGTAATTTGCTTTCTTTTATCTTGCGGAGGTTCAGCAAAATTAGAAACAGGGCTAATTTGCAGCGTTCTGCATGGTTTTCAGAATAGGTACTTATGTTTCATCCTATTTTAAATAGTATATAGGGTGTTCCATCTGTTCGTTTTTTTATTAATATTAAAAAAAACACAATGTATGGGAAATTCAAAACTTTTTATTGAAAATGTAAGTTAGTTCGATGCTATTTATGTATGAAATAAAACATTGTTCATGTGACCACCAAGGCTCCTGTTATAGGTCTGCATCTGAACATTAAAATTGTCGATGAATTTTTCCAATAAAACCAGTTCAATAGCCCCAATTTCAGTGAATGTTGTTCTTAAGATATTGAATTGTTTGTGGATCATTGCTATAGACTTTTCTTTTCAAAAAATTCCAAAGAAAAGAACTTAACGGTGTCAAACCGCATGATCTTGGTGGCCAAATGCGACAGTTTTGTTTATTAACGTATAGATGATCGGATCAATTCACAAAACGATGACATTGCTGATGGTCAGCTAATCCATGGCTATGTTCATATCCTAAATTCGATCCATAGAGAATTTTGCGCATGTATGATTATTAGCGAACATCGGAAAAGGAATCCTTCAGTACGGCAGTCTAATTACTTTTACAATAAAATAACGAAAAAATAAATAAATTGTTTGTAAGGAATCAATAAAAAATAACCGTAAACGTGATAGATTTAAATTACATGATAACTCATTTTTAACCTTTAAATTAGGGGATAAAAAAAATGGTATATTTTCCAGAAAAAATGATGCATTTTAAAAAATTGAGAGAATTACTAATCAATCAAATTCTGCATTTTGGAAAAAAGGCAATATTTCAAGCCCAAGCTCAATAAAATACACCATTGCGAATCTGCTTTCGAAATTATATTTTATTTGGACGATGAATTGATCAGAAATATATCCCATTTTTTTATTTCTGAAAAATGTAAAAAGTTACAATAATCAGAGCAGAATCTGTAAAATAACTAGGGTTTCACCATATTTGTAAAGGCTCGGAGCTCACGGAGCTCTGTCTGCATCGATTGGTTCAAAATTATTGTAAACCATGCTTCATTTTTGAAATACATGCTACTGTAAATATACTATTAATTTAAAAAAGTACAATAAATTTAAATACTAAGCGTGTATTTCTGAGTGTAATTTTGAAAATCTTATTAGTAAAATTATGTTAAATAATAAACGCCATTACCTGTTTTGACATGCATTCCAATACTTCCCTCTACCATCTCGTCCAAATCGTGTCTTTTTGGAGAAACCACTTAGCATTTTACATGTAGTAACATTGTTTCCCTGAATGTTGTACCCCGGCTTGTCTTGGATGATTTTTCCGATATACGATTGGCAATCATTCACTATAACACAATTTATTGCTAACTTCAAATTTAATTTCAATTCCAAATTAACTAATTATAAATAATTATTTTTAATAAAAGATTAATTTTGAAGGAAAATTAAAAAAAACTATCGTTTGATTCGAAAGTCATGGGCAACCCTATTAAAAATATTTAATAGTTATGCCACACTTGAAAACTGTTATCAGTAATATTTTTGGTAATTTCACAATAAAAGAACTTGACGGCAAAAAATTACTTAGTAACTTTTCAAAAAAGATGAAAAAAAATTAATTCCGTCAAGTTCTTCTGTTGAGAAATTACCTGTAAGTTACTGACTATAATTTTCAAGTATGCCGCGTTATGCCGCTTACTCAAAAACAGTCGTCAGTAACTTTTATGTTAATTTCGCAACAGAAGAACTTGTCGGAATTAATTATTTATTATTTATAGAAACCCATCTACTTTCGTCCCTTGGGAGTAAAACATATCATTATTGAATGACAGTTTGTTATATTCCATAATGAATTTGATGAATAAATAAACTACTTCTTTAGTAGAAAAAATAATATAAGTTAAATAATAAAAAATTTGACATTTATTATTCTATTTAATTAATAAAATGTAGCCTCCAAGAATTAAACGAATTACATTTGCTGTCTAGCAAAGAATTTTATAATATTTTTTTCTTAATGATTAACCTAAATAAAAAAAATTTTAAATTTGAATTAAAAAAACAATTTTTTTTTTATAAAATGTTTGCATGTCTCCATTTTTAATAATTAATACCTAATTAATATTGTTCGTAATATACATTTAGAAAATGTATATTTAATTTAAAAAATGTATATTCAATATTTCTTTTTTATTCATAGATAGTTAAAGTTTTTCGAAATATTGCATGATAAACTAGTTTTAATTAAGAATTTTGAATTAACTTTAATTTAATTTTTTGTTTAATATTATTTAATTTTTTAAATTTGATTTATTTGAGTTTGATTATTTTGATTTGAGAGGAAAATTAACGACACTAAAATACGTTGGTTCGTCGTTCGCCTGCAAAAATAATAATAGGAACTAATATTAGAGGAATAGATTTAAAAAAAAAAATATTACAATTAGAGAACACCATAAATTATTAAAATTGCATAAATATTAATAGGACATTAGATATAGATTTTTATTTTCACTATAATTTCTATTCTACTTTTTGCACATACACAAAATAGTTTTTTTTTTCCTGGTTGGTTTCAAACAATAGTTTTTCTTTCATTAGATCAGAATTTAAATAAAATGACTTTCACCATCACCGCACATTCAAAAGAGAATAGAATTATGTGACTTTAAAAACCGATCCTTATAATATCGACAGTTAAATTAAAGAATAAAACAGATTCCCCAATATTATTCGAAACGCGACTTAATTTAATAAATTCTATTAAAATTGTGTGTACTAAAAATACTAAATAAATACATAACTTAGAAACATATTATAAAAATTTTATTGGAATTCTCGATTGAACCTTTTCTATAATTTTAGGTACACGAAGCTGATGCCTGTTTAGTTTTAGCAAACAAATATTGTCAAGATCCTGACGCAGAAGATGCTGCTAATATAATGCGCGTAATTTCAATAAAAAATTATAGTGATGATATTAGAGTAATTATTCAATTAATGCAGTATCATAATAAGGTAAATATGAAAATGTTAAATTAATCAGTAGATTTATGTACGACATTCTTAGTTGTGCAGCATGTTTGCTTTTCAACTTAGGGGTCCCGGGTTCGATTCCCGATGATGACAAGCAAAAACGTCACAACTGAGTGTTGTACAGGATGTTGTGTTGAAGGGTTAAACAATTTTCCTTATGGAATAGGTGTATTCCACACAAAGCTTCTGTATTCGTTATCCATTTAAAAAAAAAACAGTTTAATAATCTTTATCTATATACAGGCTTATTTACTTAACATTCCATCGTGGGATTGGAAACAAGGTGATGATGTAATCTGTTTAGCTGAATTGAAATTAGGTTTTATTGCACAAAGTTGCTTAGCGCCCGGTTTTTCAACAATGATGGCAAATTTATTTGCCATGCGATCATTTAAAACGGTGAGATGGAATGTTTAATTTTTTTTTTAAATTGAAATTTTTATTTCATTTTATTGTATAATTTATTATTCAAAAATACACAAATTACGTTATTTTACATAAATAAAAAACAGGATCACAAAATACATTTACTTATTTTCCCAATATCTCATAAAATAATAATAATATTTTAGAAATTCAAGAGTTTATTTAAATTAGATATAAATAGTTTATACGTTTATCTTATTAAAATATTACCTGAATTAAACAAATCAAAAATTTAGTCACCGGACATGCAAATATGGACAAATGATTATTTACGAGGAACTGGTATGGAAATGTATACAGAAACATTAAGTCCGACGTTTATCGGTATGCCGTTCGCACAAGCCACCGAGTAAGTTTCAATAAAAGTGTTATTGAACCACATTTAATAACCAAACTTAAAAATAACTATAATATAAATACTTAGAATATTTTGTACATCGCTTCAACGGTGTTTTATTAATTATTAATTCATTTATTAATTGTGTTGTAATTATAATTTTTGCTTATTACTAAAAAATGGAAGTGTTATACTAAAAAAACTATCTAAACTCGTCTCGTACATTTATTTCCATATTATAAGTTCAAAAAGAGACATTCAAAAGATATAGAACTTTGAATGTCTTTTATTTTATATTACTCTTCAGGGCATCTTGTTTAAATAATTATTGATATTTATTTCTGTGTAAGTATGTACATGTCTTAGCAAAAAAATTATTTGAAGCAAATTAACTAAGAGCAAAGCAATTTTATATGAATTTACAAATTATTTGCGAATTATTTTTTGACTTGCCCATATTAGTTTTATTAAAATAGCTATTGGCCAAATCAAATAATGAAATAAATATAAAGTAACGTAAAATATTAAGGCAAAAAGTGTAAAGTAAAATGTTATTTGGCGCAAATAATTTTTTGCTTCCGACGTAATATAATATTCGTACACACGGTGAGCTAAAAAGCTTTTGAATGAAATATCTTTTGAACCAAGAGGCGGTTTACCTTTAAAGAATCATGAAATAAAAATCTTATTCTGCAAGCTACAAAATTCAAATTCAATTTAGTTCCAAGCTCTTTTCAATCCGTTACAGAGTAACAGAAGCATAGATATTTTTTGAAAGGGATTGGAAAAAACATTGTTAATTGATCTTGAATACTGCTTTTATTTCAAGTGTCTAGCCGTCGTAGTTCAAAAGATTTTTAAATTCAAAAATAGGCGTATTTTTTCTGTCCATTCTATATTATATGGTAATTAGTATATCGTGTTTTAAATATTATATACATAAGTAAGTTATCATCATAACCAGAAATCAGTTAAATCTGTTAAACAATATCAATTCTATCTAGATATTACTAGGCATTTCTAGTTCTGATTGATTTCGAGGTTTGACGATAACGTACATATATATTGTATTTTACGGAAGAAATATTTATCTCTAAAATTTATGAAATATGTTTCACACATTATTTACTAAAAGTTTTCGATTACGTAGAAAATAGAAAACTAATCAATAATTAACGGGTGAATTAAAAAAGTATTATTCCAATATTATTTGTATCAAATTTATTTTGTGTAATTGTCTTCGTTGACTGACAGATTTTAATTTTTAAAAAGTAGGGTTTGTTTATATAATTTTTTATCATCAATAAAAATTAGAATGACCGAACGATTAATGAACCAAATGCAACAACTTAAGGGTCAGTTTCTCGAAAAACTATACTTTATCATTATTTTTGAATTAGTAATGAATACTACGAATATTGAATCTAATAACTTAAGGGTTTTTCTTTAAATAATTCACTCTTAAACCAATGTTAATTAACTAACTGTATTTTTAAATTGCTTTTTATACAGGACTTAGAACGCACATCTCTCAAGAAAAGCATGGAGAACGTGAGTTGTTAATTGAAAAGAAGTCACTCTGGTATACTAATAATTTCTTTTAAGTAGAAAGTTGAGAAATTCATCAATCATGGGTCAAGGAAAAAAGTCCTAAAAGAAACTAAGCTTTCGGTATTGAAACTCTGGACAGCTAAAAAAAATAAGTCTTGTCTTTCTTGGTTATCAGATAATTGTAATTTTTGTTTTTCAGATGTTAGTTAAAAGTAACAATTAGACTTTAAATGGGATCAGAGCTTGTCACCGTGATTTTTGTTATCCTTTGTTTACTTTTGATATCTAACGTTCAATAACCATACATATTTCTAAAGGATTTAAAATAGTCTGATTTTGACAATTTAAATTGAATTTTTTAACCCTTTAAATTGTAAATATCGGTCATTTTATATCTATGATTCAAAAGGAAACATATTCAAACTCATATTGACTCTTATTTTATTAACATATGAATGTTCAACAAACTAACTCTAATTATCCGAGGTTAAATGATTCAACTCGTTTCATTTTAATAAACAAAAATTGTAATTAATTTAAAAATATAAAAAAATTTATGGAAATAAAAAATAAAATATTCGTTTAATAACTCTAAAACTTGAAAAAACATAATTTATTTTATTTTTCCAATAAAAAAAAAACCTCAGCGGGTTGAAAAGTCAATCCGACAGAATGTGAGAAGGAGGAAAGCCCATCGAAACGTCGAAGTTTCGTTTTATGGAAAAATAAATAAATTATTATTTTTTTAAGTTAAAACTATAATTAAATAAATATTTCATTAAAAATAAGTTTAGAATTTATACATTAGTGTCTTACTTATAACACTAATTTTTAAAGATGACTTTGTTACCAAAATATTGCATACAATAATTTTGAAGGTATTGCAAAGACCGTTAGATTTTTTTACACAACATGAAGTGCATTCATAAAAATTCTCTATTTTTTATCTCATTGTTTTAATCCATTATATTCCAATGTATGATAAATCATCCGCGAAAACGTTTTATTTAATTTACCTGCCATAAGTCCGCTATTCCATATTTTTTCGGTATTTTCTCTAAGTCGTTAAGAATACTCCGAAGTCACATTATAAAATATATCTGGCAAAGTTGATTTAGTTGCCTTTTGGCCGTGTCTATAGATGTACTTAGTGAATAATCGACGGTGGAAATCGAAATATTTTTTTTTTAAGTAGCGGTTATAAAATAAGTTTATATTTTGGTCAGTAGCTGTTTTGCAAAGTAGACACGCTTGCTAATTGAAACAGAAAGATACAAATATTATTATTAAAAGTGTATTGGAATTGCTGCGTTATGTATGCGGTGGTATGACATATCATATATGGTATATCACATAATAAATGATATACGATATTATCATATCATATAATATATCATACCACCGCATGCACAACACAGCAATTCCAATACACTTTTGATAATAATATTTGTATCTTTCTGTTTAAATTAGCAAGCGTGTCTACTTTGCAAAACACCCACTGGCCAAAATATAAACATATTTTAAAACCGCTACTTAAAAAAAGTATTTCGATTTCCACCGTCGATTCACTAACACTAGAACTACCGACCGGTCAAAATGACCGGTTATACATTTATTGAAATGATTTTTTTTAAGTATTATGCTAATACGTTTATGAGAATCTATGATGACTTTTATTATGACAACAAAGTAATTATGTTAAAATTCATCATAAACTTCTAAAAAAATATTAACATAATAATTAAAAAAATTGAATTCAATAAATGTACAATTCGTCATTTTGACGGGTTGGTAGTTCTAGTGCTAAGTACGTCCATAGGCACGGCCAAAAAGCAACTAAATCTACTTTGAATACAATATTATATTTTGTAGTTTGTAGTAAAAATATATTGTAATATTTTTAGATTTTAGCATTTTTACAATATTTGAAAATTGGGAAATGCTTTCAAATATCTCTGATCCGGCCCAGATAGTGCTTCCGATTAACAGAACTGACGTCGATAGAGATTTTAATAAAGTTTCGTTCACGCCAACGAGTCGGTAATAATTATCGAAATGGTCTTAAACGCACGTAAATTTAAATTTTAAAATTTGGGGCGACATAATTTGCGTTTTAATAAAGTTTTTTACATTTTGAATTTGTCGATTGGGTTTGTTGACCGAGCTTATTTAGCGCTTATATCTAGTATCTTGCGTGATTTTTGTAATAATCGGTAAAGCTTCTCAGAATCTTCGTCTTGTTTAGAGTGTTACGTATTTTATTTTTTTTAAAAGAGCGATCTGTCCGTCAACAAGTAATATTCAATTATTATATAACATAGTTATTTACATTTACCAAATTGCAAAATCATTAATTGCAAATTAATAACTTAGCAATACAAATAAAACATCTAAACAAAAATTTATTTAAATATAAAATTAAAACTGATTTGGCTTTGTTTATGTCGTATGATATTGTGTCTAATTATACATAAGAAAAACATCAAAAATTAAGCAACAAAATTTAAAAGATAATTTTAAAAAATATTTTTTTTAAGTAAAGCTTTAAATATTGATGTTACACAAAATATATTGAATTGTAAAACCATCAAACGTCAAACATAAAATACATACAATATGTTATGTGTTTGCAGGTTAATTGAGTGACATCGTCTTAAATTTTTGTCTGATCCTATTTAATCCTCAGCGTATACAAATAAATACACACTACACTATACACTATACATTTTTTACATATTTTTTTTAAATTTTATTTATTTATTAAGTTTTTTGTTTATTTGTTTGGAATTAAAGAAAAATGTCTATTATTTTATTTTTTATTTTGAATATTTGAAAAATATTTTAAAAATAAAAATAAAATAATATCCCCTAGATTTTAAAATAAAAACAAACAATATTTAAATTTCAGTCGCCAGATACGCAGGCTTGGCAAAATGACTATCTTCAGGGTACAGGATGCGAGATGTACACTGAAACCCTATCACCTTCATTTACTGGCATGACTTTCCCACAAGCGAGCGAGTAAGATCCTTTTACAAAAAAAAAAAAAATTTGAAATTGTACAACTTCAAAGAATTAATAACTATGTTTACCGAAGTTTCATATAAATCTATTGTTTAGTTTTTATTTAATTAAGAGAAGTGTATTCTTCGATTTAGAAATTATTTTTTATTAATTAGAAATTTTTGAACATTTTTGTAAAATATTGGACCTACACAAAGAGTATAAATTAACCTACTTTTAATTATGGCCAGCGTGAATCTAAAATACAAATTTTTTTAGTTTGCAAATTAGAGCCCATTGCTTATTTTGTTAATCAAACTTTACGTACATACATTTTAAACGGGAAAAATATACTTCAAATTTTGTGGCTTAATTTTTTGTTTTTATATATAGATTAGACTAGTAGTGAAGCACAAAATTATTATTGCTTAAATATTTTGCGATAAAACAACATGTACAAAATATGAACAGACTTAGCATAAATAATATGCCTAGAAAAAAACCAAAATGATCAATTTCGCAAATTAAATACATATTATTATTATTATTAAACATGGATTATTTTAAAATTTTTTGGGAGTTGATCAATTTGGTTTGTGAAAAGTAGGTACCGTTATATGAATAATGGTAGCGGCATTTGAACATCATTTTATACAATCGAATTTAATGTTTGACTAAAAGATGCTCAAAAACCACCAAATCTGTAAATATGGTTCTAACGTGTTTATGTAATTAATGCTGTTCATACTAAATATTTAATAAACAAACATTTCATACTGCTTAACCTAATATTTTAACAAATACTGCACTAAGTAATTTTCTAGCATATACAAATGTTTAAATACGAAATATTTCTTACTTTATCTATTTTCTTACCAAATTTCAATAATAAATACTTTTTTATTTAACTCAATATAGACTTTGTTTCACAAAATTGAAATTGTTATTACTGGCAATTGAAATTAAAGGAGGCGAAGAAGGTGTCGATAGCAAAATTTCAATAAATCCTAGGGGTGCTAAAATACAAGCGAATACACAAGGTTTTTTTATCGCCCAAAGTGCTGATGAAGTAAAAAGGTAAATCAATTTATTAATATTATTATATTTTTTAAATTTATTTCTTAAGGCGACTTCTACGAGTACATCAAAAAAATAAATTCGATAAACTTTTCACGTTTTCTCTTAATTAATACGTATTTGGAGAGACGCACTTACATCAAACGTAAAATTTTTCAGGACAATCGCCACTTTTATGATTGACGAAATGACGAGTCGATCGACAATCGACACGACTCTGCGTTGCCTGTTCGTTTTTCATATTGTTAATATCAAATGAAAAAACGAGTACGCGACACAATCGTGTCGATTGTCGATCGGGGTGGTTAATACAATTGTTAACAACCGTTTTCCATTAACTTTAGCTTAACTCAATAAACTTCTTTGTTCGGCGTAAATTCTTTATGGAACTATTGAGGGGTAATAATCTTGAAGATAAATTGTTAAATCTCAAAAAATAATATAATTTTATATATATATATATATATATATATATATATATATATATATATATATATATATATATATAAATTCCTTAATACGAAGTCAGAAATTAAAATAAAAAATAAGGTGGCTTTCGATAGATATTTTTGATCTAAAAAGAACCTTTGATGTTTAGATTGGCTTTGATCGCATGATTTTGGGCAAAAATTAAATATTTATCATCATATAAGCGTCAACGCCGGTTGACCGATACTTTATCGTCGGAATTTGTTTGTTTGTCACCTAGTTGACATTAGAAATAATTTGACCGACATCTCAGCTAAAAACTATTGATCCTCGAATAAAATTTAATTCAAGTCTACTTCTTTATTTAAGCCAGAACTAGTTTTTTATCGAATCAAATTTAACTTTTATTTTAAATTACTTGTTCATTTACATTTCCTTTTTTGACAGTTTACCACATTTTCTATAATAACATAGGCTCTTACATAACGAGCATATATGCCGCAGCATGACGATGTTTTACCACAGTGTACTCATGTAAGAAGAGAGTGAATCCATTAAAATATTCGATTTTCGAAAATCAAACAGGTTATCAATAATTGTCCCCGCTGAAATGCTGCTTAGCTTATGTACCTAACCATATTTTAACGTCAATTTCCTCGAAATATGGAAAACGGTAATTATTAACTTCTATAGATCTAAAGTTTAAAACCACGATATGTGAACTTTTCGGCTACATATGTGTACGTAACCTCATTTTCTATGTTATTTTAAACAAACAAAAAAATACCGCCCAAAGCATATTTCTTGCACCAATATATTTTTACTCGGCCAAAAAAAAATGAATTTTACAGAACTAGCACAATTTTCCATTTTCCACATGAGACGCTTTTCCTGCTAGTTCAGTCGTCAATCTATTAATATATTTCTACTTTTAGTTTTTGCACACTTCATTTGAGAATACGTTTGTTCCTTTGTATGTTTATGAGCTGCCAAAAGTTTTCAAAATTTTCCATGCAAATCGTAATATTATCGAAATCTGAGAATCCTTCTCCCATATTTAAAATAACTAATTTTGAATAAATATTGCTTTAAAAAACTTCTGGAAATTATTATCAGTTTTTTTTTTGTTACACCGTCATTTTCCCATAAAATTTTATAAATTTGTTTGTAGAAAAAGGGACGGAAATTGAAATTCTGCTGTATACTGTTTGGTATTTTTTCGGTGTTATTTCTAACTTCTCAAAAATAAAAAAAGACCAGGAAATATTTTTGGGGGAATAATGAAAAACTACTTGGCATTTTTTTTCCTTTGTAATGATGGTTATTTATAGAATTTACCTTCGAGCAAAAAAATTTCAGTCACCAGCCGCCTGTTATCTTATGGCTTTTCTAAGATGGGCTTTATTTCCAAATCATAAAAGAAATATGTAGTAAGAAGAAATTTATGAACCGTGATTATAACGGCCAAAGTGATGACAATTTTTTCGCAAGAGAACTATGCCCAAAACAATTGAAGTTTACTGTAGCACTAGAATTTCAGATATTTTTGGCATTTCGGCTTCGGTCACATTATCCTTTCTGATCCAGAATGATTGATACAACAATCTTTGAAAGCAGAGCCATGCTTTGGCAGGGCCAGGAATCGTAAAGTAAGGTTAATCTCTTTGTTGGGAATCTATTTACGTAATTCCATTTTGTCCAACGAGTTTAGGTAAAATTTAATTAAAGATGTTGTAATTTATAGAAAACATTTCACTAAATATAAAATATAATGTCGCTTGAGACATTGATTAAACTCTAATTATGTACTTTAATTCTCTAACATTTGATTTTTTTTTTTTTCAGAGCATGGTTTTACTGTAAAGCATGTCACGATGATATCAAAGATGAAACACTTATAAAAAAGTGTAAATGTAAAAATTGTAAGTATTCAGTTTTTCTCTGTATTTTACATATCCTATTTAAAAACGAATTTCAGTTTAAAAAACAAAATAAAAATAAAAACGTAAATTATAATGTTTATAACAAAATATTATTCAACTGTTGTTGGACAAGAATACATTTTATATTCAAATTATTTGTTTCATACATTAAGTCGAGAAACAACAAAACACATAAATCGTATGAACTTAAATATACATACATACTATACTGTTCCTAAATTAAAAATGCAAAGCAACTTATAAAAAAATGTAATAACAAATAAAATTTAATATAACAGTGTTAAAAAATAAATGTACATGTACAAAATATCATCAATATACACGCGTAAAACAATGTACTTGAAAATAATTAACGAAGAACAACAACAATATAAAAGATTATTACAAAATTTTTTATAGTTATAATTTTGATTAATTGACTTCAGTATGATATTTCTATTTTCTAATTGTCTAGTTACATATTTTAGTTTTCTATCATCTTAAAACTGAATTAAAACATTTTTTTGGGTCTTTTGGATTGAAGAGAAAACAAACTTATAAATTCGATCACAATAAAATTGTTTCTATATTATTATTATTTATAACGTATTTGTTTTCTAGTTTAATATTCTATACAATTACATAGTTTTCATTTTTCACCAAAATAAAAAATAGATGGTTCTTAAAAAGAAATATTTTTGAGGAATATCGGAAAATGTACTTTAATTTACTTATATAAAATATACACATAGTATTTGAAAATTATAATTATTTTCATTTCGTCGCTGTCTGTTTAATATTTTTATCTTAAGTATAGTTTATCCGTTTTTATATCATAATTATTGTATTTTCCTTGGAAGCGGAATGATTACTTCATTAGTTACTTTAAATATTATTGTTTCGTAATTTAGTCAGTTCGTTTGTTTTTATTTTATACCCGAGAATAAGTAGTTTGTCATAATGAAAATTTTCTGTGAAAATCTTTGGATATTCTTTTGTGTTTGTTGAGATATTCGAAAATATGGTTATGAACATGTAAATACGTAATATAATACTAACATGTTACTGCTGTTAAATTTGTGCATTAAGTTTATTTTTTAGGTATTAAAAAAATAATTAGCATATTATTGGAATTTATTGAAGCTCACTAAAATTCAATTACTTGAAAGCGCAATTTGTCATTGCATTTAATTTCTACATATTATTAACTAAAATGATGGTGATCAATTGATATGAGTATTTACGATATATTTTCAAAGCAAATAGAGCGATAATCATTCATGTATCAAAGGCGACCAAATTTAGCACACAGTAATGAGTGTAAAGACCACCGTAATTGTTATTCCACCTTACGGCATGAGGTCTACTTGACTTCACCATACTTAGATGAATAATTACCGAGTTGTCAATCTGATTACCTAGTTTATTACTCTATTTACTTTGAATATTTGTCGTAAATACTCGTTTCGGTTGGATACCACCGAACTAGACAAGAAATTCAAAAGCATTTTGATGTATGCCATGCATCAAAAATGTCGACTGTAATTTTGTTGTTAATTTTTCAACAGAAGGATTTAAAGGAGGAAAATTGTATAGTAGGTTTTGTAGAAAGATAAGCAACATTCAACCCCTTCAAGTTTTGCTATTGAAAAATTACCAAAAAAAAAAAAATACTATTGATTGTTTTGATTTGAGCACCATCAATCGCACTGTTTAATGCTAAAGTTAAATTAAAATCTTAATATAAAAAGAAACTATGCACTAATTTTTCTATTTCCCAATTCATCATCTAACAAATCAGTAAAAATAAACTCGTTTTGTGATTAATATTTGTAAATAAAACTAAATATTCCACTTTAAAATTTTCATTATGAATGAGGCCCAAATTTTAATTTTTTAATCTTATTTTAAAATTTTAGTTTTAATTTTTAAAATAGAATTTAACTCCTTTATTTAAATAATCTTTAAGAATTTTTTATCGATAAATTAATAATAGTTATTATAGGTTATGGCTAGATTTTAAAGTGAAAAATATTTTTTAGAAACAAAAAAAATAATAATATTTATTGTATTTAAATAAGTTCATTAAAGTTTGTTGTATATTTATGCATAACTCAAAATAACTATAACTATAAAAGAGTTTAAATAGTGCGTTATACAGGATGGGTCAGTAAAGAATGCTTGTTATTTAACGCCTTGATTACTATAATTGTTTTGTAACGATTTGTAAGAAACGCAAAACTATCTATAGTTCGATCAATTCCCTATATGGTATGTGGTTATAGCGCCAGAGACACCTTAACATCGCCGTCATATTCATTTAACAAAACTGTATCCCCCAACAAATTGGAACTTAGAGGAAAATTTTAATTGAAAACATTTAATTTTTGGAATTTTCAAACTTTATTATTACTTTTGTTTGGTTACTCTGCAAAAGAAGTCAGGTGTGTAGAAAACTCGCAGTGCTTAATATGATATACGAAATGCCCATCAGAAAAACCATTTGTAAGTGGAGAAGCGTAATGCGAAAAATGGTGTAGTTAAGTTCGATATGGCTAAAAACAATACAATTTAAAATTGTAAAATTAGAGTTTTCAAATTAAAATTTTCCTCTAAATTCACCTTTTTTTGTGGATATAATTTGTTACAACGACGCTAGGGAAAATTGATTGCAGTTTTCTTTGCATTTTTTTTTAAGTCGCTTATAATTAACAATTTTTGAGAAAATAACGTTAAAAAATGATTTTCTAATGACCTACTCCGGTATAAAAAATACCTATATGTCTTGACATTTAATCTGATTCGGACCAATTCATGTTTCGCGAAACGATAAGCAATGTAAACAACTACTCGGATAAACATTTTGATCCAAAAACAAAGATTAGTACAAATTTTGTTGTTGTTTTCATTGTAAATTTTGACCTGATCTGGATCACTTGGTGTCATGAAATGCAGCTAATATATGTAACCCTCCGTCTACACTAAGCAATTTCACTGTTCTTTGAAATCATAAAATACTTTTTTTCAATGTGTTTTTTTAATATGTATGTAAAACAGTATACAAATTTTGACAGTAACAGCAAATTTTTAAGCTGAAATTATTTTGAGAAATCTTGTTTAATAAAACATTGAAAGGAATACTCATACAAACATGAAGAAATAAAATATCAGTGATTGTTCTTAGCATATTGACATAAATGAATTGAAAAATTCATCAATTACTATACATATAGTTGTATTTTGAACAACAAAAGAAAAACTAACGAATTAAATTACTAACTCATCGAACATATAGTATTAGTAGTACCTAAACAGTAATGGATGCAAAACCTTCCGTTTTAAATTTAAACTCTTACTGAATTTAAATCTATTTAGTGTAAATAAACGTATATTAATTGTTGTATGTTAAATAATAATACATATTTAAGAAAAAATATAACACCCAGCAGCAGCTTCATCATCATCACCCGGATAAAATTTATATAATTTTAAATTTTAAATTATTTTTATTACAAATATCTAATCAATTAACTTACTTTTTGGGGGGGTCACCACCATTAAACCAAAATATAGTGACTGCACAACCAAGGACCAAATTTGGTGACCTAGGTAAAATGATGATATAACAATATTATCTGACCTCTTCTTCTATTTTTATTATTCCATATATTATTATAAAAAATTAATTAAAAAAAAAAAAAAAAATTCAATTTTACTATTATTTTTTTATTTTTAGTTTTTATAATTTAGTTTTTTTGTTTTTCGAAACTTCTTGACATACGGAATATCGAAGCATCTAGTTTCCGTCCATTTTTTACTAAAATTATTATTTATTTTGAGTTATTACGTCTATTATATCAATTTACTATTTCATCCGTGTAGAAATATATTTTCAAATAATCCAATAAAAAAATATATGTTTCAATATTAAATAAATTAAATAGTTTAATAATATTAAAATATCAGTAATATCAAATTTCGCATATTTATTGTAATTAAGTCAACGAAATTATAAAAACACTTTAAATAAAACCTGTCAAAAAGACCGTTTCTTAATATATTTTTGCATTCAACGTTATGCATGAAAATTATTTCTCCTTCTAAATTTGATAATACGATATTGTAACAGTATTTAAATAATTAATATGATTAAATAAATTTAATTTATTTAATATCTGTTTCTAATTCCTTCTTTTATATTATTGTAAATACATTTTTTTTTTGTAATTTACTTTTGTTTTAAATGAAACGTATCCTATTTAAATATCGCTCGAAAATTTATTTATTTAATTTAATTAATTTTTTTTTATTAAAATTCATGGATTATACAAATGAAATCAAATTATTTCCACGCTTAAATATAAATAAAATACATGAAGAATTTACCATTTCTGATGTTCCTACAACTTACAAGGTTTAATTATAAAAATTAGTGGACATTTGTATAAAATTGTAATAATTTTTGAAATATTGATTTTCATATTTCAAAAATGGACCTAAATTATTTTCCAACGTTATAAATTAAATTAATAAATTTCAAATTGGCTAACAAAATTTCTTGCTTTTTTAATTTAATTTTTAGTTATTTATTTATTTAAATTTATTTATTTTATAACGATATTATTGTTGCTTGTTTTTTTCAATAATTATCTCAATATCGAGAATGAAACGCATTCGTATAATGTTTAAATATAAATTTAAAAAAATACTACGTTGCATAATAAAAATTAAAATAATTCCACCAAAAACAAAACTAAAATTTATTTTATTTATTCAATTAATTAAACAATATTTTTGCACTTATCTTACAAACATATTTTTAATAATTTAGAAATTTCTATTTATTAGTTTTCGTTATGAAGTGAAAATTAATAATTTTATTTTTCTATAATTTTGAATTTTGTTTTTGTGAAAGCCAATTTAAAAAGCAGTAAAAATATCGCATGATTCACAGTTAAAAAGCGAATTGAATTTAAAAACTATAATATATAACTTAAATTCTTATTAAATATTTTATTTACCTTTGTATTTTATTAATTTTTTAATTTTTCGTTTGGTCTTATTATGAAATTACTTCTTAGTAATGCGTTTGAATTAATTTTGTTTTTATTTAAGTTTTTTATTTTTTAATTTTCTAACTAATAAAATACAGTAAAATACAATTCAAGTACAAAATACTACAAAAGTGATATATTTGCAAAACTTTGCTAAAAAAAAACTACCAAAGGTTAATAATATTCAATAAATTTATATAAACTTTTTTTCTAAGGCTAAATAAATAATTTAAATTTATTTGTGATCTTACAAATACAGTAGTATATTGGTTACAGAAATAACACTATCATCGAATTTCTTGAACTTTTTTGCGGCATGCATTATTTAATAAAAACTTGTGTTGAATTTTCTTATAGATAAAAAATTGAAGTTCACGAATCTAATGGGGAAAAGATATTTTTGGAATGAAGATAGAATAGCAATAAAAGTCAGTAATTTATTATAGCTTTGAAAAAAACTGAATTTTTGTAAATCTATAAGCCAATTTTCTTAGTTTCATAGATTGATTGTTTAAAGTACTTTAGAATTAATTCCTAAACTTTCCACAATTATTTATCGTCCAAGAGAAATAATTACACTATGTCATAGAGTGCCAACTAGAATTCAATGATCATATATTGATTGAATAATTTTGATGAACATGCTAGATTGTTTTAGTTGAAACCGTTATTTATTCATTCAATAACTGTAATCAAAATATCTACATATAGTATATTAATACATATAGATGGACCCTACATAGGATAGTTTAAATTTACGATTGTTATAATTATGTTCAGTTTATTCGTACTAAATTGCTTCCTAGGATCGCGAGTCCTATTGTGTTAACTGTTGTAATAAACAAAAAATTATTGTCAAATTACGGAAATTACCCATTACATGAGTTTCATTTTTTTTTACAAAAATCTTTTTGTTGGTTGTGTGGTATTTAAATTGAACTTAAACATGGTGTTATTTCTGTAACCGTCGCACTGTATGTGTGAAGGCTGTGATATGAAGTTATTGTTACAACCAGTTGTATTATATATTATATAAAATCTTAAGTTTTAATTTATATAAATAAATAGCCAATATTATATAAAAACAGTTTAGAGTTCCAGAAGAAAAATCCGATGATGGCATCATTTTATTTAATTCTTAGTAATTGTTTAATTTTTTTACATATTTAGGAAATTATATTTTTATTTCAAATAAATTAGTTAGGTGGTTCTTAAATAATATTTCATGTTCAAAATGGTCTTAAATAATATTTCAAGTATCTTAATTTAACTATCAAATGAATATTTTTTTTGCTTTCTGCATATTTTTTTATAATTCTCTGTTGATACCCTGGGATTATATTCATTTTTAATAATTACAAGTAAAATTTATATATAACGATATAAGGTTATACCTACATTAGTGTATATCCATTACAAGGATTGTATTTACCTTTCTTTTAAATACTTTGGATTTGACCCGCCTAAATCAATGAATAACATAAAAATCGCTTTCAGCTTTCACTTACCTACCAAAAAATTTTATGTAATTGGAAATAAAAGTGATTCTTAACCATTTTTTCTCTTAATTAAGTAGATCATAAAAAAATCTTATTTATTTAGATTTAGATTTGTTTTGTTCTTTTAAGAAAACTTTTATTAATATGTTGTAGTTTAGATTTAAAAAAATAAAATTTTCCAAATATTTGCTTTAATTTTTGTTAATTAATTAAACTTTATACTGAAAATGTTTGGGCCTTAATTTTTATTTTATTATTCAAGATTCTAAAAGTTACGTTATTTAATTTTAAATAAATAAAACAAATAAAATATAATATTTTATTGGTTTTAATTATTTAAAATTTATATTTATAAACTAAATAATATTTTTGAAAACTTACTGACCTTCGAAAAACCTATTGACCATTCTTTTTTCAAAAACTAATAAAAAAATTATTATAACCAATATTTAATTTTTAATTTGTTTATATGTTTTATTTATAAATTTAAAATTTATTTTCCTTTTTTTATTTATGATGTTTTTGTAAATTTGTTATCCCTTGTTAACATGATTTGGGCCTTTCAGATGTTGGCATGATAATGATGCAAACAGGAATGGTTAAACAAGGTCTTAATTCAGCCTGTCATACATACATCGATGGTACGATTTTATATCTAAACAAACAAAAAAAATTAAATTAAAAATTTAAAACATTAATTAATTAATTTTTTTTTAATAATTTAAGCATATTTAATATTACTATTATTACTTTTAAAGCCGCTATGCATTTTATTTCTTATAATTTTTTGGTTTTGTTAATATAATTAAAAAATTTCTTATTATTTTAAAATCCTCTCTTTAAACGATAATTAGATAATTTCTTAGACTAAATTAAAAATATAAAATTGTTAAAATATATTTTTTATCATATCTCTATATGAATAATTAGACATTGTAACTTTCTAAATTATTTGTTTATTTTATTGCTATTTAAATTATTATTATTATTATCATTCGTTGTACATAATATACAAAATACTTCCCTATAAATATTTACTATAAAATTCCAAGATTTGAAATTAAGTGTTTTCCGTATCATTTTTTTATACAACATATTATTTTCATATTTTTAATTAAATTTCATTTTATGTTTGCTATTTAATTTGATTTAACATTTATATATAAATTATTATATATCCAAAAATAAATCAATGTAGTGTTTAACATCCTCAATTCCCATAGTCGTGTCGTTTCAAGTGACGTGATTGTAGTCTTCTCGCGTCACTTGAAAATTGATATTCTTGAAGGTGAAGCAAGTGATACAACTGCATCTTGAAATTGATGGCAAAATTGATGTGACATGACTGTATTCATGAAAAATGACGTGACCCGACTACGATAATTGAGGTGTAAAAATTAAACATGTGCTGAAAATAAATGCACATTTAAATGCTAATCTGAAAGCAAACTTTAAACTATACTTTAAACTACAATACTATTCCTATAAATTATTACTTTTACAAAATCCACAAAAAAAAAGTAAAATAAATTAAAAGATAAAAAAAAATTTAATAAAATTATTAATTTTCATTTTCACAAGAATTACTAAGTTTACAAATTTTTCTGCTCTGCTTTTGTTATTTAAATATAATATACACAATTATTTAAAAAAATATTAATATCAAAACAGATATTTTAAACAAAAAAAAAAGATACATATTTGTTTTTTGCTAATGATAATATGCTTTCATGTCGCACACTAAATTTACTGTTATGCTTTCTATGTTATTTATAATCTAATGCTCACTTCAACTAAAATTTAAGCAAAAGTAAAATTTTAAATGATAAATAATCTAATTAGATATACTTATTGCAGTATCGCAAAATGAATAAAATTGTCTAATTTTATATTTTACTTTATCACATTGGATTTAAATATCAATAAATATTCATCAAAAAAATTTGAAGATTAAACTTCATAGACCATCTTACATAGTAATATTTAAATATTAATTAATAAACGAATAGTTCTATAAATTCTATCCGATCTTTGTTGGAATGAATTTTATCAATTTTATAAGTTTTATCAACTTTTAAGACTATAAACCTTATATACTTATTAACTCTTCAAACAAATCTCAAATAAAATTAATTAAAATATAGCGCTAACTTTTTATTTAACAAAGTAGAAACATTTGTGTTTCTTTTGTTATTATTTTTATAAGTACATATCACCTTAAGCTTTACCAATCAACTAAATCTCAAAAGGTTTCATAATTCAGTTTCATTAGTCCCCTTTAAATTTCAATCTGTATCATATTTTACTTGTTTACGTCATTTTAAATTTACTTTTTCGGTTCTAGTAGACGTCAAGTTTCAAATTAGACCATCAATCAAAAAGTGAGATACCATCATAGTCCTGAAAATATAAATCCACAATAATAAAATTAGTAATTACAAAATAATTTCTTGTCATCTTTACGCACAAAGGGCCAATGCTTTGAAAGGTTTTTTATTTTAGTGTGTGAAAAACAAACGTAAATAACAATATAAATGTAATTTTTTTTTAAAAAGCTAGGGCTTTTCCTGTCAACCTTGCGCAAATGCTAACATGCTTTGAAGAGTTTTCTATTTTAGTGTGCTTTATTTAAACACAACACAAATGAAAATTTTCAAATTTCTACAGAGCGGGGTTTGTGGACGGCAACCCACAAAAATAATAAAAGTAAATTCAAAACCTGCGTATCCTAAAAAAAAACTTGACATTTTAATGCTTCAGAACATCGAGAATATTTTCGACTAAAACTCCACATTAGAATTAATATAAATGTAAATTATGGTGTGCAAATTTTTGAAATGTTTTAATTACTTTCAACAAGTTTTGTGCTTCCGACCCCATTCTATTTCTTGTATCTATTTTTAGTATGCATAATTCTCATCAAAATTGGGAAACTTTATGCTGTGTCTGAAACCTATGATAAATATTTTTTAGTACTAATTTTTGAAATTTATTTGAAAGAACAGCAGACCCGCAAATTATCACAGTCAAATCCTACGATAATTTTTGACATATGGTATACAAAATAATTTTTTGTTTAATTTATGTAGTCGCCTTAGCGTTTTATTTAAAAAAAAAATGTTTTTCCTCTTTAAAGCCTGTATTCCATGAGAAGGATTGACTTGTCAGTCAAAAAAAAAAAAAAACAATCTGATGCCGTTATAAGAGACAAGGACAACGTTTTTTATTTTATTTTTTATTTCAAAATTGTTTTTCTATAAAATAAAAAACGTTGCCTTTGTCTCTTATATGGAGCATCAGATTATTTTTCTCTTTTCATTTTTTTTTAATGTCAGTCAATTCTTCTCATGGAATACAAGCTTTAAGCCTGTATTTTATGAGAAGAATTGGCTGACAGTAAAAAACGAAAAGAGAAAAATAATCTAGTGTCTTCTAACGGCATCAGATTGTTTTTCTCTTTTCGTTTATTTTGACTGTCAGTAAATTTTTCTCATGGAATACAGGCTTTAGCTGTTATGGTTATGAGATGCATTTTTCAACTGTGGCGTGATTTAAATGGCATAATTGTTTGAGTATAAGAGTGTCATGAATATTCATTATCCAAAAATCGGAAATTGTTCAATGATGTGAATTGTTCAATTTCATGTTTACGAGTATATGTATATTGTGAATATCGCATATTTGCATATTCTATTCTCTTTACATTCACTTATTTATACAAAACCACAGCCCAAGTTTCAAAAATATTACCTTCGTTTGTCTAGTATTGATCCGCACGCAATTATGTATAAACAGTGAGCCATAAAGTCTTTTGCGACCAGTTTCTGACCATTATTTATTAACAGTAAGCCAGAATTTCTTTTTTGATCACTTTCTGACAATTCAAAAGGGTACATTTAAATTTTAGAATTATTCAATATTTCATAAATCGCTTCTTTTATATAAAACTAAGAAACAAAAACAATCCTTATTATTCTGAAAATATGCCACTGCCTAGCCACAATATAAAATAGCCATCATTTCCCCATTTCTCGGAAATTATTTTATTTAAAGTGAGAAAACAAATACTATATGAGGCGCGGAAAAATGGAAAAATGATTGCAATATTCGGACGGCATAATAAAAAATTGAGAATCTAGGGGAATAATTTTCAAATAAATGTCAAAAACTTGTACTAAAAAATATTTATCACATGTTTTTCGGACACAGTCTAAATATTAAAACGTAAACCTTTCATTTTCAAATATTCAAAATATGTTAACCCTTATTTAATTAATTCATAATTTTTTAAATAAATTAATTTTTATAATTTTGAGAGTAAGTATGATATTATTCAAAGCAATCACCGATGTGTGAGGACGGATTCGCGGGACACACAAATACGGATTTTTTTTAGAACAAAAGAAAATCCTGGTGGCACACACGGTATAGCGACTTTCCTTTTAAATAAAAAATTATCTAATAAGTTGCAATATTTGATAAAAAAAAAAGTAGCAATGATAAATAAATAATGAAAATTAAATTGTTTACATGTCCCCTTACTGGGTCGTTTTGTTTCAACGGAACAAGAGTGGTGCCTCCATAGCGGAGCCTTTCGACCGTTAAAGGTTAAATGAATAAATTTACTTAAATACTTTTGAAGTTCTGAAACTTTTAATGACGAAGGCTTCCAATGTGGGGGCTTCTTACAACAATAATTCAAAAAAGGATTGCTGAAAAAAATCAATCAAAACCTTTAATCCGTATATTTATATATTGCACATATGTAATATGTAAAAGCAAGTAGCAAAGTTCGTGGTTTCTAAAGGTGTGAACAATTTTAAATGTAAAGAATCAACATCAAATTTAACGAGGAGAAGTTGTTAAGAGTTCTGCAATTCAGTTTCGACCTGACGAGGATTACGAAAAATAAGATCGAAACTGAATTGCAGAACTAATGAAGCCAAATCGAGGACGTACGGCTATAGACCCGCTTTTGTTTAAACCACCTGCACATTGCATTGCTTCATTCCAGCCTGTAGTGCTGAAAAGAAAGGTGGGTCGGCCCATGGATTCCGCACTCTCAACAGGGGGTCATAGATGTGTTCATCGTCATCACCGATCGTAATCAGATGATGAAAAATCCCTCTCCTTTTCTTAAAATATTTATCTATCTGGCTAGTTACCCGGAATAACCTAAAGTTTGAAAAACAAATTTAAGGTTTTCTTGTTAAATTATAAAGCCTGGAAAGAAAAATTGTAAGAATATTTTAGAACTTATTACACCTTTTACCACTATTTTTTGAAATTTTCTTCGTTTTTTATAATTATTTTTATTTTTGAAATTAACGATTCAAATTGGGAAAGCTTTATGAAATTAGCGTCAAATGTATAATACATAAGTAAAAGCATGTTTATATATAATTAAACACATATTGGAATGTGTAATTGGATTTGGATAAGTTAACTTTAAGCAAATTGCAGAATATGGATTCTGGATTAGAACGATATGCTGAAAGGATTATCTAACTTTTAAAGCTATAAAACCAAAACTATAGTTAATTTGATATCTCAAATCCAATTTCATCAAAAAATCATACTTTATTTATATTTAATAGTTCAATCTACAAATATTTTTTATTAAAAGCTAACAGCTGCTTCAGTTTTGTATTTTAGAGAACAAATACAAATTCAGTAATAAGAGTATTGCTACATTTTCTTATTTCAAAACATTCTGATTTACAATTATTTGGAAACTTTACAAAAAAAAATTGAGTTTACCTTACTTACACAACAATATTTTTAAGTAATTGCCAAAATTGATAAAATTCTTCCTCGTTTATATTCATAGCACTGTACGAATACTAAATTATTTAAAATAAATAAACCGACAAAATGAAAATTAAATTAATCAAAAATTATTTAAAATTAATAAGACAAATTGCTATAACATTTACACCCCAGGGTTTATAGTTAATTGTTCAAATATTAATTATTGTTTTTTTTATATTAATTATTTCGTTTATGATATTTGTTCGAATGCTACGGTGTTGATGTTATTAAATGTTGTTCCAAAATTCTTGTATAGTAAATACCAGATATCAAATTAATTCTTATATACCTAATGTACTAAAAAGGATGATGAAAATATCCAAGTTTGTACACAATTTTGACCAAACTTTAAAACAATAACAATATACTATATAAATTTGAATTGTATTCTTAATTAAAAAAAACAAAAGAAAGATTTTGATCTTTCAAAAAAAAAAAATATCAAATATAATTATGATCATAGGTGGATATCAAAAAAATAAATTTAATTTTAAAATCAATAAATTGTTAATATGTACTATTTTATTATTGCTAGTTATTTAATATAATAAATGTATAATGTTGGTTGTTGCTAAAGTACACATTGAAAGCAATAAAAAATTAAATAATATATAAAATAATAAGCATCCTTCGTATATAAATAATCAAAAGTAATTACATAATTAAATTCATGTGTTATTATAAAAATAATTATTTTTTTACGTTTATTATAAATGTGTTAATTCATTTTCCTATATCATAATTAATGTAAATTATAAAAAAAAAACAACAAAAGAATAATAATTTCCCATTTTAATAATTTAAATTTTCCTTTTAAAATTATTATTTCACAAATAAGTTTTTTATAATTTCCAAAATATAATTTATGTTAATTTTTTTTTATGTTTTATAATAATATGTTCATTTCATCGCTGACCAAACCATGTTTTTCTTTTTTTTTCGTAATTTTTTAATCACAGTGGCCACCTTCAGGAAAGGCGTCCGAGCCGTTCAAATGGTTGGTCGTGCAAGTACGTATAATATATAATTCAACAAAAATCTATTTCAAAACAAACAAAATTTTGAATCAAATGTTATTGACAAACAAATATTTGTGCACTAAAAAAATATATATAACAGACTATTTACTATACTAAAACTAACAAAACAAACTATAAAGTAATTTCGTTTGATTATTAATGTTTACGTTCATTCTGGTGTATACATCTCGATTTTTTAATATTGTTTTCTCTGTTCATAACTTGCATTTTAAAATGATATCATCTTATTGTGTGTGTGTCATGTCTGTCTGATCAGATTTTTAATTTACATGTAGATATTAAAGGAAATATATACAATGTGAAATAGTTATATTAATAAACATTAATAAACAAATTGTACAAAATGGAATAATTTGTTGAATTCATGTGGTGTTTGTATTTTTAGTTTACTTTTTTATTGTTTAGTTTGGAAAATTTATTATATTTGTTGAAAATATTGTAAATTTGTTAAAAGTTAAGTTTTTGTCAGAACCGGTGCAGGTAAAAATATTTTTAGTTTTAATACGGAAGAATAAGGATATTTTGCTATAATTAAATTCAAAATAACAGTATTTCATAAGACATTTCCGTCCTCTCTAGTATTTATATAAGACATTTCCGTCCTCTCTTCTTAAAGGTTTAACTAGCATTTTGAAATATCTGCATTATATAGTACTAACATTTCTAAAATGATGTCTTTTTAAAATATAATCGGAAAATGCAGAGAAGTAAAAACATCGTAGCACCAATAATGCAACATTTTTAAGTTTGCTTTTAAAAATCACAATTGAGGACATTATTTTAAATTATTTTACTATTTATTTTAGCCCTAAATTTACAAAAAAAAAAAAACGATAAAACCCAAGAAATAAATTTAAGTATTCTGGCAAAAACCAAATTTAACTTTTTGTAAAATTCTTAAATTTCTGTCAGTCATGTTTTTTTTATATTAATCTGTTTGTTTTTGTACCAGTTTAATTCTGTATTATATTCTATCTAGCTGTGTAATATGATTTTTATGTCGTGAGATTACTTTCTATGGTTTTATTTTAAATGGGTGTAATGTGAAATTGAATTATGGTGTGCTGTGTCTTGTATTATTATTTTTTATGTAATTTACTCGTAAACATTGTATATGAATTTAGGATAGGAGTAATGTTTGTTTACTGCGTAATATTCATTGAATAAATCAAAAATACAAATTTTTATCGCGCGTATTTTATAAAAATACTCATATTTTGCTGTCCTAGGATGAAAACAAACAAATCGAATGAAATTTGTTTAAAATATTAGACAATTTTTGAGATAGATTGCTTTTACACATTTTTTAAATTACAAATAAAACGTTAGAAAAGGTAAAATCATTCATCATTATGATTCATATATTTTTTTTTGTTTATTTCATTTAATAAGTGTTAGAGTTATTTCGTCTTAATATTTTATTAAAATATTACAGATCAAAAATAACACTTTAACGTGATTAGGGAAACTGTACATGAATATACTGTTTTTTTTTTTTGTCTTATAAATTATATATAAAAATGAATTTTAAAATAAATTGTATATTATATTATGCCTTCAATTTCTATATATAATTAATAAACACATTTATAGACACATTTATTTCTTAGAAAAATATACAATAAATATATTTAATTTTATGTTTTTTTTTATAATTATTATTTATTTCTTCTACTTATCGAACTAATTTTTTCTTCTCGCTCTATTTCTAAAAATAATAACATTAAAATCTTTAAAATGTAATAAAAATGGTTCATCTTTATACGGATAAAATCTACTGCTACTACTATCTACTATAAAACTAAACACACTCTTTAATAAAAACTATAAAAAAATAAAAAATGATATAAAGATGATGACAACATAATCGCAAGTAAGTTTTATATAAGTTACACACTAAACAAAATATAAAAAAATATGAAGATGATTGTTTCACTAAAAATAATAATTTAATTGAATTGAATTAAAATTAAAAATACAAAAAATATTAAATAAAATTATAAGTAATAAATAATTGTTTTTATTATTATCATTTAATTAATTATTATCATTTAATTACATTATTTTTCTAAACATAAAAACATTTAGAAACGAATTAATAATTTAATTAAGATAAGATGATGAATTTTATATTAAAATGATAATAATATTTTATTTTTGTTATAAAAGTGTTGTGAAACGTAACTGCAAAAGAACGAAAGTCGTTCTTTGAATTAATATTGATTCAATAATCTACTGTTACGGTTTAGTTTCTCGGTTTTTTTTTGTCTCAAGGGATTTTTTTTAATATTTCCATTAAATTTTAATTTCTGTCTAGTAATTTTTAAGAAAAAACAGGCCTATTAATTTAAGATTAAATTGATCAGAATTTCAAATCTCGACTTTTTTTTTAAGGTGAGGCAATTTACTATAGTAAAACTTAAATTTCCCTATTTTAGGTTATACAAATCTGGAAACATTTAATTATCTAAATTGTACAGTGGGCATCAAAATATAGGGAACATCCATTTATAATTTGTATTGTTTTGATACAAAATAAGCTTTTGTATTTACGGATTTAAAAAACAATTTCAATCCCTATATTGCTATAAAATATTAAATCTAATATATTATTGTATAGCACTAACTTAGTTTTCTCATAGAAATATAATTCAAAATTGCTTGAAGTTTGTGATAGATAATACGCATAAGCACATATTATTGAAAATGGATAAAAAAAATCGAGAATCTAATCACAACCAAATTAACAAAAATGTGTCGACATTCCTTTGCTTTCGGAACCAATGTAATGTAATTGTGTACACTTTTAAAATCTCCGTTTCATAACGCTTCTTTCGATTTGTTTTTATTTTAAGGAAATGTAATTTTTTATAAATTTAAAACAATACCAACTATAATAGTTTCCATTGTTTCAAGTTAAAAAAAAAAGATAATGCACATTTAAGCGTTATTTGGGAAAAATTAAAATGTCTTGTTTAAAAAAAAAAGAAAAAATTACTTTTATGAAATAAAAGAGCACATACTTTATATAAATTAAATTAAATTATATAAGATTAAATAATTTACACCACATTTATTAATAAATGTACACTCTTATAGTGTAAACCATGGTATTTTACACCATTATCACAACCAACCAGTATTCGTTTTTTTATTATTAATAATTTATTAATTAATATACACAAATCAACTCAAAACAAAAACACACGTAGCTAAACAAGTTTTATTTTATATTATTTTTAATAAATTATCTATTTCTAACTTTTAGTTTATTTAATTTCTTTCTAACTCACTATTTTCAATATTGTATTACACATATTTGATTGAATGTATAGTTGTGCTATGTTCTTACAAACTGCTCAATTTTGTGTTACTTTTAATTATTAAAAAATGCTTTATTATCAACAAAATCAAAAACTAAAGAATATTATGGAATGGCAAATATTGTTTTTAGTAATATTACTACATTTTATATAAATTTATTTTATTATATAAATTACCAAATGCTAGCAAATTTAATTTAAAATTAAATTTAATAAAGTAATTTTTTTTAAAGCAATATAAATTAGAATTTTATCCAGCAAAAATAGTTATGTCGCATGAAAGTTTTTTTTTTTTTTTTTTTTCAATTAAATAATTTTAAAAACCCAAACAACAAATTCGATAAATTAAATAAATAGATATTATTCTCCGTTAGCTATCTCTAAAAAATTAATTTACCAAATTTAATTTTAATATTTTTTTTAAATACCTATATGAACAATATCTTTCGCTTTTACTAGATTTAAAAAGAACAAAAAATTAATTGTCAATTAAATTCGTAGATTATAATTTTTCTTTTAATTACTTATTTTAACTTAATTGCTTTAAAAAGACAATATTGTTTTTGTAGGCGCGATTTAATTTTTTTTTAGTTTCGTTTAATTAAATTTTTTAAAATGTTTTTGTTTTTATAGTTATTAATTACAATTCTAAATTCATTTATAATTTTTTTTTACCTAACTTTAACGGAATTTTTTAGAAAACTATTATAAATTTTACAGATGATCATCATCCCGCTCCTACGTTCACCCCACCGGAACTTCCGAAAAGGGTGCACGTTCGCGGAATAACTACCGGTAAAATAAACATTTTTAAAACCAAAAATTCAAATTCAAAAATTATGCAAAACCAAAAAAATCAAGATTTTACTTTTATTATTTTTTAGTTCATTCACATTTCATTTTAGTTTTTTTATGATTTTTTTTTTCAATAATTATTTAATTTGATTCAATTTATTTAATTTTTAAATTTTTGTCAATAAATATTACAAATAGTTTAAACTTGAAATGCAATAATTAATAATTTTTTACTGCACCATAAAATGAAAAATTAAATGTGATACACATTTTTTGAGAAAATGCATGTTAAAAAACTAACTTGCTGGTTCCTAAAAACAAGAAAGTGATACGTAGCAGGTGCTTTAGGGCATTGCCACAGCTATTTTTCGCGCGACGCGATTTTTTTTTCTGTTTTCAAATTTTACTGGAATTAAAACAAATTTGATTGTAAATATTTGAAAAAACTATCAAATTCAATTTTAATCTATAACATCTTTTAATAGTATTTTTGGAAAATAATAATTTTTATTGAAAAATAATAATTATTCAAAATCCGCGCGCGAAATTTTAATATTCGCGCGACAAAATTTAAAATTTATAATTTATCAATAAAAATTATTAATTTACAAAAAAATTAATAAGACGTTTTATAGAATGCAATTTAATTTGATAGTTTCTTCAATCATTTAAAATCAAATTTTTTTTAATTCCAGTAAAATTTGAAAATAGAAAAAAAATCGCGTCGCGCGAAAAATATTTGTGGCAATGCCTTAAAGCTATTATTAGGATAGTAAATAATTTTAGTATAAATACACGCATTTGAAAAATTATTAGTAATATATTCATCTTATTTAACAGACAGACTGATTATTTGAAAAAATGAAAAACTGAAAAAGATTAGCAATGGTAAGGTTCTCCTGTTTTTATTTTAAAAATCATTGTTTAGTTTGTTAATATATTTTCGGTTATGCTATACTATACGTATAATGGAATTGAGAGTTTTAATTATGAAAAACTTGACTTCATTCAGACTTAATGAATCGTGTTTCACAATTATGTATTGACATATCTGTTTGCCAGAAAATTTGTCTAGATTGAATATTCTGCGATTCTTTTAGAATGAGGAAATGTAAAAAATTGACTCCTCAATATTGTTTCGCGATAATTGTTTAGGAAAAAAATTCAAATATAAAATAAATGTTTTGGTTGAATCAAGATATTTTACGAAAACTTTTCTCCTGTGATTTCCCTTATTTTAAGAGAATAAGCTTTATAGTGAGAATTTTTTAGGAAAAACTGATATAAGGAAACATTTATTCGCCATACCTTATTGCAAACTGTCAAGAAAAGCTGATTGCGCCAACTTAGCAATTCAAATCTTCATCTGTTTTGTTACATATCGGCCTGTTTATATGTGGCATGTGTTTCATCATTTCACGCATCTATACCTAGGAGTAATATTAGTGCGGAATATTTGTGATTGAAACAAACAACTAACCCACATTTTTTATAGTTTGTATAGTTAATAAGAAATGAAAAAAATCGTACTCATCATACATTAACGAATAATAGTTGGTGAATAAAAGGGTAAACGCTGAGTGTTGTTGTGATGTGCTACTTTAAATCCGCTTACAAAACAGACTCAATAAGTATAATTTGACGTAATTGTTTAAATTCATATCGATTAGCTCTCGATTTATTTCCAATCGTTTAAAGTTTAAAAAACTGAAGTTCAAGTTGTTTTTAAATAGATTGTTAAAAAATTGTGTATTTTAAATTCTATTTAATTACTTAAATTTCAGCGTTCTAAATTTCAAACGTAATTTTGTTAACGAAGAAAAGGTTATACTTTCAGAAACAACTGTCACGAAAAAAGACAGATTAGCAATAAATTCCTTGGAAAAACTATGTTTAGTCCTCTCATTTTTTTATTTTAAGATAAGATATCTTTGTATACCCAAAGACTAAGGGAAATTAAACGTTATTTATTTAAGTGCAATTAACAAATGAGATTAGGAATGTTTCCAAGGAATCCAAAATAGTTAAAGAAAGTTCAGATTAAATAACATTTTAAGTGTGTAATAAAGCTTTTTAAATTGTGTTATACATTTAAAAACTTAAACTTTTGAATTTCATCTTCATATTGAAATTTCAAGCACTCATTCCTCATAAATTTTTATGTATTACAGTAGTTAAAAAACTGAAAATTAAAAGATGTCAAGAATTATACTTGACATCTTTTAATTTTCAATTTTAAACAGAAAATTTATTGACAAAAAATTAAAAATTTTAAATTTGGGATTGAATTTGTTTTTTCACACCGAAGTTAGCTGCTTACGTTTCAAATAATTATTTAAATTTTTATTCAAATAAGTTATAATCTAATACGATTTTTTTTAAATTACATTTCAAATTATTAAAAAATTAAAACAAATAGAAAAAGCTTTCATCGCTTTACGGCTTTTCATATTAAATTTTTACATTTTTTAAAACAGTAATTACAAAATGAATAATAATAATTCAAAATATAAAGAAATACTTAATTTAAATTCAAAATTAATGATTTAATATTTTAAATTTGCTGCAAACATTATATATTTTTCGTTATATTTGGTTACTTAATTATATATTTTATTCACATATTATATAAATTGTATTAATAATATTAAAAGCGCTTTGTTATTTTTAATTTGTAAACTACATATGATTTGGAAAAATTATTTTACTTTTTTATTTCAAAAACAGCTGAGAACCTAATCGGATTAGTTTATTCGAATATAAATTTACAAAACCAACTGAAATTTTAATGCTATATATGGTTGATATATCTCTCTCAAATAGAACTACCAGATTATAAATATTTCATAAGTTGTATAATAATAAATAAATAAGTAGTGTTGATCCGCATTCGTTATTTTCCTCATCATTACCACCCATACAAAAAGAAAGAATTTTAAAATTAAACTTTTCAAATCAAAATTGAATAAAATTCATAACAACCAAATAATACCAAGAGACAAGAACTAAATAAAACACCAACTTGCAAATTTATTTAAAGAACATATTTTGACAATTAAAATGTTTCCCCATTTTTTTTAAAGAAAAATCTTCCTTTTTATTATTAAAAGTAAAATCTACATAGGTAAACTTTCCTCTATTTAAGTACTACGTAGTTCGTTTGATAAATATTTGTGCTCTGTTATTTGATTGACACTCTGGTAAATATACTTTCTATATATTACCATATATAAGTCGTAATCTGACTAATGTATCTTCATATTTTTAATATTACCCAAAATTTTAGGTGATTGATCAACGTTCGAATAAATTCTCTAATTTTTCATTAATTTAAGTTAATTCGTTTACATTCACATTTGCACGACCTATCTAGACTCTTGGGCTTTATTTTTTAGGCGAAAAATTCTATCAGATGTTTACATCACCACTGCCACATTTCACCTCTCTTCAAAAGCTACTTAAAGTCGTAAATCAATCGAAATAATATAGAAGAAATTAAAAACTCTGTTGTTGACATTGCAATAGTTGTGTTTTATTGCCAGTGAATTGGAATTGGGATTCAGTTTTGTTCAAAAAAATAGCCAACCAATTTTCGTTTGGAATTGGATTTATCTTTAAAGCTTGGCAGCATTTTGTAACTTATGCCGCCGACCAATTCTCGGATAAATAACTTACCACTGCAAAAGTCGATTTAAACGTGTTTTTTTAATTGCTCCATTTTTCTACTTTATTATGCCTTCTCAACTAGCACAACAATAAAAAATTAAAAATCTAACCGCCAAACATTTACTATTTTTTATTCGGTTTACGCTCCTTTTGGAAACGGCACATTTAAGATTTACCGCATTTAGTATATTGACGAAGACTAATGGCCCACAGTCTTATTGTGAATAGCCATTTTACTTTCGTAAGTAAAATGTAGACGAGCGATTATGTTCACAAGAAGCATTCATAATTAATAATTTTTAAATTATAAATGTCAAAATAAAACTATCCTCCTGATCAAAACGGGTTCACCATAGAGTATATATTTTTGTGGTTGTAATTATGGGAAAATTATAATACTACTAGGAAAAAAATATTATCTTAACTAAAACTTAAATTAAGTTCTCACACTGTAGAAATATGAAAAAATGAATCTATTTACTTGTTCATAGTGTGCATAACACAGACTTTCTAGAGTAAGTCCGAGTTATTGAAACTTAATTCAATAATTAATAAAATTAAAATATGGTATAACGTATGGTAGCTACAAAAAATCGCCCAGTCAATTCTTGGATTTAATTAGGATAAGCTTTTATTTCTTATTAACAAACTCTTCAATTGAAGACAGGATAACGATAGAGCAATAACATTAAGAAAATTTGTGTAGACACATTCTGCATAATGTCAACCAGAGTTTAACCCAAAATTTAATTAAATCGTTCAAGTTATTCAGTTCAGTTTCTTCAAGACGTCAAAAATGCTAATTTAGTTTAACTAAATTCGATTTTATCTCGATCAGAATATTCAAATAATACTCCTTTTTCAGTTATTCTATTTTAAATAAAGATTTTTTTTTTTTTTTTTTTTTCATTTTTTACTACAATCTTTGCGAATGCTATTTCTTTTATTTTATAGTTTTAAATAGCAATAAATAGCTGTACTATTTTTATTTTATTTACAAAAAACTGGAAACTACATATTTAAAAACTATGTACTAGAAATATTAACCAAAAATTGGAATCCTAAATTTCATTTTATCATTACCATACTTAGTACCATATAGTGTAAACTATTTGTATAACAATAAACTATATTTTATTTAGTTCATGTATTAAATTAAAATTAAAAAATGACCGCTTTTATTGTTGTACTGTAGTGATAAATAAAAATATTTTATTTTTATTTTTAATTTTCTTTAATTTAACTAACAAAAAAGTTTTTGCAAGAAAATCTTTTATTTTATGTTTTTCATGAATTTATAAATTTTCTCATTTAAACAAAATAACATTTTTTTGTTTTATTTATTTTTGTTTTTTTATGTTTAAAATATATGTATATGTATGTCCCTCACCTAAGTGCAAGAAAACATGAACATATTCTAACGAAATATTACTTTACCATTTTTTTTTTCTAAAATAATATATTTACATTAAATATGTAAATTAATGTTTTCTTGGACCGATGGTATGCGCGATATCATTATGTTTAGCTTCCTAGCAAATCTTTATAAAAATTATAATTATATTATTTGTAATTAATTTTTAATCAGAACTGTATGTGGGCTTCAATTTAATTTTACAACTTTGTAATTTCAGGGGACATTACGAGAGATCGTGAAGATATAAATTGTGAGTTAATAAAATAAATTGAACTAATAATATTTCAATAATCTGGAATTTAATTTTATCTCTTACAGTAATCAATAGAAATCGACGAAATAATGCAATTACGGGTTCAACGCAACACATGAACTCAACGTCCGCAACGAAACAAGTAAATAAAGTAAAACCAGTTAATCGACAACCATCAGACAATGTTACCTCACCGTCTACTTATCCACGGTAAGGAAGCTTAACTCTGTAGTATTATATAAAAAAAATTTAACAATATAAATTTACAAAAACCAAACAGCAGACCAAACTACAGTAAATTATATACAAATGTGTTTTATATAAGAGTGTACCTTATGTATAAAAAAAAGTGTTTTCTTATTTTTATGGAAAATTTGGCTTCATTTATATTACATACATATGTATAAACTAATTGTTACAAATTTATGTTGATTTGTTTTGTTTTGATTTTTTGTTTTTAAGTGTTTATTCATAAATTTCATTTTTGTACAAAATTTCAACTTTTTCAAGACCGAATAGTTTTTAGCCTATGTAAGGATAGGGAACAGAATATAATACTAAATTTAAAACAAGTAAACGTAAAAAAAAAAACTTTGTTTTTCAGGTACAACGTTTTATTTATACATTAACAAGAGAATAAACTTTCTTTTTAAGATCTTGAAAATAATATATTTATTGATCAAGCTGAAAATATTAAACATTAAAGGAAAGCTACACTATTTTTACTTTAATATAGAAATTCATTTAATTTGTGCAATACGAAATGACATTTTAATAGTTGGCTGCCACCTTATACATAGTTCAACAATAATTGACTTCGGCCCTCCGGCACGTCAACATCTTATGAGCTTTAGTTGCCAGTTGACAAATATTTTTTATCAACATCACAATTTTCTGTTTCTGGTACCCCATTAGGCACTAAACCTTGAACTATGAACTCCCATTATTCTAGAATTTCATTTTTATATTTTCATTATTAATTTTTATTCTATAATTATTCATTTTTCATTATTCATTTTTATTCTAGAATTTCTAGCGAAATCAATAGTCTATTTGACACTGAATTTTGTACTCAACATCAAATAGAACTCCGTAAAAGAGAAATTTTTCGTTGAAATTAGATAGATTAAAATGTTCCATGGGATAGATTTGAGCACCAAACTTCAGCTCTCTAGGTGTGAAAGTTGGTAAAAAAAAACTCAAAGAAGGTGAAACAAACAAAAAAGGTTGTAAATAACGGCAACATTTTCGATTAAAATAAAACGCAATTATTATTTTATTTGACATTTAAAATACAGAGTTGGCAAATTACGTCTTATAATTAGGTCAAATAATTTAAATTTTTTAAAATAAAAATCAGTTTCCATTTTAATTTTAACCATTTTTTTGGTTAGTCTCTAGTGTATGATATTTATTTTTTATAAAACTAAAAGCCTAGTTTACATTTTTGTCGCCAGATTTCAACTAGGTCATCTTCAGAGTATCACTTTATTGGATATTAATAAAAATTGTTGTAATACAAATACACAAAAGTATTAAAGAACCAATCTTTGATTCGATCACTGAATTTTCCAAATAAACAAGATTTTATTGGTAAGAATTTCTGAAGTTTATTACCAAAAACTTCTTCAACACTTTGTTACTTATAAATAACACTTTATTTTACTGGTTCACTTATTATCAATTCACTTTATTATTAATTTCGCTGGTAAAATAAAAACTTATTATAGACAAATTTACTAATTATATTTATATATAGTATTAACTTCGTCCAAATATTTCGACTTGTTAGTCAACTTCCGTGGACTTCTATTAAAATCTTAATACAATTAAATAATAATCAAAAAAAGTTGTTTGTAGAATTATATAACACACACAAGACTTTAAGTATACATAAGTATAAAATAAGTAAATACATTTAATAAATTAAAATAAAGTTATTAGATCAAGTGATCACGTCAATGGTATGTACATAGGTACACTTAAAATCTCGTGTGTTATATAATTGTACGAACAACTTTTTATTTTTTTGATTACTATTTAATTTTATTAAGATTTTAATAGAAGTCCTTCTATATACGTGTTTTTCACAATCCTTCTTTCTCGACAAATCAATTTCATTCACCATTCTAAATAAATAATTCTCTCAGTTGGGGAAACATCTTCACAATAAATTAGAAATTGTCACATACTATATATATTAAAAATATCACCATTTCATTGAAATTCCTTTGGCTTTTTTATAATTCGCCAAAAAAAGAAATCGATTTAGATACGCGACAACATTTTTCTGTTTGTACGGGAAATCAAAAAATCTAAATTGCATAGAAATCAATAGTACTTTCCACGATACTTTGATTTACAGAAATTGTTTCCTATTTTAGTATGAACAGTTTTCGATGCGTTTGATCATAGAATTCGCCCCTCAGTAATGACATTTATTCCGTTTTCCAGTTGTCTATTTTAATTTTATTGTTTAAATTATAATTTATCTATTAATTATTTGTTTGGCCGCAAATAAAATTTCTCCTTGAATTTAAACAACGCTTTTGGAAATGTCATTTTTTAATTAGTAAAGCGAACTTTTCGCTTTAATAAATTTAATATATATTTTGACATGTGGTGCAGCTCACGTAACCAAAAATAAGAATTCGATTTAAATAAACCCAATTTTTTGGGTAAGTTTCTGTCCTAAGAACAAAGCTTTTTACAGTCATATTTCAAACAACCATAACACATAAGCCAAACATACAATATAATACAATAATCCAAAATAAATAAAAAATTTAGAAAAATAAATAAATTATTTTACTTATTTATAATCATAAAATACATAATTAATAAACAAAATTATTTTACATTGTATAGATTTTTTTTTTCTTTTTGTTTTTGCATCATGTTTTTTTTTATTTAATTTTCAGGCCTGCGGAACCCGAAGCAAGTCCTTACGCGGGCTACCAACTTGCTTACGAAGTAAAAAAACTCATGTATGCACTAATTCTCAAATATAATACCTCAAATATAATTCATAGACGTTTTAATTATTAATATTATTAATTTTTTTATCAAGTTTGTTGACTTTAATTATTATACTGTTTTTACTGTTGTGGTTGTTACAAAGGGGATTCAATATATTCTTAGTACCACATCGCGGTATGCAATTAAAGAATGACACGATTAGACGTTCGATAAAATACTCACATATACTCCATCATTCAAAAAAGTTATTTAAGTAGAAGCTATTGCATTGAAAAAGACCATCGAATACAAATTAATTACAAACAAATTTATAATTGCTGGGAAACATCAATTATGGAAGGACATTAACAACTTTACAAGACAATTTTCGATCAATTAGCAAAAAAATAAAAATATAATTTCATTACCAATTCATTACAGCACTGAAAAATAAATATACGTCGTTTTCGAACAAAAGAAACGAAATAAACAATAAACGATTAACTTAAAATTGAACATAATTAATTCTTTTTTGAAATCATTTTTGTGCAATTGATGTTGTAAAATTACCAAAGTAATACAGCTATTGCTATAATTGAATCGAAACTTTTGAAAATTACCAAAGTAGCACTTTTAGAAATGCGACTTTGGTCGTTTTCAAATTAATCGATTCGGTGCCTACTACGAATATATTGAAGTTCCCATTGTATTTTAAAGCTTTTTTTACATCAAATATTTGGCAATAAAACTTATACGAATGCTCTTCGTTTCTCAACAACCTGTACTATGATTATAACTAACTTATTTACTATATTGTTGTATATTTTTTAGGTGTAAGAAGACAATTTTTGCATGTTAATATTTTATTTCGTACGTATGCTATTATGCACAAACTTTGTTGTCTATTGTAATAACATCTATTATTAATTAATTATCCTGTTTAACATAACTTTTTTATTTATAGTATTTTTTTTGTAACTGAAATAAAAAATCTGCTAAAAATCATAAATTTACTAAAAATCATAAAACCGTTGTTAAAATTGTAAATGAGTGAAAATGATTTCAGGAAAATTATATTTTGAAATTGTATATGTACATAGTTCCTTTCCGATTAAAATATTTCGTAAAATTTTAGATTATTTAAAAATAATATATTAAAATTAAAATAATACAATTTCATTTCATCTAAAGTTTTATCATTAATTTCGGATAATTCAATTTTTCTGGAGATATTGATTGGTAAAACCATTTACCACGTGGACAAATTTACCTACATAAAAATAGGCCCACAAATTTTGCTCATCATGTGCCAAAAAATACCACTTTAATTACTAAAAATTAAACCCAGTTTGTATTGTACATCGTAAGACTACCTTTAAAACCATGTTCGTGAAATGGTTTCCATTAGCTATAAAATATGTCTTAAATTCAAAAAGGATAAGACAAATTCAGAATTATTAGACTTTATTGGCTTTAGTCTCTCTCTGTAAGATTAAATTCTTCATCATCACTCCACTTAATTTAAGATGCTTAAACATTAAAGAAAAGATGTCTGAAACATTAAATTGAAAAAATTTCAATATAAATAAATAGTAATTCTTTAGCATTTCTGACCATATTACTGAAGGTAAACTGTTAAGTATTTTAATCGGCTAAAAAAACTTTAATATAAAGATTAAACATTTTTAAGTAAATGCAAAAATAAAAAATTTCATTTAAACAAATTTTTATGTTTTGATCTTAGATTTTTTTTTTTTTTTGTGTATAATGCAAATTTAGATTGATTTTAATAATATGATAATAAAATGAAGGGTATAATATTTACAATTTATGCGGAAATAATGATCTATCCTGTTTAGAACGCTACTTAATTCTCCACTAGAAAATGTTCCAGATTCGATATTCATCTTTAAGATGAAAGAAACTATTTTGTCGACTTAATTAGAAATAATAATTTATAATTTATTGGACCAAAAAACATTACACACAATGCTAATAATAATAATCCTTAATAACCTATAAATTATCGTACTTACATTTCCTTAAAAAAAGGCAAATCCCAGATGGAGAAAATTCATTTATTATTCAAATCAATCTAAAATATTAAATCACAAAAAATAATCTTAGCACAATCTTTATTATAATGATTAGAATTTATAGTAGCGTAATTTAATCACAACTATATTTCATTTTAAGTTTAAATTAGTAAAAGTATAAATTACATTCATTTAAATTATTTCTTTATTCCTTTCTTCTATATGTTAAAATAACCCATTCAAATGTAAAGGCCAACTAGTCGAAATAGTGGCACAGGTGGACAAAATCAAAATGGTGTAGGTATGCCGGCCGGGATTGCTGATGATCAATCAAAAGATTTCGATTTTGAAAAAACCGAAATGAAATATGATTCAACGGGTATGTTTCATTGGAGCCCTGCTCGAAATTTAGAGGATTGTATATTAGTGAGTATATTGTAGTAACGAATAAAAAAGTGTGATTATAAACAATTTTATGTAAACTATAGGATCGGAATCAAGCCGCAATGACAGTACTAAATGGACATGTAGTTGTCTGTTTATTCGCTGATCCAGATTCACCGCTAATCGGTCTTAGGAATTTAGTTATGCCATTAAGAGCCTCAAACTTTCATTATCATGAATTAAAACATGTTGTTATTGTTGGTTCCGTAGATTATATAAGACGCGAATGGAAAATGTTACAAAATTTACCAAAAATATCAGTTCTGAACGTATGCATCATCCTCATTTAGAAAGAGTATGACTATTTACTACACATTTTTTAATTTTTATTTTAGGGGTCACCTTTAAGTAGAGCTGATTTAAGAGCAGTTAACGTTAATTTATGTGATATGTGTTGTATATTATCGGCAAAAGTTCCTAGTAATGATGATCCAACATTGGCCGATAAGGAAGCAATTTTAGCATCTTTAAATATAAAAGCTATGACATTCGACGATACAATAGGAGTCCTTAGTCAACGAAGTTCAGAATTCGATAATTTAAATACGGCTGGTAGTCCGATTGTATTACAACGGCGTGGATCAGTTTATGGAGCAAATGTTCCAATGATAACGGAATTAGTAAATGACAGTAATGTACAATTTTTGGATCAGGATGATGATGATGATCCTGATACAGAATTATATTTAACACAACCGTTTGCATGTGGTACAGCGTTTGCGGTTAGTGTGTTAGATTCTCTAATGTCAACGGTATGTATATATATATTAATGTAAACCTTATAAATCGTTACGATAAGTGTAATGTTATATTACTTTTTATTTAGACATACTTCAATCAAAATGCCTTAACTTTAATAAGATCACTTATAACTGGAGGTGCAACACCAGAATTAGAATTAATTTTAGCCGAAGGTGCTGGTTTACGGGGAGGTTACAGTACTGCAGAAAGTTTATCAAATCGTGATAGGTAAGCAGCTTCATGTAATATATTACCCCAACAAAACTAATTTTTATTTAACTGAACGCGGTTTTTCTTAGGTGCCGGGTGGGACAAATATCATTATATGATGGACCATTGGCGCAATTTGGGGAATGTGGGAAGTACGGTGATTTATTTGTAGCTGCATTAAAGTCATATGGAATGTTATGTATAGGTTTATATAGATTTCGAGATACAAGTTCTAGTTGTGACGCTAGTAGTAAAAGATACGTAATTACAAATCCACCCGATGATTTTTCATTACTGCCAACAGATCAGGTGAGTTACGAATTTTACTATAAATATGTTAATAATATTATACACAATTTACTTATTATCAATCGAATGAATATGTCAGAGACGGGAAAAAAGTAATAGTTTACTAAAGTATATTTTGTTAATTAGCATAAAGCTTGATCTAATCTGAAAGCCTTTTTTTTGAATTAAATAAGACAAGTAAAATAACCAATTCCTCTAATTGGCTTGATTAATTTATTAACAACACTTTAAAAAAGTCTAATTCCATCTGATTTTGACATTCAAATTATTTCTTTGAAGGTCGTGATTTTAGAGCAATATGACAACGAATATCGAAAGAATACTTTTAATCCAAATTTATGCACAGTGAGTCAAAAGAAAAAGTAAAAGAAATTCAACTCTAACATCTGAAGATTGTGCGAGACCCCAATTTTATTATCCAAAAGTGTGCGCAACTCATTTTTGAAAATTAATCACAAAACTATTATACATTCAGAAAAATACATGTTTTTTTTATTACACAGATTGTTTTTAATTTTTATTTTAATGATTTATTTTTTAAATTTATACCAAAACATTATTTTTTAGTTTATTTTATAAAAATATTAAATTTGTTTATTTGGTTTTTATTTATTTTATATTTTTACATCACATTTTATATCACACAATCACACTAACATTAATATGATTTGAAAAAAAGAGACTGAAACAAAGTTGAACAACTACAGATTTAATGATAAAAGAAATTACATTCGTTGGAAAACATCAGGGCACGGAGGATTCTCAAAATTATCATATTCGACTTGTAAACTCTCTTAATGTTCTGTGAAAATTATAATTACATTTATTCACGCTTGCCTTTTTTGTTAATTTTTTGATCTATGTCAAAAGTTGAATAAATCCAAAAATAATATTGATATGAATATTAATCTATTTAATCCCTAATATTTATAATTTATAATATTATTCAAATATCAGTCAAATTTCCGTAAATGTAAAAAGTTACGCTAAATAAATAGATTTGTTTTCTTTAAATTAAGAATAAATATAAAATATTAGGTTAAAAATAAAGTTAACTCGAAACTTTACGGAGATGGAGTAGTGGTATTGGACCTCAAATTGTGTTCCAGTCAATTTCAATTTTCAAATATCATTTATTTATGACTTGTTTTAGAAAAAAGAAATATTTTCAACTTGCAATTTACCTTTTCGGTATGTTCATGAACCAGGAGGGTTTTTTAATAAGGATCTTCTTTGGTTTAACGTCAAAAAAATTTAAAAATTTTATGAAATAATTTCAATAGGTAATAGTTTGTTTCTTTCTTACAATATTTTTTTATTTTTGTTACGTAAATTTACTAGTTCAGGCTTTCGCCTTTTGCTAACACTTGATATCCTCAATAGAAGGCGAACGCCTGAAACTAGTATATTATGTATATTCTCTTTTAATTTTAGTAAACCAAAAAGTTCTCCAAAATAATTCAAATGTATTAGAAATCAAAAAAAAAATATTTTCAAATCTAGATAAATGCAAATTTATCTGCACAGCACTTGTGAGATCAATCGCAAGTCGTTCAGGATAAAGGTTCAAACAGAACAATTTTTTCCCGTTCCACTCGGTTTTCTTATCGCAAAGTAAGCTTTCAATTTTACTTTTAATAAAATGAATAGAAATGTTAAATATTGGAGTAGACGAAATGACCGAGGCGAAACAGATAAAAACGAACAGAAGGTAACGAGAATATCTTAAACGTTTCGACTAAGAGATGTCTGCCTTAATGTTTTAGGTCATCATCTCATCATTTTTCTAAACAAATACAATAAATAAATAAATAACAAAACAAAACAAAAATCTTCTAGCAGCTCTAATAGAATCATCCTAAATGAACACGAATAAAACTTGTTACTAATTGGGAGACCTTTCTAAAATTAAATATAATCTGAACAAATCATAATTATTTACTTAGCAATCAGTAAATAGTTGCTACATTTTTGCTTTAGTTATCTAAAAAGATTAACTGACCAAATTGGATTACTGGAATTCAGCACTTGTAAGTATTGTGAGACACATAGTCTTCAAGCATTTAAATTTTCTTTCAAATTCATAAAATGGTTCAGCTCTTATTTAACACACCGCACTCAATATGTGTCAATTTTAAATAAGAAATCCAAAGAGGTACCTCGGATGTTCTTCAATGAACACACATTGGAACCCTGCATATTTCTTATTTTCATTGCCTGAGTTACAGAGGATATGAAAAATTGTAACTAAAATTTTCTAAGCCATCAGAGGAAGCTGCGGTACTGACCGGTTACAAGAAGATTTTAATGGTCTTAGAGAGTGGAGTGACTACAACTCATTACATTTAAATATGGAAAAGTACAAGATTGTCGTTTCACAGGAAAAAAAAAATCTTTAATCAATACATAGAAAAATAATAATAACGAACTACAGCGTATTTGTGAAACTATCGATCTCGGGCCAGACTCATCAAAAACATAACATAATAGGCATATACGAGCCAAAGCGAGCTCATTGTTTGGGTTTATCATACATTATTGATGCTGCATATCGCCTATGGAAGATCCCAATTAGAATATACGGCAACAATCTGTGCGCATTGAAGGAAAGCACTGCACAATTTGCAACCCATTCAATTTTATAAAACATCTATTTATAACTCATCGCTATACATTACGGTAATCACTGCGCTGTACTGAATTGAAAACAACAACTAACTGATAATTAAAAATTTAGTATTAAAATGAAAATACACTCGGAAGCAAACAAATAAGATGTTACTCCAATAAGCATAAAAAACTCCTTAATTTTTTTCAAACCATCTCCACCTCCGGCTGGCACATTTTATTCGTAGCAAAATTTCAGTATAATACAATGTACAGCAAGAGGTTCACATAACATTTAAATTAAAAAATTTTATTTAACAAAAATAAAGTAAAAATACATGTTCCGGCATCCCTCACATTGCGTATGTAGAATAAGCAAAAGAAAGGAAAAACGCACAATTGAAATAAAATCGCGCAGCTTGACTTCGAAAACAGGTAAAATGTCTGCTTAATTTTGAAAAGTTTTGAAAGGCAAGTTTATGAAAGGTGAAAGTTACACCCTAAAACCATGCTAATCAAACGTAACATCAAAAATAAACCTACCTACTAGGTACTAGGTAACATTGAAATATATTTGAAGAATATGTATATTTTCCTGAAACAAGCCGGACAAAACTGTGCCACCGTAAATGAAATGAGGAAAAAGTTAAGAGATAAACATCAAGTTTTTGAACTTAGCATCGTTAAATCCTAATAATTTTTACAAACATTAAGGCCTGTCACTTCCTTCTTTACTAATATTAAATGGTTACCCACTACTAGTAAAAGTTATTTTTAAAACTAACCCAAGACAGTATAATAAGGAATTAGTGAGAACTCGAAGATAGTCAAAGAAGATCATTCTACATTAGAAATGTTATGTTCATACTTCAAAGTTTTGGTTTAAAAGGCATGACTGACTGGCAATAACTACAATTATTTTTATAAAAAAATAAAAACTTTTTAACAAGGCCAAAAGCTTTAGGTGGAGCGCAAAATTATAATTATTAATTCAACGAACAATTTACAATTTGAAGTCCTCAACATCTAGGTAAATTTCGAATAAAATGAATTGGTTACCACAATAACTTGGTAGAATTTTCTACTAGAAAAATTGTTTGGCAGAATCTTAAGCAGAATAATTGTGGTTGTGTAATGATTGTATATCTAAATAAAATGCAGATTCTTCTCAATTTCTGAAATTCGCTAGAACTTTAAATAACTAAAAAAATAATAATTAAATTTTCATAATTTTTCCAGGTATTCGTATTAATGCAATTTGATCCAGGTCTTGAATATAAACCAGCATCAGCCCGAGGATCATCTAGCGGACGGAATACAAATACACAAGGTTCCGGTGTTGGAGGTGGTGGATCGAATAAAGATGATAATTCCTGACTGTTACTGTGTAGCGCCTTAACTGATGGTCCCTATTCTTATATATGAACGACAGAGAATTTATTTCCATACAATTTAATAAAATATATTCGTAAATTTATTTGTAAAATGTTTAAAATTATTTATCATAATTTTTTAACAATTTTTTTTACAAATTATTATAATTACGAAAGTAATAAACCAACTTCAGTTTAATTAATGTTGTAAGCTATAAAAAAAAAACAATGTAATTTTTATTTTAATATTTTCATTATATTTTATTTATACAAGTTAAATATTATAATCAATTAATTATTTATTATGTTTTACAATATATTTAAACATTATATACAAATAAATAAAAAAAATATATATTATTAAATTGTATTGTGAAATGGCTTTAATAGCATCTACTTTTTTAAATTAATATTAATTTTATAATTTGTTTGAATTTATTTTCTCATTATTATATTAATTTTTGTATTCAGAGTAAACATTCAACAGCGACAAAAAAACTAAAATTATTATGTTTTTATTTGTTAAAACGTGGTTACCAAAGCGGTTAGACAGCCAATAAATCGGAATTAACGCAAAATGGTCGCTATTAATAATGGACAAACGAAATACAATATAATAATTTTGGATTAGCATTTGATGTTTAATTATTTATTAATTTTAGTTTGAAGATGAAAATTTGAAAATTTTTTTGATGGTTGCATTGTTTTTTTAGTATGTTTAGTTTTTATTTACCTACATACAAAAAAAAAATACGTTTTGGTAAATTTGATTTATGTATATATTTAAATATTTTTATTTTATGTGAATGTTGTTTATATACTGATTGTTTCTATATATAAATTTGATAAATGTATTAGTGATGGTAATTTAAAAAATGAACGCTGGGCAGTTCTTTTAGCGACTATTACATCTGGTGGCAATCAGCGGTTATTTAATTTAGAAAAAATGTATACCAAGAACTAGGGCTTTCGAAAAATCTCTTTGGGAATAAACCTCCCGTACACAAGAAAAATGTTTTCTTTTTTTGTACATAAGTGAACGAACAAGCAAAAGACTCTGGCTTAATAATTAATAATCCTCATGTTAAGATTATCCTGACTATTGATGTTCATTTCGCAAACCAAATTTTGTTTTCAAATTTACATAGATCTGTTATTTTTTAAAAAAGTTTTTGGTTGGTACAGCCACTAAAAAAATTTTCAATGTAGTTTTTTGATTTTGTTATTGAAAATTAAATTTTTATTATTTTATTAGTTATTAGATGTATTTTTATTTATTTTATGATAATAAAGACAATATATTTTACTATTAAATTAGTTCATTATATGAAGAAAGTGAAAAAAATATTAAAATTTTATTATTGCCATTTCATTGCTGTGTTGTTTATTATATAATATTTCCCACACCATTCCTTTATTAAAATTAAATTAATTGAATTTTATTAATATAATATAAATATATATTTATTAAATGTAATTATTATTTAGGTTTTTATTGTTAATTTTTCAAAATTTTATTATTTTCGCTTTAGAAAACCAAACAAAAAATTATTCACAATTGTTAACAAAACAGCAAACAATTCAATTAGAAATACAAATATTTAATTTTTTATTGTTAAATATTTATATTTTAGTTATATCTATAGATATTATAATTATTGTTCAGTAGAATGATATATTTTTCTTTAATTTTTTTATATTAGTTTTGTGTTTTATTTATTTTTAATAAATTATAATTTAAACTACAAAATAATAGAATAATAAATACTTTTAATTATAATGCTTATTTTATTTTATTTAAGTAAAATATACTTTCATTTGTTCTCTCATCTCATCTTTTTTGTTGCTTGGTTTACTTGTTTGTTTTTTTTTTTTTTTTTTTTTTTGGTTATTTAATTATTTGTTATATTTTTTTTTATCTTATGTTATACAAGGTATTTATTTTATCAATAAAATTTAAAATTAATTTTCGGTGTGTGATAGGGAACCAAAAGTAAGGCTTGCTACACGTAATTTAAATTATATACAAAAAACAAACAAATAATTAAAACTACTGATTAATTATACTAAAAAAAATAAAACAAAACAAAAGATAATTAAACGTGAATAAGAATAATTAAATGTGCTGTGTAAAAAATTATAATTATAACAAAAATAAACAACTAAAATAATTGAATATCAAAACAGTTTATTATTTTTTTTTGTAAATAATTAAATATGCAAAATAACAATCATAACAAAAAGAAATAAAATAAATTATTGTATATCAAATTAAAAAAACGGTTGTTAAAAAATATTAATACGAAATATTATATAATTTTAAATAAAATATTTAAATATAAATATTTCTTTGTACTAAAAAAATATAAATATTTTCGTTCGTAACAAAAATGAACTAAATTATTTTATTGTTAAATATTTAATTAATTATAAAACTAAAACCAAAAAAAAAAATTCTAAATGTTATTAAATTGTTGTAAAATAATTATTTATATATATCGAGTAGGAATCTCTTGTTACAAATTAATTTTGATGATTTAATTATGTTTTTACTACTAAACATTTTTTATTATTAATATTAATTATTATATTATAATACACTTAAACTAATCGAATCTAACAAAATTTTATAATTTTATTTATATTTATATAACAAAAATTTTTTATTTTTATAGAATAAATAAAATCAATCATCTCAAATCTATCAACGTAACGTTCTTCGCAACTTATTTAATTTGTTTAACACTAAAAATACTATTTTAGTTTTAATTTTGAATATAATGCCACCGTCGGAAAAGTATATGATAAAATAAAAGTCCTCTATCTTTAAACGTTCAAAATTTTAAATTATTGTTTTCCTAAACGGAAATTTACACATAATTCATAATTAGCCACAAAATTATCTCTTATAAAAACATTTTAGTGAAATCCTTGTCGAATACTGAAGATTACTGGTTCTAAACTATTGTTTTAGCTTTATCAGGTCAGCCATATACGCGTAGAGCTTGGTTATGAAGGCATCTGAAAATAATTCGTGTAAAAGGTTTGTACTACTAATTTTGTGTAAATCGCAAATTGCTGTGATTACATTTCCTTGTATTTCGAGTCGGACCCAAAGTTGGATTTTGAATTGTTGGTTTTAACAAAATGTCAGTTAAGATTTTCTAACCATCATAATAATTAAATATTCCCGCATTCCTTCTTTAAGAAGAATTATTATTGTTAAGTAGGCTTTCACACTAGCAATTAGGACTAATATTAGAGCTGCGAATATGTATTTCGCTAAAAATTGCGAAATATTTTGCAAAACGTTTCAAAATAATATAATATAAAAATAATGAACAACGATCTAATAATTGACTAGTTGTGTAGTAAGGTAAGTTAATACAGTCATTTAACGTACGCTTGAAATATGCTTGAAACTGTGGAAAAACGATATAAAAGTGCATTTAAAAATGGCGTTTATTCAGTTGAAATTCAATATTGCACGATGCCGAAAACAAAAATTCAAACTTAATTTGGTGGCCAAATAAACAATTTTAATTTCCAATTATTTTAACTTTTATTTTAATTTTACTTAGTTAACAACAGAATTTTGTGATAAAAATTAAATTTAAAATAGATAATTTATATTTTCTAAATAAAAACAATAAAAAATAACAAAAAAATATACATTACAGTTTTATTTTAATTAAATTAAAAAGGAACACGATATTTTAATTTATAAATAAATTAATTAATTTGTATCTAAAAATTAAAATTAAATGGCTAAGAGTAAATTAAATTAAAATCGCCGCATATTGCATATACATAATAAGATTAGTTCTAAAATTAAACAAAACATTATATAAATTAGGCACATATTGTAAAAAAAGAATTAATTTAGATTTATTATTATAATAAAATAAAAATTAAAAAAATACAAAAAAAAACACAAATCCGTATTCGAGCTTTTTTCGCTAGAAAATTAAAATTAGAAAAAAAGAATGATATTATAAATGTTATATAAATATAATAATATAATTATTATATATAAAATAAATAGAACAAACAACAATTATCGAAAGTAATATTAAATAATATTAAATCACTATATCAATAAGCCGAAATTTTTTATTTATAATTTAATTTTTTAATTACTTAGAATGACTGAAATAAATAAAATAAAAATTATTTAAATTTCAATAGATTATATAAATTAATAGATTTTTCTAGTAATATTAAATTTATAAATAAAATAAACAAAAAAAATTCTCGAAACCCTGCCATATGCAATGAAAATTATTAATTAAATTTAAAAAAAAAATTATAAATCGGACAATTATTATTTTTTTTTAATACGTTTTAATTAATTATTATTATTTTAATCACATAAACAAGAAATAGGAATTAATTTATTTTAAAAGAATTATTTTTATTTGTATAAAATAAATAAATCAAAGTTTGTACTTTTTAACAGTAACTACATAATAACAGATAAAGCAAAACAAAATAAAAACTAAGTGAATATTTATATAAATTAAAATTAAAAAAAGTTTTTATTTATTATATTAATTGTAATTCTGTGTAAATAATTGTTAATAAATATTTAGTTATATATTAAAATAAAATTTCATAGAAAATTTAATCTTAAATAATTAACAAAAACTAAATAAAAAAAAAAAAACAAAAAACAAACGATGAACTATATTATAATATAATTACAATTATAAATAAAATAAGAAATGAGAATTATTTTTATTTTAAAATATATAATAATTGTTAATTTTGCTATTCTGACGATTTTAATTTAATTATTCATTTAATAATTTTTATTTATTCTAAAATGTTTTGTAACAAAAGACAATTGCACAAATTTATTGTTAACTAATTGGATATAACTATTATATATGATTGGTATCTATGTATCTATAAGAAAGTCCAAGCCCAAGTTATATATTATAATAAACACGCTTGTTTTAGTTTTTATTTATACATATTAAAATATTTATAAAGTCTGGCTTCTCTTAGCTCTCGGAGGGGCTAATAGCGTTGAAATTTTTCTGTTATTTTATAATATAGAAATAGTATAAATAACAGTAATTCACATCTATCGATCACAATCTTTATCTCTGAATCGAAGCATAAAAATATTCATTACGAAATTTTAGGGGTTTGGACGAGATCATTATTATAATTTTATTTTTAATTCGGCTTAACCATTTACAAGAAAATCAAACTTCCAAATACCAAATTAAAAACTAATACCAAATACCATCAAACAGATATTCTAAATTTACAATAAAATCACAGAATAGCACAAAACCGAAACTAAGCAAAAAGCTACATAATAATAAAAATTGAGATTTTTAAAACTTTTTTAAAATAAAATTTAATTGATTCCAATGGTTTTTGTTCATTTCACGCCATCGATAAATTAAAATATTTAACGTAAAAACAAAACAATTCACTAACTAACAACAACAAAATTCAGGGAAATGTATTTCCTTAAAATTAACAAAAATAAAATCTCAATAATCTAAACCAAATAAAACGTATTAATTTATTATTATTATTTTATATTCAAAATAAAAGTATATCGATACCTTAAGCACATAAGTGCTACGTTTCTCATTTTGAATATTCAGAAGAATGTCTCTAAACTCGAAAATACAGTGAAATCCTGATACAACAAATAGCCAATGGAACACAAAAAAGTTGTTTATAAACGGAGGTATATATAGACATTTCAAAAAGTTTGTAATAACCGAATGTTTTTTATAAACGGAGTTTTTATAGCCGGATTTCACTGTATTTGGTATTTTCATTCAGTGTCCACCCAACCAGCTTAAGCTTAAATTTATATTTACCACAAATTGTAAAAATAGTCAAAGCACTTTTGTGTTTCAAGGTATAGATATAAACAAATCCAATAATTAGGTTTAAAAACTAAAATGTTCACATTTTTTTAATGTTTTTTATAAATTAAATTTCATTATTTAATTGAAAACAAAATTAAATTAATTTTTTTTTATATATATTAAAATTTATGTTTAGTATTTGTTGGTGTTTTCTTTTTTAGTTTTATTATAAGTTTTCTGTTTAGAAAATAATTATTATTATGAAGCAAAAATAAAAAGCAAATCAAAAAAAAATCCTAAAACATGTTAATTTTATTATTTCATTTATTATTCCTATATAGTTTCTTTAATTTTATTCGTTGATTTAATTTTAATCGAACGCTCTTAAAAAGATTACTGTTATTAGTTTTCCACGGTAGTATCTATCGGCTTGTTGAAACTAAATAGCTCTCATGTTGCAAGCTCATTTTGACACTGCTTGCCATTCGTTGAAATTCTGGCTAAATAGTTTTAAAATATTTGTACCTAAATGTAGTTATTGCAGAGAGAGAGAGTGAATTTATAGAAAATGGTTGGAAGAGAAGTTTCTTACGCACTGTAACAAAAAATAATTGAACACGGTTTTTGTAATAAAACCTATGCAACTTCCAATTGCCGAGCAATTCTTAAATAAAAAAACAGTTTTCAAAAGGATATGTCTTCTCTCCTATCATCAATGTATTTTTATTTATTATGTATATTAATGCTGCGTGCATGACATTAGCCGAAACATAGCATAAAATTCATTTCCAAATTCTCTACCAACCATATGTATTTCATACTTTAGTTGAAAAAATTTAAACTTTAAGGAATTTAACTACTGTGGTATTTTTCCAATGTTGTAAACACTGCATCAATGGTTGACGTATTTTTCACTATGGTGTTTTTTGTAAGCGCCGATATTGTGGTTGAAAACTGTTGAATCTCGACTTTATTAGCCTTTTAGTATTTACATTTTCGTTCGGACAGTCAATCAGTACAAAACCCGGTTTTATTTAACTATCCTGGCACCACTCCTGGCAAACAAATCAAATTAGATTCAAGTGCTTTCCGTCTTTATAATGACTTTAAACCACGCTTCACTTTACCAAAAGCGTCACACTTTCTACGCCACCTTCGTCACCGATTATCACATTAATTTAGAACTTGATTAGTTTTTCGGTATATTTTTGACAAATATTTTTTTTTTTTTTTTTTTTTTTTTTTTAAATTTGTTGGTATACATACCAAGTACAATGGGGAAAAAACACTTTAACATTGCTTTCTTTAGATTTTGGAACAAAATGAAGATCTGAATACTTTGCGAATGTTTCCGTTATATTTTCGCGGTTCTTCTAAGAAATGAAATGTATTATTCATGAGATTCGCCAGGGCTTTAATTTGAGGGCAACATTTTTAAGTATACAAATAAATTCAGCAAGAAACTGATAACAATTGAAAATGAATTTTTCAACCACGGATCATAAAGATTTGATATGATAGAAGTCGGAAAAAAAAGAAGAAAAGAATGAAGATAACCACAAGGTTTTTTAACTTTGCTCTATATTTAGATTACCTTGGCAATATCTAGCCGATGATATCTTCCAGGTATTAATTAGTGTGATGTTCATGACTAATCTAGATCGTCCTATGCAGTGGCTCCCAACATCAATTTTCTGAACTTCCGGCATTGATTTAATCGATTTAGCTCTGTTACATTAGTGAAATAGATTAAGTTTTAGTTTTGTTTTTTGGTTTCCCAAGCCAAAAGGCCATTTCTAGTGGTACGTATTAAAACCAAAAATCGGGCTCGATTTACGTACACCTACAAAATAAAATCGATTTAGCTAAATCTTTTCTGGATTTATTCCAAGCCTGTTAGCTATTCGATAGTTATTTTGTTGTCTGAGTACTTCTTCGTTGGGGTCACCTATGTACACGTTTAAACGTGAAACAAACAAGCAGCAAATTTAAATAACTAGATGTTAGTTTGATTATGCTATGATGAAAAACCACAATTTGAGTAAAAATATAAAAAAAAGACTAATTTTAATCAAAAACTTTTCAAAACAAGTAAATGTTTTTTTTTGGATTTTTCGTAAGATTTTATAAAAAGTGATGAAGCTAGAGTTTTATGTGGAAGTAGCTTATCATTAGGTTTAAAGTTGAAGAAAGTTCCATTTTCAATAATTAATTTATTTTATCCAAAATCTTACCAAATGCGACAACCAACTGAATCTATCGCCCTTGAATTTTCCACATTTATTTTGTGCTTCATTATAAATAAATTAATTTTGAAACTTCCGGTTGCACTTCGAGTCTGAATTAAAATGTATCCTCAGTGCACACATTCGAATTCCAAACAAAGTGTTTAAGTGTTAATTAGATTTATAGTTTTACCAATCCATGTGAAAATTTATAGCTTATGTTTCGAAAGTAAGTTACATGATTTTATTATTATTTAAATTTAATACATTTTAGTTGAAATTAACTTTTAAAAACATTTATAAACAATATTTTTTAAAAAAAAAACTTAAATGTGTTCATCCCTAGCTAGGTCTAGTAATAGTCTAAATTAAGTAAATGTTTTCTCTATTTTATTTTTGTTTAATTTATTAACTATTATTAATCTCCATTTAATTTAAAACTAAATAATTGTGTAATTAAAGTCTTAGTCGTAAAATATGTATATTAATTATTGTAATAATTACAAAAAAATATTGGATTTTATTTAAAATGAAAATTTTTTACAAAAATCTAAATCTAGAAAAATTAAATAAAAAAACAAAAAGTTTACGCTTATCTGCCGCCTCAAAAATCTTCAAACGGATTTTATTTATTTACTAGAAAAATATTTAATAAAAATTAAAAATTAATTCATATGAATCATAAAAATATAAATAGTTACGAGTATATAATTTTGTTTTTTTAAGAAATTCATCATCAAGTTTTTCATAATTTTAAATATATTATTAGCATAAATCATTAATAAGAAATTTTATAGTAGTATTTAATTAAATCATATATTTATATTTAATACGTTTAGATAACATTAAAATCCACAAAATTAAAATAAAATAATTTTTATTATATAAATAAAATAAATTATATTTTATGTTAGTTTTTTTATAAGAAAAATAAAACCAAAGATAACATAAAAAAAAAATAAAAATGAATCTTATTTTTAATATAATTAATTAAACTTAAGTAGAAATTTAATATTACAACATATACATTTTTAAAATTATAATTAATAAATAAAACAAATAAAAACTTTTTTTTTTAATTTATTTATATATAAAAGAAACAATGAAATAAATAAATTGTTGTTGAAAATGTTAATAAAAAAGAAATAATTGTTAATAAATTAAAAACTAAAAATAAAAATATTAAAAAAAATAAATACTGTTTTATTGTTAGTTACTGATTGTTATAAATTATTTATCTTACAATATTAATGGTACGTCAATGTTGTTAATTGTTACTATTTTTTTAAATACTTAATGTTATGTTGTAAATTAATGAGTTGCGAACGTTGTAAATGTTAACGATATAGTACTATATTCAGCGAGAGTTAGATGTTTAATATAAATGTTTGTTTATGTTTTATGATAGTAGTGCCATCACGACACGTTGGTTAGTATAGAGAGGATACTCTATTTGACAGCCGACATTAGGAAAACCTGAGCGGAAGCCCTTATTCGTTTCTTTCTCTATTTTGCCATTTAGAGATTCAATCTAGGGTGTTACTTGTTGTTATACTTATACTTACATTTGTTGTCTGCTTATATAGAGATGACAGAGCTGCTTAACTCCTTCTTGCTTCTATAAAGCTGCACGAATATTATATATGTTATATATAAAATATATATATTGTATATATATATATATATATATATATATTTATATATATATATATATATATATATATATATATATATATATATATATATATATATATATATATATATATATTTAAATATATATAAATATAGACATTTAAAATTTCATTCAACTGCGTGAAGTTAGGTAAAATTTTATTTTTTTGTTTACTAGCGACACGTGGGTATAATAGTAAAACTTTCAATCGCGATCTTAGCTGTTGGAAAACGCAACGAAGAATCAACACAAGAAGTTACAATCAGCTATAACTCAAATATATAAATGGACAAAAAGATGGAGAATAAAAGTAAATTAAGCTAAATCAGTTCACATCAACTTTACAAACAAACGATTCGAACATATTCCGATTACCATAAATCGGGAAATAATACCGCATGCGAACACAGCTAAGTATATCGGCATTACCCTGGATGCTAAACTACGATGGAAAGCACGCGTCAAGAAGAAAAGTGAAGAATTAAGACTTAAATACAGAAAAATGTATTGGCTGATGGGAAGGAACTCTTCTTTATCAACATACAACAAGCTTCTACTTTATAAGCAAATATTGAAACCTATTTGGACTTATGGTATTAAGCTTTGAGGTTGTACCAAACAGAGCAACGTAAATATCATCCAAAGATTTCAGAATATGGTTTTAAGGAACATCGTTGATGTACCTTGGTATGTCAGGAATTATGACCTTCATAGGGACCTTAAAATGAACCTCATCTTAAATGAAATCCAGGAAAAAGCACGGAAACACGAAGAAAGGCTCCACCAACATGTGCAACGAAAAAAAAAAAACTTTCACTAGAAATTTCCCATGTGCTCCCGATTAGTTGCTATCCGGAGCTAATAAAAAAACGCGGCTTATATTGTGTAATATTGGAAATGCCTTATCTATTTGTATCTTATTATACTATATATATTTATTTTTGTGAGGTGGGATTATACAACAAGAGTCAGAATAACTTTAATTTTGGCTGAAATGGTAAAAAAAAAGTCGATAGGAAAAGTTTTGAAAAATTACGGGTAAAAATATTTCCTACTGAAGTATTGTTGATGTACTATGTTGTGGTATACTATAAAGTACATTCAGTATGTTCCACAAGAAAGTATCTCAAAGCAAACAACCATAAAACACAATAAATAAACTAAACCAAAATATTACAAATCAAATTAAATTTTTTTTATTACAAGATGTGGTTATTTTACAATTTAATCAAAGAAAAATAAAATATTCAAGAATTTGTAACAAACGAGATATGTACACTACATTTGAAAAGTAATACTAAGTTGCAATCATTAAAAAAATAAAAGACGCGTCCTTTAAATATTTATTTTAACAACATTTATTTATTTACAAATTTCTTTTACCGCGAAATCCATAAATAAGTGATTATATAAAATAACCCGTGATGAATAATTCCCAATATAGTTGGCGAGTTTTATAAAAATTGTTGTTACATTTGTTACAAGATTAAGATGGGCTAATTGCCCCTATATTACCCAAATGATTGATCTGCCAGTATTTGTTTTCATTCTGTACATGCTTTCTGATCCCAGCTCCTTGTGTCCGACATTTTTTTAACCTTCCTTGTGCTCACAAAGATCATTGAAGCCGCTAGGCTACATTTCTAAATTATATTCTCTTCTGTAAATCATACAAGTAGTATATAATTAGATCTGAGGCGCTTTTAGAAACAACTCCTGGGACGTGCAAGTCTGATGAACAGGGATATAACAGTTTATAAGTAAATTCCAAAATGTCGAGAAAAATTGATCTTGCATGTACTAATAGATGGGCTATGTGTATGTAGTACACTTATTATAGTACTCGTACATACACAATTTTATTAATCAAGAAATTATTGCTTAAAATTTGATTTTTAAACAAGAATTACAATACAATCGCAAAAAAAACACGAATTTTACAAAAGAATTGATTAACTTGAATTAATTCAATCTGAGGGTTGCTGAAAACAATATAGTTATAGCTGGTTTACCAAAATTGGACCAAAAAGATCTTCCAGTTACTGTCGGAAAAATACTTCTAACAATGACGCCAAGATTAGTTCTTCGGATATTATTGGAATTCAAAATTTGTCCAGCATCAAAATGTGCAATGCTACACAGCTCATGGTAGTATTGTTCGAATTAAAAACTGTAGAACCATAATCAGATATCCTCAAAACGAGGTTTCATTAAATGGTATTAGTGAAATTTGACATCCGCGATGGAAATGGTGTTATAAAATGATTTACTTCGGTCTAAAAAGACCAAAGTATTGAAATCCTGTCAAAAATGATCCAAAATTTGGTTGCTCCAAAACCACTTTTCTCGACGTTTTGAGAGCCCCTGAGCCTAAAAAAGCAAAAAAAAAATGTCCGTCCGTCTGTCTGTCTGGATGCCTGGATGTCTGGATATTTGGATGTCTGTATGTCTGTACCCATGGTATCTCGAGAACGGCTTATTCGATTTAGAATTTTTTTCGCCAATCTGTTTCTATGGTCAAGGCCGAGATTTGAAAAGTTTTTGGAACCTGTGCGTCAAGAGGGTCCTCATGTAGGGCCATACGAATTGACCCAAAATACCTGGTTATAGAAATATTTACTAGTTTTTTATATATAGTATGCTGATTTGAATATTAAGTTGGGTATTGAGTTTGAGGTTGAGTTGAGTGTTAAGTCAGGGGTCAATTTGCGGGTTGAGTTGAAGTTGAGTTGGGCTTAAGTTGGGGTTGGATTAAGATATAGTGAGCAGTTGGCTAATTTTTATATATGCTGGTTTGGGGATTGAATTGGAAGAGAGTTTGCGTTTGGGTAGAGGGTTGAGACGATGGAGGCCGTTTGCGGGTTAAATTGGGGTTGAGTTGGGGTTGGATTAGTGTTGAGTAGGGATTGGATTACAGTTTAGTGAGCAGTTGAGCAATATATATAAGTGAGCGTTTCTATGTATGTACAACATATGTGTATGATTTTTAGATTAAATTCTGGAATGTGGCCAAGTATGAGGGAACTTGCCTATTTCTCAACCAATTGTGCATTGGAAATGGGATTCTATAATGATTTTTGGAAATTCGGCTTCTGCATTGGAAATGTGATTCTAAAATGATTTTTGGAAGAAGTTCTGGAATATGACCAAGTATGATAGAATTTGCCTATTTCTCAACAAATTATGATGAAATTTGACATGTGGGTTGGAAATTGAATTTTAAAATGATTTTTGAATTGAATTAATGAAGACCGAAGTTCTGATTACCTTATGAGGTTTCAGCTCTTTATATTTTTGGATTAAGTTCTGAAATATAGCCAAGAATGATAGAACTTGCCTATTTCTCAACCGATTATGATGAAATTCGATATGTGCGTTTTGGAAATGGGATTCTAAAATGGTTTTTAGATAAGGATCTGGAATATGGCCAATTAGGATGGAACTTGGCTATTTCTTAACCGGTTTTAGTGAAATTTGACATCCGCGATGGAAATTGAATTCTAAAATGATTTTTGGATATAGTTCTGAAATATGGCCAAGCAGGATGGAACTTGGCTATTACTTAAGTGATTATGATGAAATTGGACATATGCGTTGTAAATGGGATTCTATAATGATTTTTGGATAAAGTTCTGGAATATGGCCAAGTAGTAAATGATTAGTTAATTTTGGTGAAATTTGACATGTGTGCTGGAAATGGGATTATAAAATAATTTTTGAATAAAGTTCTGGAATATGGCCAAGTATGAAAACTACTGGTCTGGAATATGGCCAAGTATGAAGGAAGAAAACTACTTGGACGGATTGTCGATGGGAAGCCCTATGTCGGGCACATTGGCAAATATACCATATGTATATCTTAACCACATAGAGTGTTCACAATTTTAAATAATCAGAACAAACTTCGCAATAACATCATTTATTGGTATAGATATGTCGATGAAATTTTGATATTATTCAAAGGAACACATAGCCAAACAATTTGCATAGAAATAGGTAAAACGATTAATTTTCTAGATTTGACCATAAGAAATATAGAACAAAATCATAATTTTAAAATATATCGCAAACCGACATAAACAAACTATACCATACACATTACATCGAATTACCGAATACAATATAAAATATCCACATAGGTTTTGCACTCCAAATTGAACCGTTTACAAATCAGGTTCACCAATTTACAATTCAAATTCATCTTTATTCAAAACATATTCATCCTTTTCCAAATTAAATTCATCTTTATTCAAATACAATTTATCCTTTTCCAAAGCAAATTCGCCTTTATCCAAATCAAATTCAGCTTTATCCAAAACAAATTCATTATTTTCCAAATCAAATTCATCATTTATGAAAATATCACATTAAAATTAAAAACATCGGATTGAAGTCCTTTGACTCTGTGATAATTCTTATTTAGACTTTTTGAGATTCTTTGTGACCAATATTTTTGAGATTATTTCGAAATTCAGTGACGAACCAGTAAAAACTTAATTGTTTGTACTGGTAAGCAGGAGAGAACCTCAACTTGCCTGGCACTCTAAATATCTAATTCCTAATAAAAATTCTACATTTCAAAAATGTTGTAAAAATTCTCTAAATATCAGCATTCTTAAATTTGACGAATTTCTAAGTTTATACTAACTTTAAATATTTAGATCTTTAAACTCCCATTTTCCATATTTGCCTTCGCAAATTCGCAATAATAAATATTCCAAACTCCAGAAATCTTAAATTTCATAAAATTCTTATTTAAGCTTCTAAGACTTTTCGCTTTCTAAATTCCTGACACTTAGGGTTAATTTTAGAGCGGTTTTCAGTGAATTTTAGAGTGATTTCTTGGGTAGGTTGAATTAAAGGGTATATTTTAGGGTGAATTTTAAGTAAAATTTTAGGGTTAATTTTATAGTGACTTGTAGGTTGAATTGGTTGACTTGAGTGAATTTCAGAATTACTTTGTCGTAATATTAGGAAGAATTTTAAAGTAAATTTATGATGAATTTGATAGAGCGTTTGGATTGATTTTGGTTTGAATTTTAGGATGAACTTTAAGGCTTTGCTGTACGATCAAGTTACAACGCACCGTAGTTTTAAGGAAAATTTAAAGGTGAATTTTTAGTTAACAAGACATTATATGGTAAATTTGCGAATAAATTTTAAGTTGAATTTGGATCAATTTGAGATCCATTCTACAGTGAATTTTGCGATGACATCTAAGGTGAAGTTTATAATAAATTATAGGTCGAATTTTAATTCCCTTATTAAAGTAAAAGATTATTTTTTATGTATGTATGAAATGAATTTAGATTATTTTTTATGTATGTATGAAGTTGTAACTTGTTATGTTGTACCTACAGTTTAATTACAGTAAATTTATTAAATTAAATAAATTATGTTGGTTTTATATCGTCTACGATTGAATTTGATTTGGAAAAGGATGAATATATTTTGGATAAAGGTGAATTTGATTTGGATAAAGGCGAACTTCATTTGAAAAAGGATGATTGTGTTTTGTAAAAGGCTGAATTTGAAGTGCAAAACCTATAACTATGGCTGCGATTATGTAAGCATTTCGAGTTACGAGTTATTCAAAATTGCGACAAAACGCTTAAAAACACTCATTTTATTCATTACGAGTTGTATATCATACTTAAAAAGTTGTACGATTAAACCAACAACAAGTTGCAATTACGAGAACTCGTAATGCTTACATAAACGCACCCCTTATATTGAACAGATTGAATCGTATACCAATGAATGACACTGATTATAACGAAAAGCTTAACACAATTAGAAACATCACGAGTAGTAGTAATGGGTATTCTGAAAATATAGTAAACCAGATCAACAAAAAAATTAAAAATAAATTACAACGAAACAGTTTAACCAAATTATCCACACAGGAGAGCAACAATAAAACATTTCATTACAGTAGATTACAATAACAGTACAAGCAATATATGTAATTAAAAGAATTTTGAGTCAACATGGCTACACAGTATCATTTAAAACAAATCATAAATTACAACAAAAGTTACATACACACCAAAAAAAAACAAAAATCGAAACTGGAGTATATAAATTAATAAGCAACGAAAGCCCAAAATATTATATAGGTCAAACTGGACGGTCATTGGTACAAAGATTTAAAGAACATACATACCTATTTCAAACAATATTCAAAATATTTTCAACAATCAAATATTAGATCAAACATTTAGCCAGTGAGAGACATACATCACAGACATCACTAATAACTTACAAGTATTGCATAGAATGGTTAAAGGCACTAAAATCGATCGGATCGATACAAAAGAATCAGAAAATTAAAATTGAAAAAGTTTAGAAAAATGTTTATTTTTTTAGCGAAAAAATTATGAAAAATCACCATTTATCGATGCGATATTTATTCGATCGATTTCAATCAATTTAAATTCAATAAATGGTCAAAAAATGATCAAAAAAATGTTTTTCGTCGAAATGAAAAGCAAAAAAAAAAATAACACAAGAATATGAATTTGGATATGGTTTTTCGGTCTTGATGTTCGGCAAAGTTATTTGTCTTGACTTGCACGAAAATCTTTATGGTTCAAATACTATTGGTGAACAACGAAAACTGTTTTTTACGACACTTTGTATAAAAAGACCCACTGAATGCCATTGTTCATATTTAATTGATCGGCAAAATTGTTTTCCGGAATTATAAGAACAACTTTGCTGAAGAAAGCAAAACGAAAATCTTAATGGTTCTAGAGTTATCAACATGAAAATGAGTGTATATTTTGATAAATTTTTCACTGAACCAAAATATGTCGAAAACGATATCTCAAAAACGGGGTCTAACTATGAAATGGGACTAGCACCATTGGATTCATTTTGTTTCACTCGAATTAGGTTTACCTCCTGGGTGCCCAGCTTGTCGCAAAAAAAAACTCAGCGATTCAAGCAGAGTGTTATTAACAGTAAACTAACGAATTTTCCGTCAGTATAGTAAAAAGTATAACTGAAAAAGGTTGAATTATCCGAAACTGTATATTAGTTAACTAGAAATTGTATATCACGTAATGAAAATTAGTTTAATTGTAAATAAATGTTTTTTAAAAATTGTTTGTAATTGTTTGGTATTTAAAAATTGTTAATCTATTGTATACAGTTTTTTTTCAGTGGAGTTCAGTCAGTAGGGTTATTAGTATCTGTTCTCATACATTTAATCTAAAATAAGACTACTCAATTGGTGCTAAAAAATTCTAGACAAATTAATTCTCTTTTGGTGTGGATGTGTAATCTTAAATTGTGAACATGATGTTATCTATAGTCAATGTTATATTATTCTTATGAACAATATTGTTTTGATTATTAATTTAACAAATTAACTACCTAGCACCTTTTCTAGATATACACGAAAATGTTCGGATAGATGTAATATAAAACACAAAATTGCACATCAAATTGTACTTTTGGCAAATCTAAAAACAATCTGCTGTCTTAATACATCTTTTAACACTTCTTCAGTTACAAACCCAATAGTATGTATTAGTTTTGTTTATAGCTAAGTGTATTGTCTCGATTCGGCTTGTGTATCGTTAGTGTTGATTCTGGCTGATTTCATGTATTTGATTGTGAAACATTTTAATTAACTTCGGTACAGCTCGGCTTAATTTATATTATTGTATATAAATGTTGATCTTTTTAAATAATGATTAAGTTGAATCATTAATTTAATTGAACATTCTATTTCAATGAAGCTAAACTATCTTTAGTTATAATTAACGGTCAAACGATAAGTTATATAATTCCACTAGTGTTTACAGTGTTCTATACATATTAAGTAAAATATATCATACCAAAATGGCTAAAGATAGAGAAAATATTGTGAAATACATTTTATTTGTGTTTAACGGGATATTGGTGGTAAGCGGGTTAATATTTACATTATCTTCTAATAAAGGATTTAAGTTTATATCATTTCTTGTCTTTTATTATTGCAGATATCGGGAATTGCTTTAATAGTTGCCGGATCCTTTGTATTATCAAATGTCATTGAATTTGAACATTTTCTCGGGGGCCGGGCAAAAGCCCTACCAGCCATCTTAATTGTAGTCGGTATTATGGTAATCTCCGTCGCATCGATTGGATGCTACAAGGCTGTAAACGAATCAACACCCCTTTTAATGGCTTTTGAAGCTTTCATAGCAATAATATTCATCTTTGAACTAGCCGTTGGGATTTCAGCCGCCGTCTACAAATCCGAACTTAAAATAGAAATTAATGATTCATTGGAAAATACTATTCGGCGTTCGGGGACCGATGATATTCAGTCATGGGATGAAATACAAATGTATTTAACATGTTGTGGCGTTACTGGTCCAACAGATTGGTTTGATTTCAGTGCTAATCAAACAATTCGGGCAAGTTGCTGTCGACCTCAATATGTTGATGACAGTACTAAGGATTGCAAACAATCTGATGCTTTGTATAAGGATCGTTATTATCAAATAGGATGTTCCGACCAGATGGGAAATAAAATGCGCTTTTGTGCATCGATTTTGGTTGGCGCTGGAATCGGAATCGGATTTTTTCAACTTATCGGTATTTTAGTAACATGTAGTCTGTCCTCTATGTTAAAGATTCATAACAAAAAGCAAGAGCAAGCATCAGCATAAGGTTTAGGTAAATGTGTATGCCTTTGTACTAAAAATAAATAATTATTGTAATTTTGAAAAAAGGATAATTGAAGAATTTGTAATTTTTTTCTAAATATTTGTTATTTAAAATCCTAATCCTCCAAAACTCTAAATCTGGCAGTCTGAAGCAGCAAATACTCTCGATTGGATTAAATACTCTCGAAAAAAAACTATTCACTAACACAGGTAACCCAATGCTACTGAACCCAATTAAGACAGAAAGTAAAATAAATTGAATGGTCCCTTTTTATTCTGCCACACAAATTATAGAGAGATACCGAACTTTTCATCAAACTCTGATCAACCCAAAGCCTCAAAAGCTGTTAAGAGTCGATCAACCGGAAAATCAAAGAGGAAAGATCACAAGCACTATTGCCTATAAGGCTTCGAGTGTTAAATCGACTTACTGACAGCGATTTACCAGAACTTATTTTGTCTGAAACTGTTGAAGCAAGGGGAAATCTGTTGCATCAGATAGTACGATATGGCCAGCTGATAATATTTTTATGCCTGCTGCCCAAATATACAATTGTAGATAGTTTTCAAATGACATTGTTTACTACAGTACATGTCGATTCATTGACAATGATGACTGAAGGCAAGTTCCTACTGTGGTTTTGCCATCATCGTTATAACAAAGGGCTAAGAAACTTGCGAAACTTTAGATATAGTGAAAGCGCCATATAATTCATCAAAGTGCCTGATTTGAGCTGGCGGCACATAAGTACCGCCCGAAAATTATGTGCGGTCTTCGATTTATAAAACAATAATTTATTTCTCATTTTATTCTTATGAATTAGGCAAAATAGTTATGTACACTGTACATAATATCATTTACAATTGATTGGAAAATAAATCTTATTTATTTGGTAAACTAAAAACGGAAACTTTAATCTGAATAACCCGCGAGTATTTGAAACGAATGTATCTGAAGAAAAAAAAACTACATTTAAAATAAATTAGGCCCAGCACGCTCTCACTACGCCACTCTGTTCTGCTAAATTAACATGCATAAATATTATAATAAGTCGACTGTTATAACAACTGTGGGTTAAAATGCATAATATATATTTATAACTAATTTTTTTACCTTGTCTCTTCTGAGATCTTTCGAACCATTCAATCATTGGTAAAATTTGTAGGTGGTTAGCCCACCGAGCGTAGGGCTCTCGATGGGTGGTCCATCGGATGAGGAGCTCCGTTCGGGGCTTGAGAAATTAGTTCTTAACTCCGACATGGACACCTCAGGAGATGAGGACCCGGCCCCAGTAAATGGGGTATCTCCTCTGTGAAAGCAGGGGGGAGCATGGACGTCGGGGAGAACCCGAAAGGTAAGGTCAACACCATTTAAAAACCTGTCGCGGCTCCTCGCGTGAAAATGTGTGGAGCCGCGAAAAAGCGGTATAAGAGGCTTCTTGCCGACGGCAAAACGCCCGGAGCCAGACAAGGCTTCTGGCGATGCTTCCACTGAAGTTCTACCGTCGAAGAGAATCCGATCAGATGAATGTACTCCACCAGCACATAAAAAGGCCCTTCAGGTAGGCCGCGGAGGCGGAGATCATTGGGATCTTGCCCTCTGGTTTTCCTGAGGTTGCCCTCACTGGAGAGCAGCTTAACGCTGTCCAGGAGAGCATCCTAGATAAGGTGCTAGAGCAAGCAGCCAAGGAGCTTAAACCTAAGTTCCTTGGCAGTCAGCTTCGGCCTGGATGGCTGTTAGTAACCTGCGCTGACCGGGCCACTGTCCAGTAGCTCAGCAAGGCCATAGGGACTATTAAACCATGGAAGAGTGCATATCTGATCGTGGCCGAGGGCAGAAATCCTGCCTCAAGCCAGGATTGTGTTTGGCACCTTCCCACATAGTGCTGAATTGCCCATGAATAAGCTTTTTGGATTATCCAAAAGCCAAAACGAGGGCATGCAGGCGATCAACTGGTGAGTGATCAGGAGGGAGGCGGAAGGTTCTTCAGCCTTTTGCACCTTCTCTATGGACCAGTCTTCAGATGAAAAGCTCAAGCGGGTTGGCTTTAAAGTCAACTACGTGGTGCCAAACCGGATTCTGTGGGCGGAACCCAATTGGTCAAGCCTGTGGAGGCTACGGTGGCGGCACCTGTAGCCAAGATTTCTGGAGTGGCGGCCCTCTCCAGGAGACAGGTGAGGAGAATGTGGGAAAGAGAGAAGAATGCGTCAGGGGTTCTACGGGGAAAGGCCCCGCAAGGAGTCCCAGTAGAACGGAGATGGAGGATATTGTTCAGCCATCGGCCGGTCACAAAAAGCCTGAGGGTGATGGCGGTGCAGTAAAGGAGGCTGAGCAGGGCCTTCTGAAGAGGCCTTCGGAAAAATGAAGGCATACATCGCCTGCCTGCAGATAAACCTGCATAATGCAAAGGCGTCTTCGGACGTCCTTTGTCGTAGGTTTATCTACCATAACATTGACATGGCTCTAATCCAGGAGCCATGGGTGACTGGTGGAATGAGGAGGCCTCATTGTCGGATCACTTTCACATCAAATTCGATTTGGCGGCCGAGACCATGCAGCAGCAGGAAATTAGAATTCCAAAACTGACCGACTGGGACTCTTATAGAGTCTCACTCGAATCAGAAATGCCCTCGGTTGTGGGGAACATAGAGTCTCCAGAGGGTTTGGAGATCTGTTCAAACCAGCTGCATAGTTCTATACACTTGGCTTACGAGAACAGCTGCCCGGTTAAGCGAAGAGAGTCCACAAAGATGGTGCCTTGGTGGAACGGGACGCTGGGTAAACTGAGGAAAAAATCGAGGATTATTCAACAAGGCTAAAAGCACCGGTGAATGGGGCGAGTATAACATGGCCTTGACGGAATATAATCTCGAATTAATAAGATCCAAAAGGGCTACCTGGAGGAATTTCTGTGAGGGAATCAATGAATTGCCCTCTGCAGCTCGTCTCCAGAAAGTCCTTTCCAGGGATCATTCAAATGGTTTAGGACTTCTCCAGAAGCAAGATGGGAGGTTCACTGAAAACCGGAAGGAACCCTAAGAGGTACTGTTAGACACCCACTTTCCGGATTCAGTAGTGGTAGGAACCCAAGACGAACCGCATGATCCCTCAAGTGAAGTGGCCTATGCGCCTCGCAGTAGAATCTGGAGTCTCTCTGGGAATACTTTTACACCCAGCAAGGTGAGATGGGCTATTGGGGTCTTTCAAACTTTTCAAATCCGCTGAAATGGTATCTTTCCAGCTTTACTTCAAAAAGGTATTGAGGAAATACATCCCAGCTTTATCCAGATGTTTCGGGCAAGTTATGCTTTTAACTATATTCCGAAACTGTGGATGAAGGTTAAAGTGGTGTTTATACCAAAGGGGGTCGTCCAGACACCCAGGCCAAGGCATATTGGCCAATTAAAAAAATCCTGGACTATCAAATAAGAAGCGAGATCCTTGGAAAAAATCCGCTGCACCGGGACCAGTTTGCCTATCAAACTGGTAAATCCACTGTGGTGGCCCTTAGTCACGAGGATTGAAAAATCGGTGATATATAAAGAAATTGTTCTCTGAAATTGTCTCATCTACAACTATATGGATCCATTCCATGCTGGAACATCGTGAGATTACTGCCAGACTAGGTGGCGCGTCAGTAACCATCAGGGACGTAAAGGGCTGTCCCCAAGGAGGCGTACTATCTCCTCTTTTGTGGTCATTGGTTATTGACAGACTACTGGTCCTTCTGAGTAGCCATGGTTTGATGTCCAGCGCTATGCGGATGATGTGGCTATCATAATCAGAAGCAAGTTTGATGAGATCATTTCTGATCGCATGCAAAATGCACTCAATATAATATACCAGCGGTATGACCAGGCTACAACCAAAAATGTTCTATTGTTCATTTCTTATAATCATTAGGCCTATGGTCACCTACACCCATCGGTTCTATGTTGACGTAAAACTGAGCAGAAGGCAACGCAAACTTTTATTGAATAAGGTTCAGCGTATAGCCTGCATCGGTGTTACGGGCCCAATTAAAAAACATATCCAACCGCTGCGATGGAGTCACTTCTAGGACTGACACCGTTACACCTGCATATTAAAAAGGATTGCCGAACTCTTAACAATTTCTACTCTTCGTAAAATTATTCTCTATCTGGCTAATTCCGGAATAAGCTAATGTTTCAAATAGAATCCGCATGTATGCATGGAATACAATAAAATTGAATTTGTTAAAAGTTTATAAGGGGAATTGTAAAATTCGCTATTACTACAAGTACATGTTTGATTCCTACATGAAGAAATCAGTGTAATAAGTTAGCAGTCAAATCGCTATAGTCTGATGAGATGTGGAATGGTGTTTGATACTTTTAACGATAGTTTGGTGCGTCAAAACGTATATTTATACACATGGACCGAAAATTTAAGGCCTAAAGGTGCCAATAAGATAGCATCGGCTGTGTAACAGCCGATGCTATCTTGTGCTATAAGAGGAAAGGTACCGTATAAATCAGATCTTGGAGTTGGAATGGCTTTTACCAAAATAGGGAAAGAATTCCGAAATATGACTCTTGCTACTGAACTAGAGGTTGGTGTAAAAATTAACCATAATGGCAGAAAGCGAGAAGATTAAATATTCGTAAGCGTAAATTGAATATAGTACCTAACAATTATTGACTAAAAAAGTTTGTGTATAAAACGATTATAACATAAATAGTTCAGAAGCCTAAATTTTAGTCTAAATTTAGGCCTAAAAATGAATTATGCCCAATCTTAAAATGCTTGGCTGCAAAATAATCTGAAGGGAGCTCGGAACATTTAATTGGAATTGTGTTTTTTTAAATTGTAGTGTTGATACGGCCGTTGATAAATTTTACGAAATATTGTCCAAATTTGTCCCGTCTCGAAAACTAGTTCACCTCGTGGCTACGCCTCTTGGTAAACTAAAGTTACCTCGACAGGAATGGAATACTTTCCGCCTCGATATGTAATCTACCATTTCCAGCTGACTATAGCACCGGGAGTGGTTCACGCACCCTACATTGAAACAATATTGTACCCAAAAAGCGTTCATAAACTAACATTGTAATTTTCTACTCTGCTAAATAATGCCTTTCTGGCCTTACCGACAAAATTTTATTGAATTGTCGATGGTTCAAAAGTAATTTCACCTTTAGTATTTTTTGGTGAAATCACCCACCAAAACATTAATTTACAAAAAAATCAAGAGTTCTTTTGTTTATCTTTCTTTTTTAATACGACCTTGAAGAGTGTACCTTTCCAATAAAAGCATTCGGCATCGCTGGATAAAATTTATTTTAATCCGCCGCAACGCACTTTCGTTATTTTTAATTGTATTTGTCAATTCGATTATTCGTTGCCTTATCTCCTGGCTGATTTTCTTTTTCATAAACCAGTTCTTTAAAATAACCACACAGAAAAAAGTCTAAAGGATTTAGATCAGGAGACCGTGGTGGCCAAGGTGCCCTCCTTCTCCAACTTGCGACTTTTATAATTTTCGTTGAGGTGCTGTCTCACTACTCATGTATAGTGAGGAGGAGCTCCATCGTGCTACAGTCACATATTTCGAAATATTTTTAGGGACACGTCATCAAGTAATCCAGCCAAGGCATTTTGTAGGAAACTTAGATAGACTTCCCCATTGATCCGGCGTGGTAGTTCAAATGGGCCAATCAATTTTCCATTGACATGGTGACGTAAAATAGTTGTTGGAAATGACTACGCCGTACACTTTTGGATTTATTTATTATTTTGAATATCTCTAACTATTTAAAATATGTGTTTCGTCGCACCATAAATTGTTGTTAAAAAATCGCGGATTTTCTGGGTTGCGCCGCAGCATTTCTCGACAAAATTGCACCCTTTTTTGATGGTCAGCTGGTAAAAGGTCTTGTATGCGTTGCACATGAAAAGGGTGCAACAGATTCCTTTTTAAAATACGATGCACCGTGGACCGTGGCACTCCCGAACGTCTTGAGAAATTACGAACAATTGTCGATGGGTCGTCTGTCACCACTCCGACCAGGCGTTTGGCCATCGCTGTACATTCAATGTACGTTTTGAAACACTCTGTAATTGGGAAAGCGTTCTCGATGGGAGTATCCTATATGTATTCCAAAATGTTGTGCTTTTTTATACAACAAATTTGGTTTAATTCGGATTACTAGATTTGTTCAAAAAAATTGAAACAGGTTAATGATGAAAAGGCGACGCCATTTGCTTTGATCACCGCTTTTCCGACCATACACAATAGTCTCAATGTGGAATCTTCGATAAGATTTTCTATAATTGTTACAGATTTTTAAAGCCCTTATAGAGCAGGTTTGGGTATTAACCCAGAACGATACTTTACTCATGTTCACCGCTCACGAGTACTAATTAGAAAATTTTTAAAATTCCTTTTACATCCAGATATCGATTCCGGTATATTGGATGCATCTTACCATTTATTTTCAAATGTTCGTCCACGAAAACGAAAGTAGCGTAACTTAAAGAAAGTAGGTACCTATTTACTTTTTGAACCAAAAATGTAACTAAATTTAAATACTGAGCAAACAGCTCGTTTATTACGTTTAGCACTTCTCACTCAAAAATACTGTCACGATTGTACATATAACGCTATAATGACTATGCGATTTTTTCCAACGTGATTATACGAATTATACGTTAGGCGAAGCTAGGCACACCATTTCCGTTAAAAAACAATATATCGATTTAAACTCCGAGTATGATGTTTTTAAAGTTTTATCTTCAATTATCTCTGATAACTGAACGGACGAACTAATTCATTTTCCGATTAAAAACCCAACTAATCAGACGTTAACTCTTATATTTAAATTATTGTTGAATGAAGGTGTATTTCTTTCTTTAAGGCTTATTTAAAAAACTCGATGCGAGTGATATACAAAATTATAGACCAGAATTATTTTTAACGATGATGAAAGCTCAATTAACCCCTCACAGCTTGGATTTTACCTAAACATTCTACCACAACTAATTTTTTCGACTTTCTCACAGTATTCTATTAAAAATATGTCGAAATTTAGGTCTTTTTGTGCAAGTTCTAAATTGGTTAGAATCACATCTATTATCTATTTTTTATCTAAGACGCTTGTCGTCAGATCTGGTGTACCTCTGCGTTCTGCCCTGGGACACACTTTTGTTTCTTATATTTATTAATGACCTTCCAAACATCATATCTTGCCAATATTTATTATATGCTGATCATTTAAAAATCTATACACATATAAAAATTCTAATGATTGTTTTCAGCTCCAAGGTTTGAATAAATTTTAAACATGGCCCATTTTAAATAAACTTAAACTTAATATACATACTGGTTTTGAATACTAGGAAAATAAATCAAATTAGGTTTTCATAGAAGCTTTTGAGGCTCAAATATTTGGAAAGAGTTAAAGAGATCATTGATTTAGGCATAGTTTTTGCTGCTTGTACTAAAGTCCTTAAAATTCGTGGGTTTATTATTACTTTATTTAAAATTGCATACCGCAGCTATCTGAAATACGATTGTCAGATGTGGAATCCTTATTATGAAATTTAAAAGGCTCAAATTGAGAGAGTTCAATGTAAATTTTCAGAAAACTTTTACTTGGAGAATGCTTTTACTTATCTGAAATAAGGCATTGAAATCAATTTTGTTAATATTGGGCATCTTAAAAAAACGCGGCTAACTCTACAAACGTCAAACAATTTCATAAAACTGTAATACACAAAAATCTCAAATAATCTCCAAGTTTTTGAATGCTTATTATGCAACATAAGCTCAATGGCTTTACAAATTTATAAAACTGTGTAATAATCTAATAAATAGAACCTTCCACTTGAGAAAAGTTCTGCATCTGGGGAAGGTGGTTTGATTGATGAAGACATTACAATAATGTGTATTGATTTCTAGGCAAATAGCTCTCCATATAGCATTTAAGCAATAAAAAAATCCCAGTAACTATCGCGATACTGTGGTGGTTTGGCGTCTATTGGAGGGGGGGACCAAAGTTGAGTAGATTAATCTACCAGCTCCGTAACCTTCCAGTAGGGTGCGCATCACGTGAGCTGTTCTGGTGGTCATTAGGCAGCCGCGTGATGGGTACAATTGTGTAAGGGGTAACCTTTTCACAATTCGCAAGTGTACGTACTGCCTCCTCGTGGCACCACTGGTAACTAAGGCCATTTGGCACATTTTTGGCCACTTGGCACAGGCTAAAGTACGGCGCTAAAGGAGAAAACCTTGACAAAAAACCCTAATCTAAGGTGGAACAGCATATGCCGATGGATGAATGGCTGATAGGTTAATCAGTTCAAAATATGCGGACTCTGGATACCAGGCACCCTCCAGTTTTATTTAGCCTTCCTGTAATAAAGCTGGGTGACCTACAGGCGATTTGCAATTCCCAGCAACTCGTAAGAGTAAAATCAAACGGAATACGGGGCAGGAGTAGGAATATACGGGAGTGGGACAACCCTCTCGAAGTCCTTGGACTCCAATGCTACCGTCTTTCTAGCGGAACTACATGCTGTAGTAAACATCTAGGAGGGAGAGCAATAAGCCCAGATAGTATGTGTCACGTACCGGGAGTCAGTATTATCAGGTTATTAAGAACCTGAATATTGACTGGACGGATAATTAAGCAGGGTCCAGCACAATAGATCTTTTAGGTCGCAGTGCGAGGTGGCTAATCGCCCGCCTGGCCCTCCAATAATAATAATAATCGCGATACTGTCGCTCCATTTCGAATGCAGCACCTTGCAATATTTTCTCTTTTGAAAATCACTATTTCTTATTTAAATCAATTTATTATCATTTCTGTATGCAAAAATTATACACAAAAATAATCCAAAAATGTTTGGATTACTAAATAAATATCCATAATATACAAATAACTCATGTTTCTTTGATATATCATTCAATCGCCAAGAAAGTTTTTTAAAATCATAAAATTGTTATATAGTTGTTCAAGCAGTCCCATCATCCTTCTCATTTTGTAAAAATTTTTGCAATCGTCTACGTCGTATCTCTTCAGTTTCGGGCACTTCGCCGATAGCATCATTATAAAAATTAAAATTCATTTGACTAGTACTAGGAATAGATTCTTGATTTGATGATGATGCCGATGGAATATCCAAGTGTTCTTCACTACCGATATCCTCGATTTTTATGTCATCCGAGGCGGTAGTCGACAGTGGTTTTGATACTTCGGTAAAAGCTGCAGTAGTAGTTTGAGATGTTATAGTAGTAATAATTTCGGGTGATGCTGCTGTTTCGACCACAACTGGTGGAACATCAACAAGTGGAATTATTGGTGGAATTGTCGCAATTATTGGGGGTGGTGGTGGTGGTGGTAATCGGGCTACCACGCTGCTATATTGATTCATTAGTGCAGCCGATGCATTCAACATGAGTTGTATATTTCGCAGTAATTTAATTCGTTCTTCCACATGATGCCGCTCCGTTCCTTCTAGCGCACGCAACTCCTCCTCTGATAGGGTATCCAACGACGGTGGCATCGGCGGTGGCGGCAGAGCGTACGGTGTCATAAACGGTAGATGAGGTGGCATAACAGCATTACCCTCCAAATTTAATGGTGCAGCCGTTGGCATTGGGAAATTCAATTGGGGTGGCACAAAGTTGGGTGGAAACAAGTTGGCAAAGGGATTAACATTTTCGACAATATTATTGTTATTTTGATTCTGATTTCGATTTTGCTCGTTTTGATTATTTTGTACAGCGTTCGGTTGAATAGGTGCGGCGCGTTGTGGTTCTGCTACAGTAATTGGGGTTCGCAATATATTCAATCGACAAGTCGGACATGTCTGTTGTCGCTGGAACCAAGATCGCAAACATGCTGTATGGAATATATGACCACACGGTAATTTTTTCGATGAGTTTACCATATCCTCGCGACAAATAATGCAAATATTATCTGACAGAGCTAATTCTTCAGGCGTTGCATCTGGATACAGCGTATTCATGTTCCGGATGGCGCGTCGCGATAGTATAACATCGTCTAAAGCCTTTTTAAAGCTCCGAATTGTATAGTACATTGGTCTGAATGCAAATAATGGCAATGTGTACAGTCGTACCATTATGAAAACGAATAGAACATATAGAATGACACGGCCCAAACCGATAACAAGTTCGGTATACAGTAGGAATACAGCTTTATTGTCCCATGGGGTTTCCGATCGCATTTCAGTCGCATGTAAAATGTACTTAATCGCAATATTTGCAACTACTGTGATAAGAATGGCGTATTCAAATCCGAACACTAGTTGCACTGTTGCCCCTTTCGTAATGGTCGATTGATAAGCATGGCTGATCATAACATAATCTAGGCAGGCGAGCACAATAAGCAAACTGGCTACGCGGATATGGAATAGCCATCCAATCATAGGACTCCGTTCCATCTAAAATTTGGTTTGGACAAAATGAATTGTATAGTGGTTTTGTTTATATATTTTGTACTTACATAATCTACACGGTCCTCGGCTAGCCAATGAAAAGATTTCAGAAACAGCAGCACCGTAAATAGAGCGACAAATTTCGGATTGAAATCATCTCGAAATACTGTAAATGCCAGACACGTTTCTGTAAGAGCATACCAAAATCGTTCCATTAGGTGTTCAAATTCAGCCGCGCGTAGTGATCCTAAGAATATCTAAAAATTGGAAGATGCCTCATCATTGGAGGTACATACAACAAACCAATCATCCGCGATCTATTAAATCCTTACCTTTCTCATTAATTTTCCTAGCATTAATACAAAAACCAAAGATTGTACATATATTACCTGTAATTTAGAAAAAAGTTAAAACCAACTCACAGTCACAGTAAATTAAATCATAATTTTATTGAAACTTACGGCCATACTCGGATTCGACTTTGTAATGTACACCACCGAGGGGTAAAACTGTTTCTTTTGGTAGTATGCATTTCCAATTACGGCTGTGGTTAATCCTATTGTTAGCAATGATAATCCAATGGACCTCATTGCTTTTATCATTTAAAAAACTAATCTATTTTATTTATTAATTTTATTTAAATAAAATTTAATAATTTTCCGACTTCTTTCGTTCAATATGTCACCAAATTGTTTGATTACACGTAATTTTTTTAGTTTTTCTTATTCCAGAACTGTCAACTCAACACACAACCACTGTGTGCTGATAAAGTGGGGTGGTAATAGTAACGATAAGCAGCTTACGACAACCCAAACTTTTAAAGATTAATTATCTTAATAACAGTTAAATTTTAACAATTTCACAATATTTAATTTATAAAGACACTTGATTATGAATAAATTACGTGTTATTTACATTCCACCACAGACCGTAGGTTTATATATTTTATTCTGCTGTTGGTAACATTGCTTGTCAAATATTTTACAGTCCACGAAGTAAAATCAAAACATTTGGTTTTTTATAAATACAAAACGGGAACTTTATTTATGACAAAATTCGCTACATAGAAAATTATATTGGCTTTCGGAACTTTGTTTGAATCCATATCCGATACATTTTTAACATACGTTGCCGATTTACCTGAAGCCGACGATCAATAAGATTTTGCTCCTCAATAAAACCCGAGCCAGTGAACAATTCTTTGAGCTCATCTTGCGTAAAGAAATAAACACAAGTACCATCTCCACGTACATAGAAATTGTCTTGTAAACATTTGCCCGGTTTGAAACGTAATTGAGCTAAATCATATCGACCATAATCCCTTAGTATTACGACACCACCCGGTTTGAGGTACTTGAAGCATTGATTTACGACGTGCTGGAAATTATCTGGATGAATTGCTGACAAGACGAAGATTAAAATAATAATGTCTACACTATTTTCGTTAAATGGTACTTCCCATGTTTTACTGGTGGCATCCAATACAAAAACAGAACATCTATGGTCACATTCCGGTTGTTCTTTAAGGATATCAATCGCTTTAGACGAAAAATCACAACCATAAACTTTTAAATTTTCTTCTGTACTATACTTTAAAATAGGAATAATAGTATTCCCGACGCCACAACCAATTTCAAATATGGTACGTTCACCTTGCACTGCGCTAATATTGTCTAACGTTGTCGATGTCCTACAACTATCCTCGGGAAAAACGCGTTCTGGAGTGTCTTTATAATGTGGTGCTATTTCCGGAAATTCCGTAAAAATCCACTGTCGATCTTTAAAGAATCGATTCTGATGTATATCATAAAACTCGTCCCAAAATCGATCAGCTTCCATCTCGTATTTTCGAACATCATCGTCACTCAGTGTAATAACAGAATTCTTGGCCACTGATTCTTTCGCATGATTCTCTTGTTCTTCATCCCATTCTACGTTATCCCTACGAATTAAAAAGAATCAAATTTAGTTCATATGTTAACAAATTCTTTAAATACCAAGCATTAAAACTAAAAATATCCGAATTCTTTTCTACAAATCTTTCACCGTGCTTGGGTTTCTTACGAAAACGTGTATATTCATAGTTCCAACGAAATTGTAAGCCACTAAACTTATTGCGAAATAAAATTTTAGAATTACGAAATAGCGTACCAAGCATTATGTTCAAATACATTTGAAGATGCGCTAACAAATCGAGTTCCAAATTGCGGCCTTTTTGTAGTTTCTGGTGTTTCATCTGACATTTTAATATTTTGAGTTATTTATTTTTCTTCTAGACAGCCGGAATTTCAGTCCCGCTGTTATAAGGCTTTAAAATTACAATTAATTGACATAAAATTTGAGGCGAAATAGGCGAATTTTACCGTGATTTTAGCCAATTTGTGATGTTTGTTGGGCTACTAACTTGAGCAAAATAATTAAGCCTGTCTCATGAAATTAAAAAGATGAGATCTCACGACAGTTTGACTAAAAAAACTTACTTTTTTGTGTTGTTATCAATGTTCATTTAAAACATTGATAACATCACAAAAAAAGTAAGTTTTGTTAAAATCACAAAAAATGTCTTAAGAAATGTCAAAAATTAGCAAAACACAAAAGTAGAGTGAGAAAAAAAAATTGGTATCACCGTCGTGAGATCACACATTTTGAATTTCATGAGATATGCTTGCTAACGCCTGTCTCATGAAAATAGGTGAGCGACCCATGTGCAACATAACAAAGGTAAAATAGTTAAAAATGTGTTTTTTGCTTATACTTTGTTGCTTTAAACATTTTTCTGTTCTTTATGAAAACAGAATTGGTATTACTGTCATGAGATCACTCATTTTTAATTTTTTTAACTTTGTTATGTTGCACATGGGTCGCTCATCAATTTTCATGAGACAGGCTTCAACCTTGTCTCATGAAATGAGAAAGTTGAAAATGTGTGATCTCACGACGACGACAGTAATACCACAGAAGAAAGATTAACCAGAACAGTCATAACGCTGTTTTTGTATGGAAAAATTTGGACTCATTTTTTGACCTTGATTTGCTGAAGGTAAGAGAAAGTTGGGTTATGTATTCTTTCGTTTACTGGTTTTTATTTGAAATAATAAAAATTGAGAATCCTTAACAGTATAGTTAGTGAAATTATATGACAAGTTTTGTTTTGACAGCATAATTTGTATTAAATATTCAAAAAATTCATAATATTCGAAAATAATTATGCTTCAATGTCCAAAAAAGAAGGTAAGATGAAAAAAAAATTTGATCCACGCAATGTCTATTCTGGTTAATCTTTCTTCTGTGGTAATACCACAGAATACAACCAGAAGAGACATAACGCTGTTTTTATATGGAAAAATTTGTACTAATTTTTTGACCTTGATTTGCGAAGGTAAGAGTAAGTAGGGTTATGTATTCTTTGTTTTAGTGGTTTTGATTTTAAATAATAAAAATTGAGAATCCTTAACAGTGTACATAGTTAGTAAAATTATTTGACAAGTTTTGTTTTGACAGCATAATTTGTATTAACTACTATAATATTCAAAAATAATTATACTTCAATGTCCAAAAAAGAAAGTAAGATGAAAAAAAAAAATTTGGTCCACGCAATGTCTATTCTGGTTAATCTTTCTTCTGTGGTATTACCACATATTCTTATCGTTGCTTGAAGCCTGTCTCATGAAATTTTAAATGTGTGATCTTGTGGCGTCACCGTTATTTTTATTTTTATTTAAATTTAATAAAGTTTGTTTCCAAAGTTGAATTAGCTTTAAGTAAGTTTGGAAGGTATATATATATTTTCAAAAAGAGTAGTGTGAGACGCACTTTAATAGTAGATGTCGCGACAAGCGACAGAATTTTGTAGCGTCAGTCATTTTGTTTTTTTAGTACTGTTTAAGTTTTTCTCTGTTCGAGAAGTTGAAAATAAAATTAAATATTGTTAATATCAACGGTAGTAATTTTGGTTAAACTTAATAAAATTAATAATTAATAAGTCGCATAGCGAAGTAAAAATTGTATTTAATTGGAAAAAACAAATTGTACGTGAATTAGCAAGTGTGTTAAATTGTGCCCCAAAAAGCGCTTTAGAGGTTACGTTTTCCGCGTGGGTTTTCACGTATACCGCCTAGCGTAACCGCACCAGCACTAATATTCATTAAACCAAACGGGGATCATATATAATATATATCCATTAACCCCAAAGTGGTAACGCCCGACGTGATCTGAAGGGGAGAATAAATACAACACAAGTATAATAAACCACGTTTTATTAAGTTACGTTAATCAATATAATATAAGCCGTATTGAACAAGCGCCGTTCCTACAATCATTTAACGCGTGGAATTGCAAACAAATTTGGCCGCGGACGAGCGACAATTTACTAAAGTTTACACCGTCCGACGCATAACCAATCAGCAAGTATACCATCCGACACATAAGCAAGCAGCAAGCATATAGTAACCAGCAAATAATTTGCTTTGAAATTTTTCAAAAGTTAGTAGTAGTTTTTTTATCGCTTGTTGTGTGTTTCTTTTTACCCATGCCGACGCCAGGGGGTTCTTCCACTCCAGTGGAGTCGGAAGTTGTGGGGCAACACGGCCAAGACAAAATGTTGTCGTTTACGTTAGAAGAGTTGAACGAATTGATCGAAACTAAAATATGGTCTCTAGTTGATCAAACAATGGTCTCTAGTTGATCTCAACTAGATTGTATCTAGTTGACTCGGGTCGCAGTACGGACACGTGTCCGGTTAAAACTAAGGTCAAATTAGGGGATAGTACAGTAATGCCTCAGACTGGCATAATTTCACATATCGCCTTCAAGCCTCCGCAACCGTTATATACGCAAAATCCTACGGTATGGTTCGCAATCCTTGAAGGTGCGTACATGATCCAATTCTGGTGAAAAAATGTACACCACGAAGTTAGCAAAATAGTAAATTTTTTTGTTAAAATTGGTTACCCTGGTGAACTTTTTGTTCTAGTTGGAAATAATTCAACTCATACAGCTAACTTCGTGGTGTACATTTTTCACCAGAAAAGTATAGCATGTACGCAGCTTGAACAGCAGTTTATAGTGTCTAACATAAAAAGAGAACCAACGAAATATTCCCACGCAGTCAGCGCGCTTGATTCTCGCTTACACGAGACGTTTGCAGGTGTGATAATGGGTGATAAGGGCGACAAGCCTTACACGTTTTTTAAACACGCCGTTATTAAAGTTCTCGGAGAATCGGATAAGGCCAGATTAAATAAAATGTTGCACGGATTGTCGTTAGGAGATTGTAAGCCATCGCAGTTACTTGAACAATTCAAGTTAAACGGCGGCGTTAATTTTAACGAGGATTATATTCGTCAATTATGGTTAAGTCGATTACCGGTAAATATTCAGCTCATATTCACATCGTTTGAAAAAGATGTGTAGTTTAATATTTTGGCTGAGCGAGCGGACAATTTAATCGAGACCATGGCTCATAATCAAATTCATTCAATCACAAGCCCACCAAATTCATCGGGTTCTTTAATTAGTAACAATTCCGTTTTAGCTCCTAGTGTAGAAAGTCTCGAAGAGACGCTAACCAAATTCGAAGCAAGAATTATGGGTGAAATTTCTGCCTTAGTGACAAATCAGGACAGATCTCGTAACCGAAACAGTTCAAATTCACAGCGACAAGGCTCGCTTACACCTTCTTCGTCTAAGGACGAGTCAGGCGATCGCGATGTGTGTTTTATCATAAACGTTTCGGCGATCGTGCGATTAAGTGCGTTTCAACATGTAAGCACCACGATAAATTCATTCGTAAATCCGATAAGACGGATACCAATCCAAAAAATTAAAAGCACACCAGCATGTGGCGACGTGTCTGGATCGTGCAGAATCCAGTCGCCGTTTAATCATAGAAGCAAACACCAAGCGTACATTTTTAGTCGACACAGGGGCGGACGTGTCAGTTGTTCCAAGAGATTTTGTTAAGTTTCCGGTCACAACGGACGAGTTTAGTTTATTTGCGGCTAACGGCACTCGGGTTAAGGCATACGGTACTCAGCAATTGAGCTTGAATATCGGCCTACGCCGAGAATTTGTGTGGACTTTTATTGTGGCAAACGTCACCCTACCTATCCTGGAAGCTGATTTCTTAAAGTCAACCGTTATTTTAGTGGATATTCGTAGGCGTCGAATTGTAGATCCTCTTACTTCTTTATTCACTATAGGATCATTGTCTAGTAATAACTATCCATCGTTGACGCCGAGAATTTGTGTGGACTTTTATTGTGGCAGACGTCACCCTACCTATCCTGGGAGCTGATTTCTTAAAGTCAACCGGTATTTTAGTGGATATTCGTAGGCGTCGAATTGTAGATCCTCTTACTTCTTTATGCACTATAGGATCGTTGTCTAGTAATAACTATCCATCGTTGACAACGGTCGACAAATCAGCAATACAACCAGACATAATTAAACTATTATTGAATTTTCCGGAAATCACGTGCGACTCAGTGAGTCCAGTTCCTGTAAAGCATCAGGTGACCCATCGTCTCGAGACACGTGGTCCACCAGTTGTTAGCAAAACACGTCGGTTGCCTTCCGACAGGTTAAACATAGCTAAGGCACATTTTGAGTTAATGATGGCCCAAGGTATCTGTCGCCCTAGTAAGAGTCCTTGGTCTAGCACGCTGCACCTGGTCCGCAAAAAGAATGGGGAATGGAGACCATGCGGGGACTACCGGGCCTTGAATGACGTTACCATACCCGATCGCTATCCTATTCCGCACTTACAGGACTTCTCCTTCCAGCTTGCCGGTTGTAGCATATTTACCACGTTAGATTTAGTGAGGGCGTATCATCAAGTACCCATCGAGCCCTGTGATATTCCGAAAACGGCCATTGCTACACCATTCGGGTTATTCGAGTTTTGTCAAATGACCTTCGGACTGAGAAACGCAGCACAATCATTCCAGAGATTAATGCACTCCGTCTTGTTTGGGTCGTCGTTCGTTTTCGTCTACTTGGACGATGCTTTAGTGGCTTCCAGTTCCATGGAGGAACATCTTAAGCAATTAAATATAGTCTTCACCAGATTATCGGAAGCAGGTCTGGTAATTAATACGGATAAATGCGTATTTGCAAAACCAGAGATGAGAGATTTTTTGGGTCATTCGGTTAATTCGCAGGGAATACTCCCATCACACGAAAGGTGTAGCGTCATTGCGAAATACGAGCGACCGCAGACCGTGCAGTAGCTGAAACGATTTTTTGGCATGTGCAATTTTTACAGGCGTTTTATACCGGGCGCTGCCAAAGACCAAGCTGTTTTAAACAATTTCCTTAAAGGTTATAAGACAAATAAACATACAAAGATCGGATGGTCGGAGTCATCTATGACAGCGTTCGAGGCTTGCAAGACTAAATTGTGCGAAGCAACGATTCTGGCGCATCTTGTAGCTAACGCAAGGTTGGCAATTATGGTCGATGCTTCTGACAATGCAGTTGGGGCGGTTGTACAGCAATTTGTAAACAACGTTTGGCAACCACTAGGTTTTTTTTCTGTTCGTTTGAGTGAGACCCAACAAAGATATAGCGCATATGACCGGTACTCAGCAATTGGCGGCGTACTCTGGTATAAAGCATTTTAGATACCTGTTAGAAGCGCGCATCATAAGCCGTTAGTTTACGCCTTTAAGCAAAGTTTGTCCCAATCTTCTCCTCGCCAGTTCCGTCACCTTGATTTTATAGGGCAGTTTACGATCGATTTGCAACACTTATCCGGTGTGGATAACGTGGTCGCAGATGCAATGTCTCGCTTAGATCAGATTTCATTATCTGAGAGTATAGATTATACCGAAATCGCTAAGGCGCAGGCGACAGACACGGAATTATTGGAGTTATTAAAAGACAACATCACTTCATTGGTTTTTAAACGACAGCCGTTGTCCTTTGATTCTCCACAGTTTATATATTGTGATATGTGAAGTAGTAAGGCTAGACCCTTTATACCAAGTAAATTCAGGAAAAAGGTCTTCGAAATGTTGCATAATTTATCGCACCCGGGCATTAAGGCCTCCGTTAAATTATTGGCAGACAAGGTGGTATGGCCCGCCATGAATAAAGACATCCGCGCCATGGCACGGAGTTGTATCACATGCCAAAAATCGAAAATAGCCAGGCATACCAGATCACCATTAGGAAATTTCGATCCTGTGGTAAATCGTTTCGCAGAGGTGCACTTGGACATCGTCGGTCCATTGCCAGTATCGGATAATCATAGATACTGCATTACTCTAATTGATAGGTACACAAGGTGGGCCGAAGCTATACCAGTACCAGACATTACAGCAACAACCGTAGTTTTTCAGTCTATTCGGGGTGGGTAGCGCGTTTTGGAGTACCTTCATGCATAGTAACGGACCAGGGAGCACAGTTTGCATCCCTGTTGTTTTCCGAATTGTCCACCTCACCTTATTAGGCTTCGACCATAAGCGAACCACGTCGTATAACCCTAAATGCAATGGCATGTTGGAACGGTGGCATCGGACACTAAAGGCGTCCATCATGTGCCATAACCGGCCAGACTGGACTCGGATATTGCCCTCAGTATTGTTGGGCTTACGAACAGTGTTCCGCGAGGAGTTGCAGACTTCATCGGCGGAATTAACTTACGGTAGCTCCTTACGCGTGGCGGCCCAGTTCCTGGAAGTCGATAGACCCGTATCTTCTCAGTCTGATTTTGTTAAGGAGTTGAAGGCTCATTTTGATGAACTACGTCCGAAATCGGCCACGCGCCATTGTACCGAGCAGCCATTTATTAGTCAGGATTTACATACGTGCCCGCAGGTGTTCCTAAGGACCGATGCATTACGTAGGTCGTTGCAACTTCCTTATACTGGTCCGTATCGCGTAATTCAGCGCCACGACAAGTTTTACGACATCGACTGTAATAATAGGAGCACTAAAATTTCGTTAGACCGTCTTAAACCGTGCTATAGAGAGGGGGAGGAAGTTGGCGATTTTATGCAGGAACCGATCCCTGTTGAATCACGAGAAACGGAGCCGAGTGTCGATGTCACGTCGATTGTCAGGTAGTGTCGAAGAAAGTGACGTTCAACGTCGATCCACCAGATGATTTACGATCTGGAGCGACGGTTACTAGAGCAGGCCGTAGTGTTAGGTTGCCCGCGCGTTTAGGTGATTGATTCGTTAAATCTTCGGATTTCACTGGGTGGGGAGTGTGTGGCGTCACCATTATTTTTATTTAAATTTAATAAAGTTTGTTTCCAAAGTTGAATTGGCATTAAGTAAGTTTGGAAGGTATATATATATATATATATATATTAAATAAGAGTAGTGTGAGACGCACTTTAATAGTAGATGTCGCGAAAAGCGACAGAATTTTGTAGCGTCAGTCATTTTGTTTTTTTAGTACTGTTTAAGTTTTTCTCTGTTCGAGAAGTTGAAAATAAAATTAAATCTTGTTAATATCAACGGTAGTAATTTTGGTTAAACTTAATAAAATTAATAATTAATAAGTCGCATAGCGAAGTAAAAATTGTATTTAATTGGAAAAAACAAATTGTACGTGAATTAGCAAGTGTGTTAAATTGTGCCCCAAAAAGCGCTTTAGAGGTTACGTTTTCCGCGTGGGTTTTCACGTATACCGCCTAGCGTAACCGCACCAGCACTAATATTCATGAAACCAAACGGGGATCATATAATATATATATATATATACATTAACCCCAAAATCTCATGACAGTGGTCGTGTTTCCTCGGGCAAATTTGATAAAATATATCATGATTCATGATATTTTTTATCACGTTTTACCATAAAACGCACTCATTTATCACCAAAAAAATCCTAGAATTTTTGTGCTTTTACCTGTCAAAAAATCTTGTTTTTTTATGTAAAAGAAACTTAATTAATAATTTAAATTTTCATAAAATATACTGGAAATATTTAATAGTTTAAAATACTACAAACAATTATAATTAATTTTGTTAAATAAAAAAATCAGAATACTAATATTAAATTGTTTGACGTTTAATTTTAACTTTTTTTATTTTGGTCATTTCCTCGGGTTTGACATAAAATTTAACGCAATGAAGTTAGGGTCATAAGTAATTGACGTGCAGTATTATGATATTTTTTATCACGTTTGACCGATGAGGAAACACTAGGAGTGTTACCAATTTTTTTTTTTTACTAATTATACTTTTTGTTTATTGCTAATTTTTCACATTTCTTTAAACTTTTTTGCATAGATGCTTAGGGTTTTCCTTAGGTTTGTTGAACAAATTCTCATTTTCGACTTTTTTGTATGGTCCAGTTAGCGAATTGTCAACTTAATCCAAAGCCTGACAGCTTTGTTTTTTGAGTTATCTGAATCTTGTACTCCTTCAAAAGAAGATCTTTGTGCAAAATTCTAAATACAGTGGTTGGTGGAATGTGTAATTGCTATGAACGATGACGAATTGATATTTTTGAACTCTCATTTACACTAGCACTTACAGCAGCAATATTTTCTTCTGAACGACCACTACGATGGTATATTTGGCTTTTTTCATCCTTTACCGAACCAATTTCCATAAATTTTGCAAGAATTATCCGAATGGCCACATTTGAAGGACTATTTTCTCTTTTATATTCTGTACGAAATTTTCTTAAAACTTCTGCATAACTTTCACCAAATTTATAATAATTTTTAACAATAAATACGCATTTCTTTCTACTTATCATATGTCAAACAACATAGCACTCTAGTACAATAAATATAAATTTAGTGCAAATTAAAAAATTTACCTCAAATTGGAATACCCTCTATTTGAAGAAATAATACTGCGAGGACCGCCATTATATTACGCAAAATATTATACCTAACTCAGCAGGCCTGACATTGACTGATTCGAAATAATAATGATTACTTAAACGATTCATACAATTTTTCTTACCTTAAACGAAATTCCGGTTCCAGACTCGTAGTACCAAGCATTCAAATTAAAACAAATAAAAAAACTATGACATTACTTATTTTTAAATTTATTGAAATCACATTTTATTCATTTTGGAATATAATTGAAAATATCATAATTTTTAAAAAGTATGCTTTTGCTTTTGAGGATGTTTTTTCTTTTTCTTATTTATTAAAATTACATTTTTTGTTTTGTAAATATAGCTATATAATTTTCTAAGTTGGTTTAATTATGGGTTGGTTCAATAAATCGATTTAAATTTTTATTTTTTTTGCTTTGAAAATTAAATTAAATGGATATTATGTAATTAATGAATTAATTAAAAACTAAGCAAGTTGGTAAGTACATTTTTCAATATAGAATGTTTTATTAATGTTTTTTTTCTTTTTTAAATATTTTATTATATATATATATGTAAATATACTATCACAAAATTTGATAAAATTATTAATTGAAAATTAAAAATAAAAAAAACAATTTTAATTTTAAATGGAAATCAAGCAATCTTGTTTTACTTTGTTAAATTTGATTTATTTAATTTTATTTATTTTTACAAAAACAACTATTTTGTTTTATTTATTTAACAAGCGATAACTTCTAATACAAACTTCTAAATTATTTTTGTTTATTTTTATTAATTTTAAATTTAAATTTAATTTAATATTATTTATTGCTTTAAAGAATTTTATTTTTTATTCTGCTTATTTAATTTAATATTATTTTATTTTATTTATATAGTATTTGGCAAAAAAAAAAAAAAAAAATTAGGTATGTGATATAGTTTGGTTTGCAATGGTTAACAGCACGTAATTTAAAATATTAATTTTTAATTTTTTTTTTTAAAGTGAATGAATTTGAAGGAACAATTTTTGAAACATATAAATAAGTTTGTTTGTATTTATTTATATAATTATAATTTTTATTTCTATATAATAAGGTTGTTTAATTAACTCTGTCAATAAAATTTTCTTCTAAATTTTGTCTACTTTATTTATTCTAGTCTAAAAAAATTTTGTTTTTTTGGTATTCTAAAATGTGCAATTTAATTTTAGAAAACTTTATTTTTTATTAGGTGAAGTGTAGCAAAAATTTATTAATTTAATTTTATTTTTAAAAAATGGGGGTTTTCATAAAACAATTATGCTTGTATTTTGGATGGTTCTGTTTATTGGTTTGATGTTGTTGAGTTGTAATATTAGTTTGTTTCTAATAATTATATTTTACGATTTGCTGATATGTTGTTTGAGTTTTATTATGCCTATATATGGTATGGTTATCATATCTTAAGGCTTTAGGTAGTGTATTTAAGTGTGTCAACCAATCGAATATGTTACGTTCGCTTAAAACTGGTTGTCTCGGGGTGAAATCAGTCTTCTTGCTGAGTTAAACGCCAATAGCTTCCCCTATAAAAATAATATAATAACTCAAATTAATCTTATGTTACTGCTGTACTGCTGGTTGGAGGCCTATGACCTCCAGTTTAAACTACTGGAAATCGCAGAGTATTTTATTTAGTTTATATTATTAAAATTATTTAATAAATTAAACAATGAATTCCAAATTTTAGTAGTTTAAAAGCTAAGTCAACCAAAATTATAAAGCCAATTTATCTATCTGTTTTTTCTAATGAAAAGCAAATTGGCGTATTGAGTTATCTGCAAGAGTTGTTCTTACACGTGTTGAGCCATAGACAAACTTTGTGCAGCAATATTAATTTAATATATTTAAAATTACGTTTTGTGAAATTGAGTTGAGTGAATTGAAGCCGCACTCAAAGTTCTTTTAATATTCATAAAAATTAAATTATAATCTTATCCCTTTTAACATATAAGCGGCAAGTTTGCTGTGAATAAGTTCCTTCCTGGCGATCATTTAAAAGTCAAATCAATTGCATCTTCAAATGTTTTTACCAAAATATCTGGGTAAAGGCTTGCAGTATGTAAAAGCCATCTAATAAAGGCGTAATTTCCAGTTTTCGAAAAATTTGTTAAAATCGATTTCTTGAATGACCATCAAAACCTTCTTCGATTCGGCTTGTATCTCTTCAATTGAGTCAAAACAATGTTCCAGGAGCGGTTTTTTGAATTTGGGAATAGACAGAAGTCAGACGGAGCTAAATCGGGAGAAAAAGCCGATTGCGGAAAGAAATGGGTCGAATTGTTGGTTAAATAGCCTCGTACCACCAATGCAGTGTGAGACAGTGCACAATGCAGTGCGAGACAGTGCATTATTATGATGCAAAAGCTAAGAGTTGTCTGCCCAAAATTCAGACCCAAACGATATTTGCATCGAGGACGTTCAACGTTTTTAACGCTTTCTCTACCTTCTTTGAACAACTTATACCAATCAAAAACACTCGCTTTGGACAGAACATTGTCACCAAAACCTTTTCCAACATTTCTAATGTTTTGGAAGCCAAGATTCTATTTTTGAAACAGCATTTGGTGCAAATTCTTTGCTGAACTTTTTAAAAATCGAAAAATGCACTTTTTTTATGAAAGAAAACAAGCATATTTCATTAACTACTAGAAATATTGACACGAAATTTGACACAGATATCTGTTAGGGTGCTGCTAGCCTAAGAAAGAAACTGTTTTTTGAGTAAGTCCGCGCGATTTAAATGAAAAGCTTTTACAACTTTTTGGTCACAGTAGTACGTCGCTATATTTGTGTTTACCAGAAATATTTCACGTTCCGGCAAATATTTTGTTATGTCAAATAATTAGCACATTATTCTTTTGTAAAATAGTAAACCGTAATTTCTTAACAAAAGAAATTGAGAAAATGTAAAATAAATTTAGCGCTTTAAGGTGTTATTCCACTAGAAAAATTGACTGATAGTAAAAAAAGAGGAAACGAGAAAAAAGTTCGAAACTCTATGTAATAGACAGAGACAAAGTTTTTTTTGTTTATAGCAAAATTTTCAGGAGACATTTTGACAGCACACAAAAACATAATCAATAATTATTAACAAAAACTAAATATTAGGTACTATTAATTCGGTTAGTTATACATCTCAAAATTATCTAAAAAATTAAATATTATTAATACTCATATCAGAATTGTCTTTTTTAGTATATTTTCCGTAAAAATTAAAAAAATCTCTACCAAAAAAACGTCATGTGTTTTTTAGTTTTACTTTTTAAAGTAAAATTTTAAGAAGAAACGGTATAAAAATATAATAACCATAAAATAATTAGTGTGCGGGAAATATTTCTCATCATATTGCGAATTTTATGCATGTGTGTTAGTGTGACTGCTATAAAATGTCCTCAATTTGATACTTTTTATTGCAGTCGCACTACTACAGGCACAAATATTTTTGACTGAGTAGATAGGGTTTTTGTTTCATTCGCCCATCCAGCAAATGTATATTTTTGTCTTCCTTTAATTTTACTATCAGTCAATTTAGTCAAGTGGAATAGCACCTTTATTTGTACGATCAGCTGTTAGTAAACTGATAGAATATAAGGAACAAGTATGTTTCCTACAAAACTTCCGATTTGTTTGAAATTGCCACAATGAAACTAGATTTATTCGTGATAATTTTGGTATATTTGTTTTGAGGACGTGATAGGAGTAATTAGTAAGAGGAATAAAGGTATGTGGCGATTGTTATTATACATAAAGGGGTAGAACCTCATGAGGTGATCAGACCTTCGGTCCTGAAAATTACCTCAACTCCCAAATCCCCAACTGAAATTCTTAACTCAATTTTCGGCTCAACCATCCACTCAGTTTGCAACAACCTCCAACTGAATCGCAATGCAATCATAAACGTAATCATCAAATTAACCGCCAACTTAACCTCAAATCAAAACTCAATTCCCCAATCGAAACTCTTGGTTAACTCCAACGTAAGCTAACTAAACCTTAACTCCTCTCTAAACTTCAACTGAACTTAACTCGAATTCATTCAACTCCACACTTAACGGCCAACTCAATCACATTCGTGTATGAACTCAATGAAATCAACTCAATCTAATCTTCCACTAAACCCTAAACCCGACCCCAAATTAAACCCTAAAACCGAACAACTCACTTAAACCCAACTCAACTTCAACTCAAATCTGTTCAACCCTAACTCGACCTCAACTCAACCCAACCCTAAACTTAACTATAACTAAACCCCAACTGAACCTCCAATTCAACCCCATTTTAACCCTCAACTCAACCCAAACTCAACGTACAGCTCAAACCCTAAATTAACATCGTTCGAAAACTAGATGAGTACATGATCTCAATAATCTAATCTCTCAAAAAATTCCCAACTGATTCCATCGCTCCACCCCAACTCAAAACTCTATTCGACAACTTAACTCTCAATGTAACCCTTAACTTAACGTCCGAACAATTAAATGCAACATGAGCTCAACTCAGAACAAACATAAGATCCAAATTTCAATTCAATCCTCAAATAAACCTCAATAAATCTTACTCGATATCCGGTCTGACAAAAATACATCAGTACATGAACTTAACTCAAGCTAATTTCCAATTCAAACCACATCTCTCCCAAAATAAATCCGCAACGACTGAGGGTCTATCAGTAACACAGAATTCAATCCCAAATCTATGAACTCAACTCAATCCTAACCGAACGTCTAAATCGACCCCTAACTTAACATGAATTTAACTCCAAGTCCAACCCATTCCTCAAATTAGCACGGCTCGAGAAACCGTTGCATCATCATACCATCATTTCATCATACCATTTTCCGTTATTTCATCATACCATTATTCCATCATAACATTATTCCATCATACCATTATTTCATCATTCTATCATACAATCATGCTACTATACCGCCGAACCATCATACCATTATACCATTATACCGTTATACCATTATACCATTACACTTTATATTACTTTATATCAATACACTTTATATTATTTTATACCCTCCAGAGACCACTACAACTCAACCTCAATTCAACCCGGAAATGGAACCCAACTCAACCCTCAACTTAACTGTAAACTAAACGCCCAACTCAATCCTCAAGCCAACATGTATAGAAAACTGATCAACTGATCATTAGATCCTAATCTAATTACAACTCAACTCCAACTCAACTTCAACTCAACCCGTAAATTCAGTATCCAACTTAATATTCAAATCAACATATACATATAAAAAAATTGGTAGATATTTGTAAATCAGGTGATTTTGGGTAAATTCGTATGACAGGTACCCCACCCTCTTGACGTGCAGGTCCCAAGAGCTTTTCAATTCTCCGCATTGACCATAGAAACAGATTAGCGAAACAAAATCCAAATCGGACAAGCCGTTCTCGATATATCATGGGTACAGACATCCAGGCGTCGAGACAGATGGACGAACATTTTTTGTTGTTTTTTTCGGTCTCAGAAGGTTTCAAAAAGTCGGGAAAAATGGTTTTGGACCAACAAAATTTTTCAGGATTAAATAATGGAGGAATATATAAAGAGACTTCCTCTTTGCACAAAGAAGACAAATAAATTTCCAGCGTTTTTCAAAATCTTTTGGGTTTACTTTTTGTATTTCACATACAAAAATAAAGAACTCCCCAAAGCCGCTTAGCATTGGCCCTTTGGGCCCCATTTTGGTTTTACTTTTAACTGTTTAGTAACAAAATTGTTGTGTGTAAACAGTTAACTTGTTTAGTAATGAATACCTGATTGCAAAATAATAATTTAAAAAAAAATCAAACAAACAGTACAAATACAAAATGGTTTTATATTTTCATTTAAATTTAACTTTTAAATAAAATTTGTTTAAATATGGTTACGTTTTTGCCTTGTCGCACAATTTTACTGATCACATATAATTTTTATTTCGCACAAAACACTTTTTAAAGCACTTTCCAATTCACGTTTAATCCTTATACTTTCGCTTACCAAAAACTAATAATCCAATTCGATATCGTTCGCCTTTTTATGTATATACACAAACCAAATTTCTAGAAAGTTCATGACTTTTCCAGTAAAAATAGTGTAGAAACATTTAGAACAATTTTATCATGGAAAATTCCATTTTAGTACAGTAAAACATTGAGCTATTAATTTAACTTATTCTATTACACCCTAGGTGTCACCGTAACAATATTTTCATTGTTTTTTCTGCTGTACAACAATAGATGTTACTAACACAAATAAAATGTTGTTAATATTTGTAGCGTTTTTTTATTCGCTCCGGATTGCTGCTATCGAGAGCCGCCATATAAAATTTGGCTCCCGATAGCGCTCCGTATAAATATGTAGAGCCAAATATTTTTTATATGAAGTTTTTGGTAAACAATTGAATTAAAAATGATAGTTTGATGTTAAATAAGTCTAGTTTACCAATAAATAGCGCGTCAAATTAAAATTTAGGGGTAGAAAAATGACGGCTCTCGATAGTAGCTATCCGGAGCGAATAAAACGCGCTGATTGTTACGTTTTTGCCTTGTCAATTAAGGTTCGTATCACTGGATTGTGAATAATACAAAATCAATTTAATTTATCACCAATGAATTTATTTATTTCACACAAGAATTATTACAACACAGTTTATTAATAAAAATGCACAAAACCACTTTATATAAATTATTCTCAAAGTTTTTACTGTACACGTATAATTTTTATTTCCACAAAAACACTTTTTAAATTCCTTTTCAATCTTTACTCTATCGCTTACCAAATATATGTATGTGAAGTTAGCCCGAAAACCAGCCCGAAAAAAAAATATATTCTAAAAGAAAAAGCCTCTCAGCCCGAAAAATATTAAGAAATAACTCAAAATATGATTCCATCCCAGAAAAAAAAATATTACATGAAAAATTCTACAAACAGTATATTTTTTGATCTGGAATGTTTTAAATAAAAATAATTGCTATTTAACTATCAGGTTTAGTTCACAACTATATGTCTTATTCCGGCAATATGCCTTAATATTAAAAACGTGCATATGTTTACCACTAGATCTCAGCTCACAGGGATTGATGGATATAACTGTATATGAGGCGTGTTAGATAGGACCATTAGCTATATAAAATAACAACCCCTATATAAACGCGATGGAGATAAGAGTGTTTTATGGAGCTACTTCCACCGATATGCCTTAATATTAAAAACGTGCATATGTTTACCACTAGATCTCAGCTCACAGGAATTGATGGATATAACTGTATATGAGGCGTGTTAGATAGGACCATTAGCTATATAAAATAACAACCCCTATATAAACGCGATGGAGATAATAGTGTTTTATGGAGCTACTTCCACCGATATGCCTTAATATTAAAAACGTGCATATGTTTACCACTAGATCTCAGCTCACAGGAATTGATGGATATAACTGTATATGAGGCGTGTTAGATAGGACCATTAGCTATATAAAATAACAACCCCTATATAAACGCGATGGAGATAAGAGTGTTTTATGGAGCTACTTCCACCGATATGCCTTAATATTAAAAACGTGCATATGTTTACCACTAGATCTCAGCTCACAGGAATTGATGGATATAACTGTATATGAGGCGTGTTAGATAGGACCATTAGCTATATAAAATAACAACCCCTATATAAACGCGATGGAGATAATAGTGTTTTATGGAGCTACTTCCACCGATATGCCTTAATATTAAAAACGTGCATATGTTTACCACTAGATCTCAGCTCACAGGAATTGATGGATATAACTGTATATGAGGCGTGTTAGATAGGACCATTAGCTATATAAAATAACAACCCCTATATAAACGCGATGGAGATAAGAGTGTTTTATGGAGCTACTTCCACCGATATGCCTTAATATTAAAAACGTGCATATGTTTACCACTAGATCTCAGCTCACAGGAATTGATGGATATAACTGTATATGAGGCGTGTTAGATAGGACCATTAGCTATATAAAATAACAACCCCTATATAAACGCGATGGAGATAATAGTGTTTTATGGAGCTACTTCCACCGATATGCCTTAATATTAAAAACGTGCATATGTTTACCACTAGATCTCAGCTCACAGGGATTGATGGATATAACTGTATATGAGGCGTGTTAGATAGGACCATTAGCTATATAAAATAACAACCCCTATATAAACGCGATGGAGATAAGAGTATTTTATGGAGCTACTTCCACCGATATGCCTTAATATTAAAAACGTGCATATGTTTACCACTAGATCTCAGCTCACAGGGATTGATGGATATAACTGTATATGAGACGTGTTAGATAGGACCATTAGCTATATAAAATAACAACCCCTATATAAACGCGATGGAGATAAGAGTATTTTATGGAGCTACTTCCACCGATATGCCTTAATATTAAAAACGTGCATATGTTTACCACTAGATCTCAGCTCACAGGGATTGATGGATATAACTGTATATGAGGCGTGTTAGATAGGACCATTAGCTATATAAAATAACAATCCCTATATAAACGCGATGGAGATAAGAGTGTTTTATGGAGCTACTTCCACCGATATGCCTTAATATTAAAAACGTGCATATGTTTACCACAAGATCTCAGCTCACAGGAATTGATGGATATAACTGTATATGAGGCGTGTTAGATAGGACCATTAGCTATATAAAATAACAACCTCTATATAAACGCGATGGAGATAAGAGTGTTTTATGGAGCTACTTCCACCGATATGCCTTAATATTAAAAACGTGCATATGTTTACCACTAGATCTCAGCTCACAGGGATTGATGGATATAACTGTATATGAGGCGTGTTAGATAGGACCATTAGCTATATAAAATAACAACCCCTATATAAACGCGATGGAGATAAGAGTATTTTATGGAGCTACTTCCACCGATATGCCTTAATATTAAAAACGTGCATATGTTTACCACTAGATCTCAGCTCACAGGGATTGATGGATATAACTGTATATGAGGCGTGTTAGATAGGACCATTAGCTATATAAAATAACAACCCCTATATAAACGCGATGGAGATAAGAGTGTTTTATGGAGCTACTTCCACCGATATGCCTTAATATTAAAAACGTGCATATGTTTACCACTAGATCTCAGCTCACAGGAATTGATGGATATAACTGTATATGAGGCGTGTTAGATAGGACCATTAGCTATATAAAATAACAACCCCTATATAAACGCGATGGAGATAAGAGTGTTTTATGGAGCTACTTCCACCGATATGCCTTAATATTAAAAACGTGCATATGTTTACCACTAGATCTCAGCTCACAGGGATTGATGGATATAACTGTATATGAGGCGTGTTAGATAGGACCATTAGCTATATAAAATAACAACCCCTATATAAACGCGATGGAGATAAGAGTGTTTTATGGAGCTACTTCCACCGATATGCCTTAATATTAAAAACGTGCATATGTTTACCACTAGATCTCAGCTCACAGGGATTGATGGATATAACTGTATATGAGGCGTGTTAGATAGGACCATTAGCTATATAAAATAACAACCCCTATATAAACGCGATGGAGATAAGAGTGTTTTATGGAGCTACTTCCACCGATATGCCTTAATATTAAAAACGTGCATATGTTTACCACTAGATCTCAGCTCACAGGAATTGGATATTAGAAACAGTGAATTATCCAAAAGAATACAACCGAAATTATGAAAGTGACAGGCAGTTGAATCAAAACTTCAAACATTATCATTATTGCCAGAAATATGGCGATCTTCATTTATAACATCAGATTTAGTTATAAAGTTCGGATCACAACCAAGACTCTTTCTGAATGAATGTAGTTGATCAAATGAACCAGTTATTATCGGCATACTGTCGTCATCCAACTTGCAATAAATCTTACCGAATTTTATCCAAACAAGTTAGAAATTGAAGTCCTTTTTGAGTAACTTACAATCCGATAATAACTTATATTTCCAGGAAGAAATATGTTCGACGACAAATATTTGTGAATTAGTATCAATAGCAATAACATCTTTGGCATATATTTTACCGTTTTTACCATGCAATCTAAAACATTCCAAAAAGTTGTTTCTGATTTTGAAATGAACTCAACAATAATTGGCTTCGGTGGTTTAAGCGAATACATACGATGTATGTATTTGATTTGTGAATATCAAGTTGAAATTTTATTTTAGTTGCAATGGTACTAACAATTTTCAAAAGATTCTCATTCAGTGTGGTTGGGATACCTCTAATTTCACAATTAGCTTGATAGGCATAATTCTCTAGAATATCACAACGTTTTTGCAACAATTCAATTTTGTTACTATTAATTATAACTCCGCTTAAACAATCATTACTTTCTATTGCAAGAATCTCAACTTTTTCCACAACTTGCACCACTCTGATTTCCAGTTTAGCAACATTAATCAGACTTGTTTTTATGGAATCTAAAGTTCGTAAAACATCGGCAGAATTTACTTCCAATTTCTTTAGTAGTTTTTTTGAGGCAGCAAACTCATCTTGTTTATTTTTTAAATGTGCAATATCAGCCAGTTTGAACTTATAGGATAATCCGTTATTACACAATCGCAACAGCGAAATTTTTCTTCGGTGAATCCACACAAAATGAATGAAAATGCTTAAAACAAATAATCTATTTTCTAGCAATATTTGTGTTGCATATACCACAATAGTTGAAATTATTAGAATTTGAATTTGCTGCCAATAATGTGATGGTAATAATGTACTTATCCTGGTATATGGGATATGTTACATAGGGAATTGGAAAACCGGCAGGAGTTTATTTGAAGAATAAATTATTTTCAAAAATAACCTTGATGATGAGCAAACCTTGCCCTAAACTAATTGTTTTGTGAAAATAAACTAATTCAAAAATATCAACAACTGTGTTTTTAAAATAAATTTAAATTATTTTTTGTGATAAATTGTGTAATAAATTGATTGGCAAGATGCAAAATCTGTATATGTTCCCAATTAAACCGTCCCTTGTTATATCACCTAAAGCAGCAGCCCTCAAACATTTTATTGTTACTCTTACTGTAAACACACCATGTCGGAAATATAAACTCGTCAATAAAAACTTAAGCCAAGGGATTTTCGAAATTTATAATACGAAAGAACCTATTATGCACATTACAAAAAAATTCGGTCATACATCAGGATATACGCGGAACATCTTTAAAAAGCAACTGTTAGAAAAATCAGTGGAAAAAGTTGCTGAAACTTTAATCCAAGAAGAAGACATTGATTTTGTGCAAAAAAGCAATACCATTCAAAAATCAAAATCACATGATGTGCTTAGAAAAATACGATCAGAGGCATTGCAATCTAATGACAACGACACTGACGATTTTATTGATATTGACAAAGAGTGGGAAAAGAAAGCGTTAAGTAAAGATCAATATATCCAGAAAATTATGCGCCGTCCGTTTATTGTTGTGACTTATAGCTTAATGCAGAATAACATTTTAAAAATAATGAACGACTCATTTAAAGAACAAGGGTTAACTGTTTATTTGGACGCCACTGGTAGTTTGGTTCGTGCTCCTTTCAAACCTTGTTCAGCAATTTTATACTATGCTTTAGTAGTAGCTGCCCAAACTTCTGAATCCGATGCCACGTCACCATTCCCAATAACAGATATGGTTAGCTCAAGTCACAATATTGATTCGATTGGAGGGTGACTTAGGTCATTTAGGTTATACGTCGAAGGACATTTTAAAAAATGGCCAGTGTTTAATTCGGTGGTAATAGATTTTTCGTTTGCTGAATTAAATTCTGTGTTGGGTTCCTTCAATAATATGGATATAATTGAATACCTCACTGTAACTCATGAATGGATAAATAATAAGCAATGCTCTAAAACTAAGGAAACAACAGTAAACGTTTTTTTATGTTGTTGTCATTTATCGAATACAATGGCGCAAGATATAAATAAATATTTCTCAAAATGCTCATCTAACTTTAAAATAATTAAAGAAATTCTTGCATCGTTGTTCATGACTACAAACTATGAAGCTATTAAGGAGATATGGAAAGATCTAACTGTAATATTAAGATCTAAGTTTATTACACCAAAAGTGCAACAATCATTAAGTTCCTTGACCAGTTTAATTACAGAAAGCGATACAAATTTCGATTTGGCCACTGGTGATAATAATAATTTAAAACAACATAAAGACAACACAAAACTAATATATATACAAAGCCCATATTTTCAAGATTTTAAAAAAATTGTCGATGAAGTCTCTATAGTTTTAAATAATGAAGATTCTGCAACAGTTGGCGGTGTTAATAGTCTTTTTAATATAAATTTTCACAATTTAATATTAAAGAAATACATGACATATTTGCCATTATGGAGTGGTATATTAAATAAAGGCGTACGACATAGCAATAGTCACGTGGAAAACTATTTTGCTACCGTAAAACGTAGGTTCAAAACGTCAAGTAATATTGGTAAATTACCAACTAAAATAGGACGTTTTATTAGGGAGATTCACGAACGAAATGTTACGGTCCATCGACAAATTGTGGCTGGTATCCCAAAAGCGGCAATTAAAACAAAAATTGGTCAGGTGAAATCATCTGATGCGGATCTAACAATTCATGAAGCACAATTAAGCCAATCAGTGTGGAAGCGCAAAAGTTATGACGCCACAACTCCGAAAACTAAAACTTCCTATTTTAATTTGGCAACAATCAAAGAAATTGCAACTCAAACTCCGCAGGAACGGGCAATTTCAACTCTAAAATTGTTAAGTCAAAACTCGAAGGATGGCAGTAACTTCAGTACGCCAAAACGGCCATGTAAAGTAGTGAAAAGAATATTACCCGTTAAACACAAAGTGCCAACTTATAACAAAACATTACCGGTTTTGCAAAATAGCACTAAAAGTTGCGATTACTACACTAATACGTGTGGATTAGATGCCCTCATTCAAACTTTAGCTGCAGCGGTAACTAATATGGGAATAACTAATTGTGGATTACGGGAAGGGCGGGTGAAAAATTTAATTCAAAATATACTTAACAATCAACTAAAGAGGGCATATGACGTTAGAAAAGAAATACTCATAGAAACTTTTGGCATACAGCAAAATTGTGATTGTAATATTCAAGATGTCGCAGGACATATACTTAAAAGTCTGCCTAGTATAACCGTTAATCTTAAATGCCAACATTGTGGAACCGTTGTTGAAGAAGAACGGAATTTTCTTCTTGTGAATATGTTGACATTAACTAAAGTTGGATTTTCAAATTTAAGTAAATGTATAGAAGAAGTTCCAGATCAGACATGTCCAGAATGTTTTAATAAAATGAATCCCCAAAACTTCCAATATCATCCAATTATATCTATTTATACCGAAAGTGATACGCTAAACCGTCCGAGAATCAAAATAAGCGATATCGAACCCACATTGAAATTAGACAAGATTTTTTATCAAATAATAGGAATTATTAGTTACGAGCAAAATAATCTGACTAATAATTCTCAAGAATTTGCCGCAGGACATTTTATAAGTTATTGTATAAATAAAGGAAAATGGGGCCGATATGATGACTTAAAAAAATATGTGTCTACGGTGAGAAATCCACACAACATTGAAGTCAATCCACAAATGGTGGTATATACAAAATCCACAAGGCAATAAATTTGTAATTTATAGATTTTTAAATGGAAATTTGCATTATTCTTTCGTTCATTAATCAAATACAACAATAAAAGAAATGAGAGTGTGACAAACATACGACTTCCTTTTACGAACTTAGCTTTACGTTTTTAATATTAAGGCATATCGGTGGAAGTAGCTCCATAAAACACTCTTATCTCCATCGCGTTGATATAGAGGTTGTTATTTTTTATAGATGATGGTCCTATCTAACACGCCTAATATACAGTTATATCCATCAATCCCTGTGAGCTGAGATCTATTGGTAAACATATGCACGTTTTTAATATTAACGCATAACGGTGGAAGTAGCTCCATAAAACACCCTTATCTCCATCGCGTTGATATAGGGGTTGTAATTTGATATAGCTAATGGTCATATCTAACACGCCTCATATACAGTTATATCCATCAATCCCTGTGAGCTGAGATCTAGTTGTAAACATATGCACGTTTTTAATATTAAGGCATATCGGTGGAAGTAGCTCCATAAAACACCCTTATCTCCATCGCGTTTATATAGGGGTTGTTATTTTATATAGCTAATGGCCATATCTAACACGCCTCATATACAGTTATATCCATCAATCCCTGTGAGCTGAGATCTAGTTGTAAACATATGCACGTTTTTAATATTAAGGCATATCGGTGGAAGTAGCTCCATAAAACACCCTTATCTCCATCGCGTTGATATAGGGGTTGTAATTTTATATAGCTTATGGCCATATCTAACACGCCTAATATACAGTTATATCCATCAATCCCTGTGAGCTGAGATCTAGTGGTAAACATATGCACGTTTTTAATATTAACGCATAACGGTGGAAGTAGCTCCATAAAACACCCTTATCTCCATCGTGTTGATATAGAGGTTGTTATTTTTTATAGATGATGGTCCTATCTAACACGCCTAATATACAGTTATATCCATCAATCCCTGTGAGCTGAGATCTATTGGTAAACATATGCACGTTTTTAATATTAACGCATAACGGTGGAAGTAGCTCCATAAAACACCCTTATCTCCATCGCGTTGATATAGGGGTTGTAATTTGATATAGCTAATGGTCATATCTAATACGCCTCATATACAGTTATATCCATCAATCCCTGTGAGCTGAGATCTAGTTGTAAACATATGCACGTTTTTAATATTAAGGCATATCGGTGGAAGTAGCTCCATAAAACACCCTTATCTCCATCGCGTTGATATAGGGGTTGTAATTTTATATAGCTAATGGCCATATCTAACACGCCTAATATACAGTTATATCCATCAATCCCTGTGAGCTGAGATCTAGTGGTAAACATATGCACGTTTTTAATATTAACGCATAACGGTGGAAGTAGCTCCATAAAACACCCTTATCTCCATCGTGTTGATATAGGGGTTGTTATTTTATATAGCTAATGGTCATATCTAACACGCCTCGTATACAGTTATATCCATCAATCCCTGTGAGCTGAGATCTAGTTGTAAACATATGCACGTTTTTAATATTAAGGCATATCGGTGGAAGTAGCTCCATAAAACACCCTTATCTCCATCGCGTTTATATAGGGGTTGTTATTTTATATAGCTAATGGCCATATCTAACACGCCTCATATACAGTTATATCCATCAATTCCTGTGAGCTGAGATCTAGTGGTAAACATATGCACGTTTTTAATATTAACGCATAACGGTGGAAGTAGCTCCATAAAACACCCTTATCTCCATCGCGTTGATATAGGGGTTGTAATTTTATATAGCTAATGGTCATATCTAACACGCCTCATATACAGTTATATCCATCAATCCCTGTGAGCTGAGATCTAGTGGTAAACATATGCACGTTTTTAATATTCACGCATAACTGTGAAAGTAGCTCCATAAAACACCCTTATCTCCATCGCGTTGATATAGGGGTTGTAATTTTATATAGCTAATGGCCATATCTAACACGCCTCATATACAGTTATATCCATCAATCCCTGTGAGCTGAGATCTAGTGGTAAACATATGCACGTTTTTAATATTAAGGCATATTGCCGGAATAAGACATATAGTTGTGAACTAAACCTGATAGTTAAATAGCAATTATTTTTATTTAAAATATTCCAGATCAAAAAATATACTGTTTGTAGAATTTTTCATGTAATATTTTTTTTTTCGGGATGGAATGGTTTTTTGAGTTATTTCTTAATATTTTTCGGGCTGAGAGGCTTTTTCTTTTAGAATATATTTTTTTCGGGCTGGTTTTCGGGCTAACTTCACATACATAGTGATATGAACCTTAATTCACAAGGCAAAAACGTAACAATATTATTAGCTACGAGTATTACCCCTTGTGAACCATTTTTACAAAAAAAAAAAAAAAAAAAAAAATTTCAGCACTTTAAAATGTTATTTCTACATATTTTATACGAGTACATGCTTTTTAATTTATCTCAGCTCTCCCGACGGAATAGATTATTGTTGTTGTGCTAGGTGGATTGTGTAACCAATAAACCTCCTTCCCCTGGAAGTTAATACAATTTAAGAAAATCAAAATAAAAAATGTCTCCATATTGCAACAACATTTTGTTGTATTCTCTCCTTTCGTATCTTTTCATTTTAATTCCATAAATTGTATTTTAGCCTCCAGCATTTTCTAACCTAAAATCTTTCTTTTTTGTATAGGGTTAAATATAGAAAATATTGAATTGATACTAATGGCCGATGGGGTCTGATTGAATCTTTTTATTGCGCTTTATATAATCGATTATAATTTTTGCTCAACCTTTTCTGTAACTAAATATTGAAATTATTTGTCGCTTAATTTATTGATCAACATCAATTAATTTTATTTCATTTAAGATTAAATTAATTATGTATAGGAGAAGTAGTCCCTTATTGTTGCTTTTTACATTTTTTTTTTAATTGAAATACAATTTCATTGTATATCAAATTATGTATAAGTTTTTAATGAGTTTAAAAGTAAAACACAGCAATTAAAAGAATTTTATCTTTAAAGAATTATTATTTTAATTAGAGGAATACTGTAATTAGAAGAAATAAAGAAACGACGTAATATAACAACAAAATATTTAGTTTTTCAACTTACTTGATATTACGCGGCCAAAAAAAATTTTGTCGCATTCAATTAGACGATTCATAAATATTTTAAAGAAGAAAAAGGATTTTTAGCCAATTTGAATTTCCGAAGCTAAAGGCCCTATTCCATAAATTACACTTGTTACGTTACGTTGTAACTACTATTGAACTTTTTTTTATAATTTTGTTTTTTATTCGGTTTCACAGAAGCAAAACAAAGTATAAATTGATAAGTACAAGCGATACTGATAAGAATATGTTAACAATTAATTATTTTGAAATTTCCGTGAAATGCAACTTACAAAATTAAAAGTATAGAGGATTAATGTATATTTTATTACATATTTTTTATGAATATGTGATTTGAAGTTTGCAGATTTTTTGCATTCGCGATGTCGAATTCGTTAGGACTAAAAAAACTGATCTACAGCAAAAAAAAAAAAAAATCGGAAGTAGTCTTGGTAGAAAATGATTTGTTTACGTAATTTTTGCTCTAGATCAGTTATTTAGTACCAAATGATTCGACGTTATTATTAAATTGTGGAGCGAATTTGTCACAAAATAAATGTCAAACAATAATTGATGGCCAAAAGGCAACTGGGCAACAACGTATGAATTCAGATTCATTACTGCACAATAATGAGACTTAGGTATATCATATGAAAGGTCTAAGTGAATTCATTAATTTTAATTATAATTTATTTATACCCAAAATATTACCGATTTTGTTTTACATATTACGTCAATTTTTTTCGCCATTTACACTATTTTGAAAATGAAACATTTTATATTTTTTAAACACATCCACGATGAAAAATTACTTGTTTTACAATTTTGTTAATTAATTGTTCTTAATTAAAATGTAAATAAAAAACGTACGAATTTTTTTTGTCATTTTCACAGTTTTCTAAAAATGTAATTCGCAGTTGTTACGATAACAAACAAATGCACAGTAACTCGGTCGGTTTTTATATTAATGTGGCAATTCTTCTGATTCGTTTCAACGTGCAACCACAATAAGTTTTGTCGACAAACGTACCAATTTGGAGCCTAAAAATTAAAGTTCGAAGACTAGATAAGTTAGAAGCTTCGCTGGCATTTGGAACCTATACAGTTTGTGAATTGGAAAAAGCAGAAAATTGTAGGAGTTAAAAAATCAAAAAGCTAGCTTTTTAGATCTTTAACTTAAGGTGTAACCATACTTGGAATAAGAAAAATAAAAAAAATAAGAATTTGAGCTTTTCTTATTTCACTTTGAAATTTCGACTATAGATAACTTAAAAATTTTTAAGTTCAAAGCGAAATATTTTTGTTTGATTTTTCAGTTATTTTAGGAAAAATTATACTAAATTCATTTATATCGTAAAAAATTATTAATTTACATTTACTAGTTCTAATCAGTGATTCAGAAACACTATACAACATTTTTTGTTTTATAAAAATTGTATATCTCAATTTAATTTTTTTAGGTTATGTTTCAATTTTTGTTTGGGTTTTAAATGTATGTACAATAAAATTGCTCAATTATTTATTGTCTAATTTAATGCTCAAATATTCCCGTTCTGATTTATTTATTAATTTATTAATAATTAATCAAAGTGTTATAATTTTCACCAAACCAGTTGTTTACTTTCTACAGTAAAAAGTTGTGCAACCTTTTTCAAATTTTATAAGCTGAAAAATCATATTAAATTCATTTATATCATAAAAAATTAATTAATTTACATTAACTGTTTCTAATTAGTGATACAGAAGCACTATGCAATGTTTTTTGTTTTCAAAAAATGTAATATCTCAATTAAATATTTTTAGGTTATGTTTCAGTTTTTGTTTGATGTTTTAAATGTATATACATTATAAATACTCAATTATTGTAGTCTAATTTAATGTTCAAATACTCTCGTTTTAATTTATTTATTAATAATTAATGAAAATGTTATAATTTCTATTTACAAACTAGTTTTTTATTTCCCGCGTTAAAAATTTGTGCAACCTTTTTTAAGTTTCTTAAGTTTATGTTAAATTCTTTCGGAGAAAAAAAACACCCTGAGGGTAAAAAATTTTACTCGAAGGGTAACAATTTGACATTACAAATTCTTTCTGGGAAAATAAAGCACTTTATTTTTTGCTCGAGAGCATTTTGCTTTACTCTAGATTTTTTCATAGATTTGCTTTACTCTTTACAAATACATAGAAATCTGAAATGTCAAAGTGAATTGGAAACAAAAATAAAACTCCATTTTGATATTTCATTTGTTGTTTATTGAATATTAATGCGCTAAAATTAATTGGTTCCATCTTTTTGTTATCAAAATAAAAAATTTTTTACTGATCTGACTGACAGAAAAACATAACCTCACTTTATTTTGCTCTTTTTATACCAAGACAACTACAAAAATATTTTCATATTCTTTAGGAGATAAAAAAGTTACTTTATTTCGAGTAACCCGAAAGAATTTGACAACACGAAAAATTTCGCTCCTTTTAAGTTTTTTAAGTGACAGCTGAAGTTTTCATTTCCCCTCCAAAAAAATTTTAAGTTTCTTATTTTAAGTATGGTCGAATACACATAAATCCCCTTTCTCGCTCTCTTACGTTATTTTTTTTATTTTTCTTATTCTAACTATGGTTCTCGCTTTATTCAATCAACTAGAGAATAATGTACTTGAAATTAGATTAATAAACTTAAGAAATGAAAAAATAATGTAAGATGACCATATTTATTTGAAACTTTATATTAACGTTTATTTTATGTTATTTATAATCAGAATTTTGTTTAATCCAGTTAAGGTAAGGGTAGACTTTCGTATAAACATGTGCATGCCCCAAACTGCAACCATCTGCTGCCCCATACGAAACAATTCCAATTTGTGTTTTCGTTTTTTCGAGTATTAGCGGGCCCCCCGAATCTCCGACACAAGCACTTCCACTAGATTCACCATAACCACATAAATGATATGGAGTGATACGAAATCCAAGACAATCTCTTTCACCTACCAGGCGCACTCTTAATTCTTTTAAAATGCTACTCGGACTTGAAGAATAATCAGAAGTAACACCCCATCCGGTTAGTTTCGCATATTTACCGATTAACGATACGTCAGCATCCGACTTTTTGGGTAAACTTATGAGTGCAATACGCTTGTTCAATTTTACGGGGCTAGATAATTCGATTATTCCAATGTCATGATTAGTCGTTACTTCATTATATTTTTCATGACATTTCATTTTTTTGCCATCAACAGTAATTGTAGTCGGCCCCTGACCTGCTACTGAGTCTGTACCAATTACCACTCGGACCGATTTCATTCTAGAATTACCACAAGTTTCTATAATTATAACAAAATTGTACGTATAAGTGATGTATAACACATTTAACTTACCCGTATAAACAGTGGGCCGCTGTAAGCACAAATTCAGTGGTTATTAATGAACCTCCACATATTGATTGGTCATTCTTATAATCGGTGCTCCATAATGCTACTTGGTATGGCGCACTGTTAGGACTTACAATTTTTCCCTTAAAAATTCGACCTCGTTCTTTAATTGTGGCTGCATTATGCAGTAAAACCTGCACTGCCAATACTGAAGTGATGCTTATCAAATACATTTTAAACACAAATGAGTTCTAGTGTATTGCATTTATAGGTTTGAAATAAAATGACACGTAGCGGCTAATTAACGAAATTCGTGTAATTTAATTATTTAATATTGTTAGTCACGTTAAAATAATGCTAATGATGGTGGTCGTTTGAAATTTCAATAAAAGCATCACTAATTTAAGATTAGTTTCATAATAACCAACCCCATTGTTGATCACACGTGCACTACAACATGTATGCTGTTCATGATAAAAAAGTTAAAGTGCGGGTACGAAGAATACCTACAATGTTATTTACTTGCAGAGCAAAATAATTAAAGCAAGATTAGTTATCAATTTGGTTGAGCTAATTCTCGTTTTTGAAACAATTCACCCAATATTAGGCATCTCGTGCAAATATTTTTTTATGTGGAAACTTGTTGAAGTTATCTACATGAGCCAGCAAGTATGTTTGTAATGGCAGCATACATACGATCTTTGCGAGAACAAGAGAAGTTTGTGATGTGGCCAACACACGACTTTCTTTTACGAACAGCGAATTTTGAGAGACTTACGCTACTACAAAAAATTAAAACAAATTAAATTAAATTTTTTTCAGTTTGTTTTGGTGTTGTTTGAAGAGCTGTCGTCAGTTAGCATCGGTCAGTTAGCTTGTTAATTAAAGTTCAATTTAATTTCCATTTGGCCTATCTATGTCAATTTTTTGCTGAGATATCTGACTTTGACTGAAAAAGGATCCTTTTATCTTTAATCATCGGTATGTCAGCAACCAATGATTGCACGGTAAATTTTAGAGCAGCTTTAAAAACTTGAGTAAATTTCCGACAAGCCCCTTTAACACTAATTTGAAAAAAGTACTAAAAAATTACTTTTTATAGAGTTTTAGTAAATCTACCGTTACCTAACAAATAGTGATGAGAAGACTAATGTTACCAGGCTTTTTTTACAGTTTAATGTTGTACAGCTTAAATTGATCCATCCAACCGTTTTTCCGGACAGAAAAAGTGATCATCAAAATAAAAAAAATAAAATTTTTTTCGACTTTTTTCACAGTTTTCCATAATGGCTATATGATACTCACTTTTTTCCCACTTTTTCAGTAACTAGGAAAGACAAACGGAGTGAGAGAAAAAGTATAGATACAAAATATTTGTGAGAGTGACTGTACAGACCGTAGATTTGAAATAAAATAGAAACGTCAAAAAAAAAGTGGTAGCTCAATTTTTCTAGCAGTTAATCGAGCAAATATAGCAAACAAATAATTGGATTTGATTCTTTTTTTTGACATTAGATACTTTTTTCTGACATTTCTACCAATGAAAATTTGTGTACAAAAGTAAATAGTATATACTCGTAAATTAACTTAACATATAAATTATGTCGCTGCAATTAATTGCGGCAGCTAATGCAAATTTATTATGCACAGGCCTCATATTTCTTACGTAAAATATCAATTAAGAACCAAAAAATTAATATTCTTCAAAATGGATACTTCATCACAAAAAAAATTTTGTTTCTATTTACATATTTTGTTTATCCGAAACTTCAAAATATTTCCATATAGTATTGTCTACACTATCTTTCTCTGTTTCGCTTTACTAGTTTTGCAGCACTTTATTGCACTTGAAAAAAAGTGAGTATCGTACAACAGCCATAAGGTACTTGTTAACCCTTAACGACCGTAATTTTTTTATAATACTCGCCCTCGCCTATAAAACGACAGAAAATTAGATGAAAGACTGAAATATGACCGACTGATGAACGTATCTATTTTTGAACCGATTTTAATGAAATTTGACATTTGCGATGTAACTGGAACCCTAAAACTATTTTTAGATAAAGTTTTGGAATATGGCCGATTTGGTTAGAACTCGGCGATTCCTTAACTGATTATGATGAAATTATGCCTAAATGTTATGTTGCCCGTCTTGGGCTTCCTCGGAAAAAGGTCCTCGTTCAACATTCTGCCACGCCGCCATTTTCCATTTTAAATCTTCTTTGTCATACGCCTGGGTGATATAACCGCTTAAGTTGATTGTCCCAAATCAAAAGAAAAAATAAAGCATATTAACCAATCATCGGAGTTGGACAATCTGCTAATCTATCTAGTTTGTAGTGTGTCCGTGATTAAAAAATTAATATTTTAAATAATTTCTTAATTTTCTCAAAACCCATTAAAGCATTTGTTGGTTATTTTTCTTAGTGACGTAAAAATCGTTTTGATTTCGTGTGTTATAATTATGCCCATCTTTAGCTAAAGTAAACATTTTAGGTTTAGTTCATACCAGTTCATACACACTAGTTCTTTTATTAACTTCTCATAATTAATTTGTTTCCTAGTTTGGAAAATCAAATAATGTATTTAGTCTTATTTGAATTTATTTTTAATTTTCTATGTAATAACCAGACTTCTGATTTTTAGGTTCTAAACAATCAAAAAAAATAACGTAAAAAATGTAACTAAAGTTGCAAAATAGGTAAGTGGTAGAAATATATGATGGAAAATGAAAAATGTGTCGTCAAATTTTGGAAAGAAAGCCAAAACCAGAACTTATCATCAGAGGATTTCAATTCAGGCCGTGTGTGAATATGTTAAAAATATTTAATTTAATTTATTTGCTGTGTGAATTAGTGAAAAATTAAAATTTGGACAATTATAAAACGACATTTATAAAAATCATTTTCCATTCACTACGCTGTTCAAGTGAAATGTAGTTTTTACTGGTCTCCAAAAATAGGAAGACAAATCTAACGTGAAAATTTAGCAAACGTCAAAACGAGTTTCGTAAGTATGTTAGTGCGTATAATTTTATGTTGTCTCTGGCAATGCAATAAAATTAACAAATACAATAAAATTCACTTCGATAATTAATTATCCTCAAAATGCAAAAAACTCAAATGAAATGTCAAAATTTATCTTCACATTTAAGGCCAGTACGCTGCTGAAGTGAAATGTAATTTCTCATATAAAAATGACACAAGCAAAAACGAAAATGAAAATTTCACCGCTGAATTTCATTTTGCGGTAAGAGGTTTAGCTAGCGAAATGGTGGTTTTCATATTATAATACAGATGTCTCTATGTTATCTCTACAAATTTTCCATTTCATTTTTACCTTTCCGGACATCATTTGAGTTTCTCGGGTTTTTCAACCGCCTAAACAAAAACAATGTGTAGAGATAAAATAGAGGCATCTGTATTCTAATATGAAAACTCCGATTTCACTAGCTAAACTGCGTACTACAAAGTGAAATTTAGCGGTGAAATTTTCATTTTCGTTTTGGCTTGTGTCATTTTTATATGAGACATTTCATTTCACTTCAGCAGCGGACCGGCCTTTATAAAAAAACAAAATTTATCAAATGATATTGACAAAAAGCAGAGGAAACACGGCGTGCTTATGTACCAACTGAACCTATATTAAAAAAGAGGTTATGATTTTTTAATTCACTTGTCAAAATTTATATACGGTCCCTACCATGATAATTTTTTTTTTTTTTTTTTGGTGAGTAAACTTTTTTGTGTTAACTTTTAAGTCAAAATTTTAATTTTTAACTAATTCACACATGGTCTCATCATTAAAATAAAGTATCTCAGATTTTGGCTGTCAAGTTGAACAAACTAAACCCCCTATAAAGGACTGGAGAGGCTGTCCAAAACTGGTTCCGCATCTCCAAGCACTTAAAAATTTGGTCACATACGCATAAACAGTTTCTACTTCTAAAGGACATCATTGATCTCGTTTGAAACGATTCACTCTATTAAAATGGAGTAGAATAACATTTTTTGTGTTTTTTTAGTTCAATGTACTCTTGTTTGATCCATTTAAATTTCAATGGATTTCTTTACATATGTACATTTACCAAATTTTGGACTAATGGGATAAACGTCTCACTGGACGATAATTATTTTATTTTTGATAAAAGTAGATTTAGTCTAATGCTGTGTATATCACTAATGCATTATGTAAATGTTAAATCTGCGGCACAAGTGTTTATTTCACTTAATGACTGAGACTGTATCCGAAATCTGTGATAAATATTTGTGCATTGGCATTGGATGCAGATTTAGAGGACAGAAGGGGCTATTCATGCGTACGCTTACGGTAACCGTTAATATTATTCTGAAAAGTTAGAGATTAGTAAAAAAGCCATATGCGATTGATTAATATTTTTTTAGGATTTCGTCGGAAACTTGTTAGATAGACATGATGCTGAAACATTTCAATAACCAAGTATTTCTCTCAATTATTCTCTTTTTCTTCAACAAAACATAGCTCTATTTACAAAATTTGTAATCTTCGAAATTATCGATTCTTTTTACTCGTTAAAGATCGTTAAAGAAGAATCTTTTTGATGTATATGTCGAATGAGGAAAATCAATTACATACCTTGAAATAAAACGGAAAGGCGACTAAGTCAATCACAATGAAATTATTTTGTATCTGTCAAAAATTAGCATAGGAATTTACTGTGATAATTTGTCAACAGTAACTTCTCTGCACTTAGCAAAGTGTGGCACATAGAACCAAGTGATTGAGCCAGAATATTCACTGTCCTTTCCATGAATTAAATGAATAATTTTGCGATTTTACAGAACCGCTTGTGCTATAATTTCGTCGTTTTTAGAGGCAAATATCGCACGCATGACTGCTCTCTTGAATATCGATCAAATATGAAAACGCGCCTGATCACCATTCTATATAAATTTAACTCGATGGTCAACGGATCCTTGTTTAAATTATGTGTTAACCTTGATTTTTTTAAAATCCAAATGGCGTTTCGCGTATACGTTAAAATGTCAAAACAAAATAAAATCTTTTAGTTTAGTGCAATATGCATAAATTAATTTTCGGTTTTTATTCTATCGAAATATGTTTTATTTCTATAAACCTACATAACTCTGTACATAGAGGCGATACGGATTTGTGCCCCCGTGTTTTCAACTCAACGAGAAAACTTATTTTAATACGGTACAGGGATAGGGTAGTCAGATGTACTATTTTCAAGAGTTTTAATACTCTTTTTGAATCGTTTTACTCAAATGTATCTTCAAAATCGGCACAATATGTTAAAATGATTGTTTGCTGTTAATATATAAAATATTTAAGACTTGCAGGCAAATCATCATTGTCTCAAATCATTTTCTGATTGTATTTGTAGTTTCCTTTTCCTTTCTCGCTTGAATTTCAGGTAGGGCGAGTATTTGAGAGGCCTCAAATACTTTATTTGTACTGTACATACGTAGATAAACGAGAGGTATAATTAAAACCTCTTCTTCTTCAATGAGATATACTGAAATTACATGTGGAACCGAAACATGACCGACCGAGTTGTGAACTGAAAATTGACTGAACGGACCTTTCAATCGAAAGTTGCATGTGTTTTCTATTTTGTGACCGCCCGTCAAACAAGGTGTTACGTTTACGTAACACTAGTGAAGAATTTGGTTCATACAACTCTTCGTAAACGTAACAGTTAGTAGTAGTAGTAGTAGTTCGTAAACAGTTCACTTCAGGTGTTGCATTTACGTCACGTGATTAGTGAAATAATATCGTAACATTTTTAGCGATATGGATTTAATGAAACATTTTTGCAAAATCAAACTGGGACGTTAATTATTTGCTTAGTTATTTATTTATTAGAAAAAAAATTGATGAACCAAAAAAATACGTAATGGTGATCGAAAACTCAAAACTAAATGGTTATCGTTTTTTTCTAAGTATTATTCTTTCTAGTATTATTAGCGCCAAAAAATAATTGTGCAATCAGAAAAAAATACTTAGTACATGAAAATAAAAAATCTTGCACAAAATTTTACCACAAAAGAAATAAATTTTCGTTTAGCAATTTTGTCCAGGAAAAAACGAATGTACATAAAAATAATAAAGGGTTGGATTTGTTTATACGCCCGTTTTTGAAAATAACGTATCCTATTCAACATCCCACCTTCCAAAATACCCCTTTTCAAAATCCCACATCGTGGAAATTGAGTGTAAATGATTTTAATAAACCAGCATTTTGAAAAGCGGGACACCGTTGCAACCATTCTGTATTTAATTCTAAACAATAAATTAATTTGATGGTAAAATTTTGGGCACAATTAAAATGGCTTATTCCTGAAAAGAAGTCGTCAAATTTTAAATTTTTTGAAAAATATTCCTGCATTTAAAAATATCTGTTGCAGGTAAAGACGCTAATCAAAAAGAAACAAACTGAAGCGAAATTTAGATATGCTTCGAAGATTTTTAACGGTAAGTTGAAAAATGTAATTTGCTAGGACTTTTCAAATAAATGTTCTGTTTTGTTTCACAAAATCGTTCCATTTTGGAATTGTTAAGTTCGGAAACAAAAAGTTCACCTCGCAAATTGATATTTTTAATATTGTTATAAACTTTTCGAAATGTTAAGACGTGAAATATTATTTGGTGAACGTTTTGATTATGAAATAATTCAAAGAATGTATAAGAAACGGGTCAATTTTAACGGGCTGCAAAATTTTAATTTTAAAGAATTTTTTCGTTTAAATAAAGCCAGCAGTTTGCATTTTTATTAAATAAACTAGGGAGACCTTTCTGTTACCAGAAAACCAGTTATTATTTTGTTTACATTGTATGGTAAATGGTTGTCAATACCACAGAGCTGCGTCAATGCACGGAATAGTAAAGTGTACAGTTTGCAGTTCCATACGTAGGACATTGAATAAAATAGTAGAAGTATTGTTCCAAAACATTTTGTGCTGGCTAGAAGAAGGACTTTCCAGGGGTGGCTTTCCAAGTGTCTGTGGTTTCTTTGATGGCACAATTATAGATATTGATGATCCTTCTTCTCATGAAGAAGAAAAGTCAACAGGCACGGAAATATCTCGTTCGATGTGATGATGGTATGTAAGCCGGACAATGTTTTTCTTAGTGCCAACATTAGTTGGGCTGGAAGAGTGCTTCGTAACTCATGTGGCACTAAGAGATTTGAGAACGGGTGGAGATTCAATTTATAGATCAATAAGATACAAATTGTAATTATTCTAAATATAAAAATCTTGATAATTATTTTTGCTTTCGAACATTCCATCTATGTATTGTACATATAACAAATTTCCTGTTCTCTACTTTATTCAAAATTTTCAAGTGGGAGTGTCTCAGTCAACTCATTCAATATAATAAAGTCAATTTTGTAAATTCAGAAGGTAATAAATAGTCCTAACTCTTGTTCCATCTTGCGATGGTAAACTTCAACCTTGAGCAATTCGATTTTTAGATTTTTCTCTTCGTCTAAAAACAATTTTTTTTTCTAAAAATTTATTTGGATAATTTTTCCGCTTGTGTGCCTTTGTAACACCACTTTTTTCAACAGAAATATCTGAAATTGTAGCTGATGCAAAAGTGTTGTTGCAATTTGGATGTGGTAAAACATTTTGGCATTCTGTTTCGTTGTAGCTTTCTGGTAGGTTCAGTCCAACTTCGGCAGCTGACTTAGCTTCTAAAATATCTAAAATAGCCAAACGTTTTCCCTCTTTGCCTAAAAGTTTAAGTTAGTATTTTTACAAATTATGAACTTACAACTTTTCAAGTCACAGCAGTGCAATTTTCTTCTAAGGTAGATGTCCATTTTTCCAAATAACAAAAGCAAACATCAAATAAAATTAATTCATGTATGGATTTAAGTCAAATTTATGTTTAACTAACTGCTCTAATTCTTGCTCAGTTCTTGGTCTAGCATTTATTGCAAAAACGAAGTACTATTTGCAAAATAGCACCTTTCCATTATCAACACTTTTAGAATATGATAGCCAGTGAAATCAAGCACCACTCATTTTGTAACACTTTGATATCTTAATTACCTTAAATTTTCATGTATTTAACTTAGTCACTAGTACAAATAATATGCAATGTCACCTCTTTTAAACACATGTAACTAGGTTACTGTTTACCCCATATTCTTGTTTGCCCATCATCCAAATTTGAAATGCTATTGGGTGAGTAAATCCTCAAAACAGTTTTCTTGGGGATTTTTGTAAAATAATTAAACGAGTTATTTGTTCGTGTAATAAATACAACGTATAGGAACAATGAAAGCAGAAGTTCTGATTTCTTGTAACGCCTGCGTACCAGTGGCGTAACTACAAATTTCGGGCCCCCCGTAACATTTTTTTGGGGCTCCAAAAATGCTTCTTGTATCTCTTATTGTCCAGTTTCGCATTAATTAAAAGTATCTGATTTTGAGTGTAAATGACAGGAAACATGTTGCAACTCAACGCTCTGACGACTTCTAAATATATCGACAAATCATCACAAATTTCGAAATAATTTCAAAAATGTCGAATTTTCAAAGTATCTTGAATATTCTTGAAAGTACTCAAATATCGAATCATCCGCAGGTTTTGTTAAAAAATTGTATAAGCATAAATTAAGTATTTGCAAAAATTGTCAATTAGTTTTAAGTGCGATTATTAATTTCAACAAATTTGAGTTTTCATTTAACTTTTAAAGTTAAGCTTTTTTCATACTTTTAGGTTTTTGATAAAATGTTTTATGTATACAAACCATATTACTCAGAAATATGATTTTTGAAAGGATGACGAAATTTTGGCTAAAATTTGAAATATTTGTTCTCAAAGTTAATCATCAATCATCAAATGCTTTTAGTTTTAAGAGGTTTTCAAACCCCATTTAACTCTAAAATTTGAAATTATAAAGGAAGGTGGTATTTTAGGATAAATCTAGAATGTTTATGTTCAATGAGCTTTAAGGTTGATAATTAAATTATACCTTTTGGGTGTGAACTTAACATTTGTAAGCCTTTTCGTAATTTCAGGTTTTTGTTAAAATGTTTTATGAGAAAAAATTACGTTTTGCAAAAAATGTCAAGAACTATTAGTTTTAAGAGCTTTCAATTAGAAAAGCTTTCTAAATCAAACCATTTTACTAAGAAATTCGATTTCGAGGGTAACGGAATTTAGAGACAATTTAGTATATTTGTTCTCCTTGTAAATGATCAAGAGCTTTTAGTCAAACCAAACAATTTTGCTAGGAAACTTGGTGTTATAAGCTTTTTTTGAATAAAATCATTTTACCCCAAAATTCGTTATTGATAAAGGCGACAGAATTTTAGAATAAATTTAGAATATTTGGGTTTGAACTTTACATTTTTGAGCTTTTAAATAATTTCAGGATTTTAATCAAATATTTGATAAGCTTAAATTATGTATTTGAAAAAAATTGTCACGAGTTCAGGTTTAAAAGGTTTTACTAATCGAAGCTTTTTAAATAAACCATTTTACTTCGAAGTTTGATTTTGCAAGGGATCATGGAATTTTGGTTAGGATTTAGAATATTTGTGCTCATATACTCTATTAAGAGCTTTTAGTGTTAAGAGCTTTTCAACCCAAACCATTTGACTTTAAAATTTAATATTATAAGGGAAGGTATTTGTTTTCAATGAGCTTTAAGCTTGATAATTTATTTATACTTTATCGGTGATTTTTGTGCTTTTCCATAAAATCTGTCTTTCGTTAAAATGTTTTATGAGCATAAATCATGTATGTGCAAGAAATGTTTAGAACTTTTAGTTTTAAGAGCTTTTATTTATCGAAGCTTTTCAACTCAAATCATTTTATTCAGAAATGTTTATATTACAAAGGATATTTTTTGGAAAAAATTCAGAATATTTATTCTCAATGTAAATATCCTTCAGCCAAAATGGGTTTCCATTTTCGAGCGTTACATGTGTAAGAAAACCAATTGGTTTACTCAGATATATGTACTTAGTTTTGTGGATATATTCGGGCGATCGTTTAAAAGATGAAACCACTAGATGAAACAAAACGTCATTCATTTATGGCCTCAAATAAAACGAAACCTCTTGCAACTCTATGCTACGACGAGTTCTAAATATATCGATAAAAATAGTTAATTTGAAAAATATCAAGAATTTCGAAATATTCTCAAAAATGTCGAATTTTCAAAGTATCTTGAATATTCTTGAAAGTTCTCAAATTTCAAATTATCCGTAAGTATGTAAAACTAAAGGAAATTCTGTAAGTGCTAATCACTGCCATGTACAACGTAAATAACCCGGACATTCTTGAATAATTTCGAATAACCTAAGGGAAATCGGGGAAATATCAAAATTTTGGCATAATCTCACCAAGATCTTTTAACTCTGCAAGTTGATACAACTCAAAGCTAAGCGCAGAATATTGCCTTACAAAATTCGAATAAATTTGATGAATTCGATAAATTCAATAAATCCGAAGAATTCTGGAGATTACTCCAAAACAATTCGGAAAATCCCTATATTATGTGAATGTCGATTGATCTCGAACAATTCAGCTTTTCCGCTTTCTCCAAAGCTCTCAAAATATGATTGAAACTAAACAAATCAATTGACCGTCTATTTTTTGTGAAACTATAAGTCGAACGAACACTAATTGATTATAGAGACTGACTGGTTTGGCTCAAGTGAGGGAAACAAGAATTTATTTTTAGTCGCGGTCATGTATTTTTCTAGTTTCTTCTTGATTTTTATGAACATCACAATGATCCATCGCAATCTGCAAACAACAGCAGGTTATTATAACCTCCCTTTTTCAAATCAAATTTTACCTTTTTCAAAAGAAATTTTATCTGTTGGGAAATCAAATTCAATCTTTTCTAATCAAAACTTGATTTGTAAAAGGTTGAATTTGTTTGGCTAAAGGCTCAATTTGAATTATGGAATGATGAAAGCTTTTATTTTAAATGAGTTTAGCTAATTTTGTTCTAAATCTAAATATCGGTCAGAACCTATAGGCATTTTTATTTCTATCTAGTCTGAACCGAGAAGAAATGGTTGAGCTGTCTTAGGAAAATATTTAATAGCAACAGGAACGATTTCTTCTTTTTCTCTTTCTTCTTTCTATGTAACGTTGTGCAAATTTACACTTTAAGCTCAATCTGGGCTATCTAATCTTAAATTTTAACTTCTCGTGGGCTGCAATAACCGTGGGCCACCCCACGGCTGTGGGTGCTGCGAGTACCTAGTTATGCCATTGCTGCGTACGCCTCTACAATGCCAATTATACAGTTGCCTGCGTATTACACGTTAAATTCCTTTTTTCCAATATTCACAAAAACCACTGACGAAAGAACTGCGTAAATTTGTGTTTCAAAAATTGCTAAGATATTAACAGTAATATTCTCGTTGTACAACAAATAATGTCCTATGCATTATACTTACCAAAGTGTGACTATTCCACAATGCATATAGACCATCCCTAGCAAAAATCCATGTTGTGGTTGCTGTCGCCATAACTGCAAAGTTTTCGCTTTATTTAGTACGTCTTTCCAGGCCCGCTCCTTGTCTTGTTTATTTATTTTTTTATTTTTAAAACTTCCGAATAACAATTCTTCCTTCTCTTTTATTAAAGATAAGATCGCAAATTTTTTCGCTGTTATATCACGTCGACTCATTATGATTTTAAACACAATAATGAATTTTCAAAGGTAGAATCATTTGTAGGGACTTTTGAAACTTGCATTTAATTTAATTACACCAGTCGCTATATTAACACGGTAATACAACGGTTGAACATTTTTAATCATCACTTGAATCATTTTTGCTTAACGGCAGAGATATGTTCTAGGTAACTTGCTACAGTTAGGAACTAGTGTAGCTCATTTCATCGACGCTAGAGGAACGCGGAAGTTTATGCTTTCTTTTCATATTATTATTTTATCTCCGTCAGTAACTATTCAATATGTGCGACTTAAAAGCAAAAAATACAAATCATCGTCAATATTAAATCAAATTCGTTTTAATCAAGCACTGCAAAGATGTTAATATTTTTGAGAAACTCTTATCTTTCACACTTTGCGAAAAATTTAAAAAGTTTTAAATAAAATTTGCAAAGTGAAAAGCTAAATTTTAAACTTGCAAATTATGAAAAATTTATTTTGTGGAACTGATTTAATTTGCACTTTGCAATAAATCAAAAAAGATAAGTGAAAAGTGAAAAGTTGATAAGATTTTTTTTGTGGAATAGGGCCCACGTCTAAATTCCTCCTTTTACCATATTTATTGAACGAATCAACCAAATTTCGTCAACTTTAATATTTACGTGGAAGAAAGTTATTAATTACCATTAACCTATCAATGGATTTTCTTTTCGAATACAATTTTTTTGAATGCCATTTTGTGCCACGGAATCAAATCGTTTGACATTTTTTAAAATTTGAACAATTTATTTAAACAGTTTTATAATCAGAATTTTGTTGAATCCAGTCTAGGTAAGACGAGATTTTCGTATAAATGTGTGGTTTTCCCAAAGTGCAACCATCCTTACTACCATACGAAACAAGTCCAATTTGTGTGAACGTTTTTTCGAGTATTAGCGGACTACCTGAATCCCCATACAAGCACTTCCATTAGATTTGCCGAGACCGCACAATTGTTTTCGTGTTTGTTGCAATCTATTACATTCTTTCTCATCAAGTACAAAAAGACTTAATTCGATTAAATCATCAGAGCTAGATGCTGTATCTGATGTTCGACCCCATCCGGTTAGTTTTGCGCATTCACCAACAAGCGAAATGTTTTCATCGGATTTCTTAGGTAAATTTATTAATCCAATACGATTGGTTAATTGAACTGGTTCCGGTAATTCTATGACTCCAATGTCATTTTGCAAATTTTTTGGATTATAGTTTTCATGATATTTATATAATTTGGTTTCGATAAAAATTGTGTCCGGCTCTTCGACCTTTCTTGATTGTCCGCCAAGCATAACTTCGATATCCTCAACACTACAATTACCAGAAATTACACAACAATAGGTACCGTAAATATATTTAACTTACTCAATCAAACAATGTGCCGCAGTTAGCACGAATTTAGCGGTTATTAGTGAACCGCCACAAAATGCGATTTTATTATTTAGTTTTGAAATCCATACTCCTACTTGAAAAGGGGTACTATGAGGTGCCGCCATTTTGCCATTGAAAATTCGATTTTGTGTATCTATTTTGACAATATTTTGTAGAGTATATAGAACATGTAAAAGTAACGTGATACATCTCAAGTGCATTTCAACACTATACATGTTTTTTTTACAAAGTCATATCACACAGCGGTTTAATAATCATGAAATTAAATTAAATTGAAATCGTTAACCATAAAAATGCTAAACGGTGGTCTTAATTGCAGAAACTATCAATTTGTTTTAATAAATTAAAATCTGTTCCTTATTCGAATGAGGTGGATCGATCAAATATAATATTTTTCGGTCAATTAAACGTTTATAAGAGAGCTTTGAAGCGAACTCTCCAGAAGCCTATAGGTTCTAGTTTGGAATCTGTTTTCATTCATATTTTTTTTGTTTCTGTTGTTATCTGTTTGGTTTGCTCCAATTATAAGTTCCATATATAGTTGGTTGAATTCTACCTAACTCCTTTATACGATTGTGAATCTAATGTTAGTCCAAATCATCTATCGACAAAAGCCTAGTTGCAAAACAAGCAATTTCAACAAGCTGGTAGCCCACTATCATGATTATATGGTACCGTAACAGGACCGTGGCATTAATGCCTGAAAAAATTGAGGCATTTGTTATTTGTAGAATATTTTAAAATTCCTATTACTTAACAGTGACAATGAATTAAGAGTGCTACATTTAAGATTCTAGAATTTTATTTCGCTTTATAAAAGTGAAAAACTAGTCGAAAAACATTTCAGGAGCTAATAAACTTCGTTTGCGGATTAAATCCTTCATTTTTCGTCTCGGCTCTTGGGCCTTATTTCAAGGCGAGGGTGACTGCTTTCTAAGGTTTTTTTTTTTATTTTTTTTACACATATTTTTCTTCGAGGCAGTCATCACATATATCATCTTGAGCCAATCTCAAGCGATGTAGATGATCCTTAAAACGGCCGTGGTCAGTGAGGATTGTGACCAGAATTCTAAGCTGGTCTCTTTTTAAAGATAAAGCAAACTTTGTAAGCCTCCGATCTGGTTCAATAGTAAAGTGCTTCGCCGTACGGCAACCAGAACTAGCACGTCACTTGAGCCTTAGCTTTTTAAGATCGAAGTTTTTTATAGCCTTTGTAACGAAGTGGACAACTCTGTAACTAAGTTGTCAAGTTTTAAAGCCATCTCCATCCTATTTAACGAAATTAGATGAAATTGTAAAGTGAAAACTCTTCGTCATCAGATTGTACTAATACTGGTTCATTGCCTTTGTCGGTCATTTCTTAGCGCGGCTATAGCTCAGGAGTAACGGGGTGGGATTATCAAAGGTTGAACACAGTCTTGCTAGACCGTTAATTTAATAATTTAAGGTATAGTTTTGTGAAACTGTATGTAATTCTGCTAAGGGGTAAAACAAATTAAGGAGTCATCACAACCATTGACAGTATTAACAAATACGTAAATATAACTAGGTAAACTGAAACTTTACTCTAAGCTGAAGAATACGGAATAATATCAAACCTTGTCGCTTCATCACTCACCTCGGCCTCCCGATGATTTACTTACAATCTCATTATACGAGTATAAACAAAATTCAAATCCATTTCAATTACAATATCAAAACCATAACCGTATTTGTATTTAATTTAAATAGTAGATGAAAATTTGAAACATACAAATCAAATGATAAATTTGAGAAAAGTACAAACTATACAGATAGACGTATATGCAGATTAATATGAAAACCTGTGCTAATCCTGATCTAAACTTATTAGTTACCTGTTCTAACTTAATACTAAAAAAAATTAAACAATAATAAAAGAAAATATAATAAAAATAATAATAATAATTATAAAATAATAAAAATATAATAAATGTAAATAAAATAATAATTTATTAAGAAAACAAAAGTCTTATCTTGTTACTGTGTGTGTTTAAAATGTTGCACGACTATGTTGCAGGTTGACTGTTGAACGAAGAATACATTATATTCAATGTTGCATTAACATTCGATGAACGAATTTAGTGCAATACGTATTTATGTTGCACGTTAAATATGTATTTTTGATTATTTATTTTAATGTTACTGATTGTATATAATAAATACATAACCATTTTTCACCAGGGTAGTGAAACATTTGCTGTGCACAATTTATTTTAGATTTACATATTAGATTTATTTATTAGTTTTAAGTTTTAATTTGAGTTAATTTTTAATTAAATATATTATGAAATTTTAATTTGTATTGTATTATATTGTATTGTTCTGTTATTTATATATATTTTAATTTATTTATGATTATTTGAAAATTCACTTTCACCATTAGATTTACTGATTACGGATTACAGTTATGTTATTTGGATAACTATTAATCACTTACATCATCAACATTTAATATTTCTTATAACTATTTCGATCAAATCATATTCACTAAAATGATCATACGATCATAACTGTTTCAAGGAGAAAACAGATGTCCTTGAGACCACGTTCGGAGCACTTTTGCAGTTTTAACTTATATTTTAATTACAACTTAATTAATAACTATTGAACAAATTTAATGAAAAAGTTTATCTTAAACTAAAACATAATTTTTATTATGTTAATTTGTGTTAACCTGCATATAAGTTCATAACACGATAACATTCACAAATTTGCCGAATATCAGTTAGAATTCTAACCGATCGTTTACATAAAAAAAATGCAAATATTATAATCAAATGAAATGACTTTTATTTATTAGATTAAGATTATTTATCACAATCATCATCACTTTCCATTAATTTTCACAATAAAAAAAAACCCGCAATAGTTATTTATAGAACTAATTTAAACTTAATAAACATAAACTTAGATTTTACAGAAAATTCGAGAATTAATTAATCGAACCATATTGATCATAGCAATATATCTAATGATCTCCTCGATTCAAAATCAAGTTAAAGACTCCTCTTCCAAATACAAAAAAAAAACAATCCATCTCATTTCATCTAATTGCCATAAAATAAACAAAATATCATTACACACACACCGAGGATGATAACGGAAGAAAATACAGCCTTCAAAAATATTTGTAACTCAGTGGTGGGCAACACTACGTTACACTCGTGGGGACGACCCTGCCCTGAGAAGAGTTTTAAAAGCCGGGTATTTATGATATGGAAAATATTTCCTTAGAGAATTGGCTTTTGTTTATATTTTTAAGTCCTTCAAATGAAAGATTCCCAACGATTTATTAAACTCGTCTCCAATTTCACACGAGACATTACCAATCATACGGATTACTTTGCCTTTAATATATTTTGGTGCAAGTTTTGCCGCGAATTTGTCAGCTGCTTTGCTCTGAACAAAGTTTCTGACATATATTTCTTGACCGATAGTAAGATTGGGTACTCTTTGTGAATTACCTCGTAAATTTGCATACCTATGATTATTTTTCGTAGCCTGCTGCAGATTAGTTTGAATTTTGGAAAATATCAGCGAGAGATCGTGCGGTTTGTTTTCTAAAGATAGATGGTTGCCACCAATGGATTGTAACTGCATATGTAGAGGATACATGGAACCATGCATAATAGGGTGTTGTCCAAAAACCACAAAGTGAGGAGAGTAGCCAGTAGACTGATGGGTGGTATTTCTTAATGCGAAGGTTACAGCATTTAAATGAATATCCCATACTCTCTGATCTTGTTTAATGTATGCCCGCAACGCCGCCAATAGTGTCCTATTCACTCTTTCACTAGCATTTGCTTGTGGCGAATATTTAGGTGTGAACATATGCTTGATTCCGTATTTCTCACATAACTCTCGTAATATGTTAGACTCGAACTGCCGACCATTATCGGTTACCATTACCTCCGGGACACCAAACATTAAGAACACCTGACTCTCCAGGAATTTTACCACGTCGTTCGAAGTTGCTTTACGCAGGGGCATTGTCATAACAAATTTAGAAAAATGATCTAGTAATATTAAGATATGTGTATTACCAGCACGTGTTCTTGGGTAAGGTCCCAGAAAATCAAGATATATTCTTTGCCAAGGTCTCGAGGTAACAGGAAGTGATGACAAAGGTGGTTGTGTACAATAGTTTACAGCTTTATTAGCCTGACATTCCTGGCACTCTCTTACAAATGTCCTAACGTCATGAGCTAAATTTGGCCAAAAGAAATAACGCCTTATTAGTTCGATTGATTTCTGTATTCCAGGATGACCTCCGGTAGGTAACGAGTGAACCTTCGAAATGAGAGACGATCGTAATTCTTGAGGGATAAATAGTTTCCACGAAGGAAGATCAAAATCAGGATCAAAAGATGGTTTAGGTTTAGTATTAATGTAAATTTTATTATCCATGACAAGAAGATTAGATTGATTGGCTGGAGGTTTAATATCTTCCATAATAGAAAGGTATTCATTTGAGGTGAAATGAGGCGAATTCAAATCAATTCCAAAAGTCTCCATGGGGATCGAAAGAGAGTCCATATGCATTCTGGAAAGTGCATCGGGCACTGCATTTTGACTTCCTTTTCTATATTCAAAGTCAAAATTAAATCCCTGGAGCTTCAAACTCCAGCGAGCCAATCGACCATGAGCATCTTTAAGGGCCATGAGCCAGGTCAAACTGGCGTGGTCAGTGATAACAGTGAAGGGTAGACCCTCCACATACGCACGGTATTTCTGAATCGCCAAAACTGCAGCCAGACACTCCAGCTCAGTGACCGTGTAGTTGCGCTGGGCTCCATTCAGTTTTCGCGACATAAACGATATGGGATGGTCTAACCCTTCTATGTCTCTTTGAAAAAGTACTGCACCAATACCAGTTGAACTGGCGTCACACTGAATGTAAAATCTTTTCGAAAAGTCTGGTGGAACTAGGACAGGTGATGAAATTAAACAGGATTTAAGTTGGTCGAAAGCATTTTGAGTAGTATCTGTCCAATTGAAGCGTTTACCTTTCTTAAGGAGTTCAGTAAGAGGAGCCGACAATTCAGCATACCCTCTAACGAATCGACGATACCAGCCCGCCATACCCAGGAATCGACGCAACTGCCTAACTGTTCTTGGCCTAGGAAACTCTGTAATGCCCCTTACCTTACCCGGATCAGCTCGTAGACCTCCCACACCAATCACATGACCAAGGTAGTCAGTCTCCTGGAGAAGAAATTGACACTTTTCCACGTTGATGGTCAATCCTGCTCTAGAAAGGCGTTCAGCGACATCTTCCAGAATAGAAAGATGCTCATCAAACGTGGCTGTTGTAAGCAACAGATCATCCAGGTAGACGAACACACGCTCCTGCAACTGATGGGGAATCACTTTGCTCATTAACCGACATAAGGACTGGGGAGCATTACAGAGCCCAAATGGCATTACTTTAAATTGATACAGCGGTCGTCCTGGGATGGCGAAAGCAGTCTTCTCCTTCGAATCTGGGTCTAGCGCAATCTGCCAAAAGGCGTCTTTGAGATCCAACTTCGAAATGTATTTGGTTTTATCGAGCCGCCCTAGCAAACCATCTACTATGGGTATTGGAAAAGCGTCCTTTTTAGTGACGCTATTAAGCTTACGCGCGTCTAGGCACAAGCGCACCCTTCCATTTTTCTTACGTACGTGCGTCATAGGTGAGCACCAGGGACTCGAACTTTCTTCAATGACATCAAGATGCAGCATCCGATCTATTTCGGCATAAATCTCTTTCTGTATAGCAGGCGATACAGAATGGTATCTGGTTTTATTCGGAACTGCGTCACCGGTGTCAATGACATGACAGAGTAAGTTGGTTCGTCCAAGCCCTAATTTTTGGAAATCGGGTAATAGCTTAATGACGCGTTCGAACTGATAACGTTGCTCATCAGATAGAAGGTGATGTTTGCTTTCTGACGTAGGAGAATCGGGGTCACTCAGAGTGGAACTATCAGTAACAATATGTTTTAAATTAATGCTGGATTTTGTGGAGAAGCTACAGGTGTTATTTACGTCGGCGATTATAGTAGGCCTTAAATTGAATGTTTCCCAGAAATCGCATCCCAAATATAAATTTTGTTGAAGGGATGGTATAACGCTAATTTTTAATCTTTTTGTTTTATTTTGATACGTAATATTGACATCGACATACCCTAAAATATTTTGTTTGGATCCATTCGCGGTTTGGACAGTTCCTGACATTTTAATTAATTTTAAATTGTGTTTCCGAATAAAGTCCTCTGCATCATTACCCAGGGCACTTATATTAGCACCACTGTCCAGTAATCCCTTCATTTGGACACCATTTAAGGAAATTGTTGCATATGGCCTGTTATCAAACGGAACATTGAATGAGTCATAAACAGATTCAGAAATCTGTGCTCGTAATTTACGTCGGAATCGAAAATAGAATATGGATCTTAATTTGTGATTTTTATTTGAGGTTGGGGTATGTTTTTGCATGTTGTTAAAAATAATGTTGTTGATATTTATCTTGGATTGGGAGGATCCATCGTCTGCGGGTTCGGTGGTTCCGAAATTTGGTGTAATTTGGGTTTCCATCCTTGAGCTTGGGAATGGTGAAACCCTGGTCGTCCCATTCCCGGTGTCAAGTTTCCCTCTCGATTACAAATAGGGCAATGTGGTAGCAAAATGTCAGCTCGTCCACAACCGAAACAGAAAATTTTCAGTGGAATGTCACACTGCCACCAAAAATGACTTTTTCTCTGACAATTCCAACATGTTACTGACGGATTACGAGAAGAATTTTGAGCCTGAGGATTTGACCTCGAGTTTTGAATTGCTGAAATATTTTCATGAACTACATCTTCACTATTGTTTATTATGTCATTCATGTCTAGCGTATCATACGAAAATGATTGTATTTGATTAGGATGAGGTGGTCTAAATCGTGATTGTGCTGGGATATGGTTCGTATTTTTCCAAACATCTTCAACGTTTGTACATATACTGGTCAATTCAGAAATCGTATTTATAAATCTGCCGGCTAAATGAATTTTAATCTCACGACGCATGTTCTTTTTCAGGATTTCTAAAATTTCACTATCGTTAAGAGGATGAGTGAGTGGCTGAGCTAATTCATGGATGGAATAATAAAATTCAATAAAACTTTCAGTAAATTTTTGTTTACGGTTGTCGATACTTTGACGAATTTCGACATCCGAACGTCGAATTTTGAACCGATATAACAAAGATTCTTTAAGTTCCGGCCATGTACAATTTGAATTTTGTTGTAACATTACCCAATAATGATCCCAAGCAAGACCTTTCAAGAATAAATGCAACCCATTAACAAGCTGCTGCGCAGAAACACCATTTGTTTTTGCTAGATGTTCAACTTGAAATATGAATTTCTCCACGATGACATCCATACCATTAAAAGATAATTTCCATTTGTCCATTTTTGTTGACGGCAAAATAGGATTCGGAGCGGAGGCTACGTTGTTAGAGCTAACAGGATGTGACACTGCTGGTGTGAAATTTGTGTTTATATTATTTAGATTTGGAGCGTTGTAGTTCGTCGGATTGTGCGTGTTAACTGGAATTTGACGATTTTGTTCAACGTTTATCGGAATATTTGGAATATTAATTGCAGAAATATTGTGTGGTTGTGGTGGAGGATCATTTGGTACTGATAGATTTGGGAAATTCATATTTTGATAAGATGGCATGTAATATGGAATTGTATTATGTGACATTTGATTGGGATAATTAAACGTATATTGCCTAGGCATTGGATAACCAACATTCGTATACACTGTATTAGGGTTTAAAGTGATATTATTATGGGATGCTGACGACACTGTATCAGCGGCTATCAGGCTCTGACCAGTGGATGTTGGTAAAATGTTTTTGTCTACTGTGTTATTAAATGAAATTATAGCACTACCGGATTCGGTTTTAGGTGTAGATGATACTGTCGGATTAGAGGTTATATTATTCGCAGTATTTAGAACCATTAATGAATCTATGATTTCAGATGGATCAATTTGAATGGTTGCCAGTTCAATAATTGAATCATCTAAGGATTGTGACTCTTTCCTAACTTTATCGCAGACATCTAATAAGTTGACGCTTAGCTGAGATAATTTAGCAGCTGTACTTTGCACAGAGGGTATCGAAGCAATACGGTTAGCTCGACCTAATAAATGAAGTAATCTGGAATTAATAATGTCTAAATCCGCAGGTTCCGTAGATGACGATCTAATGTTATTCAAAAGACTAGTTTGTAAATTTTGTAGTTTAAGGATACACACAGATAACTCAGCTTGTGGCAGCGATTTGGCTAGAGTATGTAAATTTTGAGGGGCTAAACTAGGATTGTCTTTTTCTGCTAATAAGCGCTCATCTAATAACCGGAAACGTTCAGATAATTCGCCCGTAATTTGGCGTACTTCACATTCTATGTGAACCTCATCGTTTTCCAAGTTTTCAGATTTCATTAACGGAAAAACCATTTTTATGTTTTTAATATTTTTAAAAAACCTAAAATATTGACTTAAATATACGATTAGTGTATAAAAAAAATTAAATTAATCCAAAACGAATGAACCGAATAATTATAAATAATAATAATGATAAATAAAAAAAAAACTTAACTTAGCCGTGTGAAAATTTATGTATAATAATAGTTTATATATATGTGATGATAATGAGACCAAGGTAAGCAACGACAACGACAAGATTCTCCGCATCCCTGGTGGTGATGAATAAGGACAGAGAAGGTAAACGATGCGGATTTACTTAACAAACAAGTGACTCACTGCCACTAGGCTAGATGCAATTGCGAATAAATCCATTTTTTACAAATAAGGAGTTTAAGAAAAGCTACTTGTAACGAACAAACAACTCACATAATCAAAGGATGTGTTTGCGAACCGAGCCTTATAATAGATTTTAATTTTAATTTCATTTTTACTTCCTCGACTTATACTGGAATCACGTTGAACTAGTGTCAATGGAACTCAGCGCGTGAATGCATAAATAAAATTATAGTATAAGAATTTCATTCAAGGTAACTAGAGTTAATATCCCTATGCGTCAAATGGAACTCTTAGACGTTCTATTTTTCATTTTGGAATTTGACCAATTCGGATTTAACCGGACAACTCAGTCTATAATCTCAACGAAATTAGAAGTATAGTTGCGAATCCGAAGTGGTTCCACTCAAAATAAATAGGATAAGGAAAGCAGAATAATATACAATTTAACAAAACTGAAAAGAAAAGTGTTATTTTCCTGAAGGCCGCTTTCATGTTTGGGCGCCACTGTAACGAAGTTGCAGTGCGACAAAATTTGAGAAACAGAAAGTGAATGAAATATTGAAATTAATTAAACCTTGAATCTAACCCTACAACTATTGATCCGGTATCTCACTCTGAAATCAAACACTATAAAGCAGAAGCAGTAGTGGACACCGACATCAATGTCATAAGGATCGAAACAATATGAACTCGAACTCTAAAACTGAAACAAAGAAACTGGAAACCCCTCGCAGTCAAACACTTGAAGTGGAAACGATGGTGGTTCGCAGCTCCAATGCCCCAGAATAGTGAATTAAAACAAAATTAAAAACTGTAAAAAACTATGGTGAACATGACAAATTTTACGGAGGTGGTTTGTTATTCCGACCTCCAACCGTTTAGTCGCCTCCTACGACAAGCAATGGATACTAAGGTGGTATTCTGGTTTTACTATTTTGCCCCCTACCGTTTGGGCGCCACTGTAACGAAGTGGACAACTCTGTAACTAAGTTGTCAAGTTTTAAAGCCATCTCCATCCTATTTAACGAAATTAGATGAAATTGTAAAGTGAAAACTCTTCGTCATCAGATTGTACTAATACTGGTTCATTGCCTTTGTCGGTCATTTCTTAGCGCGGCTATAGCTCAGGAGTAACGGGGTGGGATTATCAAAGGTTGAACACAGTCTTGCTAGACCGTTAATTTAATAATTTAAGGTATAGTTTTGTGAAACTGTATGTAATTCTGCTAAGGGGTAAAACAAATTAAGGAGTCATCACAACCATTGACAGTATTAACAAATACGTAAATATAACTAGGTAAACTGAAACTTTACTCTAAGCTGAAGAATACGGAATAATATCAAACCTTGTCGCTTCATCACTCACCTCGGCCTCCCGATGATTTACTTACAATCTCATTATACGAGTATAAACAAAATTCAAATCCATTTCAATTACAATATCAAAACCATAACCGTATTTGTATTTAATTTAAATAGTAGATGAAAATTTGAAACATACAAATCAAATGATAAATTTGAGAAAAGTACAAACTATACAGATAGACGTATATGCAGATTAATATGAAAACCTGTGCTAATCCTGATCTAAACTTATTAGTTACCTGTTCTAACTTAATACTAAAAAAAATTAAACAATAATAAAAGAAAATATAATAAAAATAATAATAATAATTATAAAATAATAAAAATATAATAAATGTAAATAAAATAATAATTTATTAAGAAAACAAAAGTCTTATCTTGTTACTGTGTGTGTTTAAAATGTTGCACGACTATGTTGCAGGTTGACTGTTGAACGAAGAATACATTATATTCAATGTTGCATTAACATTCGATGAACGAATTTAGTGCAATACGTATTTATGTTGCACGTTAAATATGTATTTTTGATTATTTATTTTAATGTTACTGATTGTATATAATAAATACATAACCATTTTTCACCAGGGTAGTGAAACATTTGCTGTGCACAATTTATTTTAGATTTACATATTAGATTTATTTATTAGTTTTAAGTTTTAATTTGAGTTAATTTTTAATTAAATATATTATGAAATTTTAATTTGTATTGTATTATATTGTATTGTTCTGTTATTTATATATATTTTAATTTATTTATGATTATTTGAAAATTCACTTTCACCATTAGATTTACTGATTACGGATTACAGTTATGTTATTTGGATAACTATTAATCACTTACATCATCAACATTTAATATTTCTTATAACTATTTCGATCAAATCATATTCACTAAAATGATCATACGATCATAACTGTTTCAAGGAGAAAACAGATGTCCTTGAGACCACGTTCGGAGCACTTTTGCAGTTTTAACTTATATTTTAATTACAACTTAATTAATAACTATTGAACAAATTTAATGAAAAAGTTTATCTTAAACTAAAACATAATTTTTATTATGTTAATTTGTGTTAACCTGCATATAAGTTCATAACACGATAACATTCACAAATTTGCCGAATATCAGTTAGAATTCTAACCGATCGTTTACATAAAAAAAATGCAAATATTATAATCAAATGAAATGACTTTTATTTATTAGATTAAGATTATTTATCACAATCATCATCACTTTCCATTAATTTTCACAATAAAAAAAAACCCGCAATAGTTATTTATAGAACTAATTTAAACTTAATAAACATAAACTTAGATTTTACAGAAAATTCGAGAATTAATTAATCGAACCATATTGATCATAGCAATATATCTAATGATCTCCTCGATTCAAAATCAAGTTAAAGACTCCTCTTCCAAATACAAAAAAAAAACAATCCATCTCATTTCATCTAATTGCCATAAAATAAACAAAATATCATTACACACACACCGAGGATGATAACGGAAGAAAATACAGCCTTCAAAAATATTTGTAACTCAGTGGTGGGCAACACTACGTTACACCTTCTTACCGCTAATAAAAGATAAGGGAGCCGCTGGTTCGGGACCGGTTACTGTTAACCGCAAACCAGCCTTGGCTAGGGAATCGGCAATCTCATTACCTTCAATTTAACAATGAGCTGGTACCCATAAGAGAGTAACTCTATTGCTAGAACAAATAAGGTTGATGAAATGTTTACAGTCCTTAACAAGTTTAGAAATAGCCAAGAGATTTTTCAATAAATTCAGCACAGCTTTACTATCCGTACGGAAAAAAATATTTTGATGAGAGTAACAACTATCAGAAAATAACTTCCACAAGTGAGAATATCGTTCGTCACTTTTCAGTTAAAAATTAAATAAATAATAGACATAGAGCACAAACTAATGTCAATCACTTCCTGCCGAACAGAGATAACAAAGGTTGGCTCACAACCAATCACCAGGGGGATGTTCTTCTGCTTACTCCACCATAACGAGATATTAAACTCAACCGAATGAGAAGCTAAAGGCAAGTCATAGGGAAGATAAACTGATGCAAGGGCCAATTTAGTACAAGAACTGGCAGATTCAAGAGTCATGAGCTCAGTTGTAAGATCAGCTACTTTCTGCTTTTTACCAATAAAAATTAATGTTCAACTTTTAATGACAGGAATCAAGCACCCGCAAGCGCCTCATTACGGTGACGTCTCTAACAGCGCTCCAATTACCTTCCGACTGCGGCATGAGCTTAACATAATTGTTCGGGCCTACTTGCACCCGCAACTTTTCAAACATTTCTTTCCTTGGATCGTCTTATCTGGAATAATGGAAAAATACGTGTTCAACGTCTTCAGCCAACCCAACATAATTTGGGCATTCCGCGCTGTTTTCAATTTTAAACCTACACAAATATGCTCGAAATCATCGGTGACCTTTGTGGAACTGGTTGAGATAAAAGTAGACCTCAACGCGATTACAGTCCATCCATACCATCAGAACTAGTACTAGCCGATGCGACCATCGGCCTTTTGATGACTCGCCCCACCGTGTCTGTCACCGTGTCGTTATCTTTGCTATACTTGTAGGTTGGACCACCTACGTTTGAATTTAGCCTTTAGAGCATGAAAACAGCCTTTGCTACCTTCTTACTGACAAATTGTATATGTTTCTTGAATGAAAGTCTGGCATTCAACATCACCCCAGTTACCTGATAGCAGACATCGACAGAACTTCATGACCCATAATTTGGAGAGACACTGACTCCTTAGCTTTCCTGCTTGTGATAGGAATTGCTTCCGTTTTATGTTGCCCCAGCGTCAAACCAGCAGCTGTCATCCAGTTATGTATATTTTCAAGTACATCCAATAACCATAACAGTTGTATTTCTTCTATAACCTTAGCAAAGAAAGACCACCAACTTCTCCCATAGATGAATCAAGCCCATTGCATATAATGCATTCATACACCTTCCTCATCGTATTGAGCAGACTCATAGGGTGGTATGATGACGGCTGATCGAGTGGCTTGCCTGCTTTAGGAATCAGTAGCAGGTTTTGTATTTTCCACTAGTTCGGGAATATAACTTCACTCATAGGCATTCGTAATTGCCGCCTTTGCTGCCACGTTTGGTAATTTATTTGGGCCTGAGGCTTTGTTAACTCCAATTCTACCACAAGCCGCGTTCAGATTTTCTCCTGAGATTTCTGGCACTATTTCATTTTCAGACTATCGTTCAATTTCTGGAATCTCTTCGACTTTTTACGGAAAAAGACTGGAAACAAATTCCTTCATTGTTTTGGGACAGGATGGAGAATCATTTTATGAACCTCTAAGCTTGCCCATTATCAACATATAAGGTTTACCTCAGAGGTTGTGATCAACCTCCCCGCACAGTTTTCCAAAACAGCGCCGCTTGCTTTCGCGATTCGCCTCTTTTATTAAGCCTTCTGCGAGCTTCAAGAAATTCGTTTTGGAGATCATTGGAACTAAAAGTTCGCACTGTGTATATGTGTATGTGTGTGCGTATGCAAGTTTTTAGGTTTGCGCGTGAGTGTGTTTGTGTGTGTGTGTGTGTGTGTGTGTGTGTGTGTGTGTGTGTGTGTGTGTGTGTGTCCATGTATGTGTTTGTGAAATTATTTTGAATTTAGTGGGTCTACAATGCAATGTAATGGTGGTCTTGGCAAACGAACCCTTTAGCCTTACGTCCTCAATTTTGCACCTGCATAAGGTAGGACGTTAAAAGCGAACTGCGAAATAAGAGTATTTTAAGCTCTAGGAAATATTGAAAGATAGAGAAACAAACAAAAGATGATGTGTGTTTATTTACTAAGCTTATCTTAATATATTTCGATTATTACAAACAGGAAGGAATTATTATAAATGAAAACGAATTTAACTTTAAAAATGTATCAGGTTATTTAAGAATTTTATAATCACTGTTTTGTTTAATCCAGTTCAAATAAGGCCAGACCTCGGTATAAACATGCGGGTGCCCCTTAGTGCAACCCTCCGAATCTCCATATGAAACAATTCCAATTTGTGTATTTGTTTTTTCTAGAACTAGCGGCCCACCCGAATCTCCACCACAAGCACTTCCGTTAGATTCACCGAAACCGCATATACTATTGGGAGAAATTTCAAATCCACGACAATCTTTTTTACTTACTATACGAACTTTTAATTCCTTTAAGTGATTATTGGGATTATTTCCAATGTCTGACGTAACGCCCCATCCACTTAGTTTTCCATACTTCCCAATTAACGATTTTTTATCGTATGATTTCGTTGGTAATTTTATGGTTACTATGTTCTTAGTTAATTTAACTGGGCTGGTAAGCTCTACGAGTCCAATATCATAGTCGACAGATACAAGTTTAAATTTCTCATGACTTTTAAATTTGGTGGTGTTTACTTCAACAGTTTTCTTATTTATATCTTCTATATTGTGTGCACCAAGGATCACAGTGACCGAACGCATTCTAAAATTTTACTTAAAATTTTAGCAAACTGTTTTATTTAAAGTAAATTTAACTTACTTATACAAACAGTGTGCGGCTGTTAGTACGAACTTAGTGGTTATTAGTGAACCTCCGCAGAATGACTGACCATTTTGATTCATGCACCATAAAGCTGCTTGATATAGTTTACTGTTAGGCTTTACAATTTTGCCTTTATAAATTCGGCCCTGTTCTTCAATTTTGGTAAAATTTTGTATAGAAAATGGGGCTTCTAGTAATAATATGATAACTAATATCAAGCACATTTTGATCACTAAACGAATTAGATCGTAGCATTATAAATTTACTCATTGGTCAAGCTTTATTATAGCATATCATCAGAATTCCACGACCTAAATAATTTATGTAAAACAGTGATAACAATAACCCTCTTTGGTGTTTTAGGAAAGAACATCTCGAATCATTATTTAAAAGTCTCTTCTCATTCGAAATTCGTATCAAACTTTAGAAACCACTTTAAAATTATCTCAGGTCATTTGTAACTACATAGTTCACAGAAATTCTAATGGACAAAAGAAATATTTTCGGAATTTTAAATTTGGCTGAATTAGAATTCATCATATGAAGGGTTTCAAAATTTTAAAATTTTAAATTGGAGAACTATGATTTTAAAAATAGTTAAAGTTTAAAATTATCACTCCAAAATTCACTCACAATGTACAAAGCATTGTAATAAAAGCTGACTTTGCAGGGTTTCGCTTCACTCGGGTTGTATACTTCTACAGAATATTTTGTGAGTGGAAAATTGAATCTGGTTATAGAAAGTTCACCAGAAGCAGGGCAGGGAATACGCAGAGGGCACTAAAGGCAAATTATTTAATGCCTATTACAATAAAAAGAACACTTTCCCAATCTGGCATAATTACACATTGGAAAATATTATTGCCATTAGAGGATAGCGAGAAAACCACTCGTGGAAGCAAAAAAAAAACAGAACAAAAGAAATTTTAGAATGTTGCATAGTGAGCGGTAGCAGAGCCTTCTAGAGTATAGAGCCATAATTAAGCGTCATAATTTTTTAGAATATAAAATTACCATTTTTGGTTCTATTTTAAATTTGTACTGCCATTACTGCCATCTATGTAATGTTTATGGAGTGGCCGTACGATTTGTAGTAAGCTTTTATTTAAATTTGATCAGAATACTATTGTTAGGACAATTTTAGCAATTTTGGTTTTATGCTGTGTGCCTCAGAAGACTTTTCAAACTAAACTTTTGTAAAACCCAGTAATTCATGCAATATTTCAATAGATGTCACTAGGTTAAAAGTTTTCAATTGTGCCTTACACCAGAGCACCCTGTATTTTATAGAGCCATAATCAAAAAATCTAAGCTTTTATAAGGGAATTAGAAACGAGGAAAAAACGAAACTTTTCATAGTACAACACACAAAACATATGGGAAATCACTTTTTTTCCTAAGACAAATTTGTAAATGAAAACGTTACAAATTATTAATTATGATTTCTAAAATACTTTCATAAATGTTTGAATTTCAACATATATAAATTTCGTTTAAGTAAATCGTTTTCATTTTCTTGCAATAATTGATTTATTTAAACCAAAATATTAAAAAAAATTCATAACAACAGCATTCTGGTCAAATTGAAATGAAAGCTTACTACGATTCGTTTGGCCATTAAGTTAATATACATTACATAGATGGCAGTGATGGCCGTAAAAATTTGGAAAAATCATACCAAAAATTACCACCTGGGGAAATTTCAAGTTCAAGAATTGTAGGAAAAGCAAAACAAATTCACAAAATATAGGAACGTGTGATAATTTTGCGATTAAATAATTTTTTTTCGTATTTTTCTTTTACCATTTTAGACATCTTACGTACACTAGTAAAACTAAAGATAAATTTACAAGTATTATTTTAATTTGTCAGGGCCAACTTTGATGTATTTTTCAAAATGAAAGTTCGAAAAATATATTTTAGAAATAATTTAATTTTAATATTTCTGAAATTAATATTTACTTAATACTAATATGGCCTTCTTGTATATTGTTCTTAAAGATATGTAGAAAACTTTTATATAAACATTTTATAATATTTTTGCTTTTTTCATTGAAAAACTTGAAGCTAAAAACATCATTTTTACTATGGATTCCTATGGGAATCAGTGAAAATTTATACCACTAAAAAAGCTTCTAAAAAATACGTCATTAAGATTATGGCTCTATACTCTAGAAGGCTCTGCTTATACTAAACTAAACTTTTTAAATGTCATTCAAATTTTATAAACAACTCAACACCACCTCAATATAACCTTGTGCATTGAAAAGTACGAAGCATTATGAAAAATGCATTTGGACTAAAGAAAGCACGATGGTGAGCGATTTTTAAAATCACTGGAATTGAAAATTAAAAATAGCGATAACCGTATGTTGTGTAATGCACAATAATTGCATTAATAAGAGTTTTGAGTTGAAACCGTTTGATGTAGATGAAGTCTTAGATGAATACTTCGATAATTTTAATAATGAGATCCTTAGATTAAGGAATCTTAAAGTAATTCTTAAAATTATTCAGCCTTTCAAACTTCAATATATTTCACCATATCCCCAGTTTTATTATTATGTATTTAAATGAAATACCAGCGGCGTAGCCAGAAATTTGTTCAGGAGGGGGTTCTTAAATAAAAAATAATTTCTTTAATTTTTTCCTTTTAGAAATTACGAATTTATTTGAATTCAAATTTCTTATAATTTTTTGTTAATTGTTCGTTTCACTAAAGTCAATTCATCGAGGTTACCTTCTATTGATATAACCACGCTCCTTGAATATTTAATAATGGCAGTCCATTTAGTAGCTGCTCGCCAGGTTAAGAGTCCTACTAAAAATCTGACAAATATTTTATGCTAATCATGTTTTTATAGATAGAATCGTTCAAGATCTACCTGATCGTCTTTTAAACATTTTGTTTAACTTCGCTTAGGTAATCTAATTTCGATTTAATTTGGAAAAAAGGTTTACGCAGATCTATAAAAAACACGGCTAATATTATGTCGCTTTGGGTCAAAAATAATTTACTTGTATTATACCTATAACAGGTATTGATTATTTTCCTTATTCGAATTATAAATGATTTTGTTTACTGTGTGGATCGACACTTCACCATGCAATGATTGTGTGATATGTGAAATGATATGTCTTCCCTACGCCACTGAATACAAATACATACATGTCGTCATTCATCTTCACTTGAACTAGAAAGTTCCTTCAAACTGGACATACCATATATGTACTTTATGTACAGTTTGGTGGCTTTTTTTAGTACCATCATATTTTTGTCAGTTGTTTATTTTGTACATTTTGGTTATTTAATATTTAGTTTGCGCATACTACGTATTTTAAACTGTACGTCACACATATTGAAAAGTTGTTGAAAAGTAACCTCGTAAATTGACTTTTCACCTAGCATCTAGGAGGAATTAGCGGAAGCTTCAAAATTTGAAAAGTTTAGTTTGAAAAGTATTTTGAGGCACACAGCATAAATAAATCTTTTATTACAAGAAAATGAAAACGATTTACTTAAACGACATTCATATATGTTTTGAAATTTAAACATTTTTGAAAATATCTCAGAGATTCATAATTAAGAATTTGTAACATTTTCACTTAAAAATTTGTCTTAGGAAGAAGTGAGTTCCCATATGTTACTATGTTTTTTAAATCTGTGTGGTATACCAATTTTGCCTAGTTATAACCTAGTAACATATTGATGGTTCAAAGGTAAAAATCACAAACTGACATAAATGCAAATTGGATGAAAGGACATTTTGATTTTTGAGTTCTATTAATCCGAATTATTTAATTCATTTATAGCATACGCCTTGTGTAAGTGATAATACATGCAATAGTTTTTAGGAGAGTATAAGGAAAAAAACTTAAATACAACATTTAGTGAGTTTTATTCGAGTTCTTACAATTAGTGACTATCTATCTATATAAATAAAAATGAATCCCTATTTTCCTTGGTAATGCCATAACTTGAGAACTACTTTACCGATTTCATTAATCTCTTTTTAAAGTTTCCTAATACTTTGTAGAAGGTTCTTACGGAATGAAAAATTAAGAAAATTGGGCAGAAAATTGGAAAATTTCAGAAAACTTAACGACTAAATTAAAGTACTTGTACCATTAAGGATAGTTGGGTGCAACTATAAAAAAACAGTCAGATTTTTGCTTACTTGAAATAAAGGAAAAAGCTTGTGTTCCTGTGAAAAAATCTAATAAACATATTTTTCTCAAATCGGATAAAATCAGAGCACCCTGTATTTTATAGAGCCATAATCAAAAAATCTGAGCTTTTATAAGGGAATTAGAAACGAGGAAAAAACGAAACTTTTCATAGTAAAACACACAAAACATATGGGAAATCACTTTTTTTCCTAAGACAAATTTTTAAATGAAAACGTTACAAATTCTTAATTATAATTTCTGAAATACTTTCATAAATGTTTGAATTTCAACATATATGAATATCGTTTAAGTAAATTGTTTTCATTTTCTTGTAATAATTGATTTATTTAAACCAAAATATTAAAAAAATTCATAACAACAGCATTCTGGTCAAAATAATATAAAAGCTTACTACGATTCGTTTGGTCATTTAAGTCAATACACATTACATAGATGGCAGTGGTGGCCGTAAAAATTTGGAAAAATCGTGCCAAAAATTACCACCTGGGGAAATTTCAAGTTCAAAAATTGTAGGAAAAGCAAAACAAATTCACAAAATATAGGAACGTGTGATAATTTTACGATTAAATAATTTTTTTTCGTATTTTTCTTTCACCATTTTAGACATCTTACGTACACTAGTAAAACTAAAGATAAATTTGGCAAGTATTATTTTAATTTGTCAGAGCCAACTTTGATGTATTTTTCAAAATGAAAGTTCGAAAAATATATTTTAGAAATAATTTAATTTTAATATTTCTGCAATTAATATTTAATTAATACCAATATGGCCTTCTTGTATATTGTTCTTAAAGATATGTAGAAAACTTTTATATAAACATTTTATAATATTTTTGCTTTTTTCATTGAAAAACTTGAAGCTAAAAAACACCATATTTACTATGGATTTCTATGGAAATCAGTGAAAAGTTATACCACTAAAAAAGCTTCTAAAAAATACGTCATTAAGATTATGGCTCTATACTCTAGAAGGCTCTGATAAAATACGTCAGTTTTCTGGTTTGTTATCTGTCAGCAAAATGAAGTATTCCCCGACACTACATCGTTGCTAGGCAACTTACTAAAAACAGTACTGGAAATTATTCCTTGCCTAAAAACAGTACTGGAAAGTATTCCTTGCCTAAAAACAGTACTGGAAAGTATTCCTTGCCTAATTCTAAGGTAACTTTGATAGTGAAATCTATTGAAAATATAAATTGGAAAATGTTGCGTATTTTAAAGAATATAATGAATAAAATGGATAATCTGATATACTGCCGATTAGAGAAAAAATCGTATGTGCAACTCGTGGAAAAACTATAATTCCCGGACTCTTATGGTTGCTGGAACTCGGCTGACGCCTCGTCCCAGCAACTTCCATACTCGTCCGGGAATATATCGTTTTTCCTACACGTTACACAATATACTATTAACTAAAAAAACAATTCCGTTAGTTTGTCGATCTGCATCGGTCTGCATCTATCGATCAAAAAATTCATTTATTCATTTCTTAGTACACAGTCCATTCGATTGGAATGTTTATCCAGTTTTCAGTTTGTTCAGCAATTTTTGGTAAGTTTCGATATACTAACACATGGTATACATGGTTATACAGAAACACTAAGGGAGTAAATTTTTTATTTTCAATTGAATTTTGGTTCTTCAAAATGCCACCAATTAGACATATGAACTTAGGTCGCAGAACTCGGGATGCTGCAAGACAAAGATATACATACATATACCAGCAAGTCAAACTGGCGAGCAATGCGAAGCGCGAAATGAAGTTGAACGGAATCAATGGAATCGAAATCAACAACGTAGAAATGTCGCGTTTAATCCCCATCGAGCTGCATTCAATATAACGTGGCAATCGATTACAGTTCACTGCAAATCATTGCTATTGGACCAATTAACGTTGTGTGTCCACATTGCAAGGCATTTAAACTTAAAAATTAAGCCCCTGGATTGTGTTGTGCCAGTGACAAAGTTAAATTGACGCCATTGGCACCGCCACCAGAGCCAGTACATTCATTGGTTTCCGGAAATGGGCCAGATTCTAATTTTTTTTCGATTCATATCCAGCAATACAATAATTGCTTTCAAATGACGCCATTTGGCGCAACAAAAGTTATTCGAGATAATTTTATGCCTACTTTCAAGGTAAGTATAATGGGAAACAATAAAAATACGTTGGCAACTTTCAATTGACATGGTGTAAAGTATGTTGGTAGGTATGAATGGCCAAAAGCAACCAGAAGTGAGTGAGTTTACAGAAGTTGATTGGGGAATGGCAGTGCTGCCAATTTTATGGGCGATTTAGCAAAACAAGTCGATCAGCGTTGTGTACACAACAATTCGGTGAAAAGACCAATTGTGGAAAAACTCCAAACATTTTTCCATCAACATAATGAATTGGTTGCAATATTCAAGACCGCATTAGACCGCATGCCATCTGATAACCACAAAATTGTCATCAGAGGACAACAAGCAAGACGTTTTAATGCGCCAACAATTGATGAAGTCACCATTGTAGTCGTGGGTGGAAATTTAGAAAACCGAGACATTGTTTTACATCAGCGGAACGATTCACTCCAACGTGTGTCCGAAACACATCGATCATATGATGCGTTACAATATCTTATCTTATTTTGGCAAGGTGAAGATGGGTATCGTTTTTCAATCAAGATGATAAATCCAGTTACACGTAAATAGCCAACCTACGTTTACTAATTACATTTATCAGGTTGAACCAGGCAAAAGTCCGTTCCAAAGAATACATTCATCTTTGGGATGCCATCAATGCTGGCGAAAATGCACAGAATGTCGGCAGAATGACAACTCTCCCAGCAACATAAGTCGAAAGTCCGCGACATATGCATGAATACGCCCAAGATGCTATGTCGTATGTACGTCATTATGGCACACCAGATTTGTTTATCACGTTCACGTGAAATCCACAGTGGACAGAAATTCGACAAGAATTATTTCCTGGCCAATCATCCATTGATCGCCATGATATCACCGCAAGGGTGTTAAAAAAAAAATTAAAATCACTCATGGACTTTATTGTTAAGTATCGCGTGTTCCCGCGATATTACCGCTAATGAAGAAGATCCACTGTTACATGAAGTTGTTACAAAAAAAATTATTCATGGTCCCTGTGGAATATTAAATCCCAATTCTCTGTGTATGGCTGACGGAAAATGTTTAAAACGCTATCCAAGACAATTAGTAGCAGAAACTGTTACTGGAAATGATGGTTATCCACTTTATCGCCGCCGATCCGATTGCACATTTGAATTAATATCTTACCTTGATTTTGAACTATTATTCGAACGCTTGATAAATCTCGTGAGCCCCAATAACCATAGGCACCCGCGGCTGATGTGCTAACAATGTAGCTCAGTAGCGTAGCTACGAATTTCAGGCGCCCCCCTTGCAAAATTTATCTTGGGCCCCTAAAAATGCTTCTTTTTTTAATTAAAAAATTATTTCTTCCTATTATCTAGCCTCCAGCCCCGCATTGTTTAAAATTATCTGATTTTGAGACGAGAGGAGGATTTAAGAAATTGCGTAAATTTTAATGTTTGCAAGTTGATATTTAGACCCTGCAGACCGAAAAAAATCTCAACTAATGCAGTGAAAGATAGTTTCTTTACCGGTAAAACCCTTTACCATTGACCAAATGTCGAATTTTCAACCCTTTACCAACAACAACCCTTTACCAAATGTCGAATTTTCAAATTATCTTGAATATTCTAGAAAGTTCGCAAACGTCTAATTATTCGTTATTACGTAAAACCGAAGGAAACCCTATACGGGATAATCACTGCCATGTGAAATGTTAATAACGTGAACATTATTAAATATTTTAAAATATCCTAAGAAATCGAAGAAATATCGAAATTTTGGCGTAGTCTCTTACTAAATATCACGATTTATATTTAAGAAGCTAGAAACATCCATACAAAGTTCGAATAAATTCGAAAATTTCGAATAATCCTAAAATTGTCGAAAAACTTCTAGAAATCTAGAATAAACCGCGGAATAATCTCGATTACCCCAGAAAAATTCGAATAATCTCTGTGTTATATGAATATCGATTGATCTTAAACAATTTTAATAATACGGAAAAGTCTGGATATTAACGGCTAATTTCGGTAAGCCTGTTAGTAAACCCAAAAACATTTCAAGTAGCTTAATGTTACTAATCCTATTAAGCAAAATGCTACAAAGCAAGAAAAGGCTAAGCTCAACAAACCGTAGTAGTGTCGGATAGTCATATTCTTCGAATAAGCTCTAAGATTCTCGTGTAACATCCAACAATGAAGTCATCAATTAAGCCTCGAACATTATGCATCTCATCTCCAAGCTAAACTTCAAAAATTTCGAGAAAATTTAAAAAGTGATCAGAAGACAAAATCCGAGAAAAGAAGACATGAAATCGGGAAGCGATGAGAATTTCCAAAAATCAAGATAATCTCTACGAGAACAAACATAAAAACGCCATCCGGTTTACAGTTAGTCCAATTTGTATTTACTGTTTACCGATAATCAAAAAGAGCCGGTAAATGAGATACTATAAGCCGAACTAACGCTAATTCATTATAGAGACTGACTAGTTTGGCTCAAATATCCATTGATTCCTTCTCTAAAGCAAAACCGCTTCTAATGAGCGAAATAGTTTTCAGTTGTGGTTAGATATTTTTCTAAGAAGAAAGTTCCAACAATTTATTTCTTCTTTACAAAACGATTCTTCGCTAACTGCACAAGAGCAATTAGCCCTCTTTTGTAAGTTAGGTTCATCCTTTTTCAAATCATATTCAAAATTTTCTAATCAATATTTAATTTGATTTGTGAATGTTGAACTTGAAGTGTAAAAGGAGTAAATTTGGAGCCTAAAACTTAAACATTCTGTCAAAAAAATACTGGGAATTGGTAATTTAAAATGTCCACGCTGAAGGGATTTAAATTTTTTTTCCTAGATTAGTAGAACTGTCTTTCATTATGATGCCAACATTGAGCACGATCTGTCATCCAGTTTCTTTACAGCAGTCAGTCGACCTCATTGGTGCACGTTGATGGTTACGATGAACGAAATTATTGAACAAAGAGTTTGCCTTAAATTTTGTGTTGCAAACGAAATTTCTTAGGCTGATGCGAAAAAAGTGACCAGAATTATGGGAAAAAAACTAGTGGATTTGTGGCACACCGAGCTACGATGGTGAACGAATATAAATACCATCGATCAACCACAACATTCGCTTGATTTAGCACCAGGTGAATTTTTCCTGTTTCCCAGACTCAAATTACTACTCTGTGGACCCCGTTTTGACTCCATTGAAGCCATAAAACAAAATTCGGCGCTTGAATTAAAGACCCACCAGGAAAGGCCTTATAAAAAATGTTTGCGGGTACCTAGTCACGCCACTGAACAAGCTTCAACATACATAAATAAATGGTTGTGTGTAAAATCGTTCGTTAATGGCTGACCACCTACCACATTCTCCAATACGTTATTGTAAGCTTCGATTTCAGCCTTTAAGCCGTAGAATTTCTTTTTTAAGCTAAAAGTCTACCAGTAGAGTGGATTTATTGGAAACGTTTACAAATGACACCACACGCAATCGATTACTTTTGTGCTGGCGTAATACATTTTGTTAAATGCGTCTAAAGTGTATAGAGAATTGTTCCTCTACTTCCTAACTAGAAATAAAGATTTTTCATGAAAACATAAACCCAAAACTACAGGAAAACGTACTATATACATACTACTTATTTAGATTCGTTTGTATGTAATAGATATTCGTAGGAACAAAATTAAACATACGCATTTATTTTGAATTGCTGAAAGCCTTATACGAGTTATGTATAGGGACATTATTTTTAAAGTGGAATATTATTTTTGTTATTTACATTTATGCTCGTAAATTCACCAGATACGAGGTAAATATCTATTGCTTGTGAGAATTCGTTCGAAATAGAACAAAATTATTCCCATGTATTCCAAAATTTGCTAAGTCGAAAAAAAAAACAAAACCTTACCCAATTTTTTCTTATTTTGTACGTTGTGTAGGTATTAAGCATACAACCGGGAACCGGATTTGGTATATCAAATTTAGATTTTCCTCTTTAGTTTTTATACTTTATAGACGAATTTTCAAACATACACACACACACGCACACACTAAAAATCGATATTTTTTAAGGAATCTGAATTCGTTTTGAAGGTTACGTCTCGCAGCACCATAATTAATCGGTTTTTTTGTGTGCCCTCTCTATATTAATAAAATTCATGTCATGGTTTTTGCCTTTTGTATTTTTTTTTTTTTTTTTTTTTTTTGTTGAAAATTATAAATAAATCATAAAATTGACCCTTTTTACGGAAATTCTGCTCATTTTCATCCCGAACATAAATAAATAAATCAAATGTACCGAAGATAAACTTTATAAATTCAAGAAAATCGATTTTATTTTTGTTATGTGTCTTACTATGCGGTGTAAACAAATTCAAAAATAAATTTATTCAAAATGTTTAAAATTCCTCAGAGTCCTATCGAAATTTTGTAATAAAAAAAAAAGTTCAACCATTAATCCCACCGCCCTAACATGTGGTAATTTCTATTTATTTCAACAACACATCATCATGCGGGAGATGATAGTAAAAGGATTTTCACCTTTGACATAATAAACGTCAATAATTAATATTATTTTGATACAGACAAAGTTGTATAAATTGAAAATGATATGCGCAAATACACAATTTTGAAAATAAAAATTGTATATGGTGTGGTGTGTAAAGGTTATATTCTTGAAATTTGTCGATAGTGGATAATTATTTAATGATTTATATATAATTAAGCTTTGTACAAGTAGATAGTGTACACGTAAATAATAATAAAAAATGTAATGGTTATTCTACAACCCGGAGTTGGGCGGGGGGAGGCTATAAAAAATAACAACAAAAATCGATTTGGAAATTACTCGTAAACTAACTAAATCATGTTACCATTATTAACTTTTACTCGCATGTTAATTGTTCGTTTATGACTCTCTCTATGGCTATATCTTTATAAATAGATCAGTTTCTGGCTTTATTTATTCGCTTAGTATTTTATAATACAATAAAAAAAATTTAATCTTTAAATTTATTTCCTTTAGTGGTTTTAATCACGAGTTACATAAATTTGATGTTAATTTGTTAAAAATGATAGAAAATAAAATGTTTAAGCTTTAATTAAATTTAATGATTTTATAATGGCTATTATGGTTTATATATGAAATTTTATTGTATCTGTTTTATTTTAAGGCTATAAAGTGTTCTCGATTTTTCTTCGGCTGGAAAGGCTTATAAAGCTTTACTTTTCTCGCTTCCCAAAATTCAAGCAATACTCCAAGAGTAGTGCGAATTCTTGAACATTTTATTCATCTTTGATAAACGCTATGATGAAGCGCAAATTTCCTAGAATGCGTATCATTTTGAACGATAGTCGTTTTAAACCAATAACAAAGAGAAATTTCAGGAGATTTTAAATTGTAAATAGAATTGAAGCCACTTGAAGTTTTAAGAAGCTTCATAAGTTTCAATTTTTTCAGTTGAACTTCAGCGTTTATTGAGAATGTTGTATACATATGTATAAACAAAATCATTTTCATTCATTCATATCACAAGCAAAATAAAATTTTGAAAGTATCTAGTATTCTATGACTTTTATTGTTTTAGTTTTTTACGTGAATGTGTTATCAGAGCCTACTCTATAAATAAGAGCCTCCACATTGACTGTATTTTTTACTAAGCTTAAAATAAAGTACATACAATTTTTTCTTTACTATGAAACTATATGGGAAAACGATTGTTTTCATTTACATATTTAGTCTATAAGAATTATGAGCTTTTACATTATTTGTATACGAAAATGTTCAAACATGTAATTTTATTTGATTGGAAAATCGAATCATGAAAATGTTTATTTCTTAGTGAAAATCCTCTTGGAATATAAACTATTGCTAAACTTTTATGCAATGTTGTTGTTGTAAAATACGTCATAACATAAAATTTATAAACAATTATAACTATCTCTTTTTGGTCTCCTTCTAAAAGCATTGCCACATGACAAAAATCTCGAGAATACAGATTCTTATCATGTGGCAATGCTTTATTAACGACATTTTGTTTAAACCATAGATGTCGCCTACAATTAAAAACATATAAAAAAATCAAATAGGTGATCGAACCGGTCGGATTCTAAAATCGGTCTGATACCGATTTTCCATCGTCAATAGTACAATAGCATAATAGTATAATACTATTATTACATCGGTTTTCCATCGCACGCGATGAAGTTAGCACCAATTACAGTTTTTTTTATGTGAACGTAGGTATAATTCCTATTTTAAAAATTTTGACGTTGATATTATTTATTTCCATGATTTTTAGAAACAAATGCCGATTTTCACAATGTTAATTTCAAAAAAATAACTGCAAATTCCATTATAATATTTAGACAAACTATGCAGGTACCACAAAAAAAAATCGAATGCTAATTTTGCGAATTGTTAATATAATACACTGTCAGATAAATTTACAATGTTAAAAACACAATTCGCTACCTATTATATTTTTGATAGCTAGCTTATACTATGACGATGGAAAATCGGTATGATTTTTGATTCGGTTAAACATATTTTTGGTGGTTTCCCTCTATAGTAATAACTAAATTGTAATAATAATTAATTTAATATAATTTTTTTATAAATTTACTAAAATTAAACCATTGCTATGAAAGAAATTATGTTAATTTTACGTAAAAAGTTTTCTTTCAAATCGTTTACTCAGCCCGAATCCCTGTTGTTTTTATTTATGTGTTAAGTGACATCTAGGGATGGGAATAATAAGTAAGAGCTATTTTATTTTATACACCGCTCTCAAATGTTATGACAATAATTCAAATATTCTAAACAAAATCTTATTTTGAATGGGTTATTAATTTTTTGGAATAAAAATCGATCGATGCCAAATATTAATCATGTTGTATTTATTTTCAGCTGTGACTTAATTTAAATAATATTTCTAATACATACTTGAGAAATAAATAAGGCATTTATATTACAGTTAATGTTTGTTGGTTATGTCGTTTATTTGTTATGCATAACAATCTGGGTTGATTTGATTTTTTTTGATTTCTTCTCGCTTCGATTTCTTGATTCTCTTTGATTTATTTTAATTTTGGCTGTTCAGCGAAGGCGTATTGTCTTTTGTTTATCATTGATTTTAGTTGTGGATAAGTGATGACGTCATTAAATACATATTGTTGTTGTTGTAGAACGTTTTTTAATTTAATTCCCTTATTTTCTTTTGATTGTATCTGGAAAATGGGGAAGCTTGAGAATCTGTGCTTTAAATGAGTTAGCCATCGAGTTGTTTATTAGTGATTTCAGAAAAAAATTATTTATCTAGGTTTAATTTTTAATTCATATTTTTTCGTCAATCGAAATCGCGTTTTTTCAAACAAACTCTATGAAAATAAAATATTTTTTAGTGGTTCTATGTCCTTTATTTTAAGTTCATTTTTTACATGCCGGCTCTATTCATATCAAGATGGTTCTGGTGTTATCAAGAAAATTTTTACGCATCTATAACTTTGGAATCCAACTACCTAGGGTAAGGTCTATTAGTCTGTCTTTGTTTCATGAAAATTGGATGAGTACTTTTCGAATTACTATTTGTTAACAGATATAAACAGCGAGGATATAAGCCATCTTTCTCGCTCTAGTGGCGCTTTGCTTGAGTTGAGATGCCTAAAGTAATAAGAACAATTATCAAATTTTGGTAGCATGAGAAAAATAAAATTTTAAAGTGAGTTACTGGAAGTATATAGTATATGATAAATTTCTTACTACAGAAAAAACTTTAAAAATTTAAATTCACAAAATTTGTGACTTCTTCTACTTTAATGCGATAAGCATTCGTCTCTCAAAATATTTTAAATTCACTTGAATTTTTTTTTATTTTGCCAGTAGTCGATTCAACAACCCAAGTGCAGAATGACGGCTTCTATAACTAGTTTAATATTTTCATATTCGGACCGCCTTCTTAACAATAAATGTTTCATTTAAATAAATATCTTTCAACCATATCAGCAATACTTCAACCATATTTCAACCATATCAGCAATTGGACTGGTGCCGGGGATAATTGCGGTCCTAATAGTCAAGCGAAATGTACCACGAGCTTAGCATACAACGGATGGAACGCCCATTATACCAATTTAAAGTTGACTCATTATGTTCTTCACCGCAGCTGCATGTTCGCACAACATTTACTTTAGAATGACATTTTGCTCCTCTAACTAAGGTTTCTGATGACTAACGTAGAAAAGAGTATATTTTTACTGAGAGAAATCATGTTATCCACATCTATTCTTGCTGATCCTTTCTAGTGCGAGGAGGAAGAATCGGTAGTGGCATTTGATGGCAAGGTTCTTGGTACGCCTGATTTTAGTTACATATTTTATAACCAAGACGATATTAGATCGACCGGTTTTGGAGTAGTGCTATTTTAAAAGAGCTTACATGGACATGATAAGTCTTTGACGTGTGTGTTACATAAATTGACCGCAGCAGAAAGGAACTACTTATATTCCGCGTAACGGAATTGGATTGTTTTATGCTAGTACGGCTATACATGAATTCCGTGTCTAAGTGAAACACCTGCCATTTACCGTAATAAATAATCTTTAAATTAACACTCATCACTCTGTTTACATGGTACACACCAAAGTTTTAGTTTGACGCTTTTTGTTATATTGCTTGATTATTTTCTGGTTTTGTGATGGTTCATGAATAACAAGTTCAAAATTTAACGCGCGTTGAAAGAAATTTGGCCCTATATGGCATTGTAATATTCCTTCCGCTACTGAAAATCATCTAATTTTAGAGTGCGTTTCTTAATTTTGGTGTGTAGTCTATGCATAATTTGGTTAAATTAGTAAGAACAGTATTCTGCTAAGTTTTAATAACTGTTACCTTTTAAAATGAATTTCTATTTTAAACTCAATATTAAAAATAAGTTACAATTTTTTTTTTTTTGGACGACAGATTCTCTAATTTAACATGAAATACGTAGCTCGATTTAAACGGTTTCGATTTAGACAGTCTCAGTTTTGAGGACCCAATTCGTCGTGTAAATTGACTGATGCGGGTGATAGTGATAGAAGTTGTGTTTATTACAAATTTGATATACGAGTAGGTAACAGCATTCGAAATAGGATAAACCCAACGTGAACCCAATTTTTTCGGTATCGTAAGAACTCATTGTTCAAGAAACTTCAATAGTACAATTTTGAAATTGAATGAATCTCTTATATGGACGATCCTTTGTTTACAGACATTTTCGATTCAATTAAAGAGTGAACAAGCTTAATTGCGCAACTGAAACAAAGCGGTTGATTAAGCTGAAGAGATATTTTCAAAAGAAAAAGATTATTTTTCACTAAATTTAGAATTTTGAAGACATCAAAAATTATTGTTGTGCTGCAATTTCCACTATTTCCCGTTTCTGGTTTTTTACTTCTCGGAAGTAATACACACTTTCTGTGACGAAGATGAACAAAATCATTAAATAATATTTTTTGTAACCTTAGAGGCAAAATGGCTGAGCGGGCTGAAGGCTGCATCAAAGAGAATGTTACAGAAAAGTTTTGAGGATGGTTCAAAGTGCTGGCATAAGTGTGTTATATCTAATAAGGATCACTTTGAAGTCGCCAAAACTTTCCGGCAAAACAACCTGTTTACACTAGAATTCTCGCATCAGATTCTTTGCCCGTTTCTTTTCTCTTTAGTTGACGCAAGAATACTAATATAAACAGGCTGAATAAGGATTCAGAGAAACGAATTGCTGCAGTTTCGACGTGTTTTCTATCCAACACTCCATTTTCCAGAAATTATAATTTTTGGTTATTTTCGTTTTAAATTCAAAATTCCAGAAAAAACGAGAATTTGTAAAACCGAGATTTAAAAAAAAAATCTTATGTAGTCATTAGCCAACCTCTATGTTTAGTCGGCTTTAGATATTTCACTTCATAGTATTATTATTATTATTGGGGGGTGGGCCATGCGGGCGATCAGCCATTTCGCACTGCGACTTAAAAGATCTATTGTGCTGGCGGCCCCTGCACTTCATAGTAAAACCAAAATCTTTAATTTTAATCGAGCTTACATTTTGTTTAATTTAAGCGTTTTTACTTTAGTTAATTCAGTAAAATTCTGCAAAATATCTACCTACACTAATACATCTAGAAAATAATATAATCATAAAATGATATTAAAGACCATTACAAAAATACCTTTACAATTAAACTAAAAATACGGCAAAAATTAAAATGCTGCAAAGTACTTAAATCCTGTACAAATTTTTGTTTGATATTACCTGGTTCATTTGGTATCTTGAATTGTAACGTTTAATTGTCACTTTCAAGTTCCCCTTAAAACCATGATCCAATTCAAGACGAATTTGACTTTGTCATTTGGTAGTCCTATCATTTATCCTGAGAGGAGTGAACCAAAACTTTATTCGTTATTAAAATGCAAGAACTTCGGATCACTAGCTGTTGTTCTACCTTTATTTTGTTTTACTGCTGCTAAGCCTCGTGTCTTACTTAACACTAGATTTTGTAGGACTTCGATTGGTATTTTAACCCAGTTAGGATCAATGGTGCCGCCCAAAATGTAATTTTATTAATCGTAACAAGCACTTAGCGGAATTTTAGACTCTAATATTAACCAATGATATTCTATCGGATTTAAATCCAGTGACTGGGATGGTCATTGCAGCGTTATTGTTTCGATAGCTTGTAGCAAAATAATTTTCAGCAATCCGAGATGTATTCTTTCGGTCATTATCTGGCTGGAAGATAAATTAACCTAAACCCATCGTGTGGCGACTGATTCTAATAAATTGTTTCCTGGAACGTTTTCATATAAACTATCAGTATTCCTTTCAATAAATTTTGACTAAATTTCCGATGACCGATTTAGAGAAACATGATAGAACCACCTTCGTGCTTCACAATTTTTTGAATGCATTCATCTTTAAGATGATATTCTTTCTTGCACTTCCAAATAATTTGTATCCAACACTCGGATGGACTGTTTTCGTAATTCTCTGTAAAATTTATTATAAGTGGACGTGTCTTAGCAATTTGGTTATTTAGACCAGACTCTTTCAATCTTCTTCGCACTCTCTATAGCGAAACATCTAACTCTGTGTCACCTTCCAACATTCTCGCTGATTTACTCAGATTCCCCCTTGCCTCAAGATAAAAATGAGGTTATATGGGCTAGTTATCTTCCTTTTATGCCCACCTCCAGGTAATTTTTCCTTTCCGTCTCTGCCTTTAGTTAAATTTTAGTATTGATGAAATACAAATTCTTTGAACGTACTTCGAGCAAACTTTTAGCTGCAATGAAGAGCATAAACAAAGAAAATTTTTACAAAGATTACAATTTTAGTCAAAAGCAATATTCGAATAATAGTTTGTTGGGTTGCGTCATTCCACTGCAGAGGACACCCAGAGTTTGTTCCTGCGTTCCTGTTTCCAATTCTTAATACCTTTCGGTAGAAGGCTCTTGCAATAAGCAATGTTGGGCACCATCTGCATAAGTTTACCAGCAAATGAATATTACTTCGTTTGATAACACGTCACCAAGAACCTTAAAAGAAACTTCTTGGGAATTTGCCCTGACCCTTAAAAGGCAGGTCCTTCGGATAGGTATCCATGTAAGCCAGATACACGTAGCCATTCGATTAGGTAATCCAGAGAAACTGGAATTAGATTATCCTAAACCACTTTGAGAACTTCCTTATTTTAGGATTAATCCATCAAAAATTAAGCAAACGAGGAATTACTGAAAACAGCGAGGATTTAAAGAGCTTGGGCAAACCCTCACCCTATTGAGCGGCATCAAAAAGACGGCCCCTGAATTCCTTTCGCACAGTAAAAAATGTTGTGTAATTAAATAAACGGTGGTACTCGCATTGGTATAATTTTGACCCATTCTTGTTTATTACTTTACCGAGCCTTCAATCTGCTCATTGTTGCTCACAACTTCTCGCCAATTAATTTCTTAATCCACTACGTGTTGAGTATTATTTGAATGTGATTTGCTAAATGCGTTACACTAAAAAGAGAGAATTTTGCTTATTTGTTCTTCTGTCATTTTTCAACTTTTTTCACTTTCAACGCCTTTTAAGAATACACATTTAGGTAATATATATTGTTTTCATAGAAAATATGCTAATGCGGTCGTCAGAATTTTTTTTTAAGTTTCATTATGTTTTTATTAAAGTTTTTGGATTATTGCTCGTAAAAACTGAATAAATAAGCAACATTTATCCAAAAATACACATTCTACACCCAATTTCGACGATTCACCCATAAACGACATAGTCATCGGAAATATGTTTTGAAGTTCAAGAAGAGAAAATTGTTAAAGCAAGCTTTGTACCATCAATGCAGAATCTATTGAAAAGTCATGGTTAACATTTTGTTATAAATGTATTTACAATATATTAGGCGAAATGGCACGCAATGTTGGCGTAACTAGAAGTATTTTAATCTGGACTTCGACTGTATAAATAATATTCTTTTTTATTGTTTTAAATATTAATATAAAATTAAGAGTATAACGTGTATATTAAACTAATTCGTTTTTCTAAGAATTAAAATTATTAAATTTTTATTATTGTTAAAGATATTTTGACGCATTAATTAATTTAAATCTTTTTTGTTATTCTAAAAAAATCTTGTACTTTTTCATTTTTATTCTTTTTTTACAATATATATATTATTCTTTTATATGGTATATTGTATAATTTACATTTTTTCGTTTTGTTTAATTTATTTCAATTTTAACAAACTAAACTTTTCTAAAAATTATTAAATAGTTAATTAAAATCGTTTTTTAACTAAACTCAGAACTTTAATTTCTGTTGGTTGGAATTTTAGATAAGTTGAAAACTTGTACTATCGGCTTCAAAAGTTGGTTATTTAATACAAACAAAAACACTAATGCCCGGTTTCACAAAAAAATATTCAATCCCTAGTTAAATAGTATTTTCTCCCTTTCTTCTTTTATAAAATTACGTTTTGTTTCATAATACAAATTCTATGCAAGTTGATAATATTTTTTTTTTACATAGAAGTATTTAGCATTCAGCTAAATATTGAGCTCGATGAAATTGGGCAGTTAAATATTTAACTCTCTAGTTAAAATGTTGATGTAAAAAAAGAAATAAAATTAGCAAGCGCTGAGTTTGTATTATGAAATAAATCGCAATTTAATAAAAGAAGAAAGGGAGGGAATATTATTTAACTAGAGATTGCTATTATTTTGTGAAACCGGGCATAAGTGTTTTTCAAAAATGCAGCCCACTAAAAAATTATGAATTATTTTGTTTTGCAAATATGGGGTGAAAGCATCATTCAAAAAAGTGTACAAATTGGTTTTCTTTGTACTGTTAGGACCATCCTATATTTTATTTAAATTATACTCGTAATTACAAATAATTATAAAGAATGGCGATAGTTGCTGCGATCAAAAATGTGAAACCAAATTTGTTTTATGTTTCAATGTATAACCAAGTTTTGAAGTCGATATAGCAAATACGATCATAGTGCAATGAATGCTATATAATTTATGTATATGGGTACATACCTGCCTGAATAGGTATATTTCGTAATATGCCATTCAAATCTCCTTTGCGCGTCAAGATCGTAAATATGCAAAATTAATTTGAGGTTTAAAGTTTTTTTTGAGTATTTTTTTGATTTTTAACAAAATTTTTAGCGATTTTTTGTCTATAGGCTTATATAAATGAATTAAATTCTCTTCTATTAATTTAAAAAAAAAAAAAAGGTTTAATAAATATTTGAAAATAGAAAAAAAGGTATCAAGAATTAATTTTTTTTTTTTTGTTTTAAATTGAATTTATTTATTTATAAAAATAAAATTGGACTGATAGGTAAGCCCAGTAGTCAAAGCTCTGGATGGGAATGTTGAACGACTACAGGAACCGTTGTATTGTGACAATTTGTTTTTGCCATCCAATCTAAATCGTATATTGTGGCCTAGAAATGAAAGAAAAAAATGTTATTATATTTAAGTAAGCAATTTATAAATAATCGCGTAGATATGTACTACATGGGCTGAAAAGTTTCCTATATTTATAATAAAACGAGACTTTTTTTGGCAAAGTTTTATTTAATCTTCATATTAATCTCCTTTCAAACTCAATGCATTTCATTCAACATTTTTCAAAAATTTTTTTTCTATACATTGCGTGAGCAAACGTGGTACCCACCTTGCTTTAAGCTTTTCTGTAAGCAAGTATTCATGCAAAGTATTTTCTATAAGTTCTTTTGAAATTCACAGGATGGTGCAGACTTGATCAAGTTAGATTCATATCCATGATAAGCCTTTCAAATAAAGATAATGAATTTTACCACGAATTTAAAATTTATACATTCTTCGGATCCATTTTTAGAAAATGTAAATGGTGCCTAGTAAAAGATTCTATTTTCAAAATATAATAATGATAAATCATTCCAGCACCATCTGTGTGTCATGGCAGGAAACTTTTGAGCCCATACCGTATATGTATAAATAATAATATTGATAATAACTCTAAAAGTTGCAGTGACGAGCCAGCTTTATTGTGATAGATAACCAAGAGAAGCTAAGTTATTCTCTACAACGAGGAGCCACTATTGCCAAATATTTAAAAAAATGGAAATTTAATTTTAAAATTTGAATAAAAAACTCCCTCTTCCAGATATTTTAAAATATAAATATTTCTTTCCAGGTTACTTAAATACCTAAAACATCATCCCTAAAAATTGTCTTCGCTTTGTGTCCCTTTAAAAGAGACATAGCCCCAGAAACAATGTTGATAATGTCCATGAGGGCTCATAAGGCGCAATGTAACTTGATCGAGTTAAATCTCTTGAAAGTGTGAAATTTCTAAAATAATTATAAAGCCTTTATAATGGTAATTTTGTCATTTTTTGAGAAAAATATTATGTCAAAAAATGTACCGGGAATTGTTAAATAAAACACAAATTTTAAGTTCATCATAAAAATTTATTTTGTCGCCCTCAAAGTATTCCTTGTTTGAGGATATACATATATTTATGCCAGCGTTCAAAGGCACTTTCCTGGAGGGCCTTCAGTTTGCGCGCTGAATTTTATTTTATGGCTTCAATGGAGTCAAAATGGGTTCCAAAGAGTAGCAATTTGAGTCTGGGATCAGGAAAAAGTCGCCTGGTGCTAAATCAGGCGAATATAGTGGTTGATCGATGGTACTTTTTGAGTTTTTAGCTTTATAATCGTTCACAATCAAGCACGGTGTGATGGCGCGTTATCGTCGTGTTATATCCTCGATTTTTTTTCCATAATTCCATTACCTTTTTTCGCATCAACACAAGAAATTTCGTTTGCAACACAAAATTTAAGGCAAACTCTTTGTTCAATAATCACCGTGCACTAACGAGTTCGACTGACATAACCAACTGCTGTAAACAACCTGATTGACAAATCGTCCTGCCAATCTAGGAAAACAAAAGATTTAAATTCCTTCAGCGTGGACATTTTAAATTAACAATTCCCATTACTGTTTTGACAGAATGTAAAACGCATTAAAATGAAATTAGACTTGGCTATAAAATATAAAATATATAAAATATATAAAATATATAAAATATATAAAATATATAAAATATATAAAATATATAAAATATATAAAATATATAAAATATATAAAATATATAAAATATATAAAATATATAAAATATATAAAATATATAAAATATATAAAATATATAAAATATATAAAATATATAAAATATATAAAATATATAAAATATATAAAATATATAAAATATATAAAATATATAAAATATATAAAATATATAAAATATATAAAATATATAAAATATATAAAATATATAAAATATATAAAATATATAAAATATAAAATAAAATATATAAAATATAAAATAAAATATAAAATATATAAAATATATAAAATATATAAAATATATAAAATATATAAAATATATAAAATATATAAAATATATAAAATATATAAAATATATAAAATATATAAAATATATAAAATATATAAAATATATAAAATATATAAAATATATAAAATATATAAAATATATAAAATATATAAAATATATAAAATATATAAAATATATAAAATATATAAAATATATAAAATATATAAAATATATAAAATATATAAAATATATAAAATATATAAAATATATAAAATATATAAAATATATAAAATATATAAAATATATAAAATATATAAAATATATAAAATATATAAAATATATAAAATATAAAATATATAAAATATAAAATATAAAATATAAAATATAAAATATAAAATATAAAATATAAAATATAAAATATAAAATATAAAATATAAAATATAAAATACAAAATATAAAATATAAAAACGAATTATACGATAAGTCATTGAATTTCTCTTTAAACGATCTCTCTCACACTCTATTAATAGCAGTGCCACAGCTATTTTTCACGCGATACGAGTTTTATTTATTTTTAAATTTTTTAGCAATTAAATCATATTTAAAAGAAAATGTTTGAAGAAACTATAAAATTCAATTCTCTAAAATCTCTTAATAATTATTAAAGTATTTTTTTTTGAAAAATATTAAATTTTCAACATTATCGCGGGGAACTTAAAATAAATAAAAACTAACAACAGATTTTAAAGAATTTAATTGAATTTTATAGTTTCTTTATACATTTACTTATACATTTTTTTGTCGCGCTCATCTGTAGTAATGTATATTATGTTTCAAATAGTTGCGGCTGGCACACCAACCTGGCTTTCAATTTTTTATCTTTTTATAGCACTGTAAAAATAATAGGTGGTATAAAATATTTCAAACCTAACTCTCAATAACGCAACTTTACACTCACCTTACAACAGATTAGACCCAGTCAAATCGCCCGTAAATTTGTTTTATCGGCTAGGTAGATCTAAAAAAACGTGGTATCAAACATTTAAGTGGCTTACTTCACTTTAAACTAGTTACATTCTTAGGACGAAAAACTACCTATTCAAAAATTTTCAGCAGGTATAAAATACTTTGCATAAATCGTTCACCAGCACTAAGACTATATGTATATTTCTAATTGTTTCACTTAATTTCCTTTTCAAAAGGAGAAGTAAAAAATTTGAAAAGAATCCCGAATTTTCGTAAAAACCTTTTAACTTGAATGCATTTTTAATATTTTGATTGAACGGCCGTTTAAAGATTTTTTAAAAGGCATTTCAATCTAAAACTATTTTGACTGAGCTACTCTACCTTCTAAGTTTTGAGCGAAACTCCTTTCTTTTTTGACTGCAATATTTTAGATTGAGTTCCCGAAGACTTTTTCAACAAAATCTTTGTTTAGCTCGAAATGCGATTCCAACGGTTTTCCAACTTATTCAGCCTTCCAAGAAATTCTATTTTCCGATTTCAGTAAATTCTTTTTCGATGCGAGACTTTTTAAGGAACATTTCTTGATATTTGGAAAGAGAAAACAGTCAGAAGAAACACATCCACAGAAAAGTGTAGACAGTTCGAAAGCAATTTGACAATTTTTAACGATGTAGGAGGCAAAGGTAGTGCAACCTTTGTATTAATCTATAGTAAGGATTGGAACAATCACTTCGCATCGCATTCATCGCATGATGTTTTTCATAGAAATCATGTATTACTTGTTGATTAAAGTGCGGACCAGATGCCTGATATGAGAAATCGGTCCAACAAAGAGTTTCGATGAAAGTGATGGATCAGGCCTTTTCCAGGCACAGACTAATCACTCCTTTAAAAATAGTCGCACCAAAGAAATAATTGTTTTTAATTTGAAAGCGACTTTTGGATAAAGTGAACCATTTTCAAGTAATAACTGCTGAGACACGGTTCATTAAAAGTAAAGTTGTTCGGGCTTTTAAATTCCATGTTTTATTTGTCGAATTTTGAAATTTATGGAATTTTTGAAAATTCTATTAACATATAGGTGGTTTAACAGGTTTTGTCCTTTTTAAAAGCAAGTTAAATTTATTTTAGTAAATTCCTAAATTATAGAATATAGAAAACCCCAATTGCGGTTAATGCTAAAGACTCTATCAATTGAAGCGCAGACACCTTACATTTTTATTGTTACTCTATAGTAATGAGAAGACCATTTACACACATCAGGCACATGTTTCCTGTTAATTTAAACCAATGAATCAACTTACCATATGCATTGAGTATACAGCCACAACCACTAGGACGTGCATGATATTATGCGAATTCAAATATAAATCATAACATCCTGGAAACCATTTTTCTGGTATATGCATTGCACCAATCGCACCACCGAATACGGAAACAGCATCCTGAAATAAAATAAAACATGTAATCTCATTAATTACTTGTGTAAATATTTAAACATACATATGTGTATGCGTAAAAAATATTTATTATGAGTAAAGGCTTATGTATATGCTAAAAAAGGGGCATGAACGTTAACATCAAATACCTAATTCCACTTCTTTTCCCCTCGTAAACTCATTATGGGATGACGATGGTATTTCTGTATTTTGATGAAAACTCCGATTGATTTTATTCTTTGTATGTACATACGAATACGTCCAAATATATTATTCGTAACACATAACAGGTAGCTAAATTGATTTTATTGAGCAAATTGAATTTTAAGGGAAGTACAAGCAGGTAATCCATTTTCGAATATATTCCTCACTTCGACTTTCTGAACAAATCAAGTAACATTACCTTGTGCTAGGTCCCACAAAGTACACAAGTGTTTCTTAATAAATATTTACATTTCAATGGAATCGTAATTTTTCATTTTTTGTATTTACTTTATTTTTCATTTTTCCGATAATAAAAACGAGTTATAAATTTTACATAAAAATTCATATTTGAGCGGAAAGGAAGCATTGTATCAAGAAATTATATAAACTGTATATTTTACCCATAAATACCTGATGTATGTATTTACGGAATTCTTGTAAAATAGAACCGGGAAATTGTTTGACTTTGTATATATTAGTGCCGAAACGTGGCTCCACACTTTTAAAGTTATTTCTAAAATATTCAGAAATTTACATTTCAAAAAATTGGAATGTAAAATTTAATAAATTTAAATAAATATTGTAGTTACCTGTTAAGTAATTATATTATTTAAACAAATCATTTTTTTTTAAGAATTATGATGCGACTTGTATCAAATAGACTTGTATACATATATATGTACAGCTACAAATTAATATAATTTGGATTTTTCATAAAATCATATTTGTACGGTTTTAAAAGGAAATTAATCGAACTCGACTGAATCATTATTCTTTAATTAACATTATACTATAATAAACGCTTCTGATTTCCAGCTAAGCCATTTTTGAGCTTCTTTCACCCTAAAATAATTAGTTCTGTAAAGTTTCACTGGAATCCCTCCCGTATGATTTGCTAGGACACTCATCGGGGATTTCGCTAAATTTTGGCTTTTAATAATACCAAATTTAACATCAGTTGAGGGACATCGTTGTTTGTTTTCAAGAATTTCGATAGCTAGAATTTCTCCGTATATCTGAATGTGGACTGGCTATTTACGACTGACAGAAAAAAACTATTAGTTAATTTTTTTTTTGAAACATAAATGATCCAATCGATAGTAAATCTCCCAAGCGAAACATTTCCGAAATTTTCTATTTTTGCTTGATATAATTGAAATATTCTCGTATAACCTTTATAAATTGGGATTTTAGATGAGATTTAGGGACATTAATATGGGACATTAATATGAGAAAATCGAAAAACAAATTTAAAAACGTCATTTCTGAACAAAAAATATAAAAATTGTTTAAATTTGACATAAACTGTGATTATTGATTACAAACTTGAGTCTGTAAACCGCATTTTGCCATAAACTTTATGATACCAAAATATAACAAACTAATTATATCAGCTCATTTCATTATTCACATCAAAAAAAGATTTCGTTTAAACTGTGCTTACAAAATAAAGCAACAACGATATGGCTTTGCTACTTGAAAATTTCGTATCTTACTGGAAAAATCAAACTAATCAATTAGTCGAAAATGATAAAAATGAAAATATGTACATATTTTTTTAATTTTATTGACCAAATGGCCCAGTGGTTACTTGCAGCTACGGTGTTTGGATCGGGCGGTGCCGGGTTCTCAAAACTCGGTGATGCATAGAGCGATGCAATGTGCAGATGGTCTCCGAAACGCAAAATCCCACACGTCCTCGATTTAGCTAATTAATGCATAAGCTGTTAAAATTGAACTGCGAAAGAGTTGGGAGTGCCTCTCTCACCACCGAGAATCGAACGCGGGACCCTCGGAAGAAAAAGTAGGCTTTCTACTCACTCTACCACCGGGAGCGATAAACAATCGCATGAACGATTACAAGTTATTGTGATAATTTGTCATATACCTACTATTAGTAACTTTACTGAGAAATCTAATTGCATTGTAGTAGATGATTTTAACCTCATTTCTTCTATTGAATGAATAACTCGCAAAACGCTGTGCATATTTTGCAACGTATTATGAAGGACATTTTGCAGAGTATTTAATTGTTACCTTTGAGTTGACCCTATATTAACTCAAATCAACCATGAATAGGATTTTCAACATAGGATTGTGGATTTGTTTCTCTTCAATGTTGACTAGGTTTGGGCCATTTTCGTCCGGAGATTTTGGGCCTGAAACTAAGCCTGCGCATCCAGCTCATGATCAAAAATCTCCAGGCCAAGATAAGTAAAGGTAGCTTATAAGAGCTATCGAAATGCCTCTCTTAGGCCATCGTGTCTAAAGTCTAAAGGAATCTAATTTCCAAGTCTATTACTGTCAACAAATTATTCTTGAAGCTGTGTTACATACTTCTGATAAAAGCCGAGTTGTATCATATAAATTATTAGGACGGGCTACCACCAATTTTGCTAAATCTTTTAGAAGCGATGCACAATTTAACAGTCACTTCGCCACGTGATTACTATTTTACCCAAAAATTACTTAATAAATTCAGCCATGCTTTTTCAGATGTTCTATCTCTTAAAGATGGCGGGACTCGATAGTACAGACGATTTTCCTTGGGTAGAAAACTTGTTTGAATATTTGCTGAAATAGCTTGTAAAATAATTTATTCTTATTTGTGGACAATGGTTTCCGAAATATTTTGGAAAAGGGGCAAATATTCTGGAAAAGAGGGAATTATTTTCGAAAAGAGCGAAAAATCTTTAATAAATATTTTAGAAACGGGCAATATAATCTTTTTTGTTATTTGAAAGTTTTTCTTTTTGCTATTGAAAAGGCCCTACAATCAAGTGAGTGTTGAATTGTGCATCGTAGGCGTAGCCTTTTCCTTTTTTACATATTATGTATATGCTCCGGGCATTTTCTTTGAAAAGTGGGCCACCCTAATGTTGACAAAAACATCGCGTCTCTCAAAAAGTCTGATCGCATTTCGAAGTGTCTCTATATGACATTTATTAAGAACCTCAATCAAAAATTCCATTTTCCAGAAAAATATTGCAGGTTCACCATTGAATCTGATTTGTCGCAAATCATTCAAATTAATAAGCTGCATTTTTAGGCGAGGCAAAGAATTTAAGGATCCTTCGGGTTTTCCGCTTTTATGTTTTTGTGCTGTTCGAAGTAATCTTGAATATTTGCCATAGATTCGGAATCTTTTCTATAGTGATTATATGGATAGGATTGAAAGTATTCAATTTGAAAGATTCACGAAACACTTGTGCTTTAAGTTGGTTCCATCAACTTCCCATAAACCTTATATATAAGATAAATAGAAGACTTGTTTGAGTTATTAAAATCCTGTCCAAAATGACTAAACATTTTGTTGATACAAAACCATCGATATCGGTACCGATGGTATTCCGAGAATGGCTCGGCCGATTTGGATTTTTTTCGCCAATATGTTTCTATGGCGAAGGTTGGTAATTGGAAAGCATTTGGAACCTATACGCCAAGGCTATCGGGAGAACCTCACTTGATTTGAGTTAAGTTCACACACGTATGTAGTTTTTCAGACAATGTTGATTTTGGAGTTGAGTTGGGCGTTGATTTAAGGACTGGGTCGCAGGTCGAGTTGAGACTGAGTTTTGATTGTACTAGAGTTGACTTGAAGTTGAGTGAGAATTGAGTTGTAGTTGAATTAAGGTTGCAACAGTGTTGACGGTTGAGTGGAAAGTTTACTTGAGTTGTTCTGAGTTAGGACCATGTATGCATGTAGCTTTTCGAACCAGTTTGATTTAAGGATTGAATTAGATGTTAATTTGAGGTTAAGTTGAGGATTAAGTTGGGGTTGAGTTGCAGGTTGAGTTAGGATGGAGTTAGGTTCGTGTTGATCTAGGGATTGAGTTGAGCGTTGAGTATGGTGTTCAGTAGATAGTAGGGGATTATTTGGGGTTAGTTTCGGTTGAGTTGGATATAGGTTTAGTTGAGATCACTATTTTTCAGCCATGTTGATTTGGGGATTGAATTAGACGTTACGTTTGGGGTTTAGTTGAGGGTTGAGTTTTGAATTGAGTTGGAGTGGAGTTGAAGTTGATTCAGCCATTCAGTTGGAGATTTTTTGGGGATTGAGTTTAGGTTTGAGTTGGAAGTTAGCTTGAGTTGTTTTGAGTGGGGTTCTTGTATGTAGGTAGTTTTCGGACTGAGTTGATTGAAGAATTGGGAATTGAGTCGTAGATTAGATAAAGCTGAGTTTAAGTACGCATGCAGTTCGAACTGTGTCCGAACTGTTTAGAGATAGTGTTGCGCGTTGAGTTTGGTATTGAGTTGAGAGTTGAATTGGGGTAGAGTTGCAAGTTGAGCTGGGATTGAGCTAAAATTTAGGTTGGAGATTAACTTGAAGTCGTGTTCATGGTTTAGTTGGAATTCATTTGAGTTGAGACTATACACAAGCACATTATTTTCGAATCGAGTTGATATGCGATAGAGTTTGTCTTTGAGTAGAACGTTAAGCTTCGGTTCGAGCTGGGGTTGAATTGAAGCTGAGTAAATTTAGCTTGAGTTGGGGATGAGTGAAAAGTTTATTTGTGGGATTATTTGGAGGTTGATTCAGGGATTGAGTTAGACGTTTAGTTTGGGGTTGAGTTAAGGGTTGATTTGGGATGGAATTGATGATTAAGTTAAGAGTTAGGGGGATTGCGTTGCGATTGAGTTGAAGGTTAGGTTGAGATGTGTTCACTTAAGCACATAATTTTCCGGGCCGAAATTCTGATCAGCTCGTAAGGTTCGGACCTTTATATTTTATTTTTTATTTAAAATTATCAATAATTTACTTCATACGAATATTTTATCAAGCAGAAACCGACACCATTAAGGTGTAAATACGATTGTACCTAAGTTTATAATAATTAATAATTACGCCCTAGTATCATTATTATTATTATTAATTTTTGTTTTGTTTGGTTTTGCGTTATATAATAATGTTTTGACTGTGTGGCAGCACATAAATTGGGTTTACCCTGTTTGCTGACCAGGTGATAATAATAAATAAAATAAAATTAAACAAAATATTAAAGCAGCTTGCACTTTAGTAAAGAAATTATCAAAACTGTTGCAGAAAGTCATAGGAACTAATTAAAAATTCGCTTCTATATTGGACTATAACACTAGAGGTAAGGTCAATAGGAAAATTTGAAAGTTTTGTTCATATTGCAGGCATTGCGAGAATCCAACTTTATAGAATGTTTCAATAACAATCAGTAACGTGTGTCACGCGCGTGCATCACATGACGGAAAACGCGTCAAAATTGTGTATGGAATTTCAAACAATAATTGCAAGTTAGTTAGGGTATCCAAATTACTCGAGTTTCAAAGTACCCGGTTAGTCGAGTATTGTTTATTTTAATACTCGGGTACTCGCATTAAAAGAAATATATAATTATGTTTCAAATGATTTAAAAAATATTAGACATCACAACTGTTTCAATGTTTTATATGGGGCAATTACTACCATAACTATTCTATGTCTTCCTCTTATTGCCTGGGTCCTTGGATTATTAAATTGCACATACCTATTACACATTTTGATTCCCATTTCCGTTGGTTTTTAAAACGATCTTATACGAATGATTAGTTGACAGATTCGGGTGGTGAATATTTATTGGTATTCATATTTTACGTTCGATGTTGAAAAGGCGAATGTCGGAAGGCCGAATGTCGAAAGGCTGAACGCCGAAAGGTCAAATAGTTCGGAAAGCCGAATGTCGAAGGGCCGAATGTCGTATGGCCAAATGTGTCGAAAGGACGAATGTCTAATGGCCGATTTGGTCGAAAGGGCGAAAGCGTTGAAATGCCGAATGTCTAAAGGCCGAATGGGTAAAAAGGCCGAATGTCGAAAAACCGAATGGGTCGAATGGCCGAACCTGTGGAAAAGCCGATTGGGTCGAAATGCCGAATTTTCAATAAATTTTTCCTCACTTAATTGATTGAAATCAATATTTAAAATCATTGAATTTAAATAAACTGAAAATACGTGTTAATAAATTCTGTGTATGTAGCATATTAATGTGAACAAATTTTGTTGGAAAAAAATTTGTTTATCTCCTTTGTTATTGTAATTATTTGATTTTTAATTATATGCCAAAAAAAACGTAAGAAGATTTTAATAGTTAAGGCGACTTACTATTAAATATTTTTATACCAAAATTTTGATAAAAATATAAATTTTGGTTTTCATAAAAATAGAAATTTTGAAAATTTTCATTCATAAAAAGATGAAAAATTAAAATCAATTTCGACACAAACGGCCTTTCGACATTCGGCCTTTCAACAAAATCGGACTCTCAACCTATTCGGAATTTCGACACATTCGGCCTTTCGTATTTTAATATATTTCGTATAGTTATTCAGCCTGAAAAATTAGGGAATGCCTTATTAAATATCCAGTATCGGATAAAACTAAAGCACGAAATGGTTCTTCTTCGTTCTCTATTAAATAAACTTTTGTAAAATTTTAAGAGTTTTTAATATCAGCTTTAACATTGGTTAAATTGGTTAAAACTTCTAGCAGTTATCAAAGCTAATTTTTAGAAGATCTGTAATTTGATAAACTAATTTTCACGGCATCAATTGACCAAAATTCGGTTTTAATTGACCTTTCTGAGATAAAGGAATCGTTTAATTCAACTACGTGATTCACGTGTCTTCACCCATTGGGGTTTTTCGGCTTCTGCCATATTTGGTGGGTATAGTTTCGTCAGAAGAGGAAGAACGATAACCATTTATTATTCATGACAAAATGAAATGTTGGATACTTGGGTCAGTAATTTCATTAAGATCTTAGTTATAAAAATATAACCGGAACATTTGTAAATGATTTTTAACATATTTAATAACTTAACACAAACCTGACGATTGAAGCAAGATCTCATTTTGTAGTTTGTGCTTTACTTGCTACCACTCCGAAATTCGACACATTATTCCTAATTTGAATTTAATTTTTTCTAATTGATTGGTTTTACTAAAACAAGCAAAACGGAAATTCATTTTCTTATTTTATATAACAAAGTAAGAGCAATGGCCACTCCCTGAGTTAGTTTTGTCCAATGATTATGTTATAAATACTTTTTGTTATAGCTATTCATAAACTCTTGATTAAAAATAAACCTACTACATATTTTACAACGAATTTACATAATTAAAACAACATTTGGCGGTACTTCGTGTAAGAGAAGAATTTTGATAACAAATTTAATATATGTATTTCCTAAAAATTAAAGAATAAAACATAAAAAAGACCTAAAAGGTAACCAAAAGTCCAAAACCTACCGGGTGCGACCAGAATATAAGCATTTATATGGACAAGAAAAAAATTTCGAAAAAAAAGGGCGACAATAAATGTTTAACAACCTTCCCTCCGATTTAACAAAACGACGAACTTTTATCTTATTCGAATTGAATAAATTTTTATTTTGTGATTACCAACTTATCAAAGTTGAATACGGATGAAATCATAAAACCTGGTACGTCACTTGTAAGCCCTTTTAAATAAAAGCCTACCTTAATTAATCCGTGAACCTGTGTACTAGGATAGTGGTCAGATATATTTTATGAGACACATTCTTTTCTAGGGACTCATCCAAAATTTAAAACCATTGATATTTAGTTGTTTTGGAAGCTATCGAAAGATAGCGAATCTCGTTGCTTATACTTTATTTATTTTTGAAATTTTGGACATCCTATTTTGAGCAAAAGCTCATTCATAATAGTGCGCATGTAGAAATAAATACCAAGGTAAATAATTACAAAAAAAAACTTCTTGTTTTAATAAAATTATCAGCTAAGTTTCAAACTCCGTCCGGTGGTGGCAGCATATTTGCGCTCACATCGTGGCTTTGATCGTTCATTCTCAGTATTAATAAAAATGAGATCATTTTATGTATTTTCTCGATTATTGCATTTATTCGATACTGCTGACCTCAAAGATGACACGGCGGTTTCAAGATTGACCATTTGGGATTTGTAGCCAATTTGTTTACATAATAAAGTAATATAAAAACAGACACAATTAAATTTGTATAATTTAAAATAATTGTGGAAAAATAAAAATCACTACGTATCCGACACGAAAGACACAGGCCGACTCCACGCAATAATTGCGCGGAAAACTATTACGCAAACCGAAGGAAAGATAGGTATTATGAGGATCTGCTACTTAATATTTCACGGTTCATAAGTGCTTTACTGTGGTTAAAATAGCGAACGTCCTAAAAGAACCCGTACAGAAAAGACATGAACGTTAACGTATTAAAAAGTGCTCTTACAAAACGAAAATGCGTCAACTCACTCGTCCGCAGTCGCCACCGCGAAATCAGCTTAATTATGCTATGACCCTGGGGCATCATATTCATTAAATTTGGCCCCCTGTGACTTATTCGTGATTCAAAATATTGATGAATAACTCTGCGCACAGAGGTTCTTACCGAACGAGACCTCTTTTGCAGATTTCGACAAATGGATTATTTTAGATGGCTTAATTGGAATATCATTGGGTTTGGCTAAACGGAGGCAAAAAATAGCTAACATTTAATTCTATCCTCTTACTTATCTCTTTAATTTAATTTTAAGTTTTTTCAGCATACGGCGAAGATGTGTGCATATTTGTAATAACAACTAAATAAGAGGAGGGCAATAACTTCTTCGTTTGCTTACTCACGGTGAAATGCTAAATCCGGCCCGCTATACGGAGAACTCCATAGTGCGCGCGATATACTAAGCGACTTTTTCACTGCTTTAAAAAATCGCTCATCGCCTCACATCTTCCACGCGCCGCGTGCAATTTGCACCAGAAACAGACATCGTAATTTAATTAATTTTTACAATTTTTTTCAACATTTTATTTATAAATAATTACTTTTCTTATTATTGTGTGAATGGATTTCCATTTTTTCACTGTTTTGTGTTCTTTTGTTACTTTGTAAAATTTTTATAAAAAAGAAAAATTCTTTATTATTATTTTTAATATTATTTTTTATTATTTTAATATTTTTATCTTCCTTATAGTAACAATTTGTTTTATTTTAAAAAAAATCGATTTCGGATGCTTTCGCCTTCCTTTCTCAATTTTTAATTTAATATTCATCCTATATGATTAATATTAAATTAAAAATTGAGAAAGGAAGGCGAAAGCATCCGAAATCGATTTTTTTAAAAATAAAACAAATTGTTACTGTAAGGAAGCTAAAAATATTAAAATAATAAAAAATAATATTAAAAATAATAATAAAGAATTTTTCTTTTTTATAAAAAATTTTACTTTTCTTAGTTTTCTCCGATATTTCGTTGGAATCTATTATCCGGTAATCAATCAAATTACTCGGATAGTGAGTATTTTAAAAAGGCCAAAATATTCGAGTACTCGGGTATTCGATAATCGGTGTTGGATACCCTAGAACAGTTGCAATTTCGATGTTTTTTTTTTTTGATATTCAGGTATTATAAGATTGTAATACAAAAATTAAATCAAAATGGCACTTGGTGTCTACCGCGATGTTAGACATTGTAATTTGCGGAATGGCGTGGTTTGAATTTTTTAGAAAAATTTCAATGTTCAAAATTAATTTTCTAACTTTTTTAAATTCCTGACCAAAAATTGCAAGTTCTTAAGGCAGTTTTTCAAACTTTCAATTCTTTTAGCTTAAAAACTAATAATAATTTTAACATTTACATCAAATACAATCTTAATGTTTCCCATACTTATTGCATTTCAAATGTCTAAAACCTTAAATTAAGGTTTCTACCTTAAATTAAGTTTATACCTTTCCGCGTCCATCTTAATAGCTTTGTTTTAAAATTGGATTTCTGTTTTTTTCGCTTTTTAGGCCAAAGCTTAACAATTATTTCAACTGTTTTATTTCCACTGCACGCAACACTCTCCTAAAAATCTTAGTTACTAATGTCATTATCATGCAAGGAGCAGTTTATTCCATCCAGTTTCTCTAAACTCCCAACCCAATTGTAAAGTTTACAAAGTAACAATTTGGCACATATCAACCAACACACGCTTGTATTAATCTGAGCAGACGTCCCGCGCTGCTTGGGATACAGTGCCGCCACAGTGTGTTGTCCCACGGACAAATCCTTCCCGAAGCGTAGGATAATTGCTATATATAGATATAATTTCCCGCATTATCGAATGCATCAAAAAACCTTACACATATGGATAGGCAATATTTTAGTGAAAGCGATTATGCTTCTGGTTAGTTTGTTATAATTGTTAGTACAAAAATTTTATGTTACGTTCTTTAGTAATGAAATTATTATTTTTATGTTTTTTGTTATATAAATAATTTAGTTTATAATTGAATTTGAATAGAAGAACTACAGAAATCATTTTTGTTCTCTGTACAGTACATGGTTATAAAAATGAGAACATCTTGATTTAATTAGAAAATGTATGTTTTTAGCTATATTATTGTTGTACACCTTTAAGGTTTCTTCTAGAACTGTTGTGATGCACACTATATGTACACATTTAGACGAGAAACCACACGAATGGTATATAGAAATCAGGGATCAGCTTTAATGTATAAAATTTAAGTAGTATTCATCATCCAAAGCAATATACCTAGGAGGGATAATGTTTGAAAATAAAAATTATCGCTTAAGAGTAAAAATAAAAAATTAATTAAAAACGATGACAAAAACTGACAACATAGCCAATAATGATAATACTCGTATCTCGTACCATCATATTTATAAAGCCCCTTGTTAACAAATATTTTAAATTGGCTGAACACAATAGCGTATTATACACAGGTAAGCATTTATATCTACAGCACAAAAATTATGAACAAAACATTTTGCCATCCTTTTCTTAGAATTTACCAATTTGTATTTTATTAAGATTTTCTTTTTATGTTAATTATAATTACAGGAAAGTAACACAACAACAATTTTCTTTTTTAAAATTCTATTTTTCATTTAAATGTGCTTTAAATAACTTTTTAAACAATTTGTTGCCTTCAAGATGTTCCAGACCTCTGACAATATGAGCGTAGAATGTCCATCCCAAACTTTTTTTTATTAGACCATTTATACAGATAATTAAAAAATCATATGCTGACATAGTTCGTAACACAGTCTAACTATCGAACCGCTTTGTTCGTGTAATTTCCACTCCAAAAAAAATTTATCATTTCCCGCACTTTAAAAAATGGAATAAATTATACTGGCCAAAATTACGGCAGATACATGTACAGACCTGATTCACTTTTTCCCAGATGGTTTGTTCTTTTCCTTACACCAGCATGGGAAGAAGAAATATATTTTTATGCAGCAGGAATCCCAATAAATACCAATACAACAAATAACTAGGGACTAGTTGGCAATAAAGAATAGGGAAAACAGTAGTAAATTTGTAATATTCCTTTCCTTTTTCTTCCTTTACGTTTTAGTATAAAACAATAGCTGTTGAAAATAGTTATCGAATTGGACAGTAGTTTCCCATAGGCCTTTATTTATTTTATTTTTATTTTTAAAATTCAAAAAGATGACGGACTAATTTATGTGGCGGAAATTGCCACCGGCTAGATTATTTGCTAAGTGCAGTACGTTTGGAACTATGAAAATGTTCAAAAGCTCAAAATCCAGAAAAAGGAAATCCACAAAGTGTTCAACATAAAATCTGTCAAAGTGCTCCAAAATGTTAAATTTTAAAAATGATTGTATCATTGGTATCTCTTCTACTAATTAATGAACCACATGTTTCAAGTTGCGACAAAAGTCTAAAATTGCCTATAAAACTTAATTTTTTTTAATTTATTTAAAACTTCAATCACTTTGATTATAGCTTAGAGTATATTTCAAAATTGAACTACTTGCCTCAAATAACTTTATACAAAAGATTAGATTAAACCATATAGCAATGTGTGAATTACCAACTACTGCATCAATTATTCGTGGCTCTTCATACAGATTCAGATGAATGGGGAATTACCTTGTTGATACATTTGCTCCCCAATCAGAAATATTTCAGAAAGTGTGTAGAGACTTTGTTGGTCCGTTACCACAATTTTATGATCTAAAACTATTGCCCTTCATTATTTGACAGTAAGTTGTTCAACGATTTTATTAAACTATAATTGAATAATACCTTACAAATATAGTAATCATTATCGACTATACAAGAAATTCCCATATAAGAAACATTCCTTTGTAGCAACCTCGCGGTACCAACTTTTTTCCCCCAAAAATTTCCACAAAAGCAACTCTGGTTTTTCACATCACTTTGTTTCATTTTCAATTTGTGTTTGCCGCAAAAAAATGGGGAAAAATGCTGAGTCTCTATTTCTTTAAAAGACAAGACAAATTATCAATTTTGCTGAAAAGAGATTTGTCGAAGATACAACGTTCATATAAGTCGACGATTACGAGAACAAAAAATAACCAAGAAAACATAAGAATTTGCATCAAAACCTTGTTTGAATCAACTCTGATTATTCTGATCTCGATGAACAACCATATTCATGGTTTTTACGATGACGGGAGGGAAACGAGATGATTAAAGCTACTCAATGCCAATGGAAATGAAATCTTAGCCAGCGATGGATGGCTCGACACATTCAAAAAACGTCACGGAATTTGAATTTTCACGGTATCTGGTGAAAAACTTTCCTGTAATGTTGATACTGCTACTGCATTTATAAGCAATTTTAAAGGGATCATTGCAGAAAATGGGTCTTTACCGGAATAAATCTATAACTGTGACGAAACCGCTCTTGCATACAAAAGATTGCGCAAAAAAACAAATGCTGCCGGTTTCAAAAAAGCTGCTGTTGAAAGGAAGACAATGAAGGAAATGTTATAAACTCGATATAATGATGATTATAGAAGCTAAAAATCCGTGATATTTTAAAGATGTCAAAATACCGTTGTTTGACAAGTCATCTAAAAATGCTTGGCAAACTTCTGCGGTCTTCAAGGAATGGTACAACGAATTTTTCATCCCTCAAATTTCTCGTCACTTGGAAGAAAAAGGATTATCCGTAAAATATTATTGGTGGACAATGCACCATGCGTGGCACAGCAAACACTTTTCGACCATTAAAAACTTAAAGATTATCTTTTTGCCAGCCTAACAATATCCACTTGTTGCAGTTGCTTGAATAAAACCTAAAATCTCTTAAACCGGGGTATTGACGCTCGAGGGGCCTTCGAGGGAACCCTCGCGGGCCTAAGTAACAATAAATAAAAATAAAAAACCAATTTAAAGACGTGGCATTCTTCAATGTTGAAGGCTGGAATGAACTCGCGCATTCTATTGCCAAAAGTTAATTTAAACACCCGTTTTCATCGATTGACGAGAAACGTGGCTTTTAAAATAGAAGATGTTGTATGTGTTATTGATTTCTTCAACGTCGCAGTTGAATGGGCAGGGGAAAACAATCTTCCGAGCAACCAACTTTTGTTTCTGCGTAGAATCAGATAAAAGCTGTACTTAAACGTGATCTAATCTTAACAAATAAAATCGTTTAATCTTTAAATCGTAAATCTGATCTTTAAATAAATTTGAACTTTAATTAAGCTTTTTGGACTTTAATTAAATATATTCAACTTTTTTTTCCAAATTGGATCGGAATGCTTTTTTAAGCAACTGTGTATTATATATGTGCAATATTACACGTACATAGTTTTACCACAGAATACAACCAGAAGAGACATAACGCTGTTTTTGTATGGAAAAATTTGGACTCATTTTTTTGACCTTGATTTGCCGAAGGTAAGAGAAAGTTGGGTTATGTATTCTTTGGTTTACTGGTTTTGATTTGAAATAATAAAAATTGAGAATTCTTAACAGTACAGTTAGTGAAATTATTTGACAAGTTTTGTTTTGACAGCATAATTTGTATTAACTACTATAATATTCAAAAATAATTATACTTCAATGTACAAAAAAGAAGGTAAGATGAAAAAAATAATTGCTCCACCCAATGTCTATTCTGGTTAATCTTTCTTCTGTGGTTTTACTTAAATTGGAGAATATTATATACAAACTTATGTGGAATTGGATCGGAGCCCTTTGTGGCGACTGATAGATGGCTTATAAAATGGAAAAACGACATTTTAGAAAATATTATTTTGGAAAATGGGTTTTAACGGAACAAATTTACAATCGTGATGAAACCGGACTCATATACAAAGGTTTGCTTTAAACACTAATGTTGCAAATTTCGAATAAAACTGCTGCCGGAAGAAAAGCAATGAAGGAAAGAGCAACACTTATGTATTGTATAAATGCTACAGCCACAAATAAACTAATGTTGATGATGATAGGGAAGGGAAAATCCTCTCGTTGCTAAAAAAATAAAGATACTCCACTCTATTATAAATATTCTAAAAACATGTGGCAGCCTTATATACTTAACGAAATGGTAGGAAGAAGTATTTGATCTATAAGTAACTTTACACATAGAGCCCAAAAAATTAAAATCCAAAATTACAATTTAAATCAATTTTATTAATGGATACTTAAGGCACTGAAAATATGGTGAACGTGAATGACCAAAATGTGATGAAACCACTAAAACACCGCTACAGAAAACACATCCTTACCAGGGCATAGATAGATTAATCGATAAATCGACTGTCCGATTAATTGGAGAAAATTAATCGATTAATCAAAAATTTATTTTCTCAAAAAAATGGGACCCTATTTTAGTGAAATTTGGCATGTGCTGTGAAAACGGGATTCGAAAATGATTTTGGATAAAGTTCTGGAAAATGGTCAAGTAAGATGGAATTTGACTATTCCTTAACCGATTATGATGCAACTCGACATGTGCGTTGGTAATGGGATTCTAAAATCATTTTTAGATAAAGTTCTGGAATATGGCTATGCAAAAGGTGGCTAATAAATATTAATATAAAAAACTGACTCCAAGATTACACTACAGCCGCTCAACTTCAGTTATTTGCCGGTTGCATGAAACATCAGACAAGAATTCCACTCTGCTAATTCTCATGTAATGCACATTAACCGCAAGAATATTTTATGACATCGGCCTTATGAACGACAACACCGATGCACAAGGTTGGAGGTTATAGCTTTATATCCAAAAATCAATATAATTTAAAAGGATTTACAAAATAAATATTACGAAACCCAAAGCTTAACTCGACTATTTCTTAACCGATTTTAGTGAAATTTACATTTGCATTGACAAGAAGTTCTGAAATACGGCTTACTAGGATTGAATTTATCTGTTTTTGAACCAATTTTAATAAAATTTGATATTTGTGATGGAAATGGGATCCTAAAATTATTTTTAGAAAAAGTTCTTAAATATGGCCAGGTTAGAACTATGGTGTTCCTTAACTGATTATGATGAAATGCGACATGCACTACGGAAATGAGATTCTAAAGTGATTTTTCTAACTCCGGGACCCTACACTACCATTAGAAGTTTCACCAATTATGCGACTGACGTCACCCACTTTTCCTTATTTTCATTTGATCGTGATTAGACTTCCCGGTAGATGTATAGTAAATATGTCAATATGCGAAATGTGAACAGATAATCAACATCAACACACAATATCATGTTGAGATTCTTCTACTGTGACGCAGATCGAAAATCGGTAAAGAAATATCTAATTACCATTCTTATTGGCCATATTCCATCACTTTATGTAAAAATAATTTCAAAATCCTATTTCCAACGCACATGTCGAATTTCATCATAAACAGTTAAGGAATAGTCAAGTTTCATCCTACTTGGCCATATTCCAGAACTTTATCCAAAAATCATTTTAGGATCCCATTCTCTTGTACCTGTCGAATTTCATCGTAATCGGTTGAGAATAGTCATGTTTCAATCATTCTTGGCCTTATTCCAGAACTTCATTTAAAAAAATATCAAAATCCCTTTTAAATTGTAATTGTCGAGTTTCATTATAATCGGTTGAGAAACAGCCAAGTTTCCCCTACTTGCCATTTCCATCGCACATGTCAAATTTCACTAAAATCCGTTAAGAAATAGCCATGTTCCTACTAAATTGGTCAAATTCCAGAGCTTCCTCTCAATAGTATTTTAGGATCCTATTTCCATCGTACAATACCTGTCGAGTTTCATCGTATTCGGAAGAGAAATAGCGAAATTCTATTCTAATTGGTCTAATTTCAAAAAATTCATATAAAATAATGCAAAACGATTGATCGATTAATCGGTCTAAAAATGAACAATTCAAACCCTGTAGTTTTTCTCAGTTTATTCGCCAACAATGAATGTGGTTATATCAACTGTTCTTTTTACTTCCGGTGAATTCAGCATTATATACGAGTAGTTAAAAAGTATTGTTTCTTGATTCATTCAATCTTCAAAGTATGTATTTCCCTGCACGAATTCAATTTTAAAGTTGTACGTTGTTGGTTTTAAGCGCATTCGGTTTGTCGAAAGATATTTATGTACATACTCGTATATAGAGGAAAAATACAAACTGCTAACAATTTCTACGTCACAATTTTGTTCGCTTTGCTTCAAATTGTCAAAGAATTTTTTTAATCATATCTTCCTATTTTCAATTTATTTTCATTATTATTTCAATATGGTTTTTATAGACAAAACTTTAATAACTTTAAAATAATCATTTTTTTTTTTTGTAATTTTATGACTATGTGTACATAAGCCGCACGTCGGGAATCTATTATACGTATATTCATACTGTTTTCCTCCTTAGTTTGAACTTTGTTTATGGCGTACTTCCATTATAATCCAGCATTTTTTCCTCTGTACTGATATAAGTTTTGCTGCTGATGAGGGTAGCATAATAGATGAGTTTATATAAAGGAAAATGTATATAAGCAACAAAAAAATACAAATAATCCAAAAACGAGATGAATGGAAAATTTCTAATTTATTTTAATGTTACCTAATTTTCCAATGTTGACATAGCTGTAAAGTAGGCATACGTACATGTTTGCCTAGTTCGGGGGCTTATTTTGTATTTTTGCAATAGAAAAATTGTTTAATTATACAAGAAATTGGGGATGCTGTGTTATGGTATAAGTTGATCATTCGTTTTTAAACCTACACTGCAAATAACACATTGCAAGTTATTGTGCACAGAATTGTCTTTGTATGTAGAACAGCTTTTAACAGGATTTGCTGTACTAAACAATGGGTCGATTACATCTTTCCTTCAAGCCATAGATTATGCAAGTACATATTTCCATAATTCAACTTGATCCAATCATTGTGATTGTTATTTTTGTTATGCTGCCGTGATATTTTACCTTCTGCCAAATTTTTTCAATCGTTTACCGGTTTTATGCGACAAGTAACTTTAATTCTTTTGAAAAGTGTTGGTTAATAAAAAAAAAAAAACTTTTGGTGAAAATATAACGAAAACAACCAAAGAAAAAGTTGAAATAAATTCACACGAACTTTCTTTTAGTTTTTCTTTTGTATCGGCGGTTTGTTTACCACCTAAACCAACCCCCTGCCACAAACAATAATATATTATGTACACATCATGTTTATATAAAGCAATTACCTGTAAAAATACATGAGTTAGTGAAGCCGGATGTCCACCACCTAAATTTGATGCTCTTAATATTGTTAACATGAAACGCATTGTGAATGGCAATAGAAAACATAAACGTCGTTCCCATGGTGAGGATGCTGTCATCGCCTGAAAAGCAAAACCAAAAACAGAAAAGTTTTAGAATTTTTTTGTAGAAATTTAATTATACGTATTATGTTAGTGTTTGTTTGGTTTGGAAAGGAAGACTTATAAAAAAAAAAAAAAAACACTTTCCAACGACCAAAAACATATTTTGCAGAGTAGGGTGTGTAGCTAATTATTTAGTTAAAATATAGTTAACTTTTCATTTTCAACAACTAAAACAAAAAAAAAATTAAATTAAATATTTAGTTAACACAACACAACTTTTATAAACAATTTAATTTTTTTATTTGTTTAACACATTTATTTTTGGTTTTATAGGAGATGTCTCAAGGGGATTAAATATGACATGCTGTTAAAAAACGGTTAAAGTTTTATCTTATTTTGCGGGGTTTAAAATTCATCTGTATGCAGAAAATTTTAAGTGTTAAGATTGGTTTAGTGTTTTTATAGTTTGTGTTTAACCACCAATATAAATATTTAATCGTTGTTTATGTTTTCACTTTATGGTCTGTTAAAATGTATATTTTTCGACTAAATGGCAAAGTGATTAAAGTTGTGGCGTTTGGCGGGAAGTACAGTGTTCGAATCTCGGCCGTGAGAGATTTATCATCTGAAAACGATCGGTGTTGGCGATGAACTACTCTATACTATATGTCAATTATTATTCTTATTCATCTTTGCTAGGCCGAAAATCCTTCGAAGGTAATCTAAATAAAACTGACCTAAAGCCGCGTGTCCTCAATTTGGCTGCTTTGCAAGACAAAACGTAATCTCCGAAATAGTTGGGGGTGATTCGAACTGCAGAACTGATTGTAGAGATATTAAGAAACAAACCAGTAAACAAAACATAATTAGTGAATTATGAAAAAAGAAGAGGAATTAGGAATAGGAATCTAAGAAACTCCAAAATAGTTGGTGGTGATAGTAGATTGCATTGATATTAAGTAACAAACCAATAAACCAAAAATTCCAAAATTAAGAACTTAATAGCGCCCTATTCTCTTAATCGTATCGTCCCTCACGCTAAATAATAGTCAGATTTTAATAATCTATCTGAAAACCCTAGACCTGCTACGAGAATCATCGTATTGCACTGGTTTTTACGGTAATTTTTATTTCAAATTAGTTTTCTTGCCATGATATAGCTAGTTTCTAGTGAGGAATAACTGTTCTAGTAGTCACTTGAAATAACTATTGTCGTAAAACATCAGTGCAATGCGGTGCTTTTTATAGCAGCCGTCTGCGGTTTATAGAAGGAATATTAAAACGTGATTCTTGCTTGGCGTAACATACGATAAGAGCAATGGAATGGGGCTATAAGACGTTGCGAAATTAAGAAATTAAAAAATTAAGAACTTAGGAAATTAAAAAATCAAAAAATTAAAATTAGGAAATTTAAATATGAAGAAATTAAAAAAAAATGAGTAATAAAGAAATTACCAAATTAGGTAATTCGGAATTAAAAAAAAAAAAAACTAAACTGTTTAAAATATTAAATAGCTAGAGAAATAAAAAACTTAGGAAATTAAGAACGTTCGAAAAATAATTGGGGATGATTCGCCCCCCAGAACAGACTGCACGGATAAAAAGAAACAAAACAATACATTACGAAATTGGGAAATTAAGAAACTATGAAGCTAAAAACTTAAAAACTTTAAGAAATAAAAAATTAAAATACATGTTTAACCAATTAAAGAAATAAAGCAATTTAGAAATTAGAAAATTGAAAAATTAAGAATTTAGCCAGTAAGAAATAGGAATTAAAAAAATTTAGAATATTAAATAACTTTAGAAATTAAACCATTAAGAACTTACGAAATTGCAAAATTTAAAAATTTGGAACATAAGAAACCAATAAATTAAGAACTTAAGGAATTGTAAGAAACTAAGCTAAAATACATCAAAAATTAAAGAAATTAAGAAGTTCAGAAATTAAGAAATCAAAAAAAAAAAATTTGGTAATTATAAAATTAGTAAATTAGGAAATTAGGAAATACAAAAATTTAAACTATCAATAATTAGAGAAATTAATAAACTAGGGAATTAAGAAATTAAAAAACTAAGAAATACAAATTAAGAAATAAAAAAAATTAAAAATTAACGGCATTAAAAAATTAAGAAATTAGGAAATTAGGAAACTCTGAAACAGTTGAGGTGTGATTAGGTCACTACTTGAATTAAAAAAATTAACAAATTAAGAAATTAAAAATTTAAGTATTAAAAAAATTGTGTCATGTAATTCAAAAGTTAAATTAGGGAATTAAAAAATTCAGAAATTAAGAGCTTAAGAAAATATAAGAAATTAAAATATCAAAAAATTAAGAAATTAAACATAAAAAAATTAGTAAATTAAAAAGTTAAGAAATTCAGAAATTAAGTAATTTGGAAATCAAAATTGGAGAACTTAGAAAATGAAGAAATTAAAAAATTAAGAAATCAGGACTGGAAAAGAAATTCTAAAGGAATTTAGAAATTTAAAAATTAAGTAATTAAGAATTTAGCAAATAAGAAAAAAGGCATTAAAAAAAATGTAAAATATTAAATAACTAAAAAAATTAAACTATTAAGAACTTAAGAAAATTGGAACATAAGAAACCAAGAAAATAACAAATTTTGAAAATAACCAATCAAGAAATTAAGAACTTAAGGAATTATAAGAAACTAAACAATCGAAAAGTTTAAAATACTTGTTCACAAATTAAAAAAATTAAGAAATTTAGAAATTAAAAAAATTAAAAGAATTGGGTAAATGTGAAATTATCAAATTAGGAAATCAGGAAATAAAAAAATTTGAAATATCAAATAATTAGAGAAATTAAGAAATTAGGGAATTAAGAAATTAATAAACTAAGAAATAATAAAAAATAAGACTTTTAAAAGTTAAATTAGGAAATTAGAAAGTTAAGAACTTGAGAAATTAAATCATTAAAAACCCAAAAATGGAGAACTTACAAAACGAAGAAATTAAAAACTTAAGAAATTAGGAAATGAAGATATTAGGAAATTAAAAAATTATGAAGTTGGCAAACTAAGAAATTTTCGAGAATCAGTGCGCATCGGCAGCTTATTAGGAAAATGGGGAAAATCAAATTTGAAGTCACTGCAAGAAGGCTAATACTTAAAGACTTTTATTCAGAATTGTGAAATTAAGAAATTTTAGAGAATCAGTGTGCATCTACAGATTATTTGGAAAATTACGAAAGTGAAATTTACAAATATTAAAATCTTCAAAACTTGTCGAGGCATCTAATGATTGGGATGTCTTTGTAACGAAAGAATTTATAAAAATCCAGCCTTAATAAAAGAAACGAAAACATATTTTAAAATTACCTACACTAAGAGAACAAACCCTTTGTCACAAACGAACAAATTCGCTTATAGGAATAATGTGTTGTGCCAAAATCAAATAGTTCTTAGTGTTTTCTTAATGCGCAATGTTCCATTTGTAGTAGAACCCACTAATCAGATTCACAATTCTCAATTTGCTTATCGATTTCGTTGCCTGACCCCATACTTTAAACTTTGGGAAAGGTCGTCGAAAAATCTAGCTCAATTTTGTGTCAATTTTTGATTTTTAAATTATTCATAAATTAGTTTCTATTTATTTACCAATTAAAACTGTGCACAGAGGACAACCACACCAATATTACATAACATGATATCCCTCATCCCAATTTTAATGTAGCTCACAAATCACATTCATGTCAAAAAATTATGTTAAAAATTTTAGTTTTTAGTTCACCGTAAGCATATACATATACATATGTATGTACATGCAATACAGCGTATGTATTTGGATATACGTATGTACATAAAGATATCACCTATGTATGTGTACTATACGGGTATGATATTTTAATAGTTCATTATGTATACGTTGTTTGTTTTTTTTATCATGAGGAAAATATTTATGTTTTGTTATGATGTAGTTTGGTGAATGTATAAACTTACAGATTGCATGTTCTATTTTTAATTATTATAGCTTTTCGCTTTAAAACGTATACTTACTTTGTACAGACCCCATAAACACATGATTGAATATGATAATATTAAAAACCATTTTAATTTCCAACCCAGACAAAATACGGTTGCCGTTACCATGGGAAGTGCTCCTGTTGAAATTCAAATCAATATTGCAAATTATAGTACTGTGTTGAATAATTCTTTTTATAATAATTATTTACCAAAACTTTGACTAATCCATATTCCCAGCATGTCCAGCTGCAGCAGCTTATAATACGTAAGTTCACCACATTCTAAATTCATAAATAAATGGTACACAAAACTACCACACCATGGAGCTACCGAACCGATTAGGTGACACCATGATAAAAATCGAAAATCTCTTTCCCACGGTAATAGATTAGGTACGGTTGCTAAAATATATACGATAGGAATGCCTGGAATTAAAAAAATACAAAAAAATTGTTAGTCAAATGTTTAAATGTTTAGTGCGTTTTTTTATTTGCAGTCGATAGATGGTATGCGGAGCAGTCAATCCCCCCAACCATAGATAGACTTAATTTATGTAATATCAAACGAAATTTTTAATTCAATTGCTGAGCGAAAACTTGATATAAAAAATATTTGACCTATACCTATTTATATGGACTGCTAACGGGAGCCACTTTTTTATGACCTTTTCCCCATTAAGTTGATTAATTTGAAATTGAGTCGAGTATAAGTTTCCAGACAAACTATTAATTCTACTTTAAACATTGAAATAGTATGTAAAACGGTGGGTGTCTATTTAAACAACCCTCCGAGACAAACCAATGTATTAGCCCAAACGGATTATCAGTAACATTAAATAGCCTTCGTCCCACTCAATAAGAACATTTCGCTTCTTACTTTGGATTTACAGCAATGTTTAAAAGATTGACTAATTCGATTGGCATGCTTATTCATCGGTTGATATAAAAAAAAGCGAATTTGGAAAAAATCGTTAGTTGGGCTGACCAAGCTAACTAAAAGATGTTTGGCACAGTCTAATAAAGGAAGAGACAAATTAATTATATAGACGGGTACTCATATGTGCTACACCGAAAAACAAAATCAGGATATAATTGGGCTGGTTCACAGCGCATTATGTAAAGGAAGAGTAATAACGGCACTAAACGTGGCACGCCACCTGGTTTTGAAAAACCCTTGTGTTCATTGTCGTGATCCAAATTCAACTGAAAACGCACGGTAATTATTCCTCCAGAAATAATTACCAAGAGCATAGTACAATAGTCACGTGAATAGTAGGGTCTACTTACCGAGAAAATCAGCATTCATTTTGAGTGAAAAAGAATTTCAAAATGAAAAATTAATTTTAATGGGAACAGCTCCAGTCGCAAACATGCTGTAGAGGGTGAAATTGTTCCATTTTTATTTTGCCTAATGAAAACAAAACCCAAACTCGTTTACAACGAACTTTTGCCCGAGTTATGCAAGTTGGCTTCCGATTGAGAGCATTGAAGTAACTGCGAAAAAATATTTCAAGTCAGCAAAATTAAGCGGATGTATGGTCCATTTTGGGCAAGTAATTTGGCAAAAAATGGAAGCCAATAGATTGACCAGGAAGTACGGCAACTTTGAGGTGTTCAACCATCAGATCAAAATGATAAAAGTTTTATTCTTTCTAATATAAAAAAGATCAGTACCAAAATGGTTTAAAGACATGGATTGAAAAATTCAAATCTCTAATATTTTCCCCACTTTTAGTCTGTTAGCGAGGCCATTAGCAATAATTTGCCTCGAACGCAGAATAATGTAGAACGTCGCATCGAGGTGCCTTAAAGCGGTTGCCGGAAAGCGCTATTCAGGCCTTTATAAAATTATAAAACATCTGGAAAATGAACTAATTGTTTCACAAAATATTGTAGAAAAAGTTTAATGCGGCGAACAAATTCCTCGTAATTGAATCGGATCTACAAAAAACTTAATAAAATTAGTAAACTTGAATTTTTGAATAGGACTGCCAATAATATTACTTTAATTAAAAACAACAATGTCTATTTCTAACTTAGGTAATCCCGCAATCCCGTAAACAATTAAAACTTCTGGATTTTAGAATACAGGCTTTTAAAATACGGGATTTCCTCAAAATTGATATTTTTACGACATACGGGATTTTGTGTATTATGGATTTTACAATATGGGCATACGTACCGATGTAGTACTGTAGAATTTTATATTGGATTTTGCATATTGAAATATGCAATTTTGTGTTAAAGCTCCTTATTTGGTTGGGGTGGGAACTTGACGCGGAGGCGTGTGAAGCCAACTTCAATCAGCGATTTGTAGAATTTGTTCATGGATTTTCCCTAAAAAACACGCGTGGATGGTAGTGCTGCACGGAACTCATTTTAATATTGTTGTTTACCACTCAAACGCTCTAACTAAACTAAAGAAAGAAGTTAACGGGACGAAGGGCCATAAAGCAAGGAGAACAATTTTGCTTACTAGGGCAGAATAAATTGAGATATTTTCTTGTGGAGCGAGCAGCCATTTAAAATTTATAAAAATATTTTAATTTTACAAAAAGCATTTACAAAGTGGTGTACTAAGGTTACAATACGGATGCGCCCCATTTTCATTAATGTTTTTTTCTACCCTTTTAGGTAAGGAATTAATAACTGGGAGGAGAAGATCAGTCGCAATTTCACTTACATTCGTTTGAATCGGGGTTTCCAATTCACTTATATCATGTGTATTATCAACAAAGATGCGATGTTTTAAATAACCCCATACAAAAAAGTCATAGGAGTTTAAATCCGATGAGTAAGGTGTTCATTGGAAACCTCCGTTAAAATGGTCAAGAAAGCGATTCGAAATGGCTCTATTATCAAAAAATTTATACAGGTATCTCAAAACCACATCTGCAGTATGCGAACGAACACGATCTTGCAGAACGATGGCTTAATTAACATCGGCTCCAACCCACATTTCTTCCAAAAATGACATTTTGATGCTAAAATGCAAAACCCAACATACTGCATCTTCTGTATTACTATTTAAGCTTGAATCACAATACATCACGTTCTACATTTAACTTTATTCAATCAATTATAACTGGAGTAGCGACTAACAAATATTTTCTTTGTGAGTTTTAAAAAATTTTAGTCGATAAACCAGACATCGTTAATTTCATTTTATTCTTTCCTATTAGTGTTGGAATAAAGTGTTCATTAAGCAGCTCCAAATAACTTGCTGAAGTAACATATCATCGTACAGCACGTACGTAAGATTGATTTTTTCATAATCATAAGCTCATCAGTTCGAAAAATAAACATTAATGATTTGTCCTCTAAGCCTACAGTTAAGAACCATCAAAGTCAGCCGAAGGTTTCTAATTTGTTGCAAAAAAAGTGTTATTCGAACGGGAAGCAGTATTTTTTACCAATGGGCATTCAGATCTCAGCCTGATGCTGATTTTTGTTGAAACTAAAAAAAAGTGTTCACACCCTGACAATTTTTTAAGCTAATATTTTTTTCTCCTTAATTGCGATAAACATTGGCTTATACATAAATGTGGATACCTTTAGCCGAAACTAATGCTCAACCTATCGATCAACAGTTATTTTCTCAAAACAACATTAGAAGCCCTCGATCACGACTTCTCGAGCAAGTTTCGCTCGAGCGGACTAACTAATTACGCCCTTAGTATAAAAATGGCACACTTATTACATAAATATCACGTCAAAATAGTTGAGGCTAACTCCCATTGCAAATATCCAAAGACATGCCATCTTCAAAGTTATGGACTGCCAAAATTAGTGTTGAATCGAAATGAAAACTTTAGACAGCCTGCCGAGCGCGTTTGTATCGCGTGCCAAACGCGCAAATTACATGAAATTTTCACACGTTACTCAGACTGATTTAAAGCTTCCTCCAGGTGAAAAAACATTAATGATTTGCCCTTTAAGTCTACGGGTAAGAGTCATCAAAGTAAGTGTTAATTTTAAGTTCGAAAAATTTCGATTTCTTGACCGAAGGGTTACTTTTGACCAGGGGCATACAGATCTATGTTTTGTGCTAATTTTTTTGAAATGAAAAAATACAATAGAGTAAAAGGACTTTCATCCAATAGACGAAGAACCTAAGCAGTAAGTATTATATTCTCGATTTTAATTATTTACTGTTAATGGAATACAAAATGTACATCTGAATCCATTAGCTAATAGCTTCATTACAATAACAAATTTCTGGAATTCCTAAAAAAATTATTTATGAATTCACTGATTCCATCAGTGATGGAACCGGAGCGATCATTGTCATTGAGACAGAAGATTATACACAATAGTAAATAAGTAAATTTATGTTCTCAAGCCCTTACTTCATTCGTTGAATATGCAACAATTCCTTAATTTAGTAATCAATTAATTCATCAATCCTATGTTACCAGTAGGTAGATTCCGATTGTGCGGAATTATTTTGTGGAATGGGATTTGCTCATCGAAATGAAATTGCAGTACGGTATTATGCAGCAAAAAGCTTTGATGAAATCTTATCTGTCAAAGTAAAACTCGTTTATTATTCTACAAAACATGTGAGAGCATCATGCAAAAATTGAAATAAAATGATTGAAAAAATTATATCCATTTTTGACATGTTTACTAGGTTTAGAACTAGTACTAAAAATAAATCCCGCAAAGAGAACTAGAATACAAATTTGTGGAACGAAATTATTCCGCGAGAAAACGAAATGTGAAAAAAATAAAAATTCCGTTCCAATCCAATTCATTTCATAAAACCGGAATCTACATACTGGGCACATCGTCAAAGGGTCAATAGAAACAAAAATGTTGGGAAAATAATTCGCACGAAACACTAGAAATAGCCTAGATAGCCTAGCTGATAGATTTACGAAGATAACGAGATAGTTTTGCGTCAAATACAATGTTGAAATTTGAGGTAACGTGGTATAAACCGAAATGGACGGTTCGCGCTGCAAAATCTCTTAGTGGAATGCAAAAGTTAGATATAGAGAAAAAAGAGAGAGAAAGGGTGTGAGATTTAATCTATGTTAAGATCAGAATGACCGCTTATCAATACAAATCAGTTATAAGAAATTGACACTGACCACAAAAATCTGTTTTGGTTACGATATGGTCGACCACCTAATTTGATCAATACATTTTTTTGTGCGATTAAACACGTAACCTGTTGCTTATAAAACAATTTATTATTTTGAATAAACACGATTTATGTATGTAATGTACATATATTCAATTTGTATTGATATCAAATAGCAAATTTGGTAATAATGGGCAAAACAAATTACAATTTGTAACTTGTATTTTAATTACTCGTTTTCCAAGTAACAATATCTACTTAAATTCTAAATAATTATAATTTGTATTTGAATATTACAATTCACAGTACCTAATTGTAACTTATATTTTAATTAATCCACTTGAAAGTAATTGTTATTTGTATTTTAATTACTGAGTTTACTGTAATTAGTAAATGGATTTTAATTACTCAGTGTAATGTGATTTGACCAGCCTTGCAGACTATAATGGTCGTGTTCAATCGCGCAAAAGTGATAAAAAGTATCATGATATTTCTTTTTACACTAACTTCACTTCGTTGTATTTTATGTCATAACCAACCGAACAACCCAAAAGAAAAAAATGATTTTAAACCTCAAACTTATGTAGAGTATCTTTATTTGAGCAACATCAAAACCAATTTATAAATTTTTTTATAACCAAAAACAAGTTTCTACTGCGGCCGAAGAAACATATAAATAATTAAATTTATTTTGTAAATTTTTTTTTTTTTGATAACAGTTACATTACTCTCAGTGTATTGTATTTGTGTAAACAACTGTGTGAAATTATTGAAGTTATTGGTAGTTCCCGTCCCAAAAGGGGCTTAAGCCCCCTCATATGTGATAATACACAAGGGAATTCTAGCAAAATTGCTAAAATAAATAGTGTAAGTGATATTCAATAAGTGTCACAGATTATGTCAAAAAATCAGTCAATTAACAATTGCGATAACTACATGGAAAATAACAGATTTTCACCGTTACAATCAAAGAACAACCTGAACGAGAATAATGATGAAGACGTAATCATCACAAAAACAATCAGAGTTAAAATTCCTTCTATTGTTATAACAAACCAAAATCTGAAGGACGTCTATAATTTATTGAAAATACACAACATCACCAAATATAAACTTAAAATCCAATCAATTGGAATTAAACTGTTAATTGATAATATGAATGATTTTCATTCATTTTCTAAAATATTGGTACAACAAAAGGAGTTTCAATATTATACATTTGAAGACCCAAACAACAAACCAATCAAAATAACTCTATCCGGGCTCCCAAATTTTGAAATTGAAGAAATAAAAACTATGTTGAATGATGAATCTATTCCAATACCTAACGAGATAAAAAAGTTTAATATAAAAAAAACCGAGATATGATCAACAAATGGTGTACCTGTTATTCTATAGTAAAGGTCAAACAACTCTAGCCGATTTAAGAAAATGTAAGTCTGTCTAAAATATAATAGTAAATTGGAATTACTACCAATTTCAGAGACGTGGTCCAACACAATGCAGGAATTGTCAACTTTTTGGTCATGGAACTAGCAACTGCCATATGGATTTTAAATGTCGTCTTTGTGGAGATAAGCATACAATTATAAACTGCCCGCTCACCCAACTAGAAGAAGATAAAAAACAATCTGGGTATAAATGTGCCAACTGTAAGGAAAATCATTCGGCTAACTTTCATAGTTGCCCAAAAAAAGCTGAGTTTATGCAGATCAAGAAAAACATTCAACATAAATTTCAACAAACACAACCTGCCCGACAAACAAAGGCTTCACCCCACTGATGAACGAACTAAATTTCCCAGGCCTAACAGCTGGAAGACATAATAATTGGTGGAATACTCAAAACAGTGTCAACAACAACAATAGTCAACATACACTACAAAATCAAAATAAGTCCGACGACTTATTTTATTCTGACCAAATTATAAGAATAGTTCAAGAAGTGATTGGTAAGTTTCAGATGTGCCGTTCAAAAAGCCAACAATTACAAATAATATTTGAAGTTTCCTCAAAATATTGTTATGGAAGTAATAAATAATCTGAAGGTATGTTTTTGGAATGCTCGCAGTATCAAAAACAAGCTTATAGAAACCATTCAATATGTTGATGATAATTCAATAGATTTTTTGATTTTAAATGAAATCCAACTTAAATTTAGTAATAGATTAAATGTGTCAAATTTTATTTGTTATAGATTAGATAGAGATTCTAGTGGTGGTGGTATTGCAACTTTGATAAAGCGGGGAATCCAGCATTCTCTTCTCTCGTCGTTTAATACCAAAGTGATAGAATGTCTTGGTATTAATATAGTAAATTATTCGGGTAGTATAAACTTAATAGCGGTATATTTTCCAGGGACATCTCTTACTAAAGAAAACCTTAATTATTTTAAAATGGATCTAAATAAAATTTGTACAAGAAATGACAGTTATTTTATATGTGGTGATTTAAATTCTCGTCACAGGTTCTGGGGATGTAATAGGGCAAATCGAGCGGGTAATATTTTATTTGATTTAATATGCTCTCGTGATATTTATGTTCATTATCCCGATGCACACACATTCTACCCAGCTGCTAAAAGATGCCAACGCTCTGTTTTAGATATAATATTTTCTAATAATTTGCATAGTATCTCTAAACCATCAACATGTTCTCAGCTGATGTCTGATCATGTTGCGGTTAGGTTTGAAATTCAATGTCAATCTCGTCTCAAGGGACCTCCAATGAAAACGTGTTATCACCTTGCAAAATGGGATATATATAAAGAAACACTTCAAAATTCTTTTAAATTATATAACCATACTGCTATTAATATCACAAATTCAAATTTAATTGATGAACAACTTGATAGTATAGTATCTAATATCTATAATGCGAGAGACAGAGCTATATACCTAAAGTTCCCATAAAATCCAATAAAGATCTCCAACTACCTGATGACTTGAAAATGCTCATTAGGGTCAAGAATATAAAGCGACGACAATGGCAACGTACAAGAGATCCATTTGTTAAATACATTTTTTTGGAAATGAAAGCCGAGATAGATATCCAAATCAACTTATTACGTAACAAACGTTGGAATAAGCTACTTAACAGTTTCAAACCGGGTTCCAAACCTTTCTGGAAAATGACGAAAATAATTGGAAACAAAAACAGCTTTTTGCCTCCATTAAAAGTTGGTAATGATAGCATTATCACAAATATAGAAAAAGCCAACGCGATAGCAAACGTCTTTAGTTCCGTCCAAAATAGCACGCATATAAATACAGATTCCGTATTTGAGGTTACTGTGAAATCAACCGTTAACATACTAGATAATCAACCAAATGGCGAAATTGTGTTTACTACGCCGTATGAGATAAAAAATATAATTAAGTCACTCAAAACTACGAAGAGTCCAGGTAACGATCAAATCAATAATATGCTTCTAAAACATTGTCCTCGCAATGTTCATATAACGCTGACCTATCTATTCAATTCCTGTTTCACTCTTAATAATTTTCCAAACTGTTGGAAACATGCATTAGTGATACCTGTACCTAAACCGAATAAGGATAATTTAAACCCTATGAACTACAGACCTATTAGCCTTCTCTATTCTCTATCAAAAATTTTTGAGCGTATCATTCAATCTAGACTTTTAAATCACATCACTGTCAAACAATTTCTACCCAATGAACAATTTGGATTTAGAAAATCTCACTCAACCAACCATCAAGTTAAAAGACTAGTTTCAATAATTAAACAGAACACTAATAACAAAATTTCGACTGGGGTAGTTCTTTTAGACGTAGAAAAGGCTTTTGACAGTGTCTGGCATGATGGACTATTATACAAACTAATAGCTTTAGACGTTCCTGTATATATCATTAAGATTATAAAAAGCTATCTTACAAACCGAACTTTTTCAGTGAAAATTTTAACGGAATTCTCTGATAATAAAATAATTCAAAAGGGTGTACCTCAAGGGGCTGTTTTGAGCCCTACGCTGTACAACTTATTTATCTATGATATTCCAACCCCGCCACATTGTGAATTACTTTTATATGCGGACGATTCTGCACTTGCAACTGACTCTGTTGATCCAAATACAATCATTTCTAAATTAGAAAATGGCATTACGATCCTAAATAACTATTATAAAAAATGGAAAATTAAGTTAAATATTGACAAAACACAAGCATCGTTTTTTACTAGGCGCAGAAAATTGTCATCACTTCCAAATCGAGAATTAGTAATTCAAAACAAAAAAATACCTTGGGACCCTGACATTAAATACCTTGGGATTATCTTAGATAAAACACTCACATATAATAAACATACCCATGTATTCCATTTCCAAAGTTAATAAATATATAAAAATTCTCTACCCATTTATTAATAGAAAATCCAAGCTATCCACCCAAAATAAATTAATTTTGTACAAGACTGTGTTTAGATCTATACTTCTGTATGGTGAACCTGTCTGGAGCAGCTGTGCAGATACCCATATTAAAAAGCTACAAATTACTCAAAATAAACTACTCAAACTAGTTTACAATTTACCAAGACACTATTCTACTCAAGATTTACATAAAATTAATAATATTGCATTAGTGAAAGATTTTGTTAACAAACTTTGTACTAGATTTAAAATAAATGCTGGATTCTCAGACAATCCACTCATTAAAAGCTTGTACTTGCACTAGTTGAATGATTGATTTTAAAATATAAAATTTTTAAACCTAATAAAATATCGAACTGAGCATAAGTTCAATGAACATAAAAGCTAGTCATTTTTACCAAGATTAGTTATAGTTTTAAGTATAGTGTAATAGTTCAAAATTAGGTCCATGGTCCATCTCTAGTGGGATGTTGTTGTTTCCATCAATGTATAATTTCAACAAACAATTTTGTCATGACGTAGTCGAGAGGCAACGATAATAATACTGATAATAACATAATAAAAATAATAACATCGGGTGACGGTCAAACGGGTTGCCGCTAAGGACGTTTAAAAAAGTATAAAAAGGCAAGAATAAATGTGCAAGGGACGGTTTTTGATAAAACGATATTGGTGAAATAAGTGGGAACCAAAAAAAAAAAAAAAAAAAAAAAAAAAAAAAGAAGAAAATTGATTCGAGTAGATTGAGGAGTAATATTGGGAAAGTAAGTAAAATGTGAAATGTGTACATAAAGAAATAAATTGTAAAATAATTAGATTGAAATTAAAAATAAAAAAAAAAATTAATTAAGAATTTTTAAAAAGTTTAATGTATATCAATGACAATCAAATGTATATCAATTATATTAATTTGGAAATTTGCGTTCACTGTGTGAATTTTGTTTAATATTTTCAAAATAAAAAAAAATAAAAAAAATAAAAATAAAAAATAAATGTTTTAGACCTAAGTTAATGTTATTGTGATTATAAAAAAATTATTAACACTTGGTGTGACATTGTCTTTCAATAAAATAAAACTCAAAAATAAGAAAGAAATATAAAAATATGTTTTAAATGTCTAACCGATAAAAAGAAAAAAAAAAAAGAAATAAATAAATATAAATAAAATCTCAAGAAAAACTTGGAAGTTGTCGCCATTATTGTTGTGTGTTAATTTACAAGCATGGTGCATAATATGCTATATGCATGATTCATGGTTCTGGCAAATAAATAGTTAGAAATACGAAAATTAACAATTTGAATTTTTTTTTTTGTGAAACGTGTTAGTGCTTTACCAAAGTGGTGGTTTCATATAAGAAGTCAATGAATAAATAAAACAAGGTTTGAGAATCATACTGGGTGTCATGATGTTAAGGAAATGAACTAAAAACAAATAGAAAAGAAATTACAATACATAGAGTGAGGAAAGTATTTTTTTTTTAAATATTAATTGGTTATCGACATTTCCGATACCCAATTCGTTCCGGATCTACAGTAAAGGAAGCAGTAGTTACAGTTGGGCACTAAATTAACGGATGATCATTGAAGAACGGGTACTCAACATAACCGTGAGACGTGGTTTTGGTGAAGATCACGTGATGGATGAAAGCAACCAACACAAACAACAAGCATTATGGTGATGTAGAACAAAAAAAAGAAATAATAATAATTCATTGTTTTATTTCAGAGGAATATTGTAAACTAATTTCACTTTTGTTTGCTTCTCAAATTTTTTTTTTTATTGCTAAAACTTCAAGCATAGTTCAGTGTTGTCGAATAATTTTGTTTCTTTGTTTATCGCCAGTTCGCCAAGTTAAAAAAAAAAAGACATGCACAATTTTTTTTTGTTATTGTTTATATTGGAGATTTTAAATTAGTAGTTAGAAAATAAAAATGGAGTAATTAGTAACTCCATTAAGGGGATGTTTGCGTTGTATAATGCAGTGTAATACCGTCAAAAATTTTTTATGATTAAGCGTTTTTTTTTTTTTTTTTGCACACTATATTCTGAATCAAAAATGTTTTTTTTTTTTTTTGTAAGATGGAATACTGACGCATCGGAACTAAAGAACCTGTCCCGTCACTGAAACCTATCCCAAAATTTTACAGTGTGCAACGGTGTGTCAGTGTGACCCAAATCCATCGGTTACAATAGTTAAGTATAGTTTTAAATTAAATAGAGTTTGAGGATTTTTCTATATAGTTTCCTCAACAAATACAACCAAAAATTATTAAATCAACTCATAAACTGAACTGCTCAGATGTAATGTAATTTAAATTAAGTTGGAAGTTTTTTCTTTAAACGAACACTGTATAATATTTCTGAATTTTGTTAAATTATATGTAAGTAATAAATAAAAAAAAATAAAAAATAAAAAATTATAACCAAAAAATAAATATTTACTGTTAACGGTTGTTAGTTTTGTTAACACGACGAAATCTTATTATCTTTACACGCACAAGTCATCGCTCCATCCTCCGTCTATAAAACCAATGAAAAGAGTAAACGAGACGAGGGCCAAATGGAAGTAATTGTTAGTGAAGCCAAAAAAATATTATATAGATTTATGTCAAGTCTGTAGTCTACAAAACATTATAAACAAAAACTAAATAATATTTCTTTATCACCGGTAGCAAGTCTTAAAAATGCACATAAGAATTACATTGCATGTAACTTTTTGAAATGTGTCTTCGCTAAATGCGCATTTTTCATTTCGGACGTACCCATCATTCTAATTTGTAGTTAAAAAAAATGGTTATCCACGATAAAACTGTTATAATTAACTTGAAATGATATTTAGGCGAAATATGGTATAGTGTAATATTCTTATAATTAATATTATTTCGTATAATCACAAAACACTAACAGTTTTCACTTACTTAAAAATAAAAAAACCAAACTTTTTATTTTTGAATTTATTTACTTTTATTTATTTAAAATTACAACTAGTTTCGATCTTGTAAAGATCATCTACAGGTAATTTTTTGCAATTAAAAAACTAAAGTAAAAACAACTCTTATATATACAAAAATGTTTGTTTAACAGGTAAAAAAAAAAAAAAAAAAATATAAAAGAAAGAAAAAAAAACGGAGGCGGACAATCCCACAAATTTAATTAAAAATAAGGGGTGTTGCGCTTGTTATGGTTAATTTTTAAAAGTTATTTTAAATAAGGGAGAATTAATTTTTGCATCATCTGTGTTCATGAGATTTGTGGTGTTGGCGATGTGGTATGACTCGTATGCGTCTAGTTTCCATTTTTGATGTACCGTTTTTATTATTTTTGAAATAGTGGTGTCTATTTTGTGGTTATGGTGGAACATATGATATGCAACACTAGATTTATTCCAGTTGGCTTTTTCATGTTCTTTAAGCCTAGTGCTCAAATCTCTCGAAAGACATCACAGTGGATATTGAAAGTGGAATAACTCGCTGCCCCTCCTTGGTCAAAAACAACATTAGGTTTGAGGCACAGAAAATTATTCTTCAACACAAAGGAAAGAAGGATAGCCAAGCCTCATCTACATTGAAAACCATCACGGCTCTCAAAAAAAAGAAGGACATCGTTTTTCTGAAAGCAGACAAGGGGAACGCGGTCGTCATTTTGGATAAACGGGATTACGATGAACGAGTGTTATCAACAATAGCCGAAGGTCCATACAAAGAACACACTTGAAGAAACAAGAGTCCAAGGGACCCTCTCAACAACATGGTCAGACAAGCCAAAAATGTAACAAAGGAAATAGCAGCTATATTAAATGATCGTCAATTAGAGTACAAATTTCACGTTACCAATCCGAAGGTATCGAAGCTTTATGCATTGCCGAAAATTCATAAGCCCGGTAACAAGATGAGACCAATTGCATCAAATATCTCGACACCTACAGAAAACATGGCTAAATGGTTGTTGAAAGAGCTGGAAATGATTCCACCACCAAAAGGATGCAGTATAATAAATTCAAAGGAGTTAGTGGAAAAACTAACAGATATAACATTAGCTCCTGATGAAATATTAGTATCATTGGATGTGACAGCATTGTTCCCGAGTATCCCAATAAAAACGGCAATAAACAATTTGGAGGATCATCTTTTAAAAAATCAAGTACAGGCAAGTCTAATACAAGCTTACATCAAAATTGTCGATACATGCATGGAGCAGAATTTTGTTCAATTTCGAGATAAATTTTACCAACAAACATCCGGAACATCCATGGGAAGCAAATTGGCGCCATACCTAAGCAACGTATTCATGAGCAACATGGAGGAAAATCTAAAACAAAACTTCAACTTGTTCCCGAGGATTTGGCTTAGATATGTAGATGACATTTTTGCAATAGTGAAACAACCTCATTTGCCAGCTATTTTCAACCATATTAATACAATAGATCCAGCAATTAAGTTTACAATGGAAACCGAGGAAAATGACATTTTGAACTTCCTGGATATAAAAATCATCCGAAATAATAACAATAAATTAAAATTTGGAATTTTTAGAAAGTCTACAAATACAAATAGATTCATAACAGTAGATTCATTTCACCATGTGACGCACAAGCAAGCAGCGTTTCATTCTATGGCGCATAGATTATTTAATATACCTATGGAGCAGTCGGAATTTGATGAGGAGGTTAAATTTATTCAGAACGCGGCCGTAGCCAATGGGTATTCTACTCAATTTGCTGATAACATTATCAACAAGCACAAAGCCAAGCACATCAAATCATCACTCACCACATTACAACCAGCCATGGAAACGATGAATACTACTAGAGTCAGCGTTCCATACTTTCCGGATATCACCAATAAACTTCAGCGCGTCTTCCACAAACACAACATCGAACTTGTCACCCGTCCATCAACAACCATCAAAAAGGATTTAAACAACTTTAAAGATAATGTAACACAAGATTTACGGTCTGGAATTTACCAAATTAAATGTTCTGATTGCCAGGACACCTACATCGGCCAGACTTCGAGAGATTTCAGCACCAGGCTTAAAGAACATGAAAAAGCCAACTGGAATAAATCTAGTGTTGCATATCATATGTTCCACCATAACCACAAAATAGACACCACTATTTCAAAAATAATAAAAACGGTACATCAAAAATGGAAACTAGACGCATACGAGTCATACCACATCGCCAACACCACAAATCTCATGAACACAGATGATGCAAAAATTAATTCCCCCTTATTTAAAATAACTTTTAAAAATTAACCATAACAAGCGCAACACCCCTTATTTTTAATTAAATTTGTGGGTTTGTCCGCCTCCGATTTTTTTTTTTTCTTTCTTTTATATTTTTTTTTTTTTTTTTTTATTATTTTTATATATAAGTCTTTTTTATATTTTTTTTTTGTTTTTTTTACCTGTTAAACAAACATTTTTGTATATATAAGAGTTGTTTTTACTTTAGTTTTTTAATTGCAAAAAATTACCTGTAGATGATCTTTACAAGATCGAAACTAGTTGTAATTTTAAATAAATAAAAGTAAATAAATTCAAAAATAAAAAGTTTGGTTTTTTTATTTTTAAGTAAGTGAAAACTGTTAGTGTTTTGTGATTATACGAAATAATATTAATTATAAAAAGATCACTTACGTCACTCCGCTTCAAAAAAAATTTTTTTGAAAATCTAAAAAATGTTTAATATTGTAATATTCTTTTTGGAAGTTTGCGCTGATGGTCGTTAATTGCGCGTTTATTGTAAATAAATTAAATCGTGTTAATAAATGTAGATGGTCATTTTATTCAGAATTCATTTAGTCGAACCTTTGTTATACTGATGTACTAAACCGATTTTTTTTTTGTTCTGTTTTGTTTCTGTGGCAAATATTTAAAAGGTGATAACTCTCAATATGAGTTATTTATCACCTTTTTCAATTTTTGTCACACGTTTTTTTTTGTTAGTGTGGTTACAAAAAAGATTGATTTAGCTTATCACTTCTTGGAAGACAAGACAAAATTTTAATATAACCTATTGGTTAGAGCTTACAGTACTGTAACATGAGTTTTTTTAAACCCGCATTCGATTATTTGTTCTAAAAAAAAGAAAATATTTGGCTATGTAGGCTGAATTGGTTTATTACTTGAATCAATCAATTGGCATTTGCATTTATAGCTACATTAAGCTCTAACGGACATAAAATTTTCTCATATTTTGGTAATTTTTTTCCTCTCCAAACCAACTTAAAAAAGCATTTTTTTTACTCGTATGAAAAAAACTAATAAGTTTTTTAAGGAGGGGAAAAATTACCAAAAAGTTGAGAAAGTTTAATTTCCGTCAAGTTCTTCTGTTGCAAAATTACCGTAAAATTTACTGAAATTATTTTTCGAGTATACGCCATAAACCCACTGAAAACGAAAATAAAGTTCGCATTTAGTGTTTTCAATATATGTAATAGCAAAATTTTTGTTTTATTTTATGTAAAATCTTCTGGTTCTTGACCGAATGTACCATATTATATCATTTTCAATTTAAAAATCCCAAAATTTATTTAATTGGATTAGAAAATTATATTTTAATTTTTATAGTGCGAAAAAATTATTTAGAACCGTAAAAGCTTAAGTAGATCACGCCCGAAATACCATTTTAGAAAACTCAAGATTTCTTTATATACTATATTTCGAACCTTTGAGGAGAAAAATTGTGTGTAGCGGACTTAATAAACAGGATAGGGTTTATTATCACCAGGAATCCCAAATATTTCGTTTACGTAATGAAACATATTTTTCAGTCCATGATGATTGTGCAACATTGAGCTTAACTAAACTGATCTTGAAAATAGTATAAATTGGCCACAATAATTTATAAAAATATACATAAAAAAAACTTTTTAAAATACCACGTTTTTCTAATGCACTAAAAAGAAGAAAATAATTTTTTTCTGGGCATACATAATTATCTGGGCATTTATACTTAAAACTAGCACCAATTTCCAAGAACTAAAAACGTGGGGCGCATTTTAGAAAAGAAAATTGATAAATGTGATTTGGATAACTTCTTATGGTATTTTTTTAGAACATTTTGCTAGCTTAGAACCTTCCCGTACCTAATTTATGATTAAGATGTATGTGTCCCAAGTGGAAACTGGACGTATTTGTCTAATAAATATCTAGTTGTAAGGACGACTATTGACACGCTTTACATCTACATGTCATTAGTCTTCCTTACAACTAGACATTTACTAAACAAATTCATCCAGTGTCCACTCGGGTGTTTGATAAAATAAATTAGGGAATTATAATTTTTTATAAAGCTTTGCTTCTAAATATTTTTCAGTCGCCTCGATATTCAATCTTGTACGAGATATGCAGGGTATATGAGAGGTTTTGACGAGAGTTGCCAAATATAAGATGCTAGTATCAAAGCTCTAAGTTTTCACATTAAGTACACCAAGAACTTATTTTTATTTTTTTATAAAGAATTGATTTACGGAACTTTTACTTTTTTTAAAATTATTAGCAATTTCATATATGATATCAATTTTCTTTTCTAAAATGCGCCCCACGTTTTTAGTTGTCGAAAATTGGTGCTAGTTTTAAGTATAAGTGCCCAGATAATTCTATATGCCCAGAAAAAAATTATTTTCTTCTTTTTAGTGCATTAGAAAAACGGTATTTTAAAAAGGTGGTATTTTAAAAAGTTTTTTTTATATATATTTTTATAAAATATTGTGGCCAATTTATACTATTTTCAAGATCAGTTTAGTTAAGCTCAATGTTGCACAATCATCATGAACTGAAAAATATGTTTCATTACGTAAACGGAATATTTGGGATTCCTGGTGATAATAAACCCTATCCTGTTTATTAAGTCCGCTACACACAATTTTTCTAAAATTTTTCTTCTCAAAGCGAAGAAAAATAGAGAAGCAAACAATACGTCGCCAAAATATCAGGTTAAACGGTAGTACGCAGCGAACCGATAATGTACTCGAGACCACGGATGACTTTGAAGAATCAGTCGTTACAGAAATTACATGTGGGGAAATGAATGTATATTGCACCTCCTGCAACGCGAAACATTTTTCACTAACACATTTCACTAACAGTTTTTGCACTAACACATACAAATTTTCTTAGATTTTTGTTTCGAATGTTTGAAAATATGAGATTGTCAGGTGAAACAACCAAGTGAACAATATTTCAGCGAAATCGAAAGATGAGAAGTGCTTCAAATTTCTACCTCAAATTTTGACCCAAACAGACAGACAGATAGACAAGAAAGCAAGTTAAGAAAAACGTAGTAAAATAGCGGATTTTCGAAGAAGTAATATGGGCGATTTCCAGAAATCCCTCCTTTTACTGAGATGCGAACTAAAAGAATGTACAATTAATATCTTCGTCAAGAATCATGTTTTCGTTTAATATACTTTAGCCAGAATCGGCCATAGAACCTCACAATTTATCAAAATTGAGGCTTTTCGATGATATACTATATTATGGGTGATTTATAGAAATCCCAGCTTTTATTAAGATGCGAACTAAAACGAAGTGCAATTAACAACTTCGTCAAGAATGATATTTGGGTATAAAATACTTTAGCGAGAATCCGCCATAGAACCTCCACAATTTATCAAAATCGCAGTTTTAAGAGGTAATAGCGGCAATTTCCAGAAATCCCACCTTTTACTAACATGCAAACTAAAACAAAGTACAATTATGTAATATAATGGCCAAGACTCATGTTTGTGCATATTATACTTTAGCCTGAATCGGCCATAGAATATCCACAATTAATCATAATCGCGGTTTTTTAAGAGGTTATAGAGGGACATAGACTTTAATCAGAATCGGCCATAGAACCCCCACAATTTATCAGAATCGCGGTTTTTCGAAGATGGTATATGGGCGATTTCTAGAAACCCACCTTTATGCGAACTGAAACAAAGTACAATTAATATTTTGCATAAGACTAATGTTTGTGCATATAATACTTTAGCCAGAACCTGCCATAGAACCTCCAAAATTTATCAAAATCGCGGTTCTTCAAAGAAGTTGTGTGGGTGATTTCGAGCAATCCCACCTTTTTCTTTTTGAATGCGACAGCTAGATGATTAGTAAGCTTGTTGTATTTGTTTATTACGGTTAATAACCCTTACGGAATTGTGCGTTTTTTCTGAAAAGGCAAACACTATTATAGTTTCGTATTTTATCATTTTTATTTATGGTTTTATTTTAAATGGGTAAAGGATGGCGTATGTAACATGAGTATTTTGTTTTACCTCTCATTTCAGCGAATTAAGGTACAGTTAAGTTTCACTAAATAATTCCGGGTTAATTTTGACATGAGTGTTTCAATTAAAAATTATTGCTCTAGAGTTTATTTGCTTTTGCAACTGAGTAATCAAACATTATGAAAAGGTTAAAGCGCTTTTCCACATACGACATAATAACGATTTGTCGTCGCTGATATTTCGATGACGATTGGTCCGACGATATCGTCGGATCACAAAATGCAAAATGTGTAGGAAACGCTTTTCTATTTCCTGTTGTGTTATTGTTTGTTATTCTGACGGATATTTTACTTTATTTATGGGAAGTAGTTAGATCCGCTTCCTACCAAGTCGTTTTTCATCCTAAATGCAATAAGTGCGGAATGTACAATTTATTTACACGCCAAATGGCAGTAAACGTCAGTGTCGCCACCGATATCGATGGATACGTTCCAATGTAAAAACATATGCCAATATTATGGTTATCGTCGAAGCACCGGCGACGAATAATCGGTATCAGTGATGAGATTATCTATATAATGGGAAAACGCTCTAACTCCCGACTTTTTGTTGACATAAATAAAATCAAGTAAGTTAATACAATTAATACTAAACATTTAAAGTGAGTCACAAATCATTTATTTTTTCATATTAAAATTGCTGGTTTGCGACAGGATCGAGGACATATCCCTTATTCGCAATCTACTGATTCAAACCGTAACTGACATGGCAATTTTTTTTTAAATCCGGAATTGATTCTTTGTTCTAAAAAATACAAAAATAGTTGGCTCGGTTAAATTGGTTTATTAATTGAACCAATCACATTTGCTTTTGAATTCAACGTTCAATCCGAGTTGCTTGAATTCTTAATTTTTGTGTATTTTACTTTTGTAGCAACTGCAGGTTGGAACTCGGATCGAACAAAACTCGTGTAATGATAATGCGATAACTTCAAAATTGCGAAATTTAACTAAACTTATTAAAACGAGATAAGCAAAACCTTCAAAATATTGAGAGATTACTTCACTAACCGCGTATACGCACTAATCCCGAAATGAAAATTGACTAGCTAATTTTGGACAAACTACTATAAATGACAAGTGATACGAAAATTTCGTTAAACATTTTTTTAAAATATTTTTCCGTTAAATTATTAAATATTTTTAATAGAAATTACCGAGTAATTTGTGAGCCACTTACTTTATAATGTTAGCGGTTTAATTTAAAAACACAGAATTTTATTGTATAACACGATATGCCGATAAAATCGTCAGCTTATTGAAACATACAATTATGTAGATGATACTATCAAAGTTATAATGTAGGAGGTCCACCACAATTATTCGGTAATTTCTATTAAAAATATTTAATAATTAAATCAAAAAAAACCAAATAATGTTTTAACGGCATTTTCGTGTCGCTTGCCAAGTAGGCATGCGTTAAGTTCCTTGGTTTTAGCCAATTATAACTTCTTCTAAAGTGTCTGCTCTGCATTGAATTTAGATTTAAATTATTTATTAAATAATAGGCCTGTTTGATAATTCGCACGGCGCAATACCGGTGGATTACTGTTTTCCCTGTCTCATTTGATTTATTTTCTATTGGTGAAATAAAGAAAAAAATGTAAATTGCTGGGCATTCGATCAAATATGCAGAAGAAAACAGTAAACATTGAACAAAGCGGATTCTGCTTAGAACAAACATGCAAATAGTAAAAGGGTCATATCTTTTGCGTTGATAAATTATGCAGCAAGTTTCTTAACAGTTTTGGAAAGTGTGGTATATCGAAAACCTGTCTTTTGTATACAACAGCGGTGAAAATGGCGAAATAATTGAAAAAACAAGTGATGAGAAATCGTACCAGAAGAGGACTGAAGGGTTTGCAACGATAAAGAAAAATTTTTTGCAGAAGAATCCATTCGAAGGCAATAATGGGACTTTTATCTGATTATACCCTCAAACTTGTATACAGCTCATTAGAGCCAAACTTAAAATAATCTTTCTTCTAAGATTTCGGCAGTCATTTTTAAGCATTACTAACTGTTGAGGTATTGATTGAGCGACCGCTGAGATCTACTAAAAAGAAAGAAACTTGTGATTTTGGCTAAATTGTGCTCTTATCTTTTAAAATGAAGAAGTACAACTTGAGAACTTTTAAAATACCTCGAATTTCAACCAAAAACCGGGGGCAAGCTAAACAGCAAAAACTATTCGAAGAATAATCAAACCAGCCCGCAAACATTGTTGCGGAGTACAAAATATGGCAAAGAGAACCCATCTTGAAGTTGCGAAAAGGGGTCACATTAAAGTCACTCTAACGAAGCTGAACCACTTCTCAGGGCTGACGACAGTTTTAGTTACATATCTCCGTAAGCACTTAACCGTTATGTGTATTTGAGATGTTAATTGAGTGCGCTGAAATCTACTAAATTAAGATAAACTATTTTTGAGGAACCGAGTAGAGTTCAAGATGCGGTAGGAACTTGAAGAAAATAGCGGTGTCATAAGCGAGTTCCATGAGCTCTGTGGCTGTTTTCATTCTTAATAAATAAACTAAACATATAACAATCATTTCAATCGGTAAATGAAGTTCTGGTTCTCTGTTGTACAATTCACAACTGAACCACAATTTCTTTTCTTGAGTTTTGCCTTTTTTCGATTAAGCGCTTTGAACTGTATCTAGATAGCAGACCTCAAAAAAAAAAAATTCTGGATAACGAATGATGAAATTGCACAAAAGAAGGGAAAGAGAGCAAAGGCAACAAATTTTTGGCAATAGAGGGCAATTTCAAAACCGAATTCAAAAAAAAATCGTAAAGATTGACATAGAATGAAATACTCTTGAATACCTTGAAATGGGGAGAATTTCGCGTCAAATCCGTTTTTTTTATCCGAAGTACACGTAATCAAATTCTATTTTGCAGTTTTTTATAAAACGTTTTTTTAGAAGTGGTGCAAATTCACGAGTAACACCAATATGCAAAATATATCTGATGTACTCTCACCACTGAGTGGTTGAGCGAGAGAGTGGACTTATCTCTGTTTAAAAAGGATCGAGACAGTTTTGTGCTACAACAAGATGCAATCTTCTATATACTGGAAGTAACTTTTGACTTGAGTTACTAGTGACTTAGATTTTGTTAGAGAGTTTTATAAAACGTTCTCAAACGAACGGCTGACAAATTTAATTTTAATAAAGCTCAAGATAAATCTGTCGCCTTTAGATCAAACAACATGAAGCTTAACTAGAGAAAAATCCCGCTTCAGATTAACTCAGTAGAGGCATACAAATAATAAAACTAGGTAATTTTGGATGTATTATACATTTTAAAATCTCCATCGCAAATTAAGATTAACAATTTGTTGACACTAAAACAGTATGTATATGTACTTAATCACTAACAGTTACGATTTTACAAATGTTCCCCCAACAATAAAATAGAGCAAAATTTCCGCAGTGATAATAAATAATAAAACCCAATTACGATAAACTGCAAAATTGAAAAAGATTAACAAAAAATAAAAATCCGCTTATGCTAATATATGTAGGTACATAGTCATATGGCGGTACTTACCATGTGTTAATATATTAATAGTTTCATTGTGCATATAAAACAAACTATTAATACATCCTTTTATTGTCTGTAACGGCCGATATCCCGTCAATACATATGGATTAAATTGTAAATGCTGTGGCATATCCTGCCACTGCAGTAAATCGGATGGTGGCAGAATAAATTTATCTTTACGATTTTGTCGTCCCAGTAGTTCATCGTCTAAATTGAAATTTTTACTAATATCACTATTATCAGTTGTAGTAGTTGCACTACTTTTATTACTATCGCTACTCATCTTGTATTGCTGCTGTTATCGTTATTATTTCTTATCACTATCACTATAAATTTTTTTCGTAGTAAAATAAATTTACTACGGTTGTTGGTTTTGAATCACATTCACTTTATATCACAACTTTTTGTTTTTCTTTACATAATGTTTGGTAATTTGATCATTCTGAAAGTAAATTACAAAAATAACCATAATTAGTATATTCAACAATTTATTAATGAATTTATTTTATAACTTAGGTTTTGTAAATATTTATTGTTGTGGAGTGTGATTTATACATACACACAAACAGATTAACTGATTCATCTATAGTGGTTAGTAAAGTATCAATGTTTAGTGAAAATTATGAATTTTTTTTGATTCGATAAAATTTGGTTGGAATATTAGGTTGAGCTACAAGTGGTGAGTGTATCCTACAAAATAAATGAACCTTCAAAATGTGACATTTTAAATAAATTGCATACAAGTCAATTTTAATTCAGGGTACTAGATTTGATTTTGTTTTACTGAAAATTATCTTAAAGCTACTGTGTTGTTTGCATCCAATATCTGTTGCACGATTTTGTTGCAATGTGTTGCATGTTAATTTTTTTATGTAAAATTTGGAGATCAATTTGGGCATAGTGTGAATTAAATAAATGTTATTTTATGCTGTGATAACAGAAGTAAAACGTACATGCATGATAATTTGTTAAATACAACCTATTTTTTATATCATAACTCTATTATAACTCAAAGAGTTTATTCTACACAGCATAGCATTCAAAGGGCTAAAATATTTGTTCAGTATACCTACAAAAAAATTGAGATTTTTTTTTTTAAATTTCAGTTATCCAATATTCTTTAACCTACACAGCTATAAATTTTTAAGTTATCGTAAGGCGGGTCGATTATTCACAACGCCGGAATTTGTTTCATTTCGTAAAAAGTAAACGATTATCATGCTATTTAAAACAAATGATTTTTCGCAGACATGCAAACAAGGGCGCAAAAAAATTATATGGACAAAAAAAAATTGATTGGTTCGGGTTTGGTCCAAGAAGTATTAATTTACTAATTTCTATTAAACACAATTTTTTTTAATTTGACTAGCAAAATCATTAATAAATGCTCCTTCAATACTTTTTCACACGTTGACCTAAATCGCTGAAATAGTTAATACCGGATTACTTAATACTGCAATGGCTCTGTACCATATTTTTTACTGCTGTTTTAACATAACTAAAAAAAATATATTATGAAAACCTATCTTTATGCATTAACGCTGTTCCAAAATGTCCTTGAAATTTCAATGCAAATACTGAAGCTTATTGGTATATGAAACTATGGCATATTTCTTCAAAATTTCCGAAAGTTTCCCCACTTGTGAAGGGACAGTATTGTAAGAATTAATAAATAATATTTTTTTAAAAATCATGAACAAATGCCAAACATTTTAAAGATTAATTTCCCATAATTGTTTTCCAATTTTTTTTGCACGCGAATTTATTCTGAATTCGGTAGGAAATATAAGATACCTCAGACAGAAATTAGAAGAGTGAAACGAACTTATATGAATTCTAACTGAAATAATAAACAACAAATAATTGTTGTTGAGTGAGGATTTGAGAAATCTATTAAAAAAAAAAAAAAATTCGGAATTTCTTTGGCCGCACTAGGGAAGGCTACATCGAATTTCGTTAAATACAAACGTCGGATGTAATTGTGTATAATTACTAATATGATATGCGTATGTCGGAACCGTCAGTTTGTTATAGGATTGCCTACTTTGTGCATTCGTATTAGGGCTACGTATCACTTAACTTGAAATAGGCCTCTGGTAAACAGACCACATTTTTTTAAAGCAGGCAAATTCTGAAAAATCGATATACCCACACTATGACGCTACTATATATGAATTCAAAAATGTTCATACCTATCTACCTGTTCGCCTAGAGTTAGGAAAATCAGTATTTTTAATGTAATATTACTCTTCCAGTGGATTTAATTTTCTTTGAAGGAAAAGCTAGTAACCCTATACTCGATCGTGACAAATTTCTTCTTGCCACCATCAGGAATCGAATTCGGGAGCCCGAAGTTGCCAAACAAAGCTATACTTACTGTACCAGCGACAGCGACGAAACACAACTGTCTGATTCCAGCGCCTGAGGGCATGAGGCTAAATTAGGTTGGTAAAGAGCAAAATATAAAGATTTGTACTATTTTCAACCCTTGAGCCGCATAAATAGTGGCTCCAATGAATTGAGAATCTCTCTTAGATCGAAAAATACATTTGTGCGGCTTCTGTGATAATGCTAATTGATTTGTATTGTATGATGGCTCTAATAAATTTAGAATATGGTTATCTTGTTGACCCCACCATTCATGTTATAGGAGAAGGAGGTATTCAAAACATTGCAAAATTAGAGAATGAACTCAGTCCCGTTTCTAACTCAGCAAATCGTTTTCAAGTAATTGGCGAACCTGGTGAAAGAACAAAACAATACAACGCCCTCCAAGAGTAAATGGTTTAATATCTTGTTTATATATACAAAACGCATACTTTGTCAAAGGTAAACAATTAATAAACGAAAATATGCACGTTATTTGTCAACTATCTAACATGCTTATATAGTATATTTCATGTACAACATTATAAAACTACTTACTAAGGATTTTCTAAATTTGTATTTAACACAAAGTTTTTTCCCTTAATAATTAGTTAGGCCCCAGCCGAGGTACTCCAACTAATTTATCTAAGTTATATTAATCCCAATAATTTGCAAAGTTTGCGTTTCCCTACAGATAATACAACGCTTAACACTAGGTTACCGGATGTTAAGTATATACCTGAATACTATATATTGAATATATATATATCCTATTTTGCTTGAAATGAGTCAATTTGACTTAAAGATCAAAATTTAAGTTGTTTTGAAAAAAAAAGCAAAAAAAATATAATTTTATTTTAAGGAACTAAGGAATGGGGAGGGGCGGAATTAGTTTTTGTATACATTTCATAATTTAATTAAAAACCAACATACCTGTTTTTAAAATTTATTTAAGTTTTTCTATATATACATATGTGTATGTATGTACATAGTAGCAATAAAATCTTACGAGTAAATGTGTTAAATAGACTCGCTCCGGCAATCTAGTGTCAATTATGTTTGATTGAGATCTGTCTTTAATATTTACAGACATCTATTACAGATAATGGGTAAGTATTACGGTTTCTCAAAACTGGTTCCTGGAATACCGAGTTTTGGGCTCAAAAGTGTGACTGGGAAATCACGGGACTTCCCGGTTTTCGATTTTTTTTTTTATAACGTTTTAACTCTATAACGGCATACAGGAATAATATATTATATTGAAACCCTCTGTTTAAGAGGCTAATTCGTGCTCTGTCTGTTTCATATTTCCGAATGTCCCTTGTCCCTTTTCCGAATGCAGATAATTTAAAATATCTCTTACAGAAGTTTATCCATAAACATCATTTACATGTCAAATTCAGGCCAATTACCAAGGGTAATTTTTGAGGTGGTTCTCTTCTCTAGAAAATACAAACTTCCTGAGATTGATCCCCCCTCCCTCCTCCCCCATTTCAAATGGTATTCGCTTGACTTTTGCAGATAAAGCGAAATACCTGAGTCTAATTTTGGACAGTTAACTTAGCTGGAAGCTTAATATTTCACATTAGAATTTTTACCGACAGTCAGGCAGCTATTAAAACTCTACGATCATATTTCCTTACGTCGAAGGTAGTCCATAACTTTCACTGATCTCTTAAAGAGATGGCAGATCAGTTCAACGTCCACTTCACATGGGTGCCACGCACTACAGTTGTGTATGGAATGAAAACTCTTACTTTAGGAAGAAGCTAGGAGCGCAGCGAATTATAGATGGTCTAAGAGTACCTCGTGTGTAGGTATAACTTACTAGGTAGATCTGGACAAAACTATATTGGTCATGAACTAGAGAGCTTTTACCACTCCGGTATATGACGTAATATTAGTATGGAAGAAGAGGAAGAAACTGTACTTCACTTACTCTACACTTTTCCCCGTCTAGCACAAACAGATGGACATTTCTAAGAGCTCCTCTCCCCAGTGACCAGGCGAATCTCAATAACATGGGCATCAGGTGTATTCAACGAGTAGAGTTAAGAAAGTTTTTATGTGGTAAGTGATGACGCAGACAATAAAATCCGTGAAGCATCAGATAACGCACCACATAATAACACGTGATTTACCAGTCTTCGCAAAACGTAAACAAATGCTAGAAAAAGACACTTGTAGACGCTCAGATAGCCAGTGGGCGAGCCCACTGCACTTAGTTCTAAAAAATAACGGTGATTATTGGTTACCTTGCGGATACTACTGAGCATTGAACAATGTCACTTTACCAGACAGATATACGATTCCATACTTACACGATTTTACCCAACAACTACAGGATACCACGTACTTCGCAACAATCGATCTGGTCAGGGCGTACTACTAGATTACGATCGAAGTCTGATATTGCCAAAACAAAAATATTCATACATGCATTTCATGCATTAGGTCCTGCAGGGGCTAGACTTTTGCTTCATTTAGCTGGACGATAAACTGGTGGCACAGCGAGCAATTACCGAAGATTTAGACCATCTAGAAATCATTTTCACTAACTTAATTAAAGCAGGACTAATCATCAACACGAATAAATGTCAATTCACGAAGTCTCGGCAGAAGGTATACGACCCCTTCCAGTGCATGTCGAATGTATCGCAAAGTTTGAGCTACGTAAAACAATCAAGCAACTTCGTCGGTTTTTAGTTATGCTAAATTTCTACAGGTCATTCATTCCCAAGGCAGCCAGAAGTCAATCAATTCTAAATGACTAGCTAAAGGATAATAGGGAGAATTACTCACGCGCTATCGACTGGCCAGTCGAAAGTGAAGCAGCATTTCAGCTCATGAAGAAAGAACTATGCGAAGCAATGACGTTACCACGCCCAAAAGAGTCAACAAAACTCTTATTAATGGTCAACGCATCAGACATGGCCATAGGTTCTGTATAGCAGCTAATCACCGTCAACGAAAGTAACACACGCAAAATATCATGGAAATCACTCCAGTTCTACTCGGAAATACTCACCGAAATGCAACAGAGGTAAAGCGCATATGATCGGGATCCCTTGGCCGCTTTTTCGGCGGTTAAGCGTTTTCGACACATGTTAAAGGGTCGAGACTTCATAATCTGCATGGACCATAAGTCATTAATATACGCATTATTCCAAAATCTAGCAATGACATCACCGCGGCAATTTCGTTACCTCGATTTCGTTGCACATTTCACAACAAACATACAACGCATATTTGGTTGCGACAATGTGGTTGCTGACACTCTGTACCGTTACCTGTTACGCTTTAATCGCCGATGTCCAACACATGAACGGCAAAGTAAGGGTACTAATGGAATCGGGCACGGAATTGCAATTAGAAAAAATCCCCGTCGCTTTTCGATCAGCCAAATTACGATTATGCTGTGTGTCCATGGTAAACACATGCCCGTATAACCCAGCCGAATTCCGGAAGTAAGCATTCGAAGCCATGCATAATCTGTCGCACCCACCATTGTTTCCGTCGATCAAAACCATGACACAGCAGTTCATATGGAAAGACATCAAGAGAGATGTTAAACACGCCGGTAACCAAACAGTTCGACAAGGTACATCTAGACTTAGTAGGACCATTAACGATCTCGGAGGGGCAACGTTTTTGCATCACAATCATCGACAGATTCACCAGGCAGAAGCAGGTGATTCCGACTTCCGATTTTAAAGCTGAGGCGGTTGCGGTCGCATTATACAGCCACTGGATAGCTCACTGCGGAATTCCCTCCACAATAATCACGGACCAGCGGGTATGTTCTGGTTTTCCTTAGGAATAGGTAAAGAAAAAATTTGATGTTTTTATTGCGGTTTTAATACCATTGAAACTGCTATTGATGGAACTATGTGGGGAAAAATAAAGCACCAGCTTCAATAGTTTTAGTGGTCCTATAGTAAATGCACAAAGAATTATTGTCGAAGATAAGGTAAGCAGCGCTTTTTGTCTTTTGATAACGAATAGAAATTTGTATTACAGACCATATGACAAAATGCACGGAATTGGAGGCTTTTAAAGTTCTAGGAAATGTGTGGGTTCTATCAGAAGACGAATTATAAACGGATTTTTTGCAATTTTACATTTTTATATGGAGGTGATGACAAAAATCTAAAATTTTCTTACTTGTGGTCTAAAAAATGGGGACCCTAACAAACAAAATTAATTTGGAATTAAATTTTGAGAGTTCATCGTCCTTAAACTAATTGAGCCATTTATTGGTTGTTCGAGGAATGTGATATTGAACAAATTTTTTATTAGAAAATCACTGGCTTTTAAACTGCTAGAAAAGGGCTGACTTTGTTTGGAATTATACGTTCAAATAAGAAGGAATTACAGAATGAATTGGAAAAAAAAAGTTAATACACCTACATTTTAAGTGCTAACTATAAGTCTAACAATTGCACTCTAACAAAAAATAAAGCTAAGTCAACTAAGAAAGTACTCAAAACTAAGACAAAATAAGCTGCTGGAAACTGTTTCATTTTACAAAACCACCAAATTCGGAGTAAATGTAATGTACCAAATGGCAAAAGAATGTAGCGTTATATGTAAGATCTCGGAGATAGTTTTTACAACGGCCTTGGGTTTTATATAAAGAAGTTACAGGCACTAGTAATCTAACAATATACTAAGGGGCACACTAACACAACCGCGATTTAGGCGACTGAGAAGAACAAATTTACTAGGTTTAATGAACCTGTAAATTTATTAAATGTTTAGATTATACATACATATATATGTATGTACTAAGGCCCCTTTCTTATCATGTTATTGCTAAATAACATTTTTCTTCTAACCAAGCAGGGTCGTAAATAAAATGAGTACCGAGTGTGCTACCGAATTTATGTATAATTTGCTCTAGCAATTAAGATTTATTACAGCAACGCAAAAATATTAATCTTTTGTATGCTAAATAACAAAAAAGTTAAGCAATCTTTATTTTAATAAAGGAAAAATTGAAAATCCTATAAATAATTCATTATAAAATATTTTTGCATTTAGATAAAAAATGAAATTCAGGGAGTTGCGTTGTTATAGAAACTTTTTAGTCGTTATTATAACAACGAACTAAATATTCCATGATATCTATCGGTTTGATCGGCGCCAATTTATTCATCAATAAATGATATGTGTATGTTACAAAACTATAACTACAAACGCATAAATTAGAAAGCTATCGATATTTTATAATACATATTTTCATTCCTTCATCGAGGGTGTACGATTACGAAAGTCAATTTGAAAACTAAAATAATTTATTCATAATCAAAACTTTTCTCACATATCAAGTACTAATATATTTATTGTTTTATGAAAACTACCTGTTACTTATTATTATACTGCTCCTATTTCTAACCTAATTATAGATAATAATTATGTGTAATCAAACTAAAGGCTACACGAATAATTGATCAGTTTGTTGTTTTGTATACAACACAAATTGTGTTAGGTGTGCATATAACTACGTTTTTGTGTGTACATAGTGGAAATGGTAAATTTTCACCCTTACATTTCTATTGATTAAAAATTTATAATACCTATATTACATATTATATTGTAGGAATCTAAATTTATGAACTTAAAATGAGTTATCTTAAATTAAGTAACAAGTTATTTTTGCTTTGCATAATTTCGAACAGGTCTTATCTTACTACAGAGAGAGAATCGATTGCGATTTGTTTCTTATAAAAGTAAATACGCGTCACAAAAAACGACAAAAAGTTCACATGGTGATTGGTGGAAAAAATGTGGTAAACATATGCGACAAAATGGGCAAAAACGAAACAATTTGGTCGATTTTTGGTGGTACATTTTGTGAACTTTCCGAAACAATAATAACTTTATCACAAACTATTCGCATAAATATGTTCCAATTTGTTAACGTTTGTTGTGACAAATTGGTCTAAAATTTTGTGATCATCATTTTTGGTTACTCGGTAATAAAATGGAATATTTAAACTCGGCTCTATTTGGTCGTATAAAAAAAATGCAAACTCTTCTCTCTCAACCAGGGGTGAGATGTTATAATATCACTTTCGATTCGATTCGAGTTTATGTCTCTTGTTTCAAGAACAAAATTGTATTCTATTTCGTTTTTTTACTACGCTTTTTCTATTGCGATCTCAGTTTGTTACGTACTTTTCCTTTCTTTCCTATATAAGCACAGACAAAACAATATCTTCTATTGTGCTTTAGTCCTTAAGTTTGTGAACAAATATTTTTGTAAATGTTTTTTTCGACTAATGTGACCGAAACCTGTAAAAAATATTTTTTAGTACTAATTTTTGACATTTATTTGAAAAATATTCCCCTACATTCACAAATTTTGATTACGCTGCCCGAATCGTGTAATAATTTTTTGAAATATTTCCTCATCTGTCATGTTGTTGTTCGATTTTAATGCAAAGTAATTCTTTTATACGCATCGAATTGGCTCTCTTTTTATATATATATGTATTGTAGCGTAGGGCTGTATTTGTTAAGGCATAGTACAATAGCATGATGGTGCAATTATCCCAAAAATTTTGGAAAAAAAATTGCGATAGTTGTTTTTATACAGGAAATGGGAAGGTCACGGGTAGTCTCAAATAAGAATTGTAACGCAAAATTAAAAATAATGGAGGCAGCTCTATATGGATTTAAACAAATCGTTAATGATGTAGCGCATACATATCAACATTTTAAATACAAGAAGGTAGAACTTATACATTCGAACTATTTTTTAATAATTTTGATATAGAAAATCAAACAATTTTGTCAATAATTGGATTTGACGGTTTGAAATGCCGGTTTGCCGTTTGTGCATGTGGCAATGCCTTTAGACTGTGTCCGAAACCTGTGACAAACATTTTTTAGTACACATTTTTAAAATTTATTTGAAAGAAACCGCACATTTTGCTATGATCATTTTGGACACAAACAGAATAATTGTTCGGTCGACATTTAACATGGTCGCCTTAGCATTTTATATTATCAAAATAAAATATCAACTAGTCAATACGATAACAGAATCTATCCTTTGCAGCAACATAATAATTTTCAACTGCAGCAGCTTGCCGACAAATATTTTCTTCTATAGATAGATGATTTGTCCGTGTATATCAACTAAAAGTTAATCTTATTTATATGGCATATTGATCTAGTGAATAAATGTGAGAGCTATCGCTATCGGCTGACAGATTATTGAATCTATTTTAGAATTAGTTGATCGATTGATTCAAACGTTGAATTCTATGCACTAGGTTGACTCCAATATCTTTCAGTTTTCGTTACAATTCTGATTTGAGACCACCCATGACATTCCCACTTCCTGTATAAAAGCCTAATTATGTCGTAATATATTTTCCAAAATTTTGGCGAGAATTATTGCACCATCGTCCTGTTATACTATGCTATATCCTACAGTATATAATATAAAACGAAAGCGAATTCGAAGCGTATAAAAGGATTGCTTGCCATTAAAATCGAACAACAACATGACAGAAGGGGAATATTTCAAAAAATTATTACACAATTCGGGCAGCGTATAAAAAATTTGTGAATGTAGGGGAATATTATTCAAATAAATGTCAAAAATTTGTACTAAAAAATTTTTATCACAGGTTTCGGGTACAGTCTTAGAAAAGATGGAAAAAGAATTTTATATGCAATCAATCAAACAAAAAAAAAAAAAAATACAAACATTTTTGTATTTTTTGTTTGTTTCATTGATTGTATACAAAATTATTTTTCAATTTTTTCTAAATCCTAATCAGTCGAAAATAAAACAATTACAAAAATGTTTGTTCACAAACTTAGGACTAAAGCGCAATAGAAGATATTGCTCTGTAAATATTTGTAAAAATGATCATAACTGGGCATTTTACTCGCATGATAATTTCTTCAAACGTCAAATAAAATTCGGTGAATATTGTCAAAAAATTAGTAGATTTTTAAAATCGTGCAGCAAAGATACTACACAACCTAATTCACTTTACAATTTTTAAGAAAATTAATGAATTCAGAATGGAAAGACGGCGTAAAGCAATTATTAAAATTCATTAAAATTACTTAAACACCATTGCCCACCATTAAACACTCGGAGTAAAAATAAAAATGATAAAACAAAACCTAAAAAGTTCATTTTAATTTGAGATTTCGTACAAATTTCATGATATTTTACTTTCTTTTACTCTAGTAAAATAAAGTATAGTAATCATGAAAATTTTGGACCTTGAGATTTTTAGAGATTTATCTGTTTTGAGGTCCCCTGAGTCCGAAAAAGTGAGTTTCGAAATGGTGTCTGTCTGTCAGTCTGTCCGTCTGTCAGTCTGTCAGTCTGTCAGTCTGTCAGTCTGTCCGTCTGTCAGTCTGTCAGTCTGTCTGTGTCCTCTCCACAGCCCAGATGGTTTAACCAATCGAACTGAAACTTCATATTTAAGCTTTTTTGATAAATTGGGAGGTCCCAGTGAATTTTATTCCAAATCGGTTAACCGGAAGTGGCCACTCCCTTGGTCCAGAAAATTTATTTTGCAAATATCTTAAAAAGTATAAGATTTATAAAATACTACTGAAAACAAAATGTTTCTAAAAATTAAAAACAAATAAAAATAAAAAAAAAAAATTTAAAAAAAAAAATTAAAAAAAAAAATTAAAAAATTTAAAAATTAAAAAAAAAAAATTAAAAAAAAAAGTTATAAAAAAAAGTAAAATGTCTCAAAATTCTCTGTTCGTAAAAGAAAGTCGTGTGTTGGCCACATCTCAATTTTTTAATTTGAAATACCCAGTCGAGTCCAAAGTTGTATGGCTTTTCCTCCAAAAGTATTTCTATCACATAGAAATGCAATACGATCCAGTATTTCTGAGTGTGGATTTATTAATTTCAAAATTATCGAAATAAGAGTTTTATATTAATATAAAATATATTTTATATATATGTTTTTCATTTGATTTATTTAATTTAAAGACTGAAATCTGTTTAATTATTTGTTTTTTTTAACCTAAATCTAAACTTCGAATTTAAATTAAAGATAATTAGTTTATATCTGATTTTTTATAAACAAACTGTTTTATATATACTTTTACTTTCTTTTACTCTAGTAAAATAAAGTATAGTAATCATGAAAATTTTGGACCTTGATATTTTTAGTGATTATCTGTTTTGAGGTCCCCTGAGTCCGAAAAAGTGGGTTTCGAAATGGTGTCTGTCTGTCAGTCTATCAGTCTGTCTGTGTCCTCTCTACAGCCCAGATGGTTTAACCAATCGAACTGAAACTTCAGATTTAAGCTTTTTTGATAAATTGGGAGGTCCCAGTGAATTTTACTCCAAATCGGCTAACCGGAAGTGGCCACTCCCTTGGGCCAGAAAATTTATTTTGCAAATAACTTAAAAAGTATAAGGTTTACAAAAAACTACTAAAAACAAAATGTTTCCAAAAATTAAAAACAAATAAAATTAAAAAAAAAAAAAATTAAAAAAAAATTAAAAAATTTAAAAATTAAAAAAAAAATTTAAAAAATTATAAAAAAAAAATTAAAATTTCTCAAAATTCTCTGTTCGTAAAAGAAAGTCGTGTGTTGGCCACACCTCCATTTTTTTTCGTGAAATGGCCTCCTAATAATTAGCTGAGAATGCCAAAATTTGTATAATATACTTACACATAAATTGATAAATTTGATATTATGAGAGAAAATCTCAGCGATTTTTAAATCAGAAAGCTATCAGCAAAAGAAGCATAGTTGAAAAGCGAAATAGAGTGCAATTTTATTCTTGAAAGAAGAGACAAAACTCTATCGAATTCGATTCGAAAGTGATGTTACAACCAGTGCTGTCGAAGTGAGTACAATCGGAGTATTTGTACTACTTTCGCCTGGTGCTTACTCCTGTACTCCGCTATTTCATTTTATACTCCCATGCTCTAATAACTGCTATTCTAATAATACTTTTACACAATATTTTAACTTATCGACTTTTGCTTGCAATAATTATATTCTGGGCTATATCTGGCTTTTCCATAAAGTATTTTTCAAAGTAATTTATAATGGTTTCCGTCATTTTCAGGCAAAACCCTTAAAACAGTTCTCTTACAGTAATGAATCAGTCATTTTAGCAATCAATATCAATTCAAACATGTGAAATTTGCGTACTAAATTACTTTTACTTCACAAGTCTTTTTTTCAGAATCTGAATGTTTCCTGATAAAACTTATAAAAAGATAATTCCGAGTTTTTTCAACTTACAACTTTACAATTTCAGATAAACTCAAACTTGATAAAGATTACCTGATTTTACCAAAATAATTTATTAGCTTCGACTAAATATTTAGATTCAGACCCTCCTGAATACAAAAATTACGCTGCAAGACAAATTATGAGGTCATTCTCATTTAGCCATACCGCACAAAAACGATGTATGTAGGACTGGATTTACAATACTCTCAAATCCTTCTTTAAGCTTAGATTAGCACTTCTATATAAAAATAATACTGTAAGATTCCAAACTTCCATTTCCAAACTGGAAAGTTGTATGGAAGTCTGGATTTATGCAGTGTGATATGGGAAATTTCATTCGTCCAATACGTCTTGACATCAATATTCTTAAATCCTTTCCAATCAATTCCAGACTCCCAGATATCAGGTTGAATACTGTCAGCATAAATTGTCTTTCTGTTTTATTTTGACATTCTCCTTCTCGCCTAGATGGGATCTAGGTAAGAATAGTGTGACCAGATGTCTTGGTTTCTCTTTTGAGATGTCGTGGGGTTTCAAACTGCTATGGGCAGACAGGAAAATATCTTATATTGTCCCGGTTTTTAGATAATATTCTTTCAGAACGCTAAACTTATTAGCGGCATGCAAAATTCACGAGGTACCAGCAAAATAATAATTTCAGCAAAAATTAGTTTTATGAACTATTAGGAACTATTTTCTGTTAGGAACTATTTATATTGAATCGGCTTAAAATCTCCGAAATAAAATTTCACTAAAATACAACGATAATTGTGGGTGTTCCATTCGGTACCGAAGGGGTTGGCTGTGTATGGAAAACCATAATTGGTAAATCTAATTTTTGATTTATGATATCGATCATAACACCATTAGTATGAATAGTGTTCCAAAATATTTCTTGCCGTTGGGCCACGTTTTATTTTAAAAATTCTGGTCCCCTGCCTTATGGCTGAAAATTTTTTCACGCCATGAAATAATAGGTTTTATATTTTCAAAATATCGCAGATAATAAATTTCACTAAAATCCATCAACAAATGTGTTTGTTTCATCCATTTGATGTTGGATACTAGTCTAAATTAGCTAAGTATATACAAATAAATTTGTTTAATATCATTTTTGATTTAAAGTTTGAACTAAAAAATATCCTGAATTTGAGCCATGGTTTAATTAAGAAATCCGACTGCAGATTATATGGCCAAAGCAATTTGCCAGAGCCGAAATTAATAAATTTTAAATTAGTATAAAGAATCGATTGAAAACTCAAATCTCAGATATAAATTCTATTAAAATCCTTCCACAAACGTGCCACCCAGTTCCATTTGAAGCTGTAGACGTAGTTCACTACTTGGATTGGTTTTCTATGTAAAAAAAAGAAAATCGGTGACGGGACCCCAAACAAGGTGACCCAAGAAAAAAAATTAGGTTTTATTAAAATTTCACTAGAAACCATTGACAAACGTGCTCCATTTGGTCCTGGAACCTGGGAATGTTGTAAGGGGCTGGAGTGGTTATGAAAGTAAAAAACAAATTTTTCTTTGGCAAATCTAATTTCCCCAATTTGTTTTCTAAAAACCACAGGATCATTAAAGTGTCTTGCAATATTTGTTGAATTCTGGCAATGTTTCTGCTGTGATTATGCACAAATTCCATTGAAATTTGGTATCTAAATTAACCAATATATTTTATGATCATTGAATTAGTTGTGAAACCTCCAAATTAGCGAATTTAAAACTTTTCTAGAAGAGATTTCACCACGTGCGTGTTTTGTCACCAGTCGTCACCACCAAACCAATTTTATATAGCAATTTTTTAAATCAAATGCAAACATATTTCGAGATTTAATAACTGTCTTGCTTATTATAATTATGACAAACATGTTCGCATATTTGACATGTCTGAATTGGGCATATCTGTCAAAATTCCGACGTTGAAAGTGAAAAGGGTTTGAAGCTAAAGTTGCTTTAAGATAAATTTTCCATTTACCATACAGAGTAATCTGTATACAGAGCTTAATGTTTTAATAGTAAAATAGATAAAGAGATCTAAGCCCATAACTAACACAGTTTTCTTTTAATATTCAAATTTGGATAACTAAACACAATTTTAGTGTAATTTGCTAGACACAATTTTAGTGTAATTTGCTGGCCGACCCACCTTTCATGTTAGCACTATATGTTGGTTTGAAGCAATGCAATGTGGAGGTGGTTTAAACGAAAACGGGTCTATAGCCGTACGTCATCGATTTGGCTAATGCGTAAGGTAGGACGTAAAAAGCGAACTGCGAAAGAGTTGAGAGTGCCTTGAGCCCCAGAAAAGATTGCAGAGACCGAAACAAACAAACAAACAAGTATTTTACACTTCACACAGAAAAATTTAGAAATTTAACGACGATTTATGAGGAGTATAAAAACATAATTGTGGCTACAATTAAGGAGCAGCCGATCTTAGAACTGGACTTAGAGAAATAAGAAAATGGTTGCAAGACGGATTACTTTATTTGGCGCCACCATTATTGGCTGTGATCAAGCACATTCCTCAAAATTTAACCTTGAAGATATCTTGTATAAATTCAAGAAGACCAAACAGTGTGTAAGCCCTTTATTATGTTCTTTATTTCGCGGAGACTGTATCAATAAGCTAAGCAGAGGACTGACTAGCGCCAAACAACTAGTAAAGTTGCATATGCTTTATTTAAGTAAGAGAGGGCAAGTAGGTTAATACCATGCGTGTGGGAAGCTCCGAACCTCAAAATATCGGCTTTTCTAAACCATGTACGCAACCGTGAAATATTTCAATCCGTCATAAATTCTAACGGAATGTTATTTAATCGGAGCATCAGTAAAATGAATTAGAGAAAAGATTTACGAATAAAAAATTAGTGCAGGTAGAAAATCTTCATTTTCCACCTGTCGAATTTCATCATAATCGGTTAAAAAATAATCAAGTTCCATCAAATTCATCTGCTCTTACAGAGCATAATTTACGTTTCTAGAATCGAGTTATATTTTGTGAATACCAGAGACAGTTATCCAGAAACCCCCTAGATTAAAACAAATTAGGAATGATGTTTTTTTATTGGTTTAACTTTTTAAACTTAACTAACCCACTAATGTTCACTATGATAAACAACAAAGTAACATCGTTATATTTAAAATGATGAAAAATATTCACTAATCAATCACCTTACTATGTGAAACAGCTGTGTTCTCAAATTTTTGGTATCCAGCTACCTTCCTTTTCTCAGTATACCATTCCTCTAATAATTAAGTGGCGACCGTTGAAAAATTATAAACTTAAAAATTAAGAATTAACAAAATTTAAAAATGCGGTAGATAGCATTTCTGTATTCTCGCCCAGTGAAAAATTAACGTCACTTAAAAAATTTAACGAAACTTCGTTAAATTAGATCTGTCACTTAAAAAAAAAATTGAGAATGTGCGATTATGCGTCCAAACTTAAGAAATAAATGTTAAACCCAAATAAATTTTTCATGTAGTTGTTGGTGTATGTAGCTAAAAGGTTTGTATTTCATCTAGCGTTTGCAATTTCGACTACCGGTTATTTGAGATTGCGGAATCCATGGGTGGCATTTCGAGTGTGGCAGCACTTATGTCATTCGTGTTATGACAGAAAATTAGTTTAATGTTTGACATTTACGAAATGGGTCGCTTGACGTTTGAACAAAATTGGGAAATATTGAAAACTTACTTTCAAAGTGGTGAGTGTTCTAATCAAACTGTAAGAAATTTTTGTGGACAATTAGAAAAGACAGTAGAAATGAAATGCCTACAAGGCAGTTTGAGGATCAATTTGTGAAGCGAGTTTGTGAAACTGGATTGTTATTGGGATAAGTATTATGCTAACCATCCAGGGACTGTCTAAGACTCATAAGATCAAATCGAAGTTGCTATTGATGAGATAGGAGCCCTTACAATCGAACAGTTCTGAAAAATTGGGTTGAGAGAATGGGGTACTGTAAAGCCAGCCGTGAAAGTCATTTGAATGAAATTGTGTTCCATACTTAATGGCAATCTCTACCCTTTCTAATAAAATAAACCGCTTTGAAAAATATTCATTCGTCTTTGAATTTAGAGCCAAATTAAATTGCAAACGTTAAATGGACCACCCTTTATTTATTAATTTTAATTTTATTTTTCTAGATTTAACTGAGGTATAATTTTATTTGTTAATTTGGCAACATTTTTTTCTTGGTGTATTTTTTCTTAAAATGTTAAACCTTTGAACATTTTGTGTTTGCGAAACAATAACAATTTGTAATTTAATATTTTTTTTATTTTGTGCCACAATAAAATAGTTTAAAATATTCAGGTTTATTTCATTAGAAGTAAAGAAAGTATAGTTAGGAATCAAATATCGAAAAATAACGGTGCCACTAAAATTCTTAAGTTTATAAATTTTTGTTGGTTGGAATAGTAGTTAAAATTCTTTAATTTATAATTTTTCGCTGATTGAACCTTAAGCGCTCATAGAAACAGGGATTTAGATTTCGTTAAGTAAACTTGTTGGCTATTTTATTTGATTTAAATCGACATATCTACAAATAAATTGTAAAGTTTTTCAAATGTACGTTTCATTACCCTTATCTATTAGACTTTGTAATAAAGGTATACACTATTTAGTTTAATCCCATTTTAATTCCTACATTTGCAGATATAAAAAGCTGAACTACAAAATTGGATAATTCGCTTTAGGCTCTTGTACATACATCGTCTGTATATACATACACTTATAATGTACGAGTAAGTACTAAAACTACATAAATATTTGCGTTTCTATAGTTAGTTCTTCATTTTTAATTCATTGATACTTTGCAGATTCTTTAAAAGTTGTTTACAGTTTTTGCAAAATTTTCATTAATGCTCTTCCTTACACATATAACAGTTTATATATCGTGGCGCAATATATTGTCGTACAAAATTACATTTAAAGTTGAAAAATATTTACGTAACATGAACTAAAAATTCTATAAATTAAGAACCACACTACATATGATAAAACGGGTTAAAGTTTTGAAAACAGCGGAAAAAATTATTTTAATCTATCGAAAAAAATAAAAACTGTTCTTTTGGTAGTTACAGTATAATACTAAGGCGACGATATGTACACTAGAAAATACTCTTATATAGATGGATATAAAACTTCCCTAAAGCAAATAATCTGAATATATTGCTGTAATTGTATTTCGTCATACGAATGTTTTATGATAGCTGTAGCATAAATTGTTAAATATTTGTTGGCTTTAAATATAGTTTGAAGCCTATACAGGTGATAAGCCTGGCTTCCGGATAATCATAGCTAATCAAATTACCAATTAAATTGTGTTTGAAATAATGTAATTGATGTTATAGATATTCTTTCCACCCTCAATACATCAATTATTGTTTAATCTAGATTTAATAAGCGCACGACGCAGTTATGTAATTGATACGTTTACCATTGTTGTTATGGTAATTCTTGGAGAAAACAATAATCCATTATAGTTTACATTTACACACCTAAATACGATATAAATAAGCAGAGCTTATAAAAGCATAATGTGCATAAGTCGTACTCGGTGAAACGAAAGAAAATGGATTAGTCCATAACACAAAATACGATTTGTATTGATTTTCCTTTATTTGTTGTTAATGGAAAGGTCACTCGATGATTTTATGTTTGTTGCGGAGTTTATGCTATACAACGATAATTTATATTTATTTATAAAAGAAAAAAATTGATTTTAATTAGTGCGAACTCATATTCTAATTTAAAACTAATTATCTTAAAGCAAGCCAAAACTACTGCTGTTTAGTATGTAAGATTGTTGGCGTTCGTATTAAATTTATAAAATGTTTTTTTATTTGATTAAAACTTGCTTATTTCTCTATAAACTGATTCAATTTATGTTTGAATATGAAATTATGCCTAAGCTAGACAGTAAGTCGCCCAACATTTATTTGTCGACCAGCCAATGTTAGTCTTATATAGCCGAAATACATTCCTAAATTGATAATATTTAAAAATTTGTTTTGTTCAATTTATTGTAATTGCATGGTTATCAGCAAATTTTTTTTATTCCTTTATTGTTTGTGCTTTTTGAGTTCCACCCATATTTTATTGACGTTTTTCTAATAACTTGACTTGGGTCTGTTGTACAATAAAATAAAGTAACTTTGGCATAACTTTTTAGAATTTGACATTTAAAAATAAGAAAACAAGAACAAAAATATATCCCTCTAGCCTTTTGACAGACAACCTTTCAATAAATAATTGAAAAGTAAATTACAAAACGAACTTATTCTTATTTCTTTGTTTTTCTTCACAAAGTTGGCTTTGAGTTTCATAATTGAAAATTTCAACCACTGTGTTTACACTAGGCAGGGATGCCAGATTTCCAAAATGGCTAAGGGGGACAAAAAAAACAATTACATTTTTTTATTTTTTTTTTTACTATAGTTTTTACGAACTCAGTCTAGTCTGTATTCAAACAAATAAAAATCAATAAACATAAAATAAATATATAACAAAATAACAAATCTTCTAGATTAATCTAATAGAAAAATAAGGAAATTATAACAGTTTTTTTATATGTAATATCTCAGAAACAGAAATCAATTCAGAGATATTTATCACTACTCTTACACCGGTTTACAAGAAGTTTGCCATCTTCCGTTTTTAGATAAGTTTCAAATTCCAGGCAACTCATACCAAAGTTTTGCTTGATCATAAGTTCGGCCTCCAGATTTTCTAAAAGAAGCCAATTTCTGTCTTTGCGCCAAGCGACCTTCATTAAACTGAACATCCGCTCGCATTCGGCATTTGAATGAGGAATGGAAAAAATGTGTTGAATTACTTTTAAAAAATTAGGCGACGAAAATTTTCGAAAAAAAGAAATCCATTTAAAATCTAATTTCATTTGGCTTTCCTCTTCAGTCATTTCGCTAATAAATTTTTTAACTTGAGTGAACTCTTCGAATAATAAATCAACGTTAACATTGATTTTGTAAGTATTCACAATTTCCGTTATATTTTGAAAAGATGGTGATGTTGTGAGATTTAAATGATTTAACATTTTTAGCTTTGTATTGTTAAAATCAAACCATAATTCCAAATATTTAATTGATTCGTCAAAAAAATTTGTAACGTCAATTTTAAATCTTGCTACTGCGTTGTCGTTGTCACATTTTCGAATTATTTGGGTAGCCAGATAACCGTAAAACTCTTCGTTCCTTCTTTCTAATAATGATCGTCTAATGTGATCCATGATTGAATACACTTCTGTTATTAAAACATCGTTTCCCTGCAATTTCTTTAAAGAAACATCAAATACTTTGAACGCGTTCATTAGAAATCCGAGATATGCTTCGCTTAATTCATCTTCAAAAAATTGCCGCAAAATTGGTGAAATATGCTTCTGACTCAAGAAGTATGCTTTAACTGGTGCATAATTTAATAGCATTCTCTCTACGGCTGGCAGTAAAGATAACCATCTTGTTGGAACATGCTTAAGCAATTCGGACCAATTTGTTTGTGTCCATTCGAAAAACTCTTTTAATGTCGTTGTTCTTTTTGTGGAACTGCTAAATTCATTATAAGATTTGATTATAATTGTCTCTAGATCAATTTTTAAAAAAACACATCCTCTTTTAGCTGCATTATGTATAATGTGATCATTACAACCACTAGGGAAAATGTTTTCATAGTCTTTTTTAAGCGCTGTAAATACACTTTTATGTTTGCCAAAATTTACCGGAGCATTATCGGCACAATAAGCCGTCACATTTGCCAAAGAAAGTTCATTTTTACTTAGTTGACCTTTAAGCGCATTAAAAATAGACAGAGAATCTTCCTCGTCTAACGAAAAAAATGAAACTAAAGCTGATTGCATTCCATTGTTAAGATCAAAAAAACGCACTATAAGGGGAAATGTTTTAATATTTCCTTTGTTGGATGCATCTGTGCTGATTGAGAATGGCACATTTCCTTGAATTTTTTTTAAAACCAAATCCTTTGAATGCGGTCCAAGAACTTTTGTTATAATAGCACCTATTTTAGTTTTTCCACACGAGTATTTTGCCGAAATGCTGGAATCTGGAAACATGGTTTTAAATAATGGACTGGCACAACCGCCAGAAACATAACTGTGTGAATGCAGGGCTGAATGGTAACTAAATAAAATTTCTGCGAATGAAACATTTGTTTCAGTTTTGCTATTCTTTTTAGCGAAAAAATTAGAAATCGTCGAACTACTTGCAGCAGATTTTAAGTTTTCGATGTGTATTTTAGTTTGCGTGTGCCGAGTTATGTTGTGTTCTCCCGAATTGGATATATTAAAGCTAACATTATTGCAAATTGTACAAACTGCACAAAAATCGTTTTTTCCGCGTCTTAGCCAAGGATATTTTTCTAGCCAATGTTGATTAAATGCAACCATTCGCTTAATTTTCTTTTTAGGTGAAGCATTTTCTGTATTTTCATCGCTATTTGACATAATTTAAAAAAATAAAAAAACTTACACCACTAACACACCCCAAGTCACTAACAAAGTTAAAATTACTCAATCACGATGAATTTGATTTTTGACGTTTGGTATTTCTCAAGGTCGTGTTCGTTTGTTCTTTTTCATTCGCAGTATCATTAATGGTGTTGTTCGTTTTAAAATGCTTATAGGGTTTGTCTTGTTAAGACACATTTCGAATGAGAAATCAAATGTAAATTTTTCAAACATAATTTATAGAACGGGGGACAAATTAGTATGAACGGGGGACGGGGGGGAACTCGAAACAGATGGGGGACAATCCCCCTCAAAGGGGGACGTCTGGCATCCCTGACACTAGGATATCATGAAATCGACTTCTCTGCTGATATCACGAAATCAACTATTGTTTACATTAACTTTTATGAATCAACGTATCACAATATAACTTTCTCTGTATGTGTAGAATTCCGTCATTTCGAGTAATGTTTGAAATTTGTCCTTGAAATTTGTTTGATTTAATGTTGTTTGTATTGGTGCATAAAATCACGAGATCCACAAAAAATTTTGTCGAAAAAAGAAATCAAAACATGGCCTTCTCAAAACCTGTTTCGTAGGCAAAGGGGAAAGAAACGAGGAATGAAATCGATTTCATGATGTCAAGTGCAAACAGGCGGAACGGAAAACAATTGAAGTCGATTTAGAAGAATCTAAAGGCGACATAAAGAATTTTTTATTCCGATCACGGCGTATAAAAAATTGATATTATGGGGATGCCCAGAACACCAAGATATCACTTTAAATTTGAATCCACAGCGCAAGACCAAAAACATTAAAATCTGCAGCTCATTATCATCCAGTGTTATTATTATTATTATTATTGGGGGGGGGGGCTATGCGGGCGATCAGCCACTTCGCACTGCGACCTAAAAGATCTATTGTGCTGGCCTCTACTTAATTATCCGTCCAGTCAATATTCAGGTTCTTAATGAACCTGACAATACTGCCTCCTGGTACGTGATACATACTATCTGGGCTTATTGCTCTCCCTCCTAGATGTTTACTACAGCATGTAGTTCCGCTAGAAAGACGGTAGCATTGGAGCTCAAGGACATCGAGAGGGTTGTCCCACTCCCGTATATTCCTACTCCTGCCCCGTATTCCATTTGCTTTTACTCTTACGAGTTGCTGGGAATTGCAAATCACCTGTAGGTCACCCAGCTTTACTACAGGAAAGCTAAATAAAACTGGAGGGTGCCTTGTATCCAGAGTCCGCATATTTTGGGCTAATTAACCTATCAGCCATTCATCTTTCGGCATATGCTGTTCCACCTTAGATTAGGGTTTTTTGTCAAGGTTTTCTCCTTTAGCGCCGTACTTTAGCCTGTGCCAAATGGCCAAAAATGTGCCAAATGGCCTTAGTTACCAGTGGTTGCCACGAGGAGGCAGTACGTACACTTGCGAATTGTGAACAGGTTACCCCTTACACAATTGTACCCATCACGCAGCTGCCTAATGACAAGACCAGAACAGCTCACGTGATGCGCACCCTACTGGAAGGTTACGGAGCTGGTAGATTAATCTACTCAACTTTGATCCCCCCCCCCCTCCAATAGACGTCAAACCACCTATCATCATCATCCAGTGTTACATCAATTGTCGATAATTTTTAACCTAAACCTGAGAAATCAGGAAATAGTGACATGTAGAACCAAAATTATAATTTAACAAAAAAAAATCTAGTTCAGCCCTTTTGCAAACAATAAAGTTGTAAAATTATGTAAAGGGTGTTTCAATTTAAGGTTAACTTTTAGATGTCTAAACTTGTATTTCAAATGATATTATAAAGGTTCCGGTTTAGTAATGGTAAATAATGTCTTTTTAGAGACTTCCCTCTGCTGCTGCACCCGCAAGGTACCATTCTTTTACCAACAATTTCTTGAATACAATTAATAATATTCTCCTTTGGATCATCAATTGTTGGCGAATCGTTGGCATAGACTTTTGCCGTCAAATAGCCCCTAATGAAAGAATCTAGGATTGTTAGATCGTATGATCTAGGCGTCCAATTAATGTTCCCTCTTCGGGAAATTATTCGATTACTTCGGGAAATGGTTTCTGTTGCTACATGACATGTGGCATCGTCCTGCTGAAACCACATATTCTGGACATCCATTCCTTCCGATTCGTCCAACAAAAAATTCGTAATTATATTCCGATATCGAGGTCCATTTAAAATAACTATAATCGCAGTAACTGCAATCCCAGTTTCGTTTAAAAAAACACGGTCCGATTACTCACCTATCCCAAAAACCACACCAGACAATCATTTTCTGTGGATGCTTTGGTTTGTTTGTTTGTTTGTTTCTTGATTTATTTTTTTACCGTCCTACTTTACGCCTGGAGTAACCAAATCGAGGACGGGCGGCTACAGATCCGTCTTTGAAAACCACCTGCACATTGCATTGCTTCATGCCAACCTGTAGTGCTGACATGAAAGTGGGTCGGCCCATGGATTCTGCACTCTCCACAGGGGGTCATAGATGTGTTCATTTTCATCACCGATCGTAATCAGATGATGAAAAATCCTTTTGCATCCCGCCCCTATAGGGATTCGAACCCGGTACCTCCCGATCCAACCGCCGCAGCTTTAACCACTGCGCCGTTTGCTCGGTTGGATGCTTCGGTTTTTGCATTATATTTCTTGTGGATGTTCTACACCCCAGATTCGACAATTTTGGCCCAGTTCAAAATTTGGTTTGTCAAAATATCGCAAAAAATTCGCATTTTCAAGTTTTTTTATGTACGGCCCAATTAACGAAATTATGACGATATCCAAAGTCTGATTGCTTTATTTTTTGAGTTATCTGAATCTTGTATAGTATAATACTTATAGCAGCAATATTTTCTGCAAATTGGCTGCAATTGATGTACAATTTTCTTTAATAAAATACAATCAATAAAATTTTAAACATTTATTCAATTTAAATATTTATTTTATTATTATATTTTTTGAGAATAAGTGCTCCTTATTGTGAAATAGTTTCTTATTTTGCTGCAAGATCGATTTCGATGCTATAGCATCACCGCCAGTTGACTTACTTATTAAATTATTTCGTATTTTTCAATCCTTTTTATACTAAACTTTTTTGGAATTTCAATGGAAGCGCCGCACAATTTTTTTGATTCAGGAACGATTTTCTGGTTACGTTGATTGCATGTTGATTATTAAATCGTATAGTTTATTTGTTGCAGTGTTTATTCTGTTGTTAAACATACATCGGTTGTCTTTATTTTTATATATTTCGAATTCTTCGGTTCGACAAAGCACATCCGTTTTCTTCATTCTATGTAGTACTTGTAAATTTGCTTCATAACTTGTATAATTATGCTGTGTAGAATTAATATGCTGAGCGAATTTTGATTCAGGGTTGATTTTTCCGATTGATTTTACATGCTCCCTAAATCTTTCTTTAAAAGATCGGCCCGTTTGTCCTAAATAAAATGCCTGACAATTTGAACATGTTAATTTGTACACCCCCGTATCCAAAGTTTCGTTACTCCTGTCCTTGATTAATTTGTCTAAATTATTATTGGTTTTGTGCGCCAGAGTATAACCAAAATGCTTAAAGACTTTTTGAATTTTTATACTAGTATGACTCCAATCCATACTTATATATTTTGTATCATCAACATCACAATTTAGATTGGTATACCCCCGATATTCCATTTCCCTCTTGCATCCATAATTCATCCTCTCTATATCTGCTGCTTGGTACCCATTTTGGTGAGCGATGTATTTAATGTTCCCCAGCTCTACATTGTAGTTTTCATCAGACATTGGAATACTGTTTAGCCTGTGGATCATATGGCGGTATGCTGCTATCTTTTGTTGATACGGGTGATGCGACTTTTGATGAATCGTTTGGCACGTTTGTGTAGGCTTTCTGAAAATTTGGAATTTATGTTTTTGATTTAAATTTTTTATTGTTAGGTCCAAAAAATTTATAGATTTATTATTTTCAATTTCTAATGTGAATTTTAATTTTTTGTGGATTCCATTTAAATAATTATTAAGCTGGTTCAGCTGTCTGCTCGTTCCAGTAAACAAAATCAATATGTCATCCACATACCTATGCCAATATTGGATTTTTCAACGAATCATGCGGAAAAGATGTGGTTAAAGAATGAGATCAAAATTCTATATACGAAAATCAATAGATTAACAAAGGGAAGTATACAATCTACAGTTACGGATTGCTAGATATTTCCATTATTTAGAATACGTCGAAATATTAGAACATGTCAGTGAGCTAGTAGAAACGAGATTGCAGGCCAAGAGGTATACCATAAGAAGGAAGTTAAAAGCACTAGTTACCGGGAGAAACAACATGGCAAATTATTCGTCGAATGTACCAACTACAACCCATCAGTTCCACCATATGATTGAGAACCACACAAATATTCAATTCGACAATGAGGAGGTAGCATTGTTAGAAAAAGGTCTGAAGTACAATATAGCGCCACTTAACAATTCCAATAATCAACGGTGAGTCTTAATGAGAATCGAGAACGCTATCACAAAAACAAATTTAGAACATCAAGCTGATATTAGGAGTATAGTGGTTGACAAGATTAAGGACGAAATTGGTCAAGGTCCAGCTACACATAATAGCGAGAATAAAACGGCCATCAGCATAAGGAGCAAAATAAGCAACAACGATGCGGTGATTGTTAAAGCAGACAAAGGGAATACAGTCGTAATAATGAGCAAACGGGAATACAACACGAAAATTGATGAGTTCATTATAAACAACGGGATTCAGGAGTGTAACGATGACCCGACGGCCAGATATAATGTTAGTATCAAGGCTGTTATCAGTAAGTCGAGGCATTTTATGAGCAGTAGAGAAATCCGACTAAATAAAGTGATTAAGCCAACAATCCCGATAATCAGAGGCATGCCCAAAATTTATAAGGTGGATATGCCAATGAGACCTATCGTAAACTTCACATCAGCGCCGGCCTTCAAAATTGCAAAACACTTGAACTAATGGCTATATAACAATATTTGTATAGAAAATGACCATTCCGTCAAAAATAATTTAGAACTGGTGAACAAAATTGAGGAGGTAAACATACCGAGGAACGGAAAACAATAGTAATTACAAGACGAATTTTGATGGAGAAACGGATAGATGCACGTATCGTAAACGAGGTTATCGCGCTATTGGAAGAAATCACACGTCAAAATTATTTTAAACACGAAGAGAGATTCTATATTCAAAAAGATGGTCTATCTATGGGAAACCCATTATCCGTTACCTTGGCCAATATATTTTTAAATCATATTGAAAACACGTATATTTTGAACGATAGAAATCAGTTTTTCGGAAAAATCCAATATTGGCATAAATATGTGGATGACATATTGATATTGTTTACTGGAACGAGCAGACAGCTGAACCAGCTTAATAATTATTTAAATGGAATCCACAAAAAATTAAAATTCACATTAGAAATAATAAATCAAAAAATTTTTTGGACTATAAAAAATTTAAATCAAAAACATAAATTCAAAAATTTTCAGAAAGCCTACACAAACGTGCCAAACGATTCATCAAAAGTCGCATCACCCGTATCAACAAAAGATAGCAGCATACCGCCATATGATCCACAGGCTAAACAGTATTCCAATGTCTGATGAAAACTACAATGTAGAGCTGGGGAACATTAAATACATCGCTCACCAAAATGGGTACCAAGCAGCAGATATAGAGAGGATGAATTATGGATGCAAGAGGGAAATGGAATATCGGGGGTATACCAATCTAAATTGTGATGTTGATGATACAAAATATATAAGTATGGATTAGAGTCATACTAGTATAAAAATTCAAAAAGTCTTTAAGCATTTTGGTTATACTCTGGCGCTCAAAACCAATAATAAATTAGACAAATTAATCAAGAACAGGAGTAACGAAACTTTGGATACGGGGGTGTACAAATTAACATGTTCAAATTGTCAGGCATTTTATTTAGGACAAATGGGCCGATCTTTTAAAGAAAGATTTAGGGAGCATGTAAAATCAATCGGAAAAATCAACCCTGAATCAAAATTCGTTCAGCATATTAATTCTACACAGCATAATTATACAAGTTATGAAGCAAATTTACAAGTACTACATAGAATGAAGAAAGGGGATGTGCTTAGTCGAACCGAAGAATTCGAAATATATAAAAATAAAGACAACCGATGTATGTTGAACAACAGAATAAACACTGCAACAAATAAACTATACGATTTAATAATCAACATGCAATCAACGTAACCAGAAAATCGTTCCTGAATCAAAAAAATTGTGCGGCGCAACCATTGAAATTCCAAAAAAGTTTAGTATAAAAAGGATTGAAAAATACGAAATAATTTAATAAGTAAGTCAACTGACGATGATGCTATAGCATCGAAATCGATCTTGCAGCAAAATAAGAAACTATTTCACAATAAGGAGCACTTATTCTCAAAAAATATAATAATAAAATAAATATTTAAAATTGTATTGATTGTATTTTATTAATTTAAAGTGAAATATCCACAAACACTGGAATTATGGATTTCGTTTATAATATGCCAATTTTCTCTTCCATATTCTGTACAAACTTTCTTGCAACTTCTGCATAATTTTTACCATATTTAAAATAATCTTTAGGACTAAATACGCGTTGTTCAATCGTATATCTCTTCAATTTTAAAAACCGGAACATATGACACTGTAGTATAAAAATTATAAATGGTGGCAAATACATGGCAAAATAACCTTAAATTGGGACACCCTTTACTGTTTGTTTGTTTTTGTCCCTGCAATCTGTTCTGGGGCTCGAGGCACTCCCAACTCTTTCGCAGTTCGCTTTTTACGTCCTACCTTACGCCTTTAGTGGCCAAATCGAGGACGTACGGCTATAGACCAGTTTTCGTTTAAACCACCTGCACATTGCATTGCTTCATGCCAACCTATAGTGCTGACATGAAAGGTGGGTCGGCCCATGGATTCCGCACTCTCAACAGGGGGTCATAGTTGTGTTCATCGTCATCACCGATCGTAATCAGATGATGAAAAATCCCTTTTGCATCCCGCCCCTATAGGGATTCGAACCCGGTACCTCCCGATCCAACCGCCGCAGCTTTAACCACTGCGCCGTTTGCTCGGTCACCCTTTACTATTTACTACTAAGATCGCTTGAACTGATGAGCCAGACTCAAGTTAAACTTTTTGAATTGGACAAACGATAATCCGGTACGATGTACATACGTTACCGTTTATATTAAGCGGTTATGTATACTTTCCATTAATACTAAGAATACGGATCATCATGGTTTACACATTCATATTTTTATACACTTGAAGAAATTTAAGGCATGCAAATGCTTACCAAACCCTCTAATATTAGGTGTTCAGTCTAAGTCCGAAACGCCTGTTTATCTAGTTCTTAAAGTACGATGCAATCCCGTAACTTCTTTAAAGAAACTTGAGTTGTTGCACGCTCATAACTTTAGTCTTCCATGCGTTAGCCATTTAGAGTCCAAAGGGGGTCAGCAATGACAACCGAAGTTCCCCTTACTCCCAAGCAAAATTAATTTAATTTAATCAGTATGAGTCAGAATTAGTTTATGGTTCAACAGATATATGAAAGGGAGGTTGGTTTGATTAATACCTGATGAATATATCCAGATACAAGATAATCTCGGCAACTTAATTCTTTTCCAATTTGTTTCAAACTAAATGCTGATTTCCGATAAGGGCAAATAATGAAAATAAATCGTCAGACTGAAATTCTGCCAGTAATGGATTTTATTGAACATTAAGACGAAAATAAAGAATTTATTCTACAACATCAATAAACTATGAAAATCTGTTAACAAGTATGCGGAGAAGAATATACTTTGCTAGGAATGATCTGGGTGGGTCAGAAATGAGTTGGAAACTCTGTTGACATAATACATTCCGAAGTTTTTGCTTTAACTGTAATCAGGACTCGTTTATAAATTAATCAATTCCGGCAAATCGATTTATTTTTAAATTATTATTTTTAAAAAACCAGGTTTTTAGAAAATTATTCAAATTTTGAAAACAGCCTTCCTTATTTTTATAAAGCATCTTATTCTAAAGACAATAAATCGTTTGATATTAATATGAAAACATAGTGGTCTGCCTAAGCATCAGCAAGCGTTTTAGTGAAAAAAAGAACACCGAAAGTGGCACATGGTAGTCACCATGTTAGTCATGAAATGTGGCTTCTGACAATGCAACTGCAAAATGAAAATTTCAAGAGGAATTTCAAATCAATAATAACCGCATGCCCTATAGCAGGAGAAAAGAAATGAAATTTGTGTTGTCTAAAGCTATTCTTTTCGATAAAATCAAAAACCATTCTCGGTTTCCGCGGATGCGCCGAATTACGAAGTCATAGGTCCTTGGTAGCATGCACTAAAGGCTGTTATTCGACGTTAAGTGAGAATAATGATCCAATAATATTCCGTTTGATGAATATTGGCCGTCTTGGCCCAACACACTTACAGGATGATTTGGACTCCCGATAACGATATTGGAGCTCTCCGCTTAAGCTTTTAAAAAATTTGGACGAACCTAAAAACATTTTAGTGAAGAGCGTATTCCCGCTTCTGATTTATATGATGCCCAATGATAACCAATTTAATTGCATGCATCTCTAGATTTTTTTTATTTATTGATTTCCCGCAGCACATTTAACTAAATTTTGTTAGAATCAGAGAAATAATGTTGTTGCCATTTTTGAATGATGGAAACTTCTAGTGCGTGTTACAATTGTTAAAGTACACAATATTACTCAGGTGTGTTTATAATTCATACGAAAAACATTTCCATTAAACAATAATCAATATTTTCGTTATGTTTTGGCATTTTATGGGTTTTAAATTTATACACAATCTTTAAATAAATAAACCAAAAGAAAAATGATAAATTAATAAAATAAATTATTTAATGACAATCGACCAAGAATGGAAAATCAATTAGCGTCTCAAGCAGCAGCAAGCGAGACATTTCAAGGCGATTTTCGGGTATTATGCAATCGAGGGATAGATATCGCGCGTCACGAAATCTATATGAATAACGATGGAAATAGACCACTAAAGTATTCGTGGCTGTTATTATATTGATAAACGCTTAAACTACTTTAGTTTTTTTTATTGTATTATTTGTCGTTGTCTTTTTATAAATCAAGCGACCCTCCGCGCCCTAATATTAGATATTTATACATGTACATGACTGTAAAAATGACTATGACATGAAAGTTATTGTATGGCAAAAATTCGAAAATTGTAAAGATTTTATTGGAGTTTTTCTACATAAATTAACAATCATTAAAAGTTCATTAGGATTTTTGTGTACCACTGGTGGTCACATTGTCACATACACAGAAAGTTTCGAAAAATAATAAAATAAACTTGTATCGTTTTTGTTGTTGTTTTTGTTGTTGTTATCGTATTTCTTAATGACCAATACAAAACTTTTTTTTTTGTGATTTTTGTTCATAATGGTCGCTTGGCTATTTTTACGCCAAAAATGTACAAACATTTAACACGGCAATAAATTTTGTAATTTTTTTTTCTATTTACTTTCCAGTCCAATTTATACCTTTATTATTTATAATTGTAGTTTGTGTTAATATAGCGTTCAAAAGGTCATAGGCTTATTAAATTATTTATGTGAAACTATGTCATCGTTGCGGTGATATATTGTACCTAAATATAGAGCATTGGGTGGACATTTAGATTTTTAAGAACATTAATTAAGATTGATGCCATTTTTATTGGCGAAAAATAGTTATTTTCGGTACAGATCGATTTACTTTTTCTAACAGAGTAGTAAAATATCCTCGGATTGAGAAGGGGCATTGACAATTTGCCCAGCTTATCTAAAATTTATAAAATACATCGAAACAAAAAACCACAACCATAAGGCACCAGAAATAATTTATTTTGACAGAACAAGCTTTATATAGGACAAGCGGTGGTCAAGCGGGAAAGTCCACGATTGTCTTATAAAGAAGAAACTCGTGATTGTTGGTAGAAAGTATCTGGCCAGAACGTACTGACATAGTGAATTATATTCACTACATCAAAAGCCCATGGAGAAATCTCATTTGTGTGTGAATATTATGCTCACACGAATATTTATTAAGAATTTAAATTGTCTTTATGTAAATTATGGGGAAGAGAGGAATGATATTTCTATTTTTTTCAATAGATATGTTATGAGAGATTGACCTCTTTATTTTTCTGATTTACCAAATCGAAAATATTGGGATTGTCATAAACAATTAATATATTTGACAATAAAAAGCCATAAAAATCAATTGATTTACAGACAGACAAAATTAAATTCTTAATAAGCTTTATTAATTATGGTAGGAGAGAAGTGAAATGCAAAATAAGCTCTGTTGAAAGGGAAATTCTTTTTGGGATTAATTTTAGCTTTCAGTTTATTCATGTTTTTACGTTGTGAAGTAAATAAATATTGGTCTCGCCTACATGTTGGCATATTTTGTAAATAAAAAAAAATCAATACAAAAAATATGTAAATCATAATATGTAATTAATTTATTGTAAAAGAATAAAATAATTTTAAACCTCCCCAAAAATATGACAAACAATAGAGTGTCGATTATTTTCAAAACCCCATAACTCCAAAAAATAAAAAATTTTAAGTAAAGATGCCAAACGATTGATGACTACTATATCTATATAATAAAACAAAAAAAAAATGCATAAAATTGTGTAATTCCTCGAGAAAAATTTATTTGAAAATTGTAGTTAGTTGCAAAAACCACTAACTCCTTCATAAATTTGGTATCAAAAATTAATAAATCCTTACTAAGGTTATAATCAAAAACAACCAATTCCTTCAAATTGAGATATTACGTATGTAATTTGATATACAAAACAACACAATTCCTTGAATGTTTTTTTTTTGGCTCGTTTTAGTTTTAGTTTGTATTTTGGTTAGTTTGATAAGATTGTTCTTAAGGGACAGAAGTGCCATTAAACTTTAATTTTTGTGCCTTTTGATTTATTAACGGTAAATGTGAATATAATAGTGTAATAAAATAATCATATATGAAAATATGGGTAGTGTTGGTATGGTAATGGGGATTTATGAATCGGGATCTAAACCCAGAAAACGGATTTTAAATAAGAAACACTCTTAAACGGAAACGAGAATTAGAAAAAAAAATCAGGTTTGGATTTAAGTCTTTTAAATTAATTTTATTGTAAATTGTAATTTCCTAAATTGTTTTAAATAAATTGTAATTTCCTAAAAGATACAACAAAATGACGGATCCCCCTAAAATGCCACAATGTCGTCATGCTGGTTCAGCCTTAAATTGTGGTAGTTTAAATATGAAGGATGCTTTAAAATTTTCTAAATCATTTTACATTTCGAAAAATAAGATAGAACAAGATAAATTTATCTTAACGTGCTGCGAAGTCAAATTACCGACTAGAACCAATCGCAAGAAGACTGGATCTGTTCTCAATAGAGCTATCACCATTCAACGCTTCGTTCGAAAAACAAATGGCGGGATTGTACGGGTTTGCCAAAAAGCGTTTACAGACATACTAAATATCAGCAGATATCGAGTAATTGGCGTATGCAAACGTGTCTTTAATAAACGTTCTCTGCCAGTTGAAACTCGTGGAGGTGACCGTAGCAGTAACAAATTTTTATTAAAAAAAGGAGCGGTGAAAATATTTATCAAAAATTTAAGGCCATTGACATCATCGTCATGTTTTAGGCAGTCCTGTCTATGGGCCCACGATCTGCGCGAAGGGTAACCTGAGCGTGATTCGCAAGTGTACGTACTACCTCCTCGTGGTGACTTCCGGTAACTGTTGGCTCGTTTACCGAACAACAGGCTAAAGTACGACGCTAAAGGATGGTATAAACCTTTAAAAAAAAACAAATCTAAGGTGAGACACGTGCACCGAGGGATGTATGATCATGGGTTAGTTGGTCGCTAGCATGGAACTCCAGATACTAGGCGATCTCCGGTTTCAATCAGCCTTACCACGGCAAGAGGCGCTGCCGTGGTGGACCTTCCATTCCTCAACCAAATCGACAATGTATGGATTTAACTAAAAAAAAAAATAATAAGGGCGGTGCTCCTTTAAACGCACCAGTCTCAAAAGATGACATGGACCATTCAGGCCCTGCTTCTGAGATCGTAATGGATAACTCCAGTACGGACGTAGTGGTGGGCTCTCCTGTACATGGCACTCTATTGCCTGAAATGGATACCCAATCCACGTCGACTACGGCCGAAATAAATAAGGACCTCGAGGAGTTGGAGCTCGAGGGAAAATCAAAGAGAAGAGCACGCCTCAGTGGGGCCGCGAGGAGACGTCTGTCCCATTTAATTCGGTCAGGGGTCCCCCGCGACGCTGCCTTGCAGCAATGTAAGAAAAAAATCAAGGACAGAATTATCCCAACCAACAAGAGGAATAGGTCGGATGACGACTCTACCCCTAAAGGCATCGCGGCTAAAAGAGGGAAAGTTTCCAGTCTTTCACCGAAGGCATTGGAAGCCGCCCCAAAAGCTGCAACGGAAGGCGACAATAAGGAGAGTTGCCCCGAGAACAGGACCGACACGGCCACGACATATAGTGCCGCAGTGAAGGCTATTAGGTTGGAGAATAGCGACCAAGGCTACCCAGAAACAAAACTGGGTATTGCCCAGATTCTGGCAGTACAAGATGCCATAATGGAGACAGTGGCGGAGCTGCCGTTAGATGGTGTCAGCCCTAATTTCCTGTGATGTCGCACCAGAAACGGTTGGTTCACGTTCAACTGTGCCGACGAAGATACGGCAGAGTGGCTCAGGGCCACAGTGCCCCCACTCAAGCCATTGGACGGCGCATCCCTGAAGGCAGCTGGAACGAAGGAATCCAGGAGAGCGGGCACCTCCGGAACAGGTAGACCGGCCAAACCGGGCCGAGGAAAGGGCGGGAAGAGCTATGGGCTGACCCCTAGAGGAAGGGTGGCACAGCAACCTAGCCAGCCGGGCTCTCTGGAGCCTAAGACATAAATAATAAAAAATAAAATAAAAAATATATATATATATATGTATATATATATATCATGGTGATACACACCAAACCTGCAACCGTATCGAAACTGAGAGTCGGGCAGATTAATCTGCATCGATCGAAGACGGGTACAAACAACTTAAACCGTCTTTTTATAATTAAGGACTGGGATATAGCGCTCATACAGGAGCCTTGGACCTACAAGGGGAAGATTAAAGGTTTTGCTGCCAACACAGGTAAGCTAGTCTACGACACGGCAGCAGACAGGCCGAGGGCAGCAATTCTCTGTCGCTCAAGGCACAATATCTTCTCTATTAACCAATTTGTTTCTAGGGATTTCACGGCTGTTTCAATAGAAATGCCCTTACCAAAAAGAGGCAGGAGGGTGATTAACATCGCTTCTGCATACTTTCCCGGGGATGAAAATGACCCCCCTCGGTTAGGAGAGAGGTACTGGATCTTACCCTGTCTGACATGGGTACCTCCAGTGCAATTCTCGACTTGAATGTGTCCAAGGAAGCGTCCCTCTCAGATCATATGTACATCAAGTTTGATATCAATATCCTTTTGAGACAAGAGTTGATGGTAAGGATACCAAAACGCACCAGCTGGCCAGTCTATAACAACAGATTTTCGGATAACTTAGCTGATCTACAGACCACGATAAACTCTGTCGATGACCTCGACAGAGTTGCAAATGACGTTACAGAGGCAATAATTAATGCATACCACTCAAGCTCACCCTTGGTGCGTATTAAAGGCACAAGGGATGTTCCTTGGTGGAACCAGAACTTAGAAAACATGAGACGGAATGGCTGTGTTTAATAGGGCTAAGAGGATGAACGATTGACTACCTATCGGAATTCGCTTACCCAATACAACATATCTCTTAGGCAGAGCAAAAGACTCAGCTGGAGAGACTCCTGTAAGAAAATAGACAAACCACCTATGGCATGCCGACTTCAGAAGGCACTCTCCTTGGAGCACAGGAATCCCTTGGGATCTGTTAAGAAACCAAGTGGAGAGACAACCACAACCAGGGGGAGGCTCTGGAATGTCTAATGAGAGGTCACTTCCAAAGGGGGCTCACGAGCTCTCGAGGCAGTTTTTTACGCCGGAACGGATAGGCTGGGCAGTCAAATCTTTTGGCCCTTTAAAATCACCGGGAGGAGACTGCGTATACCCCGCCTTTCTACAGCAAGGACTGCAGACTTTACTGCCTTATCTTACTACACTTTTCAGAGCCAGCTACAGCTTGGAATATGTTCCAAAATGCTGGAGGGAGGTTCGGGTGATTTTTATCCCAAAAGCGGGAAAAAGATCCCCAAAACCATGGAGAAAATGCTGGGACTTTGTATCAGATTCAACACTCTCCAAAGATACCCTCTAGCCTCTAGGCAGCACGCCTACCAAGCACGGAAATCAACTGAAACGGCTCTACACGAGCTGACATCGGAAATCGAAGATACGCTTCGGAATAAAGAGTTATTACTATGCTCCTTCATTTATATCCAGGGAGCTTTTGATAACACTTGTTTCGAGGTAATTCAGGAGCAATCACTAGCAAAGTGTATAGACCCCTCCACCGTAAGGTGGATTATAAACATGTTGAAAAATAGGAGGATTACGGCCTCTTTTGGAGACAAAACCATCACCATAGCGGCCACCAGGGGTTGCCCCAGGGAGGCGTTCTCTCTCCCTTATTGTGGCTGATCGTGATGGATCAATTACTTACCAGACTGAGAAATTTAGACTTCTCGAACATTACCTATGCGGAGGACTTAGTCTGGATGGTTAGGGGCAGATTCGCAAATACCGTAGGGGAAAGGATGGAACAAGCCCTAAAGGTAGTAAATGATTGGTGCACGGAGGTGGGCCTTACGGTAAATCCCAACAAGGTCAACTACACTCTCTTTACTAATCGGAGGAAAATTGGCCTTCCGCCGATAGCCCTGGGGGGGGGGGGGGGTAACTCGCCAACTGTCAACGGAGGTTAAATATCTGGGTGTCGTACTTGGTCAGAAATTGACATGGAATCCCCACTTAAATCATATCACAAACAAGGCGAATAAGGCCTTCTTCATCTGCCATAGAATGTTTGGCAAAACGTGGGGACTGAGCCCACAAATGTTGGTTTGGCTCTCCCGGGCCGTCATTAGACATATGGTCTCTTACACGGCGTTTGTATGGTGGCCAAAGACGGAGCAGACTGGTGCACGAAGAATACTGGATAAAATCCAGAGGTTAAACTGTGTGGGTGCAACTGGAGCAATGAGGACTTGTCCAACAGCTGCGCTTGAGAGAATACTGGGGCTCTCACCACTGCACCTAGACATTAAAAAAGTAGCCGGTTCAAGAGGTCTGAGCCTAAAAATAATAGCCAAAATTAAAACTGTAAGGCCAGGACACAACAGTATCCTAGATAAATTAAACTTTAAGGAGGAGTTGATCCAACTATCGGATTTGATGGTAAGGACAATAGACGGTCGGAGGAACTTTACTATTAGTTTGCCGGATAGGGCACTGGTAGAGAATATTATCTCCTCCCTCCCCCGCCATGCGTCTGTATGGTATACGGATGGGTCGAAAACAGACGGGGGTACCGGTGCAGGGATAGTCGGGCCCGACCTAGAGCTATGCATACCACTGGGTAGCACCCCACAGTTTTTCAGGCAGAAACCTATGCTAATGAGGTATGTGTGCTCCAATGTCTCAAATAGAAATATAAGAAGACCGAGATCTATATAATCTCGGACAGCCAGGCAGCTCTGCTAGCCTTAGGAGCATCAGTGTTCAATTCGCAATTGATCTGGAGCTGCTACTGTAATTTATTAGAGCTGGGTAAAGTAAATAAAGTCACCCTTTTGTGGTCTCCTGGCCACTCCACCATTAGAGGAAACGAGGCAGCAGACCGATGGGCAAAAATGGGAGCAAGCCGAGATTTCCTGGGTCCCAGTCCTAGTATTGCTTTTTCCAAAACCCATTTTGCAGATGGTATAAGGGACTGGAAGCAGAACTATAGGAAATTAGTTTGGGAGTCCTCCAGTGGGATGAGACAGGCCAAGAAATTATTCAGTTATAATATTATACGTCTGGGAGAGGCACCGAGGATGGACCGCCAATCCCTAAGATCGCTTACCTGTTTTTTAATAGGGCACGGCACTTTTAACGGCCATCTACATAAAATGGGAAGGTCCCTTACGGACCAGTGCAGATTATGCGACTGCGGTAAGGAGACATCGGAACATCTACTATTCACATGCGATGCTATCATCCTAAAAAGATTAAAGTTCCTCAATGCGTATATAATCCAGTGGCCTAACGCCGACCCACTGGATATGCATCAGGTAGCGGCGTTTATCAAGGATATAGATCTACAGTTCACGTAGGAATCTCTAGGGTTGCGCAACAGGCCTCAATGGTCGCAGTGCTCTGGGCTGCATACACCCACCCTTTTAAACAAAAAAGAAAAAGGCCATTGACTTACACTATTGCCGCTCCAAAAATGTTGGTCGCCAATATTTAACAGGCGATTTGTCCATCAGGTTAGAATGCATCGGATGTATCTATCGGATCATTCTAAGGAAATGCACGTTAAAGCAAGTTATTTTCGTCGGATTTTTAATACATGCTTTAACATGGGATTTAAGACACCAACCTCCGACAAATGTTCTACCTGCCTTATGTTAATTGAACAATTTAAAACGGCAACAGACTCAAAATTAAAGTCTGACAAAAATATGGTATTCCCAAAAACACCGGATCAAGCAGCGTACTTTTCCAGGCAATTATACTTATTTAATTTTGATATGGTTCAAGGCTCAGCAAATATTCATAAGGACAATGTTTTTTTATATATTTGGCTTGAAAATGAACACATGAAAGGATCGAATGAAATTGCTTCTGCTTTGTGCCCCCGGCTAAGTTCAACTTCATTCAAATGCATTTCGGTCGTTCGGCTTATTTGCGACGGGTGCGGCGCACAAAATAAAAACTCAGCCATTATGGGAATGCTTTCTTTTTGGTAGAAACAGGTGGCACCGGCACAACTTAATGAGGTTCAAATAAAATTTCCGGTACCTGGCCACTCATGTATTCCCCCTGACAGAGTGTTTGCTCAGCTCGAAAAAAAAGAAAAAGCTAAGGAGCGAATAATACGGCCAGAGGAATATTTTTATTATTTTTATTTATCGTTAAACCACAAAATTTCAAAATTAATAGGGCGAAAAGGTTTGTTCTCACCAAAATGACGAATGCGGTACTAGTGTGTGGGGAGCAAAACTACAGGTCGGATTTTGGGATAACCAAATCTGTTGTTAAAAAAAGGAAGGCACATAGCGCAAATACAGCTAGTCAAATAAATATTGGAGTGCCAGTGAAATCGGCAAACATTGATGACGTCACAAAATTAGTCACAAAACACTTTGGGGCCAATTGGGAAGAAGACATGGATGCATTCAATTATTATAAAACGGTTCTTCAATCTGCGCTCCACCAAAACAACGTGGATACTGAAATTCCAGACAATTTGGAAATGGAATGCTGCCATTATGAAGACGGTTTAATGATTTAAATTAAAAGATCAATTTTTATTTTTTTATGAACTGAATTTTATTATTGCATTAAAATTTTTTTATTTATTTTGTAAGAAAACATTGTTTCTGTAATTCTACAATAGTTGCTTTCAACATTCCCTAATTCCTTAAGTTACCTACAAAACTCAACAATTCCAAAACATTTTGTAACTTATACATTATTTCCCATTAAAATTAAATAAAAATGAGATTCCAATTCGCTTTAATTACCAGCGACTGATGACCAGTTGAGAATAGTGTAAGCATCTATATTTGGTTTGATAAAATACAAGATTTTTAAGTTTTCTATAAAATGGCTTGAGATGGAGTTATGGGTTTTTGAAAATATTCGACACTTATAAAAAATGAAATATGTACTTTGAGGAGAAATGAATTTGTCGTTTGTGGTTAGGAAAATTTGTTTTTATAATACCTTTTTAATACTTGTATATTATGACATTGGTCCTATTATTGAAATTCATTAATATATCAAATAAATTGTCAATTGATTGCGTCGTGATAAAGGTAGTAAAATTTAATGTTATCTAAAAACATAATTTAAGAGTAATTAAAATGACAGAACACGAATAATATCAAAACAGAAAAAAATCAATTTTCCTGAAGTTCGCCTTACACGGGAAAAGAAAATATTCCGAATTGCTGTAATTCATTGAGTCTTTTATTCCTTAAATCGTTGCTGGCTAGATCAATTTAACACCATTAGAATTTTGTCCTTGGAGCTTTGTTAAGGTCTGTTATTCGTGAAATAGGGCCGCAATTGTGCGAAAAAGTGGTGGACAATTTCCTCAAAAGGATGATCAACTGGAAGTAGAGCCGGTTGGTCATTTTGGCAGATATGGTTTTTTATTATTAATTGCATAGTTTGTATGTTGAATTAAAATTAAAATATTGCAGCATTCCTTAAAAAAATTGTTTTTTAATAATTTAAATTCACAAATCTTGTAGAAACACCCGTTAGTTAAGGATATTCTAGTTTTAGTGGTAAATAGTTATAAAAATAAAAATTTCTACCATTTTGGGATATGCGTTTTAAGCAAATTTTTCAGAATTTGTTATGAACAAATTAAACAGAAACTAAACAAAATATTATTAAATTTACATAGCCATGTATCTCGTTACAAATACTAAAAATGGCTTACCAAACACAATTAAATTGTATCGCGTTCCAAATACAAAGAATTCTAATTCGACTTTATTGCTGTTTTTAAATATTCGAGAATAATCTCGATTTTGATCATAAAAATATCTAAGTACAAATTAATAATCACCAAACCCTAGCTTAGGTACCAACTAGTTCAACAAACATTTTTTTGGGTAGCAAGTTAAGTTCAATATACACAAATGTGTAATATTCCAATCGACCACCGCAAGTACTTATAAGCGCTTATGGTTCCTGTCTTTGCTAGAATTACTATAGTTAATCTAGCATAATAGCTCATATACCAAATAGCTCATAAATACTTGCGGTGGTCGATTGGAAACACACTATTGCTATGGTGATACCTAGGTGACACCTAAGCTAGGTTTTTATAGTTAATTGTTCTAAATGTAAACTTTCCATGCTAAAACTGTTCTACACGGTAAGATACTAATCTTACTGGAAGCTCTTCTCTAGAAATTGGTTTCAGTAAATAAAAAATAAAAAAAAAAATGAGATCCAGTGTAAATTTGTAGGTAAAAGTGGTATTTGGTTTAATGCGATGGAGTAATCAAAAAAATGATTGAGTGCTATAAAAAATTTTTTACTGTTATTGAATATTGTAATAAGTGATTTTGGAAATTATTCTTAGTAATTTCGTGATGTGTTCAATAAATAAATTTGTTTGTGATAAATTGAAGTGGTTTGTTACTTTTCCCACAATAACGATTATATTGGGTAAGCATTGTTCCAGATTTTCACTAAAAAAATATTGATAGTTTTGGTTGAAATTTCGTACAAAGATAGATTTTAGTAATAAGCAGTTTGTGTTAGCTTTTAGTTCCATTCGAGTCTAGAACAGAGGGGGGTTGCAGTGGAAGAGAAAACTGCCAAACAGATTTTCTCAAAAATGGGACCGACGATTTTTTTGTTATGTCGACAGTATATTTGAAAATCCATCATCCGTTCACAAAAATTGCGGGGGGTTGTTTTAACAAAAAATAGTAAAAAAAAAACTTGTTGAACTGTTTTCAGAGGTAATAACAAAATTTTCGAAGACATATTTTTCTACTTTTAATACATTTTCCAAATTTTAATATGTAATTGTTCCATAGGTGTTTTTAAGATAAAATGACTAGTAACGGTGTAACATGGAATTTAAATTTCTAAATTTACCTAAAATACTTTGCTGGCGGCAAATAATATCGTCAATATTTAAAAATAAAATATTTCTAGTATGCTTTGAAATATAAATAATTTGTGTGACGTTTTATTGACATTTTATGACATTACATTGATTAAAATTTCAACGATATGTTGATCGAAACATTATTTATGAATTGCTTTAATAAAATCGCATTTAAAGGAATTATTTCTCAGTAATAAATTATCTTGATATTGAAGCTCCTATATAAATCTTAATGACAAACTACTATGGCACAGCCTTTAAAGTAATATCACGCTTTTAGGTAATAGGAGGTTGAGGAGATGGGCGGCATGAGATATAGAAAATGAGATGCTATGTGATAAGGAGTTAGGATATTGGTCACAAAAAATAATTGACGTTAAATTCTGATTATGTATCATTACTTGTGTTTTTTTTTCGGATTTTCGAATGGTCTACAGCGAGGCCCACTAATGCTCTCTGTTAAGGGTCGAAGATGAAATATGGCTAATGCGATTTTAATTATGAACAAAATACGTTTCAATTTACTATTGATTAAACATTATAATATTTAATTATTTTTTTATTAATACTATTGATTAAAACAATATGTTTTTTATTAATAATAAAAATTAATTAGCTGAAAGTGTAATTAAATTGCAAAATAATTTTAAAAATAAACATACACAATTGTGTATGCAAAACCTCAATTATTACAATTTTATTTAAGTTATGTCTTTTAGTGTTGTGCCAAACTCCATGAATGGCAAGTTGATGATGATGAATTTTAACGAGTTTTGGCAGTGTCTGCATCAGATTCTGGAGATAATGTGTCTCTGCTGGATGAAGTTATATTTACAAGAGAATGCGGAAAGATCACCAAAAATTAAATTTTATGTGATTTGAATGTGATATTTGAACTTGTGAAAAAAAATAAAACAGTCAAGCTGTGAATGCTGTTTTTCCTGAAAAATGTATTTTTTTTGGTTTTCTATTAATTTAGTTAAATCTAAACTGCATCAAAAAACTTATGAAACAATTTTAACATTTAATTTTCCTGGGCCTTACGGTCAACCTGCACAAATGTTTGCAAATGAGTAGCTTAGTCCAAAAGTCATACATAAATTAGCTTTTGAAATTGTGTCTCTGATAATCATATTTTACCTGCATAATAACATATGCAATTGCGTATGTAACACAAACCTTAACACAACTAAATTATTTCACAATAGTTTACAAAATATCACGATTTTAGCGGCCTCTATTTGAATCAATTATTTAAAAAGTTGCTACAGATCCTCGATAGTTCACAGCTTCACATATTGCACGAATTGTGAAGTTTTCTGTGAAAATAACTTGAAATATGAAAAAAGCGGTATTTTGGCGTGGGGGGAGGGGGTCTTAATATATAAACGTAAGTTCTTTCTGCCTTCTAAATTACTGAAAAGTGAGTTAGTATACAGTTACAGATTACATTAAAATGTACAAACTATAAATATTTTATCATAACGTATATGCTACACCACAACTCGAAAATCTTATTTTATCTTATCATTCCCAAAAAACTGAAAAGAATTTTTCTTTTAGTATCACACCAAAAAAATGTTATAAAGAAGTTTCTTTTTTTATAGGGTATATTCTGAACAGTTTATGATTATGATGGTTATTACATGGTAAGCTACAAACGACGAAATGACAATTACATAAAAGTATGTATTGACATTGGTTGCCTCATCACATCAGTGAGGGCTAGACCAGTTTCTTTAAATGCATGACACATGTGCGACAATATTCTTCATTACTGTTCAGTTTTATTTCGAAATATTGTATTAATCAATAAGCTTATTTTGATTGTTTTTGTGTTGAAAATGTTTATTGATTGTTAAATTGAATCTGAAGATATGTTTGTAGAAATGGGGTGTCTCTGAAAACAAAAAAAGTAATGGAATGAAGATTGTTATATAACTTACGTAAGATACATAAACAAATATTAACATCTCTTAGCAAAATGGAAACAACGCAGAAACGCTAAGCATATTTAATTAGTGTTTTTATGCCTCCCGGTCGATGAACATTCCAATTTTGCGTCTAATTATCCAAACAATATCATTATGTCTAAATTTGTTCATATTTGGAAATATGTTTTGTATTTCCCGCGATTTATATGCATCGGAAAATTATCAATGAATTTCTTGAAAATTTGATGAAGGTTGGGTTACAATTTTTTCTCTATTATGTTGTTTTGGCTAAAAATTGGGTATACCTCCAAGTATTGATTAAATTTATAATACGACGTACGAGTACGTTCGTACGTGCTAGTGTTTAATGCTGTTTTTGTACTTTACAGACTAAGTGCTGCCAAATCTACATATAATCGAGTAAATCAATCTAATTAGATTACCTATCTAATACAATATAATACGGTTTTTTATAATATGTAAAGCTATGTACTTTACCAAAATTACAGAAAGATAAATTTTATGTTTTGTACAAATTGTTAACGTTCTACTATGTTATCACGTTTTATACGATAGTTTACCGTTAGAGCTAATACAACGACGTTCATAAACATAGAAATCATCACGTTTTGATTGTATTCACAAAATACTATACGGGCTGAAAAGTTTCCTGTATGAGGCAATGTTTTTATTTATTTATTTATTTGATACCTACAGTGACTAGAATCGGTACAAACAATTACGGCTAACTACCAATTATTAACAAACTTAAGTAAAACATTCTTGAACAATTCTCTCGACAAGCGAAAATCGAAAATTTCAAAAACGGAATTGAACACCCGTGATATTCTCAGGATCGGTTCCGAAAGACCATAGTTTGTTGGCACCAGGTCAATGAGCATAGATTTTTAGACGTGCGAGTAACCCGATGTAGTAATGATATCGCGCACGTACAGCACGGAAGCTACGTCCAGGCGATAGTGTAGACGTTGCAGTTTCAAAAGGTTACATCGATCTTGATAAGGCGGGAGGACATATTCCACAGCATGCGCGTGGACGGCAAACATCGGAGCGCGAACAGAACATTTTGCTTCTGAATACTCTCAATCCTCCCGGAATGACAGTGGTGTGCATACTCCAAAATAGACCGAACAAACGAGACATACAGTGATGTCAAAGTTATCGGGTCCCTAAAATCGCTGCAATTTTGTTTAATAAAGCCCAACATAATATACGACTTTGAAATAATGGTGTTAACATGTCTGGCAAATGTAGCGCCAGCTGTAAAAATCACACCAAGATCGGAAATGAACCCGACTCGGTCAACGTCTTCATTGTACAGCTGATATTGGTGAAAAATGGGTGAGCGGATAAGATTTGCTCACGTACATTACATTTGCTCACGTTCAGAGCCAGTCTATTGTTAATTGACCAACTAGAAAATCTGTTTAAGTCCTCTTGCAACTTTACACAATCAGACAAAATAGAAACCCGGGCGAAAATGAAATGAGAACACCAATGGTCCAATGTTACTACTTTGAGGCACGCCAGATGGCACATGAAATAATTGGAAGTAAGAACCCAAGATCCTAACAGAATGCCAACGCTCAGTGAGGTAGGAACGCAACCATTTAATAGGAATGAACTGACAATTTAGACTCCCTAACTTACTAGGAAGAATAGAGTGGTCAATCATATCAAAAGCATTGGCAAAATCTGTATAAACAACGTCAAGCTGATGTCTGGAATTTAAACTATCAAATAAGTAGCCACAAAATGAAATCAAGTTAGTTATTGTAGACCTACCGGGATAAAATCCCTGTTGTACAGGAGAAACGAAGTTTTTAGTGTGGAAGAACAAGATTATATGAACCATAGACTCAAACAACATAATTACTCACATCACTTCTTCTACCCGCCTTGAAGATTGCGAATCAATATAAGAAACTTTCCAAGGATCGGCGAAAAAACCGCGACGAAAGCTTTCATTAAATATGAAGGTAATAGGAAGGGTCAAACTCTCAGTACAACACCTAAACAGAATCGAGCTGGAGCAAGCAATCCTCGGTAAACTTGAAAATATTAAATTGATCGAAGGTGGGCAAAGCTGGAGATACGATAGCGGACGACAGAACAGGTTTATAAACCGACACAACAAAATTGGCAAACAGATTACAGATATGCAAGGGCTGACTAGCGACGGAGCTCTGGTAAAACATAGAAGATGGAAAGTCAACCACTTTTTTCTTACTTTTAATGAAATTCCAGAACTCCTTAGGACTAGATGTTAACCTCACCCTTCTTCAATTCGCACTACATAGTTGTAAATCTGAATAATATTTAACACCATGCAATCTATACAATGAATGAAGCTTATTAAGTCGTTTCTCGAGCAACACTAATTCATTGTTGTACCATGGCCCTCTTATTTAACCTTCAATATAATATTGGCAAATCACACCAATCAAATTCATTTTTAGATATATTGTAACACTCTAGATCTAGAGGCTGAATTTTTTTTACCAATTTTTACGAAAACGCGGAACAAAGTTCTTTCCTTAATGGCTTTTGGCAAAGTTTACTCTTCAACTCAGTCATCAACATCTATATTCCTTATCGATATTTTTCTTTTGGAAAGGCTGATATCAACTGATAGAACAACTAATCGATTGTTTAGCAAGCAAACAATTTTCTTATGAAAACCAAAATATTTTCGAACAAATTTTTGTCGTTAATTTTCATTGTCTTGACTTGTTTATTTTATTAACTGACTCAAAAAATTGCTAGCAATGATATTTTGCAAAATTAAAACATCGCACATATGTGGATACAAATATACAATAAAAATTAGCATGATATTGTGTTTTTTTACAAAATAAACAAACTTTGGGCATCTGCTAGATTTTGGAGTAGTTACCCCATTGTTTTTAATTTCGAGTGGTTTGTTAGTAGCCTATTCCGTACTATCGACGTTTTGCATTTGGATAACTTTAATAAGGTTATAAACCAATGCTACCACTTTCAATGTTTTATTCAAAATGTAATCTCTGAATATTCGGCTCTTCTCCATTTTGCATGTTCTCCACAAACTTAACTTCAATGAAAACCATTTTTCTAGGCATATAAATCACAATAACTACATAATTAATCTTAATAACGGCAATCATAATACTAAACAAGATTTGTAAAACGTTTCTAAATAACTCTTTCCCCAAGTTTCGAAACAACATATAATTTGTTTACCATCATTATGATTTTATTACCAAAATATCGTTATGATTAATGGGCGGGTGATGCAAAACGTGATATAAATAGGTATTGTTGCGCGAAATGTCAGTGTACCATGTTATTTTGCGTTTAGCCCATAATAGTTATCCACATCATATCTAACGAACGAAATATATTTTGCAAATTATCTTTTAATATATAAAATTTCGTTTAATTTTATGGTTTTGTTTCAAGCTTTTAATACGATTGAAAATATTTTATCACAAAAAAATACTAAACGAAAAACTGCAAAAATAGGTGTATCCACTTGTGCGATGTATCTTTATTATTTTTTATTTGTTTTCTAAAGTCAAAAACACCATTATGGTAAAAGCTTTCAAGAGTAATAACGTATAACGAATCTTTTTTTCTTATTTATTTAAAGAGTGTATTGATCTGTTTTATTTTCAATTAAAATCATCACATAAATTAAGTCATAATTCAGGTGTTGGCATTACATCCAAATTTACTAAATAAATTATTGATTACAGAAAATTTTGCAGAAAGAAAAAAATCGAATTTGATTTGTTTTCTTCCTTCCGGCATCTTAATAAAACTTGGAAATGGATTGTTAAAAACTCATCATACGAAAATGATCGATGAATACGAATTGATACACCTGTTACTTGACGTTTTACTTCATACATAATATTTTCCGAAACTTTTCCCAAAAAAATCAAACTTCTACACCAGATCCAAATAAATGTAAAAATAAAGTTTTAGTTCGATTTAAAATTAATATTTTCATTTCCTGTACGCCAACAATACCCATAATTGAAAATTGTGGAGAAATAAAACAAATTATGTTTTAAAAATCAATATAAAAACAAAAATTGTTTGTTGTTTTGTTTTTTCCTTTTTTTTATGTTTTTCATTTTAATGAAATTTTTAGGTTTCTCACATCAAGCAGAAAATTCATTTTTCAATTTTCTCTACACCGTGCATGAAAAATGAAACATTGAAAAAAATATGTCAGTCTATTAATAAATAAAAACAAGTTTAATTTAATTTAAAAATGTTTTAGCAATTTCCGGTAAGTTCATTTTGCTTTTTTTAAATTTTTTTTCTTTTAAATGTTGTTTCCATCAGAAAATGATAAAATGCCATGAAGCTTTCGATTTTTGGCGTAATATGTATATTTTGTTTCATACTATACAGAAATTCAATGTTTACGTGAACAGAAAAATACAGTCCGTAAAACGAGTAATTACCGTTTAGAAAAATACCAGGCCACTTGATAAACAAAATGAACTAGGATAACTTGATAATTTGAAAATCATTTGCATTGATTTGCTTTAAATTTTAAACTAATGTTTTTACTTTAAAATTTAATTTTAAATGAAAAAAATCCAATTAATTTCCCATGTAGTATGAAATAAAACGTTATACGTTACACGTTCCAAATTCTGGACTCGGCTCCTTCATTGCCTCCTCAATAAACATCGAACTCGTACTGTAACAACTCATTTACCATCCTTGTGACGTAAATAACTATAATTTCATACTATAGATAAGGCAATTTATCTGGGAATTCCTCCAATATTGTGAATGCCAACTCTCTGAGAAGTGCATTTACCGTTTCTATATCCAACGAACGGACAGCATATTTTGCGACAGATTGTTAGATCGCAATCCAATATACGTTCGGAACAACTCTTAAACCTTCATTCCGTCGAACTCGTGTGAGAAATAGTGACTACTAATTGTGAACCTGTATCTTGGACATCGACAATACACATATTATGCAACTCCTCTCGACGACAACCACCACCTATTCCAATTATGGCAACAACTTTTATCAAAAGGTGCTGTTCACCATATGCTTCCTTCAGGAAACGGTTTACCTCACATGTGCGGAGTGTTTTAGATTGAACCGGTTGGTGACCTATTGACTGCTTCCTCAAAAAGGCATTCAATTTAGAATAGCGAGAAATATCCAAATTTTCATGAAGTAAGAACATTGACTTCACCAATGAATATTTTGACCACAGTGAAGCACTTTTCATTTTCTTAGACTAAAAAAAATACGCACTGTTAAGAAAGTGTTTCTGTCCCTTTCAATACCCACCAATAGAATGCGTTGATGCATATCTAGTTTGTTTTGAACTCTGAGAATAGAAGTCGTTGAGAAAAACAATAAAAAAATAAAATAATAATCTTTGTACTAAATATAATCTAAGTACTGAAAAAATACTAAATTTGATCAACAAAATATACATAGTTAAAGAATATTGAAAACGGCCTTTTAATTAACATGGTAGCAGAGGTCCGTAGTTGCGATCTAATTTAAATAAAAAAAAAAATTAAAAAAAATTATATATAATAAAAGATGGTACTTCGCAACAAGATGGCGAAAAAAGAAGAAAATTTTTCCTTGCAAATATTTGATGGCACCAATTACGATAAATGGAAATTCAGAGTGAAGCTATATTTAAAAATTGTTACGAGGTAATTGCCCAAGAAGTGAAACCGGAGGATATATTAGAAATCGATTGGAAAAAAAATGGGCGAATCGATTGGAAGTCAGGGCAAAGAACTACATCGTGAACAGTGTAAATAACTCACAGCTGGAGTTAATAATTTCAGAAGAAAGTGCAAGAAGCATGTTAAAGAGGTTTGATGACACCTATTTAACTAAAAGTAGTGCGAACAAATTGCTTTGCAAAAGGAAACTACTCGATTTAAAAATGAACGAAAGTGATAATCATTCAATACCAAATCGTTCAAATTTAAAAATAAAAATACAGACAACAACAATATAATATGCTATGGTTGTGAGCAAAGAGGACACATACAAAGGGATTGCCCGAATCGGAATAAAGATGACCAAAGAGGAAATTACAACCGGAGAGGAAGTACCCAGTATGAAACAAAATTTATTAAGTGTTTCAAGTATTGCCAATCAAAATAATTTAATAATATTTAATAACAACGGTGCCGACATTTATGGGCCTAGAAATAATTTAATCGCTGTAGCTGTAAAGAAAAATAAATTGTTTGAGCTGACAGGTGAAATAGGCATAGACAAAACAGATTCAAAATCATACGTAAGTGTTGCTCAAATGTCTAATAAAGAGAAATGGCATAGAATTCTTGGTCACACTAACTTCAACAGCCTAAAGAAATTATGTGAATACAAATTATTAGATGGATTACCTAGTAATATTGGAAAAGAGTTTGTGCAGTGTGAAATATGTCTTGCAAATAAAATGTGCAATTTACCATTTGAGAACAATAGGCGACGGGCGCAAGATGTGTTGGAGTTAATACATACAGATGTCCATGGTCCGGCAAATACTACAGGCTATCGAGGTGAAAGATATTTTGTGAGCATCATTGATGACTTCAGTAGAATCGCGTCAGTATACTGTATTAAACAAAAAAGTGATGTGTTTGACTGCTTTGTTCTATACATAAAATTCGTACAAAATCAGACTGGAAAAAAAATAAGGAAATACGGTGCGACAACGGAAAGAAGTACCTTAATGGACAGTTCTACCAACTTTGTAAACAAGAAGGCATATATTTAAATCCAGCTCCCCCATATACTCACGAGCTGAATGGCGTAGCAGAAAGATTTAATAGGACAATCATGGATAGAGCAAGGTGTTTGCTATCTGAAGCAGGGATCAGTAAGTGCTACTGGCCAGAATGTATAAAAACTGCAGCTTATATAGGAAACAGACTATTGACAAATACAATGATCAGGAAAACACCTTTTGAGATATTTTTTGGAAGAAAACCTGATGTGTACAATTTAAAAATTTATGGGAGTACAGTTTTTGTGAGAATCCCTGATGAGTGTAGAAAATCAAAACTAAATCCAAAAGCTGCCAAAGGTATACTTGTAGGTTACACAGATATGGGATATAGAGTTTTAGTGGAAAATAACGTTGTTGTAAGTCGTCATGTGAGATTTGTGGAAAAATCCGAAAATTACGTTAAGTTTACTGATGAAAGTGATCAAGAAAATGAAACAGAACAGGAAAATTATGATATGGGCGAAGAAGAAAAAGGCGAGACAGACAATGAGAGGAAAAATGAACAAAAAAATGTAAGAAATGAAGAAAATGAAGAAGTGAGGGAAAGACCACAACGAACTAGGAAGCTGCCAGCGAAATATGATGACCATATAGTATATGTTAATTTTTGTGATGCATGTATACCAGAAAACTATGAGGAAGCAATAAATAGTACCGATTCCAAGAAATGGAGAAAAGCAATGGATGAAGAGATGCAGAGTCTAGAAAAAAATAAAACGTGGGATATAGTTGAAGAACCGACTGATAAGAAAACAATAGAAGTGAAATGGATTTACAAAATAAAGTCGAATGGAAAGTATAAAGCGCGTGTTGTAGCCAAAGGATTTCAACAAATGTATAACGAAAATGAAGAAATTTACTCGCCTGTTGCTAGGATGACAACTTTGAAAGTATTACTGTCAACATCATGTGTTTATGGTTGGCAAATTGAACAAATGGATGTAGAAACTGCGTTTTTAAATGGAATTATAAAAACTGAAGTATATATCTATCCACCCGATGGGTATAATGTTGAACCAAACAAAGTTTGTCTATTAAAGAAGTCATTATATGGATTAAGAGAAAGCCCACGCGATTGGTACGAATGCTTTCATGATTATATGACTAAAATTAATTTCAAAAGATCAAATCATGATTACTGTTTATATACAAGAAACATAAATAATGAATATTTATATATAATTTTGTATGTTGATGACTTATTAATCATTGGGAAAAGTATCATCAGTATAGGTCATGTGAAACAAATGTTAAACAGTAAATTTAGCATGAAAGATTTGGGAAGAGTGAAACAGTATCTCGGTATAGACATATACCCCTAATGAAAAAAAGATGTAGTTAAGTCAAGCTGAATACATCAAAAGCCTAGCAGAAAAATATAATGTCACAGAGTCGAAAAAATTTGAAACACCAATGGAAATTAATTTAAAATTGGAACCAAGTGAAAAGTCAATGAGAAATTGAAAAACAGAAACCTAGTTGGAACTTTGTTGTATATAGCAAATGGAACACGACCAGATGTGTCTTATTCGGTAAATTATTTATGTCGTTTTCAAAACAGTTACGATAATAATCACTACAATTATGCATTACGGGTACTGAAATACCTGTATCATACGCGGTCATTAAAGTTGACCTTCAGATCATCGTTCGATGAGGTGTTGGATGCTTATGTGGATGCTGATTGGGCAGCAGATATAATAGATAGAAAGTCCACCACTGGAATTGTGATTAGAGTATTTGGAAATATTGTGAAATGGAAATCACAGAAACAGAAGATAGTGTCTCGAGCTTCTACTCACGCGGAGTATTATGCATTAGCTGATTGTGTTGAGGAAGTTTTACCGATCAAAGGAGTATTAAGTGATATAGGCATAACAATTAATACAAGTGTTAAAATATATGAGGACAATAGTGGAGCTATTGCGTTAGCTAAAAATGGAAAATTCTGTAAGAATTCTAAGCAGATAGATATCAGTTATCATTTTGTGCACGATTTCGAAAAAAAGGGTCTAATTAATATTAAAAAGATTTCTACTGAGGATCAGATTGCTGATGTTTTTTCAAAGTCGTTGTGCAAAGCTAAATTTCAAAAATTTAGAAACCTTTTAGGAATTGAGGATTGTTCAAGGAACAGAATCAAGGAGGTGTGTTAAGAAAGTGTTTCTGTCCCTTTCAATACCCACCAATAGAATGCGTTGAAGCATATCTAGTTTGTTTTGAACTCTGAGAATAGAAGTCGTTGAGAAAAACAATAAAAACTTTGTACTAAATATAATCTAAGTACTGAAAAAATACTAAATTTGATCAACAAAATATAGTTAGAGAATATTGAAAACGGCCTTTTAATTAACACGCACATAAGAAAATTTTAAATTGCAAAGATATGATCACAAAAGTTTACCATATCAAAAATGTATGCGCTAACATCACATTTTCATTCACTTCTTCACCTCCGTTTTCTTTTTTCCATTTATCAAATATGTAGCTCATACTCCTTTGTATTTATATCAGCAGACTTTGTTAATTAATATAAATGACAAGACAAAACAAATTGATAAACAAAATAAACTAGGGTAACTTGATAATTTGAAAATCATAATGTCCCATGCAGTATGAAATAAAACGTTGTACCAAAAACCATTTATATATAGACTTCTTGTATCAACAATAATTTCAGAAAAAAAAAATATTTGATAATTTTACAGTAGAACTTCTAATCAATATGCTTAAATAAATGAAAAATTAAAAATTATATGAGGAGTGTCTGATTAAAAGTGGCTTTTTACATCTTACATTTGCTACTTACTTTTGATCATTTTTTTGTAGTAAATAGCTTGTTTTGGCCAAAATCAAGAATTTTAGGGATATTTTTCATATAGAAATTGGGAATTTTTGGTCCATGCTGGAAATAGCCACTTTTGGTCTATTTCAATTAAAAATTCTGCCCCGATAGAAAAAAAAAATATCATTTTGGAAAATGTAAATAGCCACTTTTGATCAGACACCCCTCATATTTTGTAACTCTCTTTTTCCTTCTCTGATTATTTTCAAGATCGGGTTTTTAAACTATTGTTGTTTTGTTTAAATGAAGGAAGATATGAAATAAGTTCTTGTGTATTTCTACTCATGCCTCTTTTATATGTATTGTGTACATACGCAATACATATAAAAATAAATATATCAAAAGAGTTCATTCGACTTTATAAATTTAAAAATTGTTAGTCCATTGATATTCAAAACATTATTCTTATGCCCTAGCTCAGTGAAGCCCAAAGTATGGCCCGCGAGAGAAATTTGACCCATCGGCTTGAAATTATAATAGGCCTGCGACAATTCCTGAAATAGCATCTATTTATACGAAGAGTTTACTCCCAGTAATATTATAATAACTAGATTTTTTGAGATGGAGTGGTTAAGCTCGTTTGTTACGCTCGTGCTTTAAGCTTTTCCATATGTAAATGTCCATGACATCCCCGTATCCATGGTAACAGGTAATAGTCCCCTTGTAGAATTTTTGAAAACTTGTCAGAATACGCAGCAGCGACGAAATGTATGAACTTGATTATACAACCACAGGAAGTGCTATATTTACGCTAAGAAGCTGAATTACGGCCGTGCATATTTCGCCGATGGATTGTGTTTAGTCAAAGTGATGTAACAGCGTGAGTTTTACTGGAATTTGAAAATATTGCTATCCTTGCAGCTCGCCAATCGACAGCATTTAAATATTTTTTCTTCACGTCACCTATTTTTTCTACAAGTGGAAAACCTTCACTGTGAAAAATGATGTTACCACCAATATTTAGTTTACAGTAACATTGTGAGGTCGAATTATCTGTTCGACAGAGGAATGATTTCTGTTTAGTAGATTAGAAAAATTTTGGTGGCAAAATCGTTTGACAGTTGCAAATAACAACAAGAAATTAAACAACAATTGCAGGGTAAACAGTTAAACGAGTTCGCAGACTTTAAAAACTTCGCCGAATTAAGCGGCAATAACACCAATTAAGTGTCATTTTTAAATTCGGGCTTTAATACATGTTATATAAGTTTTAAAGATCTAGATTTTTTTTTTTTAATTATTTATTTAAAATGGCGGGGCCCAATGAGTGACCTCCATGAAGGAAACATTTTTTTTTTTCAGTAATTAGCATAATTTCTGTAAAGGAATTAGCGGACCTATAGGTTAATAACATTTGGGACTGGAGTAGAAATCTAATGTTAACATCGAAGCGAAACTTCAAGATAAAAATTTCTCTGATATATTTAATCTTCAACATAGTGTAGATGAAGCTCATTAAAATTCAGACAGCAATGATATACCTATCCTACAAATAATACACAAGTGGCGTAGATTGTCTATTGGACCTTATTCGATTAGTAAGGGAAATCGAAATCTGAAAATGAAATGTGGCTGAAATTTGCTGTACCCATAGATAAGAAAGAAGCCGTTTGAAATATAAGATCTGTTGCGATTTAGTAGAATTATGGGATTTTTTTGTCTAAATAAAACAAATAAAATGTTTCTGAAATATATTTCAATTTGATTATTAAAAATTACAAAAAAACATCAAGAATATTTCATTTAAGTTTTAATTTCTCGATTATTGCTTGTAAATTATATTCCCATTATCATATACGAATCAATAAATTATGATTTTATTATTTTTAGTTTACGGCGAGATTTATTATTTTCAGTAGTTTTATATTTTTTAGAATAGTTGTGAAAAAAATTCACAATTCACAAAACATTTCAGCGATCCAAATTGCGTGTTGCTCGTATAAGTTTTAAAAAATATAAATGATTCATTTTAATTAATTCATCTTCCTTTATTAAAATATTCTTACAATTTTTGCAAGTTGTTCTTTTTAAAATTTTGTAACCGACGTAACTTATAATTTATAGTTTCAGGCTCAATACCGCAGGAAGTCTCCAATATAATAGTAGCAAATTCCTCATTTTCAATGGTGTTACATGTACCACCAGAACTTATTTCTAGTTCAGGAGTTGAAATGCAGTTTCCTTCAGCAAGCGACGAGGAAAACTCTGTTAAAAGCATCTCATCGTCCTCAGGCTCGCAATTTGTCAAAAATGAATTTTCTAAAAATTTCATTGTCATAATCTTTCCGGCAAGATGGTAAAATTCATGAACAGACGGGTTATTGCTGTTACCACCGCGCTGTCTTATTAAACCAAAGAATTTCTCAATGGGATCTTGATTAAGTCTAGACGTCAAAATGTAATCAGCCTCGTTGTTTTCAATAAGTTGTGACGAAAGTAGTACAATTCCTCTAATTGTCTGACGTATACCACTTAAACAGTAAATATTTTGTTTGTAAATGGCTTAATATTTTCAAAATATCCCAACATTTCTTTCAAATTTGTATGAACCAAATTATTTTGTTTCAAGCCACATTTTTGGGGATTTGAATTAAACAAATTTTTGCTATTTAAATTGTCGAATGTTCTATCAATTTTTTCGATAAAATTAGACGTAGAAATTGCATGGTTTCTACAATTCATCGAGAATGATTCGAATTCGTACATGGTTTTTATTGCCGCCACTACTGTGCGACTTAACGCTGGCGTTGCTAACTTTACCCGCATTTTCTCGAAAGCATTGGGATATATATGTCGAGATGTCAATTTTGGACATAGTTTTGTGTTACAGTTTTTTTTCATATTCAAGAAGTTCTTTTAAAATGGCCCAGCTAGCTATGCCGCCTGGAGTTAAAAGGTCAACGCTCATTAAATTGTTTCTGATTGATTTTACCAAATGAGGATCCTATAAATCAAAAATTGCCTTATTTTTAAAATAAAAGTAAGGTGTCTGTTCAGTTGCTCCGATGGTACTGTAACACTTCCGATTGTTTGGACCCTGGTCGCACACGATTCCTATAACATCAAGTCCGATATCATCCAAAACTTTCACAGTGTTCAAAAGAACTTTAGTCAAGGTTATTCCATCCATGTTTTTTTCTGTTGCGTGATAAGAAACCATAAATTTATAAGGCTTTATTAATCCACGGATCATTGACTGAAGCCGTCGACAACATCGCAAACATGGTCATACTCAAAGTCCTGACGGATGGCAACTTCATCAAAAATAAGAATAATTTTTTTGAACTGTTATTCCAATAGAATGGATTTATTTAAACCAGGTTTGAGATTTTTTATTAACGTCCATCGAAATATTGATGATTTTGAAATTTTCACTAAGAAAATTATAGCAAGCGGGGGATTTAAAATAAATTTGTTGGGCAATTTTTTTCTGTTCCATTGGCCATTCCTTTAGTTTCTTCGACAAAATAATTTTGCCTAATTCCTTTGCAGCCAGGCTTAAATTGTGTAGTAAATCTATCTGTACGGATATAGGTTTTATTTTACGCAGTTGATTTATCTTGGTGGTTGATGTGTAGTGTAAACCATCCTTTATAGGTATAGAGGTATGTTGGTAACACTGTTTCGATGACATGTAATTTGTGGACTAAAGAAGCAGCACAACACATTCTTTAGCTTGTGTAATATTGAGTTAATAAATATATAATTAAAGACATTTAACATCATCTGATGTTTTATTAAATACCGTTATAACCTAAGATGATACGAGTACATGGCCCAGTTGTGGTAAACGATAATACGCGGATTACAAAAATAATTAAAGAATAAAAATAACACGTAAATCAGTGAAACCAAAATAGAGATGAAATTACCGGGTGTGTTAAAAACAACGGGTAATATGGCCGAAAATTGGAGAAAGTTTCACAGTCAAGTGAAAATATATTTAAAGGCAAGCGGACTGGATAAAAAGGAATCCGATGTTAAAGCCGCAATACTGCTAAATATTGTTGGAGAGGAAGCCATCGATATTTTTGAAACATTTGATCTAGACGACAAGAAAAAAGAAAATTTTGGTTGCATAGTTGGTGCTTTCGAAAAGTATTGCACGCCGTTGAAAAATATTTTATTCGAGAGACATCTTTTCTATAATAGAAACCAAGATGAAGGTGAAAAATTTGATGTTTTCTTGACAAACGTTCGTCGATTAGCAAAACCTTGCGAATTTGGAGCTCAAAAAGAAATAACGATCCAGGGCAGAATTGTTTTCGGAATACAAGACCTATCAGTTCAAGAAACACTGATAAAATTGGGGGACCCTAATCTGGAGAAGACATCAGAAACTTGCAGAATAGCTAAAAGAAATAGAGAACAGGTGAAGCAGATTCAAAAAAGTGAGGTAAATACTCTATATAATAGGAATAATAACCGTGAGAAAAATTATAGTAATTATAGTAATAAGAATTATGATTATATTAATAAGAACTCAAACAAGTTTGCAATGCATTGAAATAATGAAAATAATTGTGCAGACAATAATGTCGATAAAACAGTCGATCGAAAAATTTGTAGTAAATGCAACTAACATAACGAGAAAGGGAGATGTCCTGCCTTTGGAAAGCGGTGCAGTAATTGTAGGTATATGCATCATTTTGCGAGACGTTGTCAAGCTAAGAAAGTGCATGACGTAATTGAAGCCGAGAATGAGGGCACATACAATTATTGCATCGATGTAGTGCATAAAATCAGTGAATAGACTAGGCACGGCTGGTATGAAAAATTGTTAATTAATAATAGCATTTGTAGATTTAAGATAGATTCGGGTTCTGACGTAAATCTCTTACCTATGTCAATGTTCGAAAAGATAAATTCAAATAACTGTGCTAAAAGAGACAGAAGCATCTTGGAGGCATACGGTGGGACGATTATTCCAACATTCGGTACGATCAATTTAAAAATAAAATTTGAGCAAAATGATTTCGCTGAAGAATTTATACTGGTTGGTCCAGATTCAACACCGATCCAAGGTCTTGAGTGTTGCAGGAAATTAGGAATCATAAAACTAGTTCAGAGTGTCGAAATAGAAAGAGATGAGTTCATTAATGAAAATAGAGAAATTTTCGAAGGTCTTGGTGAATTTCCAGACGAATTAACGATCTATTTAAAAGATGAATCCAGCGTCAAAAGCAGCGCGACGAATTCCTGTAAAAATACGAGAAAAAAAGAAGGAGAAATTATCACAATTAGAAAGTTAGGTATTATAGAATCACTTGACGTAGCAACAGATTGGGTCAGTAATCTTGCTATCGTAGAGAAACCGGACGGCACTTTAAGATTATGTTTAGATCCCCAAGAGCTGAATCAGGCAGTAAAAAGAGAACATTATTAGATACCTGTGCTAGAAGATCTTATGATAAAATTGACACGGTCAATTGGTTGTTACAAGTTCAGGAGGTTGCCATTTGGGTTGAACAATGCCCCTGAGATTTTTCAGAGGTTGAATGAAAAAAGTTTTGGTGATTTGAATGGAGTTTATATTTATATAGACGATCTGCTAATTACAGGTAGAACTGAATTGGAACACGACCATAATTTAAGAAAATTTCAGGAAAGGGCAAAAAATTTGAAGATCAAATTTAACTTCAAGCTACAGTTTAAGGTTAACCGTGTGAAATTCTTGGGTCATATTTTCAGCGAAGATGGTGTAAGCCCAGACCCGAGAGAATAAAAGTGATCCCGGACATGGACAATCCGATTAATAAAAAAGAGTTGCAACGCTTCTTGGGTATAGCAAACTATTTGAGAAGTTTTATACCAAATATGGCTGAAGTATCTGAACCATTAAGAAGATTATTACGCAATGACACGGAGTTTCAGTGGACGGATGCTCAAAGTAAGGCGGTTCTAATTTTGAAAAACAAAATGTGTAAAGCTCCAATATTGAAGCCTTTTGATGCGAGTCAGAAAGTGGTGATACAAACAGATGCTTCAAAATCAAGTATAGGTTGGTTGTGTGTTACTGCAAAATAAGTGTCCTGCTACATATGCTTCTCGTAGTCTCACCGACACAGGAGTCAACTATGCACAGGTAGAAAAAGAGATGTTGGCCTCTTGTAGGAGTTATGAAGAATGAAATTCATAAAGTTAATTGCTCTCGATTAAAACGAATGAAAATAAAACTGTTGATTTATGACTTAGAAGTTAAATATGTTCCTGGCAAAGAGTTACACGAGTGATGTGTTTTTGAGTGATGAACCTGCAGATGAATTTAAGGAATATGCAGAAGTTGTACATTACGTCGCTTTAAGTGAACCAAGGAAGGAACAATTCAGAAGAGAAACTATTTGTGATTCTGTTTTATCATGTCTTACAAAAAATGTATCAAGAAGGATGGCCTTCCGATAAGAAAAGAGTGCCCGAGATTGTAAAACAATATTTTAAGTTCAGAGATGATATTTATGTTGATGATGAGCTTGTACTTTTGGGAAATCGTGTGATAGTTCCACGAACTCTAATCGACGAGATGTTAGATAATCTTCACGAAAGCCATATCGGAATGACAAAGTGTAAGCAAAGAGCTAGAGGCATTCTTTATTGGCCCGGTATCGATACCGATATTGAAAATTTTATCAGCAAGTGTCGGATATGCGAAAAATGGTTACCATTAAACACAAAAGAGCCTCTGATTCATCATGAGGTGCCTGAGTATCCATTTGAGAAGGTGGGGTGTGACATTTTATATGTTGGTGGTCGTGATTATTTGGTGGCAGTCGATTATTTCTCGAAGTGGATAGAAGTATTAACACTGAAGTATAAACAAGCATGTGAAATAATAAAAAATTTGAAAATAATCGATCAAAAAAGTTGTGGAAGACGATAAAGATATTGAATATGATTTGCTTGAATACAGGAACTATCCTGTGGCGAATCTGGGTGCATCACCAGCACAAATTGCTATGAGCATAATGACCAAAACAAAAGTTCCGATCAAAAATGGGTTGTTGATTCCAAAAGTGTTGACAGAAATTAAAAACAAATTGTATGATAATCAAGCAAAAACAAAATTGGATCATGACAAAACATCAAAAGTTAGACAACCATTTCAAACGGAACAAAATGTAATATATAGGTATGGAAAAACTTGGAGACCAGCCAATATCGTAGAGAAACATCCTAGTCCACGATCATACATATTAAGAAACGAAGAAAATAAAATCTTACGTAGAAACTCATTACATTTGAGAAATTCGAAAAATGAGCATAATTTCAGTGAAGGTGGTCGTCGTTCTTTACAACCGGTGTCTCCTACGGATGTTGACAGCACAGTAACGTATAATAATCAAAATCGTGCGTATATCACTAAAATAGGTCGTATTTCTAGACCACCCGCATATTTGAGAGATTACGTTCGGAGTTGAATTTAAAAGACCTTTAGTCGAAATTTGATGAAGGGGAGAATGTTTATTGTTAATGATATATACATATTTGTTTTATATAAGTAAACATTTTTTTTTTATATTATTAATATAAATATCTGAAATAAATAAAAGGTTATAAATTGAATTGATAAGGGGGAGGTGATGTGTAGTGTAAACCATCCTTTATAGATATAGAGATATGTTGGTAGCACTGTTTTGATGACATGTAATTTGTGGACTAAAGAAGCAGCACAACACATTATTTAGCTTGTGTAATATTGAGTTAATAAATATATAATTAAAGACATTTAACATCATTTTATGTTTTATTAAATATCGTTATAACCTAAGATGATATAGTGGTGAGAGCCTTTACTTGATATTTAAAATAATTTTTTTTTTGCTCCAAGAAATACTTTCGTTTTTAAAGTTTTTATAGTTTTTAGTGATTTTTCGAATTTTTGTTGGTAGTAAAAGCAATTTTTTATATTTATAAAACAATTACTGCAAGATGATGGAATGTTTTCTTGTTTACTACTTCTGGCAGTTGAAGACATTTTATCACATACTTCGAATGAGGAAATCATCGTCACATCACGTTTATGTTTGTTGTCGTAAACTTTTATATTTTGGAAACGTTCTGGTACTTCGATATTGCTTTTTAAATCAGGATAATACAAATGAAATTCTGGTATAGATTTTGGTTTTAGTTTGCGCTTGCCGATTGCTTTTGATTCGAAATTTTTTTCACAAACAACAAGCCTTTTCGGTAAATTCGTTTTCTTCAACAAGCCACATTTATCAATTCAAACATTAAATGACTCTTCGTTCGAAGGAAATTTAAAAAATTTTCTATCTGGATTGCTTCTTCTTGACGTTGTACATGAGCGAACAGCACATTGTATGCCACAGACTTGAGACATAGATATTTAATTGGACAACTCAATAAAAAATCTATATATATATATATATATATATATATATATATATATATATATATATATATATATATATATACTAAAACGTAAATGTAAAAGCGTCGAAATACAGTAAAAAGTAAAAGACACAAAAAAGATTAAGCAAATTCTATTACAAATCAAAATTTATTCGAAATACGCCTAACAAAAGCAAATAAATTCAATAAAATAAAATTAATTGTTAACATGTGCATACAAAAAAATGTATTTAAATAAAAACATTTATGTATGTATGTATTATAAGTAATTATGCTAAATAGCAAATATAATATGAACAAAAAATCATAAAAATACAAGTTAAAATTTAATAAAATCCAAAAATATGTAATTTAAGTTTTAATTAATCTTCAAATAAAAAAATTCTAAATTGCAACGAATCATCAACGCTTAATGTGAAATTATGAACCAAGAACCATTCTCGTATATGGAGCAAAGTGATAAACTGAAATGAAACTTAAAACTGAAGAATAAACGAGGAAAATGAAATTGTAACACAAAAACCCAGGGAACATTCAATTCATGAAATTGACTTAAATTCCAAAGTATTAAAATATTGAGCAACAATGGACTAAATTGGGCTTTAAAGTACTTTTTAATTTTTTGATGTGTTTAGATATCGTCGGCTCAGAATTATCCTTGTCCTTATATGCGTTTTGTCTATATTGGAGAAAACTGCATTTGAAGTTTAGCTGGAAAGTTGAAGATGTCCCTGAGCGATTTCTTTACTAAATTTTGGTTTCCAAATAGATTTATTAGAATAAAGCTTGATTACGAAGTACAATGCTTCAAACTCAGAAAGTATTTTAATCATTTAGTTGGAAATTTAATAGTTTTGTCGATGTCCAGTTTTGGATCAACTTTTCTTAAAAGGCTTGTATATGTATGTCCATGACATTTTGCATATATCCTCGATTTTTGGAAATATTAATTTTTAGCATACACCAAGCAATGTTTATTAAAATAATAATATAAAACAAAATTCTAAAATACATTTGTTTAAGCATAAATAGAAATATCACAAATTCATTGCGTAAAAAATACAATCACATTACAGTTAAATTATAATTTATTTTAACCTTAATTTGAATTAATTAATTAATTCGTGTAATAATTTCATGATTAAAAATTATTGTTAAATTGGTAGGTAAGTTTTATTTAGAATATGTGCCTCGTACTCGTTGGTTTGGTCTACGGATGCAGCCAATACCATCATTCGCATTGTCTATCATTTATCACACATATCTTTTTAGGACGATGGAACCCCAAATTAAATTATTTGTTGATCGTATCTCTGTATTTCAATTTTTTGATGTTGATGTCAGGACACTTAACTATAAATAAGTTTAACATCTTGCTGATATTCTAAGCATCCCTCAAGGATACTGCAAAACTCAAGGATATAGACCAAAAAATTGAACTGAAGAAAAAATTGGCGCATATAGACCAGATCGCACGGATATATGTACATAGATAAAACCACATCTAACAAAATTAAATCAACATTTTTTTACAGCTTTGCTTTGGAGGTAGAAAAAAAACGAATCTCAAGGATAAAGACAAAGTAAAACAATACGATAGTAAACATTTGTGGAAATAGACAAAGTTTTAAAAAAAATATCTCAGAAACGATTGGAGTTAGCTGAATTTTGATGAAATATTTGGATTCCTTATGGTCGTGTTACCCTAGCTACATATCTGTGCTCATAAAACAAAGGGTACAACTCGAAAATTCACATTTTTCAGGAAATCGTTTTTAAAACTAAGAATCATTGAAAATCGTATGAGTTTTTTAAATTTTAGTGTTTGTAAACAGTAATTACGTTTACCTGTAGTTGCCGGAATATTACAAAAAATTGATACTACATAAGTATATGAAATCGAATCTGGAGAATTCGAATTTTAAATAATTTGTTAAAGGGCACAACTCGACTTGTGATCCTTTGCTTTGTGACCACGCACAAATATATAACTCAAATTTACCAAAAATTGGGCATAGACAACAATAATTATTAGACGACGATATTTCATAAACTGACGACTTTTCACTTTTTTTTATGTCACTAAAATTAATAAAATGATATTTAAACTTTTTATCTTTTAAAGTTAAAAGGTTAAATGCTGATTTTGTAAAGCATTAGATGCAGGTATTCTGTTGCTAAACTAACCAGAACTTAGAAGTTGGCACAGATAATTTGTTTAGAACTAGAGGCTATTCACATCAAGAACGAGTACATTTTTTTTAGATTTTTGATATTAAGATCACTTGTATATAAAATGTTTGCCTATTTATAATATTAGGGTGATGTTTTCAATCAAATTAAATTTAATTAAAACTGTAAATTACTTCAAAATTAGAGAAAACCAAATTCGCTCGTATTCTCTGGTATTTTACATTTGAATTTCGATTTTCTCTAACTTTGAAATAATTTTCGGATTTAATTAAATTTATTTTGATTGAAAACATCGTACTGACATTATAACATGGACAAAATGGACAAACATTTTATATAAAAGTTTTTTTTGTATAATAATTTTGATAAAAAAAAGTTCAATCGCATTTAGAATTCGCGCTTGGTGTTGTGATTAAAATTTAAATAAAGGATGAACTTTACTAACTAAACCAAAAATTATTTACATATATGTACATACATTTTAGTTATATATAAGAAATATAATAGATACTATATTTCCCTCCCACCGAACGGAATACCCGCACAAGTTACAATTACAAGAACAAGACCACGCTCCTTGCCCACCAAAATTACAAGGAAAATAGCGTTATTACGTTTGTCATCGTTTTGTCATTGTTATTCGGTCATCTCGGTGCTCGGCGGTTAGAACGCGGTTATCCAACAAAAAATGATTCCATCTTCGAAAGTGCTGCCTAATGTTTACAGAAAAAATTGTAAAATATAAATATTTTTTCGAAAGGACTGAAATGTGGCTCAAAAGTATCGAAGTACTTTTTCTTTTCGAAAGGACCAGAAAAATTACTAAAGGATTAACTTTCTCATCCCTGCAAAAAACACATGGAAAAAAATAAAATATATTTTTACGCTCATTTTTATGCTCTTCAAAATAGATATAGAAAGATGATGAGAAAAAACTTGTGTATCGTTTTTATATTTTTTTTTCATGTTTTTGTTCGTTCGACTATATTGGCGACTGGTACCCTATGCCTATATATCACTACCCTACATATTACTTATGCAATTAGTTCTATACGAGAAGTCTTAGTATTGATGGTCTTAAGTTGTACGTTATACGTAATGATCGTCACAGAACTCGTTCAAAATTCTAGACTCGGCTCCTTCGTCCACGAACATCGAACTCATACTGTAACAACTCATTTATCGTCCGTGATGGAAATAACTAATATTTCGGCCGTGCCCCAATAACGTGTTAAATATTCACGCGTAATAATTTTTGGCATAAAATACACTCATCCAAATTATTACAGTCGGTCCCTATTATACATTTTGACAGATCCTTGTGAAATATTTTACTAGTGAATGTGGTTTGAATATTTTATTAGCAACAGCAACCAATAAGAATGAGAACATATCTCTACCAAAAATTAAAAACCGCTTATGTGCATTTTATACAGTTTGAGAAAACAATATTTGAAAATTTAGCTCTAATTTTAAAAAAGTGTATATCATCACTAGGACATGTTTCAGTTTTATTTGAAGTGTTTAATAGCATTATTATCAAACATTGTGATAATACCAATATTAAAATAGAATTGTTACAGTAAATTGCATTATGTTGCTCTTAAGCTGTTTTGATATTTTATAATGTTCTAATAAAAGTCATCTATGTAACTTAAGTCATCTTTCCATTTTATTTTTTTACAAAATTCAATGCTTATAGTACTTCAAGTTATTCTTATGAATTCAATGATACAATTGTCAACATTTTAAGTGACTTTAAAAATAATCAACACATGAATCAAAAATAGTAAAAGTAATCAAAAATAATTTAAATGCACTTTTAAGTTAATTCTCCAAAATTATTCAGAATCAATATTCTGCTGCGTTTTCTTCATCTTCCAAATCAGGATTTATATAAGTCGGTGAAGTTAGTCCGAAAAAATATCAGCCCGAATTTTTGGTTCGTTTCTCGGATAAAATGTAGCTATCCCGAAGCATTGTAACTTTTTTGTAAAAAGTGTAGGCTCATCCCGAAAAAAATATTATAATTAAAATGTATCTAACACGAAAAACAAAACAAGTTTAATCCAAATGAAAATTAATAAATTTCTTAAAAAATATTTGTAATAAAAAAAAATTAATTTCTATAAGTGTAAAGCCATTCAACATATTCTACAAATTTTCATACATAGTGTGATATGAAGAAGCCTTAAATTATAAACAGCCAATACTAGATGAAACTTAAATTCTGTGTGACGATATTAGAGATAAATACCACTAACGGTATATACTACCAGATAGGTCTTGGATATGCTAAGGAACCATAAATAGACCATATCCATATAAGACATATAATTTTCAGTACACATAAAACGCCTTTTCGTACACTGCATCCTGTTGAAACTTAAATTCTGTGTGGCGATACTACAGATAAATACCGTCAATGGTATACACCATCACCTAAGAAACCATGAATAACCCATAACGCAAAAGACATTTAATTTTCCGCCATAAATTCTATGGCTTAAGCCTATTCAACCAAGGAAACTAACATTAAAAATTAAAAACTAACATTATTCCTTTAAGAATTATCTTTTTGCATTTTTCTTAACGAAAACATTTCCAACGGGGCCTATTTTTGGAGAAGTAGTTTGTAATATAACCACAGTTGTGATTTGGCCATACCAAGTAAATATAATGTTATATTTCAGTTATGCCTTTGTCTCTTTTGTTACGAGTATGCAAGCCTATTTTTTATTTATTTCCTGAATTTAAATTACACAAATGTGTTTTATGTATTAAACAAAAAGAGAAAATACGGATTCGCAGGAGAGTATATAAGGAATTTTTTTTTCGTTTATAAAATCATTACCATTTCAGACTTTTCGTTGCTTGCTTCCTTGTGAGTTTTTTGTAATTTCTCGTTTTTTTGTTAAAAAAAAGTTTTTTTAGAAAATTTATTTTGACCTTTGCTTAAGAAGACTTAGATGTTTTTGCGCAAACTAATACTGTCCAATTTCTAAACGATAGAATAGTCTTAAAAAAAATCAGATCCGAGAAGCTCTTAAGCCACGACAACCATTCCGATGATATTGAAGATATTCATTTAGAAAAGGAAAAAATAGATTTCAATAAAGATGAATCATACATCCAACAGGTGGGAAAAAATCCATTTGTCGTTACGACGTGTAGTAAAAGGCAATGTTTGATTCTAAATAAAATTAAAGAACAACAGAAAACCATCGACCTAATCGTTTATTTAGATGCTACAGGCGGCCTGGTAAGGAAACCCTATAAAACATGTAAAACTGTTATGTACTACGCTCTAGTTTTACCAGTGAAATCTCACTTGAAGGATACCGCCACTCCTTTCCCTATTAGTGATATGGTCAGCTCTAGTCATAACACTCGCACTATTGGAAATTGGCTTAGAGAATATCGCCTATTTGTAGTAATTTCAACACCGTCGTAGTTGATTTTTCATATGCTGAGATTCATTCGGTACTTGATGCATTTAATCGAATGAATTTAATGGAGTATCTAAATACGAGTTACATGTGGGCAAGTAATATTAAATCCATAAAGCAATCAGATTAAGTAGTTAAAATACACTTGTGCTGTTCACACATCTCCCACACAATGGCCAAAGATGTAAATAAGTTTTATGATAAATTTCCAGAAGTTCGCAAATTTGTCAAAGAGGTTTTGGTTTCTTTGATTATTGCCAATAATTATGAGAACATTAAAGAAATCTGGAAAAAATTTATAATTCTAATACTATCCAAACATATCACCATTGAAGTCAAAGAAGCTTTTGACCATTTATTCATGGTTCCTTAGAATATCCAAGACCTATCTGGGGGTATACACCGTTAGTGGTATTTATCTCTAGTATCGGCACACAGAATTTAAGTTTCATCTAGTATTGACTGTTTATAATTTAAGGTTTCTCCATATCACATGCGACATGCGCAATACTAAAAACACCATTTATTTCCATGATTTGACCGTGGGATGCTGACTACCTCTTACCTTGCATCATGGCCTATCTTTCCAAATACAAAATCTTTAAGCATTGAATCTAGTATTGATAGTATATAACTTAAGGTTTCTTCATAGTAAATGGAATACACTACCAACAGAACATACATTAGTATAGCTATGAAAATTTGTAGAATATCTTGAATGGCTTTACTCTTATAGAAATTAATTTTTTTTATTACAAATATTTTTTAAGAAATTTATTAATTTTCATTTGGATTAAACTTGTTTTGTTATTCGTGTTAGTTTAATTAGAATATTTTTTTCGGGATGAGCCTACACTTTTTACAAAAAATTTACAATGTTTCGGGATAGCTACATTTTATCCGAGAAACGAACCAAAAATTCGGGCTTATATTTCGGGCTAACTTCACCGACTTATTTTTATTCGGTAGATTTTGTTCATCGTTCAATTGCAAATAAAAATTTTGATAAACTTAGTTTATTAGGCTAAGTTGATCTATAAGATCTCTCTTTTTTAAGTGGTTTATGGGTAAAACACTTTGGTAGCATTTTGGCACTTCTCCAATTGATAATTTATTAATTCCCCGGCGAACAATATTTAGCAACTTTAATGGATCATCTTCTTGAAGGCTATTTTGTATTGAATTCTTCCGAATTCTGATGTAAATCGTAGCTATTTAACCTTAGCCCATTCAAATCTAGCCCCATTTGTGTTTGTATTACGTTGCTCCATCTCTGTTACCTTAAACTGATTTATTGAACCTATAAGTTAAAACCATTCAAGCGGGTAATGTATTTGCAAGTTAGTGCGTTTCTTTTTCCGCTCAATTATGGAGTGGTCTACATCACACTCCATATGAGTGTGTCCTGGCTCAAGGAAATTATGATCGTCTATTTTGATGTTGTGATCAGATGATAGCATAAAAATTGTAAACGTCATAGCTACGTGTGAATTTTTGTTTTGGCCTGAGCAGCTATCACTATAGAAAATCAAATGATTACTACCGTTGCTATTTCGTTACCTTCTCGTTTACCTGTACGTTCGTACCACATATAACAATCAGCTCATTCGTCACACAAACATGGACGGTGAGGTTAAACGTCCATAATTGGCGTTTATAGAAACACATATTTGCAGTAAGTTCCATAATTTGCGACTCTTCATTTTCCTAGGATTGCATATAGGTTAACCAGCATATAAATTTAAAAAATGTACCCAGTATTTTACATAATGAGAATAAAAATTGTTTGAACTTTTTTATTTTTATTTTATAGCTTTAAATCATTATGGCGTGCGGCATGTTTGATCAAGTTCATCACTATATTAAAATCAATTTTTTTTAACTTGGTTTGATTTTTATAGTTCTTAAAACAATACATTTATATTTAACAAGAGATATTGCTTTAATCAAATAAACTTCATAAATACGCGTTATCACATTGAAATTTTGGTTTACCCTCCATATATAATGAAAATAAAGTGTAGTCCTACGTCAAAACAAGTCAACGTTCCGGATACCGCTACCTATCTAAGCGGAACATCAACATTTCGGCAAAGTTTCTGCAACATTAATTTCGTCGGATGTAACAAATATCCCCAAATACCCCCACGTCCAACAATATATCAACTACATATTTTGGTGCGACTAAGTTCATCAAGCTGAACAACTACATCTAAATTAATCAATAACTGCATCTAAATACAGCAAGCTTTAATCGTCGTTTCATCAATATCATCATTCGTAAAATGTTAATCTACAACAGCGTTGTAAAAGTGGAGTGTTAATGTGGAGGAAATGCTAATATTCGAATGCAAGCAATTGACCAAATAATCAAGAGAAACCTCAATACTTCTGATAACGAGGATTCAAGTTCAGAAGTACCATTAATTATATCGGTAATTAGTGTAAGCGATAGTGTACACTTAAAAAAATATTGCTTATGTACTGTAAAATTGCATTACATATAGGTTCAGTGGAAGGCTATATTACAAAATAATACAAAGGTGGCATTAACAAGGATTTAATACAATTTGCATTCATTTGTAATACAGCAATTACATTAAATTTTAGTGCAACATTTCATTAGAACGTAAAGCAAGTTGTAGAAGAAACTGCTTAGCCCTTTTTTTCTGGGGTTTCGTCATTTGGTGCCTTGAGGGTCGAATTTTTTGCTGCTTTGAGGGCCGAAATCTCAGAGAGCAGTTCACTTTAAAAAAATCTAATGTTCATCTTTCCATTGGCGGGCTACTTCACTTTAAATTCGCCTAAGGTAATAAATTATAAATTAAGAACTGAAAAGCTCACCTTTAACATAATAAACGTTTTCGAATTCAGAAACCTAATTATTTTATTTGTCATTTAGTCAGTTTGATTTGGCGAATTTTATATCAGTAAAGCAAAACAAGTCATGAATTTATTAGTCATATGTACATTTAAGTAAGCTTATTTTACCAAATTTTATGTTGGTATAATTGAATTTTATGTTGGTATAATTATTTGAGCAGATTATTTTAAAATGCTTAATAGTTTTATAAAAATTATTTTTAATGCAAATACTACTTTAGAAATCTTAATAATTGCGTTAAAATTCATTTTACAATTTAATAATAACTTGTATAGCATGAGTTATAATGCAAGGCTTACATTAAAAATTAAAGTTATTTTATTGTATTAGCTAAAAAACAATTCAGACAGAAAATTTTCTTTCAGATAATGATCTGAGACAATAAAAACGAAACAGATTGCGATCTGATTATATCAAAAATAAAAAAAACGCAAAAGGCCTTTTTCCCATCTCTCTGGTCTCTCCGATACATTGAAAAAAACAAGGCATTTATAAGCGACATCGCTTTACTTTTTCATAGTAAACTATAGCGGTCAAAGATAAGGGCAGTTTCATTGATAATGAAATTTTATTTGTTTTGCTTTTGTTTTAAATTTTTGTTTCGATACAAAAAAAAATAAGTTTTAAGAAAAAACGTTAAATATCCAGTACTGCCTGCCATCACTACAAATTTGTCATCTTTGACCGTTTTTTGACAACGATGCCCATAACACTATAATTTATTTGCCCTTGTTATCGACGATCGCGTTTGAAAATAGAGTTGAAAACGCGCGCCGCTTGACACGAAAAATCTAAATTCAAAAATGTTTTTTTATAAGGAGACTAGGCCAAAATTAAACTTCAAAATTGTACGTTACATAAGTTGCTATCATAAATATTTGAATTTCAATAAATGTGTACATAATAAGAGAATTGGGCATAATTTTACAAGTGATAATAAATACATAATAATACAACACGTTTTTTGCCAAAATGATTGCCACAACAAGGATTGCCGTGTAAAAATACAAATTTTGACTGGTTTCTTTATATTCAGTTTTAAGTCTATGCTACTACTATTACAGATGCGTCTCTTACTAGCGTCGGTTTTTTTTTGCGAAATAATTTTAACATTTGAAGTGGAATTATCAGAAGAAGCGATAAGCAAGGTTACATTTCCTCGATGCCTGCTGAAGCAAGGTTACATTTGCTCGATGCCAAGGTTGACGAATGAAATTTTGTGTATTTTACATTATTTTAGATTTATGCAATTGTGCAATGAGGTCCACTGCTAAGCAACTGTAGAATATATTACACAAAATAAAGGTTTGTGGAGAAAACCTCCATCTACTAGTCTGGAGAATGAAGTCTAATGGAGAACGATCTAATTACAATTTATTTTAATTCCGAGAATTTAAAGGAATTATAATCCGCCCGTAGGTACTGTATACTGTGATTTTTATCTTATAGACAATTATTGACTATACTCCGGACCCCCAAAAGCTTCAGCATGTCCCGTATGTCCACAACTACTTATTGGTTTGGTAATTTGTTCAATATTAAAGTAGGTAAATTGCTTACGAGGAAGATATCCCAGCTGTACCTCATCGATTGTTTCGAAGTTTTGCAATGTTAAAGAACACAAAAAAATATTACTAACGAATTGTTTTAGTGCTAACTCGCTAATAATAGGGCTCAAAATACTTCAATGTTGCGTCCCCGATTTGGTTGCACCCTCCATTTTCGCACATTGGAGGTAGTTTTTAGCCCTTATATTAGCGATTTATAAAACTTTGAAACAATCGACGAGGTAAATTGTAAGAGCTCTATGAATTTGTACGATGTTATTGAAAATAAATTACATAGAATTTGGTATGCAATATTTTATTTTACGATGTCACAACGTAAAGTTTCCTTATGTATACTGTACGATCATTATTTTGGCTTTAAGTTGCTCTCATTATTTTGTATTTGCTACTTTGCTTATGTCGCCTTAACAATACAATGTTTTATGTATATATTGTATAATATATTGCATTCGTACTTATAATTGCTTGTTACAAAATATTGAATCGATAACTTTATAGAAATCAAGAATATTCCAATTATTCGTATTATTTTACATTGTCTGTCTTTCGATATCTGTGCAAGACAAAGAAACCTCACTACAACGGACATCGACGGGACCAAAATTTGTCCGTTGTAGCATAGTAGATTTTTTTTTTATAGAAATTTTCGTGGGATTCTATTTCTTATCCGATTAGACGAAATTCTGGAAACTTGGCCATTTCTTAATCGATTTTGATGAATTTGAGCATGTACCATGGAAATGGGATTCTAAAATGATTTTTCGATAAAGTTCTGGAATTTGGTCAATTAAAAAAGAACTTGGACATTTCTTATTCGATTGTTGACTCATCATTTTAACTCATCAACATTACAACGTTTAATTTCCACCAAAGTATAAAGTTTTGGTGTTTGTTGTTTTTTGCATCTATTGTGCTGACACTTAACTTAATTTGTAATAATATGCATACTATAATTGTTTTTGATTTATACTTTACATTTTTGTGCTGACATTGAAAATTTAAAATTATATATAAAGCGGTAGCATTGAATAAAATAAGGCAGAATTTAAATTGACACTAACTGATTTTGTTCTCATTAATTAAAAGACCCCACCAGCGGTAACCTTTTAAGGACACAAATGAAAAATTTAACTTTATCCTATTTGAAGTAGTCAACAACAACACAACAGAGCCTGAGACATCAACAATTGAAGTTAAGCACAGACGGCTTCCCGAGGCGTCGACCGGGGAGTCAAACGTTGCATTCAGCCAATTGCCAAAATTCAGGCAACAGTTGAAGCAGCAAGACATCCGAATGCGGGGTTTATATCGAGAAATCAGATTAGCTGAGGACATACTGCCTAATAACAACAGATCCAGACCAGCTTTAAAAATCAAATTAAAAAACATGGAGAGAATGATGATGCAGATCACGGACCTTCATGAACAAATATGGATGGAGACTTCCGAAGAACAGGAAGTAAATTCAAAATATTTCGTAGACCAACACTACGAAAATTTAAACAATGAATACGAGAAGATTGTAATACAATTAACAACATTATTGGAAGAAGAGGAATTAGGCAAGATAAAACCATTAGAAATTCGTCTACCACCAGTAGAAATCCCACATTTTCACGGGGACTACACGAAGTGGGTAGGTTTCTCTGATACATTCAAACATTTAGATCATAACAATAATCAGCTCACCACGACACATAAAATGAACTACATTAAAAGTCACGTAGAAGGGTCAGCTGGAAAATTGTTGAGTCATTTGGAACCTAGTGGAGAAAATTACGATGCAGCTTGGGAGATATTAGAGAACCGCTTCAACATCAGGAGATTACTCGTATCAAATATTGTTGAACACTTTATTGCATCAGCATACGAGCAACACGGAGTCGGCTGCTGCGGTCAAACACTTGCATGACACAACAACCGAGTGCCTATACGCCATAAGGAATATAGGCATAAATATTGAAACATGGAGTCCTTTCATCATCTTCAGCTTGTTAAAAAAGTTGGACAACGAGTCACGACGGCTATACAAAAGCTCTCTAGAAAACTCAAGAGAATTTCAAGAAACAAACCAATTCTTGAAGTTTCTAGAAAGGCGTTTCCAATCTTTAGAAGCGGTCGGTAACAGCAAGATAATACCAACTCAACAAGTAAGATTTCAATCACAACCGCTAAGACGTGCATTTGTAACTGCTACACAACCAAGTAATATTTGCGTATGCTGTCAGAAAAACCACAGGATCGAATCATGCCAACGTTTCAAAGATTTAAGCATTTCTGAAAGGAATCAGATGGTCATGCTGAACAATTTGTGCAGAAATTGTCTCAGCCAAAACCATTCGACAACAAGTTACAGCATCAAACTGAGTTGTTTTACCTGGAAAGGCAGACATCATACGTTGCTACACGTAAAAAATCATAAAAACAGTATTGCAAAGCTGAACATCTCAACACTCGACAAGGATAGTGGCCCGGTACTTTTAGCAACAACCCTAATAAAAGTACAGAATATGTTCGGTAGTTTTACTCTACTATGAGCACTGATCGATCCAGGCTCACAGGCTATTTTCATCACAGAGCAAGCAGCAGAACAACTAGGCCTGCCAAGGACAAGGGTTCTAACTGATATTTTCGGAAATTCAGCAACAAAAGGACGAGCCCATCAACAGATAGCGATAGAAATAAGTCCAAGATTTCCATCGATTTTCAAGATCGAAGTTAATGCTTTAGTTCTGGGAACTATCACTAAACCACTTCCAGACAAGAACTCATTGGGTTTAGACAGCGAACTACAAAAAGAAGTAATCCTAGCCGACCCTACTTTCGATACTCCCGGACCTATTGATCTTTTAATAGGTGCCGATATATATAGAGAAATCATGTTCAGAGCTAGGATGGATCATATCTAGGCGTCTAACTCAAACCAGCAGCATTTCAGTCACCCAGTTAAATACCTACGACACATTAGCAGAAATAGACAAGCAATTAAAATGCTTTTGGGAATCCGAAGAACTGCATCCTAAACGAAGCCTAACTGCTGAATAGATCGAATGTGAGCAGTATTATGAAGAGACTCACAAGCAATTAACAAATGGACTATACGAAGTTCGAATGCCGCTTCACAACAACAAGCTCAAAGAAATGGGAATAGGAGAATCTACAAGTAAAGCAGCAGCTAGATTGCTTCAAATTAAAAAAAAAAGATTCAAGAAGGATGAAGAGTTTAAGAATCAATATCACAATTTCATGAACGAGTACCTCCAGTTGAACCACATGGAACTAATTAAATATGATACGGGAAAAGATGCTTCTCGGGTTTATTACATGCCACACCATTCTATCATAAAAGAAGATAGCACAAGTACGAGATTGAGGGTAGTTTTTGACGCTTCCTGCAAAACAACAACAGGAACATCACTAAATGAAATGATACATGTAGGTCCAACATTACAAGACAACTTAACGGCAATATTGACCAGATGGAAAAAACATCGTTATGTGATTACAGCGGACATTGAGAAAATGTTCAGACGGATCAGAATAGCCGGCGAAGATCAAGATTTTCAACGAATCCTCTGGCGATCTGAGACAAATAAGCCAATGAGCAGTTATAGATTAAAAACTATTACATACGGAACAGCGTCTGCAGTTTATTTGGCTACAAAAACGTTACAACAATTAGCCATTGATGAAGCGTCAAGATATCCAATTGGTTCAAAGTTTGTTCAAAATGATTTCTATGTTGATGATCTTCTATCTGGAGCTAACACAATCGCAGAAGCAATCGCTGCGAAAAAGGAACTACTAAATCTCCTTTCCGGTGGAGGTTTCAACCTTAGAAAATGATCCAGCAATGAAAAGGCGTTATTAGAAGAGCTTCCAGAAAATCTGAAAGAAACAGTACTCCACACTATCTGAATTTAGTGATACAGTGAAAATACTTGGACTCCTGTGGAACTGTTCAACAGACACCTTTCAATTCAAAGTTACTTTGCCAGGATCTAAAACAACAATATCCAAACGAACAATCTTATCAGAGGCCTCAAGGGGTTTCGATCCGCTAGGATGGTTAGCACCAGTGGTGATCCAGGCAAAAATTCTACTTCAAGATTTATGGGCTTCCGGTGTAGGATGGGACTAACAACTCCACTTAAATCTTGAGAAAAGATGGTTAAACTACAAAATGGAATTACCACGTTTAGAGTAAATCAGAATTCACCATTGGATAAATTACAACAGTGACGCCAAAATTGAACTACATGGTTTCTGTGACGCCTCGAATCAAGCATATGTTGCAGTGGTATACAGTAAAATAAACAACCAAATCACAATAATTGCAGCCAAAACAAAGTGCATCGTTAAACCAAATAATATTCCTACCTAGATTAGAGCTGAACGGCGCTTTGCTACTTTCTAAATTGCTCAAAAATGTCAAACATGCGTTGAACAAAAACAACAATATATCAACATTTTGCTGGAGTGATTCCACAGCAGTTTGGGGCTGGATAAAAGGAAACCCACAATACCATAAGACTTTTGTGGCGAACAGAATAACAGAGATACAAACCATCACCGATCTTAACCAATGGCATCACGTGGTCTCTAATGAGAATCCTGCTGACTGTGCATCTCGAGGATTAAACCCAGTTCAATTATTAACCCACAAAATTTGGTGGGAAGGGCCAACATGGCTAAGGAATTTAAGCTATCCAATAACAAAAATCAATAATGAAGAAATGGAACAAGCGGCCATCATGGAACGAAAATCAATAAGAACATTTACAACAACAGTGAAAAAGCATGTGATTGAATTCGATAGAATCTCTTCGTTACAACGGCTTATTCTTATCATTGCATACTGTCTACGATTTCCATCAAATGCAAAATCAAAAAATAAAAACTCCCATTTCAAACCAGAGAAACTGAACGCATCGCTAAGGGCGATAATCAGAGTCGCACAGCAGGAAGTTTTTGAACCAGAATTAAAAAAGTTAAAAGCGAATCAAAACCTACCAAAGAATAGTACTATCATAACGCTAACTCCATTTCTAGACGGAAATGACCTACTCAGAGTCAGAGGCAGAATAACAAATTCTAATCTCCCATTTGAAGAAAAACATCCGATAATAGTGCCCAGAGGTCACCAATTTGTCAAGTTTGCTTATCAAAGAAGCTCATATAAAAACACTACATGGTGGCAATCAAGCAACTTTAGCACACCTAAGAACGCAGTATTGGTTAATGAATGCCAAAAATATGATTCGTCACAGACACCAAAAATATGATACGAGTACATGAATGTATAGTCTGTACGAGAGCAAGGAAACTGGCGTCACACCAGCTAATGGGCATGTTATAAAAGAACGAATAACACCAGCACCACCGTTCACTAACAGCGGAGTAGACTATGTTGGTCCGATTAATATAAAATTGTGGAAAGGCCGCTGTAACAAAACAACAAAGGAATACATTGCCATTTTCATATGCCTAGCCACGAAGGCAATTAATCTAGAACTTGTAAGTGACTTATCAACAGACGCTTTTTTGGCCGCATACCGACGATTCATATCAAGAAGAGGAATTTGTCTGAAGATATTCAGTGACGGTGGTACAAATTTTGTTGGAGCAGACAAACAACTGCAAAGGCAAGCAAAGCAACAGGAAGCAGAAATTAAGGGTAAAATAGCTCAGATAGGAACTGAGTGGCACTTTGTACTCCCGGGAAGTCCTCACTTTGGAGGAATATGGGAAGCCGGAGTCAAGTCAACAAAACAACACCTACGCAAAGTAATTGGAACCCATACATTAACTTTTGAGGAGCTCTCAACATTTCTAGCGCAAATAGAGGCATGCTTGAACTCTAGGCCACTAGCTCCACTCTCAAACGACTCAGATGATGATGGGAATTTAAGTCCGGCACATTTCCTGATTGGCAGGGCCATCATATCATTGCCACAACCTGATATGGAGGATATCCAAACCGTTACAAGATGGAATTTGCTCACCAAGCTCAGTCAAGGATTTTGGAAAAAATGGCGTATGGAATATCTCTCACGACTACAACGAAGGCCAAAATGGTTGCAAAAACAATCTAACATCCAATTGGGAGAACTAGTAATCCTCAAAGACGAACAACTACCTCCTACGCACTGGCCACTAGCAAGAGTCTTTGAACTTCATCCAGGACAAGATGGGCTTGTTGGAGTAGTCACACTGAAATAAAGGAACAATACGTTTAAAAGGAATCGTACTAAAATATACCGCCTACCGATATCTAATGGGCCAAAGGATTACATTAACATGCAAAACAAGTAGAATGATCCATTTCATGCGGTAGTAACTAAAGATACAAGCACAACTCAACAAATACCAACCCCACAAAGCCCAGACGAAACAGATTCAGGAAGAACAACCACGCAGATGAACAGTCCGCAGTTTATAGAAAAAGGACTACTGCTGCCCGGAAAAGCCAACTAAAACCAAACAGTGCAGCCTCACAGACTAGCAAGGAATTTAAGAAAAGTAAATTATCTTGCACTACCATTACTCTCAATTTGCTGCATTCTAGGATGGTCGCAAGCTCAGATCAAGGTTGCTCCATTTAACTACTCAACAGGAATATATTTCGAGAATTTAGGCAAACTTGAATTGGTAGCCATGAAGTAGTCATTAGTGATCTATTACAACCTAACGAACTATTGGGAAGAAATCGAAACTTTTAAACAAGCCCAAGGCGAACTGGGAGCAGCTTGTAAAGGATTGTCTGGTTTTAACTGCGACGTAATCCTGCAGCAACTTCAATGGCAGCTCAACAACTTGATGAGAATGACAATGCAGACAATGTTTTACTATTAACAAGCAATAAGGAACGTCGACGGGTGAAGCGCGGTTTAGGAGACACAACAGGCATTATCTTAGGAGACATGTTTGGAATTCTTACCCAGCGCGAGTCCAACCAGTATGAACCCCAATTCGAGAATAAATAATAACGAAAGGCATCTAATGGCATTAATGAGAAACCAAACATCAATAATCGATAACACAATCAAGCTGATGAAATATAATTCCAATCTCACAACAACATCATTGAACAATTTGATAAAGGATCAATAGAGGTTAAGGTTGGAGATGATGCAACTAAACGAATATCGAACATACGCAGAAAGGGTTCACCTGACATTAATGAGCGCACTCGAGTTGACCTTAATACTAAAAAACTAAGAGGATACGCAACAAGGTCTACTTGATATTATTTACTATGCACATCATAGTATTTTGCATCCGTCGATACTCGTGCCATCACAATTAGAAGACCAATTGCAATTTATTCGTCAACATACACCAGCATCAATAACCATTCCTGGCCATAACATTCATGACCTCATGCACATACTATATATCAAAGCATGGATATACGTAGTAGGGTAACACAACGAAATGTGATAATTGAGATTATCATACCGTTATCCTTTGCAATATCTAGCAATGGACAATCATCGAGAACATTTTGCCACTATAACAACAGAAGAAGTGAAACGTTGTCAAATATTCCAACCTATGCAATTTGTTTGCGAAATATCACCAATATTCAATGCATTGACTAACAAAACCCAGTGTGAAGTAGCAATCTTACAGCGAAAATCAACGCTTGACACATTATGCAATGTTAAAGAAATAAATTCAACCAACCATTGGATAAAACTACATGCTCCAAATCAATGGATATACGTAATTACAAATAAAACGACAGTTGATATCATATGCGGACCCAACATCGATTCGTATAGCCTTCAGAGGTCCGGATTAGTGACGATAGATGCTGGTTGTACGCTAAGGGACGACAATCTCGTCATCATCGCTATCGGCACAGCAAATAATAATATTAGCAAGACATTTGAAAAATCATCTAATATATTAAGCGGAGCGATAAATCTAAAGGAATTCAGTTTGCAAATAAAACCCAAAACAACAAAACCCGATAATCTTAACCTGATCCCAGTAATTGAGACTACCGGTTTGGAAAAGGAGCTAGAAGTGATAAAGGAAAGGGAACAACTACCAACACAAATGAATCACCATGATGTTCATCATTACACGGTATCATACTTAACTATATAGTAATCTTAATAGTACTTTTTCGTCATTTTGTATTTTAAAACCAAAGCAAAGTGTCAGGTGTTAATACCGGCAGCTCTTCCTCGACCGAATGAAAATAGTGGAGTGTAAACAGGAGGCTACTCAAAACTATACAGCCCGGAATATGTTGACTCATCATTTTAACTCATCAACATTACAACGTTTAATTTCCACCAAAGTATAAAGTTTTGGTGTTTGTTGTTTTTTGTATCTATTGTGCTGACACTTAACTTAATTTGTAATAATATGCATACTATAAATGTTTTTGATTTATACTTTACATTTTTGTGCTGACATTGAAAATTTAAAATTATATATAAAGCGTAGCATTGAATAAAATAAGGCAGAATTTATATTGCCACTAACTGATTTTGTTCTCATTAATTAAAAGACGCGGTAACCTTTTAATTAATTAAATTTACATAAATCCGATACAACGGATAACATTGTAAACACCGATGTTGATGAAATTTAGCTTTTATAATGGAAACGGGATTATTAAATGATTTTTAGAGGAAGTTCGGTCATATTCCAGAACTTCATCCAAAAATCATTTTAGAGCACCATTTATATTATACATGATGAATTTCACAAAAATCGGATAAGGCATGACCAAGTTCCTTCCTAATGGGCCATATTCCAGAACTAACTAATGCTCCTACCATCGCAGAAATGTCTGTCCGTATCGGCTCTAATAAAGTGTCTGAGGAGTGTAGTTGTAGTGAGGTGTCCCTTAAAGTGAGTGTCCGTTGAAATGAGGTTTCACTGTATATTGAATGTGAAATAATTGTTTTTTTTTTTAAGTTTACCTGCCTCATATTGATCCAATCGAGATAAATTTCATTCTAATCATTCGTATCTATCACAAAAATACCAACAAAATACACAAAAATACTTTTCGACCTACCTTTCGCCTTTCGGTGTAATTTCGAATATTATTTTATATACAAACACCTAGAAAATTGTGGCATACATACCTTACACAAAATTCCATACAATTTTCAATTTTTATTAAAAGTATCTGCCTTTTTTGTGTCGAATTGGAAAAAATTCGTGGAATTGGAAAGGAAACGCAAACATTTCGTTTGTATCGACAATGATGAAAATTAGTATAGATACTGTGTGTGTGTCTGTATATAAGTATATTAAAATGCTACCATCCTTACCTGAAAATATAAAAGAAAAAATAATGGATAAATTACAGCAATGAAATCGAAACAGTGATCAATTTGTTTGGCAAAGTATTTTTTTAGCTATGTACATAAATGTACATATTGATTTAGATTTTGTTTGTTACTAGAGTTGAGTACTACAATTAAATTTTATTATGATTTTTTTTAAAGGGAATTCCTCCGATTTTATTGGGATATTAATTACCATCGTTTCTCCTTTCGACTATCTGATACGTAGTAAGAGATTGGTTTTATAAGAAAAATGTTTATTTGAATATATTTCATAGTTTCTAAACTCAAAAATGTGTAAAGTTTAAAATGTTTCAAACAGAAACTGGTGAATTAATTAAATTTCGAGGCGGAATACTGGTACCACCAAAGTTAAATTATCTACAACCTTAAATATTAACACTTTGAATACCATCCACTTTTGGGATACATTTGCGAAAAATACCGATGTTTGGTATTCGTTGTTGCAGTAGTGCGGGAAACACTTGACTATTATTCCATCACTTTATGGAATCATTTATTGGAATTATTATTGCAAAGCCATATAACTCGTGGCTCTAATAAATTGAGGAACTCTTTTCGATAAATAACTGTTTGCACTACTTCGGTGAGAGTGTCAGATGATTTATTGAATACGGTGGCCTGGGAAGCCCATTTTGTATTATAGCTAGCACTGACTATCTTGTTGAAATTGACGTTTTAAAATGTTAGTACCGTGTATCCACTTTTCTATACTTTTACTGGATTCGAGAAAAACCGATCGAATTTGCAATGAAGATACTCTATAATGAATTAGCAAAATTGAGTAATTGCTTGGGAAATTATGTAGATACACTTCTACTTATGATTCAGGTAAATTAGTTTATTGTTTGGAAAATCATTTCCTGCAAGTGCTTTGACCGTCTGCAGAACAATGAAACCATGCAATGGAACAATTCTCGGTCAGCGGGAAGCTTCAACAATAATTATGGCTCTTCTGTGTTCCAACCTCAAAACAGCTTGTTCTTTTCTTTGTTTGCTTATTTGCAAAGTTTTCACTATTTTGGTAAATGTTTTTTTCGTCACCAACGAAATCGAATTATACATATAAATTTCTATGTCGAATTTTTTTTTACTGTTCAGACCTACGTCAAAATACATTTTTCAACTTAACTCCAAGTCCACTTCAAGTGTGAATCTCTCAAACATTCTGACGAATGAAGAATCAGAAAATGGGTCAGAAGGATATTGCAGTAAGTATTTCTCGAATTATGTTTAATTTACGATTTAGAAGTAAACCGATGTTCGAATAACGTTAACCATACCGGTTTCGGTAGCTTCCAACCCAAGTAATTTCGCTCAATCAAAAATTAATAAATGATTCATTTGTTTTGGCTTCAAAATAATAAAATCATTCTTCTTCTGATAGTTGAATTTAAACATGTTTAAGAAATTCTGAATCATATTTTACAATTATGAACGGCACATCATTTGGTGCCAAACTTTATCCAGGATTACCAATAAATTAATTAATTACGCTATTAATTAATTAAATACAATAGAAAACTGCATCAGATTTAATGTATTTCGTAAACCGATACATCACTTGTAATTCAAACCACACTCTGCAAAATAAGAAAGCTGCATGATTTTTCGTCTTTTAAATGTTCCATTATCGGCGGATGACTATCAAAAGGAATTAGTCAATATTTACGAAATTGCTGGCAAAAACGGCTATGGGAAAATTTGGGTAGATCAGATACTACAAAGGATGAAAAACCAACAGAGAATAATTAAAAGAGCAACCACTCACCAAAGGGAAACCAAAGAATCAACGAACAGAGTTAGAGTTACATATATTCCTGGACTATCGGAGAAATTGTAAAACATTCAAAACAAAATAAGCGCTTTAACATTATCCACCAAAGACCAAATTGAGAGCTTGCACAAATCAGGAGTTTATGAAATAACGTGTGATGGACCCGGCTGTGGCGCTAAATACATTGGGAGAACAAAACGTTGCCTAAAAACAAGGTTTAGTGAACATTAAAAAGCCACTGTTTCCCAAAAAACAAACAAGTTATCGGTGGCTGAACTTATAATACTTAGCAAGCATTCGTTCAGTACAAGCAATTTAAGATTATCAAAGGAATGCAGTGATGACCGAGAATTAGATATTATTGAGTGAATTTTTATACAAAAACCAATAAAGCGTGCTTATGAACTCGGACATGGGACAAGTATCGTCCACTTTATTTAAATTATGTAAAACCAGAGACAGCTGATTGTGTTTGAAGTTTATTTGTTTACAAAAAAGCGTTTTAGTACGAAATAGGTCATGTATCAAAAATAGTTTTACCGTGTTTCGTATTAAAAATCATTAATTATTGGTGATTCTGAGTGTTCAAACAATTAATTAATTGTTAAAATTATATAAACTAGAATGACAACACTGACTGAATTTTGTCAACTAATTCCAAATTGTTGTGCACTGAATAATCGGTTTTAAGTTTAATACGGGTGCCCAACCATTGATCTAAATATTTAACTATTCTAATGGCAGATCCGGACGTATAATTAATGAGCGAGTCCTGTAATTTGGGGCGCTTTAGGGTTCACCGTTTACATGAAATTTTCATACAGAAAAAAGATTATGAAGAGGAATTAAATACCATCTATTAACAATGGATAAACAGAGGATTCAACTGCAATATTCATGACGTCACTAACAACAAATATATATTTCTGTCGGATACAATCACATTCAGACGTTTAATGGATTGGATTGATTTAGTATGTGCGACTAAGCGCCTAAGGCTTAAGAGCAAGTTTCCCGGAATACACCGAAGACCGTCCGGTTCCAGACACCTAAGTAGTCGATAGTTAACATATTTTTTGTCAGTAGACTTTTAGTCACAAGACGACACAATCTCTTAATCAGTGTTCTCCATTGCCGCAAATTTTCTGAAAAGCTGTAAGGATTTTTTTTTTAATCTCTACTATATTTTCGACGACGGTTGTAAGGAGGGGGGCGCGATTTCGTTCCATCATCATGTTAAGATGCGGTCACCAAAATGTTTACTAACTGGAGCAAGTATTGCTTGACGTTGTTGTTGCACTTGTTACGTCTCTGCTGTCTCGCCCTCCACAACCACATTCATACGTCTAATATACTAAAAGGAATTATGAATCAATATGGCTACACCGTAATCCATTTAGCATTCAAAACAAATCGTAAAATTTCGAAGAAAGCGCAATTTTCTATTGTCACGCAATGACTGTGAACATTTTTATGGTATATTGGCCAAACGGGACGTTCTTTTACAATTATAAATCAAATTATGCACAACATATAGCTGAAGATGGCCAAACATTTACTAATCAAGACACAAACCTACAAATTCTACACAGATTTAGTAAAGGACAACTTTATGGATAGAGTGGAAGAATATGAAATATACGAAAAGGCCAATGTTTTGTTTAGCGAAAAGTCGGGTTTGAACCATAATTTCTCTATCGAACTGAAAGTTTTTATATTGCTCGCGAAATATTGGTGATGTTTCTAAATAAGAACGAGAAAAATACAATGAAATGAATAGTAGAAACGAATTTTCGGTATTTCGAATTTTAAAATTTCGAAATTCCGTATTTTACAAACAACAATTGAAAAGTTTTATCAACTTTATTCACAGCATTTCAAATATTATATTACAGATTTTTTTATTCACCTATCTCAACATATTTTTAAATTCCAAAATATTATACAAACAATTTAACTGTGGCATAACTGTGAAAGATTAACAAACCCAAAAATTCTACAACCAACGCAAAATACACCAATTTACATATTTTCATTGCAGATTTTTTGTTACTCACGTACACTGTAAATTTCCATTAAGTATATAGGCTGGCCATATAACAAAATCTACTAGTTAAAAATTCATTTTGTTGGTACAATATTGGCACGAAGAGTATAGTAAAAATATTTCCAAATGAGTAACTGCCATTCTGTAAACGGGGGTGTATTATTGTATTACAATTTCTTCAATGAAACGTATAGTATTTATAATGTACATATAAAATAGAAAAAAAAAGCAAAAAAATCGAGTCATGGAACTGGGGTGGCGCCTACATATTTCCAGGACACAAATAATCCATATAAATATATAACTAGCGATTAAAAAATTTCTAAGTCAATATACTTGACGCGCCGTCGACATAAATTAACCGCACGGATTATGTACATACCATATGTACATAGTTTTAAAAAATATTATTAAATATTTACTGTGCACATGAATAAGTTAACAGTTTTTTGATGTTTCAATTATTTTTTTAACTCATTTAGTAAATTACCAGGTATACATATATGAACATGAAGAAGAGTTATACATATATGAAAATTGATTAATCTAAATGTTTATATTTGTTTGTACATATAAGAAAGCAATTATCGAAGGTGTGACCGATTATATTAATTGAGTTATGTTTATTATAGTTTTCTAACCCTTTTTTAGTTATTTACGTCGTATATGATGTGTGTTTAATGATATAGTAAAACGATCCAATCAATTAAATTACATCGAGGTGAATAATCAAAGAAACTATTTTTTGTTTTGTTTTATTGACTTAATCATGATCTGATCATAATTCGTTGGTGGGCCTCATGAACCAGAAAATACTCTTTTTTTTCTAAATAATATCTAAATTTGTAATAAGTGAATTTGCTTTTACCCCAAAAATAAAAAATAAATAAAAGAAATATGAAAATCAATAAGGAAAAACAAACTTATCCCCTCGAATATACATCATGGGTCAAGAGAACTCAAAAGACAAAAAAAATATTGTGTATTTACCGTACACACAGAACCACAAAAGTGGTGAGACGTTTTCCTCTTTTTTAATGGTTTTACGAGTATTTCGAAGTTTTTTACTTTTTTTATTTTCTTTCCTTTTATCGGATTAATAATACTTCAGTACTTGAGGACTTTTTGTTTTTTAAGAAAATAAATAAACAAATATCTGTAGAACATTGGTTAGGCACTGTGTAACTATGCGCGAGACTTTAATGTTGATGTTTTATTGTTAAAAATGACAAAAGTAAATAATAGCAGTAGTACTTGAGATGTTCAAGTATTACAGAGCAATACGTTTAAGTGGAATTTCCGGTGAAGGCAAGTTTTTTTTTTTTTTTTTTGGGAAGCAGAGCTTGAAAAATGTAAAATTAACAAAATGATTCTAGCATCCGGTCAATTCATTATTTTTTTTTTTTTTTGATTAAATGGATTAAGGTAGGTGTTGACCTTCTTTAGTCATGAATGTCGTCTGTATTCCAACGTACCTCCAAGTGGTAGCACCCTGGCTCATAATGTAAAATGAATATGGATATTAATACCTCGGGTGGCGAGACCAGCCATAGCTATACCACAATTTTTAATAAAGTAGTCGGTAGTTCCTCCATTGAGGAACAAAATGAAAACTTAATAGACTTGATTTTTGCAGCATTAAATTCAGATTGGCGAGTAGGCGGCTGAAAAACATAACAAAAAAAAATGTTTTTTGAAACATAATCAAACTGTCGTTATATCTTTCTGTAAATTGGTTTTTACATAATATTTTTGTTTAATTACTTTTATTCATTTTTATGTTTTTTGGTCTATTAATCCCTAGGAATTGTGTTTTTTGTGTTTAGTTATAAAATCGTATCAATTTATTTCATACCATACAGAAATTTAATGTTTACATGACTGATTACAGTCCGGAAAACGAATCATTATGGTACAGAAAAACACCAGCACCCGAATTCCGGTTCTATGACAAATGAGAACGAGAAATATTTCATTTTTTGTTTTTCTACTAGTCAGTTCCCAGACTCATCAAATTTTCGATTCCCGTATTGCAGATGAGTTTCAATTATAGTAAAATATTGTAGCATGAGAAATTTGGTTTACTGGGTTATTTTGTGACATTATTTTGAAGAAAAAACAAAATTGTTGTGCTTTTTATATAAATATGTATATAAACCAAAAATGTTTGAAAAAAATAATAAAATTAATAAAACTAGGTTCTTGTTATTGTTTAATCTAGTTATTTATTGATTTGGTGAAATTTTATATATCGTGTAATAAGTCTTGGAAACAACATACAAAAAATTGTTCTGTCTAATGTGGGTCCCTTTCGGTCCAATTTATCTATTTTTGAGAAGTTAGACACACAATAAAATAATTTTAGGTTCCTACCTAATGTTTACCAAACATTTATAAATAAAAAATAACAGAATTAATAAAAATCTTGAGTTTTTATTACCAAGCCGAAAATACTGTTTCATGATTTAAATTTTATAATAGTTTTGTAACAATTTGAACTGTGTATAGTATTTAGTCTATCAACAATATTAACATCTGGGGAGTTTAATGCGGGCCTCAGATGATCAATAAGTATTGCCAATATTTCAGTATTGGCAATACTATTGAACATGTGAGGACAATAATTGAAGGATTGTCAATACACAAAATATTGTGGCGATGGTTTGATGAAAACCAAAATATTTTTAATATTGATAAAATATTTACAATAGTATTGATCTTCTGAGATACTTTATTGATAAAATATCAATGCGAGGAGCTGTCAACTTTGGAGTTTGGTGTACATAACCAACAACATTTATGCAAACATAAATATTAAATTAAATTGATAAAATATAAGACATGTATACTGCATGCGCGGTATGGAATTTACAGAGAGAATAAGTCAAGCCTCAGGGAAGCCAACAGCGATATACTAGAGACCTCCGATAATCAGGAAGCGTTATTTAGCTTTATTACCACATAAAGAGAACTTCCAGTTTTGTGGGATAATACATCAAAAGATTATACCAACAGAGATAAAAAAAAATCTTTCATACCCCAAAATAATGGGTGCACAAGCTTTACTTTTGTCTGCTATGGTTCAAAGTGGAGTATTAACCTGAAATTTTTTTTTTTTATTGTTTGACATTTAAGTATATTGCCAATAGTATTGGTCGTCTGAGACGATTGCTGTTTGTCAGTTGTTTTTTCCAACATTGACAATAGTATATTGGCAATACTTATTGATCATCTGAGACCCGCTTTATAAAGGATTATTTTGATATAAGCCCATTTTTACCAATAAACGCAAATTGAGGAAATTTATTATCTTTTGTGATTGTGTCTTGGAATTAGAACAACATACAAAATCTGTTATTGTTTACACACAACACAATAATTTTAGGCTTCGAAATTTAAGTTCTATTTAGGCTCTAAAAATTAAAAATTTGAAAAAAATGTTGACTGATTGTGCATTATCTAAATAATGTACATCTCATAGAAAAATATTTCATGGGTTTTTTGACATTCTTTTTGAGTTTTAATTACTCAGTCATCAAACCGGAATCGCGTTTCATGAGTTTTTATACCTTTAGATTTTTTGATACAAATAAAACCCATATGAGAAATTTGTCATCGAGCCGGAATTCGGGTGCAGGGCCCGTATTCTTGAAATTCGATCAAAAAAAGTCGCCCATTATTTTCTAGTGAAATACATCATTTCAGTCGAAAATTTAAATTGTTTCATACCAAAGTCACCGGCGATTTTTTTCGGTAAATTTGAAGAATACGGGCCCAGGTCATTTTATTTAATTTAAAAAAATGAATTAATTTTACGGTATTGTTTTTTCAACCACGCAAAAACATTCGAGTTCGAATTAAAAGAACACCAATGCAAATGATTCTAAAATTATCAACTTTTCCTAGTTTATTTTGTTTATCAATTTATATTGTCAATAGAAAATATACGTGTATATTGAAAACAAAATAAGCTAGGGTAACTTGACAATAGTAAAATTATTTTGATAGTAAAAAATTTTTTTTCCACCTATGTATGTTTGAAATAAAACTTTCTTTGTTTCAAATTTAGGGGAAATTCTATATCCAATTTTCATTATAACTATTTTTCTTCTTCAATAGTTAGGTCTAACTATTGGGTTTATCCTTGACGAGAATTTTTTCGCCGGTTTCTCGAGGATTCCCAACCAATTTATTTTTACCATTTTAATTTAAATTTTCGGGAAATTTGAGAATTTTTAAACACCCATTTTACATAAAAACCCCAATTAAAAACATTTAAATTGATATTAGCCCTGTTTCCAATAAACGTTCTTTAAATATTATATTATTCACTTCCGTTTGAATTCCTTTAGACCCTTTATATTTAAGCCATATGGGCAAGCGTGCCCGCTTTGGCATGGGGGTATATTTGTTTGGCACATGAGGATTTCATTCAATATTTTTTGTTTAGTCACAAATCTCTATATATATGGTATATAGAAATGAAACGTAGTTCGTTTGGCTTTTATGCGAACCGGGTGTGTGTGTGTGTGTGTTCCTTATTGTGTGTGGAAGGTTCTTGGCCTAGTTTGGCTTATTTACGGTAAGTGGCACTGTTCGAAATTTACGAAATGTTGCAATACAGCATTTTGCTTCCACTTTCATAAAATAATCCATATTCAATTTAGTAGGCCATGATTTTTTATTGTGCAATTTAATTTTGAAATGTCAAATCAGTTGAATATTTTTGTGAGAAGAGAAAAGTTTTGTTGTTGAAGTTCATGATAAATATTACAGAATTCTTTAAAGAAGCGATATTTTGTTTTTGATATTGTGAAAGAAGATTATAAATATAAGGAAATTTGAAGTTAACTAAACAACGTGATTTTTGTACATTTTTGTAAACAACATTTGTGATTTTTTTCCAAGTAAGTTTTGGTAAACAACTGAAAATGTGAAAAAAAATTTCATGATTTCTTAAACATTTTAAATTAAAAATTTCAATGTAGTGTTGACAGACAGTGTGCACTTGGTTACATTTGGCCTGTGTACATTTCGAAAACACAATTTTTGGCACGTTTCGTTGATTTTAATCGGAAAATCTTAATCGAGAGACGCGTACAGCCAATCGTAAAGCAACTGAGAGAAGAGCTGAAAGCGATGAGTAACGCACACAACGAAAAGAATTGGGCACGGATTGGTTTTGGGTTGGGCATAGATGGTCGAAAAAGATATGCTCGAGAAAAATTTCTCGAACTAAAAAAGATCGAAAATAAAATCCCTTTTTGAAAATCTCGAAAAGAATTATCTCGAACAAAAAATCTCGAAAAAGGAAAATCTCGAATTGAAAATCTCGAAAAGAAATGATCGATTTTGGATAAGATTTGATATTTATAATCGGGCGGCATGATTATAAATATCAAATCTTATCCAAAATCGATCATTATTTCTCCAAAGATCAAGTCTACAGAGGACTTAACATTGTGGTAAGTATTTACTAACATTTGTACCCAAATGTAAATTGTAAGTGTAGTTATCCCTACCTCTACCTGACATATACTAACCACTACCATTAGCAATTCTATGAATATGAATATTCAATAAATTTAGAAGGCTGTGGTTAACATTCATGTAATATACAGTAGACTGAGCATTACATACATTACACACTTTATTCAGCAACTGAAGCTAATTTAAATTAAAAACAAAAAATTGCAAATTTTCAAAAATAGATACGAATAACCTTAATAAATATATTAAACTAACTAAAACCAATAAAAACAGAGATAAGTTATTATTGAACGGGTTTTCTTACAATTTAGAAAAAAACACTTCCGAAATTTTTAGGTGGTCATGTGAAAATAAAAAAAAAATGGGTTGTCGAGGACGATTATCAACGAAGTTAGATTGTGGTAAACACACAATTACAAAATTGTCACAAGAACACAATCATGAACCTGTCGCTAGTCTTATCGAGGTACTAAAAACTAACGAGTTTATTAAACAGCTGGCGTTTGACTCAACACGACCGCCATCGCAAATTATCAATGACGTTTTGATCAGCTGTAAAAGTAATTGTAGGGTGTATCTCCCAAAAAAAGAAGCACTGAAAAATAAGATCAAATATGTAAGGAGGAATACTATAAAGGAACCCACTTCTTTGGAATCCATAACAATTCCAACTCATTTGATGCATGTTGAAGGTAAAACATTTAACTTGAAAGTTGTTCCATAAAAAAAAAATTAAATAATTTTTAGGTGATTTATTTGTATTATCGGAGAAGACCTTCGGTAAAAATAAAATTATATTAATGGGTACAATCAAAAGCATCTACTACTTATCAGAAACAAAAATTTGGCTTATGGATGGAACGTTTAATGTGGTTCCTAGCATAATGATTCAACTATTTACTATTCATGGGCGTATAGGAGATGTTACTATGCCATTATTATTTTGCCTTATGAGTGCCAAATCGCAAGACTGTTACAATGAAGTTTTTTATGAAATCCTGCATATAGCTTGCTATAATAACATTGAACTAAAACCCAAGTATATGATGACCGATTTCGAGATTGCAATGATCAATGCGTCAAAAAATTACTTTCCAAGCGCACTCCACAAAGCATGTTATTTTCATTTTGGACAAATTTTGTTTCGGAAAATACAACATGAAAAATTAGCACCTAAATATGGGAGTGATGAACAATTCTCGCTCAACATGAGAATGTTGAAATGTCTAGCTTTCTTACCAGACACTGAAATAATTAAGTATTACGAAACCATAAAGCCTTATTTATGTAAGAACAGCCATAAAATGTTGCCTTAGTTTGAAAAGAACTACTTGTATGGCACAAAAAATAGTAGTCCTAGATTTCCACCTTTACTATGGTCCATTAACGAACTTATAACAGATCATATGCCGCGAACACAAAATAACGTTGAGGCATGGCATAGACGTCTTAAAATTATTGTAGGTAGATCACACGTTTATAAATTGATTTGCAAGTGGAATATGTTAATAGTATGACCATGATAGAAAAAGTCATTGCCGGTAATACCAAAAAATTAAACCGGGAACTGGTTTCGAAAAATAACAATATAAAACATATTATGGAACACCAGCTTTCATTAAACCCTTTAAATTTTTTGAAAGGTTTAGCTTATAACATTAAATTAAATTAAATATTTACTTGTGCATTGTATTATTGTTGAAATATTATTAATAAAATTTTAAATTGAGCTAATGTATTTTAATTAACTGAGATTCTCTTCTACATATATTAAACCAATTATCAAAATCTCGAATTCGATATTTTGTCAAATCGGGAAAACGATATTTTGTACTCGAGTTAATTTTTTTCGATTTTCATAAATCGAGATTTTTATTTCGATATTTTTTTTTTTTCGATCACTGAATTTCATTCAAGATTTTTATTAAGTCGATATTTTTTTTTTCGTTCATATGATGCTTTCCCTTGGTTTTAGCTGTCTCACTTAACATGCGACGGTGGCAAATCTTGGAAAAGGAAGATTTAATTTGTTTTTAAATTAAAATAAAAATGAAATAAAATTTACTAATGTTTATTCAATTATGTATTATGTTTGCAAATTAACAGCGATTTTTAGTTATTAATATTTCTACACCAAGAAATAAATGGCGCCACTTTGACTGAGACAGCAAAAACCAATGCTAGCCAAGAATTGGTCTCACAACGCGCTTCAAGACGCAATCGGGCTGTTCGAGATCGATCAGATGAAATTTATTCACAACAAAATTTGAATGAACGAACACGCAGACGAACGCATGCTACTAGAAATCTGCACCGTGCTGCGTTCGAATACAATAAAACAATCGATTATAATTTGATTATGTCAACATTGCAAAGCATCAAAATTCAGCACTGAAACACTAGGAATGTGCTTTGCACATATACTTCATTGGCAACTCGAATGATGAAGTGACTCAACGTTGTGCAATTGGTTCCAACACAATACGAGAAATATTTGGACAACTCCAAAACCTATTTCATTGGCAAAACGAATTGGTTCGATTGCTTCAAACACCTTTTGATCGAATGAAGTCAGACAATCATAAAATTGTGATTCGAGCTGATAAAACACCTGCTGGAGAACACACCAGGAGATTCAATGAATCGTCAGTTGGCGATGTAGCGATAGCGATTGTTGTTTTTGGCAAGAAAACGACGGCAGTCATTTTAACATCAAAATAATAAACCCGTTAAATGGTAAAAAAAACATTTCACAAAAAGAAAATAATTTTTTCACAACGATTCAAATTTCAATTTATGTTAATCGCAGGAGAACTATTGGCGATAAACTATATTATGCGTACAGATTGATCGAAGACTAATCCAGAGTGAAGTGAAATCAGAGGTCATTTATTGATTTTTTAGGTACTTGTATTCAAACAAAAAATTAAATCACTTATGGATTTCATTGTTAAACATCATGTATTTGGAGAGGCAGATCAAACAATCGATCCAGAATTTTTTGAAGTTGTCACAAAGAATATGATTCACGACCCCATGTTGTGCGTTTAACATCAATTCACTGAAAATGTTCAAAACCTTAGCTGAGAGCATTTTTTGCAAAAGACTATTATAGACAACGATGGATATCCGTTATATCATCGCCGATCAACTGAGGACAACCACAGAACTGTCAAATTCGAAATCAAAACAGTGAAATTGATGATCGTTGGATCGTACCATATTCACCATTATTGTCAAAAACTTACAAAGCCCACATAAACGTTGAGAATTGTAATTCAGTCAAATTGATAAAACACATTTGCAAATAAGTCAACAATGGAATAAGTGATATGACCGTTTTTGTAACTGCTGAAAATATAAACGATGAATTCGCTAAACATTAAATGGGGCGTTACATTTGCAGTAATGAAGCAATATGGGTTTTTTTCATTCCCAATACAAGGACGACATTCGCACTGCAACCACCATCTACAACATTGACTGCTCTTTTCCAGAACGTTGCTATACTCCGAAATACCACAATATTACACTTGGAATCCTTCGTCGAAAGTACAGCGACGCAAACAAGGAAACCGAATTGAAGGTCATCCAAATGTGTTTTCATCAAATGCTTTGTGACGAATTTACACAGTTCATCCCAAAAATGCTGTATGTTTTTACTTGCGTTTATTGTTGATTAAAGTTATTGGACCAACATTATTCTAACATTTGAGAACAATTGACGGCCGATTGTGTGCGGGGCATCGTGAAGCATGTCAACGATTGCGTTTACTTGAAGAAGACGTACATTGGGATGTTACACTTGCCGATACATCAATTTCAGCTCATCCGCATCAAATATACGGACATTATTTTCAATAATAATATCAATATGTCCATCAAATCCAATTGAATTGTTGAGAAAATATCGAGATTACACGACAGATGATATTTTACATCGAATGCGTCACACTACTTCAAATCCAGAATTGCTCATCACACTACATCTTGCGTCACACTACTTCAAATCCAGAATTGATCGCAAATAAAGCATTAGCACAATTAGGTATGATGTCGCCCAATCGTCCAATGAACGACACATTTAATCACAGGCCTGCAAAAAAAGGGTTAAACATTTTTTTTTGTTTTATTGAACAGTCGTATACGAAGTAATTTTTTGCGCTGAAATCTGGTCAATCTGGTCAACAGAATTACCCTATCACGTCAGATTTTCGAGATATTCTCATCTAAAAGTGTCAAAAAGCATGGTTTTGGCCCTTTATGCACTTGAAATAACCCAAAACTTAAAAGAGATAGAGAAAATTTGACAACGAGATCGTATTTAGCGTTCCAAAATCTACGGAAAACTATATACATAGTAAGCATAAAAAAAATTAAAAGAAATCTTTTTGTATTAACTAGTTCTCAGTCTCATAATTTCTCTTTAAATCTAACAATTTCATAATCACAGAGTTTTTGCAGATTTTTATATTTCTAAAAACACGCTTTATGCCATTTTTAGGTTAGAACATCTCAAAAACCTAACGTTATAGTTTAATTCTACGTCCAGATTCGCATTCAGCTCAAAAAAACTACTTCGGATGCGACTGTTTATCAAGAAACAAAAAAAAAAAAAATTCATGCAGGCCTGTGTAATTTGATTTGTAAGATTGTTGATACAAACTATTTTGAGATATTCTATTTTATGTTTAAATTATCCGTCAGCGATGAAACTTTTCGACCATTGGCTTAGGTTGGTGGTACCGAATATGTCAGATACTGAAATATAGAGTAGAAAAATTACTCGTGCACATAAGGTATTCCCTGGCAGCGGAGGTTTTCAACTGCTTCTTCTAAAGTGTTCATGGTTAATAAACTTCCGAATTCTTCAGTTAAATAATTGATGACATACATTGGTTGTTAAAGATCGCATAGCTCGTTAGTTAATTAATTCAACGATTTAATATTACATTTTTACTAAATATTGTCAGAAGGTGTTTTTAAGAAATTTAAAAATCGCAACTCAAGTTCATATTGAACGAATAGCGCTGAATATTTCAATTTAGTTCAACTTCGGTATGTTTTCCGGCAATAAAACTAAGAACAAAATGTATCCAATGGTTCTTTCTTGACTTAGAATTTTAATTGTTAGTTTCTTTGTCAAAGCATAAAGAAAGTATAGGAACCTTGAAAATTTTAGAACTAAACATTTTAACGGAATTGGTCATCATAAGAAGGGAAAATTTTGAACTTATGGTATATAATTGTTAGCTCCCAGTTGGATACTTCATTAATTTACCTACCCTAGTTCTAGAAGGACTTCGTTCGTCGAAGCCGTCTTACTGGGTTTGTGTTGATCAGCATATGACACAAATCCGCATTTTGATGTTGACACGGTCATAAATGTTTCAATATCTGCCAATTTTAGAGCAGTTTGTTATGTAATGTTAGCTCAGTTCCTTCCTATTAGCCAATATAATTTCTATATTTATTTCTATATTTGATGTTTAACTCTTTTTATCATCTTTATCCACTTGAGTTTAGCATCAAGGGTCATTCCTAAATATTTTGCCGTGTTTGCATGTGGTTAATGCGATTAACATTTTTGTTGATAAAGTTTATTTGCACAGATTTAGTTTCGTTGAGTTGAAGGTACCATTTCTTCGTCCAATTACTCAATGAATTAGCAGCGTTTTTTAATTTAGTGGTTGACTCCTCTAAATTGTCATATATGAAGTATGTATAGTATTGTCCCTAGAATACTTCCTTGTGGAACTCCAGCCGACATTTTCTTTAGTTCGGAGTATTCCTCTTCATGTTTTACATGCAAGTGTCGATCAGCTACATATGACTTTAAAATCAGGTAAAACTGCTTCGGTAGATCTCTGTCTAGTTTATATTCCAGGCTTCAGTACCATACTTTGTCGAAGGTTTGAGATACATCCAAGAAGATACCTAAACATATTTTTTTATTTGGTGGTTTTATTTTATATGGTAGAGTGTCTCTCTATAAATCGCAATTGATGAGGAGGAAGGAGTTTTCCTACTTGTATTACTGATTTTAATCTCTTGAGTATGATGTTTTCTTTTTGGCGGCTTGATAGGTTTTATAACCATTATGAGCTCTGCCACCATCCACTGGTATGGGACCTATTTTAGTTGGAACGCTGCGTTGATTATTTGCAATAATTTCCATAATCCCTTTTTTGGTAGTGCTACTTATAACTATAAGTTCAGTGATTAGGTCACAACCAGGGGATTTTTTTGAGCTTTAGCACTTGTAGTATTACATGTCTTGTATTTTGGTTATCCACTTTATTTACTCGAATTAAATTTTCTTCAGCCGTTTGCCTTGGAAGAGGTTGAAATGTGTCTTAAAGATAGGCTGCAAATAATGCAACCTTTTCTTGCCCATGTTCCACCGTCATTCTCGATAGGAGATATTTGTACTTTAGGCCTTTAGTTGCTTTCCAAAGGGAATAATTAGTGCTCTTGTTGCCAGAAAGGCCGGCTAGGTATTCATTAAAAGATGGATTCGAGATTTTCTTTGTGCTGTTCGGTTCCTGATGATTGATGTGATTTTCCGTTTGGTTTCGAGTAGGAGGAGAACTCTGCCACACTGCTTGTAGTATACTGTTCAGTACCCCTAATTGGACAGCAAGTTATGGCCGAGTTTTATGGGTACTTGTTTTTCAGTATTGTCTTCGACTAAGCAGGTTCCGGAAGAGATTCCAGTTTGTTTTATTATTTGTTAATCTAACCAAATTTTTTTTTTTGACACTGGTATCATTGAGTGTCATAATGACAGGCGCGTGGTCAGACGAAATTCCTTCACTGTTTTCGAGAAGTATCTAGTTCTGGTATCTTATTTGTATCCGCTGGTCAATATGTTGGATTATCTCCAGACAGAAACTCGCAGTTTAAAGCCCGACTAGCTACAAACAGCCCCTTACTCTTATGGGTTGTTAGTCTTGATTCCCAATAAGTATTTTTTTCATTAAAATCGCCTCCGATTATGAAGTTACAACCGAGCGATTTGAGTGACGTAACATGGTTTTCTTTAGTCGCACAGGGCAATATATTGAAGATATGTTGATTGCCTTTTGATTATTTAATCGAATATTAATGGTGGCTACTTGCGTAATTTCTTTTTCAATGTTTTTTTCCTTTACAAATATGGTTGAGCTTCCCTCGCTTTTCCTGCTGGGTGGATGGCGTGTTAGCACTGGTATCCTCGAATTATAACCAATGAATCTATTTTTTCTATATTTGGAAAAATTTCTTACACTGGAATTTGTTGCAATAGCCTATTTGCAGTGATTAAATAGTGATTTCATTCACTGTTTCTAGCTTATTTAACTGTTTATTTAAAGCGTCCAGCCTTTTTTCTTGTTTTAGTAGCCTTACGCTTAACGCTTCTATATTGTTTAGAATTTTTTGAAGAATTTGGCTTTGACTGCTTTCCTTGTTACTTACAATTTCGCGCTTTTGTAAAATCTATGAGTATGTTTTCGGCCTATTACTACACTTGTTTGTAGTAGTTCTACCACTGGGTTTCTGGATATCATCCTATTATTGGCTATCCCACGGTTTGGCGAGTCCTATCGTTTTTTTGTTTCTCAGATTTTGCAGTTCCCTAGCTACTTCATATCCTCTAAAGTTAGCGAGATGCTGTCCGTTACAGTTTATGCATTTTGGAGGCGTATTTTTTGTCAAATCACAAGCGTGTGCGAGATGTATTGACCGTTTTAAACATCTAGGGTCTGGATTTCCTTAACGCTTCTATTAAATTCAGTGATGATCAAAGACGCAAACCCATTGCTGATATTTGACGAACTATTAGCGTTTTCTACCAAAGGAAGATGGCGTTGATTCTTTGTAAGTAAAAGGGACGAGAATTTAGAAATTCAACTGTTTGACAGTTCTGATCCTCTTGTTGTGTGATTAAATTTTCTTCATATGGTGTTTATCACGTGTCGGCTCCTTGGTTTGAAATCGTAAATTAGAACAGTTAACTGAGACGATATATAAATTACTGCAGCCTGACTCTCTAAAAAATTAGACAACGTGTAAATAGGAAAAAGTGTAAAATTTTACACATCTAAAGACACTTGAACGCGCATTCTGTAAAAATATTATATTCAGCCGAAAATTTTATCGCTGAGCAATTCAGCACAAGTGTCAAATTTGTTTTTATGACATCTATTTTACAATTTTGTTTATTTGTGTAATCGGTTTCATCAAATTGTAGTATGATTTGTTAAATAAATGTGGAAATTTGGAGATGAAACTTGTCGACAGTATAATTATCATTTGCTAGTTTTTCTGATGAGATGGAATATCCCGTTAGTTTTTCTGTTAAAAAATTACCAATCTTTTTACTGTCAACAGGTTTTATGTATAAGCACTCTCAAAGAGCCAACTTAATTTTAAAGGTTTCCCAGTAAAAAAAGGTATACATGAACACTTGTTTTATGGAGGGGGGAGGGGGGATTTAAGGGATTCTATTTTCTGTAGATCTCAGCCCTCACGGTGTGCCTGAACCACTTTTAAATGGCTCGGAAAACCACGTCTCTATTTTCTTCAAGGATCGAAAGTTCCATGTTTGAGAAGTCCAAAAAAACAAAAATTAGCAAAAGCTCCGGCCGTTTTGAAAAAAACGCAATTTCAATTTTTTTTCTGCGACGATACGAAAATTCACGATTTTTTTTCATTATTCTGTAGGTGTAGCCAAGAGATATGCTGAAATGCTTGAAAAATAAGTACATCACCAAATCTGTCTGTGTACAGACATTGTTTTGTTTCTTTTCACGTAAATATGTTTGTTGTTTCCAAATGTTTGCTTCAAAAATCAGCAGAAAGACAGACTTAGTTGTCGCAATATTAGTCAAAACAGTCGTTGACAAACCGGCCAGTAAATAACAGTTATTAGTAATAGACGGACCTATTACCTACATAAGAGTGAAACAAAATGTCACGAAAGACAAAGGACCATGCGCGAACTCATGAAGAAAACCGAGGCGTGATTTGTTTGTTGTGTTTAAGAAAGAAAGATAAGATGTGGGATATTGTGGGCCCATTGAAAATTGAGGTAAAATATGCTGTAAATATTAATCTTGATGATATTCGTTACCCATCTGCTGTCTGTAGCAGTTGCAAAATCATCATATACAAATTCAATAAACAAAATTCTGAAGAAACCACATTAGCTCTACCGAACTATTCTGGTTTTCTGGAACTCCCATGTGTAACACGATCTAAAAATAAGATACTTTGTGACTGCAAGTTATGTGAAATTGCGAGACGTGCACCAGATAATCTGTGTCTAGGAAATTCAACGAAAAGAAAAGTGATTAAGAAAAAGTGTAAGAAATACAGAGGACCACTGGATAAAAATAAAATTTGCACTTCACCTAAATGCATCCCTATTCTCACTGAATTGATTTCAAAAAATTTGTCTACCAAAGAAAAGGAAAAATTAGCTTCATCAATGCTAAAAGATATTCTACACGTGCCAGAACACTCAAACAATGAAGGACAGTTGCGGTTATCTCAAAGGAGAGGCAAAAAACAACCAGTTTCAGTAAATTCAAACAATGTGGATAAAAACTCAAGAAAAGAAACAGTCGCAGCTATCGACATATTGAAAATAAGTAAAGAATTGTGGTTGTCTACAAGAAAGACACATTCTCTAACTGCTGCTTTGCGAGTTGGCAGTAAGAATAGGAAAATGTTTCAGCCCAACTTGAAGCAGGACCTGCTTTTGTTGAATCATCAGCTTGATTCGTTTTTGAATCTCGTGTTTGTGATGTATTGAATACCAAGAAGTCTTGTGTAATAAATAGATCTAGATGCTTTGTTTGTTGTAATAATGTACAAGGTTTAGTTACATATATTCGAGAAAAAAGAGGTTTGCAAGAAGTAGATTTGAAAATTGGGCTTGACGGTGGTGGAGGGTTTTTGAAGATTTGCTTATCCATTCAATCAAGATTCGAAGGAGCCGATAATAATCCACATTTCAAAGGGACCAGGCAGCATTATCATGATGGAGTACACGCCAATAAATTAAGGACACGGGTGTGAAAATGTTATTCATCCTTGGTATCATTTCTGATACACAAGAAAATGATGTGAATGTTTGCACTCTGTGGTCCTCTCTACATTTGAATGAATTAAAAGTCATGACCATTGCCACAGACCTAAAAATGGCCAATATAATAACTGGGGTCATGGCTCATTCTTCTCATTATCCGTGTACGTGGTGTACTGCATCAAAAGATCTCTTGAGTAAGTGTGGAAGTTATAGAACCGTTGGTAGTTGCCGTGAAAATTCAGACGCCTTCAAGAATAGTGGCAGTAAAAAAATTAATGCCAAGAATTTTTACAGTCACGTATCTCAACCTATTTTTACAGGGAATCCAGAGACAGAAATCATCGATATAATAGCTCCACCTGAATTGCATCTAATGCTCGGGGTAGTAAACACGTTGTATGGGCACATGCTGAGGGAATGCGAAGACGATACTGAGAAATGGGCAAAATCGTGCAATGTAAGCAGAGAATTTGTCGATTGATCTCCTGGTTTCTCAGGCAATGCCTGCAAAAATTTGTTGAACAAGATAGATCTTCTTCGGGCAAAATATAGTGTTCATTGTTTAAAATATGTCAGATGTTTTAATGATTTTTCAAGTGTCGTCAATTCATGTTTCTCAAGTAGTCTTGACGAAAAATTTGAGGTGTATATTTCAGAATTTCAAAGAAGTTATTTGGACCTAGCAATACCAATAACGCCAAAAGTTCATGCTGTCTTTTTCCACGTTCCTCATTTTTGCCGAAAAATGGAGAAAGGACTCGGGAACTACAGTGAGCAAGCTATGGAATCAGTTCACCATGACTTCAAAAATACCTGGATGAATTATAAAGTCCACCATACACATCCAGATTATAGCTCCAAACTTCTAAGAGCTATACAAGAATATAATTCTCGGCATGTTTAAGGTTCAAGGTGTTTCTGGCTTTTGTTCCACAGCCTTGAATAAACAATGACAGTCAAGAGAAGACATTTTTTCGTGTAAGGACTATATTATGATTTGGCAGCCTAAATAAATTTTGCCTTTTCATTTTGATGTCTCCATGTATTTCATTCAATAATCTTGATTTTCGTAATTTTTCAAATAAAGTTGCATTACTTAATTCGATAGATTTCGTCCAATATTACTGATTTGGTCTGGAAAAGTTGATCTTTGATGAAAATATTAAAACTTTCTATTCTCGATTCCTCTTTCTACAAGAGAGAACAAACAAGCTGCAAAAAAGTCGTAAATTTCCGTATCGTCACCAAAAAAAATTTGAAATTGCGTTTTTTTCAAAACGGCTCCGGGGATTTTGCTAATTTTTATTATTTTTGGACTTCTCAAACATGGAACTTTCGATCCTTGAAGAAAATAGAGACGTGGTTTTCCGAGCCATTTAAAAGTGGTTCAGACACACCGTGCCCTGTTCTTAAGTTAGCTTCCATTTTGTAATTTGGGTCGTGTTTTCCTTTACTGCCATGCATTAAATTCTTTCAAAACAAGAGTTGGTATTCAGATTCATACATTTTTACCCTTACTAAATATTATTTTGTTTTCTTGTTAAAAATAGTTAACCGTATAGAATTCAATTTATATAAAAGATAAATGGTTGATAGTCTATCCAACCCTGACCTAAACATAACATAAATAGTACCAAACGGCAATAGAAAATGGTTTAACGGTAAAGCATAATAAAGTGATGAAGCACGTGCTGTGTAGGCGTAGAGATCAATACACAGAACTGAAAATTTATCTCTAGCAACATTTATATTTATTCGTCTATCACAAATGATTTAAGTGTTTTCATCCATTTTATTTCCATTGTCGGTGGATTATTGTCATTCGTCCTCTCATCCTTCATCCTTAAAGTGTGCTATACCAAAATATAACGTAAACGAAAAATGATTAATGGTTAATGAAAATATTTCTTCATCTTCATTTTCAAAGCGCCTTCATCCATCTTTGGAGGTTGGGATTGTAAAATTTTCTGTTTTTATCTACAGAATATTTTTTTTTTCTACATACAAATAATTTACTCTTTATATTTAAGTTTCTTAAATTTGGGTTATCATCGCTATTGTTTTCTCTAGATTTCTATTTATACAAGAAATTCTGTGAAAAACAAAACAAAAACTTAAGGCCGAAGGAGGAGGTGTCTTCTCTCAGCTATATATACGACATTGAAATACATTTATTTTTCAAGGATCTTTAAGTGTCATATTTTCAACTTATGTCTTATGATGATTTGTTTTTTATTTGGTTTTGTCTCGGTTTGTTTTATTTTTTGTATTATTTGGGGTAATATCAAAAACAATAAACAGATGGAATTAAAAATAACCTTTGGAAAATTGAATTTTAGTACATCACGAAAGCTATTCATTTTCTCTTTCTAACCATGTACAATGGTCAAAGATGAATTTTAACCAATATGTTGGGTCTTAAATTTTGGTATTGTCGTACGATTTAATATTTTTCATCTTAATGGTATTAACGAAATAAAGAATTCTCGTCGCACGACAACATTTAATTTGAATAAATTTTCTGCGCTTCTTTTTAGGTATTTGTATGTGTATGTGTGTGTACGCCTAGAAAATTTATTTGCATTTCGCATAACGATGGTAATATTTCGACAAAAAGTTATTTAATTTTTTTCAACAGGTAAGTTAATAAAGAGCAAAAATTAAACTTTGCTAGGTAATAAAAATTCATTTCTTCTTTCTTCTTCTTCACTTTCATTTTTGTCTTAATTTAACAAACTCGAGAGTCTGTGTTGAAAAAATTAATGTGTGATGTTAAAAAATGTAAGCGTGAGCAATTTTAAAGTTATTACTGTAGAATTTATTCTCTAATAACATTTAGCGTGGCTCTGACTTTCGTGTCAGCCGGACGTTTATAAAATGTTTCCTCAAAATTTTTTTTACTAGTAAATATATGCCTCAAATCATCTTCATGAAATGAAATTATATGGAAGTTACCCTGTTTCCCGAGAAGTTGTGCAGCTGTGATGTGAGCTGAGCTGAGCTATACGCAGGAATTTTATTCTTATGGTGCTAACGTAGTTTTGTATTGACACCCTATTGTGAATGAGCTCATGCTCAAAATGGGGTGTCTTAAAATTTAGCTGTTAATTATAAATAAAATAGTATGACTATGCTGCTTTGTAACATGAATATTCCCTTAAAATGCACAATTTTTAGAGGTTCAGAAGAGAAGTTCTTGTTCAGAAGTTTAGTCGATGCGAATATCGAAATAGCACAATGATAGTGTATGGTTTTAAACAGTTGACCGCGCACTCTGATTTTGTGATTTTGATATACGTTTTTTTTCGTACATCCACAATTTGTGTTATGTGTGTAATTTAGTCAGTCTTTATAGATAATGCGCTTGTAAAATTGCAATGCAATATTTCATTCAAAATATCTGCATTTGGCGTACAGTTCGTTAAGCATCATGCAATTAAGAATTAGAATTAATTCAAACCCTAAAAACAAAGAGCAGAGGCCTCTGATTTACAAGGTACTACACACGAGACATTTGACAAAATATTAACTTATGCCTTGCGATGATGGAATCTAGGGTAAATATTTTCCAATGGATCGTATGTTCCATTACAATATTGGTTTATGTATTTTTTAATAAACAAAGGCTAAAATGGCTCAATAAAATGTCGCACGGCAAAGCGACTACCCAACCATTCCCCATCGACTGCCGCCGTAAAACTTTTCATGTGGCTTGAATACAGCTGAGACTCGCTTCGACTGTTCCACCCTCAAACGGTCACAGTCCAGTCCAGTGCTGGCTTCAAAGCGGCCACTGCGAACACCTATTGGCTGGCCCCAAAGCAAATCGACTCTCTACTTCAGAAATCATTTTCTGGTCTGGCATGTCACAGCTTTGTCACGACATGGAAACTTGATCAATGCACCAGTTTTGTCAAACTGGTATGATTGACAATGAGGGAAGACTAGTCTAGAAGTACACATCAGGGGGTTATTATGAAATTTTCGACTCGCTTTTTTTGCGATCATATCGAAAATTTTCCAGTTATGAAACTAAAAATGTTACGACCGCGCTTTGTTTTAGATAAAGTCGATTTTGTTCGCGACTGCTGAACAGGTGATGAATGTATGTGCGTGTTCAATAATAAATCGTGAGATAATAAAATTTCAGTTATTCAGTGCGTGATGCATATTTTAATTTTGGATTTTTTATTTAATTTTCCGCTTAATTAATAAATTAATGTGTGGGGTTAGGTGTGGACTTCGACGAACATCATCTTTTACATCGACAGAACACATTCTCTTTCCTTACCTCTGTCTCGGCATATCGTCTCAGTTAATATCCAGCGGATGGGAAAGTTTAATTGAGCGATCGTTCCCTCTGTTCAGCTGGTCAGAACACACAGAGAGACGGAAACCAACCATGTCTCGTAGGCAGGGGAAATCACTTGCGAGAGAGTCCTGTAACGGATTACTCATACGGGCTCCGCCACGATGTATTATCCACATAAATTGGAGTCTGACAATAAAAAACAAATTAAAATTAAATTATTTTTCACTTCGGTGTGCTCTCGATATTCAATACGGCGACATGCCGCCCACAACGCGCGGGTATATACATAAATAAAATTAAATTGTGGAATAAAATAATAAATTAAATTAAATTATGTGCTTTTGAGTTCTATTAAATCTAACTCTACAGATCCTTCAGATGGTAGAAGTGGGTTGCTGGTAGCAGTTTAAAAGGCAGATACTTGTTTGTTTGGCACTATAAGTAATTTATAAAGGAATTCTAAACGAGTGTAGTGTGTAGACAATCACTGATTACAGAATCCGTTCAAAAAATCAGCAGATAAATGACATTAGTGACACCAAACAGTGATATTAGTAAAATCTATAGCCACCATTGATTACAGAATTTTACACATACACACCATCCAAAAGTGGCCAAGTTTAGTAATGACAATGTAACTAGTAGAATGACATACGAGAGTAAAGATTTTATTTTAGTAAACATTTGAAGTCTGTACAGTTTTTAAGAATCCTTTGAAAACATAAGATTTAATGATACTTTAATCCAAAAAAAATTGGTTTAATGCGCTTTTCACGGTATCTGCCGTATACATTCTATGTATTAAATAGCCAATTTTTTGGCCATTTCCAAAATTCGTCTCTTTGATTTGCATTTATTTCGTATTGCTTATTAAAAATATTATAACAGTTTTCGTGTTTTTTTTTACTTTCGGTTGTCTCGTTATTCGATATTTTCTTTTTAACAGTTTTCGAGATAGGATTTTTGGCTTTCATATAAAGTCTCTAAGGTTTAAGGACCTCCAATTTTTGGGGCAAATAAATTTGCTGATTTTCGCTGAAAATTTATAATATGTACAAGCAAACGCAACAAAACAACTTGAATATATTATCCAAACATCCTTTCGAAACACTTTCCTATACGATTGTCAAATAAGGTCCCGGTTATTGTTGTTTATTTTATTTTATTAAGCGAAAAATATTTTAAAAATGTTTTCCCGATTTATTTTATGCCTTTTTGAAATATGCCATTGTGTACCGTAAGCCGTAGTGTACCGTATGCCTTACTGAAACATAGTGTACCTTATGCTGTAGTATGATATTTCGTAATGGAATATTCCATACTGATGAGCATATTCTAGTGGTTATTCCAATACTACTATTCCAAAAGTGTGTCTCTATTATACTTGTAAATAGGAAACAATTTAGTTTCTAAAAATGTTTGTGGCATTTCCTAATATCGTACAGATAAAGCAGAGAGACATTTTAAATTACCTTGTTAAGTACCAAAGTGTAACGCATAACTGACCGATATGCGATAAAAATGGAGTAGAATCCAGAACACTTTATGTGAACCTTTTGTTCAGTTAAGAAAAGTCCAGTGTCGAAATTTTCATATTTTGAAATGGAAAATTTGAAGGTTAAAGATAGACCCAACCTTCACGGGAATATTTAAATTTTTATTAAAAACTAACCTGAAAACATGATGACACAAGACCTAATGACACGCCTGTCTGTACCGATTATTGGTCAATGTGACAATAAAAATACAAATTTATTGAGTTTTCTCATTCAAATTCGGTAGAATCCTCACAAATTTGTTTGCGAGGTCCTCAAAATCTTAGTTTCACCATTGTACCTTTGTATTTACGATTCTAAAAATAATATCTTCAGAACCCATAGCATAACTCTTTGGACTACTTTTAGTTTCTTACCAAATATTGAGGAAAGACTAGCGAGAAATATAAGCTCATCCTTTACGCAAATATTAACTAGTCAAGGCAAGGGAAAATAACCATATAATTAGCCCATTAATAAGCTGATCCTAATAATACCACTAAACATAAGCGTTTTCAAAGTGTTACGCGAAACAGTACTAAGAGGTAGACTAAAACATACTACTCCGGTGAAACATTTTAAGTTTATACTTAGCTGATACAAGATCTTTACGAAAGAGATTTGAAATTTCTCAAGTGGTTTTATTGATTCATGACAATTTTATACATGACAAAAGGTTAATGTTCGCTAATCACGTACACCAAACGTCGAAAACAACTTCCAGATTGATTCTATTTTCTTAATTTGTAATTCCTTTATTTTATTACACGTTATTAATCCACATCAAATAATAATTGAACCTTTTTTTGGGCATTTGGTTGCTAAGCAGTACAGTCAAATCTCAAATTATCACAAACGTACAAAGACGATTTAAAGTCAGTTAATCAATATTGATAAAATGATGTAGGGTAGTTGTTTGGTTTGACCATTTTCAACTTACCTTTGTTAACATCCACCATCCGCAAACCAGTGACCATGACCAGTGACTTGACATATAAATTTAGACATCCTCATGCCATTCAGTTCTCGGCATGTACTCACCTTGACTTGAGAGGTATCAACAATTTTTGTAAATCAGCGATGTTGAGGGCACACACCGTTTAAAATGATAGGCCACTTGCCATATAAATATTTCATAAAAATTACTTTCAATTTTTGACAGGTGTCAAAAATGTCATATGACAAAAAATGTCCATAAAGTTGTATTGTGACCGACCCTGGGTGTACGTGTGCAAAATTTCGGATCTCTGTAAGTTTATTTATTTATTTCTGGATGAAAAATCGATTTGGCCTAAACAAATATTGTAAGTTAAATTCTCAAGGCAGATAATTTTAGGGATATTTAAGAATTCAGTATGAGTTCAGTATTCAGTTCTAAAGAGTTCTTATTTGTAATTCCGTTGCAACAGGCACACAGACAGCATTCCATGAAAGCTGATCTAGCATTGCTTAGCTTGTAAATTGATTTATGTTACTCGCGCACCGAAGGGTGTCAATTATTTTTGAACGATATATTCCGTTTGCGTCGGTTCGTTGAAGAGCTTCATAAGTAATCGGAAAGTGCGACACTAACTTTTAGAAAAAAGAAACGAACAGACAGGAGTTATACTAAAATCTATAATTACTTTAATTATTTATGATTTGTATTTCTTTATAAATCATAAATTGATTTTGTGTTAACATAGTATAAATCCAAAAATTCGTATTTATTCAGTGGATTTCATGCGATTTGAGATACACCAACCTTAAAATTGAAACCAAACACCATAGCTATATTTACACTAACGATATTTTATTTTATTTCTTAGAAAATGCCAACATACGATAAATCAATAACCAAACCAATCATCTTTATTCAAGGTTTTAAGTATCAATAAGCAATCCATTTTATCGCACGGATAATGACACCAACAACAAAAGGCGTTTATAGGAAAATGTTTATTATGGGTCAGGCCAACTACGAGTACATAATTAAAAAAAAAATCAAAATTTAAATTTTAAATACTAAAAGTATAGAATTGGCATGCTCTTCATATCCTTCTCACATATCCCAATATATCCTTAATGAATACAAATAGCATTTATGTGTCTTAAGCATAGCTCTTAAAACGAAGATACATATCGATAGCACAAAAAAAACTGTAGAGTAGTTAATTTCTAAGCAAACACACTTACAGTATCGTCTTCCTTGCAGATATTTTTACACCAATTGAATTTTTTTTTTGTATACTGTGTGCGTATTCATTTTTTGTGCTTTTCTGAGCCAAAGTTTAAGGATATTTTGTACTAAATAGAAAAGGATAAAAAGATGAAACGATGAGCAAAAAAATCTGAAATATTTGAAAGGTTGATTGTAGGAAAATTATAAAGATGGACAATAAAAAAAATTGGGTTTATCTTTTAAGCGTCAGTTTTATTTATATTTAGCATTTTCTGTTTTGTTTTTGTTTTATCTTGAAGTGACCTGGGATAATCCAAACCAATTTGTTTATACTTTATTTATTTAGATAAGAAGTAATGAATGTTATTATTTTTATTATTGTACCGAAGACTTTAGAAGGTTTATATTGCAATAAAATTGTCTCTGTTTATTATTTTTGTGAAATGTACTATATGCAGGGCAGGATAGATGGCAATCTTCAAAGGTAGTAAAACATTAAACAAAAGATTCTGGAAATAAGTCAAAGTGAGAAATGGGTAATCAGAGATCTCCGTTTCTGAATTAGCTTAATTGGTTTGACAAAAAAAAAAAAAAAAAGAATTGTCTTAACCTCGAAAATCTCATAAATTATTCAGACCAAATAAAATCGACGTTTATGCTGTCTTTACCCCAGTTTAACTCGCATGCCTGGAACATTTACCATAATAAGTACTATAATATCGCGGTTAAAAGTGTACGTATATAACTATAGACATTCTTTGACTAACGACATCGGTCTTAAGTCGATTTGGGTCATAAGTCGAGTTTCATAGAAAAAACAAAACAAATACGTATTTTTGATTTATTAAGGCTTTTTCAGTTATGATATATGGTATATTAAATATACCAAAACAAAAACAGAAAAATGGGAAGTCATGTACATAAGTGAAAAAAAAACGGAAGAAAAATTGTACTGAGAATAAGTTGCTGTACGCAAAATTAAACTCATAAATTAATGTCCAATTTTTTATTTTTGCCTTAGGCCGATATTACACTATCATATTTCTACATATTATTTTAGTATTTTTCTTATAATAGTCAGCTTCATGAAGCTAAATACTACAATATTTGTCTGACAGCGGTTAAAATTGGACGAAAGCTACTGCATATTTCTCCAATATTTTTCACGTTTACTAGATATTTAACCTCTACACAACTATGGAATATCACTAAAATGTGTGATGTAGTGTAATAAGTTTGTCATAAAAATACTAAGGGGTTATCATGAGTTCCAATATCCACTCCACTCCACCGGAAACTAAAATTCAACTCGAGATATTATTGGTAACCTAAATTCCAGTGGAATTACCAAATAATTACATAAGCTCCGATGGAATAACAAAATGATTTTATTTCGAAAAATATCGTTTTCTGTCTTCTAGAATAAATTCCAGAGTAAGAAAATTACGGAGGAGAAACAATTTACACGATAATGCGATCAATTTTTTCGCCTTAAGATTTAGAAATATTTAGCGCGGATTTAGAAATGTGGCTTTGAAACATGAGAATTTCGAAACGGTCTCAAATTTCATATATCTTATTCAACTACCGCAAGGAATCTAATGAAATTGCTAAAAATCGCGAGCTTTTATTAAATAGTGCTTGGGACTGTTTAGGAAAGGTTAGAGACACAGACGAAGATTTCCTCCATTTAGGCAAATTAGATGTCATAATTAATCAGGTCGAACTTTCAAACAGAAAACGACCAAGATACGATTCCGATACCATTGTATTTGCATTTTTAATTTATGCCCATTCTGCAGCGACGCATAACATTTAAAAAAAAATTTGATATTACCCCAAATATTTATTGCAAAGGGCGTTACTGAAAACAGAAAGTATATCGCTCTTTTAATAGACGAAATTTATATTGAGAGTAGCTTACAATATAAAAGTAATAACATTGTGGGTCAAGCTGTAAACGAACCTACAGAATGTGCCAGAACTGTAATGGCATTCATGATAAAATCAATTTTTGGCAATTTTAAGCAAATTGTTCGATTGTTTCCAGTGCTACAACCTACTGGTGAAACATTATACGACTTGTCCAAATCTGTCATTCAATTTGTGCAAAGTCTTAATTTTAAAGTAGTAGTAATAATTACCGATGATAACCGGATTAATCAGAACATGTTCTCAAGATTTTGGTCAGAAAATAATGTTTTCGTTAATCCAGATTTTCCTGATATGACATTTTTTTACCAATATGATAGCGTTCATTTATCCAAAATATAAGAAATAATTGGGTGAATTGGTTAAATGTTAATAAATCATTCTATTTTCCTGATCGTTTTCGAATTTTGACTCCCTTTACAAATAAAACGATAGTCAAATCTTTACAAATAGAACGACAAAATGTCACCTTAGTAGATAACTTATTCCAAGAATCTATGATTGCTGCTTTATATCAATATGACGAAATGAAAGTAACAGCTGAATTTTGTTTTACTATAAGAAAATGGTGGAATATAGTGAATACGAAAGGAAAATTCAAGGGTAGTTGGAAAAGATTGGAATCAGCTCTGCCAACTAAATCGTTTTTTGTTTTTAGAATTTTTTTTTAACTTGGCTCGATTTTTGGAGCTCCAGTACTAATAATAGAGGTACCTTAACAACAAATACTTCAAAGGCTCTCGAACTTACCAAAGTAGTAGTAAAGTCGATTATGTTTTAATCGGAAAATTACAATCCGACGATTTGGAAGGTAGATTTAGGCTCTCTCGTTCATTAGCTTGCTGCAGGTATCGAGTATCTTACACAGAAGTCGTGGAATGTGAGAAGAAAATAAGATTAGATATGTTCGCGCACAACAAAAATGAATTACAAGGAATTAATGCAGTCAAATAATGAAAACTCATTATACGAAGAAATGGATTTAACCGATTTTGAGGAGATCCTAGAAAACGATTCTTATCTGCAAAAAAATAGAAATCGACAATGATGCACAACTCTATGTAACAGGCTACGCAGCCAGCGTTACCACTCGAAAAAATGAGCTTGTATCCGTTTGATCAGGAGAGAGGAATCCAAATCTTTCCAATTTAAATCTCATTGATGGTTATTATAAGGAGGCTTATATCACCAAATTTTTAGTAATTTTTCAGCAGAAAAACGTATCTGAGAGAACGCAACTATATCAAATGGATACAATTGTATCCAAAGTGGTAACACTATACGCAGCACATAACACATTAAAAAAACAAAACTGTATGTCTTATGTTAAAATCGATAAAGAAACCCTAACCAATTCACACTATTCGACTATCTACAAGATGGAGGGCTATCTGGGCTATCTTAATCTATACTATACTATATACAATAGTTTTGAGTAGTACGAACGATGCGATGTACTTTTTGGTTTCGATATTAGAAATTCTCACTAACACTTATAGAAATAGTAGGTTTTGGATTTAATAGTATGCGTGCGTCACAGAAATAATGCGGCTTCTATAAACATTTTTGTTGGATTTGATCACTGCCTTAATTGTGTTACTGATTAAAACGGTTACGTTCTCAAATGCCACAGTATATATGGTATTGTATTTCATAAAAAACATGGCTTGCTTTATGCGTATTCTATGCAGGAAAAAAATATTTTACTGAAAAATTCTTATGGCATACTACAATTCATAATAGAAAATTTCTAAATAATTTGTAGTAGTCTTTGCATACATTTGCATACATTATACAGTCGATAAAAGGGATGGCTTAGGTAAGACTGCGCGGTTGGAAATTGGACATCGCAAGGGCAAAACCTCAAAAATACTGTACATAGCAAATCAGAAACGGATACATGTGTAATTATATATTACACATAATCCATAACACATAATCCATACCATAATCCAGAAAGTCAAAAATCATACAGACGGTTATGTAGTTGATTTTGGTTTCAATTTCATTTTATTGATGCCTAATGCCTTAGAAATGTTGAATATATGTAGCTCTTAATTTACATATTAATAATCCTGCAATTAATCTTTAGGAAATACTTAATGATCACTAGCTTTCAGCTGAAATGTTTCCTGAATTGATAATAAAATTTCCGTGAGGTGGTTACTCGTTCGCGCTTCTGATCGATATTGAGGCAATGCAGCACCCATCTTGCTGTTAGCTTTTTCATATGCAAATGTCCATGCAAGATATTTTCTATAAGTTCCTTTTAAAATGTTTATGATTTTGGTTGATTTACGCCGTAAATACACCGACACAGAAACGAACAGTTCCATAAGATGGTGAAGACTCGCCCAACGTTAGATCCATAACGTCTTTGATATCGGTTGATCTGCTAAAATCTCGAAATCAAAACCCCGAATTATCTCGAATCGCTAATAAATAATTCGATTTTGTAAAATTGTACAAAATTTTATTAATTATTCGGGATTCGAGGGTGGAATTTTTAATTATTTGTAGTTTGATTGTTTGTTAAACGATTATTAAATATTGAAATATTATAATGTATATTAATATTAATATGTAATAAATTTTAACAATTCTATTTATGTGACTTTATGCAAAATCATAACTGTTAATGTAAATGCTCAAAATTGAAAGTTTTCATTTACATTAACAAAATATTTTTCTGGATTTTTGTTTCGAAATTTCTGAAATGTAAGGATTCCAAAAAAAATATTTTCTACTTACCTAAATTAAAAAAAAGGTTAATTTGAATTTTTTGCATTTCAAGATAAAAAAATTCGAGAAATTTTATAGCGATATAAAAGATTTGCGAGGTTTTAACACTAACCCTTTGCCGGTAGGGTACTTATATCGTTCGATGTTGAAAGGCCGAATGTCGGAAGGTCGCATGTCGAAAGGCCGAATATCGTTTGGCTTAATGTATCTAAAGGGCGAATGTCTAATAGCCGATTGGGTCGAAAGGCCGAAAGCGTTGAAAGGCCGAATGTCAATAGGCGGATTTATTTATTTATTTATTTATTTAAATCTATTCTACAGTTAAAAACTTAATGAATAGTAAAAAAAGAATTATTATAGATTAAAAAAAAAATAAAAGGAATACTAACAATACGGAACATGAAAAAACGAAAACTTTAAAAACGTAAAATGAGATTAAAAATTGCAATTTCTGATTGCCTTACGAAAATACACTCTGGATCTCTCAAAATTAAATAAATGGTAAAACTCATTAAAGATTGGCTCGAAAGGTCAAATTTTCATTAAATTTTTCTTCACTTAACTGATTGAAATCAATATTTAAAACCATTGAATTTATTTCTTAATGTAAAATGATTTAAATAAATTGAAAATACGTGCTAATAAATCCTGGGTATGTATCATATTAATGTGATCAAATTTTGTCGAAAAAAAAATTTATTTATTATTCTTTTTTTATTATAGCTAATTAATTTTTAATTGCGATCACTACATTTGCTTGAAAAAAAATCCAGAAATTTAAGAACCAGAATAATTGAAAATTAAAACTCCAGAAAAAAAAAAATCCCGAAAAAAATCTAGCAATTATCAGAAAGGCAATCCAGAAAAAAATCCAGAAAAAATATTTTGTTTGAAATCGAAACATCATCACTTGAAACATTTGTGGTACATCTATCAGAAGAAGCGATACAAGCGATACATTTCCTTTGATCTATGTCTATAAGGTTGACGAAGCATTAACGAAGCATTAAATCTATAATTCGCTAAAATACCTTCGTCGATACCATACTAACCCAACGAATTGAGCCAACCACAAAATAATTTGAAACATTTGTGGTAGAACTTTATATGCGTAGAAGCGATATGAGCGATACAATTCCTTTGATCTGTGTCTGAAAGGTTGACGAAGCAATTTCCATTATCATAAATATTAAGAATTTTACCGAAAAACTCAAATTTTATAAACCTTTTATAAATTTTAATTTTAATTAGTCCGCACTGTGATAATTGTGTTTCTGGATTTTCGTTTTCTGCATTTTTGTTTTTCGGAATTTTTTTGTTTCTGGATTTTTTTTTCTAGATAAGGTAACCAACCCTCTTTAATTATATGCGAAAAAAACATTAGAAGATCTTAATATTGAAGGCGATTTACTATTAAACATTTTTATACAAAAATTTTGATAAAAGTATAAATTTTGGTTTTCATAAAAATATAAATTTAAAAAATTTTCATTCATAAAAAGATGAAAAACTAAAATCAATTTCGACACAAACGGCCTTTCGATATTCGGCCTTCCGACACAATCGGCCTTTCGGCCTATTCGGCCTTTCAACCTATTCGGCCTTTCGACACATTCGGCTTTTCAAAATTCGGTTTTTCGCTATTCGGCCTTTCGACATTCTGCTTTTCGACACATTCCCCCTTTCGACCTTCGGCCTTTCGACGCTCGGCCTTTCGACACTCGACCTATTCCAATTATATTAGGTATCGATTTTTGCCAGGCGAGGAAATCGGGGATCGATTGTTAACACAATATGTAATTTAAAAAATCGTTTTAGTTAAACAGAAACTTGAGAACCATTACTGATTCTGAATTCAGTCAATGGTTATTAGATATTAGAATATTAGAATGAAGTTTTCGGAGAATCATTTACATTGAATTAACATGCTTATAAAAAATGTTGCTCCATATTACATTTTTTCTTAAATTAATCAACTATTTGGGTCTCTCTAAAGGATTTTCGAACAGAATAATTCCCCCACACATAACGTCCATTCAGGAAAAGCTTATATTGCAAGTGAAAATGTAGATCTATTGTACTATTGTCAGTAATTTTCATTGGATTTAAAAATCGCTGAAACGTCTATGAAGGAGTCAGCTGAAATGTCATTACTTTACTTAACATCTATTTGAAATGTAGATCATGTGATGCTTTGGGATCAAAACACGGATCCTGAGGTCAGTGAGACTGAGGGGGCTTAATGGAAATAGCAAAATAGTCCATAAGTCCTATGAAAAAAAGATAAACCTTATTACGGTAAACTATTCTAAACAACAAATTAATAATCATCATCTCGAGGAAGAACTGAACCCCTCACTTAACCCCATACTCAACCCTAATTCAACCTCCAAAGCAAAATTGTCCTAAAAATGCATGTGTACCTGAACTCAACTCAAGCTAAATTCCAATTCAACCCTCAATAGACCTCAAATGAATCCCCGACTATCGCCTCACTCCTTCCCCATTCAACCCCAAATTCAACACTCGGATCAACCCCTAAACCAACATCATCCAAGAACTGCTTACGTATACGAACTCAACCCTCAATTTAACCCCAAACTCAAAGTACGAAAAATTACATGCATAAATGAATTCAACTCAACACAACTCAAGCTAACTTCCAACTCAACACTCAACACAAACCCAAATAAATTCCCAACTGAGCTGCTGACTCAACGCAAGTGAAGGCCCAACCCGAACTTAACCTCAACTCGACTTGCCACCCATCCCTTAAGTCAACGCCAAACTCAACGCCCAACTCAACTCCCAAACATGGTCCGAAAAACTACATCCGAACATTAACTCAACTCAAATTAACACAAGTTAACTCTAATTCTCTCAATTTAACCTCCAAAATAAATCCCTTACTGAACTTCTCACTTAACCCTAATGCAACCTGTAACTCAACTACAACTCAACCCCGACTCAGTCCTCAAATGGAACCCAACTCAGGCCTCAATTGAACCGCAAACGCAACGCCCAACACATTTCTCAAACCAGTATGTATATATAAAAATTAGGCAATGGCGATCTAAAACCTCGTGGTAATATCACCACGTGTTTTTGGGTATGTTCGTGTGGCAGGTATCCAATGCTTTTTCTCCGCCTTGACAATAGAACCAGATTGACGAACGAAATTCCAAATCGCACAAGCCGTTCTCAATACCATGAATTCATACATCCAGACAAAATAGTTAGTCATTTGTGATGGGATTTCAATAACTTTGGTTCTTGCAGACCAAAATTAAAGTTCGGTTTCATTCTAAATTGTTATTTGTCTTATTCTAGTTGAATAATGAAACAAATCGCGTTTTTGAAATTTGAAAAGAAAACAGAATGGAAATGTTATTTAATTGGCCGTTAGCATTAATATTGTAATTCTTAATAGAAATTTGTAACAGACTCCTAAGTTAAGAGACATTTATAGATGGAATGAAATCTCGCCCCTCGCTCAACCGCCGGTTGAAAATAAAGGAGAGTGTAATATAGAGTAAAATAATAATAATAACTTGAGTTCCTCACAGCTTTTCGGAAGTTACGGCTCTAACGGGGAACGCTGTATGGAGATTGTGTTGTCTGTACTTTAACAAGTTGTCATAACAAAAAAAACTAACGAAAACATACTAAATATTGACTACTTAGGTGTGTGGAACCAGGTCAATTTCTATGATTATTAACAGACATTTGGTGTAAAGCCTGTATTCCATGAGAAAAATTGACTGACACTCAAAAAAAAACGAAAAGAGAAAAACAATCTGATGCCCGTTATAAGAGACAAGCACAACGTTTTTTATTTTACAGCAAAATTGTTTTTCTATAAAATAAAAAACGTTGCCCTTGTCTCCTTATATGGGGCACCAGATTATTTTTCTCTTTTCGTTTTTTTTGACTGTCAGTCAACTCTTCTCTCATGGAGGGTGTAAAAAATCAATCAATTAATCAGGTTCTCGGTTGTTTAGTTTTATAGATTCTTACAATTTGTAATTCTAAAATTTCAAAAATGCTCTCTTTTAAAATTTGGTAATTTCCAGAATTTCCTAATATCCAAATTTTCACAATTAACGAACCGAGACAAAGAGTGTGGATGCAAGACAATAAAAAACTTTTAATGGAATAAATATTTTTAATTAAAAGTTACAATTCTTCTTTCAAACTTTATACTGTAATTGATTAGGAGGTAAATTTCCTGAAAACCCCAGTGAATTTGGAAACTCCTTTAGAAATATTAGTTGACTTTTTCGTTTTGATCAATAACTGTAAGGATCCCCTGAGATAATTTTAAAGTACTTATTGATTGATATAATTAACATTTATTATCTTTCGAATGATAACAAATAAAAGTTAGTAAATATTCTTTCTTTCTATTAATTCACTAAACACTTTCACCCACTTTGCTGAGTGAAGGTTTTACGATTTTATCCTTATACCCTTGACAGATTACGATTTATTAAACTATAGTCTGTCTAGGGCTTTAGAATCTATACTACGGCTTACTTATAACTGTCATCAATAACTGTCATCAAAATCCAAAGTATGAGGCATTTTTACATAGTCAAAATCATTCATATGGATTTAATACGGTAATCATATTTCAAATTGGATTTATAAAACTGGTCCAATATATTTAATTACGTATATTAAAACAAGCAAAATTAATTAAATCGCGAATTTACAATAAAATTTGCCCTGCAGCAATTTAAAATAAAAGTTCCCAGAAAACGTTTGATTAATATAAATAGTACAAAGTTGTTGTTTTCCATATAATTATCTGTTTTTTTTTGTTTACTAACTTTAGAAACAACTTTATACATTTTTTTCGGAATTTTCAAACAGGAAACAACAAAAAATTTAGTAAATTATTTGGAAAAATCAAAAGTCTGCAATACAAGCAATTTTATAACATTACTCGACTAACATTCATGGATGTGCGGTTGCCTATCGTATTTTAATTTCGAACTTTAAAATTTGTATAACAGTGTTGCAATAAATACCGGAATTGGCATTCAGGCATTCAATATTGTACGGAAAAGTTTAATATACTATTTATTAACCTAGTTGTGTGGCTGCCAAAAAAAATATTCACACCAATTTAAAATTTTAAGTTTTCCTGCAAAATCGATTTTTTTGAGATTTTTGATTTTAAGGAAAAACGGTGTGTTGACGTGCAATAAAATGGTGTCGTATAAATAACCGTTAAATTTCATTCTGGTATATTCACTGAAATTGGTAAAATCGAGAAAAGCTCTACTTCGCCCGAATCTCTTTATACTGTATAACAATACAGTAGATGTAATAAAAACCATAACCGTAGTTTCCGTATATTATTATCAAAGATGATATGGGTTGGAAAAAAATTGGGTCCATCCGACTCCTCGAACGACACTTTTCCCACAAAGCGTCCGTTCTAGATCATTAAAACTAACCATTTATATTTTACAAACATTTTCCGTTATTTTGGGTAAGGTCCTTAAAACATGTCACGGTTTTTCTTAAATTTGGAGACCACTTCCCTATATCACTATTGGTCATGACAATATAAATGTTCTACTCTCATGCCGCCCAATCACAGACTCACTATGAATGTTAGATTATTTAGAATTAACATGACGTGTTGAACAACAATCAAAGTCGCATTCGCGACTAGATCCAGTTATGCATTTGTAGTACGTACTGAAAATCCTTTAGAATTTAAATTACTCCGTTCAGAGGGCATCCGCAATGTTCCAAATTTCAATTATCTTTTGTCACTGAATCCCACCTTCTTGATACATAGCATTTGATTTTCTATATCTTCGAGCTCCTTTCTCCTAAATCTGCTCCACCTCCATGGCGTAATATTATTTTAAAGGCGTCCCATAGTAATTTAGTATTAAAACGACGTTTATATACGACCTTTAATACTAATAGAATTTATTACTCAGAAATAATACCTTAAAAGAGATTTTATTAAAGCAATTCACAAATAAATTTAAAATGTCAATAAAACTTCACAGAAATGTCAATGTCACAGAAATGCAATGTCTTGCTATATTTATTTTAAGCATACTAGATTTATTTTATTTTCAAATGTTGACGATATTATTTACCACCAGCAAAGTATTTTAGGTAAATTTAGAAATTTAAATTCCATATTACCCGGTAATCTATTCATTTTGTCTAAAGACATCTAGGAAACAATTGTTGGAATTCGGAAGGTGTATTAACCGTAGGCAAATATTTTTTTGGAAAGTACGACATTACCTCTGAAAACCGATCAAATTTATATTACTCCTTTTTGATAAAATGGCACTCACGCAATGGTTCAATCGACTTTAAATTTTGTGAATAGGTAGATGATACTTTATTACCATCTGTTTGGGAGTTTTCTTCTGCACTACAACCCCCTCTATTCTAGAATTGAATGGACACAAAAGTTAACACAAATTAATTGTTACTAAAATCTATCTTTGTACCAAATTTCGACCAAAACTATCAATATTTCCCCCATGCAAAACCAAAATAATACAATGTATGACGGAAACACGGACACAAAATTTTTTTAATCGATATTTTGGAGTCCTGGGGCCCTATTCTCGAATTCCATATCCATTTCCACATGTGGACATCTGTCAAAATTCATAAAAATTGAATTTTTTCGGTACTAAGGGAATATTTCCGAATGGGTATAAGCACGTGGAAAAAAATCCCCATATAGGAAAATGTCCATGCCGCATGTGTTTTATATACGAATTACAATTTTCGAACGTTTTTGTGTGAATTTTGACAGATGTCTACATGTGGAAAATGGATGTGGAATTCGAGAATAGGCCCCCTGGTAACCTAATTCGTCTACAAATGTGAAAATCTGGAACAACATTTTTTTCGCGTATACAATACTTACCCAATATAACATCGTTGTAGTGGGAAAAGTAAAAATATAAAATCTAAGTCTTCTTATAGTTATGGTGCGGGTTGCTGTGTTGCTTTTTGTATTCCACTGCACCAATAAAATAAAATGATTGTGCTAAACAGGATTTGAAGAATTTTATATTTTTAGATTTTATAATCATTTTTATAGGTTTCATGGAAAAAATGATTGTTAGTCGAAGCGTCGTATATAATAGTGTAGGGTCTTTCGTGTGAAGCATACTATAACGACTTTAAAAGTAATAAAAACTCTTAATGTAAGAACGCGATAAAATATAAAAACCACGAGTACAAAAAAAAAAAAAATAAAAATGGCCCTGAAATAAATGGTCTTGGATGGATTTAATGGTGGTGTTGATGATTTTTGTGTTGCATGTTTTAGAAAAATATTATACAATTTGACGTTTTTATTTCTCCACACATAGGTACCGGCTTATCTGTGAGTCAAAAATTTTTAGAATTTTCAAATAAAACGATAATTGCAGTACTACTACAACATTCTTGGGTACAATTTTATCTATAAAAGCAGGTGCTATTAGACAACCGTCGTTTAAAATGGTACAAACCAGAAGGAGTATAAAATTCTCAACTTACTTCATCCGATTTATACAGTTCTCTCTGGTACGGATGTTGGCCTCCATCATTTGTCAAAATTGATTTCAAATGTATCAACCAGAAGCATCATTTCTCTTGTTTCTCTTTAACAAATTAATAATGTTTGAGGTTGAGCTGCCAGTTGATAAATTTCAGAAATTGAAGAATTTCAAATTTAACCACTCTAAAGTATTCAGTCAATTGAAACTTACTAGCAAACATAGAGTTTGCGAAGATGGCATTGGAAGGGTTACTAATAAATCGCAGATTTATGGAATCCACCATTATACGTTGATCACTTCCAAAATCAGCTCATTCCAAAGAGCTTCTCCCTGTAAAGGCGCTTCCCAAAAAATGTCCACATTGTGCTGCTCTTCATGATATCTTTGTTTTCCGTAATGTTTAACTTAGTTGTGTTGTAACTTTCCAAAGATCGATATTTCCTACAAAACCGATTTTGCCTTTCCGGAAACGTTTTTGTAAGGAAATCGTGCCGAAATTTTCTGTTCGAAAACAAGTTTTTTAGCGTATGTTTCCTTTTATTTGTATATTCAATCAATCAATAAACAGAAATCATTAAATTTTATGCTTAAAACATTATTTCTAGTCTAGACGACATTAAAGTTATGCTTGAGTACCTTTTATGATAATTCTACCAAGAATAAACACGGATGAATATTAATGACAAATCAATCGACAGGCTATTTGATAAACGGGTGGATACTCATTCACCGTTTTACTGCCTTAAGTTTCGCTTTTCAATTCTTGTTAATTTAATTTAAATGTAGACTTTGCATAAAACAACAACTTTCTAGAGGTTATTGCGAAAATTGTTTAATTTATGTGGTTTAAATACGTACAATTTAATTTTTTTTTTCGTACAAATGGTGTTTGAGCAATAAAAGGAATTTATTATTGGTTATTAGTATTTTTGAGAAAGGCCCTAAATATTTAATAAATTTTGGAGTTTTATCATTTCTTTAAAATAAACGGTTTACGTTAGGATGTCTACCCCAGCTATGAAGGACCGCAAATTTCCAGATTCGTAGCGTTTCCTAAATACATGAAAATCAGCCTATAACTACTTGTTCCGAACGTTGATAATATATTTGCAAGTAGGATGCGTCAGAATTGAGCGCTCTTTATGGGGCGTTATCGTTGTAAATATTCCATTTTTCTGTAAGAATGCCGCTTTTTTGATAACTGTCTACGTTAATGTTTTCCTAGCGGTCACATTAGCCGCCTTAATATTTGACAACTACCGCCTTGGATCTTTACCTTTAAGACACTTATGTACAAGCTCACTAAACTATCGGTTTGCAAGTAAGACCATCAAAAACATGTAGTTTTTGTATATCCAAGGCTATAGTGAGACTGATCCAAGAAGGAAATGTTCAAATGTTACAGTATGCATGCAGTTAATGTGGTGCTGCTCTAAGCGACAAAATCAAAATAAATAGTTCTGGTTCCACAACTAACAAAACAACTATTGCTTTGAAGTTAATTCTGGATCAAACCACTTGATCTTATCATTGTTTAGATTCAATAATATTAGCGACTTGGGTTAATGAGGAACCGGTTGTACCACCTCTCACTATAACAAATTGGCCTTCATTTGTGCGAGTATATATCTGGTTTTCTAAATTATGGGTCAAACAAGATCATGTTCTAGACAGATTTGTCGTTTCATTTGCCATATCGTTAAAGGTGAAGACCACATATACACAATTCGACAATTCGATGATTACCTGTTGATGATCGAAGGCCGCGCGAAAAATTTGTTTAGCACAAAAAAACAACAAACGATTATCTCTAATTGGCCATTAAAACCTAAGTTAAATGTTTTACATTACAAAAAATGTTTCACAGACATTAATTTATTTAGTTTAAAGGAGTTTTGTAACAAATCGAAAACTCAAACCCGTTGACTATTAAAAGATCCGTAAGTTTAAACGAAGAATAATCTTAAAGCGATGGTGGATAAATCCTCGGTTGTGGATTAATCCTCGTTGGTACAAGGACAGTTCTGTAATACAGAACTTATTTTAAGGGGCAATGTCACTCCTATTATTCATCGAAGTTCCATACAACATGATGGTATTCAGATTTGCTTTATCTCTAACATTAATTGTTTATCCAACAAAACCGCATCCAATTTTTTTTAGGTATAGGGAAGTTTTGAGACATCAAGAACTTCTTCTTTTAGCACATTTACTTTGTCAAAGTGACCGTCTGAAGTTTCCACCGAAACCTTTCCTTTCGAAAATTCCAATAGATGGCTTTTAGAACATTTTCGATATTATTCGAGAGTTTTTTATTACGTTCGATTTTTGGTAATGTTAATTATTTTGTTGTTGATGTTATATTTTTAAGAAAAATGGATTTAAATATCAATGCGGTAAATATCAATATCAGCCGATACAGTTCAAGTTTTCCTCTAAAATTAGATTGATATGATTTGTCGATAGGTATCGCTGGAAAAAAATTAAGTTCAAGTTCCTAGGTAGGAAACCTGAGAAAATTCGATTTTGCAAAAATCATTGGAAAATTGATATAAAATCAGCCTCTAGAGCAGTGCTTCCATATACGGCGCACGTGTCAGACTTGTTAATACGTTTAAAAAAAATTCCGACACGCCAAAACAATTTTTCATTTTCAAAATTGCCTTTTTTGCAATTTTTCTTACCAAATATGGAAAACAATTTTTAGAGTTTTGATAAAGCCCAACTAACCAAATGCCGGGAAATAGGAAACCATGAAATCAATTTGGTCATATAACCCACCTTTACCAATATCAGATTATACGGAAAGGTCGAAAGAAAATTACCCGGTGATAAAATACATGGTTTGATAAAAGATCGTGGAATTTTTGAATTTCGCGGCTCGTTTGTCCAGGTGACATTTTTAGCCATATTGGATGCTTAATTTATTGTTGGCTATCGGAAAGGATTGTTATACAGCTTTGGTGTGATCAGTAATTTGGTTTTTGGAATTGGAAGAATTTGTATGGGATCTGTCCAGGGTGTCGTTCCAAACCAGTTTTGGATCGTCATTGACTTCATTGAGCAACGTGCATTCTGAGCAATATGCATTCAATGCATGCATTTCAGTTCAATTTTTTACTTAATACAGTCCTCCCTCTCCAAACAATAATTTACAATTTTTTAGCAATTCATTCAAATTAAACAAATTTAAATTTAAGTAATGAAAGAGAGAACCAACATTTGTGAAACATTATTTACTTTGCTCAGTTTAAAGAAAACATCGTTAAGGTTCAGCGTCCCATTTAGAAAATAAGACTTCCCTTAATTCTAATTTAAATTTGGTTAGACTTCTTAAAGTCAGCGACAAACTGTTAAATAATACTAAACCTTTTTAGAAAGAGTTTCTGGGCGCTCTTTCAGTTCTGCACGTATTAATATAGGTATAAGCTCTTTGTTGTCCTCGGGTCGGCTACGAGTGGACTTCATTCACATAACTAATTTGCAAATCAAAATTAAGCTTATCTATGACTGATCTAGTTCGTTTTAGCGCCAGCATCTAACGCCAAACAGTCTTCTTTGCATGCAAGACATGTTCTCTAAATTTTAAGGAGTCATCTAAAGAGGGCACTAAATATTTTGCTGCATTTATGTGTGTTACTTTAGTATATTCAAATAAAAAGTTTTTGAGAGAGTAATCCGGCAATACCTTGTGTTGAAAAATCATATATGTAATTCGTTTTAGTTAGATTGATTGACATATGATTTGCCGTAAGCCAGTTTTGGCTAAGCCAGTATTGGTTAAGATAAAGAGCCGTTTAACGTAACTTGAAAAATATCATTGACATAAAAAATACGATTGAGAATAAATGCGAATGGGCCAAGGAGAAAATCTTACAGTACTCCTGCTTTAGATTTGAGACATGAACTTCTTTCGTTATTTATAAATGTGAATTGGAATTTTCCAGTAAAATATCTAACCAGAAGAGAAGCTGCTTTACCACAGATAGTAATATTTCTTAGTTTTTGGATTAAGATAAAATGTGATATTGAATAAAACGCTTTTTGTAAATCAATAAATTCTTGATGTAGCCTCGCTGCCAGTTGAGAACTAGAATTTTTAACAAACCCAAACTGATTTTTATGAATTATTTGCTTATGTTTGATGAATTGTTCTATAACTTAACTTAGGATACAAATATGCCTGTGATTTATAAGATTTAGCATATTGCTACTTTTAAATATAGCACTAACTTTGCCTAACTGCAAGATATTAGGAAAATCGCCTGAATCCAACGCTCTATTGATAAGCTTTACCAAGTCTGGAATAATAATATTTTATTATTTTTAACAGCAATTAAAGAGACAAGTTATTCCAGCCCCCGCCCCACTTAAGCCGATCGTTTATTCAAACTGAGTAGAATATTGTTTGCGGTATGGAAATTAATATAATTGAACTTGGAATAATAAGAGGTTTTATTGTATAATTTACGTAACTCGAAAAATGGGGAATCACATGGGTTGTCGTGGGTTAATTTTGATTAAGATTATTTGCATTTATAAAAAAAAATTGTTAAATATGTCAGCTTCCTTAAGTGAATCCTTAACAAGTGAATTTTCGAAATTTTACTCTTGATGAAAACTTTAAATATTGATTTTTAATGTTCGTTATAAGGATATTTTTTATATTTCACATAATCCCTATATTTGATTAACTTTGACATTTGATCTTAATCAATTAATGTAAATATGTTTTCTTCTGAATTACTTCCAATTTTAACATTTGCAATGGTCAAATAATTTAAGCGTTTATGGTTTAGAATTATGCAACCATTAAAAGCAACTAGCTTCAACCAAGTTTAAGAATTAATATTGAGATCACCTATTAGGAAAATATATTTTTTATTTGATAAAAGTTTTTCTTGCTCTTAAAAAAATGTTTCATTTGAGCTAGCTTTGGTTCTATATACCCCAGCTAAGTGAATTTTTTAAGTTGGGAAGCTATAATAGAAGATATCTGAAATTCTCTATGGTTAGAGAAAGAAGTTGAGTGGCCAAAATTGAGTTATGTATAAAGATTGCGGGCTCACCTCCCCTATTATTGTCTCTACGGAAGGAATAAGCGTTATAATGCTCTAAGTTGTACAGCAGAATATCATTGCTGTAAATAAATGTCTACGGTAACGATGCTAATGTAACTAAAAAATCTCGTATATTATTCATATTGTTATGTTTTTGCCTTGTCAATCAAGGTTCGGATCACTGGATTGTGAATAAAACTAAATCAATTCAATTTATCATCAACGAATTTGTTTATTTAACACAAGAATTATTACAACACAACTTTTTAACAATAATTCACAAAATCACTTTATTTAATTTTTACACAATTCTTTTGTACACTTATAATTTTTATTTCGCACTAAAACACTTTTCAAATCACTTGTTTAATTCCTTTTTAATCTTCACAATATCGCTTACCAAATACTAATAATCCAATTCGACATCATTCGCCTTTTTATATATACAAACCAAACTTCTAGAAATCTCATGACTTTTCCATTAAGAATAGTGTAGAAACATTAAGAACAGTTTTATCATGGAAAATTCCATTTTAGTACAGTAAAACATTGAGCTATTAATTTAACTTGTTCTATTACAATCTAGGTGTCACCGTCACAATATGTTTTCTTAACGACTTATAAATTAAACAATTTTTATTTGGTTTAGGGCTCTTTTTATTTCTTTTTTAATTAATTAAAGCTTTAGCTTTCGAACCATATTCGGGTTCATTTTCAAAAGCGTAAATTGGCTCATAAAAATAAAATACTAATTTTTTTAACGACCTTTCATTAATAACTAGACATTTTATTGAATTCAAACCGGTTGAAGGTTCTGTTTGTAGATGATAAGAAATGTTGATGTTATCCGTAATATTTGGCGGCTGAAAATAATTCACAATTAATAAGAAAAATTTTAACTTAACCAACAAGAAAGGAAAATTTAATCCAGTTAAGTAGTTCCTACAACTAGCAAACCAAATATAATTCTACGTAATTATTGTTAAAAAAGATACCTAAATATACTATGTACAGATCATGAAACAAATTCTGGTGAGGCACTGAACCGTATGCTCCTTTATTGCTGACTCCAAATTGCGTTGAATCGGTGATATTTATCGGGTTGGCATCCTCAGACAACTTGGCAAATATGTGACCGTTGGACCATACTATTTGACACATACTTTTTATCAGCCAAACGGCTCAGTGGTTAAAGCTGTGGCGTTGGCATCGGTCGGGGGCGGAATGCAAAAGGGGTTTTTCGTCATCTAATTACGATCGGCGCTGACGATGAACGCAACTCTATGACGAAGTAATGCAATATGCAGGTAATTTACAAAATGGGTCTTATAGCGTATACGTCCTCGATTTGACTACTACTGCGTAAGGTAGGACGGTAAAAGTGAATTGCGAAAGAGCTGGGGGTGTCTTGGAAAAAAGAACCACACGATGTAAGAGATTCGAGAAAAATATTTCGGCGAAATGTCGGGTTATGATATTCAGGTAAAATTTTCTGTATGGTAAATTGATCCTTTGCTGATTAAAGTAGATGAAGATGTGAGCTCTTATATTTTTGTTAATTCCTTCAGAATAGGGCTAATCGAATCAATTTTTGGAATACCGAATACCACGATGTCATTGGAATATAGTTGTTGCATTAAATACTTGTTCTCTTGTGTGGTTCATTTTTGTGATTTTCCCGTCTATTTCTGACCAAGACGCAAATTGCGTTTAGCAGATCATTTTGTGAAGGATCTTCAATATTTTTGAAAGCATCTATCATTGAGGTGACCGACATTCGGTCGTTATTAATCGATTGTTCTGTTGGATTTAATGAGCCGTTGAACTAGATGTTTTGGGATTCGAATCTTCTATTATAGTTTTTTTTTATTTCTTCTACCATTGCGACCCTATAATTATAAGTTAAATAATTCAGTTAGTACAATATTTCCAAAATGATGCTTTTCGTTGAAATTCAACAATTTCGGAGCCAATTTTTCTGTCACACGTTTCATCAGCAAAAACATTAGAAAAAATTGTGTCGCACAAGTCAAATAATACTACAACGTTATCAGCAACCTCAACGTCATATTTTCAACGTCTTTATAGCTCTCGTTAAAATGTTCGTTTCAAAGAAAATATTTTAAATTATTTGTTCCCGCCAAAACATTCAACAATTCCATTCTTAAAGCAAAACTCAATGGGAATTGATTTGTTTCATCTTTTTCACAAGTAAAAAATCGTTGCGCATACCAAACCACATATAACTTTTCGACAGCCAACAATAAACAAAACATCCTATATAGGTAAATTTCAAGGTACCTCAGAAGCAAGGATACCAACACAAGAGAAAAAATTGTGAAAAAAATTCACCATTTGAAGCTATTTTTGTTTGATACCGAAATGTTTCAAACCGAGCAGTCACAAGAAATCATCACAAATTTTGCGAATTTAGCGATATTTTATTCATTGACTTACTTAGTTTTAGTTGAGGGTTTGTTTCGTACATTAAATTAAGATGCACATTTGCGCTGGTATTACAAAAATGTTAGTCAAGTCCACTAGGATACCAGGTGAAAAAGAGTGAGCATTTGGATGAGCTGTAACAAATTGATTTATTATTAAATATGTTGTTTAAGTCAGGTACCAAATTTATATTGGAAATGGTGCATAATCATAGAAGTTTCATATGAGCAAGGATGGAGAATCATAAATAAAACATGGGTTGAACAAATATTCTGAGACACTCCTAATGATATTTTGTTACATAAATATAAACCATAAACCAAAAAATTAAAGTTGTCAAAGTGAAATTTGCTTTTTAAAAACATAATCAATCCAAGCCTGTTCTACATTTCCATCACCAAACTTACGTTTGTCAATAGATTTTAGTGAAATTTTATATCTAAGTTATTAAGCCGATTTTGAAAGTAGTTTTTGGTCATACGGGTCGGATTTCTTAAATAAAATAAGAGGCAAAACGAAAAAAAATTTGGGAATACTACTTATGATATTACTCAAAAATTGTTTCACCATTTTTTTACATGAGCAATCATTTCAGGAAGTTTACTACGTCTCCAGCTGAAAATGGAATTAGGAGCTACGTTTGTGTATGCATTGTAAAGTTGATTCAAATTTCTTCGGCCATATCAAGGCCATATCATCATAAATTAGAAAAATATTGCGAAACACTGCCGCTGTTTAGTCGATACAAAGGCCATTCAGACTATCCGCTCGGCTCCAGCATCAAAAGGACCAACCACGTTGATTACCGGATTTTAGTGAAATTTTAAATCTGAAATATTTTCGTTGAAATTTCGTATAAATAGTTCCCAAAATAAAACCTATTATTTTATGTCCTGAAAGATTATGGGCCCTAAGGTTGGCCTCGACCAGAATTGGTAAATTAAAATATGGCCCAATAGCTAAAAATATTTTGGAACATTACTCGTACTAACCAGTCTTTTTGATACCTTAAATCACAAATTAGATTTGCCAATTTAAGTTTTCCATACACAGAAAATCCAGAGAATTTTTTCTGCCTCCAGCACCAAATAGAGTACACACATTTGTCAATGTATTTTTGTGAAATTTTTTATCCGAGTAAAGCAGCCGATTCCATAAATAGTTCCATCATATCATTTGGCGGAGTTTGATTTTCTTAAATAAAATATTTAAATTGTATGAAATTTATTATTTGTCTGGTCTCTCCTGTGACTTCCGGACGCCTGCAGAAGTTTGAAAAACCAGAACATGCCGGGAGAAACCCAGACCTTGTTACTCTTCCAAATGAAAGAAGTTTAATTTATTGAAGACGCCTTGAATGAAAAATTCTAAACAAAATACCAGAAAAATGCCATTAGCTGAAATGTTAACTCACGCGAGGAGATTTGGAATTGGAAATTCGTATGTAGAGTCAAAATTCAGAAAAGTTATACTTCCTCTACTGAAACCTACTTAGTCCCTTTAGTATATGGTGCCAGATCATCGCATAAAAGAATTCTAGTGCGCCTGATAATAACTGAATTAACAGATTTCCCTTCAACATATCATTGTCGGTTTGTCTTTTCACGGATGAATATTATAACAATAATTGGGAACCGAATGGCCAATGACGATTGGCCAAATTCGATTTTCCAAAAATAGAAAATTTTATACAAAGTTTCTAATGATTTCTGGAAAATCGAGTTTCCCCAGATTTATTTTTCCATAACTGTCTGTTGGGTGATATTTTCCGCAATTTTCCACGAGAAATTGGAGAGGCTGTGAAAATTTTGACAAAAGCCTTCAATGCTGTGCATGCATCCATAGTAATATTCGGCTAAAAACTGTAGGCTGATAACGACACTATTTTTAACTTTTAACTTTTAATTTAAAGGGCCCGTTCGTAAAAGAAATTCATATGGTGGCCTCTTTCCCATTTTGTTATTTAGTTCCCCTTTTCAACAAATAAAAATTTACCGGAATTATTCATCATCCAAAAAGGCTCATAAATGGTTTACGATGAATTATATGATTCGCCGTAAATTCTAACGAACTATAATAAAAACATTAGCTTTTATGAATAAAAGTCTTAATAATAAAAACTATAATAAATTAACGTTGTTGACGGAGCTTTTCTGCACCATGATAAATTTTAATGATGACACGTGTTAATTAATTGAAAAAAATTATATGGGGTTTATCATTATATCTATGATCTGCGCGAATAATCAAAATAACAAAATATGATTCAAGTGCTATTATTTACCAAACACGGGATTTGAGTGCAAGCTGTACGGAAAAACTACTTTACTGAAGTGGATAAAGGCATACTAATGTGAAAATGAACTATTGCGTCAAACTAACAGATGAACCGGTACTGGTGTAGACAACACAATCCACCCAATCACCCAATTCTTTGTGAATAAGATTAAATTCTAGAGTAATAACTGTTTCTGACAACATTTTAGGAAAATTTAAATATTAAAGTTACGAAATATTTTCGTGTGCTATAAGACTGGATTAAAAAAATCAATTCCAAATTTCTAGGAATCGACATTCTGCCATTGCTTAAAATTTTAGTGGGAGGAAATTTTTTCAAAAGTAACAGACAGACAGTTTTGTATTTGTACGTGAGAGTACATAAAAATAAATTGAACTAAATCATAAACAAAAGAATCAATTAAACGATTTTCCACCAACAACCAAACAAAAAACACAAAAGGCACAAAAAATAAATTGAGAACCGAAAATCTCAGCAAAACAGATACACACACATACACCTAAGTAGGTTAATATTATAGAAATGAGCCGCAAATTTATTAAAAGCTCAGGTATACCTAAGTATAATTCTTATCACATTCTTAACTGAGTTTTTCCATAGAAAATGGAAAAATATTTTTATGATTATTTCTGTATTGGTACCATTGTGATTAATGGAAATATGAATTCAAATTTCATATTTAATGACACAGTTATTTTAGGAATGAGAGTGCACAAAAGAGACTAAAAAAAACTGTCAAGATTAAATCTGTGGCATGGGTTCATTAATTATATATAAAAATTTCGAATGAGATGAATTATTAGTGTGCCAATGATTTTCAACTTCACTGAAATTTTATAATCGAATTACGAACGTTGTATATACGTATGTATGTATATTGAGGCGCGTTTATATCACAAAGTTTTGTGAAATCATCTCCAGATACATAAATAAGTATAATGTGGAAAAATCAATTTCCTGCTCCTATTCAATTATTGTGTGCGAACGTCCGAGATAAGTCTAATATATAATATAATATGGAATATCTTGATAGGTAAACCGCAATTTTGTAGGCCATTGAATTTGTTAAATTTTTTATGTTTATACATTTGTATAATTATTATTCTGTATACATGATTTTGGTTTTATTTAATTAGAAATCAGACAGAAACATGCTGGTTTTATGCTAAATACACAAGATGATTCATTTCATATACTTAGCTGTGAGTACATTTATAGAGTAATAAAATCGCTACTTGTGATATTTTATGTTTATTATGTTCAACAATAAAAATACACAATTTCACTAATTTATATAAGATGATCCCCTAAATAGAAAATAATCTAATGAAAATGTAAATGAATAATTTTTGTTTGGGTATCTCTTTGGAATACACTTATTCGTACCTTCGTATTATAACAACAACAAATTGGTGAATCAATAAATTAACGTTATGTACAAAAAATATTTCTTACATGGTATTGGCGCACGAAAGATCAATTTTGTGGTAACCAAAAATTGATAATTAATTTAATAAATGGTGGCTACTGTTCCGAGAAATTCTATATCCAAATCGTGAAGGACTGCTTATAGGTCAGTTTTTAATAGACCACTTGGACATTGTTTTTAGCTAAGTAGGCCAAGTTTAACTTTAAACAGTTGGATCTGTAATACGTAAAGAGCCAGAGAGACAAACTGAGAGAAGGTGTTTAGGCTGGAACACAGAAGTAATTGGGTGGAAATTGAGTCAAGTAATGTCCACATGGACATCAACATTTTGAAGAGTAGTTTAATAAAACTGCTTAGTGAAGTGAATTAGAAAGTGGAGCTTATTAGTAACCGGAAGTACGCTGGAATGAGCCAAAATTGGCGCCGAAACACATCATTCGCGTATAACGTGATTTTCGTAATTTAACCAAATGCAACTGGCGAGGATTTGAAGTTTATCCTTTATTTATCCTAAATCTATAAAAACAACAATTTGTTTCCTTGTATGTGTGAAACAAACATTTAGCCGTTTTTTCATAAACCTATGATATTAATGTAGGCCTAATTTAATTACGGACCAAATATTACAGTTTTGTCATTCATTTCAGATACCCAAATAGAGATCACGGACCACACAACATACAATTATTTCAAAATTGACTGTAATTGACTCATTATCTAGATGGTACTTGTATTGTATTTACTATTAAATTGCTAATTTCTATAAATTTCAGTATTTTAGCAAATTTTTAAGTTCGAAATATCTGCAGTTTGATTATTTGAACTAAAACTAAATTCTATGAACCATTAAACGGTAAGAAAAATCTGTGATCCGCATCTGTTAAAAATGTCAGCAAATAAAAAATATGATACCGTCAAAACAACACTGAACTTCCGCTAATATACCCGGATGCGAGATTTATAATCGGCACGTGGAATGTGCAGTCATTTCGAAAATCAGGCGCATTTTAGGGTCCTATCACACGCTTGAAAGAGTATCGGCTAGAACTCGTTGCTCTTTAAGAAACTCGATGGTCTAAAACTGGAGACCATAGTTCCAAGGCATTGCAGTAGAGATGACCTCGGGAATCTCGGTGCTGGTTTTCTTTTCAGGCCTCAGGTAAAAATGACTGTCTTGGACTTCAAGTCAGTCGATAATCGAATGTGTAAACTCCGCTTGTGCTTGAAATTAGCCAACATGTAGATAATCTGCGTACACACGCTCACTGAAGTTATAACAATTGCTCTGATGATGTGATTGGTGATTTTAATGCTAGAGCGGAGAGAAATCAGACTGAATTATGTTAAAACATAGGTTCGTACCCTGAGACGAAATTGTGACCGATAGTGGTAAAAGAATAATGTAAACGATCGAGCACGATCTCATAGTAGCTTGCCCATTCACAAGCCTTCTAGAAATCAAATTGACCACGTGTTAATTTCTTACGGACGATCTCGGGTCGTACAAGATGTAACGTATTATCGGTAAACTACGAAATTCGTCGGCGAGCATCATCATTTAGTCACCGAAAATCTACAATGACAGTTTTCGTGTAGGTCTGGGATCACAGGAGAACTCACAGAACATGCGAACTGCCGGCACAGAACATGTGAACGTGTCGTTTTGCTTTCAAGCAACAAATGCAGCCCATAGAGAAGCGCAAACCATTTTACAATCTAGAAAGCGTGACTGGCGATTGGCCGAAGTTTTGAAAGTACAGCAACTCAGCAATGAGCACAATTCGCATAGTTTATTTAAAGAAATTACAAGATTGCATCATATTTTCACATTTAGGTCAACTATCTTTCAGGACCGGTTAATATCGATGCGGTAATCGAAACATATGGAGTGAGGATTTTTCCGTCTACATAATATTCGACATGTGTCACAGGTTGGAGATGAAGCTTTGCAGAGATTGAAGAGAAACCGTTCACCGGAGGTTGATTGCTTTAATTCGGAGCTCTTAATATTCGGAAGGGAAACTTTGTGGAACTGTCTTTCTTTGACTGAGACGAGGCCGGGTTATGCCTTTTCTTTAAGAAGGGAGATCGCATGAAGTACAGAAACTATCGCGGTATAGTTCTCCTTTGCATAGCATACTATCTAACATAGTATTGGGAACAATCACTCCGCTAGCAGAAGAAATTTTCGATGACTACCAAAGAGAATTTGGGTTAGTTACCTTTTATTAGTTACCTTTTATATTGTTTAAATAACTTTTATTTATTTATTTAATATTATTACAATCTGGACTAATCAGCAAGCTGACCTCATTACAGAGACTAGCATGTCTCGGAATTACAGGTGCTATGCGCACCTGCCCTACGGCGGCAATGGAAGCTCTCATCGGGCTCACTCCACTTCATATCCACGTCAAAAAATCAGCTGCTACCTGTGCAGCTAGATTGAAGCTCGCGAATCAATACAGTCATGATGACCATATGGGTCACCTGGACATTTTGAATGAACTTCCAGACCTGAATATGTTCTTTAGTGTCCCGGACGTTATGCCGAAAGAACTCTGCTTTGGCAGGAATTTCGTGGTAACAATCCCCGATAGAACAGACTGGGATACTGGGTTACCGCAGATGGAACCTAACAGCCTAGTCTGGTACACTGATGGATCAAAAATGGATAGTGGAGTCGGCATTGGTGTCTTTGGACCCAATCACAAAATATCGAAATCACTGGGTACTTACCCCAGTGTTTTTCTAGCCGAAATTCACGCCATCGAAATCTGCGCCTCTATTATTATGACCAAAGGTCTTAAAGGCGCATCCATCCACATTTTGTCTGACAGCCAAGCAGCACTGAAAGCATTGGCTTCTAACTGCTTGGTTTCCAAGTCGGTTCAAAGTTGTTATAAACTGCTACAATCTCTCTCTTGTCAAAACAAAGTAAGGTTGTGGTGGGTGCCTGGTCACATGGGCATCACTGGAAATGAGATAGCCGACGAACTTGCTCGGGCAGGCTCGTCGACTACACTCATTGGCCCTGAGCCTTTTTGTGGTATCCCGTGGGCTTCTGCAACCTACACAATCAGTAAATGGGAAAAAATACAGTGCTTGACTTATTGGAACTGTATTCCCGGCCTTAGACAAGCCAAATCTTTGATCAGACCATTTCACCACAAAAATTTGGCGATCAATTTCAGCAAAGGAAATATTAGGAAACTTGTGAGTTTTCTCTCAGGTCACTGTAACCTGAGATATCATTTGAACAAAATGAACCTGTCCACAGAGACGGAGTGCCGACTCTGTTTGGAAGAGACAGAAACCGCAGAACACATACTATGTGAGTGTGTTGCTCTGTGCACACGGAGGTGGATTCATTTTGAGGAGAGGTATCTGACCCCGGAGAAATGTAAATTGGCCTCTATAAATAGCATTCTCGCCTTTATTAGAGAGGTGGAGAAGCTCCTGGAGTAACAGTACCCAACAGCACAAAAGATCTTTTAGGTCGTAGTGCTAGCCGCTTTTGGGCAGGGACGAAAAAAAAAAAAAAAAAAAAAAAAAAAAAAAAAATCAGCATTTTTATTCTGACTTAACTTACTACTTACTTCCTTACTTCCATCCTAAATGAAACTAAATCAGTTCACATCAATAACCAGCTTCAACATTTTCTGGTTACCATAAACCGAGTAATAATACCGTATGCGAACACTGCTAAGTACCTTGGCATGATTCTGTATGCTGTATCATTCGATGTAAAGCAATCGTCAAGAAGAAACTTGAAGTACAAATACTCAAATAAAGTTGGGAAGAAACTCTTCTTTATCAACATACAACATGCTTTGTTCTACTTTATAAGCAAACACTGGTATCGATTTGGACATATTCATTCAACTTTGGTACTGTACATATCATTGTAAATATCATCCAAAGATTTTATCATTGATGAACCCTGGTACGTCAGGAATAGTGAGATCCATACGGACCTTAAAGTGGGCTCGTTTCAAATAAAAACCAACACACGGAGACATGAAAAGCTCCAGCAACATGTGAACATTGAGCCAACCCACCTGCTAAACAAGACAGATATAGCACGTAGGCTTGAAAGAACCAAACCTTTCGAGTTTGTGTAATTTTTAGGGTAAGCAGCGTTATGCTGATCTAAAATCCACCATAAAGATGTGGACCGCATCCTTTAGTTGCTTTTTAAAGTTGATGTGAACTGATTGAGTTTCATTTAGTGTAATTCGCCAACTTTTGACCCATGTATGTATTTGATTGAATGTAACTTCGGTATTGATTCTTCGTTGCTTTCTTCAACGGCTAAAAGCTGTGTCAACAACAAAATCGCCACAGTATTATTTTCTAATGCAGGATGATTATTGGTGTACAGTAGGTATAAAAATGGTCCTAATTCACTGCAATATCTATAAGTTAATTCAGAAGAATCTGTTTTAAGTATGATTCCAGTAGTTTAGCGAATTGCATTGGATATTTATTAATTATTTTGTTAACAAAGTATATTTTATACGCAAACCAAACTTCAAGAAAGCTCATGACTTTTCCAGTTAGAATAGTATAGAAACATTTGAACAATTTTATCATGGAAAATTCCATTTTAGTACAGTAAAACATTGAGCTATTAATTTAACTTATTCTATTACACCCTAGGTGTCACCGTCACAATATAAATTAATAAATAAAATTTAAATAAATAAATATAGTAGGCATTTGGTTATAAATCAATGTTTGCACGCAAATGTCAAAATATAGTTTAGTTTTATAAAAACAAATGGTTCTTATCTATCTAAGAAACAATTCGCCTATTAAGATTTCAAAATTTCTTTTGGTAAATACACAAACCAAAATTAGTGTATTATAACCCAAGACTCGAACCATAATAAGGTGTTTGCAATCATTTGCTGCGTTCCATTTAACGTGGCAAAGTACACACAAGTACTTCTGACTGCACGCAGCTACTCTTGCTAAATTTTATGAGTAGTTTGCTTTTCGAATTTATGGCGACTTCGCTACCAGAATATTTAGTACAACTAATCGGTAAGAACCGACTAATCAGTTTTGAAATTAATAATTAATTTTTCAACTTTCCATGTTGCACGTAAATTTTTTTAAATTAAATTTTGATTTCGCACCTAATTTTGTGCGTACCATTTACCACCTACCCTCAAGTACTTATTTGTACTTTGCCACGTCAAATGGAACGCTGCAATTTTAGCAACGTTTTTCGACCCAAGACTCAATCCAAAATTAAGTTTACGCTTAATTCCGCTTTTCAAAAAATTACGTTTTGAAATGGTAAGCACTACTAAGCGTATTCCTTTTTTGACGTCTGAATCAATATACAATCAATATTTTTAATTTTAATATTCGATTTATTTGTGAATGATGCGTTATTTTGTCACAAATTAATAAATTTTTGTCCTCCGTTATGGCAATTGATAAACAAAAATATTTTCTGTCAACAAATTAGACAACCTGATTGAAAAAAATAAAAATATTCAAATTGTTACGTCTGCTTCCAGCGTTAGAGTTAATGCAGTGACAGCTAGGTCTTATTACCAATCGATTTTGTTGCTTCCGCTTTATATTTACTGTTACCGTGAAGGTTTTTTACAGAAAGATATTATTCGAAAAATATGTAAAATCTTCGCAGTTTAGATAATACTGGTGGCTTCAAATAGCAAACTTTAACCCTACGTTTGAAATTATTTCAAACAGGTTGTCAAGTCTCTAATTCTGTCAATTCAATCAATGGAGAAAGAGAACAGTTAAATAGTTGCAATTTTTTTTATTGATATGTAGAAAAGTAACAGGTTCCTCTTTTAGTTTATTCTCGATGATTGATGACTTGATTCTCGACAGCAGACATTTCCAAAAATTCAACATTTTAGTTTTCGAAAAAAAAATTAAAAAAATTCAATTTGAATATTGGTAAAATTTGGCGAAATTTCTAAATATTGACATGGAAAATGATTAAGGTTGGCCTTGACTTTCGAGTCAAACGGTTGTATTTTTTATTTCCTTAAGAATTTATTTTTTATTAAAAGTAATTATTTTATTGTGAATTTGGAATTAAAATTAAATTTCGATGGTGTGAATGAATTGTGAGTTGTGTGAGAGTTAGTGTTTGTGCATCGTTACATGTATGGTTATTTGGAGGATCAACATTTTAGGGAAGCATCGTCACAATATGTAAGATGCTGATTGATTTCACCAACAGAACGCGATTTGGATGGGAAATTATAGGAAAGTATTGGATTACATGTCAAAACAGGTAACGTCATTTATTATTTAAGTTAATAATAATAATACTACACTAATGCCCGGTTGCACATAAAACATATCAGCAGTTTAGCTTGATTTAACTGGCCGTTAGTAACAATAGCGTTTCACAACACTTAACAGTCAGTTAAATGTAACTATGCAGAATTGGGCAGATAACTATTTAACTTCTGTGTATATTGCCACTAGCGTTTCAACGGATATTATTGATACTCTTAATGTCAAAAACAATTTTAAACCATTAAAAATATTTTTCAAATTATGCTAAGAAAAGATTACCAACTGTTTAGTGATACCGACAGTGATAATGATAATTTTTATCTCACGTTAGCTGGTCACGTTCCAAAACTCCGGCAATATCCAGAACGCCCTGATGTTTTATTTAAATATAGTATACTGAAATTGAATTCCGGGACCGATTCAGATTATCAAAAGAGACTGTCTCTAAATTGGTAGAACTACTTGTTCCATACCTTGAACCAATAACAAATAGATGCAAAGCTTTATCAACTGTTAAAGTTTCTTACCTATAAATATAATAAATCATATTTACTTTTATTACAATTTAGGTTTTTAGGTACTGGTTGTTTTCAAATTACATGTGGAGATCTTTTTAATTGTCAAATAGTCATAAGTCTACAGTGTGTCGAATAATTCGAAAAGTTTTGGAAAAATTGCCCTGTTTTGTCGTATAAACAAAATTATTAAAATGCCAATAACCGATGAAGAATTGCGCCGTACGAAATTAAATTTTTACCAGATCGCCGGCTTTCCTGGTGTTATCGGAGCAATAGGTACCTGATACATAATGGTTATACCCATTTGATATTAGTTTACATTTTGTTTCTTCTTCAGATTGCACGCACATAAAAATTCAATCTCCAGGTGGGGATGTTGGAGAAGTATATCGCAACAGGAAAGGATATTTCTCGATTAACGTACAATGCGTGAGTGACCGTTCTTTAAAGATTTGTGATATTGAGGCAAGATGGCCAGGGTCAGTGCATGACCAGACTATTTTGGATAATTCGTTTTTGATGGTAAACAATCTTTCAAAATGCGTTTAATTTATTAAATATTATTTAAAATTTACTTAAGGTAATGCTAAGAAGAAACGATTTTGGTGATAGCGTCCTATTGGGGGATGGTTGTTACGGAAATAAGAACTTTTTACTAATTCCAGTGAGTAATCCCTAAACCTCAGCGGAAAAGAATTATCAAAGGTCTCAAATTTTAACCAGAAATCCAGTCGAGAGACTCTATGGAGTCTGGAAGAGACGATTCCCAGCTTTATGCCTTGGATTTCGGGTCAAGGTTATTTTAATTTCTTTTAATACGATTGGATTATTATAATGTGCCTAACTATTATTTAAAAGATTGAGACTATATTGACATCAATTGTTGCCGTCGCTGTTCTGCATAATTTAGCAGTGGAGTGGAAAGACGATTTCCAGGATTTTGCAGGAGTTGATACAAATCTAATTGATATCCCATCAATGTCACAAAGCAATTCGAATTACCGACGATCGGCACTCATTGAAAACCATTTCAATATAAATTCATAATCAATTTTTTTTTAATTTTATAAATTTTTATTTAAAATTCCATTATGTGTATACAAAGTTGTAATGAGACTATATTTGGCGTCTTTTGCATCAAAATTTTCAATAAAATACTTAATTTAGAAATTCAATTTTCAAATATTTGGCTTTTTTCAGTGTATATCATAAGAAGAACACAATTTTTATTAACGTATTAATAAAAATATTGGATATTTTATTTTTTTTATCAGTAGGGTTGAGTAAAATCTTATTATATCGACAATATCGACATATTTGTTAACTAATCATGGACATTTTTTTATAAAACAAAATGTAATTTTAACCGAAGTTTAGACTTATCAATTAGATTGCTGTCAAATGGTAAACTCGTTTTGTGTGCAACCGGGCATAATTGGCACAGTAAACGGTGGTTCTTTTGAACCACACTAGCAGAAACATGAAACAAAAACCAAATTCAAGGCCATTCAAAATATTCTTAGAAAATATTACCATAGCATACTTTGTCTAATCATGTGGCTGTGTTTTTTTCTTATCCCGCAACATGTTTTATAACTTAATTTTCAAATGTAATCACGGCTTGAAATGCACCAGCTGGAAACATGAAACAAAAACCAAATTCTAGGTTATTCAAAACAATCTTAGAAAATATTACCATACCAATTGTGTACCAATTTTCCCACAACGTGGATTATCATTAAATTTATGTGAATTTCTTTTCAACCGGTACTAGATGGAAACGTGAAACAAAAATCAAAATCAAGGTAATTCAAAACAACTATACAAAATACTATCGTTGCATACTTTGTCTAGTCATGTGACTGAGTTATTTTTACTTATCGCACAACATGGCATATAACTAAATTTTCAAATGTGAATACCACTTGAACTAGCTGGAAACATGAAACAAAAATCAATTTCAAGGTCATTGAAAACAATCTTGGAAAATGTGGGTAAGGCCTACTCTTTTTAAACATGTGGTTGAGGTTTCTCGAATTTTCAAACAAAAGCAAAACATGGACAAAATTCAAAAATGTTATTTAAATGTTCACAAACATAAAGACAACAACAATCCTAATGTGGGATAAGTAAAAAAACGGTTGTGGGATAAGTAAAAATACTCAGCCACATGATTAGACAAAGTATGCTATGGTAATATTTTCTAAGACTGTTTTGAATGGCCTTGAATTTGGTTTATGTTTCAAGTTTCTAGCCAGTACAATTCAAAAGATATTCGCATTAAAAAAAAAATGGTTTTTTAGAGTGGCCCGTTTTCTGTGCCTTTCAGTATAATATGATTTACATGCATTGAATATACATATTTAAATTTAATTAACAAAACAATAATTATAACAGAATGATTTGACCTTGCTCAATTTTTAATGCAACGAAACATAAACAAATTTAAAAATTATACAAATAATAAACTTTTCGAAAATATTTAATCTAATTTAATTAACTCTCTTTTAATTGGGCTTTCCATTCCAACCAAAAAATATTTTTAATTTTATTTCTAGGTAAAACTATACAGTTAATTAGTTTTTAATAAAATTTTTTGTGCAACATGGAAAAATTAAAAATATATCGATAAATCAATTAAATTTAAAATTATTTTTGGTTAATTAGTCATTGGCCTTGAATAGTTGTAGTTTGTACAAGCGCCTAACCTTTTACTTCTTGCGCAAGAGAAACTAATCAGGCAGTGTCCACAATAATTGATCCTCAATGTTTATGTAATGATAAAATATCTTCTTAAGAACACTGTTCTCCAGAGTGGAATGGGCTTATGCTTATGATGCCGTTTAATGTTTTTTTCCTGACGATAAATCATATTCCGTTTGTTGCCTTATTAATTACAACTATTCAAAGCCAATGTTCAATTTCGTTTTATTAAATGAGGTCACATTTCTAGTTGACGATAAATTAGTCGGCGTTCAATTTGCTGTTAAACGCAGTAATGCTCCCGTACATAAGAAAATCATAAAAAATCTTGAGTAGAATTTGTGGTATCGGCCAGGGCAGGGTTTAAATTTAAACTTGCGAAGGTTTAATTTAATGTGGAAAATATTCACGATCTAGTAAGACGAAAAATGTATAGCAGGATGCTATAGGAGTGGGATGGGTTTCTAGGTGAGTTTATTAATCAATATTTGAACCGCTTGCGAGATGTTACAAATATGCAACAAATCACTGTTTAATTAACCAAAAATTATTTTAATTGTTGCACAAATAATTATGAGAACAAATTTGCGTTGCAAAACTAAATAACCTGTAATTTGTCCTAAACATTTTTTGATTGGTATGTAAACAGAGCAATTAAGTTAATTAATTTGAAAATTATATTTTCAAAAAGATTAATAATTATATAATTTTTAAAGTTGTTTGTATTACAGTGCCTTAAAAATTGAACATGATCAGTAATTTTGTTAAGGACTGTTCGTGTGGCTAGTTCCTTTTACAGGAAGCAGGAAGACAATTTATGGAAATGAAACAACAATTTATATTTTGAATAATAAATTTTAGTCAGACAAGAAATTAGGAGGTTTTACCGTGGAATTTTGACTTAAAGTAAATTCTTTATTGTCAGAATGCAGCGTTTATATTTTATGCCATATGTAGGTTAGAACTGTATTCTGCTACTTGTAACATTTTAGTGTTACAATATTATTTCACCCCAATGTATTATACCTTGTTGCAATATTTGTTGGTGGACAGAAAAAGTTTGGTTCTCGATCAAGAAAGTGAAAAATAAAAAAAATTTTAAAATTAAAAATTATAAAAAAAAAATTATGAGATGTCTTGATCTAAAAATGATCGAATGATTCTAATTGAAATTACATGTATATCTAAAAATTATGTAAATTGGGATATCTTACATATACCTAAAATTAAATGAACATTTTTTTTTGTTTTTGGTGAACAATTTGTTGTGTTGAACTTTTGATGGAAAATTTGAATTCATAAATTATGTTCTTAATTTTAAGTGGTGATTGGATCTTACCATAAATTTACCGAGTGTTAAGAATATTGTAGATCGTGAATGGTTAAATCCTTAGAGTATTTGTTATTTTTTTTTATCGTACGAGGGTCATGCTGCATGTGCAAGGTCGGCAGTGTACCGTATACATAACGTACCTAATGCTATCAACAATTTTACCTGTAATAATAATGAAATGCATACTAAAATAATTATATTAAAATGAATTGATAAACTTGAGAGAAACCAAATGGAAAAAACTTAATGAAAATGTGTGATCTTAATGCAAATTGAATACAGTGTGGTGTAAAATTTTCATTCATGAACTGTTCGAATAAACGTAAAATAAAACCAAATAAACTATTTATACTAAGTTTTCTATTAAATCTAAGCTCATAATATCAATTGAATAAAAATTAATTTAATAATATAATAGAAGGTGAATTTAAGATACAATTTGCTTAATGGACGTGGTATTTGTAGTGCCAAGTGTGATTTCATTCATAAATTTGAAAAACAAAAACATTTTAAAAAAATGTTACCTGTACCTGCATAAATATCTAGTACAAATCGTTTGCCATTAGACATGTAGGCTGTTGGATGTTCTTCACCATCATCTCCGATCTGGGTCAGAATAATCCCTACTCCAATTGCACTCGCATCGCATTGAATGCAGAAGGGCCTTTTAAAATTCGGGTAAACCAATACTGGAGCGGTACATAGTGCTGGTTTTAACGAGTCAAATGCTTGCTGGGCTCTAGGAATCCACACAAGTTTTTGGTTCTTTTCAAAAGATCTGACACAGGAGCGGCGATCGTAGCGTACTTCGGTATAAACCGGCGGTACCATCCAGAAAGTCCAAGGAAACTCCGTACCTTTTTGACGGTGTTTGGTACAGGAAAATCGTTAACAGCTGATACTTTTTCGGGATCAACTCGTAAGTTGCCATCTGACACAATGAATCCTAGATATCGGAGGCTCTTACGAAGAAATTTACACTTCTCGAGGTTTACTGTTAATTTGGCATCTTTTAAAAGGTCTGCCACTTTTCTGAGGAGTTCAATATGGTCATCGAAGGTCCCTGAGCTAATGAGGAGGTCATCCAAATATACAAATACTTGGTTTTGTAGCTCATTGGGGATTACCTTATGCATTAGTATGCACATTGCTTGGGGTGCATTGCATAACCCAAACGGCATCACAGCAAACTGGTAAAGCGGGCGGCCAGGAACGGTAAACGCCGTTTTGTCTCGGGAGTCTTGATCCAACGGAATCTGCCACAATGCATCTTTCAGATCAATGCTGGAGATGAATCTGGTCTGATCCAGCCGGCTCAGGAGTCCGTCAATGATTGGCAGCGGATAAGCATCCCTGACCGTTACCGCATTAAGTCGTAGTGCATCAAGACCCAGACGAACTTTGCCGTTGGGTTTTCGGACCAATGCAACAGGTGAACTCCAAGAGCTGTCTGACTCCTCAATCACTCTCAGGGCCAATATGCGATCAATCTCTTTGTATAATTCTGCTTGGACTGGTGGACTAACAAGGTAATACCTCTGTTTGATGGGTGTTACACCATCTAAGATTTTTATTGAATGAGACATTTTATTAGTTTTACCAAGTCCAAGTTCAGCAAAGATGGAAGTTGTTTAATAGTATCTTCTAACAAGGCTTGTTGATCGGAGGTTCAGATAAGCATATTGACATCAATATCGAGGTCTTAGGTAGTAGTAAACAATTCTGAGATATTAGGAGCCGATAATGCCATGAGAAATGGACATATTTGAAATGTTTTCCAGAAGTCTATACCGAGGTATAACTTCTGTTTTAGTCCGGGAATGATGAATATTTTAATACGATTTTGTTTGTTTCCATAGCTGATAGTGGTCCACAAATATCCAAAAACACGTTTTAAGTCTCCACCTGCAGTTTTGACGCTTGATGGGACATAATGAACATTAGATTGTGGATCATTTAAAAAAAAATCCCTGCCCGCTCCTAGAGTAGTTAGCGTGGATCCGGTGTCTAAAAGCTCACGATATTTAGTTTCTAATATTACTACATCTGCATAAGGACGTTCATCATCATCTTCAGAAAGAGAAGTTTCAGAAATATCAGCAAGTATTGCTCTCCTGCTATCCCAATATCTCTTAACGCGTCTTTTCTGTTTAGCGGATTATTTTATGGTGGTATTAAGATTATTACTATCGGAATGATCACTGCCTTGAGAAGAATAAGATGAATAAGTAGAAACAGGTAAGTAAAAATAATGGGGTGAGCTAAAATGGACTTGAGAGTCTATTTTAGCTCGGGGTCGGTATTGCTGGCTGTTTTGGTACTCAAATGTTGGATTCCTGGGAAGTCTGTTGTGAGGGCTCACATTCCCAGCATTGCGGTTCTTCCACTGCTCGTTTCAGTTTGAATACATCGGAACACCCACATCCATAACAGAACCGTGTACGTTCTTTGGTATGTCATAAGTATGACCAATATCTCGACAGTTCCAGCAGATGGATAATTCACGATCATTGTTTTTTAATTTGTAAGATTTCTGATGGTTTTGGAAATTTGGCTGGTTTTCGATTATGAGCAACTGAAAAAGCAGAAACGTCTGGATTACGATCCGTATGGTGCGCCACTAAATTTGGATTAAACCCTTCTTCTGTGTGATGGTCAATCTCGTTAATAGACCTTCGACTACAAAGGAGTTCCGGATCGCACCGAGTTCATTTCCAGGAGTCCTCTAGACTTATACAACTTTACAGTAGTTCATCCATATTTTCGATTACGCGGGCAGCTAATGCATTCTGGAGGCCGGGCCTTATGTTACATTTCAACATATATAATGTCTCTTTTCGGGCGATGGACTTGAATATTGTAAATTGAGAGTTTGGATGGCATTACAAAATTCGACAGCTACTAACTATCGACTACTTAGGTGTCTGCAAGTGGCTCGATTCTCTCCTTACTAACAAACTTTTCCTGTCCCTAGTTACATGTAACTAGAGTGAGCGGTTTCCCCAACTTCCTCCGAGAGACTTGCTTAATTCTTGATTGTGCACTCCCATCAATCGACTGACATAGAAATTGGTAAAGGTTTGGCCTTTATACCATGATATCATAATTTGGAGTGATAAATTAACAGTTGAATTAATCAGAAACCTCACATACTTATGGATGATTCATTTAAAAATATTGAAAATTGTTGTATATCGCTGCCATAACCATCATGTAGGTAAGTTGGCCCAAAAACGCATCCCAAAAGAACGCAGTGGTAACACTAAAATAAAATTTTTCTTCATATTTAAGTGTCAGCTCAAAAAAAGTATTTTCTTCATAATACTATTTAAAATGTGGGCTCAAAAAGGATACTATATCTTGATGGTAAAACTTATCACGGCATAGGTACTCTCAGTCCAAAAATAAAACTAATAAATGGAAAAGGAAACATGCATGGGAAACACCCATATTCAACTGAGTATTTTCTCAAGTAATCTATTGTTGGCACCACTCTCCAGATGGGTTTTTGTTAGACGTATTAATTGCTAGTATTTTTTCAGAATTTTGTTAAGGGGATACCATAGTCAAATATGGCCGCAAAGCTTAGTGAATCGTTTTTAATTTGATTTTAGCATTTCATCAGAGTATTTTCTCAAGTCCTGTATTGTTGGCACTAAACTCCCGATGATTTAGGTTAGAAGTATCTATTGCGAGTATTCTGGCATTTTTTCAGAATTTTGTCATAGGGATGGCATAATCAAATATGGCTACACTGCTCATGAATCGTATTTAATTTGATTTTGGTAGTTCAACTGAGCATTGTTCCAGTCCTATATTGTTGGCACCAACCTCATGATGCTTTTCTATTAGACCTATCAATTGCTAGAACTCTGGAATTTTAGCAGAATTTTACCAATGCGATAGCATGGTCAAATGTGGCCGCGGAGCTCGTGAGCTGTGAAGTGCTTTATTGTTGGCACCAATCTCCCGATAGTTTTCTATTTGACCTGTCAATTATGGGTAATATGAAATGTTTTCAGCATATTTTCATGGATCAAATATGTCGAAAATTTTCGAAAAGAAAAAAGTTCACATAGCCCAACAATAAAAGACTGGGAAAAAATGAAATTGAATTGCAAAAATGAAATTAAAGAAGATTCACGAGCTTTGCGGCGATATTTAAACTTGCCATCATGCCTATGATAAACTTCTGAACAAATATCAGAGTATCACCAATTGATAGGCCTAACAAAGGGTGTCCCAAAATTAACGCACGATTTGAATTAAATAGAAAATAGAGTTTTTAGTCTTTAAATTTTATTTTTTTATTGAATCATAAAGTACATAGGATAGGATTATTTATAGAATAATATATCGGCCAAATGGCCTCCACGGCTTTGCTGGCACATACGCACTCTTTTGTCGAAATTTTCCATGAAAATTCTGCATAAATGTGGCTGAATTTCGTTGATGCAGCGTTTAATTTCCTTCTGTAATGCACGGGTTGGGCTTGTTGACATAGACATTTGACTTCAAATAACTCCATTTGAAGTCGACGCCGAATTGATGTTTTTGGATTTTCACTCTCAAATCACTCTCACGCACTGCTTCGATATTGACATTTGAACGGTTTGTTTTTGGACGACCAGTTTGTTTAGCGTCCCCCTGAATTTTTCAATTAATCTCTTCACAGTTGACGAAATTAAAACACTATTCCGTCCATATTTTGTATGAAATTTTCGAACTGTGGCCACCAAACTTTCATTATTTTTGAGATATTGTTCAATAATGAAAGAACGTTATTGTGACGGGACCGCCCCATTTTTACCTACGCTAAATTCTCAGATGTCAAATTGTCTATTTTTTTAAGGCTGCCAACAATTTACTGTACAAATGGCGGCAAATTCAAATTGAGTTAATTTTGGGACACCCCTTAGAAAATCATCGGGAGATTGGTGCCAACAATACAGGACGTGGGAAAATACTCAAATAAATTGAGAAAATCAAATTAAATACGACTCGCGCCGATTTGCGGCCATATTTGACTATGCCATCCCCATGACAATATTCTGAAAATGTTCAACGTTAGGTATTCATAATTGAGAGGCCTAATAAAAAATCATCAGGAATTTGATGTCAGCAATACAGAATTTAAGAAAATACTCTGTTGAATGGCAAACATCAAATTAAATACGACTCACAAGGTTCTGCGGCCATATTTGGACATGATACCTCATGGCAAAATTCTGAAAAATTTCAGAGCACTGGCAATTTATACGTCTAACTGAAAATCGTCATCAGATTGGTGGCAACAATGCAGGACTTGAGAAAATACTCAGTGGAATTGCGAAAATCTAATTAAATACAACTCACGAGGCTTTGCGGCTATATTTAACCAAACCATGCTATCCCCATGACAAAATTCTGAAAAAATGTCAGATTAGTGGCAATTAATACGTCTAACAGAAAATCATCGTGAGATTGGTGCCAGCAATACAGGGCTGGAAAAAATCCTCAGTTGAACAATCAATATCAAATTAAATATGATTCATGAGCTTTGCGGCCATATTTGACCATACCATCCCTATAATAAAATTTTGAAAAAATTCCAGAGACTGGCATTTGGTCCAACAATATAGGACTTGAGAAAATACTCAGTTGAATACGACTATGCTTCCTTTCCCATGGTAGATTTATATTTGGGGTCGTGATAAATTTTGCTTTCATGATAGAATTTTTTTTTTTTTTTTGATAAAATAAAAGACCTTAAGATGAATTTTATTATATCAGAGTACTAAGCGATTTTACAGAACCATTTTACCTATTCGGAATTTTCGTTTTTCAATTACTCAACTAATAGGAGAGAAAATAATTTATTTACACATTGCCTATTATTTTTCCGATACGATTGTTTTACTTTGTATCATAAGATATGAAATGATGTTGCCAACGTTGACTTTCATCATTTTTTGGGATAGAATTTTGGGCCAATTTTACAAAGGTCTAAGTATAAATAGGAACACATTTTTAAATGTATGAAACTAATTGAATTTAAATTGCCCATCAAAAAGGTTGCAGATCTGTGTACGTGGTATTCAAAATCCAAAATTATTTTAAATGCTTGCTGTGTTTTTTTGTTCGCTCCCGATAGCTGCTATCCAGAGCCGTCATTTTTCTACGCCTAAATTTAAATTTGACGCGCTATTTTATTGGTAAACTAAACCTATTTACATCAAACAATCATTTTTAATTCAATTATTTAGCAAAAACTTCATATAAAAAATATTTGGCTCTACCTATTTATACGGAGCGCTATCGGGAGCCACTTTTTATATGACGGCTCTCGATAGCAGCTATCCGGAGCGATTAAAAAAACGCAGCTGTTATCTGCCTCAGAAAACTTTTCAAACTAAACTTTTGTAAAACCCAGTAATTCATGCAATATTTCAATAGATGTCACTAGCTTAAAAGTATTCAATTGTGCCTTAAAACTGATTTACATTCAACGATAATCGATGTCTGCAAAAAAATTGAAACACAACATAGGAAAAAGTACAAAGACAAAAAGAGAAAAAATATTCATCTTCTTAAAAAAGACAATTGAAACCCGAGAAACAAACCAAAAAAAAACTCGCCTGCTTTTTTTTGCAGATTTCGAGTTCCCTCTTTTTTCTGTAAAATCGTCGATGCGTGAATAAATAACTATAATAAGGTTACATAAAAAAGAAAACCAATCATTTGCATTGGTTTATGACATTTTTTGTTAAAATTTACTTTTTATGTGTAAATAAAACGAATTTTTGATTTGACATCTGCATCTACGAAATTTTTTGAATGTAAATCAGTCTCACTCAACTAAACTTTTCAAATGTCATTCAAATTTTATAAACAACTTAAAATATTGTAAAATTATAAATTTTTTTTATTATGTTGTAATGTTATAACAAATTTTTGTACATTGTAAAGCAAGTATTATGGAAAATGCATTTGGACTAATGAAAGCACGATGGTAGGTGATTTTTAAAATCACTGGAATTGAAAATTAAAAATTGCGATAACCGCCTGTTGTGTAATGGTAATGTACAATATTTGCATTAATAACAGTGTTGAGTTGAAACCGTTTGAAGTAGTCTTAGATGAATACTTCGATAATTTTAATAATGATGCAGATGATAAAACAGCTTTAGGATTATTGACATACATTAAGGAATCATCCCATAGAAATAAATGTAATACACTTGGGTGCAAAAAATTCGCACATTGATAAATTTTCACCCAAATTTCAAATATATCAAAAAATCCAATGTTTGTTTAATTTTCTTGAATGCAGATTCAAAGTCTATTTCAACACCTATCCAGTGGTATCATTTTTGTACTTATACCGTGTCAACAAAGTGATTTTTGGGGTCAACATCTGAAATACACGTATTTTGTGAATTTATCTGCATGAAAATTAGTGGTAAAAATCGAATTAAAATATGGAAATTAGCCAAACAAATATTTTTATTAATAAGAAGTATTCCCACCCCTAGCCCGAATGACAGCTTCCATTCGATGTTTCATCGATTTCACCAAAGTTTTCATCAAATCTTGAAGTATCGCCTCCCATTCCTCTGCGATCGCCTGTTGCCGCTCCTGGAGACTCGTTGAAACAACATCTCTGGCTCGAATCCTTTTTTAAAGCTCGTCCCATACATTTTCGATGGGATTGAGGCCGGGATTCGAACTGGCCACTCCATAACAGGCACACCCACCTCTTGATGGTACTGGTAAACTATACCAGCCGTATGTAGTCTCCCATTATCCTGCATTAACACGAAGTTTTCACCAATAAAACCGGCAAAAGGTACGACGTAGTCCTCGAGCACTTCCTCAATGTACCGTTAAGAAGTAAATTCTCTTGATCGACGGCCAGTATTCGCTCCGGAGATAAACACAAGATCTGTCTTCGCCTCCAATGACATGCCTTCCCAGAACATGCATGATCTAGCGCCATGTGAGACTCGTTCTTCAATGCAACATTGTGGAAATCGCTCTCCTGGTCTTCTATACACTCTTCCTCGCCCATCGTTGCCATGTAAACACATCCTGCAGTCGTCAGAGCACATGACTGTTATCCATTGTTCTTCTGCCCAATCCAAATGCTCTCGAGCGAACTGAAAGCGGGCCCGCCGGTGGACTGGGGTTAATTTCGGCCCATTTGCTGGTCTATGTGCAGTCAGATTACCTTCTTGAAGTCGTCTTCTAATTGTACACCGAATGACTTCGGATTCATGAACTTCTTGGAGCCGTTGTCCCAGTTGAACCGCATTCAAACGACGATTTGTTATTTTGTTAGTACCTTCAAGAGGTGGATGCGCCTGTTATGGAGTGGCCAGTTCGAATCCCGGACCTCAATCCCATCGAAAATGTATGGGACGAGCTGAAAAAAAAGGGTTCGAGTCAGAGATGTTGTTTCAACGAGTCTCCAGGAGCGGCAACAGGCGATCGCAGAGGAATGTGAGGCGATACCTCGAGATTTGGTGAAAACTTTGGTGAAATCGATGAAACATCGAATGGAAACTGTCATTCGGGCTAGGGGAGGGACTACTTCTTATTAATAAATATATTTGTTTGGCTAATTTCCATGTTTTAATTCGATTTTTACCACTAGTTTTCATGCAGATAAATTCAAAAAAAACGTGTACTTCAGATGTTGACCCCAAAAATCACTTTGTTGACACGGTATAAGTACAAAAATTTTACCACTGGATAGGTGTTGAAATAGATTTTGAGTCTGAATTCAAGAAAATTACACAAACATTGGATTTTTTGATATTTTTGAAATTTATACACCCAAGTGTATAATAAAGCAATATGAATTCCGTCTTTTATTTAAAAGTAATTCTTAAAATAGTTCATCAATTATGTATTTATATGAAATACAAATACATACATGACGTCACTCATCTTCGCTTGAACTAGAAAGTTCCATCAAACTGGACATATACTTTATGTACAGTTTGGTGGCTTTTTTTAGTAGATTCATATTTTTTCTGTTATTTATTTTGTACATTTTGGTAATTTAATTTTTAATTTGGGCATACTACGTATTTTAAACTGTACATCACACATATTGAAAAGTCGCTGAAAAGTAACCTCGTAAATTGATTTTTCACCTAGCATCTATGAGGAAGTAGCGGAAGCTTCAAAATTTGAAAAGCTTAGTTTGAAAAGTCTTCTGAGGCACACAGCATTAGTTATTGTGTTTAGCACCAGGCTCCTGGAATCTGCTAAATTGTATTATTAAAGTTCTAAACGTTATCGATACTATCGTGTATATTCAATTTATTTTGACATAAAAATGTGATTGTGATTTTTTATTTTTATTTTTTACAAATAATTGTTGTATATAAAAAATGTGACTAAAAAATTTAGCCGAGATTTGGTTTCTTTTTTCGAAATTCAGCAGGAATGCATTTTCGAAATGAATCGCAATTTGAATTTGGTCAAATAAAATGCGCCTAACATAACACAATTTATTAACAATAATTCCAAATTCACATTATATAATATTTGCGCAACTTTTACAAATCACTTATAATTTACACTTATTTAAATCGCACTACAACACTTTTTAATTCACTTTCAATCTTTACACTATCGCTTTCCAAATACTAATGATCCAATTCGATTTCGTTCGCCTGTAAAAAACTGCCAATGAACTTGGTTGAATATTTACGACTTACACTGCCTCTTTTCGCCGTATAGGGTCAGTGCAGAATAAATTTCAATGCCGCAGTTCAATTAAATGTTTTGTTTATCAATTGCCGGTTCCGATTGCATGCGCCCAAAAAATCCAAAGTATATGTACGAATGTATTCTGTTTCCAAAAAAATATAAGCGGTGTCCAAAGTGTTGAAAGCGGTATCTCCAAAGCCAATTAAAGCGGGTTTCAAAATTGTTTAAGTGGTATCTCCAAAGCCAGGTCTAGCACTGTTCAAAAATTATCGTAGCAGTATCTCCAAAAGCCAGTAAAAAATCCGGTATAAAAAATTCACAAAAGAAAACTTATTTTATTTATTCACTGTATGTTAAATCGCTGTTATCTTAATCGCAGTTGATTTTATAATAATAAAAATTAGCTAAATCATCACTCGGTTAGTCACTTTTCGCAAAACTGGTATTTTTTCTTTTTTACTGAACCAAAAAATTAATGAAATTTACTAGCGACATCTTTATATAATTATAATAATTTACCGTATAGTAATTAATATTTGCTATAAAGTGACACCGTATAGCGAGTAGATGATTTAAAACTTATCTAGGATTCATACATATTTCATATTTGACAATTTTGCTATTAAATTAATCTACAAATTATTGAGTTACAAATAAAAAAAAAGTTTTGAAAGCAGTGAACAAAAATGTCAAATACATAAACAATTTTGAGAGAATTTGATACAATAGTTATACAAGATAAGTTTGTGAAATTATAATTACAATTTAAATATATTAATTTGGCTTTGTTTTGTTTTTAGATCTCGGATTCTTCATCATCAAGTGTCGAGTCATCTTGAACATCGCCTTTTATATGCTCAAACCAAAACATCTAGATATTTCATGACTTTTCGAGTAAGCAAAGTCTAGAAACATTTAGAACAGTTTTATCATGGAAAATTCCATTTTAGTACAGTAAAACTTTGCGCTATTAATTTAACTTATTGTATTATACCATAGGTGTCACCGTAACAATACGAAAAAAATTATTTTGCTTTTTCTACAATTGTTGCACTTGAAATTTCCTCAGGTGGTAATTTTTGGTACGTGTTTTTCAAATTTTTATTGCCATCACTGCCGATTTGTAGAATGCTGTTGTTATGATATTTTTTTTTGAAATTTTGGTTTAAATAAGTCAATTATTATAAAAAAATGAAAACAATTTCAACCAGTTATGGAAGTATTTCAGAAATCACAAATAAGAATTTGTAATGTTTTCATTTAAAAATTTGTCTTTGGAAAAAAGTGATTTCCCGTATGTTTTATGTGATTTGCCACCGATAAGAATTTAAGATTTTTCAAGCCGAACAAATTTTTGCCAATTCATTCTGGAACCGAAAATCTGAAACTCAAACCAATTTAAATTATTTTTACTGAGGTTCCATCTAACTTTAACAAAAGAAATAGTAGAGATCCTTTCTAATAATCTCATTATTTGTTAGGTGATTTTGTCTATTTTTATTGTAAAAAATTATAACTACAATTTTTGCTTTCATAATTTAACTTTAAAATATAATATAACAAATAAAAATGTTCAATAAAAGTAAATATTTTTTGAAAAGTATTTATATTTAATTAAGATAGATGGCGTTACTTGAATCAATTTTGTATTATTTTGAGTTCAAGATAAAATATTACTGACACATTTAATACTGGGTTCCAGTTCAAAAAACCGCAAAATCATTCGTACTTGGTTCATCTGATATTCTTATCTATTATTTTACTATGAAAATTTTTGGTGTTTTCCTCGTTTCTAATTCCCTTAAAAAGCTTCGTTTTTTAGACTATGGCTTTGTATAATCTAGGTTACTTTACCACAGGTTGCCAAACCCTAAATTAGGTATTTAGAAACATTTTCAAAATTGTTCGTCTAATTTCTACAGCTTAAAAGCTAAAATTGAAGCAATTTTCAAATATTGCTGCATTTCTATAATATAAATGCAGGAAAATACGTAAAATTGTATTCCAATTATGCAGTTTTAAGTTTTGAAAACATCGTCTAAGTATTTTATTAAACGAAAAAACTATAGAATCGATTGATGGAAGTTTCTTTGGAAGAATATTTAGAAAGAAATATATAAATTGAATTGAAAATTATTTCTGGCTTAATGGAATGGAACTTTTTTATATCAAACACACAGAATCGTAAAAACATACTCATACATATCTATGTACATTACGTATACCATATACATATATAAGGGTTCAATGCGGGGATGGAAATAATGATTGCATCGCGTTTCGGTAAAGCTATTTTTTTTTTACTTCTTTTGTTACGGATTAAATATTTATGTATTTGTTCAATTCCAATTCCAAAGTTAGCGTTTAGGCAAGAACTAAAATCCAAGACTTAATTTAGCATTATAAATATACGAGTACCTATATAAAGCTTAAAACCTATAAGTTTATTTTTATTTTTTTACTTGTGTTCAATTATCGATTTTATACTGATTGAGTTTTTCAAAAAAGCATAAAATATGCTTTATAAAAGTTATTTATGGTTTTTTGTTTTATGACGAAAAAATATACCTAAATATGGCAATCAATCAATAATAAATATAATATTATAATAAATTCATTGCGTCAATATATTATATAAAATACCATGCGTTTAGGCCTATCCTTCCCAAATTAGCTGGAAATCCTTCCATTTATAAAATTTAATATCATTTTTGTACGCATCTTTTGCGTACGTAGGCCATTTCTATTTTCATTTGAATTAAAAATAAACACAATTACAATTATTCGACTATAATTAGTCGGTTTTATCTTATTTTAGAATTCCGCGATGTTAGTTTTCCGTCTCGCGTTATAAATATTTCATATTTATAGCGCGATGAAGGGCAAAGGTGTATTTATATTCAACAAATCCGATCTTTTTTTTTTTTTTTGTGTAAATTTTATAATTTGAATGAACTTATACTGAGACAGTGATTTGTTATTCGATTTTATTTATTTGTTGACGTTCCTTTAGTTAATTTAGAATTAAAATTATTTCTAAAGTATAGAAGGTAAATGAAAAGTTTTGGCATTGGGCCAGTGGTATGTTCATGTGAAATAACTAATTTTCCGGCTAATTATTATTATTCGAAATTATTACGTTTCAATATTAATTTTTAAATTTCAATTAAGAAAGCGATTTCTGGTCTTGTCTTATTCATGTAAAACAAAAATTCAATCCGTTGTGCCAGAACTAATGATTAAATGACCCGAATAAAAATGTATTTTAGTTTTGTTTTTCTGCGTTATTGGTATTTTCGAATGAAAGACGCATAACAATAACAAGATATAAAATGATTGTTTCATTTCGATTTTATAATACTGATTTTTAATCATTAAAATCTTTATGGGCCAATAAAATTGTATTATGCCAATTAAAAATGGCTTTTACACAAAAACTTTAATATACTCGTATTTATTAGAAATCTGGCTCAATCGGTAAAATTTATAATAGTTATACAAGCTCAACTAATAGAATACCCTTGTGCCACTGGTAAAACAATCAAAATATTCTTTACGGAAATACGAATTACAAAGATTAGTTTTGCAATTGAATTACGATGAAACAGCAACCACTATATAACTCTCTTGCTGTAAAGGAATGTTTCCGTTATTTGTCGACAGGCACTTTGTATAATTTTCTAATTTGTTTTAATTTTTGCTTTACCTACCAGTAAATAAGACACAATTCAGATGGACGGATAGACCATACATATACATATTTATATATATATATATATATATATATATATATATATATATATATATATATATATATATGCCATACAATATGCCATACATATACATATATATAATGACCCATGTACATATAAATATATATATAATATATATATATATATATATATATATATATATATATATATATATATATATATATATATATATATATATATGGGTCATTCTGTCAACTGGACACCCCCTCTGCCCAAAATTGTATTGGTCATAGGAAAGTTTCAAAAAAAACCAAAATGATGCTTAAGAAACCTACTTTTTACTATCGTTTGGCCTTTCACAAAAATTCAAAATAGTGGATCAATATGGCGGTTTCAAGTAGTGGACATCACCCTGAGTTAGCAGGTTTATTTAAGTTACGTGTCGCAAAACTCTGGAATCGAAGTTTTTTTCATCACTAAACTCCAATTAAAGTTTACATAGAGTAAAATAATTAAAATTAATTAATATCAATGATTAGATCTCATCTTAATTAATCTCTATTTGGCAAGTGTGAATGTAGAACACTTTATGTAAGCATCTTAAATCGCTAAAACTGTGACCTAATTTAAGCGTTATTCAGAAACAACGACGTGGATGTAGTAGGCTTTTGTTTCCTTTGGAGTGCTTGCTTACAGTGAGACTCCTTACCTCTCACTTTTTGGGATGCTTGATTTAAGTGGGTCTCCTTGCTTGATTTAAATGAGTCCCCTTGCCTCTCACTTTTAAGAGTTCTAGTTTTATATGAGTCTTCTAGTTTCTCACTTTTCGGTTTGTTTGATTTATGTGAGTCCCCATGATTCATATCTCAGATTCATTTTTCAGGGGTGCTTGATTTATATGAGTGGCCTTCTCTCTCACTTTTTGGTGTGCTTCATTTATGTGAGTCCCTTGAAACTCACTTTTTGGGGTGCTTGGTTTAAGTGCTTCAACGGCATTTGAGTATCTTTTAATGAACAGTTACTTTTCTTTTGTAACTTGAAAACAGTGGTTCTTCTGAATTACTGGTACAGGTTTCCCTCACTCAAACCTCTTATTGAATCTACTTTTCATCTTGTCCTATTTTACTAAAATAAAACTATTTTAATAACTTATGTTTTTGTGCCCACTTGAAAAGAGCACTATGCGTTAACAAAGCATCTGTTGGTTTTACTGTAAGACTAGCTCTATACTCGTATGTTTCTTCTTGAAAACTGCACCAAACCGAAAAAAGTGCCACTCTGCTTCTATACCAATCTTCTTTATGGTGCATGAGATTAGCTATTTGATATCGGTTTTCAAAATGTTGTTTTGCACCACCGGTCACATAAATAATTTTGTTTTAGTTCAATAACATTTTTTTGAATTTCTGGAATTATCAGGTTTTCAATGGTATAAACCGCAGCAGTATCGTAATGTTACATAAAAATACGCAACTATTATGCATTAAGCCAGAATTGGTCTTGTAATGTAATATCATAACGTCTGCTTCATTCAGATTATTTTTCTTATCAGTGATAAATGTAGTTTGTTGCTTAGCGATGAAAGAGTGTGATTTCAGAGATTTTACTTTATTACTTAATATCGGTATTATTCTGGTTTAATGTTTCTAATTTACGTCTGTCAGTTGCCGTTCAAAAGCTGTACTCTACTTAAGAGTAATTTTCTCTTTCCGGTACAATCATCGCATTCATCAAGGTGACACTTTGAACTTGGATTACTGCACGTGGCTTGTTCCAAACATTCTTTATATCCAAATATTGGATTATTTGAGTTTTGGGTTAGTTATTTGATATTTTTACATACGCACACACTATGGGTTCCACTAGCTCCAGCAAGAACACAGTGTTTAGGATGAAATTTATAGCAAGAGTATACTAAAACCTATTTAAATATCATGGTGAGATTCTTTGAATGAGGATTGTAATTCCTTCAGATTCACGAGCAACATCCGTTTTTTGCACTTTCATTCTTTTCCATTTACTTCTACAGAAATGTTATCTTTTGTCCAATCATGATTCTGCTATTGGAAACGCTGTTATAAAATTCTTCAACTGTCAATAGTGATCAATAATAATGTTTTACCTACCTTAGCGATAGTTTCAACTAGAATGCCTTCCTCTTATACTCCAACTTGACGGAGCTATAGTCAACATTTGTATTTTCAGGAGATTGTTGTTTCCAAACATGCAAATTTGACTTTGAACTCTGTTAGGATTTCCTCCAAGTCACTTTCTCTTACTGAAGTGGTTTTTATTGACGTTTTCATCAGAATTGTATCCCTCCAATGAACTTTCATCCACTTGAATATTTTCACAAATTTCATTTTTATTCCTAGATACGTTGATTGATTCAGAATCAAATTTGAACTTTTCTCTTTTGGAATGTTCCGTAAATCTTCACCCACATGTCCTACTTTATTAGGATATTTGAAAAGATTACAACATCTGTCTGTTCGGCTTTTCGCAGACATGATTGGTAGAGTAAAAATAGGTTTCTCAATCAAAAGTGATGGAAAGATACTAAATTAAAAAATTAGTTTTGACGAATTTTGTATCAATGAGCTTTTTGATTCAAAATTATTTCTTCAGTAAAACAAAGCTAAATTGATTAATTTTGTCAAGGCCATTGTCAGGCCGGAATTTAGTTTTATTCCTTTGTAATTTCCACCATCACTTTTAACACGGCTGCTAGAGTGTTTCATAATGATACTTTACAGGTACCTGCGTCATTAATAACATTTATTTTTTACTCCCAGAACCATTTGCATACTACGGCACGGATTCTGAGTACGAACCATCAGATTTAAACTCTTTTGGTTCTTTTAATAAATAAAGTGAAAAGTGGTAATTTAAATTTTCGTCATGTTTTATGATTTAAAGTTGACTACAATAGAAAAAAAACATGTATCTCTCCTAAAAATTATTGAAAGTACATAATTTTGAATCAAATCTATATTATTTAATTCAAAAACCTCGGATTTCAAGAATTTCACCTAACTCAAACCTTAATCCAAAAAAAAAAACTCGAAGAATATCGAAAATCTTGAATAATTTTGCAAAACTCTATAAAATAAATCTGTATCCCAAACAAATCTTAAATGGACTAAAAAACCTCAAAAGATCACATAAGATACCGAAAATACCAATGTACCTGTAATTCGGTAACATTGTAACCCCTTATTAAGACATTTCTGATGCGTAAAATTATACTTGACGCCCAATTTTGTAAGCATTACAGATATGCGAACGACTCCCACAGAGGTAACCCTAGCAGGCGAAATTTAAATGTGGATGGATCACAATAAAGCCTGATTTCCATTATGATAATACTACTGACTACTATGTTTTACTGAAAGATACAGATGAGTTAAGACAAATAAAAGTTCCATTAAAATGACAAAGGCAGTCATTTTTTTATAGTAAAATTTTATGGTAACATTTTGACATAATTATGTTAACATAAACATAAACATTTATTTTTGTGAAAAATTTTAAATTAAATTTGTGACATTAAAAACTATATCACTTTATACCTTAAAAATGTCGAATGGAGTGAAGTTCATTTTTTTGATAGTGAGAAAAATTTGTTATCCTTACACAATCTGTATGTAGATGTATTCAAAGTACTGAAAAAAATATCAATTATTTCATATTAGCCGCATTTTTTGACGTTTGATCTGATCCAGATTAGGGGTGGGATGTTGTAACATCACTTTCGATTCGAGTTCGATATAGTTCTGTTCTAAGAATAAAATTGTACGATATTTCGTTTTACAATTATGCTTTTTTTGGTGGTATCTCAGCTTGCTCCAATAAAACAACATTCTATTTCTACTTATATTTATGATTCTTTACCATCCAAATTTTTGTTTAGTGATACTTTACCGATATGAAGGAAAGGAAAAATACGCAACAAAACGAGATCGCAATAGAAAAAGCTTAATCAAAAAGCGAAATAGAATACAATTTTATTCTTGAGACATAAACTCTATCGAATTCGAATCGAAAGTGATATTATATAAACCCACCCCAGATCATGTCTCATGAAACGAAAATACCCCAAAATGCGTAAAACAAACAAACACCAAATTTCAATCTTCTGTCTCGTTTCGTTTTGATCTTGAAATTTCTTCTCAGCTTTGTTCCAGTAAATTATTCTTTATAATAACTTTCATTTTATTATTTCCAAAATAAAAAATTTCATTCATTATTTATTTTATAAATTAAATTTCTGTCATTTATTGAGATCCGTTTATTATAAATTAACTAATTTTATATTTAATATGTGTGCCATTTAATTTTAGTACAACTACTTATTATTTAAGATTTATCACCATTTTGTTTTATTTAATTTTCACCACCGCGCCATGTGGTCAGGGTGTCGCCACATTGAAATCCGAGACGAGACTGATTTTCATTTTTATTTATTTTGTTTTTTTTTCGTGAAGTTGGTATGTTGGTATGTCTGCACAAGTGAGTAGGTGTATTGTTTTTGTGTCAATAGGTGTATTATTTTGTGCGGACGAATTAATTGAGATGGTGAGTGAATGAGTGAATAAATGTATGAATGAGCCGCCACAGGTTATACACGAACACTGACACTTTAAGCAAATGGTTTGGCGTCTATTGGAGGGGGGGGGAGGAGCAAAGTTGAGTAGATTAATCTACCAGCTCCGTAACCTTCCAGTAGGGTAAGCATCGCGTGAGTGCACAGCTGCGTGATGGGTACAATTGTGTAAGGAGTAACCTGTTCACAATTCGAAAGTGTACTTGTTGCCTCCTCGTGGCAACCACTGGTAACTAAGGCCATTTGGCACATTTTGGCCATTTGGCACAGGCTAAAGTGCGGTGCTAAAGGAGAAAACCTTGACAAAAAAAACCCTAATCTAAGGTGGAACAGCATATGCCGATAGGTTAATCAGTCCAAAATATGCGGACTCTGGATACCAGGCACCCTTCAGTTTTATTTAGCCTTCCTGTAGTAAAGCTGGGTGACCTGCAGGCGATTTGCAATTCCCTGCAACTCGTAAGAGTAAAATCAAACGAAATACGGGGCAGGAGTAGTAATATACGGGAGTGGGACAACCCTCTCGAGCCTTTCTAGCGGAACTACATGTTGTAGTAAACATCTAGGAGGGAGAGCAATAAGCCCAGATAGTATGTATCACGTACCGGGAGGCAGTATTGTCAGGTTCATTAAGAACCTGAATATTGACTGGACGGATAATTAAGCAGGGGCCAGCACAATAGATGTTTTAGATCGCAGTACGAGGTGGCTGATCGCCCACATGGCCCTCCAATAATAATAATAATAATAATACTTTAAGCAAATCTGTCTTATAATCTCGCTTTATTCGTACTGATAAAAATATTTTCTTAATGGAAATCAGGCTTTACTGTGTATAAAATACTGTGAAAATGAAGAGTAGGCTGAGAATTTACTTATTGAAGAATGTTTTTCCCAAAACATTTTCTGTATTGTGTCTTGTTGGCGTGGAGTCTAATAAGTATAGGGAATTTCAAAAACCACGACGTGAATTTCGAAAAAAAAAACTACAAATGATTGGATTGTGTGAAGCATACTGATTATTGACTTGACAGTAGGGACTTGACATAAGTAACATAGAGAGATTTCAATGTTAGAGGGTCACAAAATTCCCTCCCAGTACGCCAAATAAAACCCAATAAGGAATATCCTGAACTTATAAAGTAGTCCAAAGGTTTATTAAATGTAAGGTTGCACGAACAAATAACGCCAAGATCATGAATATCAGAAAGTTTGCTAATTTGTGCATTCATTAAAAATATAATTGGCCTCTATGCTACATAAACGTGATCGACAAAAAGATAATACTTTGCATTTGCTCGTGTTCAATGGCAGCTTATTCTGAGCGGACCAATCATAAAAAGCATCAAGTTCATCCTGCAAATGCGCAGTGTTAAAGAATTAATTATAGCATACATTTTTAAGTTGTCAGTATACAATAGGCACTTACAAAATCTAAAACACTGAACAACATAGTCAATAAATACAGTGAACAGTAAATTTCCCAGGCTGCCTTGAGGAACACCAGAAGATATGGCAAATTCGAAAGAAAGGATCTGCGAAATACTCACATATTACTGTCTTGATGTTAGATAAGATGCGATCCATTTCATTTTAATGAAATCGGATCAGATCTCAATCTATTTCTGAAGACGAATTTTGTGATTTAGTCTATCGAAAGGGGATTAATATGAATCTCAATTATAGATTTTACTAACGATTCAAAAAATGTAGGTATAACCATCTTCTACCAGATTTAAATATAGGAACACATTTTCTCATTAAACAAATAAAGTAATGGTACAGACAAAGAAAGCGCAAACTTATTCAAAATCGATGGGACGATACCGTCAGGACCTGCATCATTAGTGATACCTAAACATTCCAGTCCAATCATAATTTTCGCGAATCAATAATACCTGAAAAGTTAGTTTTATCAGAGTTATCAAAAGAGGCCTGAAAAAATTGGCAAACGCGTCACTTATTTCATGAAGACCTGAGAATGAATTATTGCGTGACATAATCCTCGGATAGCCAAGTGATTTTCTTTATGAATATATAAAGAGCTAAAACCTAATGACGTGATCAAAACTTCGATCTTGATTAATTCAACTCTCAAATCAATCGCGAAATGAACCTCTTAAGTCAATCTTCAGCTTAACTTCCAATTCAATTTACAACTCAACCTCTATCTCAATCGCAATACAATTCTAATCAAATCAACCCTTAATCAACTTTCAAATCACCCTTAACCTAACTCCAAATCAACCCTGACTCACACCCCAATATAAGCTAACTAAATTCTAATTCTACGTCAGCAAAAGCTACATGCGTGTACGAACTAAACTCAATTCAACCTCCCATTAAACCCTAAATTCGACCTCAAATTAATCCGTAACCGAACTTCTCCCTCAAATCCAACTCAATTTTAACTCAAACCGGCCATCATAACATAAATCAACGTACAATGCCATACCGGCATACGTATGTCGTACCATCATAACCTTAAATAATCATTCAATCATACCATTATTCCATTATACCATCATAGCATCATGACACTATACCATTAAAACCTCAAACAGCTATAACATCGGACCATGGTGGCGTCACACCATCCCACCATCACACCATGATGTATATCTTACCTTCATACCATCATACCACCGTATCATCATAACATTGTACGATCGTACCATCATACAAACATATAATCATATCAACATGCCATCATAACATCATACCAACACACCATCGTATCATCATACCGTCCTAAAATCAAACCGTCATACCATCATACCATCTTACAACCGTCATACCTTCATACCATCAAACCATCATATCGGCATACCTTCCTAACATCATAGCATCACCATAATACCATCATACCATCAAACCTTCATGTTACCATACCACTATACCCTCATATTACCATACCATCATACCGTCGTACCATCATACCATCTTATGATCATACTTTCATGCCGCCATAACAACATATCATCATACCATTATACCATCATATAGGTTTTACACTTCAAATTGAACCTTTTACATTCCAAATTGAACATTTTACATTTCAAATTAAACCCTTAGGAAATTATATGAATGGCCAATTAGAATGGAGCTTATGGCTATTCCTTAATAGATTATGATCAAATTTGATATGTGCATTGGAAATGTAATTCTAAAACAATGGTTGGATAAAGTTCTGTAATATGGTCAATAAGAATATAACTTAGCTATTTATAGCCGATTATGATGTTGTGAGAAATATGCCAATATGGCTTCTATAAAGTTATGTATTCAGGTTTTTGTCATTCAAGCAGCTGTTTAGGTTTCTTTGAGACAGCGTAAAAATACTATTTCAATTGCTAGACGATCAAGACTATCTCCGTAATAATATTAGTCAGAGCGGTAAGTTTGGCCATGTTTAGAAAAATATAGTGTGTAGTAGACACGCGCCGCAGTATTGAAACTACTAACGGTAGTGCAGAGTTTGGAATTAGAAATATTGTTTTAAATCCTCATTCCCAATCTCGAATTTTATTATAATCGACAGAACCTTATCTAAAAATCATTTTAAAATTCTTTTTCCATTGCATGTGTAAAATTCCATTATAATCCGTTAAAAATGGGCAAGTTCTATCCTAACTGCCCATACTACAGAATTTCATCTAAAAATAATTTTACAATCCACATGTCGAATTTCATAATAATAGGTTGATTCACAAATAAGTTCCCTCATATTTGGCCATATTCCAAAACTTCATCCAAAAATCATTTAAGAATCCCATTTCCAATGTACAAGCCAAAATTCATCATAATTGGTCGAGAAATAGACAAATTCCATATCATACTTTGCCATATTCTAGAACTTTATCCAAAAATAATTTTAAAATCCCATAGCGGATGTCAAATTTGTCTAAAATCCATTAAGAAATAGAATTGACCATTCAAATAATTTGAATAAGGCTAAATTTGAAATGTAAAAGGTTCAATTTGAGATATTAACGGTGACCTTTCTTAAGTCTTAAACAATATTTGTTTACAGTTTTGTTCAAATCGGGCAAGGTTCGGCCATATGCTGTATATACATACAAACACTCACTTATATAGATTGATCAACTGCTCACTAAACACTAAACCAACCCAAACTCAACCCCAATTTAACTCGCAAACGAACCCCTAACTTATCCTTCTTCAACTCAATCTCAAACCAGAATATATAAAACATTGGTAAATATTTCTATAACCAGTTGTTTTGGGTCAATTCGTATGGCAGGTATCCGATCCTCTTGACGTACAGTTTCCAAAAGCTTTTCAAATCTCCGCCTTGATCATAGAAACAGGTTGTCGAAAAAAAAATTCTAAATCGGACAAGCCGTTCTTGAGGTACCATGGATACAGATATCCCGAAATTTTTTTAGACCGAAGTAAAACCATTTAGAATAATGTATGTAAAACATACATTTTGTAAAGAAAATCGTTGAGGTACTTAAACTCTTTGCATAAATCACTTATGCAGAACACTTACAATTCTTAAAAGCTCTAGATTTACGATTTGCGACGTTTTTTAAGCGGCGACCATGGTTCTCTATACGTCGAACCCACAAAAACATTCGGAACAAATAATTCAAAACCACTCTTCATAATACTATAAAACTTTGAGATAGCAACCGAAATATCCAGTAAGTGAAATAAAGCTGTCCAATCAACATTATCAAAAAACTAAACAACAAAATTGAATTAAAAGTGGCATAGATCCAGCACCAAGAGGTTTTTTTCACAACACTTGATTAGTTTCATTAAATGTATGTAGTTAAAAAATTGTTTACTATACTATTCATTCTGCAGTGAACGAAACAGAACAAAAATATAATTCTATTCTATTCAATAGATCGATTGTTTCATTTTTTTTAATGTTCGCTCACTATTCGTCTTTTTCAGAATATTCATGATCGAAAAGGAGACAAGAGAATTTAAAAAGAACAGAGCGAATAAAAACAATACTGGAAAACATATTATGTAGATATAAATTTTTTAAGTTGAAAATATTTGTAAAAGTAAATTCAGCCTGATGCCTGGTCATCCCCACACAAAGTATAATTAGGCCAAATTCCCAATTGGTTAAAACGTTGAAACCTAGTAAAATATTCAATGAAGTAGCAAAATATTTAGTCAAGCAATAAATTAACATTAAAAAAATTTAACACTAAAAATTGACATTTATTCGATCAGAAAAAGATTTGCAAAATCAAAATTAATAAAAAAAACTGCCTTGCTTACGTTTGTTACAATCGTAAATGTAGTTCAGAAAAAAAAATCGCTGAAGCCAATTCAACTTACGTAATACAATAATAACGAATGACCTATGGTACTACGGAAACAAGAGGAAAATTTACCCTAAATAGCAATCAGTACATAAATGTCATCAGGTGTTTTGTTATTTCCTCGCTATGTATACCTATATAGAATTATCCGCATAACCATTAAAAAACAAAAACCACGACCAAAAATACACCAAGAAAAAAAAAACGCAAAGAACGGAAAATCTACTTTAGTTTATTGATTAGATGCGGAAAACTAGCATAAGCTATATCAACATAAAATATTATGAACATAATAAACATAATTTTCACTGTAACTGAACATCTAAAATATTTTATTGTTTTATTTATAAATTCTGTACTGTAGGTATGTCGTATAGAAATGTCAATGATAATTTTTTGGAGAATTTTTTTTTTCCATTTTTCCCCATAAACTTGGTGTTATGCGATATCCCTTTATTTTAGTGCTGTATGTATACATAAGAATATAAGTTGTATATACAAATATAGGGTATTGTATAATTTTCACAATAAAACATGTCATGCGTTCTGGGAAATCTGTATATTATACAATATTTTCCTTCACATTTTCGGTATTACAGATTTTTTTTTTTTTTTTTTATGTAACATTTAAGTGGCAAAATTTTTAATTTCACCGAACCAAAAAAAATAGCATTAAAAATATTGTAAATGTAAAGTACGTATATGTATATAGACAAAAAAGCCATTAAGCTTATTATTTATGTACCGAGAAGTATACTGGTACAAAATGTATGTGCTGCGAATGGTTTAATGACAGAGAATAATTAAACAAAAAACATGAATGAAAATGGAAAATCATTTGTGAAAAAATTAATTACTCCGTATATATGTAGTTTTGTAAAACAACAAAAATTCTAAAATTAAAAACTTTTTACCATTCACAAGTTTTTGTTTTTGCGTTTTTTTTTTTTACACAAAAATCTTATTTGTTATAAATATAAAGATTTTTATCTCACACACAAAAATACACAAAACACATACATACACTAAATAACACGAAACACATACAAGAAGGTCAAATTTTCGTTTTTCGTTAATTTTCACATTAATTAATGAAACATAAAAATAAAAATAACAAATTAACCGATTTCAATTTAATTTATTTTACATAAACACACAAAACACTAATTTTTTAATTTTTTTTTTTTTGCTTGGTTAACTTAATTGATTTTCACTGGTCAACTGTGTGATTTAATTGAATTAAACACAAAACACTTAATACCTCACACAACACCAAAATTTTATTAATTATAATTATGGCACTAAATTTAGTCGATACCGGGTCACCGGTTAGCAAACATCATTTTTCACACGTGTCACACAGAGATTAACGAATGAAACATGTGCGCTACGAACAATCGATGGGGTAAAACTGACGAGAAACGTTGTAAAAAAAAAAAATGTTTTTTGATGCGGTGTTTGCAAAAGAAAATGAGAAACGGAGGAAAATGGATTTTCTGTTTTTTTACATGTACATTTAGTATACAATACAGTCGAATTTTCATTTATGTATCGACGTACATATGTACTGTACTCAGTTTTTTACGAAGGGAAACATTTTTCCGCTTTTTTTTGTTTTGTGCAATTGTATTGGTTTTACGCGGCATCAGATGTTACGAAACTTTTTTTACCGGATCAATAAGCTTTAAAGTTCTTCAAATCGCATGTTTATCTACTCGCAGCATATTGACTTTTCAAAACGAATTTCCCCCATTCGGTAAATGAATGGAAACATGCTATCTGTATTTACACACCAACGCAACTCTAAAAACGCGCATGAGTATGAAATACAATATTTGGATTTTTGTTTTTAGTTTTTCTCAATTTCACATGGAATTTTGTTTAGGTGATGGACTTGTTTGTACTAAAAAAAAAAAAAACACAAATATTTGTGTCTTTGCTAATTTATTTTAAATGAGTAATGACGACATCTGTTAGATTTTGTTTCCTTTTATCTATTTTATGTAACACCATTGGCAATAACCTTGCTTATTATATTTTTAAAATACGTACATATAAGTATAAATAGACTATCGTACCACGATACAGTAGTAACGATATTAATAATACCGGATATAATGAATGTTTAGGTTCAATGTAATTTTTTGTTAAATGATCAAATAGAATTTAGGATAAACAATTTTAGATTTGTATTGATTTAGCAAAAATAATCAAATTTATGTAGCTGCGATGCTTTGGAAACACCACTTTTAGTTGTTTTAGCTGTTTTAGAAAGATCCAAATCATTGGCAAACAATTTTATTCGATTGTTTTACGTGTTGTACTAAAATTTGCTTTGTTGTACGTAAAACTAATTTTTGAATTCGAGAGTTGTACCGACCCAAGACCATCAAAGGTGCATCATTTATGAATGAGCAAAAATAAAAATCACGAATATTTTATTCATCAATCATCTGTGTTCATTCTATTATCAGGGAATATGAATATTTCAGTAATTCTATTGCCAAGTTTCACCTCACTAAAACTAAATCAAAAATTATAATCTCTTCAAAATAAACAAGATCCCTCTGTGCAACACACGACCAATCAACTCACAAAATTAATTTGTGTGAACTGTATTATTTTTGTTGTCGCTGAATGACCAAAAAACATTTACGGTTCCTTCCAACATCAGTATTACTTATCTCTTCCTTTTTTATATTTCGTCACCTCGGTATTTAAGTGTTACAAACGTATTCTGAGCATTTTGAAGTTTTTTCAAGTCCTAACTACAAATTGACTAAAATTCATTTGTGTTAACTAAATACTAGGCTGACGAAGTGGTATAATAACTACGTTGGAAACTGTTTGATCCAGTCTACATTTTTACGTAAAATGGCAGTTCTAACTCCAAAATTACAAAAATGCGTTTGTATCACTGAAATACGAAGGTGACGATTTGTCTCTTCTGTTTCGTTTATTGTACTAGGCAAATTTCTCGAAATCTCTCGAAATTAAATTTGTTGCGAAGAATTGTTTTACTAGATTTTGCGTATGTCAAAATGACAGAAACATATTTTATCAATACATAAAGGTAATATAAATTTTCTTATATAGGCCGCGGTCGAATCTCGGGTAAATCATTTACCACGGTAAATGTAGATTTTTAGTGTTCGTTTTTTGTTAAATTACACATTTATTTCTATTTTATGCTCGTTCAATTGTTATAACAATAAATAGTCCAGGCAACGAAGATCAAAAAATACCAAATAGCGGAAATAATTCATGTAGAAGCCAAAATTGGTACAGTTGTAGGGGAAGGTGTCCTTAACAACATACTAAAAGTACTGAGGGGCGGGAGTGAAGCTAAGGGTGGGGGGGGGGTTCACAAAAGGTCATTTTTTCAATTTTTAGTTAATAACTCAAAAACCACTGCTTCTATCAAAAAAATGTCTATTTACTAAATTAATCTACATAAAATTCTCTACAATAAAGATTCTCTACACTTTTTTGATAGGATCAAAGCTTAAGGAAATATGAAGGGCGTAAATAGAGAATTTAAAAAGAAACAGTTTTTATTGTTAAAAATGAATTGTTTAATTTTGAAAATAAAATGTTTATTGTTAAAAATGAAATAATTACAGCTTAAGGATAGGGGGCTCCGTTAGTACATGAGTTGATGCAGCCGCAGGCACTGGAGCAGGTAATCCCTGCTTTGCGGTAACCGCAGCGCACCCCACGCCCAGTCGTGCATCGGCAAAATATCATGTTCAAAACGGAGTCGGGTGCCACAGGGTCGTTCGTTTTAACTGCGTAAAGGATCCCATCTTCTCCCTTTACCCAACCCCATTGGATGGGTGGTAGGGGGTTGCCGAGCCAACGTAAGTATTCACCACAAACTAATATTTGTAAGGTAAAGAATAAACTATATGTAAATGAATTTACCTGTAGATATACTCTGAGCGATTGTTGCTTTGAAGTTCCTCTGGTGGGAAGAAGAGTGGCCATGTCTGATTTGAGCTTCGTTGACGCCTTCAAAATCTGTGAATATTGCTGAAATGTCTTGAGTGAGGGCAGGGTTTTCTGTGAAAAGCTTAGCGATTCCTACTTTACTCTTTCCTTGTATCGCCGGATCGTTTTGGGAATTGGAAGCTGTTTAAGTTGTCGCACTGAGAACAATTTGGGTTCCAAGTTCCCACGGTCTGGCTTCATGAAGTACATATTGATAGATGGTGGTTCCAATCCCATGAGGAGAACTATCAAGTCTACATCCTGCGCAACTATTGCAACAGTTGGATGTACAGCAGCTTTATCTAACCCACACCTCACCTAGCAACAGCTTTTTCTATCCCGGCTGCTGCCATTTTGTCACTGAGCAAGTGAATCAGCTTTGTTTTATTTCTTTCATTAGCAAGGAAATGCTCTTGTTGAACTGTGATAGTCGTGCTTTCATGAAAGTTGATGTCAACAGAAGTTTTGGTGAGCGCTTTTCGCTTCTGATCTACTCGTTTGGTGCTGTTGTGATCACCATATCCATCAAAAACCACCGAACAATTTTTACCGTAATGTTTATGTACGTGGCGAACAGCAACAATAAGAGCATGAGCAATAGTTGTCATCTTTTTCCCCACTGCCTCTTTCGACCTTTTTTCCTTGCAATGCAGTCCATGAAGGCTCTAAGAGATTTAGGTATTAATTGTTTAGCCTCACTGCAGAAGCTAGATAAAGGGGGATAGGCACTGTTGTCGTAAGCCATGGATTCAATGTCTTCCAAGATAATCTCAGCAACTTTTTGTACAATCCTCTCACGTTCTCTTTATTCATCTTTACACCTTGAAGTATACCATGAGTCGCTCAAGATTTTATCACTAAAACTACGAAAGGAGACGACAGTTTGTCTGGTGCGAATAGTACTGAAAAATATTTGGTCCCCATATTTTTCCCTCATTTTCTCCTTAATGGTCTTCACATGTGGTGTACAGTAAAATTTGAGAATAATTTATATAAAGTGATTTTCTGAATTTTTATTAATAAATTGTTAGGAAATTGTGTTGTAATAATTATTGTGCTAACTAAATAAATTCGTTCGTGATAAATTGATTTGATTTTGTTTTATTCACAACCCAGTGATACGAACCTTGATTGACAAGGCAAATTCGTAACATCTCCTATTGTTACGGTGACACCTAGGGTGTAATAGAGTAAGTTAAATTAATAGCACAATGTTTTACTGTACTAAAATGGAATTTTCCATGATAAAACTGTTCTAAATGTTTCTACGCTATTCTTACCCGAAAAGTCAAGAACTTTCTAGAAGTTTGGTTTTGTGTATATAAAAAGGTGAACGAGATAGTGTAAAGATTAAAAAGGAATGAAAAAGTGAATTAGTGCGATTTAAATATTATAAGTGTATAGTAAAATTTTGTGAAAATTATATAAAGTGATTTTGTGAATTATTACAATAGATTGTGTTGAACTAATTTTTGGTGTTAAATAAATAAATCCGTTGGTGATAAATTGAATTGTTTTATTTGTATTCACAATCCAGTGATTCGAACCTTGATTGACAAGGCAAAACCGTAACAATTAGTGATAGCGGTGGGATTGTGACTAGTAAAACAAAGAAAATGATTCTCTCCGAATTAAGAGTTCCAGAATTAAATAAGGAACTTGAGAAACGGGGTTTGCTAACTGAAAGTAGTAAAGCAGCTTTACAAGCGCGACTACGTGACGCCATGGAGGAATAAAGATTAAACGCTGACCATCATGATTTTGGCGAGGAAGTAACGGATGTTGAGAAGATAGAAGAAACACAAGGATTGAGCGAAATAACACAACTGCCATCTGGAAGTTTCGATTTGTCGCAATTAATGACTGCTATAAATCAAATGATGGAACAAGAAAACGTGTGACAGTTAGAGTGAATAAACAAGTCAAACCTAGAAATTAAACATGCAATGGAATATGGAACAATAAAATGTTGAGAACGGACGAATTATTATGTTCAACAGAGTGAAGAAAAATTAGAAACGAAGCTTCAACAGGTTGAATAGAAGTTTCAACGTCTCGAGAAAAAGTTAGCTGATGTCAAGGCAAGTGGAACAATAACGCAAGTGGTTCAAACCGTCCAGTCGATTAAGTTAAAGCCACCAACATTCGACGGAACAATATCTTTCGCCATTTTCAAATTTCAATTTGAACCAGCCGCCAATCAAAATCATTGGAACGATGAACATCGTGTTGCGGCGTTAATAGTGACCCTTAAAGGTGAAGCAGCGGATGCTTTACAAATCATTCCGGAACAAGAGCGCAACAGTTATCTCGAAATTATGAAGGCCCTGGATCAGAAGTATGGCAGTGACGATAAGCGAGAAATCTATAGCATGGAATTGAAAAGCCGCTACCAAAAGGGGGAAAATCGCTTCAGGAATTTTCATCAGCAATCGAGCGACTAGTGTATCTAGTACATACCAGTACGCCGGCCGATTAAATGGAAAGGCTAAAAATTGACGCGTTCTTGACGGCATTCGAGATCTAGACAAACGCGTGGCGGTGATGTTGTCACCTAAAGCAACCTTCGTCGAAACCATCGCATGTGCGTTGACAAATGAAATTGCATAAGGCATCATCAAACCGGCAATAGAACTATGCCCAGTGAAAATCGACACCAGCATAAATACCGAGCGGTCAGCACCAAGATACATACATGATTGAAGCTACAAATGGCAAATGTATGTAGATAGTGCAGTGATAAAAAGGAAAAAGATTGTGAACATAAGGATCGGTGAAACTTTTTTCTCACCCGAAGCTATGGTCACAGATATTGTGGACGGGGTCATTTAGGGAATGGACTTCATGAGGGTGAATGGCTTCGTGTTGGATTTTGGACGAGGAATATTGAGTAGTGGTAACACCGAGCTGCCACTTAAATTCGACGGTATGGATGTGACAGTGAGGCGAGTAACTGGCAGCCATTGCGAAGAGCTGCCATCGAAGTCAGAAACAATTATGGAGGAAACCAATGAGCATCAGGTTAAATAGATATTGGGTGAGAAGTGCCGGGTCGTGTGTAGAGGAGTGCGAGTATCGGGCGACTGGATGAGGGCTCGTGTTGTGGTAAGGCGATTGAAATTGAACCGCGTTCCACAATGGAAGCAGAATTCGTCGTCGAGAGAAAGTCGTTAGAATTTATTTTATTAAACCAACTCAGTTTTTGAAATAGCAAGAATCTCTTCGCTGAGGATTTAGAAATGGACATCACATTAAATTTAATTTATCAGAAATACATTACACATATCAATTTAACAGAACGCGTAAATCAAAATGACATCTCTATAGAATAAATATTTGAAGAATGAAAATATTTACTATAAGAATGTTTACCCAATGTAGCAGGAATGAAAAAAAGAAAAGAAACTAGACTGTGAGAGTGTGGTGGGCTATCAAAGCAAAAATCTTTTCGCTTACGCTTCGCTTTTGTAACGCCTAGGCGAGACTTCGCAAATTTTATTTATTTATTTATTTACTAAAACTTTGGGACGCCTTACTTTGAGCATGAGCTCATTTACAACAAAGCGTCAGTATTCAAAAACATGTATAAAACATAACTAAGTAATTATAAAACTTCGGCGTAGATGTAAACCAACAGCTACATCAAAGCCGCATAACTCCTTCCTCACGTTGAGCATACAGTTTTGCTGGATTGCATTATGCGCAATATTATTTGGTGAGAAGAGCTTGGAGAATTGTTCAGTAAGTTCCCGAAGGCATGAAAAGCCGCTGTAGTTGAAGCATTTTGATGCAATTTTATTAATTTTGGAAATAAAAAAAAAAACTAACAAAAATCACCGTCTGACTCGAAACGCAAAGCCTTCCGTTGAAATCATGATAAGTGACTTTCTGCAAGATAAGTGTGAATCACATAAATTTATTTATGATGGTTAATTATTTTATTTCCTGATCAGACTTTTGAATTGCTGGATTTTTAAAAGAAGTAAATCGAAAATAAAATCATAATAACAAGTATATAGAATAGTGTAAAATATTAAAATAAATAAATTGTTTTTTTTTGTTCCTAAAAGTTTCGAAGTGTTTGAATTTTTTGTATACAGCTACCAAACACCCTCCTAATCGGCAATATTCTAGAACTTCATCTAAAAATCATTTTATAATCCCATTTCTATCGCATATGTTGAATTTCATCATAATCGGTTAAGAAACGGCCAAGTTCTACTCTGTTTGGCCTATTCCAGAACTTCATCTTAAAATCATATTTTAATACCGTTACCCTCGCTAAAATCGAACTTCATGATTACTGCTTTAAAGCGGCCAAATTCCATACCCAAATCAGTCATATTCATCTAAAAATCGTTTAAAAACCCTGTTTCTGTCGCACTTATCTGACCATAATCCAGAATGTCATCAAATAATCATTTTAAATATCATTTCCATTGCACAAGTAGAAACGGCCAAATGTCATCCTAATCGGCAATATTTCAGAACTTCACCTAAAAATAATTTTAGAATCCCGTTTCCATCGTAAATGTCAAATTTCATCAAAATTTGTTAAGAAACGGCCAAGTTCCATCCTGATCGGCCATATTCCAGAAATTACCAAAAAATCATTTTAGATTCCCATTTCCATCGCACAAGTCGAAATTCATCAAAAATGCAGAACTCTGTTATTGTCAGCCGAAAGTTAAAAGCCTACAATGCAGATTGTGTTATCCCAGCTGAAAATACAAAATTAAGTCGTAATCAATAGATAGTGTTTAGCAGAAAAATTACCACGGATGTATATGGATAGTACTGAAGACTTTTGTCAATATTCTTAAGTGGCTAAACCTCTATTGACAAGTCACATCAATGCAATCCACCGCCCGACATAACACTCTAAAGGCAGATTTCATACAAATTTTCTAATGATTTTTGGAAAATCGAATGTTATCAGATTTCCACGGGAAACATGAATTGATATTTTTTCCAACGGTAGCTATTAACAAATCACATAAAAACGATTCATCTTCAGATATATATACACTCTAGAGGCTGTTTTTATTCCAATTTTTTGGATTCATCTGACTTTCCCATATTTTCCACGAGTAGGTGGAATAAAGTTTCCCTCGTAAAATTATTTACAAACTTTTTAATTCCAATTCATACATCCTGTTTATTTTCGACTGAAAATCACTAAATTTTTTTATTTTCGGCTGAAATGTTAATAACGTAATCTGCATTATTGACTTTTTCTTTCAGCTGGAAACTTTCTGCTAACTTTAACATTTACCTACATTTACACTTACCCCTTTAATGGGTTTTGCGTGATAACTTTTATAAGCAGTGAGAGAAATGGCACGATGTATTTTCATATTCATGTAAGATATAGCGATATTCAAAGGGTGTTTGAAGGTGGTATATACCCCTAGGGACGCATGTAAATTTGGTTTTCATCCCGAAAGCGGGGAAAATCTCACATGTATATTCTAAGGACCTAGACCAATAACTCAATCTTCCTTTCTTTCGAAAACCTTGGAAAGGCTGTTAGATGTATATATTAGAGGGAAAATAGGGCAGAGCAAGTGGACACCGTCTCAGCATGCGTACATTAAGGGTAGATCTGTGGACACAGCTCTGCGCTCCTTTTTGCGTCATAAACAGAAAACACAAGAATGAAGATGATTTATGACACAATAAAGGAAATTTCGAGAGCAGTATCAAACACGATCGATGGAAAGCGGACAGGTTTAAAGAAGTAAAGTAAAAGCGAATATTACAGTGTATAAAATTAAAGTGGAATAAAGTCGAGTCAAGTGAGATAAAAGTACACAGTGTTTTAAATTGCAAAATCCGGACGAACTCAGAGGCCCAGTTCGTAACAATATAAAAGCAGAGGCAATTAGGGAGGGATTGTCAATTTTGAAGGTGGTGTTCTTGGAGCAAGAGGGAGGATATGGAAGATATCGCTTACGGAGTTGACGTGGCACGACTGTTGACGTAATGAAAATGCGCTTACAATCATTAAGAAATGGGCTGACAAATCCCAGTCCGCACTGGTAATCAAGCCGTCCAAGACAGAGCCGGTACTCTTTAATAAGAAATACAAAATCACGATAGTTGTCACTTTTACCTTAAATGACACAGGACTTATATTTACTAACAAAGCGAGATATCTGGACGTTATGTTGGACAGTAAGCTTAGTTCGAGGCCCAACTATAGCTATGTACTTCTACGGGAACACAATCGGTAACAGATGGGGTCTGAAGTCGGAGCTGATATACTGACTCTACACTGCCGTGCCAGCTCTGAGAATGTGCAAAGAATGTCCTGTATGCTTCTAAGCGGGGAATTGAAGTCAACACCGACACCTGCCTTAGAGGTTATGTTGCACCTCCTCCTTCCGATCGATCTTTTTGGAAAACAGATGACGGCAAAAATAGTTGTGCGACTTTCAGCCGTCCCTCGTCAGATCGTTGAAGAAGGAGCTGGCGAATTTTGATTATATTCAAGGGAATCCTGGAGGGATGGAGGGAGCTGGAGTATTCTGTGATAAACTAAATGTGAAGATTTCTATTCGTCTCCCTGATTACTGCAGCGTGTATCAAGCTGAGGTGACAGCGATTGGAGACAGTGGTTGAAGCTTAATGTGGTATCCTCAGGTGATATCGCCAACCGTGTGGACACTGAAGCGGGAATCATCTCGCTGGAATCAGTCTCTTTGGTTTGACAGGTGTCATTGAGTTGTTACTCATCTCTTAATGATACGGGTGAGCATTTCAATATTCAGTTAATATGGGTCGCTGGTCACTCGGACGTCATAAGGAACTGCAGGATGGATGAACTTGCTGCCTGATCTCCAGCTGAACCGAAAAGGGCAAGTCAGGGGAGGCCTTTCACAGCACTAAAACTAGCGCTTAGGAAACACGCACTAGCCTCAGCAAAAGAAAAGTAGCAAGACAAGTTTAGCCAATGCTAGACTTGGTACACACTAGAACAATAATATCCCTACGTAGACGTGATTTAAGGACACTCATTTCCTTTGCTCATGTCCAGCATTAGCACTCAGAAGGCGCAAACACTTGGGTAAGTTCAAGATGGGCCACCTGTCGGATCTCGAAAACAGTAATGTGCGAGACGTTTTGCGCTACATAAGTAGATCAAAATGGTTCCAGCAAGGGTAAAGGGGATATCACTTGATCGAGCGTTCAGTTCTGTGGCGAGGTTTCCATTTGAAAAGCCGCCGTTGTATTCATTTTATTGCACAGTCTTAATAATGAAGATCAAAATAAAAATTAAACACCACAAACTGGCCACCGATCTATGTCTTTGTTTTTGGTAAACACTAGAAACATAATTTTTTTAGAATAAAGAATATCTTATGGTGACCTTGATAGATCATTCAAGGTCATTCAACTTTAGTCCGGAACATTTCCGGTACAGTTTTTATTTAGCTTTGATTTAGCTTTTTTAACTTTAAACTTAGCATCTATCTTAAATAATTGTAATACAACAAATGGTAACAGTTTTACAGAGATATGACATGTTTTATTTGATAAAGGTGACAAACACTAGTTAACTCTAATCTGAAATATTAGATTCATTTGGGATATAAACAAAAAATTTGCCAATTTCAACAGGTTTGATAAATTAACTACCGAGACCGAAAACTCTACCAGAAAACCAAAAATGAATTATTGGTAACTATAATTTATTTTATCATTATACAATATTTTAATTTGTCAACATGGTAATATCAATTAAACTAAGCTTATAATGATAAAACTTACTCTTACAGCAAAAAAAAAAAAAAAAATAAAGTAAAAATTAACTAACAACCTAAAAGTAATAAACTATAAAATACAAATCAACACAAACAAAATTATTATTTCGAATTTAATAAATAAAGTTTCTTATCAACAAGAAAAAAAATATTTTTAAACTTAAGTTTTCAAGACAATAAATTATAAATCAAACTTAATCATATCTGCGCCGTGTCATAACTTCAACGTTTCTTTGTTGATTTTGATGGCAATTTCTGCTTTCCATTTCAACGTTGTTTGGATGCTGTGTAGTATGTGCCTAAAAATTAACTTGTCATGCATGGTATCCTTAAATTTGTCAGGATTTTCTGAGAAAATTGATTGTAACTAAAAAAAAGTAAAAAAATTACTGATAATGCCCGAATAATCATAATAATATTGAGATGAACAACTAACAATTTGGAATTCTTTTTCAGTTGAAATCCGTTTGAAAATGATCGCAAGATCGCTCAACTCATAAATATCGAAAATTTCGTTTCTCTCGAGAAAATATTCCATCGCATACTTTATCATAATTTGATTTTCGCTAATCGATTGAATAACTTCCGTTGCATGCTGTCGTTTGATCGCACTAAATTCTTCAGTTTCATCCTGACACAATAAATAGTTTATATATTTCGCCATGAGCAGAGGTTCACGTGTACATCCAAGTGAGCGTATAAACACGGACGTAAAATAATCAGAAATATTTAAATTACTTTCGACCATATGCCATTCACTCCATCCACCATATTTGATTGTTGTACAAAATATGATATACAGTTGGTCCTCCGATTCGGAAATATTTTTCGTCGTTTCATTTTCGAGCAGCTTTTTAAATTTAATCTTAGCATTTTTGACACAATCACTAAACCCTAATTTACAAGACCATCGTTCCATCAATATCTTCAAATTACTGAGCTCATTGATTAACGAATCATTTTCCGTAACAGTTTGGTTAATATTTTTGGTTACCTGGTTGATAACCGACTCGAAATACTTCTGTGAAATCAAGAAATGCCATATAAGGATTAGTTCTTATTTATATTTAAAGTAATCTACGATTCAAGCGACTTACGACAACATAGTAGAAATTCGGCATGCTCTGCATATTCCGATAAATATAATCAAAATTGCCAAACACCACTTTCCACGGTAGCATAGAAGTATCATAGTCCATAATCGATTTGATCATGTCAAACACAATTTCGTATCCGATTATATCGTAACGTGCCAAATTGTACGCATCATCGAGCAGCACAGCCTTCATCATCCCCGTAAATCCATACGCATTTGTTTCCAAATTAGCGATTATTTGACGCCACGTATTATCCTCATAGTTCGTTCGATAGTATCCGGTCCCTGATGGGTTCAATAGAATATACGATGAATTTTCACAATTGTGTACGATATATTTGTTTTCATTGACCCAAACCAGATTATCGGTGTTTGATCCAAAATCATGATAGGTCACCGGTATCATTCGAACATGCTCGTCCATTACCGATGATTTAAATTTAACAATTGTTTGTGTTAAATAAAAATTTCCATTCTTATGTTTAATGTCGATCAATGGTATTTGATCGTAGTCAATCCATTGGCGGAATACTTCCGGTATATCAACATGCTCTGTGTTATTTTGTCGGAGTGTCGCATCATGCAAGGTTGAGTAGAAATCAATTGTTTGGTTATTAGTTCTGAAATGTTTAATGAAATTAGTATATCAAAAGTTATTAGTTTAATGGATCTTACCTTTTGAGGAAGTATTCGGAAACAGATTCTCTAAAAACGGTCGACGATAATGTGTAATTGAACATTTTTAGAAGGCATAAGCCTGTAAAACAAAAAAATGGTTTGACAATTGTCATTATATTTAGTCAAATCGGGATTAAGCTTTACAATGGAAACTTAGGAAAAAGGAATGATTTCGGAACAGAGCTGAATATTTAAGTGTATCCGAGTGCTGAAATGTCCTCAAACCTTATGATAACGATATTACGACGATACGTTTCCATTTTCACTTAACAAGACGAATAGACAAGATTATCAAAAACACGCAAATTTGGCAATGGCATACCAATAAAATCAACATAATCTTTCTGCTTATGGCCGTATGATACTCACTTTTTCAAGTGTCAAAAATTTCAGTAAAAAAAATTAAAACCAGAAAGAGAAAGGAAGCGTAGACAACACTATTTGGTTTTGTTATTCAAAATGGCAAATAGAGGCAAATTTTTTTTGGGATGACAATGAGCCGACATGGAAATCGAAATATTTGATGGAAGAAAAACTTCTTAGAATTTATTGTAGACACTGGTTAACTCTACTAACATCATTTTCTTTCCCTGGTCTAATTCCTTCCCTCAACAAATCCTGTTTGGTACAGTGACGCCTAACCTATTGGCTTGTAGTTATTCTTAATTTCAGGTTATTGCATTTTTATATTTAAATAGCTAGCAATAATTTGTTTATGTCTTCAATTGGAATATCTAAATGGGTGGATGCGCAATAATAATTCCGTAGATTCTTTCGTTTTTATGAGAGTTTCAAATTAAATCCCAAAGGCGAATTACAGAACATTTGCGAAAAGCGTTTAGCTCGATAATCAGCGATTATATTAATAATCGCTTAAAGTGTTTTAGTTTTATAAATTACATAATAGCTGGCTGGTTAGACGTTGAAGACCTCTTCGATCGAGTAAAATGATCGATAATCACAAAATGACGGTCAACTGGACCAAATTAAAATTCATAAGGGAGATAACGGGAATCGATCAATCATGATTGATCTCGTCTCGAACCGGTAATCTAGAAGTATTAAAATATAAAACCGAACCCTCCAAATCTATGATGGTGTTTCACAGGCCAAGAGAATTGAAGAAAAACTTATGACTTTCGATAACTAGAATACATTTAATAATCAGTCCCATTATATTCAGTACAACCAAAGTTTGCCGAAAGATACTCGAATTTGGCTAAAGCTAATAAACTACATGTAAAGCAGCTGGTCAATGATGTCAGTTACACAGAAGTGGTACTAGATTTACTTAAAGAAACATAGTGGCGTGAATTGGGTCAGTTTACGAGATGATATGATTAAGCGTTTCTCAGACCGCCAAACATAGATTATGATGTTCGACAAATTTTTGATTCGTGGAAACAGCGATTTGGAAAAAATTTTCAAGATTACTCGAATGACATACTTTCTATATCTCTTCAATTTGAATCCTTCAGCTTTATTATACGATTCTTACAAATATGAGGACCAGCCCGCAGGATAAATTAGTACGGAAAGTCACGATCTCTTATCAACATTAGGACAAATGATTCTGTTGTATGTTCAGTAAGAGGATCGCTGGGGAAGAACTGGATTTTTTCCTGAAATAATGTGCCAACGATGTCAAGTCAATTCACTTTAATCTTCCGTCGAACAGAACGAAGTATTACCCTCTTCAGAATATGACGAAGAAGTTCGTGCCGGTCACTAATTTGTTTTCAAATATTAAACTACACTCTATGGAATTGCTACCAACCTCACTGTGGCACTTATGTAATTTTAAAACAATTTCTCACAATTTACACAAATATTTCGGCAAATGCAAATAAAGGGACAGGGACACGTGTACCTGACCTCCGAAAGTAGTAGCAGCCAAAGCAGAGCAACTCAAACATATAATGATGATTTCTCGGGATCAAGCGTAAAACACGATCGAGGCGAATCACAATCCAAAATAAGTAAATCTACGTAATTTGTATTTCAAATCTTCCTTTTTATTTTATAATTCATAACCAACTTTAATTAAATCTAGAAGACTTCAAAACTATTTTCAAACTCGGAAGGTGTGTAAAAGGCTATTAATTGATTCTTTAAAGCATCGGTTCTCGGTCGTGGTAGTGAACAATTTCTGAAAATGTCAAATGTTAAATTTCGTATGTTACACTCTACTCTTAAAACTGCTAGTCGATTTTAGCTCATGATGTTTAGGGACAGACACGCTATCTAACACTGAATTTAGCGCCAACCTCTCTCTGTATTAAGAAGTTGATTTCTGTAAATAAGCTGGCTCCTTCTAGTAGTTCAAGGATTCCCATACTTCGAAGAATTTTTGCAAAAAATGGCAAATCTCCTCTACCAAGGTAACTTAACCATTAATATAGAAAAGAGAACCTTCGTTCTATGGGAATTGAAATATTTGGAATATATTTTAGGTAATGGTGTTTTAAACGTTGATTTGGCTAAGGTGGGAGCTATCACTGAATATCCAGTCCCGAAAACAATTCGTCAACTTACAAGTCATCAAGAAGAACGCTCAAAAGCATATGTATGTGCCCAATTATGCCCAAAGATACTAGAGCACGGCAGAATTTGAGTGTTATACACCTGTTGACAGCACCAAGAAATTTAGGCACTATGTTGAAAGTTTCGAATGCAAGATGATAACGGACCACGCCTAAAGACATGACAAAGCTAAAACCCAACCTGGAGATTCACTAAATTTTACGGTACTGAATACGGTACTGAATGATACTTTTGCTTCTCACTTTAGCGATACCAAAACATTGAAATACTTGCGATGGCAATACTTTTGGCCAACAATGTGCAAAGGCGTTGAAGAATATGTAAGGCATTGTGAGGTTTGCAACGTTTCCAAGGTCGTGAACTATACTAATCCGCATACAGCAACGTGATACCGCGATGACTTTGAGGTGTTGTTTAAATCGTTAACCAAGATGTATCCATCTGATATAAAATCAAATGTGATAAAGTCACATAATTAGTGAATTCCTTCATGAATCGAATGGCACCAAAATTATCCCTACAAAACGAAAAGGGGTTATAGGCAACGAAAGAAATCTGAGGTGACTTTTCGCATTAGATCTAAAACCAGTTCTATATTGACGATTGCAAAATATAATAAGAGGAGACGAACGAATATTTACTCATTATCCGTTCATTTATTATTCAGTCAGTATTATTTTCACTCATTATTTACTCCTTTTAGACTCATAACTAGTGGGTCCTGTTAACCATCTGGTTAACTAATCCCGAGAATCGGGATCACGATAACTATAACTTTGGCTTTAAAAGTAAGCGTTTTGAAAAATACAAACCGTCGACATCGAATGGTCAGATGGCAACATTATTTTCTTGTGACGATTGCCAGAAACAGGCAAATATTTTCTGTTTCAGTTGAAGTTGACTGAATCGCTTGATGATGTTCCAGTGATTATAAATTTCTATCTCCTTTATTATAGAAGTTGATTTTGATTGATCAAGTTTAACTTTCTGTATATAAGTCTGTGGTTAGTATAGTGATTGCCATAAAGTTTACTAAAACCGACTTTTCATATAAATACCAGCCATATAATTTTTCGAAAAAAAATCCACACCAAACGTCACGTGAAAAGTTTGTGAACAAAAATACGATATTTGAGACAAAAACCATTTAGATGGAAATATCATATGCGTTGAAAGCCCAAGCATAATCTTCTCACAACTAGTACCTCATCCAATCTTTAGCCAAAATAGATCTCCCTCCAAAATTATCTTGTTTACTGAGAATTTTTATTCTATCTAGATGAACTTCGTGACCTGCATCGTTCAAACCTAGTGCAATACTCAAAATTTGATTGTTTCTTTAAAGAAGTTTAAGCAACTATTTGTTTTCCAAAAAGTTTAACATAACACACCTTTAAAGAAATAGTTAAATGTTATTTACCAAGTCCAAAGTCTTGAAACGCCACTTGTGCAGGACATACAAAGCAATTTTTAGAAAAAAGATTTTTCCAACGCAGAAGTAAGATCAAAATAAAGTCAAAATTCAATCATATGACACCTCAAAGGCACAAACCACCAAACTAGCCCAGACTACATTAAAACCCTCGATAAACAAAAAAATCTCCAAAAAAAACGACTTTGGAGACACTACAAATCAAATCAAGTACAATTTCAATCAATGGTGAGGAAGACCATGCTTTTGTTAGCAACCCATATGACTTGTTCTTCCCAACCACTTTCGTCTTATAGAATTCCTATCCTTGAAAATCGCCTTTAAAACCTTGTGATTGCCTTACTCCTTGATTTGTGTTTAAAAGGATAACCTTCAAAAATAGCTTAAAGAACAAAAAATTAATTGAAATTTTTTTTTACAAAAACATTTGCATATTTAGCGATTTTCGATGATTTCGAAAATTTTACGATCTCCTTGCAGCTATTTAGATTTAAAATTGTCCAAGGCCAAGTATTCCATAAACTAAGTTTAAGAGAAATTGAATAATTCCTTCGGATATACATAAGTAGTGTGGCGCTCCGTTGGCTCAAAGCTCTAACAGATTTTTCCAATGGTTTTCCAATTTGGTGCAATTATTTATTAGAAGTCCATTTTGACTTGAGCTAGTAGGGAATTTATGTGGTGTTCATTAACAAACATCCAGCGATAGTTTACAATTATTATTTTTAATATGCCAGAATTCGTTACTAAATCTAGGGATTTTAATCAAAATTCCCGGGAAGGACCCACTACTCATAACTGCCTTATTATTCACTGATAATTCAGTATTTATTCACTGATAGGTATTGAACGATGAATTCACTAATTATTCACTCATTATTCATTCGTCCCTCATTATTCAGTGGTGAATATGCAGTGAATATTGAGAGAATACCTTATCAATTCTGTGCGAATAATGTCATTAAAGAATGAATAATGACTAAATATTGAGACAGTAAAGTGTGAATAATAAGTGAATGATTAAAGAATAATAACTTAATAATGAGTATATTATTGAGTGAATATTACATGAATAATGGGTTAATAAAAAGTGAAATCATCATTCGCCAGTGCATAACGATGTATTAGAGAGCGAATCATGTTTGAATAACTGGGGAATAATGAGTGAATTTACTAGTGAGTAAAGAGTGAACAATTAGTCAATAATGAGAGAATTATGAGTAATAAGCAATGAATAATCAAAAAAAAATTGAAAGAATTATTTTTGAATAATGAGTGAGTATTCAGTGAATAATGCGAGTGATTATTTCTAAGGCAACAGACCACGATTTATTTTTGGATTTAAACTTTTGCTTGATGTGTTTCTTATGAATTTTTGTTTAGTGGTAGGTATTACAACTAGAAATCGGATTCGATTTCCGTAAGTCTATTTTTTTCGATTTAGCTAAATCTTTTTTGGATTTATCCAATGCAATTGGCCAAATAAATTTTTGTAAATGCGTGAAAATAATACAGTTAATGACTGAACAATTAATGAAAACGATTGAATAAATAGTGATGGGTTGTACAAGTCATAAAATTGGTCAATTTAAATAAAACAACTTTAAATGTTAAAGTCAAGCTCTTTAATCACAGTAGCGGCATCTAGTTTAACTTAAATTTTTCTTTAAATTTCATTATACAAAAATCAACAACAATTTAAATTAATATCAAATGGTTTACCATTGAATTTTATCAATTTTTGAAGGTGAGTATAATGAACTGAATGATTGATGGAATATTTTTTAATGAAACCAACATGGATGTATTCTGTTTGTTCCTACGAAAGTGCACCAAAAACACGTTTTTCGTGTCAAAATTGAAAAACGGGCATTTTTCCGAATAAAAACTTTTAAACTTTTAAGATTTTCATTTAAAATATTAAAATTTACTTGTTTCTTGCTTGCTTGGTCTTGGTGAGGGTAGCAGTAAATATGACAAATTAATTTATTTAAAAAAATTGTAAATTAAATAAAATATTTAGATCTATTCTGATTCTCTTTCTAGAAAATAAGTTACAGGTTCTTGAATCTGATCTTCTTTTTAGTTAAATCGTCAGTTTCCTTGATGGCAACTAAAATTTGATAGAGAAAGGGGAGATTTCAACAGTTTCTGTAGATTGCGCTTATAATATTGATAGTCTTCTCAACGAAAACCTTTCATAATTAAGAGAATCAGAATAGTTTTATAAATTTAATTTAATTTGTAATTTTTAAAATAAATTTATATGTATTATGGTATGATGGTATGATGGTAGGATGGTACAAGTTTTACAATTCAAATTGAATCTTTAGCAAATTTTATATATGACCAATTAGGATAGAACTTATTTATTTTTCAACGGATTTTAGTGAAATTTGACATGTGCGTTGAAAATGGGAGCTAAAATGATTTTTGGATGAAGTTCTAGAATATGGCCAAGTATGATTATGATGAAATTTGACATGTGCGGGATTCGAAAGTGAGATTTAAATGAAGTTCTGGAATATGGCCAAGTAGGTTGGAACTTGGTTATGCCTTAACCGATTAAGATGAAATTTGACATATGCATGGGAATTGTGATTCTCTCTATCATCAGCTATATGATTCACAGAAATCTCAACAAACAACACTACAGAAGCCATATTGAAATATTTCTCACAATTTGTAATCGGTTACAAATACTCCACTAAAATATGAAGAAATAGATAGGTTCCATCCTAATTTCGTCCAAAAATAATTTTAGAATCCCGCTTCTAGTGTACCTGTCGAATTTCATCAAAATTGGTTGAGAAATAGGCAAATTCCATCATACTTGGCCATATTCCAGAACTCCATCTAAAACTCATATAATCCCATTTGTAACACACTGGCAACACAAATGTCAAATTTCGTCATAATCGGTTCAAAAACCACCAAATTCCATCATAATGGGCCATATTCCAGAAATTTAGGAATATTAAGATTATTTATTAAGGAATAGCTAAGTTCTAAAAGGACCAGTATGAAGTGTAAAAGGTTCAATTTGAAGTGTGAAAGAATCAGTTTTAAATTTTACAACCTGTATGATTGTATCATTTTAAGATTGTTTAATGGTATGATGGTTAAATGGTATGGTGGTATGGTGGTACGTTGGCATGGTACGATAGTACGAAGGTATAATTGTATGACGGTAAAATGGTTTGATGGTATGACGGTACGAAGGTACTGTGGTATGATGGGATCGCGGTAACATGGTATGCAGCATGGTTTGATGGTGTGATGTTATGATGGTATAGTGATATGATAGAATGATGGAATGGTATAATTGTTTGTTGTTGTGATGGTTTAATGATTTCATGGCCCGATAGCATGATGGTATGATTATATGATGGTAAGTTGGTACGATGGTACGATGTTTCGATGATATGATGGTATGAAGATATGGTAGATTGTCGATGGTACGATGGTATGATTGATGGCATAATGGTATAGTGTCATGTTGATATGATGGTGAAATACGACGGTACTTATGCTGGCATGATCACACGCTGGTATTATGGTGTGATGGTGAATTGGCTTTGAGTTTAAATTGAGTTGGATTTGAGTAAGAAGTTCGGTTAGGGTTTAATTTGGGATTAAGTTTCGGGTTTAGCGGGAAGTTAGATTGAGTGGAGTTCATAAGTTCATACACGCATTTAGCTTTCGAATCGAGTTGGTTTGAGCTACGTTTAGTTGAAGTTTAGTTATGGTTTAGTTATGTTCCATTGGAATTAAGTGTGTTGTTCAGTTTGGGAATTATTTAAGGCTTGATTTGGTTAGGTTAAGGGTTGCTTTAAAGTTGATTTGGGATTGATTTGATGATTGAATTGAGGGTTGAGTTGGGGGTTAATTTGGTGGTTGCATTTAGGATTTTGTTGCGATTGAGTTTGAGGTTTAGTTGTAAATTGAGTTGGACGTTGAGCTGAAGATTAATTCAATAGGCCCCTAATTCTAATTTTCTAGTGAGGGATTAATTTGAGAGTTGAGTTAATTTTCAGAACCGAAGTTCTAGTAAGAAGCACTTTGTACAATCTTGTCTTTCGAATATTAAATATCTGACATCATAAGTGCGCGCAGAACCAAATTGAGTCCACTAGAATTCAAATTATCGGTGAATAAACTCGCCAACGGCCAACACCTCTCAACGGCTCGAAAAATTGGACGATACAAAGATGAAACAAAAATAAAAGAAAATCGTCAAAACTACCACCAAATCCTCACGCATATCAGCACACAAAATTATCTTTTGGGAAGTGAAACGTCTTCCAGCTTTACATCAACTGAGATAATATGGGGAGCTTAGGAGAACAAAGTGAACGTCCCTCTCAAATGGTGTTATTCAAAAGGGTAAATTATGATACCTGAATTAATAAAAATGTTTAATTGGAAAGTATTCTTATTCTATACTTCTTTGCGGAGTTGTTATGAAATAAAACCGTGCTTTCCTTTTTGCTTCCGAAAATCGAAAGAAGATTAAACTCATTTGGGGTGTCATCATATAAAAATAGAAAATCTTGTTTCACCTTTTTTCTGCATAAAATCCATGATATCCTTATCCAACTTGTCCTCATCGGCTTGTCTTGTCAATCGAAAATTCGAATAATCCATCTCATCTTGCATCACTTTGGACTTAAAATTAAAATATTCCGCCTCATAATAATCTGATTCGTCTTTCTACAATAGAAAAATACGTGCTGTGAAGTACATAATGCTATATGCTATGTACACAATATGAGAGAGCAATAAATTAATTTAAATTATCAATTTCGACGGGAAATAATAAAAATTAATCAGATTTTTTTTGTTTTGTTGTTGTACAGTTGCGTTACGTTTCAACAAACATTGAACAAATATGATAATGTGTACAATGTACTATGCAAGTATATTTCACACGACATTTACCTCGTCCAATGCAATTTGCTGCAAAAACAATGGAAATGCTTTTTTTAACCAAATTTCTTCATCCAACTCGTATTGATTAATACCATCGAACCATTGAAATGCCAGGTCACCTGTAATCTCTAGATTCGAGCTATACGCATCGGTAGAGATTGGAATGTAGTATTCGCTGTGAAATAAATAATTTTTTTTTTTTTTTGTTTGTTATCTAAATAAATGTTTACGCGAGAAATTATGTTTTAATGCGTGTTTATGTATAATTTGGTAATAATTTCACGGTTGCTTCAATACTCATACCTCGTTATTATAATGCCGCGTTTAATTTCGCGATAATTTTCTCGGTGTGGCCTTATCACATAATTTAATTTGTCCATATTAAATGGGACACTTGTATAATTCTCAATTAAGTTTACGACATGCTTAATGGCGTCCATTGTATTATTGATCTTTGTACTATTCTCTTCCTGTGTAAACAGCTCGAGCGATAGATTATCATTAATCTGATGGGGAAATGATTGTATATTTGTTATGATAAAACCAAGTTCAGATGGTGGCATTGGCGGTGTTGGATAATAATTATCCATAACTAGGTTATCATCACTAAAACGAAAGAAAAAAAACGAAATTATTATAAAAATGAAAGCAAAAATTTAGATAAATTAGAAATGTATAATTACATAATGTCGGTTGACTGCAATCGCGCGTTTGACGCTGATTTATGTTCCGTTGACCTTATAATACTGGTATCGAATGTACTTTGAAAATCGTCATCGTCGAAACACGGTATTATCCTATGTGTGCTTTCTGTGCCGGTAAAGGTTCCAGCTAAAAATCTAGAAAATAATTAACGATTTTTTGTTTAATTTAACTAATTTCATCGGCAACTTTGTGTGTATTTTCTAAGCGCCCAAACAATTCAGCTATTAAGAGAGAACAATTGTTAATTGTATTGTACTTTACAATAAATAGATTTATATTATTGTTAATTTAAGGTTAAATTGCAATTGCACGTTTGGCAAATCGCAATCGAATAGATGTTATAAATATGAGTCATAAAATAAATGTTTGCTGCCACCTTAGATCAGCAAATAATAAACTTCTTGAATTTTTAGCAGGACACGGAAATTATTGCATTACACAATTATAAAATGTGATAAAAATGAGAATTTGAACTCATCAAACAATTTACAATAGACTGAATCATTCTATAAATTCATGAAAGTTTCAAGAACGGTAATAATCCAAACCTCTCATTTTCACGCTGTTTTCTAATCGGGAGTATATCTAAAATGTGCAAACAAACAGTAAGATGTTTTCAATAAATATCAATAACACAAATATTATTCCAGCCCGATGACGTTGGCTAATTGCGATGCCGAAACGGTACGATTCCATTCATATTCGCTGATTATCTGTGTCACATGTATGCCTACCATTCTTTGAAATTTAATATTGCCCCACTTTATCAGCCGGCGGATCGTCTTTTTATTGTTCAAGATTTTAGCATACCAGATGTATGGGAGTATGTTGATCACACTTTGACTTCTTTTAATATGAACGATTAGATGGCAAACGTCATCTTTTGATCATGAGGTGACAGTTTCGAATCGTCTATAGTATTTTCCACTCTCCGCTAAATATTTCAGTTATGTTTGAATGTTGCGAGTTGGTCGAAGAAAATGTGAACTCATGGGCAACTACGTTCTTTAAATACATTTCTGGATGAGTATGATTGGTCGTCTTTGTGATAATATCGACGATATGTTAACCGAAGTGTCGGATTCGATTCTATTCCACTCATTTGTCTTAAATTAACCGTTAATGTAATTTCTTACTGTGTGACTTTTCTATTTAATCTAAGTCTCGCTGAGGGTTGCTTCCCTATGGAAACGCTCACTTATTAAGGCGATTTGACCGATCTGGATCTCCTTCCGGGTTTTTGCATTTTTTTCAGCCGGAGCTCCTGGTAAGTCAACTGTCACTAATTTAGTTTTGTTGTTGCTCTATTAAACGGTAATATTGTACAAATCGATTACACTGATTTCTGTAAGGCATTAAGTTAAGAACGATCATGAATTACTGTTGCGGAAACTTGAGTTCTTGGATTGTAACTTTTTGGTAGTTCATTGGAGTAGGTCTTATCTGTATTTTTTTTTGGTCTTTCTTTATTTTACAATCCATATCATTTCGAGATATTCAGTAAATAATTTGGCTTTTTAACTGCCGGTTATTTCGGGTGTGGCAACACTTTTGTCATTCGTGTTATTGTTATGACAGAAAATTAGTTAATTTGACAGTTTGACATTTACGAAATGGATCGCTTTACGCTTAAACAAAATTTGGAAATGTTGAAAACCTACTTTCAAAATGGTGAGTCTTCTATCAAAACTGTAAGAAATTTACGTGGACAATTCAGTAGAAATGAAATACCTACAAGGCAATTTGTGTATCAATTTGTGAAGCGAGTTGGTGAAACTGGATTGTTATTGGATAGCCGAGAACATTGCAGCTGTTGCTCAGAATGTGTCTGAGCATCCATTTGCATCAACTCGCCCTTACAGTTGATGGAGAGCGTTACCGAGTCATGATAAACAAGGTTTTGTTACTCAGAATTCAAGAGGGCATTTGGTTTCAACAGAACGGCGCAACTAGCCACAGAGCAAACGAAACAATCGGTCTTTTGCACACTGTCTTCGGCGATCGAATAATCAGCTGTAACGGAGATGTCAATTGGCCACCACGCAGCTGCGACTTGACTCCGTTTGAATTTTTTTTTTGTGAGGAGCCGTTAAGCCTAAGTATTACGCTAACCATCCAGAGATTATCCTAGACTTGAAACATCAAACTGAAGTTGCCACTGGTGAGACAGGAGCCCATACAATCGAAATTGTTCTGAAAAATTAGGTTGACAGAATGGGGTACTGTGTTCCATACTTAATGGCATTGTATACTCTTTCTAATAAAACAAACAAATTAAATTGCAAACGTTAGATGGACCAACCCATAGATTGTCATGATCAGAGTATTTTTATCCATTGATTATATCTCACTTACATTAAGATTAGTATAAATTGATATAACCCACAAATTTAACTATTATTGGTTCGATTCATTAGGGATTTTAAAATGATGTCTAAAGAACAATTTAGCAAATCAAAAATTTTGTGACGCTTTAATCTTACCCTCGTTGTGGTAGTAACAAGCTTGCTCACCAATTCGTTTGGAAGAATTGTCAATCTTGAGTGATACCTGGCACTCGAATCCCTAATTTCTGTCCGTGCATCTACTAAGATTCTTAGAAATTTAGACTAGAACCGCTGAAGAACATCCAAGTTCAAGTTGCTGCCTATTCCCCACAGTCGTACATCATACGCCAGATAGGTTTTATTTCTATTTTATTGAGCAGTGTAGTTTATGATCAATCGATAAACTTGATTTTCTGCCTATCAGTCAATATATTTTTGTCAGTTTCATAATTGTCGTAAGTAGTATTTTTTCAAATAATTTAGCCATAACTGGTAGCAAGCTTACAGGCCTGTACGACGTTACTTCTGCCGGGAGCTGACTATAGGTTTTGATATTATATTACTTGTGAAACCTTCCGAATAAGTAAGTTATAAATCGAATACACTTATCTGGCAACTCTTGCAAAATTTTTTCGGTGACAAGGATTTAAATCTATTAAAGTAGTTTTGAATGTTGTTATTCTCTTCGTCCGTACTTTTTGATGGATATGGTTGAAAACCCTTTCAAAATGGTCTGCAAATATTTCGGCTTTTACTTCATTATTTTTCGCCCAGTGACTGTCACATTTATACGTATCGGCGAAATATGCTTTTGTAGTTGTCTCTGAAATTTAGAACTCAAATTATGAAAATTGGTAGTTTCACTTCACTAGTGATTGATGTTTCTTCGGTAGTCTCCTAGGTGCTCCTTGTTTTTTTTAAATGATGTGGTAAATTGTTTGAGCTAGTCCGACATTCTCATTTATGCGGACGACATTAAAATTTTCACAACCATTTATTCCGCCAAAAATTTATTTGATTTTCAGTCTGATCTAATAAAATTCAAAGCTTTGTGTACATCGCATAATTTTAAGCTAAACATCCCCAACTGCCAAACAAGGTGTTTTACCCGATTACGCTCACCCTCTAGTTAATATTACTTTTTTGATGGTTGTATTATTGAAAGTGTTGATATAAGTTAATCTATCGTAATGTATCGTTTCATAAACATTTCGTATCATTAAGTTGCATTTCGAGGGCGAGTTCTATGGTTGGGTTTATTAAAAGAGTTTCTCTAGATTTTCATAATACTTATGTGATTACAACTTTATACAAAAAAAATAATGGTTTTGTGAATTCTTTTTGTTTCCCAAAAATTTTAGTTGACCATTTAAAAATGCTGACAGAAAAACAATGTACTATGGAAAGTTGACCAACTATCAGATAAACTTATGCCACTAATGCAGATTCTAAAATATTATCACGCATAGGGGTATTCAAAACAAAATGTTTTTTATATAATTTTTTACAAAATAAGTCGTGTTTATTGGGAAATGCACTTAACAAAATTTCGAGTGGTACAACAGCTGCTTTGTCAGAAATAAAACAAAATGATTTAAATATTGAAAACTTTCTCAAAATTTATCGTACAAAAATAAAAGTTGTGAAAGCTTAACAAACCATTCTAATTGTTATAAAAAGAAAATTTGAGGTGTCAAAAGAAGAACGTGAAAAAGCTCTAGAAATTTTAAGAATTTAAATAAAACCAATTAGTGCATTCCCCATTGAAGAGTGCTGTGAATCAAATATAGAGAATGCCGAATCCGAAGGCCATGAATGGCAAATCGAAACCTGGGAGCAATGTTAGGAAAAATAATGGGCAAGACCAGGTGAAGAATAGAAACGGCAACGGAAAAAATGGTAATGGAAATGGTGGATATGGCGATGGCGCAATTGCCGATGCTCAAGTTGAATATGGTGAAGAATACATAAGCAGTTTTACGATGGTGGAAAAATAGTTTCACCATGCAATTACCAAGTTATGGATATTCGTGGCCCTGCCATTATCTCGCTCCGTTTTGAATTGGAAGCGCAAAGTTTGTTTCTTTGCTAGAAAAAGGTTTAGTACAAATTATTTAAAATAAATAAAATGTGTTAATATTAAAAAAAATAAAGTGTTCGAAGGGTCCAACTTTTAAAACTAAAACTTATTTTAATCCGTCGGAACGCCAGTTCATTATTTTTAATTATATTTGTCGCTTCGATTATTCGTTGCCACTTCACCTGTTCGATTTTCGCTTTCAATACCAACTGTTTAAAATAATAGCATAGCAAAAAGTCTAAAAAAATTAGATTAGGCAACCGCGGTGGCCATGGAATGGCCCGTCCCCTTCTAATCCAGCGACTTGGATAATTTTCGTTGTTTCGGTTATGTACTGTCTCACTGCTCAAGCATTGTGAGGAGGAGTTCAATCGTGTTGCAGTCACATATTTCGACGTGTTTGTAGGAACCCATCATCAAGTAATCCAGCCAAGGCATTTTGTAGGAAACTGAGGTATACTTCCCCGTTGAAGCGTTGATCCGACGTGATGGTTCAAATGGGCCAATCAATTTTCCATCAACTGTTCTCGCCCACATGTTTACTCCAAATAGATGTTTTAATGAACTACGGCGCACAATTTTTGGATTTATACGGCGCTAATAATGCAAATTTAAGATGTTTTTAAGGTCAGTGAGTAAAAGGTCTCGTATGCATTGCACATTATAAGGGTGCAACTAATTTCTATTTAAAATACGATGAACCGTGGTCCGTCGACGTACCGTAAACGTCTTGATAAACGACGAATACTTGTAAATAGGTCGCTTGGCACCATTTCAATTATTTTATCTTCATGTCTTCATCAAACCGCCTAGTTCTTCCAGCTCTCCTCCGGTCAGCAGGGATTTCACCTTCGCTGTACATCTATGTACGTTTTGAATTACTACGTAATTGGAAAAACGTTCTCGATTGGGGTATCGTATCTGCTATTCCCTTGCAGCAGCTCGAGCATTGCAATTACAAACAATACAAATGAAGTGCATTTTTATATTTTTGCGATGAGAATAAGTAGCATTGCTTATTGATATTTTAATCATATAAACGGTCGAATAATAAAAAATGGAGGTGTAGCCAACACACGACTTTCTATTACGAACAGAGAATTTTGAGAAATTTAACTTTTTTTTTACGAATGTGAACTTTCCAACAAAACGCTAAAATTAACAAAACGTATATGTATACAAAATTTGTTAAGTTAACAAAAACATTTATATGTATGGGTGAAACAGTGGGTAAAAGCAATATTTCATTCAAAAAGGAAAATTTCTTAATTATACTATTTCAAATCAATTAATAAATTTACCTAAAATAAATTACTAAAAAATTAAATCTATAATTAACAATAAATTCGCATACATTTATATACAAACGAAATACAATAAAATAATAATTATTCAAATAACACATAGTTTATAGGTTCACTGTATTGAACTCAAAGAGATGTTCCCGGGATATGACCTATGCCAATATTTAGCTTAAGGGGTGTTCTTTTAAATAAAAATGGTGGGATTACTCTATGGAGAGAAGGAACCTTTTATTATTGGGTGTGAACACTTGAAGTATATATGAAAATGTTTGTAATTTAGGGTTTCACTATATTGAAAATTGGCCCTATTGGTAGTGTTCCAATTAAAAATTTAAATAGCTATTAATTATATCGTTCCTCCTTTGGATTTTTCAATTGGTTAAGGCTGATAGATCAATTTGTTTCTATGTATAAATTGGTTAACTAAACTTACGATTTGCAATAAAATAAAATTGCCGGATTAACATATACAGTAGTTTGTCAGTAGTCAGCACAGGGAATTTCTTTAGGTCGTCAAAAACTTCCCAATTACTATTGGGCCGTTTTACGACAGCGGTGTATTGTTTAACTAAATTATTATAATTTATTAATGCCTTCAAAAAATAATTCTCGTTATTTAATAATATTTTGGATTCAATCTCGCAAAGCTTTATATTGTAGTTTTCATTATTATAAGATTGAACATCTGCAATAGCTATGCCATAATTACTTATAATTTTATTTACTATTAAATTTCCAACACAGACAGAGCATGTTCAAGTTCCAAATGAAATCGAACTTGCAACATTGCGGAGCGTATTTTCGTTCACTCTGAAAATATCGAAGGGTAAATAACAACTCTGTGAATTACGAATACGAACCACCCCTCCTTCGACACACTTCTGATACACCGATGTTCGTTGGGGTATCATTTTATTAATTAAACATGTTATTTGGCACTCCGCATTCAATATAGAAGTGCTTCCAAAATGTTCTATGCAGTTAATCTGCTTGAATACTTCAAATAATATGTCAGTTCGAATGTCATATATTTCAGAAGTTATTTTTTTGGAAGAAATTATTTTGAAAATTAAATTAAAATAATCTGTATTAATTTCTCCAAATTTGATTTTCAAAATTTCTGTTCTGAATCAAAACCACAAGTATTGATCACTGATATGGTTTCTTCTCCATAAACTTATGAAAATCCGTTGGTAAGTTATGGGACTTGCTCAACACTGAAACCCTTAATATTTTCTAAGTCAACTTCAACCATTTTTTTATTCATGTATCGATTACTTACATTTCTACCGAAATATTTTGGGGTTTTATTAGATGGTCTAATTTTTTTATTCCATTATTCTTTATTCAACATATCATCCGGAAAATATTTTCTTTTACTACTTCTGGGAGTTGACACTATTGACACCCTAATTTACATACCTTTTCATATATATTTCAAGTGTTCACACGCAATAACAAAAGGTTCCTTCTCTCCGTAGAGTAATCCTACCATTTTTATTTAAAAGAACACCCCTTAAGCTAAATATTGGCATAGGTCATATCCCGGGAACATCTCTGTGAGTTGGCCAATATTCAATATAGTGAAACCCTAATTTACATACATTTTCATATATACTTCAAGTGTTCACACGCAATAACAAAAGGTTCCTTCTCTACGTAGAGTAATCCCACCATTTTTATTTAAAAGAACACCCCTTAAGCTCAATATTGGCATAGGTCATATACCGGGAACATCTCTGTGAGTTGGCCAATCTTCAATATAGTCAACCTACAAACTATGTGTTATTTGAATAATTATTATTTTATTATATTTACAATGTGTATAAATGTATTTGTATTATTTGCTAATTAAGCTTATTTTTGTTTAATTTATTTTTAGTAATTATTAAATCTAAAAAATCTTTCGGTTTTATGATAATATTGATTTTACCCACTGTTTATCCAATACATTAAATGAATTTTGTTAATTTTGATGTTTTGTCGGAAATTTCACATTCGTTTTTTTTTTAATTTTTTTTTTTAATTTTTGGAAACATTTTGTATTAAGTATTTTTTTGTAAACCTTATATTTTTTAAAATATTTACAAAATAAAATTTCTGGACCAAGGGAGTGGCCACTTCCGGTTAGCCGATTTGGAGTAAAATTTCCTGGGATCTCGTAATTTATCAAAAAAGCTTAAATCTGACGCTTCAGTTCGATTAGTTAAACCATCTGGGCTGTAGAGAGGACACAGACTGACAGACTGACAAACTGACAGACTGACAGACTGACAGACTGACAGACTGTTAGACTGACAGACTGACAGACTGACAGACTGACAGACTGACAGACTGACAGACTGACAGACTGACAGACTGACAGACTGACAGACTGACAGACTGACAGACTGACAGACTGACAGACTGACAGACTGACAGACTGACAGACTGACAGACTGACAGACTGACAGACTGACAGACTGACAGACTGACAGACTGACAGACTGACAGACTGACAGACTGACAGACTGACAGACTGACAGACTGACAGACTGACAGACTGACAGACTGACAGACTGACAGACTGACAGACTGACAGACTGACAGACTGACAGACTGACAGACTGACAGACTGACAGACTGACAGACTGACAGACTGACAGACAGACACCATTTCGAAACCTACTTTTTCGGGCTCAGGGGACTTCAAAACAGATAAATCTCTAAAAATCTCAAGATCCAAAATTTTCATGATTACTATACTTTATTTTACTAGAGAACAAGAAAGTAAAAATGAATTTCGCTTTTATACAACAAATTTGGTTTAATTCGAGCTACCAGATTTGTTTGAAAAAATTAAAACTGGTTAATGATGAAAAAGCGATGCCGCATTTTTGTCGTGCGACCACAGACAATCGTTTCAAGATTGTCTATCACTAAGCATATACAGGAAGTTTAGATACTAACCCGGAACCGTACTTTACTCATGCTTACGGCTCACGGATACTAATTATAAAATGTTTAAATTTCATTTTACACCCAGATATTGTTTCGGCTAAACTGGACGCATTTTCCTATTTATTTTCAAATGTTGGTCCACCAAACCCAAAGTAGCATAACTTATTGACTTTTTATTGAAATGTAACTATGGATGTTTGATAATTTAATAATTATATTATACTAAATGAAACAACTTGAACGACTTTTTATATTAATGAAGTTAACAGCTTGACCGTTTATTCGATACTGGTTACAATGTTTTTTATATATTCACAAATACTATCATAGACATTAGTGTTACTTAATGAAGTGAAATTTAACAATGTAATTTCAACACTCCCACTCATTGTTATAATTTAAATTTACGATACTTTACGTTAAACATTGGTAAATAAAAAAAATCAATTATTCAAACCCATCAAATTGCATAAATATTTATGTCGTTTTCCAATCAATGCTTTGGTAAGTATGTCGACAACTTGTTCCTCTGTGTTTATACACTCCAGTTCAAATTCATCTTCCTGAAATTTTTCACGAATGAAATGGTATTGAACGTCGATGTGTTTTGTTCTTTTATGAAAAACTGGATTTTTAATTAATTTTATCGCGCTCTGATTGTCCATATAAAACTTGACCGTAAATGATTGATTCAGCTTTAATTCAACAACCAGATTTTTAAGCCAAATCGATTCTTTTATGGCTTGACACGTTGCCACATATTCGGATTCCGTTGTTGATGTTGAAACAGATTGTTGTCTTATTGATGCCCAGCTAATGACGCCTGAACCCAAATAAAAAACATACCCACTTGTAGACCGTCTTGTCTCAGTGTCACCAGCATAGTCAGCATCACTATAGCCAACGAAATCAAAATCATCATTTTCTTTGTATAAAATACCTGTTTTTGTGTGCCTTTAATGTATCTAAAAATTCTATTTACAGCTTCTACACGAGCTTGACTTGGTTTGTCCAGATAGCGGCTGACAATGCCAACGGCGTAACTAATATCTGGTCTGGTCCCAACTGATAGATACATAAGACTATCAACTGCTTCACGATACGGAAAAGTTGTATTTCTTTCTTCTTCGGCAAAATCACCCAAATCGTTCAATTTGAAACCCCAAGAAACATTTTGCATCAAAATTTTTTACCTCAAAACACTCTTTTAAATATGAAATCACCAAATTTATTTCATTAATATCATTTGATATTATCAGTCCATCATCAACATAGATAGAAATCATCAACATAGATTGAAATCAAAATCACGGATAAAAGATGAAAATTTTTGATTCCAGCATCTTGAAGCCTGTTTAAGACCATTTAAACTCTTGACCAACTTACATATACGTCCACTATTATCTTCATAACCAACAGGTTGATGCATGTACACATCCTCCTTTAAATCCCCATACAAAAATGCTGTCTTTATATCAAACTGTCTTATTTGCATATTATTCATTGCTGCAATAGATAAAAATGTACGAACTGATGTAAATTTTACGACGGGACTAAATGTCTCCTCATAGTCAACACCATACTGCTGTGTGAAACCGCGTATCACTAGACGAGCTTTAAAACTATCGACCGAACCATTTGCATTATATTTTACTTTGAACACCCAACGATTGTCAATTATCTTTTGATTTTCCGGTGATTTAATTAATTTCTAGGTATTATTTTTAACCAAAGAATTAAATTCGTCGTCCATTGCATGTTTCCATTCTTCACACTCATTTGATGACTTAGCTTCATCATATGTATTTGGTTCAATGACAGCAGCCATTGAACAAGTTTCAATTAAACGTTCTGGTACTTTTACATCTTGACGTAACTTATAACGTTGATTTGTTTCACGTCCAGCATCCTCATCGACAGATGATACAACATTATCATCCAAAGAATTTCCTTCTTTTATCTTCTTTAACGACTGGATTAACATTATTTGTCTTCATGACCCTATCATCAATGTGTTTCATAACACAAACTTTCGATTCCAATTCATTGAACGAACATCACAACTAATAAATATTTTGTGATTGACTGGATCAAATAACCGATAATTTTTGATGGTGGGTTCGTATCCAACTAAATGTACCTTTACTGCCTTTGGATTCCATTTTTTTCATCGTTGTTTCGGTATATTAACGAAACATACAGTACCAAATAATTTGACATGACCCAAGAAGGGTTTATAATCGAACCATTTTTCAAATGGTGTACTACCATTACATGTGCTATTTGTAAATCGTTTTAACACATATACAGCTGTTCGAATTGCCTCTGGCCATAGTTCGAGCACATTCAACAATTGTACGATTTTCACGTTCAATTCTACCATTTTGTTCCGGTGTATACGCAACAATTTTTTCTATCTGGATTCCATTTTCTGACAACAAACTTCTAATTCTTTTATTAACAAATTCTGTACCGTTATCAAAACGAAAAAATTTTATATTGGAGTTATTCATGTTTTTAACCATGGGAATAAACGATGACAGCCGATCGAAAACTTCATCTTTCGTATTTAATAAGTATATAAAACGAAAACTCGTTGCTTCATCTTTGATCAACATAAAAAAACGATAACTACCAATGCCAATATTCTCCATTGGTCCACATAGATCAACGTGCATATATTCACCTCGTACTGATGGTCGTTTTATTGAAGTTTTATGGCTTGATCGTGTCATTTTTCCGAATTGACATTCCTCACAGAAAAATTTTTCACTGTTTGACAGATCAATGCCATTGACCAAACCGTCTTCTGCCATTTTCTTTATCGACTCTATATTTATATGTCCCAAACGACGATGCCAATGTTGAAGTGAAACTGATGCAATATTTGCAAATTCTTTGACACGTAAACTGATGTTCATCTTGAGTTGATTTTTATTGTTTCGTTAATCTGTTGCTACAACTTCATTATCTTTATTCAACACTTTGATACCTTCTTTGTATATTACAACATTCAAATCTTTATATGTTAATGCAGCAGTTGACAAAAGATTTTTACCCAGATCTGGAACATACAATACTCGTACATTTTCTAGCCGTACTGGCTCCCACTGATTATTAACTTTGGACTCAATCATTATTACCTCAATACCACGAGTTTCAAGTTGACGATCATCAGCAATTTCAACAATTTTCTTTCCATTATAAATATGCATCTCATGAAACCAATCACAATGAGAAGTCATGTGACTTGATGCACCAGAATCAGCAAACCAAAAATTATTATCAATATCATTTGTAGATTTGACTTCACTACACCATGTCAATTCTTTATTTAATTTTCCATTATTTTTATCATTTGACAAAGACTTCTTTTTAGGACATTCTCTAGACCAATGGCCTAATTCATTACACGTATGACAACATGTTTTCTTTTTTAATTCGTCAACGTTTCCTTTTGATTTTGGTTTCTTATAGTATTTAACTTTATGAGATTTCCCAGCAACAAACGCAACCTGTTCAGCTGATGTCACTTCTTGTTCATGATTTCGGTACAAATTATCTTCTTCAAGTTGTAAAGCTGACATTAATTTATCTAATGTCCCACTATCCGTTCCAGATTTGACAATTGAATATTAACGATAAGACGATCGGCTTAACTGATAATCAATTTACTTTATTAAATATTTTCGACATAAATTATCGGCTTCTTACAATATTTTATGCCAAACAAAAATTTTTTTTTTTTTTTTTATAAACTATCAAAACAAATAGGCATGATCTGGGCCCATAACCTATTGAAATGTAACTATGGATGTTTGATAATTTAATAATTATATTATACTAAATGAAACAACTTGAACGACTTTTTATATTCATGAAGCTAACAGCTTGACCGTTTATTCGATACTGGTTACAATGTTTTATATATATTCACAAATAATATCATAGATATTAGTGTTACCTAATGAAGTGAAATTTAACAATGTAATTTCAACACTTTTTGAGTCAAAATATAGCTAAATTTAAATACTAAGTAAACAACAACGACCTTTTATCACGCGGTTTTCTAGCAACCGTTTGGCACTTTTTACTCAAAAATACTATCACGATTTATCTTGGCCATCTGTAGAGGTTTCTCAGACTCATCGAACGTATAGTAAGTTTCCATGTAAATTTTGTGCGAGTTGAGCGTGAACTCGCTGGTTGTTTTTAAATCATTTTTTTTATTTCTCATAAAGCATCTATTTTAGCACTCGAAATTTTGTTAAGTGCTTTTTTTAATAAACACGACTTACTAAAAACATTTTGTTTTGAATAATCCTATGCGTAATACAAATTTAGAATCTGTATTAATGTAGCAAGTTTTTCTGATAGTTGGTCAACTTTGCATAGTACATTGTTTTTCGGTCAGCGACACTTAAAAATCAACTAAAATTTTTGGGAAACATAAAGGCTTCGCAAAGTTTATAAAAATGATTTTATTGGAAAAGTACACTCCTCAAATTTTTTGGTGGTACTAAAAGTGAAATAAGGTTTGCACTTCTGGGACACCCTGTATATACTCCAGATTTACAATTTAAGCTGCCGCTTCGTAGTTAAAACCACGGTAAATGTGAACCGTAAAGTACGGTCGGCTGTTGACTTTAATCTAACTAGAAATGCTTTTAAAGAATTAATATGGCGAAGCTCCTTTTAGATTATGTGTACATTTTGAAATATTTTAGTTATAGTGCATAAAGTTGGTGGTAAATAATGGTTAGTGGTAAATAATGGTTGGTGGTAGATTAAAATAAATCAAGTTTAAAAACCTAAATTGCTGACGTCCTTATATTCGAAATAAAAATTCTAAACTATAAAATACCCACATTCCATAATTTTAATATAGTTGTAATAATTTGGTTCAATCGTAAAAATTATTTTAAAATCCTATTCCGTCACATATGTCGAATTTCATCATGATCGGTTAAGAAATAGCTTACCACCAATCTAGTTAATAAATCCTCAAGAAATAGCCTAATTCCCAAGATAAGATAAAATGCCACTTCCGGATGGCCAATTTCTTCTAAATTTCTTCTTTCACGTGATTCCTATTTTTTTGTGTTCCTTAACATTACAAAACTTCGAAACAATCGTAGTCCATAATCAAATTAATCAAAACCTAAAACAGAATGTATTGCAATAATTTTACAGTCGCAGGTTAGGTTAGGTTGGAGTGGCTGCTTAGGCACACTTAGATCGGTGACGGTCCATTGTGATACCACAGAATATATCCCGTTTATCCATATTGGAACCATTTCGAGCTACTTATGTAGTGCAAGACGTCCCGCACTTTAATGTTTTCGAGATCGGAGAGGCAGTCCATCCTGAACTTACCCAAGTGTTTGTGCCTTCTGAGTGCCAATGCTGGACACGAGCAAAGGAAGTGGACCAACGTCTCTTCCTCCTCTTCGTCCAAGCAGCTTCTGCAGAAGTCATTTGCCTCCAGACCCAGCCTTCTTGCATGTTCTCCAAAAAGGCAGTGACCCGTGAGAATTCCTACGACCGTTCTTAATTCACGTCTGCGTAGGGATATTAATGCTCTACTTAGTGCGCCCCAAGTGCTGCTTTGGCCAAACTTGTCTTGCAACTCTACAGGTGAGGGTGTTAGACCACCTTTCCCCCGCTGAGGATAGCGCCTGCTTCCCAAGTGCTTGTCTCAGCGCTGCGATAGGCCCCCCAGACTTGCCCTTTCCGGTTGCAGCTGGACAGTCGTACCATGCCTAGCAAGTTCAACCGCCTCGCAGTTCCCCATGACGCCCGAGTGACCTGGGACCCAGATTACTTGGATATTGAAATGCTCGTCCATCTCATTTAGAGATGAGTGACAACTCAACGCCACCCGTGACGCCAAAGACACCGATTCTAACGACCGGATCGCCGCTTGACTGTCCACATAGGCTGCGATATCATCTAAGGAACCCACATTATGCTTCAACCACGTCATGTCGTCGTCTTGAAGTAATTCGAGTACTATAAACCTTATGTCTATGAACTAATAATGACTAACCTATAGTAGAGCATTTATATCAATACATAGTTTTTAGGGAATCGGGGGAATATTCATTCAATAGTATTTCACTTTCAACTTATTCTCGTTTCGAGGTAATTCGAGTACTACCATTCGTGTGTCTATGAAATTATAATGACTGATATAACATAGCATTAACCATTAATGCTCTGTTACATCAGTCATTATAATTTCATAGACATACGAATGATAGTATACTCAAATCATTTATTTTTGGTATTTCAGCCCCAAATCCAAACAGAAGTCCAGTCAAAAATGTTTTGACTTGAATGCCTTTTTAGTTTTTTGATTGAACTTCCATCTGAAAAAGCATTTCAGCCTAAAACTAGTTTGACTGAGCTGCCTTTTAATTTTTGACTGAAATATTTTTGAATGGAATTACCGGAGCCTCTTCATTGATGTAAAGCCAAAACAATACTGCTTTAGTGGTCCTAAATGGCTACCAATTTGCTGTTTTTTAAATAAGACCTATTTGATGAAAGGAGGCTATAATTTTAATTTCGAAGTTTTGCTTGTAACAATCAATGACTAATTTTGTCAAAAACTGTCGCCAAACCTGAATAAGCGACCCCACTTAAACTTGAGAAATTATAGAGTTAATTAAATTATTGGGAAATCTTTAAATTAGCAATAGTGGAACGATCCTGAAAAAATCATGCTGACGAGTGCTAATTAGTTGCTTGCAGTGGAAAAAAATTAACCCTCGGCATAATTTTATAACCTTAACAGGCGGCAGAGGTACAATTGTACCTGTTATAATGTAAAACAATGCGATCTCCTATAGGGGGTGGTGATATTTTTTTCTTGAACAAGGCCTTTATGATCTAGACTAAAAATATAGGGATTTCACGAAAGTTTTTCTACAGCTTCTACAAGAAAAGTTATTGCACTTTAAAAGCGGAAAAGATAAAATTTTACCTATGCTGCTTGACGAGGGTTAAAAAATAATTTAACTCGTCGCTACGGGCCCTCTGGGAGGAGAAGAAAGTCGAGTAGCCCAACTTTTTTGAAACGAATGATAGTATTCCATCGGGTTCAATAGACTTGAGGTGTCCAAGTTGAGCAACCCTTTATCACATCTATCAGAGAAAACATATAATTTGAACATTTCGAAAAATGTGTTCCAGGGATAATTAGTCAACGTTGACAAAAAAATGCATGTCATTACAGAATTGGTAGATTCAGTGGCTGTGAATAACATGGTTGATGCTAAACTAAACATAGCAATTCTTTTGAAAGTTTGATTGGAAAATAATAATTTATTCAAGCAAGCAAAAAGCTTTCTGAAGCATTTAAATGCAAAATAATCCGAAAGGGAACGTGCATTTTTAAATCCATTGTTTGATTTATTGCGACGGGTTTGGTGCCTTCTAAAGGACTTGTTTATTCAAACTTTAGTATACATTTTTAATTGGGTTAAATAACTCGTTGTTAACGTTGTTAATGTCGCACATTATTATTATTAACGAAACTCAGGTCACTACATCAGTGTATGAAAAAATAACCGAGCGACCAGATACATCAACCAACAGCGTAACTAAACTTAGTATATACAGACAACTCATGAATTGAGTAACCAATTGAGAAGCAGTACTCGAGTTATTACTTTATTAATTTTTTGTTGAATGTTAATTAATTCATGTAATTTCGAAACTGGATTGAATTCTCTTACAATCTTCGAAACATATTAAAATCATATAATTAAATAAATAGAAGTCTGTCTATTAGTCGGTTTCGTTGAATTACTGTTCGTAAATACTAATATACGAGTACTTTTAGTGTTAATAAAAACACATTTAAAAAGGTCTAATCACCGGTAGCATATTAGAAATTACATGAATTAATTAACATTCAACAAAAAATTAATAAAGTAAAAATTAGCGTACACAGAAATAGAGCTGTGTGAATATTGTGAAGAAGAAAAATTGTAGGAAAGTTCGTCTGTATTAGTATAATTCGCTAGTACTTAACGCACAGCACATTCTGTATACATAGAATGTAAATTGTGGTATAATCAGTCCAGTCGCTGCGGCCTGATGAGAAGATTGATTTTTTCATAATCATAAGCTCATCAGTTCGAAACTGGATTGAATTCTCTTACAATCTTCGAAACATATTAAAATCAAACTCGAGTTATTCCGAAACCGAAACGAAAGAGTTTGTATTTCATATTAATTTGCAATTGTCAGCTTCTAAAATTATCATATTTTGTGATATAATTTTAGGCCATTTCACAAAGTTGAAGCTTAATAGAAGAACCAATAAACCAGATTTATATGTATATACATACTATATGTAACTCACACCTTGACTCAATAGTGAGATATGTATAAACCGAAAGAAAGAAATCTGTATAATTCTGTATATAGTCAAAAATAAAAAATTTGCATAAATCAAAAATAAGGGCATTGGCTTAAGATTTTAATCTAAACAATACCACTTGACAATAATATTGTTATGTTTGTAAATGTAATCGATAATAATGTTTGTTTTTGCAAAATAGACAAACCAGTCGAGTGAAACTAGAAACACCGTACATGAATGATTTTAAACGATCGATAGATCGACTTTGTTTTATCGTTTGTAACATATTTTGATACAAAAGGTTATTGTCCTGCTGCTACTAGAGTAACGTATAGTATGTATAATAAAAAGCTGTAATAAGATGAATGAATATAAATATGCGGGCGGTTATATAGTAAGACATAAGAAGATGGGCGCAGCTAACATTTAAAAATTTATTAACGGTACATATAAAATGAGGTTAAAACTTACTTTGAACTATAATTTGGCTGATCAAATCGTTTGAAGAAAAATCCTTCATGGTTTGTCGTGTTTCCAGAAAACGGCACCCTTATAGTATAGTAAGTATTTCGTTTCAATTCTAGGTCCAGCGAAATAATCAGACTATCATCCTCCTCATCTAGATCCACTCGATTAATTTTTTTTGTCCACAGCTCTTCATCCAAGTCATCATCATCATCGTCGAGGTCATCAGTATCGTGACGAAATTTAGTTTTATTAACCTGAGGAATTGTCGATGTCGGCACGTCACTAGGAACTATTGTTTCGGTTGTTGAATACGGTGTACTAGTGCTTTCTTCAGTTTGTTGTGTAGTAGTATCTACCTCTATTACAACCGTCGTTGTATCATCACTACTAGTACTACTAATCTCATCACTCGTCGAACTTGTTGCTTCGGTTACAATTTCGTCCGGATTCTTCGTGTCATTATCAATAATTTCACTATTTTCATTGCGCTTCACCCGAAACTTAGGAAAATCAAAATAATTTGTGTCCTCTAAATAGGTTTGACTCAAATTACGTAAATTTGGTATTTTAAAGCTTTTATACACAGCTACACCATCTTCGACAATATCAAGATTTTTCACATTAATCTCAATTTTACGAATGTCCCCGCGGCGTGCTACCACTACTATCCATACAACACCTTTAAAAAAAAATTTATCATCCGGGGTATTGCTGTCATTCAAGTGTGGATGGATTATTATGCGATATGCCTTTGCATTGAAAAGTTTTAGGATGCCATCGGTTTTTTCAATGAATGGTGAAGGTTTATTTACGTATTCTTCCAAGGTAATACCGGTTTGACACTGAAAAGAAATAACTATAAGGACACTACAATAAAGGTAAAATACATTTTATAAATAGCTTACCACATAAGCATTTCGCGTACTAAAAAATACTATAAGCAATAACAGCACCAAGACCAATAAGATTGAAAAAGATATACAAACTCCTTTGCATAGTGATACAAAACATCCACCTTTTCTGAAATAAGTAAAAAAAAAAATTGTTTTTTAGATAATGCCCTCAGCTGTTGAACTTTGTTATGCTTTGTCATCACACCTTGCTGAAATTTTTGTGATTTGTTTTTCGAATAATACAAATAAATTGTTTGCGCGTATATACAAATATCATTGAAAATCAATTAAATACAATCGATTAAATTAGCTTAAAAAATACTATTTTTGGTGGGTGATTTAATTGTCGATCTGAACTTGGCAAAAAAAAATAGTCATCATCACTTTTCGAAACTAAAATATTGAATACATAATTCTTCAAATAAATTCATCAAATTATACCTATAAACGTCAAAATCATCTATAAATCAAACATTTACATCTTTACGATGTCAGCCTTATTGATATCAACCATTCTAAATAAAAAAAAATGTTCGATAAAAGAAGCTGAACCAATAGCAGAAAATCTAACATTTTATGTTAATTGTTTTAAATGGATAACTATAATTATTCGAACAATCCAAGTTCCATTATCTAATCTGTTCATTTTTCACCTTCAATGTCCAACGCCTTTCTATTTAGCCAAATATTACAAATATTTATATTGTTTAAAATCGACAGTAATACTGTAGACTAACGACAGTAATAATGGCTGGTGGACGTTACTATTTATATGGATGAGAATGACAAACTCGTCATCGGCACACCAGCAGAACTATTGGCATAAGTAAGCTTCCGCATACAACCAGTATGGTCTACTAGCCCATCCAAATGATGGTATATTACGGCTAAGGTTCAATGTCAAATGTACCGTAAATCACAAAAGACGATGTGAAATTAGTTAAATGATCTCTGTTAGTCAACAAATATGCAAATGATCTTAAAAATCACTCTGATCCAGCGTGACTCGGTCTCAGAGGGGAAAATGTTAGAGATTCTGTTCGAAAATATTAAGATAGGAGACATGAAACAATTTTAGCGTCAGCCAAATCAAATTATGGATTAAAAAACTGACTTAGTTTATAAAAATTGTACTGGGTTTACGGCAAGAAGACAAGTCTGCTGAAGAGCAATGGCGTTTCGTAATAATTTTTTAATAATATTCCTTTGCTTTTAATCATTTGGCCGATCCTTTTCGGTCAGTCAAACTTGTGAATAAGTGCAAGTAAGGTGTCGAGCAATTTTCTTGAACAACAAGAATCAAGAATTAACACAAGTCAAGTAATGGCAATAATTTCTTAGATAGATAATAAATTATTTCCACTGCTAGGTAATATTATGACAGTATAGTATACATTGCCTAGATCCCACCACTATCCGGAAATGAGCTGCGCTTTAAATATTATGATGCAATTGGAGATTTCCCACGCTTTAGAATCATCAAATCTTTTCTTATACTTGGTGGAGGATGCCAACCGTTGACTACCGTTCAATTTAAAATCGGATGAGTACTTGTTTGTTGATTCAATGCTTAATTGTAACCTGAATCAGATTAACAATATACCAAATAAGAATGAGCGGATGCTGGACTTGATATTTGCCAATAAGTTAACTATCTTCAGTGCAACACAATTATTATTCCCTTTTATTCTAAATGATGTGCACCACAAATTTATGGAAATTATCACACCTAGGGGAATTCATATCGTCTTCCTCTCAAGAAATAGCCAATATGTTTGCAAAATTTGTTCAATCTACGTACAAGCAGAAAGATATTGGTGACTTCGAAAAACGAGAACCAGCAAAAAATCAACAGCTCCACAGTGATTGTAACCCATACTATTGGTGAAGACGCATTTTTAGAAGCACTAAACCATATAGAAGACCGTTTTGGTTCAGACTAGGGTTTGCAGAAAACCGTGTTTATTTTAAAACCGGTTTTACGGTTTTTTTTTTAAACTTACATTCGGTTAACCAGTTAAAACCGGGTTTTTAAAGAAAAAAAAAATGTATTCTGTAATAAAATCGCACTTATAGTGTTAGTTAGCTAAAAAACGCCATTAAATAAAGTTTTTTTTTCATAGTTTTTTTTTCAATTCCAATTCAGATATACAAATTAATGTTTTTATTACAAAAATTAATAAGATGGCTTCTAATTTAATTGCAAAAATTTCCTGATGCAGAAAAGATTAAGTAAGGCATTGAAAATCAATAATAAGTTATTTGTTCTTTTCCCAGTTGCTTCGAAAAAATGAAATCTTTACTAAAAGTGTTAACATTAACGATTTCTTATGTTTTTGTACAGACTCTTTTTCAAAAGCTAAGTTATATTCATCATTAAGCGACATTTCAACATCATTACACACATTTGTTATGTTAATCTCACTAGCCTTACTATCCAGCAAACTTTCTGATTCTGTTTGAAACAATATTTCCAATAATCGCTTGCCAAAATAAAGCATTTCTGCTTTTGACGAATATGGCAGAGAAACTCCCGATTGAGAGAGTGATTTGGTTTTTGGATCTTTTAAATACTTCGCCAAAGATATTAAATTAATATTTCTTCGTTCCAACACCCTCTTTTTCAATGAATTAAATAAACTTTAGCTCACTTCCGTATTTATCTGGTCAATTTTATTCAACATAAACGTGACTGTGGTTTCGGCCATTAGTATTGTAGCGTATTTTCATCCAAAGCTTCCACTGCTTCTTGTACGGGTGACAAAGTATCACAAATATCTATAAGCATTACTATATTTAAGAAATATCTTCGAGCATATTAAATTTTTGTAAATCATCGCCAGTGCTTTTTTTATGCAATGAGCTTTAAAAATTGTTAGATCATAAGTAGTAACGTATTCCAATGAGTTTTATAGTCTAAAATTAGTCCAATAGACTTTAACTTTTGAGTCAATTAGACCTAGATTTTTGTTTTTTATTTTTATTTAAATATAATTATTTTAATAAAATGTTTTTTTGGAGGCATAACAAAACCAAACGTGTGGGTTCCATTAAAACATCTTAAGCTAAAACACCAGCAATATCAGATTATTAAAAATACATCAATCTTGCCAAGATGTGAAATTGCTAAAATAAATATTATCGAATGATATTTAACTGCTGTGATGTGTCCTGTGAACGTTGTTTTAATTTATTTTAATTAAAATTTAAATTGAAATTTTGCTTAACATGTTGCTGCAAAATTGTATTTCATACGGGGGAACGGTTGAAAAATTGTACAATATTGTGAACTGAATGAATGCATGGAATGAATTGAAACGACAGAATATTCAACTTCATAATATTCTCCATTTCCGAATTCATCATCATGTCGAATATCATCTATATCGTTTCTTTCACTAATCGGGATGATTTTTTTATATAAAATATTTGTAAGGCCAAGAGTAATCCGTGGTTCATACATAGAACAATTTCAGCTTCCGGTTCATTGCCAAAACTAACATTTAATGAGGCTCAGTCACATGTTTTGGATGCAATATGATTTTTCAAAACCATTCCAAATTTGTTAAGGCATTGATCAATTAGTTCTCTCATTTTATATGAATCACAACTTCCGTGTATGCGGATTAAGCCGAAATTTATAAATTTCAAATCCAATTTATAAAAATTCAGGTATATCTTCTGGCCCTTCTAGCCAAAAGTTGATAATAATTTATACAGGATTGTTTTGATTTTATTTTTTCCTTTAGTTTATTTCCAATTTTTGTAGCAAAATATAAAATCAGTTTCATCACAGAATTTTCGGATTTGGGGCATCATAACAACAAGCAAAAATTCACCCGGTAATTTTTCCAGAAAACCCGGTTTTTCGGTTTTTGAATTTTATAAAAAAACCGGGTTTTTAAAACCGGTTCTAACCGGCTTGCAAACCGTAGTTCAGACGGAATCCCATCTTTTATAATGAAAAACCAAACAGAACAATTTTCTTCACCTCTTTAAAAACTCTTTGACAAATAACAAACTTTAGGCATTTTTCCTACTAAATGGAAAACCTTTAGGATAACGCACATTTTTAAATCAGAAAAAAATCGATGACTCATATTATAGAGGTATTGTAAGTACATCAATAACACCAAAATTATTTGAAGTGCTTGGGTGTAAAAGCTTTAAATCTATTATCCCGCATCAGTTTTCTAACTACCAACATGAGTTTATGCCGGCTTGATCGACGACAACAAATTTAGTTGAATTTACTACTAGTATTGTTCGGCAGGTTGGCAAAGCCTTCACCGACTTCAGAAAAGCTTTTGATTCCATCAGCCACTGCAAAGCGTTGGAGAGCCTTCGCCCTTTTAGCTTTTGAACTGATTTTGTAATCGATTTTTCTCGTTCCTTTATGATAGATCACAATTTATCGAAATTGATGGACATGAATCAAATCTAGAAACGCTTCATCAGATATTCATCAAGTGTCACTTCTCTTTGCTGACGACCTACTGATCTTTAAAGTCCTCGATATAATTTTACTATAATATGAAAATAATAGAATTAGACGCCAGTAACACCATTCACAAATGGAAAATTATGTCTTTCCACGGAAAGAAATCACCTACATTTATATAAATATGGACTATACTATCAATGGCAGCAAAATCAACAGGATGGGTGAGATTAAAGACTTAGGCCAGATGTAACGTTTGCTGGAAATAAGTCATTTATCAAACACAATAGTTGACAAAAGTCACACAAAATTTGCACTTGTTCACCCCCACGGGTTAGTAATGCTCTTTCATTACTGACCGATCACGTCTCATTACTAACCCCTTTTTTACTATTACTAACCGCTTGAAGTGTATCGATTTAAATCGCTCACTTTCTAACGTTCAAGAGGTTGGAAACGCTGAATGTTACCAACTTCACATTCTAACGGAAGAATTAAATATTTGACTACCCGACTTAGTTCAACTTGTAATGAGCTATTGTTATTTACTATGATTAAAGTATAAGCAAACACATTCCATTCGTTTGTAAATAGTAAAGCACAAAATGCAAAAAGCATAAATGGTTGTTTGTGAGATTAGTAATACGTTTATAAGAATTTTGAATTAAGGTGCTATTCCACTTGACTGAATTGACTGATAGTAAAATTAAAGAAAGACAAAAATATACATTTGCTGGATGGGCGAATGAAACAAAAACCATTCTCAGTCAAAAAATATTTGTGTCTGTGATAGTGTGACTGCAATAAAAAGTATCAAATTGAGAACATTTTATAGCAGTCACACTAACACACATGCATAAAATTAGCAATATGATGAGAAATATTTAGCGCACACTAATTATTTTATGGTTATTATATTTTTATACCGTTTCTCCTTAAAATTTTGCTTTAAAAAGTAAAACTAAAAAACACATGACGTTTTTTTGGTAGAGATTTTTTTAATTTTTACGGAAAATATACTAAAAAGATATTTCTGATATGAGTATTAATAATATTTAATTTTTTAGATAATTTTGAGATGTAAAACTAACCAAATTTATAGTAATATTTAATTTTTGTTAATAATTATTGATTATATTTTGTGTGCTGTCAAAATTTCTCCTGAAAATTTTGCTATAAAAAAAAAAAGCGTTGTCTTTGTCTATTACATAGAGTTTCGAATTTTCTTCTCGTTTCCTCTTCTTTTACTATCAGTCAATTTTTCTAGTGGAATAGCCCTTAACAGTACGCACACATACATACGTAAGTAATTGCGATGAAAGGCTTAAAGCCCCATTTACGTTTGTTGCCAAATGAAGACTAGGTTTTTTTATTGTGTTGATTTATTTAATTCAATTATAAATAATGTTTTATTTATATGCGTTTCATAAATAAATTCATAACAATAATGGGCGCATTTAGGTTTCCCAACATGTTAGCAGCAGAAATATACTGATGGAAAAAGTTACATTTAAGCTATCACATTGCGATGCAATTTGTAATGTCATTGACCGTTCAGAACTATACGCGCTGATTTTATTCAACATGTTGCCAACTGTTGACAGAGCTAAATGCACTAAATGACATTAAATTCAATTGAACTTTGTGAAAAGTATTTGTAATTCATCTTTTTGGTGCTTAAGTGGTATAAATTACGGATGAAATCCAGCGGAATTTGGCTCCAAACCTCTAGCAGTTCATTCCAAATGCATTTTCCGTTCTTCGAACTTCATATTTTACCTTTTAACATTTGCCCATACATTTTCAATAATATTGATATCAGTCAGCTTTGAGGTGGCCAAATCAAACAATGTAGCTATTTTCCCTTTATGTAATGGGGCATTACCTTGCTGTAGTATAAACTGCAGCCCAATCATTTCATCACCAGCCATATATACAATATCCTTGCTGTTATATAGAATAAAACAATATCTGACCCCCAGTACTATCTAAAGAGACCGTCGATTCATCAGTGAATTTTGCCAAAACCCCAGTTCCTTATGGAAAAACGCTTTAGCAGATTGAAAACGTTTCCCTTTAATTTTTGGTGAAATAAAATGTTTCTTCGTGCAGACATATGCTTTTACTCCGGCTTCATTTTTTACGGCGACACACAGTGGAATGATGCATTTTGATAGGTCCATCATGTTTTAAGCTTGTGGCAACGGCTCTTTGACCTAATGACTTGTCATTAATCTTGGTTCGAATGATACGAATGTGTTTATGCGCCAACTAAATTGTTTGCCAGTATTTTAAGTAGCGTTCTTCTAAGCTAATTTCACGGATATTAGGCATTTTCCTATTTTAACGACAAAATTTTAATTAAAACGGAATTAAAAAATACTGATTCGAAAACATAACGAAACCCGGTTATTAATGAGAGTAAAGTGCAATTCTAGGCATGACACAATCAAAAATAAGCATCACAAACATATGATTTTGTGATGATAATAAAAATTGTATTGTTCAAAGAACCTGAAGGGGATAATATCAGAAGCGCCTAAATATAAAGAGCCATATGACGACATTATAATTTTTCTAAAACTTTTTTTAAGCGGGATGTTGTTTACCCCCTTTTATAAATTTCTTTCGAAAGCGATGCACTATGCTAAAATAGTTTATAAAAAGACATTTATTTATGGATAAGTCCTATGAAAATATTCTAGAAAGGGGAAAATATTCTGGAAAAGGGGGACATATTCTGGAAAAGGAGAAAAATTCTTTAATAAATCTTCTGGATAATGGAGATTAAACTCTCATTCTTTTTATCCTAGAAAACGCGCTATGTTCAAGTGAGTGATGAATTGTGTATCATAGCTATACTTTCATATATTTTACTGGTTTTACACAACACATCCAGTTTCCTAGCGTTTTTGCTAAAATTGTATTTATAAACTAGTAGAGTTTTGTTACCAAGGTAAGTTCTTGGTAAAATTGTATTTGTAAATTGGTGATATTTTCCCCAGTAAGAAGGGTGAGAATTTATGAAATCTTCAATTAATTCATCATGAAATTATTGCTTCCAATTTTAATTAGAGAAAACCTAAATAATATATACGTAATATTTCTTTAGAGATAAATTCAAATTTTCATATTGCAAATATATTTATTGTTTATTTATCTTTAAGTTCGAAAGTCTAAAATTATGTATATTTACATAACATTACATAAATTAACTTTCACATGCCTTACTTTGAGCAAACGCTTATTCATAATAAAGTTTGCAAAAAGTTTACGCAACGCTATTTAACTAAATCTTGAATTTCGAAAATTTTTTCTCAAAAAAATAATTTAATTGAGTGCTCTGCTTCCAAAATCTCGATAATATAGGAAATCTCGAATAACATCGAAGCCTATAAAATGTCGAGTAATCAATAAAAAAACCGAGAAAATATCGAAAATCTCGATACATGACTAATTCTGTAACTCATACAAGTAGAAAGAAACAAAAAAGAAAGAAACTCGAATAGCGAAGAGTAAATCGCGTTATTGCGATATTAAGAAAAAGTCGAAAATTCCCGAAAATTGTAATAAACTTAGATGTCTAGAATAATCTTGAAAAATCTCAACGCTAAGTAATTCAAAAGCAAACAAAATCTCTTTATCGCAAAAAATAATTAGAAAACGTCGGATAATCTCGAAAATATTAAGTAATGTTGATATTTTCGAATATGTTTGATACACACCAACTTAAAGCTCTTCCGACCTAGAAATCTTAAACCTCGAATTTCTCAAATCTCATCTAACTCAATATTAATGCCAACGTTTGTCTATCCAAACTTACTCCAATAATACCGAAAATCTCTTGATAATCTCGAAAAAAATTTAAAATCTCGAATAATATCCAGAGACAAGTAATCTTGAAAACCTCGAAAAATCACATAAAACTTTGAAAATCCCGAAGTCTGATGTACATCGACAATATGACACAACACAACGTGTAAATTCGACAAAATCTAATAACCCCTATTTAGGCAATATTTTTGTATAAATTTAAACTTTATTTTAAAAGAATTTGTAAACCCACCCAAATCTGGGTACACGATTTTAGGGCGTGTTTTCACGCAATTGCAACACTGAAACAGGACAGATCAGAGATACAAAAAACATAAGCATAAGTAACCCTAGCAGATGAAATTGAAATTTGAATGGATTAAAATTTGCATACGAATTGGAATATTTTCTTCCTGAAAACTTAACAAATGAATCAGTATAACTTTTTGATGGGTAAAATTCGGTTAATATAGGATTGATTAACTGACAAATGTAAATTAATTGGTTAACCGTTGTTTGCTTTAGTTTACCTACCGCAGTCTGTAGAAGCTTTACAGTAGCGTATAATTTGTTTTGCAATAGGACTTATCAAACCAATTTCTAAATAAGTTAAAACTGACTAAAAACCAAAATAACTCTTGCTGGTATCCCATTTATTCGAGGTCACAAGAATACTACTTCGATCTTAGATTTGTTCGTTCTGATTACTTTCAACAGATGACGGAAACTTCCATCTCACTAGTAATATAATTTATCACCGTGAGTACTTTTAGAGAGAACTTTCCTCGAAAGAAAAGAAAAGCATTAACAAGTTAATAGCAGGGCATGCTAATTACATAAAAATTCCCGCTATTCTAAAATCTGGTCAAACGAAACAAGATTGGTAAGAAAATTAAATTAAAATAGTCATTATGCTAATGAAATCGACTAGAGCAGATATACATTTGTGATATAACTCATTCGTTTATTGTTTAATCAAGTTTCTTTAATCAATAAGTTTGATTTGAATATTGACGTCATAGTTGTCGAAATCAGTATCCAAAAATCATGTGATCCACATTTTGTTAAGTTTATTTATAGATGGTATTTACATAGAACAAATCGTTGAAAACACGTTTTGTATAATCTGGTCTCAGATAATGATTGTGAACATGTTGTTCTACTGGGGTGGGGCTGGGGGGTCATAAAGAAACTGATCCCAAAGTTATGTCATATATTTGCAAAGTAAGTGGTCTTAAACACATTTTGCTCTACCACTTGTTAATGAATTATAAATTGAGTCAATTATCGTTAAAACGTCCACCGCAAGTAATAAAATGTCAGACTAAACACCGACTATTCTGAACTAAATTGGTGCCCGCTGTCCATATAACAAATTATGTCATGTTTTATTTATGTTATTTAACGGAGTGATCATTATTAGGTATGTGCGCCACATTTTATTGCTCGACAGCTAGACAGAGCTTGCTTTTTACTACAACCTGAGTCCGCTTAGCAGCATACTGACAAGCGATGTTTTCTTGGGCCATCCGACCCTGTCCTTTTGAACTTTACACAAGGTCATTTGGCTTCGGAAAGTCTTGCGTGGATGACTACTTGTTTCTAAATGATCGTCTTGTATTTAAAAAATGTGCTAGCAACTCTGAAACCGAGCGCGATCGCAAAGTACATCATTTTCTCGCCATTATCAGTCGCATTTTCGTATCTGGAGTACGGACATATGTTTGACGTCGTTTTCAAATGTAGACCCCATCAGATCGTCTAAATTATTGTAGAATAAGTTTTTATCGTTGGGTTGGCTAACTTCGCGGAGGTGATCTTCACTGTATAGAATGTATAGCCTTGGACACAAGGCCCTCAAATGTGCCTGGTGGAATCAACCACTCAAATCCTCTCGGATTTCTTATTCGAAAGACTTTTCTTGTTTTTAACAATAAAATAATTTTTTTTTTTAAAAACTCCTTTAAGCTTTTAAAAATACTTAAAATTTACTGAAGGGATAGGTACTCGTATAACTACTTTAGACAAATGTTAGCCGGTTTTTTCCAATTTAAGAACTCAAAAAAATTTGCTCTAATATTTTGTTACTTTAAGCTACGATTCGGTTATCTACCAAAATTTGTTACGATTTAAAAAACGTTGGCCTAGTTAAATAATGCTAATCGCGTTTAACATTTTTATGGACAATGTGTCATTTTTACTCTTCCTCCATACTAAAATAGCAAAATTATTTATTTAAATACTCGTATTTTATCGGTATCGTGAAAAGTGAAGTTTAATAAACTCAAGTTAATCATCATTAAACAAGTTTAAAGAATATAAAAATGTTTACACTGGTGAAGATCGTAATTCAAAAAGAAAAAACTACATATATGACGAACGGTGAAAGTAAATTATGCAATGCAGTATTTTTTTTTTTTTTTTTTGCTAAACAGACGTAACGAGTGATCCCAAAAATTAAGATACCGGAAAAATGAAAAATGAATTTACCGAAGCTACTAACGAGGTGAATTTGATCTCGTTTTAATGCTAACATACTTTTACTTAACAATAATAAAAGAATGTTACATAAAATACTGACTCTAAGTTGTTTTATATTTTTTTAGTGTCACTTAAATGAGTTATCTCTAAAATAACTTTGATGTCATTAAGCAATAAGTGTCTCCTATTTCACGTGGATTTTTTTATTTGGGCGATTTGCATAAATTAATCAGCTTACTAACAACAGTGCTAAAAATAGATAATATTGCCGGATGAGAAAACGACCTTCTTTTAAGCAGCACGAGGCAAGGTCAAATGAAGAAATAGCGTTAAATTAGAAATAAAGAAAACAGGAATTATTGCAATGATGCGGTAAAATTTGGATAAGCATCTAAAATAAATTTAAAACAATAAAAAAAACTTAAGCAAATTTGGGTCGTACGAAAAAATTATACAATTCGAAAAAAATGGACCGGTAAAGAAAAGAGGTAACCAAGAAATGTAGCTGGGACACCCGGAATTTCCCAGTTTTCTATTTATTTATTTTATGTACTATTTCAACTCGATTTGTAGATATTGCATTCATTTATGTACGTAATATCTCGAAAACTACAAAATATCACACAAAAAAAAGTGGGTCCACCAAATGTTTGTAATTAACATTTTGATCTAGAACCTTGAACCTGGTAACATCTCAAAAATGAACGAAAGTTTGACAGATTTTTAGTAGCCATACTTTGTTTTTAGTCGTATCTCGGCAAAAGGTGGACGACATCGGTGGACAAACCAACTAAAGTGTAGTTCAAACTCTGAAACATTGTCGAAATTCGGTATTTAATTATCAACTCGTGTAAAAAGATTGTTACTTTCTAGTCTCGAAATTGATGCATTGAATTGATGTTAATTAATTTTTCGAAATGGGTATTAGACGAACTTTTAACAAGTTTTTGATTAGTTTACCGAAAATATTTAGTTTTTTTATTTAAATTAGATACCAGACAAATTTTGGGCAATCCACATTTCAAACAAATAGTAAAAATAGTTTGTAAAGAGTCCATCATGTCGCGTATAACTATTTTTGACCAATTAGAGACCGTTTAGCCATTATCAAGGTATATACTATATACGTGACAACTCTAAAACGAGAAACATCTATTATTTTTTGCTTTTTTGCTCCTTTTTATCCACTCTAATTTTTGTCACATTGGAAGTTTTTAAAAATATTGAGCCGCGTAACTTATTGGGTTCCATGTAATTCGGTTCAGATGTTACCGAAAAAAATAAACGATTTTACATGTACAAGTGGCAAAATTTACAAAAGTTACACAACTGGTTTCATTTGTTTGAAATATTAATTGGCAAACATTTGTCTGCATCTAATTTTAAAAAACTAAATAATTCTTGTTAAACTGATCAAAGCTTTTAAAGTTCTTTTGAGAATTGTACTAAGCTATGGTTTTCGTAATCTTTGGTTAATCTTTAATACTTTTCGCTGAATACATATAAGCCTTCCGTTCGATTTTAAGCTCGGCCAACTTTTGTTCCTATTTAATAGTACCAATGAATCTCCATTTAATTAAGTGACTACATTAGAGCAGTGAGGTAATTGCTCTATGCCTACCCTCTTCTAAAAAATTATTAATCCTTGGCCAACCGTAGATTGAAGAGGCATAGCAGTTCCAATTGGTTGACGACATTTCTGATTATTCTGAAAACGATAAGCAATCCCAGTGGCCTTAAAATAATCAATAAGTGGGTGCAAAATACAATAATTTTGTTTAAAATATTTTGATTCCAGAAGTTGTTGAAAGTTTGCAAAACTGGAAAAAGGAAAATTCACCTTTTTATCTTTCGACGTTTTTATTTTCGATATTGATTCTTGGTCGGTTTTTTGCACGGTTTTTCGTTTTTCAAGGGTGTTTGGTGAAGAAGCACTATTCTTGGTCGCTGTATAACGTAGAATTCGAATTTAAATATCAAATCGACCTGCGGTACCTACTGCTACTTCTTCCGATTGTCATTCTTAAAGAATACTATGGTTGGATTATCCTTTGCCGTTCCTCCCTTTTTTGCGTATTTTTACTCAACGTTACGACTAACAGTTCACTTTGAACCGTGATCATTACTTTTACTTGAAAATAAAAATCCCGAAAAGCTACCGGAAGATTGCAATAAATTCGTATTAACTACAGTGTAAAACAAAAGAACGTTAGATAATTTCTTGCCATCCTTGCTCATCGATTGCAATGACTGAAGAGTTCGACGTCATCTGTTTCCAATTTTGTTTCGAAATTAGCGTCTCTAAGTTGTTGTTTAATGAAAAGAGTTGTTCTAAGTTAATTTGAATTCCAATTCGAAAAAATCTAGATTCCAATTGAAATATTTCGTATTAAAAATGTAATTTTATTACAAAATCGAAGAGAATTATTCAAATAAAAATTATTTCTGGAAGGGAATATTACTTAGGGTCGGCGGACATGGAATTTAGTCAGCTAATTTATTAACTAAATAAATGACCTGTTAGTATTTATGCCAAAATGGCGATTTGAAGATTAAAATTTGGAAGAAATTTATTTCTGGGGACAGGGAATACATCCTCAACTTGATGAATAGAGAATGTATTAAGATTTCACGTGAACTGTGAGAACCTGAGTTCAAATCTTCAACTTTATGGACGGAAAACATTTGTGAGCCAAATTTGTGACAAAGGGTGTTTTGCCTCTATCAATTTCAGTGAAAACGAAAATTAAAATTCGCAGGTTAAATCGAAACACATTTATTTCTCTGGTTAGAGTATATTTTCATAGCTAGATATGTATGTGGAGAATTTATTCAGCTATTTCGTGAACTATCACAACTTAAGTTCAAATTTCTGACAATGGCCGTTAATGACCTTTTATCAATTTCATGCAAAATCATAATTTGAAGTTAAAAATTCGCAGCACATTTATTTCTCTGGTTAGGGGACACCTTCATAGCTTGATGGATGGGGAATTTAATCGGCTATTTCGGCTATCACAACTTGAGTCCAAGTCTCAATTCAAATCACATCTCAATTAGAATTATTAACTTCAAATTACGGTTTTGCATGAAATTGTTTTTGAGATAGTTCACGAAATAGCCGATTAAATTCCCCATCCATCAAGCTATAAAGGTATCACTTTATGACATAGGCCATTAACGGCCATTCTCAGAGATTTGGACTCAAGTTGTGAAAGTTCACGAAATACCCGATTAAATTCCCCATCCATTAAGCTACGAAGGTCTCCCCTAACCAGAGAAAAAATGTGCTTCGAATTTTTAACTTCAAATTGCGATTTTGCATGAAATTGATAAAAGGTTATTAACGGCTATTCTTAGAGATAAGAACTCAAGTTGTGATAGATCATGAAATAGCCGATTAAATATCCCCTAACCAGAGAAATAAATGTGCTGCGAATTTTAAACTTCAAATTGAAGTTTTACATGAAATTGATAAAAGGCCATTAACGGCCATTGTCAGAGATTTGGACTCAAGTTGTGATAGTTCACGAAACATCTGATTAAATTCTGCACATACATATCTAACTATGAAAATACCCCCTAACCAGAGAAATAAATGTGCTTCGAATTTTAAACTTCAAATTGAGGTTTTGCATGAAATTGACCAAAATCCATTAACACTTTTTGAGACAGATTAGAACTCAGTTTCCGATATTACGCGGAATACCTGAACAAATTCGCGACCTAATGAAGTATATTCACGAAAAAGTATTTTATAAACTAATTGTTTGCTTAACATTTTTTTTGGTGTAAGTTATTTTTTCTATTGGACAGAAAATTGGATTCTTATTGGAACAAATTTATAATTTGTACTAAAACTTTGATATGTATTTATTTTTATGGTTCGGAACTTTGGTTTCAAATTTAGCACATTGATATTTATCGAAATAGATCGATAGGTACTAACGAAGTAAAATTAATTTAATATATTTAATTAAACTATTTTAATATTCGGGCAATAATGTTCGTTTTAAATAAAACGTCTAATACGTTTGTTTTATTATTTTATTCTGTCGTCAAGATTAAGTAATTCAGTAAAATAATGCACGGTAATTGTACCGCAGCCGCTTATCGCGTAAGCTAAAAGGGACCACCCTTTTATATTATTGTACTGTCCTTGCAAATCTATTGACAAACACAGTTTTGATTTTGTTCTACTAATTTTGGTTTTGTAACACATAACGTCTATATTTTCAGGAGCAAATGCTATTACATGAACGAACAGATTAACATCTTACCAAACTGTTGTAAAGTCTTTGGAGTTGCTAATCGCAGTATCAATAATAAATTTGTCGGCATCATCACAAGTTTGATCGACTTTTCGTGGCCTATGCTCACTGGAGTGTCTTGTGATATAGTGAAGCGAGGCCCAGCGTTTTGATATCGACGTTGCTGTTCATGACTTTTAATGCTGTAAGGATTGTCGTATCCATCAAAAATAATAATAGGCGATTTGTAACATGTTTTAACATATTTTAAAGTTTTGCATTTTTGGATGGTCTATTTTACTTTATCGAGCAAAAAACCCCTATCAAGAACATGCAGTGTAGTATTTCTTTTGGTATTTCCATCTATAGTTTTGAAAAATCGATCATCGAAAAATGGCCGTATTTCGGTTAATTATTGCTATAAAATAAATTTAAAAACACCAAATTGAAAATAATTTGTTTAAAAAGAACATTTGTTTGAATTATTTTTTTTAAATGCCATATTTTTTGTTAAAAATAGAGACAAATCGATTTTTTTTAATTAAAAATACTCCTTGTCACCCCCGACATAGGTTTCCGCAGATCCGTGAAACTCCTAAACTTTTTTGTTTCTTGAACTTTGGCCTTAAAGTAAAGTTTTCCTCTACCATTTATCAACATTAAACGAAATAGGAATAATTTATAAAAAAAAAAAAAAAATCGGCCTATTCTTCTCTTTATAGGTTCGGGCTTATCTCGGTAAACATTTAACCGGTTTTAATCAAATGGATCGATTTCACCATTATACCAAGTATTTTCTTTTGGTGGCGTTGCGCTATAAGATAAAAGCGGAGTACAATACACGAGAGATTTCTGAAGACCCCAATTTGTATATAATATACTGTAAGATGGAATATTCTAAAAATATAATCTAAAAACCAAAAATTGATTTTTGCATTTCCTATTGACACTTTTAGAACTAGCTTTACACAAACCGTCCTTCACGATAGAGTAATACAGGCAATATACTCATCGGTCTAATTTTCGTTTATGTTTGCGCATCTTTCAATATGGCGACGGTTGTGACAAAGTAAACATCGTATATGTGATTATTCGTATTTTTTTATCAAAAATTCAGTGTTTTAACTAATAAAAATTGTGTTAAATTGAAGTTTATTTATTATAAACTAATTAATTAAATTATCGACAGTGAGGTGTGCTGTTTTTGGTTGTGATGTGAACAATAATAGTGGAAATAATGATAACGTATCTTTCCATAAATTTCCAAATGAAAAGAACATATGTAAAAAATGGGTGTTATCTTGTCGACGGCAAGATCAGTTTAATATCAAAAATGCTCGAATATGTTCTAATCACTTTAAACCTGACGATTTTATTACGCCAAATCCAATATTACAACAATATGGATTGAAATCAAATGTGCAAATCAAACGGAATGTAATCCCATCGCTTTTGTTACCATTACAAAAGCCGATACATTTAATTACACCACGATTTGAAAAAAAACAAAAACGTGAAATGAAATCAAGGTACGGTATAAAATTGTGCTAATTTATATGTAAAAATAAATTAAAATAAATGTGTGTTTATAGCTCAACAGTTCTTAAAAATCAAGAAATCACTCCCTCTGCAAGTGATTCACCTGAAATTCACGAAGTCTATCAAGAAGAATCCAACATTTTTACAAATAAAGAGCCAACGTACACCATAATTCAGGATTGCTCCACAACAAACAGTTTTTGTCAAACGGAGTCTACTGCCGTTTGCAAACGCGATTTCAGTACCCAAACGGATTAATTTACGGATTCATACTCAAAGTAAACAAAAATGACTATATAGAAGATTACAAGAAGAGGTCGTATATAGACTATATAGAAGATTACAAGAAGAGGTCGTTCACTTGAGGAAAAAATGTTGGGAACAGCAACAAATAATTCATTCGGTTGGCCAAATATTCAGTGAAGCTCAACTACAAAAATTAAAAAGCGAAAAGCGTGTAAAATGGGCAGCCGATGATATTGCCAAAGCAGTCACTTTACATTCTGCTGGCCCAAGGGCGTATAGACTACTTTTAAAAAAGAAAATGCCCTTTCCAGCTGTAATAACGTTAAAAAAATGGTGTGCTAAAGTTGAAGTATACCCTGGAATTTTGAATTGCGTGTTAAAGCTAATGAGAACAATTGACATGACGGCAAATGAAAAAATTTGTATTCTGTGTTTCGACGAGATGAAGGTAAAGGAAAAAATCGTATATGACAAACCAAAGGACCAAACTTTACAAGCCGCAAAATATGTTCAGGTGGCAATGGTTCGAGGACTTATCGGGAATTGGAAACAACCTATATACTACGATTTTGATCAAAAGATGACAACAAATATTTTATACGAAATCATAAATTCCATCCAAGACTGTGGGTTTCATGTAGCGGCAATCGTATGTGATTTGGGGGGGACGAATCAGGGCCTATTCCGAGATTTAAATATTTCAGTAAAAACACCATTTTTCAAAAATCCTGCCGAACGTTCAAAAAACAGTTATGTTTTCGCTGACGTACCCCATCTGATTAAATTAGTCAGAAATCATTTCGTGGATTATGGTTTCGAAATAGATGGCGAGCTAATTAATTCACAAATTATAGAAGAATTAATTATGAAAACAAATAATAAATCGGACCTTTCTGTGGCATATAAAATTTCGGCGGCCAATTTAAAAGTAAGAGGCGCAGAACGTCAAAAAGTTAAACTTGCCACCAAACTTTTTTCGCATACTGTGGCAAATGCAATTTACCGTGCTGGAAGTTTGGGAGAATTAACATCAGAAAGTTGGCAGAAATGTGCTGAATTTTTTAAGCAGGTAAAATATATTTTATATTCATATATTTTATATTTCAGTATATACATATAATAATCATGTCATTATAACATTTCAGGTCAATGAATGGTTTGACTGCCTAAATGTAAGGCAGCCATATAAAGACAGTCGACAAAGGGTACAAGGAGTTGGAATTTCTGAGTCGGTGCAATTTGAAATTGTAGACCAGATGTCATCGGTTATAGATAAAATGCGCGTTAAGGGGAAATCTAATCTAATGCCATTCCAGAAAGGTATAATTTATTCTTACATTTAAATCATTAAATACTATTGATTTTTAATACGTAAACATTTATTCTTATTTAGGTATCCTAATGACTAACAATTCCCTCAAATTGTTATATACCGATTTAAAATCGCAGTACTGTGTGTCTTATATATTAACATATAGACTCAACCAAGATGTCCTGGAAAATTTTTTTGGTACTATTAGGGCTAAAGGTGGTCTCTACGATCATCCCGACCGCTTAGAGTTTATGTACAGGCTTCGATCGTACATTCTGGGTAGAAACGAAGGAAGTCTATCTATGAATGGCAATACCATGGTAGATGATACGCCAGATTTAGAAACTGTCGATAATCTAAGCAGTATGTGGTTCAGACCTTTAGTTTCCGAAATTTCTCCAAAAGAAATTGCTAAAGATGACGAATTGGAATGTTTACAGTACGATGGGTTGGAACACTTAGCCGGCTATATTTGTCATCGAATCAAGGACCCTAAATTAGTAGTAGACCCTTGTGATATTAACACGACTCGAGATACTTCTTTTACTTGGACAAACCAACTAAGTGAAGGATTTCTTAAGAAACCAACAGATAAGATGATGCAAGAAATGGAAAAACTTGAAGTAATATTTAAGGAATTTAATGATGACAACCTTATTTTTTCCAAAAATTACATTAAATCCTTATTAGAGCTATCCAAACATATTCCCTCTGATCAGAAAGTTAAAGAAATATTTTTCCGTTCAAGGATGTATTTCAGAATAAAATATTTAAAAACGGCCTTGCTTGAAAACAGCAGAAACAGAAAAAGAAAATTAAATAAAACTATTTTGTAACACTAAAACCACCTGTTTTAATTTATTAATTATTTTCAGTTAAAATCCATAATCCCACAATTTAATTCATTCACTGTTTTTAATAAAAAAAATCATCCATTTGAATTTGAATCATTCAATTTCATACTTCATACATATATTCATCTATTCAAAATTGTCACAACCGTCGCCATATTGAAATTTGTTGTTTTTGTAGTATGCACAATATATTACCTTTTGTATGTGTACACTGACCGTCCTTTACTGGGCCACTATAAAAGTCAGGTAATAAACTCGTATCTCCAACTAAACAATTATTACAAATTAATTTTATTCAAATTAGTATAGTGGAATAATCAACTCATCTTTTGAAGCATAAAATAAATATTTATTTCAAAAAGTCAATATGTACATACTCGTATTTAAAAACAGTAAAGCATCCAAATTTTCAAGTGCTACTTAAAATTTACAAATTTTCATAAACCACTAAGATCTACCTTTCTTTTTTCTCGTCATACAAATACTGTGAAATATAGTTCCGATTAATTTCCAAAGGTTGCAGTCTCATTTTATATCACACAATAATCTATAATGAACTATCACAGCCAACAAAAAAAAAAAAAAAAAAAAAAAAATTGCAGGCACAAAAATTCACAAATATCACTGCATTACCGCAAAATGCACTTGACTAAATTCAACACCACACAACACTGTTTGTTTCACGAGCACATAATCACAACTGGATATTATTGTATGGATCGCTTAGTCAGATAAAAAAATGATATTCAATAATTTTTTTTTTTTTTTTGGATTTTATCATGAGAGAGGTGTCCTTGACGAAATAGTAAAATAAAAAACAAAACTTTGATATTACAAGAAAAAAAAAAAAAAAAAGTTTGCGCTTTTTTCTTATTTAAATTTTTATTAAGTACCAATAAATTGAGAGAACAAATTACCAGGAAATCATAATTTATTTGCAAATAATCTATTACTGTCTAATCGCGGTTTATATCTCTCTCTCTATAACAAAAAACAAAACAACATCGTTGACATTCATAAACATATTTAACGGAATTGGTACGATCTTTTAATTTTATACTGCACCACGCAAGTATATCAAGACAAAACAAAAATACATAGTTATCTCTTGAGTTCGCGATATTTTTAGATTTAGTTTTCTTAATGTTAATTCACAACTTTCTTAAGGTGTACTCCAAAAGAAGTTGAAAAAAAAAGTCGGATCGATGTATGCCGACATAAGAAACATGCGTATGTAATGAAGAGACTGACTATGTGTAAAGAGAAAAAAATTATTGGTACGCGCGCGTGATTATGTAATTCATTGTGAGCCCAAGGTTAAATTGCGAATAACCTTAATCTTGAACATAGTGTTGCTCAACGAATTTTTTGGTATTTCATGGCCATCTTTTTATTTCTTCAAGTCTTATAAATTAGATATTCTAATTTTTTATAAATAATGTGTTTTGTTTCATGTACATAATACATACCTACATACATGAATTGATCACAATAATTGTTTGTTATTTTACACATTATCGAGGTGCGTTCAACTCTTTTTGCGAGCGAATATAGTATTTGACATTATTTAGAAAGCGGAATACGTTAGAGTATTTTATGTTAATATTCAAGACTGACCAAAAAAAAATTGAAACGATATTAGTTATCATTAATTCGGCGACATGTAGCGATTCAGGGTCAATTAAATTTTTCGGGTAATACCCTCCTAAAAAATTATTTAAATTTTATTTTTAGGCAATTAAAATTAATCCGCCGCATCATTGTTGGCGCAGTTGATTGGAAGTGTTTATTACTTTGTTTACATACATATTGAATTAAATAAAGTTTGTGTGTGCTTTTTTCCAGATGATTTGTTGAGTATTCTGGCTTATCACAAGCTTACGTAAACTAAGCACTTTAGAAAAAAACTTATACGTTCATTAAAGCAAATACGTAACATGAATTCACAATAAGTTTAGTAAACATTTACTTAATCGAATTTTGAATCTTATTTCTAGTCTGGTAGATCATACACGGTGATATTTGTGGTCGTGAAAGTTTATAAAAATTGGTTTGGGGTAAAGTTGACCCATTAAATCAAAACAGTTAAAAAACTGGGAAACTTTTTCTTATATTATACATTCTAATTTTGGTTGTATTCTCATATAATTCAATTGAAAAACTTTCCATTGCCAGACTATTTGGGAGGAGTGCCAAACTAGAGTGAAGCTCTTAAAATTTTAGGAGAAGCCAGACTTATTTTATACCTTTTGACACTTGGACAGTTTATTAATAATGTACTTTAAAAAATGAATATATAATTGCAAGACCGGAAAATTGAAGCTATATACATATATGTAAAGTACTGCAAGTCGAGATGAAAAATTGTCTCAGTAGTTTTAATTTGACTTCTGAAACATTACTTTTTCGGTTAAATTAGCTATCGGCTAAAGATGTGATGGACAGGAAAAATATTCTTTAGCAGATGATAGCCAAAAAGCCTTGATCTTATTTTTATTTTTTGAGGACTTATTAAAAGAAGAGTTTTTGTTTTTTAACAGTTATTACACATGAATTACTTCTTTGAACGCAATGAATTTCTTCTTTTTTTATGTATTTTTAAAGAAATTGTTGGTTTGGAGCGCGATGGTAATAAAAATTCACAAATTACACTGACGGCTGCACAATTCTCTGTATGCGCCGGTTTATATTTATAATTTTCAATTAACACTACAATATTTACTAACTAAAATCCACCACCACTTTTATTATAATTTGGAGAAAATTAATTAATTAATTTGATTTTATAGAACCCGATATTTTATTTAGCTTTTCTTGTTATATTTATCTGATTTGTGTGTCAGTCGGATTTTGAGGAAAAAGTATTTTTTGTATCGTTTGAGACGATGAACCAAAAAATTTGAGATGAATTTTAAGTACGTAAACAGCGCACTGAAATAAAAGTAAAATTCAGCTAAAACATTATTTGAAGATTAGTTAGGAATAACTTCAAAAGATGGTGGTGAAATTGTTTTGAGTGTTGTACTAAGGTGTCCAAGATATTTGCTTAGTACAAAGTAGTGAACTCTAGGTAGAAATATATTATATGTGGAATATATTTAAGCACAGATTCGAACCCTAGAGTTAATCAAAATACACTTAATTGTCACTACTAAGCTGAAAAGGGCTATTCAAATACAATTATATTTTGTAGTCGAAATGAGTTGCATTTCGAATAATTGTAGGGATAAACGAATTGGAATAATTAATTGCATGAGTGAATCACTACATGACTCCCCTGCAAGTTAAATCCCTCCAAAAAAAATGTTTATTCGGCTGAAATACGGACAGTTTTAGGTGTTTTACCAACTGATTTTTGATCAGTGGAACACAGTATGCCGTAAGCCGGTTTGAGCCGGTCGATTGAAATGGCTTGATTTTTACCATTAATCAACACGGTGAATTGTTTGCGAAGGCGTCGAATGACTTTAAATGGACCTTCGTATGGAGGTGATAATCCGGTGCGAACCTTGTCTGTTCTTACGAACACAAAATCGCAATTATTGAGCGATTTTGGAATAAAAACGTCGTCTTGTTTGGACTGACGAGTGGATTTTGGTACAAGGTTTTGCATTGTATGCCGTAATTGGCCGATGACTGTATCGGTAGTTGGAATTGGTGAAAGAGGATTTTCGATGAAGAACTCACCAGGTAGTTTAATGGTTTGACCATAAACTAATTCTGCCGGTGAGCACTTTAGATCTTCTTTCACTGTTGCTCGGATGCCAAGTAAAATGATTGGGATTTCCGAGCTCCAATGAGTTGTATTGCTTCTGGCCATAAGTGCGGCTTTGAGTTGCCGGTGAAAACGTTCGACCATGCCATTGGCTTGCGGGTGATAAGCCGTTGTACGTATTCGGTTTGAGCCAAGGAGTTTTGTTAACTCTGTAAAAAGCTTGGACTCAAATTGCGTTCCTTGATCAGTTGTGATCGTAAGAGGTACGCCGAATCGAGATACATAGTTGTTTACGAATGTAATGGCAATGGTTGCTGCAGACATGTTGGTCATGCAATACGCTTCGGGCCAACGAGTGAAGCGATCGACACAGGTAAGTAAATATGTGTATCCATTAGATGGAGGCAGTGGACCTACTATATCTAAATGGATATGTTCAAATCGACTATGTGGAATTTCGAATTTGCCATGGGGTGATTTTGTGTGACGTTGTACTTTAGAACGTTGACAAGATAAACAAGACTGAGCCCAATTGCCCACGTCTTTGTTTATGCTGGGCCAAAAGTAACGAGCAGAGATCAACCTACGAGTTGCACGGACACCAGGATGCGAAATGTTGTGCAGTGTGTCGAAGATGGTTCGACGTAATGATTCTGCAATGTATGGGCGATTGTTACCAGTAGAAGTTTCGCATACGATTTCAAGGCCAGGAAGCTTAAAAAGTTCTAGTTTCAGTGATGAACTATTGTGACATTCGGAACCAGAAAGTAAATTCTGAAGTTCTAGGTCAACTTTTTGAGTATTTGCAATTTTGATTAAGTCGAAATTTATTTCGACCGCGGCCGTTTCGTTGTCGATAGTGCGGGATAATGTGTCCGCGACAACGTTGTCATGTCCGGAAACATGTTGTATGTCCGAAGTAAATTGAGTAATATAATCCAAGTGGCGTGATTGCCTTGGATTACGTTCAGTTTTTGACTGAATCGCTCGTGTCAGAGGTTTGTGGTCAGTGTAGATTGTAAAATCTCGACCTTCAACAAAGTATCTGAAGTGTTTGACTGCCAGATAAATTGCTAGTAATTCCCTGTCGAATGCTGAATATTTCTTTTCGGCATCCGAGAGTTTTTTCGAAAAGAATCCCAGGGGCTCCCAACATTCGTTGTGGTACTGTTGCAGTACTGCACCGACGGCAGTGTTTGATGCATCAGTAGTCAAACTGAGCTTTGAGTCGCTCAGTGGATGTGCCAGAAGTGTTATCTGTTCCAATTCAGTCTTCAACGACTTGAATGCGTGTTGGCATTCGTCGGGCCAAGAGAAATTCTTGACAGTCTTGGGCTTTTTGAGTAAAGCTGCCAAGTGACCGTGAATTGGTGCGAGTGTTTGTGCGAGTTTCGGTAAAAATCGATGGTAGTAATTTACCATACCGACAAATCGTTGAATTGTTTTAATTGATGTTGGAGCTGGGAATTCTCTGATAGCGTTAATTCGTTCGTCTGATGGCAGAATACCATCAGGTGTAATCTTGTGGCTGAGGAAATCAAGAGTGGTTGCGCCAAAGACACATTTTGCGCTCTTGATATGCACGTCAAACTGTGCTAACTTATTGAACAATTGTTCTAAGTGTAGTTTGTGCTGTTCCTCAGTGTGCGAAGCAACAAGGATATCGTCAATGTAGACGAAAACGAATTCTAGTTCACGAACAACTTCGTTCATGAAGCGCTGAAATGTTTGGGCGGCGTTTCGTAGACCGAATGGCATTCGAGTGAATTCGAAGAGGCCAAATGGGGTCGTTATTGCCGTTTTGTGAACATCTTCAGGCGCTACGGGAATTAAATGGTACGCTCTGACGAGATCAATTTTGGAGAAAATTTTGCAACCATGTAAATGCATGGAGAAATTTTGGATGTGGGGGATCGGGTAGCGATCCGGTGTTGTGACCGAGTTTAATCGCCGATAATCCCCACATGGTCTCCAATCTTGATCTTTTTTCTTGACCATGTGTAAAGGGCACGATACGGGAGATGCCGATGGCCGACAAATCCCTAATTCTACCATGTGCTGAAATTCAGTGAATGCAGCTTTGTGACGGATTGGATCTAGCCTACGTGGTCTTGACACGGGCAGATGGCCTGCGGTGACAATGTGGTGAACCACGTTGTGTCGGACTGGTAAGTTATAGTTCGGCTCTGCTGTTAAAGAAGGAAATTGTTTAAGCAGAGTGCCGTAATCATTGCTGACCGTGAAATGGATCGGTGTCGGTGTGTCAACGCGAACCATGGTGGCATTGATTGACAGCTTAGTCGCTGAATCAACCAGCCGTTTGTTTTTTAGGTCAACAAGAAGTCCGAATTTGCATAGAAAATCGGCGCCAATGATCGGACGATTCACAGCAGCTATGATAAAAGCGTGCGTGAAGGTTCGTTTTAGTCCGAGATCCACCTGTAGCAACTTTGTGCCGTAAGTGTGGATTGGTGTTCCATTGGCAGCCGATAAGACTAGATCGGGGTTTCGTTTATGAATAGAATATAAATGTTTGAAATGCGTGACTGGAATAACCGAAAGGTCAGCGCCAGTATCGATAAGGTAGGTTAATTTTGTTATTTTGTCGTGAAGATGGAGACGAGTCGATAATGAACTCGTCGTGGCAGTCGAATTGAGGGTGTGGGACGTGGTAGTCGTGACCCGTTGGTTTATAGGTTTTTTTGGTTTTGATTTACTTCCATGCTGGCCGTTGTACTCGGTTTACGCCAGTTGCATGGGTTAAGGCACTTTTTGGCGGCTTTTCCAAACTTGGCGTGATACCAACAGATACCCGGGTGGTAGTTGTTTGAATTTCCGCTGAATCGTGGGCGAGATGGTGATCGTCGGTTTTGTGATCGGCTACGACCGTCCCGGAACAAGCCGTCTAATCGCGCCTCAATGCGAGCTAAGCGGTCTTGTATAGTTCCACTATTTGATGGTGATCGCCGGTTTCCACTGCGGCCCCGTTCAGTTTGTGCCGTTGTTCTGGACTGTCTATGGCTATTTTGGGGGTATTGGCCCGACTGCGCAGAATGAATCTGATGGATGGGTTTTGTTATGTTGAGTGCGTCAAACATTCGATCTGCTGTCTTCGCTAGTGTATCTATTGGCGTTGCGTCTGGTTGCGCCATTAGACCGATTTCGATTATTTCTGGCATTTTTCGTATCCAGATCGTACGTATAAAGGTTTCGCTAACTAATTGTTTGGTGCCAGCCAGTGTGCGAATATGACGCAAACTGTCGGATGGGCGTTGATCTCCAAGATCTTGGCCGGACAGTAGTGCCTCTAGTTGACGCTCATCTGATGGTTCAAGACGGTCTAATAATGCTTGTTTAAGCACGTCGTAGTGGTTGGTTTGTGGTGGCTTCTGAAGTAAATCAGAAATTAGATCGTATGTCTGGGGTGAGATGGTCGACAGTACGTGTAAATATTTACTTTTTTGTGATGTTATGCTCCGGAGGTCAAACTGGATTTCAATTAGGTTAAACCAATTGCCAGCCTTTTCGGGCCAGAACGAAGGCAGGCTCAGTTTCTCCTGGCCCGCGATCTCCATTTCTATGTCTTGGGCGTTATCGTTTTGTATTTGGTATTTGCCATGACCGGCGTCTGTAGTATGTGAGCTGCCTGGTTTTGGCTCTCCGTTCGTACTGTCGCCTGTTTTTGGCATTATAATTATTTAATGGCAATATAAAGCAAAAGAGATGTACGAGTATGTGCGAAAAACGATAGCAATATGTAATTTAAATTAGAGGAAAATCAAAACCAGAAACAAGAAAAGAAAAATAAATAAATGAAATTAGCGGAAAACCCCAAAACAAAATATTTGTTTGACTACACGACGTAGAGTGGTGGTGAAAATTTTACAATATAGGTACAATTTAATATTTTTTTGGATAAATTTTGAGAAGCGAGCGAAAAAAAAAAAAAAATATTTGAAGTAAAATTAATTTGCAGCCCAGTCAAAATTATGGAAAATGATATAAACAAAAAAAATATTTGACTGGTGCTGATGAGAATATTTAAGAAATCAATAATAAGTACTTATAGCATATAAAAAAAATTTCGAAAACTTGCGGTTTTTTTTCTTCGATGACGTTGCACCAAGTGTGGTGTTTGGACTTCACTTCTTATCGTTGCTTTTCCGTTCACTAATTTATGTTGTTATTTTCCGTTTTTTTTTTGGTTTCTTAAACTGTTATTAATTTATATCTGAATTCCGTTCGTTTGATTTTTTGTTTGTTGTTTATTGTTTTTGTAGATATTTCAAAATTATTTGGTTTTTGTTTAATTTGCGGTTGCCAATGTTGAAAAAATATTGCGCCGTTTGTGTAGGCGTGGCTGTCTTGTTTACTCTCGCTATATTTTGTTGTGTTTCGCTGCCTCCGTATTTAAGTTGTATGTTGTGCGAGATGCGTAAGATGAGGAGAGAAAAAAAAAATGTGTCGTATTAGACTTTATTCGTTAGAAAAAAATTTTCTTGTTGTACAAAAATTGGTACTTACCAATAGGCCGGTGCATCAATTTTGCACCCGGCCGTTTAGAACAACAAGATGTTGTATTGTAGTTATTGATGATGCTCGTGCGCCTTTTGTTTTATTTTTTGTATAATTATTTTAAAATGTATGTATTGTTTCTGCATGTAAACGGGCTCTGTTGCACCGTTTTGTGCATTTATTACGTATTTTATCCGTTGTAAATTTATGCTTGTTTTTCCAATTACGTATGTGTATATAAATGTATGTTGATATACCACTTTGTTTGATTATCCGCTGACGTTGCGCGGTTCGTTTATCTTGTTGAACGTATGGTTAAAGTTGAGAAAACGAAATTAATTAATATTTTCGTAGTATTTCGCATACGTTTATGTACCGTAAAAACGGTCGTCGAGGTCACCAATTGTTGGTTTGGAGCGCGATGGTAATAAAAATTCACAAATTACACTGACGGCTGCACAATTCTCTGTATGCGCCGGTTTATATTTATAATTTTCAATTAACACTACAATATTTACTAACTAAAATCCACCACCACTTTTATTATAATTTGGAGAAAATTAATTAATTAATTTGATTTTATAGAACCCGATATTTTATTTAGCTTTTCTTGTTATATTTATCTGATTTGTGTGTCAGTCGGATTTTGAGGAAAAAGTATTTTTTGTATCGTTTGAGACGATGAACCAAAAAATTTGAGATGAATTTTAAGTACGTAAACAGCGCACTGAAATAAAAGTAAAATTCAGCTAAAACATTATTTGAAGATTAGTTAGGAATAACTTCAAAAGATGGTGGTGAAATTGTTTTGAGTGTTGTACTAAGGTGTCCAAGATATTTGCTTAGTACAAAGTAGTGAACTCTAGGTAGAAATATATTATATGTGGAATATATTTAAGCACAGATTCGAACCCTAGAGTTAATCAAAATACACTTAATTGTCACTACTAAGCTGAAAAGGGCTATTCAAATACAATTATATTTTGTAGTCGAAATGAGTTGCATTTCGAATAATTGTAGGGATAAACGAATTGGAATAATTAATTGCATGAGTGAATCACTACAAAAGCATTTTTTAAATCTTTGAAAGTGATTTTAAAGAAACGTGTTAATAAGGATTTGCTTAAAAATATCAAACATTAAAGCAGTGATGTCCAACCGGTATGTATGGTATATAATTATTTTATTTATGAGTGTTAATATTGTTACGTGTTCGTCTTGTCAATTAAAATTTATTAACACAAAACTAATTAATTGAAACAAAAAACAAATCCACAATTAACACTTAATTAAAAGAACACAATTATTCCACACTTATTTCACACTCCAGTGGTATTTATTGTACTATTAAATTATCACTTCCATTTATCGCACTATTTAGTCTTCATTCAACATCAAATGCCTGCGTTAAGTACCAAAATATAAAATAATTGTAAAGTGTCAACACCTCCAGACGCGTGAGTTTAAGCTTAAATCGGTGTTCTTTCATAATCTTTATGTTGGTAGTATAAGGTTCTTTCCATGTAGGTTTCAGCTTCAGTGATAATCCGTTTTTTCTGTTGCGGGTTGCGTGCACTCACCAATTGTCATCATTCGAAACATTCACTGTTTGTTCGTAGGCCATAGCCATCAACCCGATGTATCTCACTAAGTTCCTATGTCATGCGGTCTTCCTAATCTTGACCAGTTAAAACAGCTGATGTAACAGCCGCAAATTTTTGATCTCTAGATAACTGTAAATTCTTATTATACTTATTCGTACATTTTTAAGTCATGGCCAGTCGTTTACGACCCGTCTTTTTTCGTCAGTGTCATTACCGTTGGTTGTTAGTTAGTTTAAACTTCTTTGGGTTTAACTTAATCCCGGGCTTAACTTAATCCCGGCTGATTGTATACAATCTTAAACAACTGACCAATTACTTAAATCATAGCCGAAATCCTTTCCTGTGACGATGATGTTACAACGGGATAACGTTAAACTGACATAGCCTGTCATACGCTATTGTAAGATCTTCGGACTATTTCAGCAATATTTCTTCCCGTCGTTCCATGTCGGCTTTCCCAATCGGATTTTTCTGCTCACATTTCAAAATGACAATGTCATGCTGTATTTGTCTGGTATTTCGAAGTTAAGGCCTCCTTTCAACTGTTTACTTTATGTAAAGGATGCCTATATCGAACATCACATCGAATTAACCTTTTTTGAACTACCCAATATAACGTTCGCCGCCTTGTAAATCATCTTTGAGCTTTAAGAAGTAGCTCTAGTAATTTCCATATTATACATCTCTGATACTGTTGAAAATTCTTAAGAACACCTACAATATTCAAAATTAACCACATTATGCGGGTGGTAATTGGCAGATATAATTATTCGCTCAGACATTGAGTCCGAAGCATCGTGTATACCATTCGAATAATACTAACAAATAAAATACTAAACAACAAAATCTGAACATTTTAACAACCTACAAATGCCTCTCCCCAACTTCATCCGCCCTAATCGGTGATATCTTTTCAGAGCATAACGTAGTAACCTGCCATTAAGATTTATATATGAGATTTAACACCAAGAGAATTTATTACTCTGAAATAATATCTTTAGAGACAATTCAATTAAAGTAATTCACAAATAATGTATCAATCAATATGTCCTTGAAATTTCAATCAATAAAATGCCATAAAATAACAATCAAACGTCACAGAAAGAATGTAGATTTAAAAGCTAACTAGATAGTTTTTTTGGAAACATTCACAAAATACTTGTCATCAACAATAAATTAAGAAACTTAAATTTCAAATTAAACGGTAACCTATTCATTTTGCCTTAAAGATACTTACATATGTACCAATAGTTGGAATTCAAGGTATGTTAACTGTAGAAATATGTTTTAGTGTTTTTTGTTAAAATCAGCCTCATAGAATCCCCAGGATCTCGTTTGTTAGATCCCTCGGATCTCGTTTTAAAACCCCTAAAGCAATCATATTCGCTCAATATCTTAGTTAGATATTTACAACGAACGAGAAAATTGGGAGAATTGATACAGGATTAGCAGAAGCTGACGAAATCCATCCAATTAAATACAAGTAGGCAGGCTCCAAGCAGAAAAGAAAATCACTAAAACATTGATTCAAGAAAAGCACCAGGGCATGATCTGATAAGTGGCAAAATACTTAAAAATCTTCCGAAAAAATGTAGCAAACAAATAACATACATTTTCAACGTTAATCCTGAAATCTCATTTCCATGAAACCTGGAAAATTTTGCAACTCAAAATGATTCTAAAACCTGGTACGTATGTACGAACAAAAGCAAACGTGTGTCATTCAATCAGTTTACTAGCGACATTCTCTAAGCAATTCGTAAAATGCTCCTTCCAAAATTTAAGCTCTACATGAAAAAAAAAATTGTTCCTGTTCATCATTTTGGGATTAGAGATAAATACAGAATCCTGTAATAAGTTCATAGAGTCGTGTCTGAAATCAGGAACTTCCTACAACAAAACATATAACTCTGCAGCATTTTTAGATATTGTTCAAGCGTGGTTTAAAGGTCTTATACACAAAGTTATCGACAAATTTTTCTAAAAGCATTCAAAATTATCTGCTGCATCGAAAGTGTTTCGTAAAATATGTATAATAACGCATCCTCCAATTTATAGTAAGATCACGCTAGAGTTCCACAAGGCAATGTAATGGGTCCACTGTTATATTTATTCTTTACAGCAGACCTAGCAACAGTATTGTAAGATTTTGCTATATAAAATTGTAATTAAACCTATCTGGACGAATGCGATTCATGGGGATCCGCTTGCGCTTCCAACATATTCAATAAAATTGCAACGAATGCAACAAATTAAGAAAAACGATAAAAGCATTGGAATTTGGAACTAGTATATATAAACGTAACACAAACGTACATTGGGGCTTGCACGTCGAAACAGTAGCAGGCAGAATCAAGCAGTATAGCAAAAAGTACCAGTTGAAACAACATTCCAACGCTTTAACCAGGGAAATATTTAAAAGGCCCAAATACTTAAAAAAAGATCCTTTCCAATTTAATTCCATCTAATGAGAAGTAACTACTAAGTGCATGTTAATATTAAGAACTAACATAGGTTAAGTCTTAATCATTTATATTTAATTAGTTTGTAAGATTTGCTTACATCGTGGGAGTTTTGCAAATAGAAACAATTCAAGAATAAAGCCATAGGCTGTTTAAAAAAACCGCAAAACTTTGGAATAACATGTGATATGGGTACTATCGAGATATCATGAAATCAACATAACCCGAAAACTCTGGGGCCCTATTCTCGAATTCCACATACATTTTTCACATGCGGAATCTGTCAAAATTCTTTATAACGTTCGGAAATTGTAATTCATGTATTCTTGAATTCCGTACTAAGGCTAGCTTTTCGCTATTAAGGAAATATTTCCGAATGGGTATAAGCAGGTGGGAAAAATTCCCCATATATGAAAATATGAATATTTACATACAGATTTTAGATTTACAAAATTAATAAAAAAAAAATCATTTCGACATTTTTTTTATATTGAAACTCATAATATTATAAAATGAATTCCTAAAAAATGGACTGACATAAGGCAAAAAATAAATTTACACCAACGTCAAATTACAGTTTTTTCCGCCCAATACTACATCAGCCTTGCAGTCGTTAGATCAGGGTGTACGAAGCGTAAAAATGAATTACCGTAAGCTTTTAATGAATCACCTACTCACAGCAATCGATGAAGCTAATGGCATAGAGCAACTGTCAAAGCAAATAACCTCGTTAAATGCGTGTTCTTGGCCGTCCACTGCGTGGAAAAATACCACTCCAGAAACTATAGAAAACTGTTTCAGATACGCTGGGTTTAAGGATCCTTTTGCCGAACGTGATGATGAGATTATCCAGGAACCTGTTTTTAGGGTTTGAAGAAAATGTTCAAACATCCGAAGAATTATTAGAAGCCTGGGAGATGTGCATAAAATGAAGAAATTACTGAAATTTCGTCATCTGATGGCGATGATTTATCTCAAAAATCTCATTCAACAATCATTACCTTCACTAAAGCTCAAGCTTGTTTGAAAGATCTAAAGGATTATGCCAGAGAGAAGGGCCTTAACGAAATGTTTTATCTTCTAGAAAAATCAGAATAGAAACTAGTTGAAAAGGAGATTGCCTTAAAAACCATTCAAGCTCCAATTACCGCTTATTTCAAAGCTCAATGTATGTATCCAAATACGAAACAAAAAAAATTGTGCATCTTTTTTTTTTTAATGTGCACGTATGTTGTATACAAATAAGAACGAATCCTCTATAATCGGACCAATTTTTTTTGGTCCGAAAGGTGGTCCGATTAAACAGGTTCGAGTATGTATGTATATACCTAACCTACTGCTATTTACATATAATCACTGAAAGCACATGGGGCGCCATTTTTGTGTGTCGATCAATTAATTAATTTATAAATAAAATACTATATAAATATTAATAAATAAATAAATATTTATAAACAGCAGATATATGCTGTATATTTATAAACAGCAGATATATGTACAGTTTTCCTTATCAGGTAATTATATAATTATTCCAATAATGTCAAAACTTTAGAAAAATCAAAAGTGAAGTAGACAATTTAATAGAGTTTTCTGTAAATAATACAAATTATAGTGAAAATGATTCTAATAGTAATAATAACAAAAAAGAGATACATAAAGCGGTGAAAAATTATATCGAAAACCCCAATATTGATTCTACGACTGAAAGTGAGAATAATAATTTAACGGTAAACTGCGAAGATGGTGAGCATGAAACTATCAATAAATGTTTTGATTTGGAAACAGAATTAGCAGAACGGGGAATTATAAAACATAATGCGACAAATGACGCGAGGAATGCTTTACTGAAAATACTAAGGAAACCACCCAAGCTTCCGAAAGATTGTAGGACAGTGGAAAAAAAACTACAAAAAAAATAGAATTGATACCACTGGCTGCTGGATCATATTTACACTTTGGACTGAGATACAAATTGCAAGTATTATTGCAAAAATACAAAAATTTTAACAGAGACCTAATTATTGACATTGGTATTGATGGTCTCCCTCTGTAAAAAAGCTCCAATAGCCAATTGTGGCCTATATTAGGAAACGTCGTAGGTTTGAAAGATGTATTTTTAATTGGAGCATATCACGGTTACCCGAAACCTAGCTGTGCAAATACTTTCATGCAGGAATTTGTAAGGGAAACTATAGATTTTCAAACACATGGTATATACATAGTATATACGAGTAACACAGTTGTAAATAATGTCAAAATGCATGCTTTTATGTGTGATGCTCTAGCCAAATCATTCATTTTACAAGTTAAAGGACATACTGGATATTACGGATATTACGTGATATATCCTGAGATTGATAAGCCATTAAGAACTGATGTTAGCTTTTGAAAAAGGTATCAAGTTCATTACTATAAGGAATTTAATGAAATCAAGTTAGATAAAATTAACATTGAATGTGTATCACAATTTCCTATGGACTTTATGAACTGCATCCTTTAAAAAGAAACAATTTTCGTTGTCATCATCCAATCTTGAAGAGATTGATGAAAAATTCAGAATGCTATGATTAGGGGACAACAGCTATGATTAGGGAATATGTGAGAAACTTTGGAAATTTGTACGGAGAACATTCAGTATCATACAATGTTCATAATTTAATCCATATTCCTGCCGATGTTTTAATTTATGGCAGTGTAGATAGCTATAGTGCTTTCAGATTTCAAAACAACATGCAGGAACTAAAACGCACTATTAAGAAGAAAACACAGCCCCTGCAGCAACTCAGAAACAGACAATTTGGACCTGAACAACACATCACAAATATAAATTATGTCACGCCATATGCTATTGTTCAATACCAATTAGATGATTCTTCCTACCGAAAAGTGTTAATCAAACACAATATCGTATTTTCCGTAATTCCACCGAACAATTATTGCTGTATCGATAACAAAGTATTCAAAAATTTCAAAAAATAAATTGTGACATTTTAATTATTGGCTACTTTATTCTAAATTTAAAAAATTATTTAAATTCCCCAATAGAGATCTTAAAATTTATTACACAAATCCTACGATCACCGCAAATAATTTCGCAAAACTAAATTAGAAATCATATTCATAACATGAATATTTTCAGTTAAAAAAATTAATCCTAGTGCTCCTACAATTCCCGGAGAATCATTTTGCTGGCCCGACGATGAGATAGGATACCAGAACTTCTTAAAAATTATTAAAGCAATGCCAACCACATCCACCGAGAAAATTGTAGAGGATGGGTAATTTTGTGTTTTATTAAATTACTCGTATATGTGTGTCTCTAATCTCTTTTTCTAATCCAACTAATAAATGACCTAACCAAATACATCAGATGTAGTTTGAAAAATGTAATGTTGGATGAGGTTGTACCAAACTTTTCCTGGTTTGGTCATCAACAAAATGTATCGATTAAAAATTATCTAATAATTAAAATATTGAAAGGTATATTGCATTAATAAAACATAATATATAAACTTTATCTCTTAAGTTTGAATCATATTTCCATATTCCGAAAAAAAGAAGTAACACAGATCATTAAAATATGGTTTCAGTTGGCGAAGGATCGGATTAGAAAGCGACCAAAAAGCAATTAATTTTAGTTATTGAATTGTTTAATAAGAAATTAACATATCATACTAAGTATTAAAACTAACTTAAGTTACTGAATTTTTATTGTTAATGGCCACTACCTATAATACTATTACTAATTATACATACAGTTGCATTTTTCTATTAGTTCTTAAATTATTACAAGGTACCGTTAATTTATAAAATATAGTACGCACATATCAGTAAATTCAGTATTACATTAGAATTTGTTTCGTGCTTAAAATAGTTTTCGGCTTAGGAATTAAAAAATGATGCGTCGAACGGAAGTATCAATTGAAATTTGAAATTTAATAATAATGCAGCAGAATAAGAGTTATAATGAAATCTCTAAAATTGTTGGTAAATGTCGAGGGACCAAATAAACAATAATACGAAATTTTAATAACAGAGGAAGTGTTCAAAATAAACAAAGATGTGGGCGTCCTAAAAAATTTAACGCACAGCATGTTCGAAACATAATTAAAATGTGGTATCCAATGCAAGGATTAATACTCCAAAATACCAGTTGAAAATCGGAACATTACTAAATATGAAAGTAAATACAATTTTTTTTGGATCCGATGGTAGGGCAAAAATTTGGCGAAAAGCTAACCAGGAGATTGCTCCAAACAATGTGCTTCCGACTGTTAAATACGACGGTTGGCAGATCACTGACAGTATTTGAACATGTTACGTAGCAATTTACAACCGTCCGTCGAATGCTAATACTCAAAAAAATATGCAGTGTTAATTTGTTTTTTATCCGAAAAAGTATTTTATTTTTATCCAACCGAATATACTTTTATAAAATTACACCCTTCAACGGAAAAATATTTTTAACTATCCGAAAAGATAAATTTTTAGAAAAAATTCTTTCGGATTTAATAAAATACACCTTTCGGGGTTTTCCTAATAAAATATACCTTTCGGTGTTTTCCTAAACATGAATGTTCCTGTTAGGTTTTTATGCGGTGTAAAAGTTTTTATCCAAATGTATTTTATGTCATTTTGATTATAATGTCCGATTGGATTCGAATTATAAATATCCTATCGGTGGGACACTATGTAACACAGATTCGGTGTTGTGGTAACCATTTATTTTTTGTATGTAAATGTAATAGAGCATTATCTGGTATGATCTGGAACGAAAGGTCCGAAAATATAGGATTACCGACAGGGATTCATTGAAAAGTGCCCTTTCGAGTGTTTTTGGTGAAATTTTACCAGCGGATACTGAGATCCTGGTTTTATCAATGCGTAGGCGACTAAGCGCTGTTATTGAGTCTAATGGTGGCCCAACTAAATATCAATGTTAGTTCTTAAGTGTGCCTGTGTAAGATTATTTTGGTTTTATTCACTGTATGTAACATTTTATGATATAAATTTTATTCATTTTTTAGAATTTTTTGAGAACTGTTGTGTTAGTTTTGTTTTTTTTATCCAGTTATCGTTTTGTTTGGTTTAAATATATTATTTAATTAATATTACAATTTTTAATTCGTTTTAATTATCACGATTTGAATAGTAGAATTTCGTGTCTCACTGTATATTATTTATACTGAAACATTTTATCAAATAAATGAAGTCTAAATGTTTTTAACATAAAAAATAAACATCGTTCTCATTCAATAATTTTTCTGTAATTCGTAACGCAATCCGTTTTAAATCTACCCAAAAATTTGTTTGAAATGTATAAGCTAATCCGTGTAATTTTCACATAGAGATCGCAGTACGACTTCCTAATATAAAACTGTGTGATTTATACTCGGAAATCTACATACTATTCCTCACAATTTCCATCACTTAATGTCGGGTTACAATGAATCCGTCTCGTTTCGTTCCGTTGTTCTTCGTCTCGTCTTTTACGTTTGTTGGTTACATTGCATCCATTCCGTCTGTTTAAACTGACATTTGAAAAACAAATAAAAAAATAAAATGGAAGACTGCGAGACTCTAAAATCTTTAGAAGTTCTCTTTAATTTATACGTTTTGTATAAACAACATTATAGAATTTGTAAGAAAAAAAGAAGATGGTGGGTGCGTCCATTAAATCTGGATAGGGACGAATCCGGGTAATTTAAGACTAGCTTTCTCCAAATGAAAGAGCTAGATAGTGAAGAAATTTTCATCCAAACTATAGAATGACCAGGGATATCTATAACTTTTTATTTAGTTAAAGTAGATTTGACAAAAATGTCGAATACAGCCTACTTCTCACGTTATGTCAAAAAAAAATAATTTGATTGGTTTGGTTAAGATGTTCCCTCTTTCCGTAAATTCTAATTTTTTTGAAAAAACGGATGAGCTCGTCCGTCTCGTTCCATTTTATTATAACATTCCGTTTCTAAATATAAAATATACAGAAAATGTCTAAAACTAATTTGGACGGAGAAGCGGAACGGAATGGGACGGATTCATTGTAACTCAACCTTAACACATTAACATACTTGGAATTTTTTTGACACTTTTCTTGGACTAACAGCATGGAAATCCGTGTAAGAATATTATTGGAAACCACGCTCCGAGTGAATCTTTCGTATCGATTTTATTACGGAATTCCGTGCGATGCGTTTATTGGACATGAACAAAATCTGGTACCGAAGTCGACTTAAACAAAAAATGAGTTATGACTGCGACTGTATTCAAAATAAAACGTTTTTTCTCTCAGCAATATTTGGTGCATTTTTGACTATTTTTGATAAAGTTATAAAAAAAAAAAGAATCGCCTAAGTAAGTCATTTTTAATATTGATGATTTTGGAATAACCGACTAAGTCTCAAAAATCGACCTAAGTTCCAATAATAGTATAAAAATTAGTTTGAAATAAAAGTTTATTTCGACTTAAGCGATTATTTCATTCATTTTTAAAATAAAAATCTGAAATTCTTTGAAAAGAAATATAGACTAAAGTATACTTAAGCGGTTATTCCCAAATAATAATATAATTGTTCTTCCCCTAAAAATCACTTTGGCGATTATTTAAAATTTTATATTCACATCGATTCAACGTACATCTTCTATTCTCAATATCTTCTATTCTTCTATACTTTTGTATGAAAATTATTAAATGTCAAAATAGAAGGAAAAAATAGAAGAATTGCTATTCCACATTTAAAAAAAGCAAATTTTTTGATTTTTTCGCTTAGAAGACTTTTACTCAAAATAGAAGACATACAAATGCGACTTTTATGATAAGAAGAAACAATTTTTGCTCGATTTGTATCAAAACCCAAGTATAACAACACAAAACTCAAAATTGAGCTACTGTATTTTCCTTTGGATTTTGACAAAATATCCGAAACTCACACAACTCGAATTCATTAAAAATACAACATAGTATTGGTGTGTATATGTATACATTTTATATAATAATTTTTTTTTACTTACGTAGTTTATCAGTTTGTTTTTGTGGCTTGTAATAATAGGTTGATCGGTTCAGTGCGTTAGGGTTTGTGAAATTGTGATAATTATTTTTATAGACGCTCGACGCCACTCGATAAATTATTTTAAATAAATACATAGCTATATTATATACAAATAAATTTAAATAAATACATGTAAAATAAAAATACAAAAATATAAATTTTGTTTCATTAATGAATAATTTGATTTACCCGTCAAATTTCGAGCTTGACATTTCCACACATACACATTAAAAAATATTCCCGCCAATATTATTTTTACACACACACATGTATACAATTTTTATATAGTGAGTTCTGTTAGTTCCCAATAATTGCGACACGGTGCATATGTTTTCTTATAATAATTCGTAACTCAAACAAAGGTTATCCCAGAACTAAGTTATGGATATATTATGGAATATTATAAAATAGTTGGATTTAAAAATACTTGGGAAGTGGGTTGTGTTCTTATATGATTGATGGATTTTTATTTAATGCAAAGGGAAAGAAACCGCCAAACCACCAAAAGCGCATTGCTACCTAAGGAAATTTATTAATTGTTTAAAAAAATTTAATTAAATATATTTTTTTAGACAAAAACTAGAAATGAGACTGAAGAACATAAGAATGAACGAAGATCCTTTTGAGATTCCTGTTAGTGTATTCCACAAATATTTTCGTTTGTAAAAGGAAATGTTGTGACATTGATATCTGAGTTAGCAGCAAAATCTGCTCAATACTATTTAAATTACAAGTTTGTATGAATTATTTTAAAATGCAAATAGAAGGTACATATCTGAGTCTTATTTTTTGAAACAAATGAACAATTCGATGATTCTGATGTAGATCCAAATTACGTTTCATCAGAATCTGATGAATCAAATATTTTAACAAAATAAACGGAATCACGGCAAACCTCATGATACAAAATCGGACAAAAAAGTTGTTGAAAGAAGATGTACACCACTGGAAAAATGCAGAAAACTTTGCCAAACGAAAATTTCATTTGAACAACAGAAGGCTATTTTTGATCAGTACTGGAGCTTGGGCTCTTATAAACAACGAATACTATATTATTTATATCTGGATTGCTTAGAGTGGAAGACAAGAAGACCCAAAAGATGAATAAAAGTACAACGGCACCAAGAAACCGAAACCACTCAGTTTATTATTATTTAGAAATTGGTACATAAATGATTCATATATGCCAGAGATTTTTTCGATTTTGCTTTGGTGAGACTGATAGTTTTTTGAAAAGTGTCGTTAAAAAGAAATTAAATTTGACATTAACGACTCATCGCGGTATTGCGACACCATCAAATAAGTTTTCGGATGATAAAATAAATGCAGTTAAGGTTAATTGAAAGTTTTCCGGCTTACGAGTGCCATTATACTTGTAGTAGAGGGGTAAATACCTTCAAACTATCTGAACTGAAAATGCCTATCAATGCCATTGCCACTCTGTATAAGCAAAGAAAAAAAGAAAGATTTTCTCGATTTGCTTCCATTAAAAGTTCCAAATGTTCATGCAAATATTAAAAAATTTCCCATTAATTGATATGCCAAATATTCATCCTGACTTAGTCGAGGATGAAGAACCCAGTGATTTTTAATTACATATTGCTTTATTCACTTGTTTATTTTTTTTATTATATATTATGAATTGTTCTAGCAAATAAGTTTGTTTAATGATTGAATTCATTAAATGCAATTGACAAAAAATATCTGTTTTATTATAGCAAGTAAATTGTTAGAATCGGGAAAAAGGCCTAGGTGCTGAACAGCTCAAATTAAAATAGGGAAGAAGCACTTAACTTCAATTAGTTAAATGAAATTTCTATCTAACATTTTCTTAAGCTTCTGTAATTCCGAAAGGTCAATTTGGAACAATTGTTTAAGTCGTATTTTAAGAAATATCTTAAAATTCTAAAATATATTTAATTATTTTTCATTTTCTAATATGTTAATAAGATCATATTCTATATTTAGTGAAAATTTCATGGAAAAATTATTTGTATTTTTTATCAAATGTTAAATTCAATTTTCATTTTGCTTTCCTGAAAAATAAGTGAAATTGACTTAGGCGATTATGCCTTGTGACCACAGATATGTACTTTGAATGTCAATGAATAAAAAAAATTAAAAACAACAGAATTTTATTTCATATAGTACACCAATAAATCTAGTGGGCCTAGTAATTTGCTTGACTGATCTATCTTTTATAATTGTTGAGTGCGAGTTTACGACCATTTTCTAATGAAAAATGTTCAACAGGCAACCAATCGACGTAGTCTATTTTCTAAACAAATTTCCCCTTCCGAACATAATTCTTTTGTTTTCCATTTAAAATATATTGAATCTGCTGAAAATTTTTCATCAGAAAATGGTCCTAACTCATTATTTCGAATATTCCGCACATGTAAGTAAAATACTAATTTTATTTAGAAATTAGTTTACTGCTAAAAGTAAATTGCTCAGGGAACTCAATTTGAAATAAAAAGATGCAGTAGTAGTAGATATAGATAATCATTTTTATTTAGATTTTCGCGAAATGGAGGAAAAAATTGAAAAATCTGTTGTTGAAACTGTTTGAAGAATTGTCGAGTTATTTTCATTCGTTACTCAAAATCGATAGACAACACAGAATAGCTTATTTTTTCGTGTGCAAGCGCGATCTTATAAGATATAATAGTTATAAATAATTACGTGATTCTTAAATTTTTTAGAGAAAATAGCATAAAACACACTTGCGAATCATTGCGAACTCTTATGATTGGAGCCCTCGTTATAGCTTGCGCTCCAATTTCAATAGGCAATAGGATGTGGTCTAAAGCATACATAGCCTGAAATTTTTGATACAATAAAATAAAAAGGACAATCGTTTTTAAAAAGGAAAAACATACTTCCTTTTCATGCGATGCCCAAATAAACTGTTCGAAAATTTACTGTACATCAGATTGACAAATAATTTAGATGTTTGTATAAGAAAGAGGCGGGAAATAAGCCACCTCGCCAGAATACTTATTTAATTAGTAAGTAACCGCAACACAACACAAAATATAACGATTTCACTAATTTAAGTTGTGAAGGAATTTGCGAGTTTTTAATTTCTATTATTACGTTAATTTCTATTATTACATTGGTGATTCAGAAATCGGCAGAAATGATATTATGCCATTTATTTGCTTTTTTGAAAATTTGGCAACTTTTGATCTGTTTGATGTTCCATTTTAGTTGGTGGTGTGATAATATTGGTTGCCACTAGATGTCATTGTTAGTTCTATAATATATTTTAACTATGTATATCGAGTAGTTTTAGTTGTACGACAAACAGCATCAGGGCAACAAGAATAAAATAAAACCACGCATGAGATTAACTGTTAAATGAAAGTCTTTTAATTTATAATAATTGCCACAATTATTACATGGTGTCAGAAGGAAAATCGGAAATATAATTGGAAACAAAGTTTAATAAGCGGATTATTGAAAGTTAGTGAATTTTTGTGGATTGTTTGGAAAACGAATTGTGTTCGAGATCGAGCAAAAGAAGCGGTGACGTCACGTTGTGAAATAGCGGACCATATTGCAATTTGTGGTGAAACGAGTCATCGTTGTAAAATATTTATCTTAAATATTTTTGGATTAGTTTTGGAAAAATCGTACATTAACACAAAATAATGTCGAACGAATCGTTACCAGTGGAATTGGATTGCGCGAATTTGGAAAAGAGGTGGTCAATGTGGAAACGTACATTTTTAATGTATATGATGGCAACGGGAAAAATTGTTAAAACTGAATCGGAAAAAATAGCAACATTTCTGTGGTTAATTGGTTCCCAGGCGATGGAGATATCTAACACATTGTTCCCGAACGATGGAACAACGGATGGGATTCTTGGAAATCAGAATGCTGTCATTGAGCCAGTTGCTGTTCAAACGGTAAATGCAAATGGGCAAGAGAATAAAGATGCTACGGCTGTGGTACCAAATGCCAATATTCTAAGAACTTTGGATGAGATATTAAAAGCGTTTGATGGGTATTATATACCAAAGAAGATACTAATGGAATCGTTCAAATTTCACAACATTGTGCAAAAGAAAAACCATCATTTGTAGAGTTTGAAACAGAACTTCGCAAACAAATTGAATTTTGTGAGTACAAAATGGAAGGAAAATCATACAACGAGCGTATGTTGAAGGAGCGAATCGTCATTGGGGTGAATGATAAAAATTGCAATTAAAATTGTTGGAAGGAAAGGATGAATCATTGCAAAAAGTCATTGAAACGTGCAAAATGTACGAAGCTGCTAATGCACATAACGCGTTGTTGAACACAAACAGTCAACCATGTGTTATTAGTGTAGCTGAATATCGGCCAAAGGAAACAATCGATGCTGTAATACGTCTTTGTTACAATTGTGGTAATGATTTCACAGCAAATCATTTACAATCATGCAAAGCCAAGGATATCAATTGCCGGTCATGTGGACGTAAGGGCCATTTCCAGCGTTTTTGTAAATCGAAGGGTAAGCAAACAGACAGCAACGGAACCAAATCCGGAAACACGTTTGGAAACCGTAAGCCGGATAATAACAATAATCGAAAACAACAACAACAATCAATTAACTGGGATAGCTCAGGTAATTATGTACAAATTAGTGATGGAAGTGCGAATAGGGTTATTAAAGTAGATCGTATTTATAGAATAAATTCCAGTAATATTGCCAACCACATGAAGCGATGGTATAAGGAGTATCAAGTAGGAAATCAATTAGTTAAGTTTAAACTCGACACTAGATCTGATGTGGACTGCATTCCGAAAAAAAATTTTAGAACATTGAAAACAAAATTGGAAAATAAGAATGGAAATTATTCGGTTTATGATTATAATGGAAATAAAGTAAATGTTTTTGGAACGGTCAAATTAACATGTTTCGATCAGAAAGCCAAAATGGAATGGTCTTCTCACTTTATTGTTGTCGATGACGTGTGTGAACCGATACTCGGTCTCGAATCATGTGAAAGATTTGGATTAGTCAAACGAACTGATGTAGGTTCTGTTGCGTGTTTGTCACAAACACAAGGGGAATTTCGTAGCATCGGAACCGGTGTTGGCGATGTATGATCCGAAGTTGCCAGTCATTGTGCAAATGGATGCATCTAAAGATGAATTGGGTTGTGTAATTGTTCAGAGAGGACACCCAGTAGCATATGCGTCTCGGACGTTAAGTAAAAGTGAACAAAAGTGGGCTCAGATCGAAAAGGAGTTGTTGGTAATTGTGTTTTCATGTCAGCGGTTTCATAATTTTTTGTATGGACGTGAATTTACGGTGGAAAGTAATCGCAAACCTTTGGAAACATTGGTCAGGCGGGATATTATGATAATGTGACAATGCGGCTTCAGCGCATGCTCATGTCACTTTTGAAATATCCAAAGATGACTGTTGTTTACAAGCCGGGCAAAGAAATGCTTGTGACTGACTGCCTGTCACGGGCCCAACTATCGGAATGTCAAGAAGATACGGATTTATCCGGAATCATTCATTCAGTAACTAAATCGGCGTGTTTATCGGAAAAAAAATTATGATTTGTACCGTTCAACCATTGAACGAGATGAAATTTTTTTGCGAGTTTGTCGATATGTAGAGAACGGTTGGCCGAATTATCATCTGCTGGACGATCTGAGCCGTACGTTTCACAAATTCAAGAATGAACTTCATTGTGAGAATGGCTTACTCTTTCGAGATCATCGACTCGTGATTCCAAAAGAATTACAAGGTGAACTTAGCAAGTGGTTACATGCACCACATTTGGGAGTCGAAAAAACTCTTGCACGTGCAAGAATGCTTTATTGCTGGCCTAATATGAACGGTCAGATAATGGAAATGGTTGCATCTTGTGCCATTTGTGAAAAGTTCCTTCACGCGTACCAGCCAAAAAGAAGAACTAGTTCAAGAAGAGCTACCAAAGTATCCGTTTCATATGGTGTCGATGGATCTATTTGAGTATGCTGGACAGGACTTCTTGTCTGTTATCGATGCATATTCGGGATATTTAATTGTTGAACATTTGAAGAACAAAACAGCGCGTCATATCATTGGAAGATTGAAAAGTGGGTTTGATAGAGTCGGATATCCGACTGTAGTAAATTCGGATAATATACCATTTAACTCACGGGAATTTGAGGAATTTGCAAATGATTACAATATGATAATGAAGTTCTCGAGTCCTCGGTATCCACAAAGCAATGAATTAGTTGAGAAAGGTATTGCGATTGCTAAAAACATTTTGAAACGTAGTGTTGAAGACAGAGACACGGAAAATTATCAGCATCGAATTGTAGAATATAACACAACTCCTGTGGCAAGTATGCGTTTGACACCCGGCCAGTTATTTTTTGGGCGGGTGGTCAAGACGAGAATGCCGATTTCGGATTCATTGTTATATCGAGACAACCAAAGTGAGGGGATCGTTCAAAACAAAATTAAAGAAAAAAGAGAAAGGCAGAAGTATTATTATGACCGGAATGCAAAAGCACTGCCAGTACTAAATGTGGGTGATCTCGTGATTTTTAAAAAAAATGGAAAAAAATGGAATTATGGTTCAATTATTGGTAATGTGAATGGTCGATCATACATTGTTAGGGATAATTTTGATAATTATTTTAGACGCAACCGACGGTTAATCGCCAAGACTAAGAATAACGAAGTGAATGGGGGAGAAGTAATGTTTGAAGAAAATGTTAGATGTAATATTGCGGGTCAGGATAATTTGAAACCTATTAAAATTGTACCGCCATTTGGGCGTAACGTACAGGAGAATGTTAATGATGGCAATGAACCAAGTATTTGTGATGTAGATGAGCCAGCCCGACCAGTGTTGAATGAGAGTAATGCAGCATCAGATGAATATCAGACAGCTAGTAGTTCTGATTCAGAAGCAGGGTCAGCCAGCGATCAAGAGATACCTGAACCAGTTATAGCTGATGAGTCGGGGGGTTACAAAACTCGTAGTGGTCGCATCCGTCGTCCACCTCAGAGATATGGTTGGGATTAAGTTAATGTAACAACCATTAGATTTAAATAATTTACTTACCGATCAACGGCGCAGTGGTTAAAGCCGCGGCGGTTGGATCGGGAGGTAACGGGTTCGAATCCCGATAGGGGTGGGATGCAAAAGGGATTTTTCATCATCTGATTACGATCGGTGATGAAGATGAATACTTCTATGACACGCTGTTGAGAGTGCAGAATCCATGGGCCGACCCACCCTTCATGTCAGCACTATAGGTTGTCATGAAGCAAGGGAATGTGCAGGTGGTTTATACAAAACGGGTCTATAGCCGTGCGTCCTCGATTTGGCTACTAATGCGTAAAGTAGGACGGTAAAAGTAAAACTGCGAAAGAATTGGGAGTGCCTTGAGCCCCAGAATAGATTGCATAGATTAAAACCAAAAAAAAAAAAAATTTTTTACTAGTATTTATTTGGATATCATATCAATTTCAAATTTCAATTTCTTTCAAAAGAGAAAGCGTGTAATAATATTGGTTGCCACTAGATGTCATTGCTAGTTCTATGTATTTTAACCATGTATATCGAGTAGTTTTAGTTGTACGTCAAACAGCATCAGGGCAACAAGAATAAAATAAAACCACGCAAGAGATTAACTGTTAAATGAAAGCCTTTTAATTTATAATAATTGCCACAATTATTACAGGTGGATTATTTATCTTCAGTCTCGAAAACCGAACACTGTAATTGAGGCTTTCTGATTTGGGTACACATTTATTAGTTAGTTGGTCAATTTTTATCACTATAGTTATGTTCGGAAGCGAAATAAACTAAAATGAAAGCCAATGTTTAGCCAATACACAAATTCCAGCTTTTTTCTATAAGCTCAACAATATGTTTGAGAAGTTGTTTTTCTTTGATTATAAAACTGACTACAGAATACTACAGAAAGAACATATTAACCTCGACTAATTAAGAGTATAAGATCCTAATTTGCAGGGGCGTCACAATTTCCTCCAAAAAAAAAAAAAAAATGATTCACATAATACGGCGATATTACAATACACATAACATAACACATGTATATTTAAATTCTTTAATTATACAAACTATGTCAAATTTACTTTGTGAAATTAATTAGTTTGCACTTTGCACAATAATTGAAATGATGCAAATGTGGAGTGCGACGTAGATTTTATTTTTATGATAACATAACAACCCGGTGTGAGTCAGAGAAATTATTTAGCCGTACGATTTTTAAGATTGCTTCATTTTCACAAACCATGATTAATAAATTACACAATTAGCGTTTATGAAACTGTTTAGAATTTATACATCGAAAAGCAATACATAATTTATTTTCGGAAAAAAAGGCAATAGAATGCCTTAGGCTTCAAACTATGTAATATATTTTAAACATATAGCTGATTTACATTTAACGAATGCTCAAAAATGTATTTAGTGCAACACGCAACTTTTTTTGGTGAGACAGAAAGGAAACACCTGAAAAAGATGAACTGGTTGATCTTTTGTTCGTAAAAGTTGCACCATGCTGCTCAAAATTTATAAAATCAAAGTAATATTTGAAAGGAAAAAATGAAATCTTGATTATGCCCGTCTCATTTTTATATATGGATAAATGTATTTGCACTTTTCTTCATGTATTTATTCTTTTCAGCAAATAGTTCCTAGTATTTATTAGTTCAATCTTGAATTAAAGTTTAGTAGCTTACAGATTTTTTCTTTTAAGCCCCACATGACTTTCAGAATTAATTGAATTATTATTAGTATGTACAGATAGAAGAAGCGATCGATGGTAATATTGCGTAAACTATTTTTTAGGTTAACTAAAATAGTTGCCCAGTACTAAAATTGAAACTTTATTAAATAAATTATATAACTATGTTGCCTTGATAAAATAAATAAATCAATTCGTTAAAAATCATTGCATATTTCATATTATTAACCGTGTACATGGAAGTGATATCATTGACTTTATTGAAAATTGCTCAACCGTAACAATTTTATATCGTTTTAGTGATTTGCACCGGTCTGACCTCTAAACGATTCTGTTAGAAACATATCGTGAAGAACTGCAAATCATTTTTAGTTAAAATTTTGTTCACTATATTGATCACAAAGCTTACAATTTTATATGCTTAATCCAAACATGACCTTTCATTATAAATGTTTATGGGTATTTTTAATGGTTTAGTTCATGGAAGTTTAAAATAAAACGGCATTCGATTAATATTTCCGTTTAAACTTGGACTTGAAGAAAAAAAAACTCTTCAAAAGAAATTCTCTTAAATTTTTATGTAAAAGATTTGATATACAAACTTGATTTAAATTTATAAATATTCCTTTGGGCATTTTTATATAGGCATAATCACAAACACCAATTATTATTTTAGTAAAAAACAAACACAATAACAAACATGACAAAAACAAAACATAAAGAACAAATATTTTATTAGAATTCACCTTGAATAATCAAGACTTTCTTCAGGCATAGTTCCAAATCCTAATTCAGTTCTAATATTACTAAATCTATATACCATTTTTATTCGCTTATTTCACTTATTAAAACACTTTAATGCACTTTTTCAATTATTCGCCTCCGTGTAATATTCTTTCCACTCACAAATTTTTCTTAATTTTTATATGTTTTTGTATTTTTTGTTATTCTTTCAAACAAAAAACTATTATTACAATAAACACACAAAGTTATAACTGACATTCATTTAAATTAATAGTAATTTATTATTATTTTTTATTATAACTAGAAGAAATAAATAAAAGCAACAAAAAAAAAACTGTTTTATGATAACAGAAAATTTCTTATCTCATCATATGTACAAAAATAATGATATTCACAAAACAACTCTAATTGATTTAAGTTAAAAATTGTGTAGAGCAGATTTTCCTCTTTTCTTATATAAAATGTTATCATTTGCTTATTGTGCACAGTAGCCGTAAGAACTTGTCGTTATTTTATTTTTTTGTTATCTTCAAATTGAAAACTCGCGGATTATGGGAATCACGGCGATTTGAGGATGACCGACTTCTTGTTTCATTAAATATAGACTAACAACTAAAATTAAAAATTTGTCAAACTATAGCAAAAAAAAAAAAATATTATCAATGAACAACTCCTATGTACATAAATTACATTACATAAAAAAAATACTTTAGCTGTTTTGTTTGTAAACAATTGTTTAGATTTTTTTGTTGTATTACACACGGCTATTATTATTTGTTATTCATTTTCAATTAAAAAACAGAAATTTTAAATAACCATAAAAAACTAATACATTTAGTGTACACACATCTGTACCTACATAATGATTCAATGACCAAGTAAAAGCAGTGTGACATGAAGTAGCTATATGTATTAGTCGTAAAAGGTTTAAAAACCGCACAGCAATTTTAACGATGATTGCACAATTTTTGTATATATAGTTCTGTATTATGCATACGCCAGTAATTTAGTTAGTGGGCCATAAAATTAATTAAATGAATATAATGATGATGGATGATGAAACGGTTCATTTGGTTTTAATTATTTTCCCAAATTAAATACAAAATGAAATGTGAAAATTTATTAAAACTCGATTTTATTCCGTTTACAATAGATCACAGTAAAACCCAAGTGATTGAGAACTGAGAAACTGTTGTCAAGGCTTTTTAAAATTATGAATTTTAATGCAACCTGAGCAGCTATTACAGACAAATGTTTTGATGAATTTCCCGTAACTAGACGATTCGACAAGACAAGCACAATTCAACTAGATACATTTTCCCTGGACATATTTCGACTGGAACAGTTCGACTTGGTTAAATTCGACTAGAGAACAATTTATCTTGCACAACTTAACTTGGACATTTGAACCTACACAATTTATTTTGAACAATTTAACTTGGACAATTCAACTTTTCTTGCTATCACGATGCAACGCCGCCCTTTCACTTTGATTTCACGGAGTACACGGTACACTCCACGGTACAGGTGAGGATCTAACGATGATTCCTCGAACATTGAAATTGGAGACATTTCTCACATACATATACCGGGTGTTTCTTTTAAACTGAGAAGATCAAATATCTCGAAAAATAGCCACTCTACGGAAAAGATGTCCATAATCAAAATTTAATCATACCGCGGGGGAAATACATTAGTGCAAAAAAATAGTCCCCCACCCCCCGCTTTGTAGGTGGGGCGGTGGTAACTTTTAAACTAAGATAGGAAGCCATATTTTTTATTGCAGATACGGATTCTACGACTAAAAGTACGTATGGTTTGAATGAAATATTTTGTTCGGTTCATGATAGATGGCGTTGTAATCGACGAAATTCAATTTTTTCAATTTCTTCTTCTTAGAACACACGCATTCGATTCTGCAATACGTTTGAAATAAAAAACATCACGTTTTCATTGGAAATACTCGAAATTCGTCATCAAAACAATTTATTCAGTTTTGTAAATCACATTTAACGTTTGTGTTATTTCTTATCTTCATGTTTTTCGTAATTGCAAAATAAACGATAAAATACTTTAGAATGGACCGTTTAACTGTGCCAGAGAAAATTGAAATGGTTCTGGTTTATGGAGAAGCTGGCAGAAATCTTGAAAATGCTGTTGCTATTTACGCTCAACGTTTTCCGGATAGGATTCGTTCACGTGCTTCATTTGGCCGTACTATCAAACAATTTATTACTGATGGAAATGTTCAACCGAAAAAGAGGACCCGTAGAGCAACAGTCACTGGAGAAAATAATGAAATTGCTGTATTGGCTGCAGTGACTCATAATCCTCATGTTAGTACACGAGAAATAGTTCGCGATTCCGGATTGTCCCTCACCAGTGTTTGGAGAATGTTAAAACGGTACAAGTATCATCCATATCATGTGTCTTTACACCAAGATCTTCATGGCGCTGATTTCCAAAATCGGGTAACTTTTTGTCAATGGGCACGTGAACAAATACAACAAAACCCCAATTTTTTTCGTTGCGTAATGTTCTCTGACGAATCGTCTTTTATAAACCATGGAACGGTTAATTGACCCAACATGCATTATTGGAGTGTTGAAAATCCACACTGGCTTCGCCAAGTTGAACATCAGCGCCCTTGGACTGTCAACGTGTGGTGTGGAATAATTGGCAACCAACTCATCGGCCCCCACATTATTGAAGGCAACTTGAATGGTCAAATGTACCGAAACTTTTTGGAAAATGAACTGCCAATATTACTTGAAAATTTGAACTTAGAAGTGAGACGGAACATGTGGTTTCAACATGATGGTTGTCCTGCACACTATTCGTTGGTAGCACGTGAGGTACCTGATCGTGATTTCAATGGTCGCTGGATCGGTAGAGCTGGTCCGATAAATTGACCCGCCAGATCACCAGATCTTACTTCGCCAGATTTCTTTTTGTGGGGCTATCTCAAAGACAAAGTTTACAAACAAGAACCAACAACACGTGAGAACATGATTGAGCGAATCAGAAATGCGTGTGCTGAAATTCAACCAAACACACTTCTCAGTTGTGTACAATCATTGGAAATGCGTATTAATAAGTGCATTGAAGTCGCAAGCCATCATTTTGAACACTTATTTTAAGCTAAAATTATTTTATTCACCTGCCATTTACATTAATAAATTGTTTTGATGACGAATTTCGAGTATTTCCAATGAAAACGTGATGTTTTTTATTTCAAACGTATTGCAAAATCGAATGCGTGTGTTCTAAGAAGAAGAAATTGAAAAAATTGAATTTCGTCGATTACAACGCCATCTATCATGAACCGAACAAAATATTTCATTCAAATCATACGTACTTTTAGTCGTAGAATCCGTATCTGCAATAAAAAATATGGATCCTATCTTAGTTTAAAAGTTACCCCCGCCCCACCTACAAAGCGGGGGTGGGGGATTATTTTTTTGCACTAATGTATTTCCCCCGCGGTATGATTAAATTTTGATTATGGACATTTTTTCCGTAGAGTGGCTATTTTTCGAGATATATGATCGTATCAGTTTAAAAGAAACACCCGGTATATATATGCGTAAGGTATAGCCATTCGTTTGCTTTTCTTAATTATTTTTGTTATTGTTAATTTTTTTTTTGTTGGTGTTGTTACTTATAGTAATTTACATCCATATCGTATTTTCCTTTTACTTTCTTTTACGCAAGTATAGCAATCATGAAAATTTTGGACCTGGAGATTTTTAGAGATTTATCTGTTTTAAGGTCCCCTGAGTCTGAAAAAGTGGGTTTCGAAATGGTGTCTGTTTGTCAGTCTGTTAGTCTGTGTCCTCTCTACAGCCCAGATGGTTTAACCAATCGAACTGAAACTTCAGATTTAAGCTTTTTTGATAAATTGGGAGGTCCCAGTGAATTTTACTCCAAATCGGCTAACCAGAAGTGGCCACTCGCTTGGTCCAGAAAATTTATTTTGCAAATATCTTAAAAAGTTTAAGGTTTACAAAAAACTAATTGATACAAAATGTTTCCAAAAAATAAAAAAAAATAAAAATTAAAAATTAAACATTTAAAAATAAAAAAATTTAAAAAAAAAAAATACTCAAAATTCTCTGTTCGTAAAAGAAAGGTGTGTTGGCCACACCTCCATTTTTTAACTCATTCCGCTAGTGCTGCTTAACGTTTTTTTTAATGTCTTTATTTACAGATCCAAGGGATGGCGTACGGAGAGCTCAACGCATGGTCACCGTGCAATATTTCTACGCACCAAATTATCGTAGAGGAATGAACAACTAGGGAAATATAATTAGTGTTAAGGTTATAATTTTCTTATTATTTTTATCATTGTATTCAGCGAGATGTAGACTGGGTCACGTAAGGCGTAGGTGAGTTGGTCAGAGATAATTTTAAGTCATCCTTATTAGCAGCAATTCAAGTTTTACGGGACATCACCACCTCTACCCACCCCAGAGTGAGCGATAGCCTCACCAAGCTTCGATACCCTGAACTGTTCGGCTTTGTTGATGACGAATTGTTCTTGTATAAGTAGCGATCTAGAGTGACTGCCCTTGTTTCGCAGTCTTCATATTCCGTTTCAACGTTTTCCAGCCTATACTGAGTGAAAAGTGAAACTAATCCAAGAACATTGAGATAAATTTTGAATGATCAAATCGAGAGTTGGCTGTGTTATCCCGAAAATTTATTTTAATTTTAAGAAAACTACAGCTGATGGACATCCATTGCTGTGTGAAGCATATTGGGAACCATGCTCCATCAATAAAAACGTGTGAGTACTGGTTCCGGCGTTTTAAAAGTGGCGATTTTAACAACAGTGACAAAGAACACGAAGGGAGGCCAATAAAGTTTGAAGACGCTGAGTTGGAGGGAAACTCAAGTAGAGCTCGCTGAAACTTTGGGACTGACATGGTATGGTGCAAAAACAAGGAAATTGGGTTCCGTATGAACTCAAGCCAACCCAAGAGACGTCGAACGCCATTCTTTCACGTGCGAACCACTGCTCCAAAGACAAAATCGGAAGGGTTTTTTGCATCGAATCCTGACGGGGGTATGAAAAGTGAATCCACTACGATAACACAAAGCACAGAAAATCGTGGGGTAAGGCCGGTCATGCATCAACTTCAACGGCCAAACCGAATATTTATGGCAAAAAGCTAATGCTGTGCGTATGTGCGTATCTGTTCGGCGTAATCTACTATGAGCTACTCCAGGGATGGAAGTACTTTGAATAAAATACACTGTACCAATTTCTCTGAATAAAGCTTCGAAAGAAAACCTTTTTGTACCCCCAATATATTAAAGTTTTAATTCTTTTTTGCTTTAGTCAATATCAAACAAAATACGGGTTTAAAATATGGAAATCAATAATCATGTAAACAACATGTAAAATCTTAGAATTCTTAAAATATGGAAAGTCCTTTCAGTATCATATTCTTAAATTTTACAAAATACAACTATGTAGTTTAAAATATACTATATTACCTATTATGGCCAACCACAAACGAATCAGTAAGAAATACTACAGAAATTGTATTGTAAAATATTTGACTTATAGGTAACTTATGTTATGTTGTGCCTGTTACAAACATATTATCGGCGGTAAAGACTACTAAAGTTAGTAGAAAGCTAATTAAAAATACAAAGGAGTCCAATACCGAAGAACTAGTAACTTTACCAAAACAATCAGTGCTTTATAAAAATATGGGTTTCCAAAACTAAAATTTTAAACAGGATATTATATTTAACACCGGTAGTATAGTAAAACTACTTTTGGAGCTCTTTCACCGCATAAACGGCTATTTGTATCGAAGTTTAAGCCTTCCATTACAGACACCGAATTTAAAGAGCTTGTGAATAACAATCTCCAAATCCCGGTTGCCAATTGTGTGCATATCAAAAAAAAAAAATTTCAAAATGGAATTGAGGCGACCTATATTTCTTATAAAATAAGTGTACCTTTGGAATCCTTTGAACATGTTATGAGTGCTGATACATGACCGGAAGACTACTGGCTGGTTGATGTTAATGTAAACTGCGTCATTCTGCATCGGGTACCGAATCTGTGTGTAAAGAGTCTATTTTGTCGTATGGCCTTGTCCAAATAAATAATGCTCCCAACTGTTGTTATGAAACATTTCTGGATTAATTTTCCGCAAGTTCAGCTAATCTAGTGACACCAATTCCATACATCATCAACGATCTCAACCATAAATCAATGAAAATTAATTTAAACACATCAGAGTTTTTGTTGTCTAACTCCAATATCAACAATGTTGTAATTCAATTAAATTTTTTGATTTCATGCCTCCTGATAATGATAATCTGATTTCTTATTTCAAATCGGTTGACTGCGATTCGTGTTTTTCGTTGGTGGATATTAACCGTGATTGGCAAATATTCCATGACACTTTTTTCATTGGCTTCGGCAGGTTTATCCCAATTTCTATTAAAAAGGTTAATCTTAACAATCCTCCATGGTTTTTGGAAGTACTCCAACTAACGACAGATTATCATTTTTAGATTTATCGTCGTTGATTTATATAACTGGGAATAATTCTGATAATATTGCTAACTTATTTGCTTCGTTTTTTCAAAATGTTTATAAACGTACTGAAATTGTTGAGTATGAAAGTGATGAAGGCTTTTGTACCAACAGTTGCTTGTATATCCCTCACATATATTCAAATGATATCATTCAATCCCTCCATCTTTTTAACGATGGATTTAGCACAGATGGTATTTCTTTAAATTTTCTTAAACAATTTTGTCATGACATGGCTCAGCCTTTGTCAATGTTATTTAATAGTTCACTTTTGTAAGGTGTTTTTCCGTGAGTATCTAACTACAGAGGTATTTCATTATTGTAGGCATTTCCTAAATTGTTTGAGTCGATTGTTTGTGATTATATGTTTTTCGGTCTTACTTCGCTTATAGTAGATGAGCAATATGATTTTTTCCGAGGGCGTTCTTCTGTATCAAACTAATAGAATTTAAGAAACGTGTAACTGAGGTGTTTGAAGACAATGCTCAGCTTGATGTTATTTATACCGACTTCAGTAAGGGGTATGACTCTATTCATTATTTTATCGTTCTGCAAAAATTAAAATTACTTGGTATTAATGATTGATCAAATGGCTTGAATCATACCTTATTGTGCGGGTACAGTGTGTAAAAATGAATAATAGTTTACGTATCTGATCCAATTTATGTACATTCTGGGGTACCTCAGAGCTCGCATCACATTTTCATATTATTTTTAAATGATATAACGAAAAGTATAAAATTTTTCCGTTGTCTCATTTATGCCGATGACCTAAAAATATTTTATCCTATTCGAAATTTGTCTGATGCAAAAAAGTTACAAAAGGATATAGATGCGGTTAATGTTTGGTATAAGAACGATTTGTTGTATTTAAATGTGACAAAGTGCAAAATAATAAATTTTACATGTTCAACATCGCATCTTATTTATGATTACAATATTGCGAATAATAATTTTTCATCTTGGAGTTATATTTGTATCTACCTTATAATTTAATCATCATTTCGACTTGATCTATGCTAAAGCCAACTCTATGATAGGATTCCTAAAATGAACCATGAAAGAATTTAATGATTCTTGAGTTTTTGTTTGCCTTTATCAATCTTTTCTGTTTTTTAAACTGTTTTCAAAACGATAGAAAAGCCTATGTGCTTAGATCGTTAATAAATAAATAAATTAAAAAAAAATAGTTTCGGTTAATTATGGATAATTCTTAAATTTCATAGAAAAAATAGATGTGATTGCAGGCTGCAATTTGCAGCTCTGTAGCCTTACCGAATTTCACTTTCGTATTGCACTGGCTCGTCTTGTTCACTTGCCGTACAATATATACTTACTATTTTTGAACTTTGACATTTTATTTCAGTTAGTTTGCCTATTCACCGCAAGAAAATATTGACGCTTCAGCAACTTATAAAAATGTACAATTAAAATCAGGGTCCAATTAGAGCAACATTTTGGTAGACAGGCCGGCCAACTGAAAGCTTTATTCGTCGTATTGTTGATAAATTTGAACCTTATTTTACTCTACCCATATGATAGATAAATGCGTCATCGGAAGAGAACATAGAATCTGTAGAATGAAGGGTTAGAGAAGAATCAAAATTGTTAGTTATGCAACGTTCTCCAGAACTAAATGTTTGCTGGATCTGCGATTTTTTTTCAGCAACAATATTAACCGCATTATTTGTGAAGTTAACGGTAAAGAATAACCTCTCAAATAAAATTAAATGTACGAAATAGTTTTCTTTTTATTCAATGTTGCAACGCACCTAAGGGAACACCCTTTACTTTCAACAATGTGTCTTCATAATAATATGTCGATTATAACCGCTTTTCGCCAAGGTCACATACTTTCAACCCGATTAACATAAAAAATGTAGTTAAAAATCGATTTTGGGTACAGTCATCACTAGTAAAAATGTGTTAAATTTAATCATAATTCAGGATTTTCGCGCGTCCACACACTGTTTTTGGTCGTAAATACACATTTGGGTTGAAAAAACCGCTCTATTTAATTAGATAATTATCTGAGCTAGCTAACAAACTATTTCTAGTTGAAAAAAAAAAAGCTTGAAGTTTCAAGCAACTGTATCACAGCCCACCGCAATACAAAAATTCTATAAAGTTTTCAACCAACACATTGTGAACAGTCCTTACGTTTATCACATAAAATCTTTACCACAAAAAAAAAATTTACTGTTTTGAGGTTTCCTGAGTTCGAAAAATTGGGTTTTGAGCTGTCTCTCGATTTGTCTTTCGATCTGACTGTCTGTAACAATAAAAAAAATTGCCGGCTGCAATAATAACACAAGAAGGTTACACTCTAAAAAATGATTGTAAAATACATATCACGAAAATTATTGTAAAATACACAACGACATGTAATAATACACTTACGAATTTTGATTTATTCAAAAATGACGTAAATCACTCAATCGTCACAGTTTACACATATGGGCTACATTCTCGTACATCTAGCAAAACAAACTGTTGTTATTAGCAAAAATGGCGGAATTGCTAGTGACAATTTTGGAAATAAGAAATTACATTCTCAATACGTCTAGCAAATCCGCCATATTATTTTTATTCAGCGCGATGCTGAATTAAATTTTGACATTAGAGTTTTGCAAACAACTACTTAACGACACAAAATGGAAAGCTCGAAAAAACGAAAAGAGAACTACACAGATGAGGAAATTAATATTTTAATTAATATCCTGGATAAAAAGCGACAACTAATAAACTGTAAATAAACTGAATTTAATAAAAAAATATTTATGTGAAATTGTTGTCTAATTTCGTCTATTTTGAAAATTATAATTCAAAAGCATATTCCTATTTAAGGTACCTCTAATATGAGATGGTGTATCTCTATTTTGCATATTATTTTCAATGGTATCAAGTTCGTCTTCTGAAGCTGAGGATTCATCATCGGTTATGTTTGGCTCATTTTTCAAACGTGCAATATTATGCAAAATAAAGCAGCAGGTAATTATATCAACGGATTTTTCTAAATTATACCAAAAAATCCACCACTTTTACAAATGATCCTAAATTTACTTTAAGGACCCCAAATGATTGTTCGATTATTTTACGGGTTTTCTTATAGTAATCTTTATATCTCGTTTCTTGCGGATTTGATGGATTAAGGATCGTCGATATCATGACGCAATGTTGTAATTGATATCCACTATCGCCTAAAAGCCACGTATTTTCAGGGAAAACTTGCGAATGTAGAAACGTATAAAATCCCGAATTTTTAAAAATATGTGTGTCATGTGTAGACCCTAGCCATCTCACAACAACGTCCGTAAATATATAATTAGAGTCACAAACCTAAAATAAATTCACATAATTTTAATAATTCCGTTTTTGGTGTATCATTCAAATAATTTACCGCTTGAACATTTATCGAAAAATATCCTTTTCTATTAAAAAAAACAGTAAGCGTCGTCTACCTTGGGTTTTTTTATTGCAATATGGGTCCCATCGATGCACCCAACAACATTTGGAAACTTATATTTTTTATAAAAATCTCTCTTGACTAGATCCAAATTTTCGAGTGAAATGGGAAATTTTATAAACTCCTTTGTTCTGGAATTCATCGCACTTAAAAATTGTTGCAACAGTTTACTTACTGTTGGTTGCTGGAGGTTGTGAAAGTTCAGTTCTCCAGAAACAAATTGAAAATTTCCACAGCCCAAAATGTTCAAACTTATAAGTACCTGCAAACAAAAGTAGCATTTTTATCACGCCGAAACGTTAAAGTTAATATTATACCATATAAAGTTTGATTATACCGTCAATAAAGGTGGAATATAGCCTTGCTTCGTAAAGTTGCTCGTTTCAGGTCTGCTGAAAGAAGTTCAATAATAAATTTGGCGGCATCTTTAGTAAACCTGTACCGTTTAAAAAAAATTGCATCTTCACATTCAAAGGGATTCTCCCTATCACGAAAGACTTTTCGTTGAATATTGAAGCGATACCTTTGACGTATTAGTAACCACTCTATTTTTAATTCTAAACAAATATTTTAAGTTTTAATAAATCAGTTTTACAACCGAATTTTTGAAACAGATGGTTTATTTTTTTAGAAATGTCACTCAACCTAACCTAAAATTACATTAATGTTTGATTTAACATCTCAAAAACTCGATAGCAAGATTTTGTGCTATTTTGATTGCTAATAGCAAGCAAAACTTGTTGAGAATGTGAAAACTCGGTTTCAGCTAGCAAAGTTGCTAATTTGCTTGCAATGTGGTATCGAGAATGTAGCCCATAGACATGCAGTTTACTAACAAGTTTTTTCTCAAAAATGTTTTTCCACACTATTTTTGTGGTAACTGACGCTATGTAGAATGTTTTTATCTGTCAAAAGGCAAAACATATTTTGGAAAAATCATTTCGTTCAGGAACGTGTAATAATACCGTGTTCAAATTTCGAAAAGTGAAAGTGCTATTTTATTATATTTTAAAATAAAAACGAACTTTAAATAAATTAAGGATAATTAAAATTAGCTTAAAGATCAAAATGTAGTTTATTTAAAATAAATAACTTGTACTCTTGTACCAATGGTAAAAATCAAAATTCTAGATATTATCGTAATAATTATTATTTCAATTACAGGACATGAAAAAAAAAATGGAATTATCGAATGTTGCGCAAACCGAGATCCTATGTCCAACGAATTTATGTATGTAGGTATACATAATAATTTTGGTTATGTTTATGCTATTTATAATAAATTTATACTTTGATAATAAATAATTTATAAAATAAAATAAAATTTAATATCTGTTTTACTTAAAATCCCTATTATGATTGTGTGATTTCCAACAATTTCGACGACTTTTCACTAATAAAAATCGTGAACTGCATTTAAATTTAAATTTACACTGGTGTTGAATTTCCCATTTAAATTATTTAAATTATTGCTCGAAAAGACAGAATTTCAAATTTTTTTTAATTTAATTCACGCGCATTTGATGGTAACTCACTATAGGATTGTATTTTACAGCAGTTTTAGAAGTAACGTAATTGATTTTTGCAGCAATTAAAATAAATAATTTACACTTTTAATGTGCGGTTATATACATCTTTGACATGTGAACCACATCGAATAATTCACATTAACTCACATATTTCCGGTGTGATTAATTTTAAAGCACGCTACGATGAAAATTCCCTACAAAAATTGCTGGCAACAGATAACCTCTAATAATTATAGTGAAATTCAACAGAAATTTCTTAGAGTGTACGTATTCCTATCGTGGGATGTTCTAACCATCACTATTTTTGATATTAGATCTGATCCTTGCAGAATAAATGTGTATACTGTTTCATTTTCTCACATGGATAAAGTGTCGCAAGCGAAAATTTGGGTGATAAAGAGTAATGAATGGAAGTAGAAACAGGATGATGTTTTATAATTCAAAAATTGAAATAAAGTACAATTTTATTATGTCTTGAAAAGAGAGACATGAACACTATCGAACATCAAAAATAGTGATGGTGAGAACATGAAACCACTGATATGCTGCATATACATTTTATGTGTAATTTCAATCCAATTCACGTACAATAGGATTTTCTGACGTTTATATTAAACGATTCCCAGACAGCAAAATGTTGTTAGTGTTAAGGCATCTTAAGCTTTTTCCATAAATTGGAAGATCCCAATGGATTTTAGTGAAAATCTAACCAGCAGCTTCCGTGGAACAGAAAATATATTTTGCATATATCTAAAACTATATAGATAGAATTTTGGGCTAACTTCACAAAGGCTATATCCTAATTAGTCCTACCCTACAATGCGCCAAAGAAAAAAGGCAACCGGAAAATTTTTGAAAAAACACCCTATTTTGAAACGTCCGTAAATGTCTGTGCAAAGTTCTGGGGCTCGTTTTTATTTGTTTTTGCTTTTTAGGACATTTTCTTTTGAATCTAACTAAAATTTTCTAAACGAGAAAAAATGTTAATACTAAGACTCAACGAGCATTACAAATTTTTTATTCGCAAATACAAATTAGCCATTTTGTGGAAAATTTAAAACCTTCAATATGTGACCCCTAAAATTTCTGCGCGACAACTCCTTGGTTCTTGCCGAGTTATTGCTAAAAACGACGTGCGGTAGGAGCTGTCGCACAGAAATTTGAACAATCTGTTACTCAAGCTTTCTAAATTCTTTAGAAAATGACTAATTTAGATTTGCGAATAAAAAATTAGGAATGTTCGTTGACAGCCTTAAAATTAACAATTTTTTATCTCTAGAAAATTTTTGTTTTACTCAAAAAAGTCATAAATAAACAAAATAACAATAAACACAAACCCCAGTAGGCCAAATTAGGCCAAATTATCTTAAATTAAAAAGACAATTCAACGAGCATATAATGATAGCTGTTATTCACGAAGATGAAGTTTACCGACACGAGCCGATAGGCGAGTGTTATAAATCATCTGAGTGAATAACAGCCATTATATGCGAGTAGAATACGATACTTTGCCCATGACCGATAAAAAATTGTGTTTTATTATCAAAAACTTTAATAAAACCTAAAATAATTTCCGTCGTCGTGTTGACGTCTCAGTTTAATAATAATGAAAATGGCAAGAGACTACTAGATAAAATTTCAAAAATGAAATTTTTATTTGGTAGTAGTGAATAATGGAAGAACAGGCTACTAGATAAACTAGCAGTGAATAATGGATATCATTATAATTGAAGAAACAAACGTATAATGAGTATATTATACGTTAGTCGTGGACAATAGTATATTATTCAACAAGCATATAATGATAGCTGTTATTCACGAAGATGAAGTTTACCGACACGAGCCGATAGGCAAGTGTCGTAAATCATCTGAGTGAATAACAGCCATTATATGCGAGTAGAATACGATACTTTGTCCACGGCAGAAAAAAAATTGTATTTTATTATCAAATCCTTCAAATAAACCTAAAATAATTTCCGTCGACATTTTGACGTCTCAGTTTAATAATAATGAAAATGGCAAGAGACTACTAGATAAAATTGCAAAAATCAAATTTTTATTTGGTAGTAGTGAATAATGGAATAAGGGACTACTAGATAAACTAGCAGTGAATAATGGATATCATTATGATTGAAAAAACAAATGTATAATGAGTATATTATACGTTAGTCGTGGATAAAAATAATTATTTGCACTGATATTTCACTGAGAAAAGTAGAAAAAATCCGCGCGTTGCGCATAACATTTTTTTGACTACCAACAGAGGAATCTTGGATGTAGGACATTCCCAGCATAACATAATATAGTGTTTCATATCAACCATTTTTCAAGACAAACGCCATTAACAACATAAAGCAGAAAAAAATAAATCACGTTGGCTTGCACTTAATTTAATTCTGTATCACCGAACGAGCACGGAAAGTGGTCTGAATACTTTTTAGAAATTTATTGATTTACCACATAAGGGTTTGAACAGAGAATATTTCTTCGAAAAATGTTGTTTTTTTTTTTGCGGAGTGTAAAAGTTCAAGCCAATAATAATTTACGTACCGTCGTCCTTGTGCGTGTTTTTAATGCAGCCTCATTTTAAGTATTCCCGTGTTACTGATTTACATGAACTTGCTAACATTTATTTGGTTATTTAGTTTTATCCTTAAATTCATATGGGTGTTGAAGCTGTTACCTTCGTCGAGAAAAGCCCTAATCCTTATATCGTAAGAATACTATTGGGTGTACAAATAAATTTTCGACCTTTTTTACTGAATTAAAAGACATTAGTTTGTGTAGAAAATGAAAGAATGTTTTATTCAAAGTATGCTCCTTCGGAAGCTATAACCTTTGCAGTAAATGGATTCCCCGAAGGAAGAAGTCTGGTGGTTTCGTGGTGATCCAGTCATCGACCCATTTTTAGACGTTTTCATATGAAGTGTGTAACGTTAACCTCGGTTCCGCTAAATTTTTAAATTGTTCCACTGGTCCGTTATCAGAATCTCTCGAGATGTTTCTGGTGGTGCAGCACATTGCCGGCTAGGTGGCAGTCAGATGGGATTTTTTTTCCACCTAATCATCGAGAGCTTGAAATGCTGCAAAATATCGTAGGTATAATAAACGTTATGAACACAAACACTGATCACTTTATATAAATACACTATCACAGAAAGAATATGCACTCTATTGAGGTGACCTTGGTGGATTGGTCACCTTTACTTTACCCTCACCTCCGTATTATTATTTCACTTCATAACGATGAAGTGTTCCCTTGGCCTCTATGTGTGTTCGGCCTTTTAAAACATCATAGCTAATTGACAATTTACTGATTCATTTTTTTTTTTTTTTTCACTTAACACGATTTCACAAAAATTATAATCACGATACCACGCATAACACTCAAATTTCTTTATTTTGGTCAACATAAAGACCCTCCCTCCGGTTAATCGAAAGACAAAAAAAAACAAAATAGATTTTGGTAACTAGAAAATTTGAATATAAACCAATTTTAATCAATAAATAAATGAAGAATAATTTCGTGTGAATGTATCTTATTCTAACATTGTATATAATAAATAAATAAATAAATAAATAATTATAAATAAAATATGTAAATATAAAGTTTAGGGATATAAATAAATAAATATATTTGTAAATGTTTCCTTAACTAACATGCAAAATTACTAATATGAACCATGGCCATTCTTATTTAATAAATTATATTTTGGTAAAATTGTCTTAAAAAGTACTGTTAATCATAGTCGCATTAACTTACAAATAAATAATAAATAATAATATGTACTTATTTATAATAAATAACAAGAAAAATGTATGTTGAGGTTTATTCCATGGAACAACAAATTAGGTCTATACTGTAGTTCTGTATAGAGCACTGTAATCAAACGTTTTACATGGATTTATTTTCAATGACCGGCAAATCATGCGTTTTGTTTTCATATGTTTTTATTGATGTATATATTTAGTACAGACTCGCAGATTTCTTAGGTGTAATTTTTTACTGGAGCTTTCGAGAATAAAAAAAATAAATTGCGCTTACCAAGGAAACAGGTTGCCTCCGTTTTTATATTTTTGTAACGGCCCGTTTCTAGAAGAAAATTTAATTCACCGGTATTACATAAACAGCTTCGATTTTAATTTAAATTAGACTAATTACCTTGGTAAGCGTGAGGCAAATGAATAATTCCAGCGGTAATTACAGCTTGTGTAGCGCACTAATAATCACTTTTGATTAATTTAAATTTTGTACTTTAGCTATTTTTTAATTCAATTTAATTTGTTTTGTTTTTTTTTTTGTTTTTGTTTGTCACAAACAACACTTTTCTTTTTGTCACAAACAATATAGCTAACACATTACACGGATTCACGAAGTACCACAATAATTGTACTTGTTACGTCTGTGAACTGTATTACACAACTGATGATGGCTGAAATTATTTATTTACGTTTTGTTTTCTTTTATTAAATTCTAAGGGGAAATTCGATCAACATTTGGAACTGGTTTCCTATATTCACCAAAACCTATTCCATGGATGAACTGTACCGGTGTTAATAAAATTAGTACAGGGTGATCTCAAATTATTTTCTTATGCTTTTAGTATGCGCGCGACTGACTGTCATGCGTGGTGGAATAATTTTTACTAACCCTGTAACAGCTCAACTGTTACAAACGTGGGGACGACTCACACCCAGGAGATAGTCTCAAAAAGCCGGGCCTGTTATCTCATCAAAATTTGTAAAATTGTACTCAATTGCTAGAAATATTCGGGCCTTTCCTTTATTTCTATGCTTCCGCCTTAGCGAATATCTTTGGCGTGAAAACTCCAAGGGACTTGCCTGTTTTGTTACCGACTTCGTAGGACACATTGCCGATTTTCCTTAAAATCGTGGCTGGTATTAACTTGAATGCTAACTTTCCAGAAAATTTCTAGGCTGCATTGCTCTGTACAAAATTCCGAACAAAAACCTCTTGTCCAGGCATAAATATACGTTGTCTCGCACGCAAATTATACGAACAGGCGTTTTGCTCATACGCTTTCTGCATATGGTGAAGAACGATCTTTTGTGCTGCGGATAAGCGATCTGCATTATTTCCCAGAAGTGCTTGGTTATCATTCAAAATATTCAATTTTCTTAATAGCGCATAAGTTGAACCGTGCTGAATTTTGTGCTGCCCAAATACTAGAAAATGCGGTGAAAAACTTGTACTTGAATGTATAACATTCCGGAGGGCACCAGCTATTTCCTCGAGATGTACATCCCATGTCTGGTGATCATCTTTAACGTATCCCCTAATAGCCGCTAGCACTGAACGATTTACTCGTTCAGAGGCATTTGCCTGTGATGAATATTTGGCCGTGAAGTCATGTCTTATCGCATATTTTCCCATCAACTCTGCAAAAACTTGTGAATGGAATTGAACTCCATTATCAGTAAGGACCACTTCTGGAACTCCAAAGAGGTGAAATATCTTTTCCTCCAGGATCTGTGTTGTTTTAGTCGCTGAGGCAGCCTTGAACGGATATAGTAAAGGAAACCGACTGTAATGATCCAACACTATAAAAATGTGGGTAAAACCATTCTTTGTTCTCGGGTATGGTCCAAGGAAATCCATATACAGTCTTTGCCATGGTCTAATTACAGGAAAAAAACTGCCCGTTTCTGGCTTCGTGGTATAATTGACGGCCTTTGAACATTTGCAGACTTCACATGCATTTATAAATTTCCTAACTTGCACAACCATCGATGGCCAATAGTAATACCTTTGCAATAGTTCAATCGTCCTAGCAATGCCTTGATGTGCAGCCGTAGGTGGATTGTGAGCGTCTCCAATTAGTTTGCTTGTTAATGATTCAGGAATGACGAGTTTCCATTCTGGTATATCAGATTCACTCTCGCTTGGTTTTTTAAAATATATCTTATCATCAATTACCTTGAAATTAGTTGCAACATGTAAATTATCTTTGATAGCCTTAATTCTTGCTAAATAATCAGGGTCTTTGAACGCGTCATCGTCCAAGTTCAGATGTACAGATCCATCGATCTGTTTATCTATTGTTTCAATGTGTGCTCTAGATAAACTATCTGGTACAATGTTAAGGGACCCTTTTCTGTATTCGATATTAAAATCGAAAGCTTGTAATTGAATGGACCAACGAGCTAACCTGCCGGTCATTCCCTCTGTTCCATCAGCCACCTTAAGCTGGAATGATCCGTAATTAATGTAAAGTGATACCCTTCAATATAAGGTCTAAATCTCTTCACACTCATCACAGCCGCTAAACACTCCAGCTCGGTTACGCTATAATTTTTTTGAGCTTTATTAAGTTTGTGTGACATAAACGCTATGGGGTGTTCGTCGCCATTTCCGTCCTTCTGAAATATAACACTCCCGATTCCCGTCGTTGAAGCGTCGCATTGAATAAAAAAAGGGTTTACGAAAATCTGGGTTTACTAGCACTGGAGCTGTGATTAACGCTCTTTTTAACTCTTCAAATGCTGCTTGTGCTTTAATGTTCCACTTTTCTTTTGTTCCTTTCTTGAGTAAATCCGTGATAGGAGCTGTTAAAATCGAATAGTTCGAAATAAACCGGCGATACCATCCGGTCATCCCCAGGAAACTGCGAATTTCTTTAATATTTCTAGGCGCGGGGTATTCGTCTATAGCTTGAACTTTCTCGGGATCCACTCTGAGGCAACCCTCACCAATCACATATCCCAAATACTTTGTCTCCTTAAGGACGAACTTACTTTTCTCCACATTTATAGTCAAGTTTGCTGATTTCAACAATCTAGCTACTTCAGATAAAAGTGATATATGTTCTTCGAACGTAGCAGATACCACTAGTAAGTCGTCTAGGTATACAAAAACCCGGTCGTGTAACTGATGAGGAATCACCTTATGCATTAACCGACACATCGTCTGGGCTGCATTACACAGCCCAAACGGCATGACGGTAAACTGGTAGAGTGGACGTCCTGGCACCGTGAAAGCCGTCTTATCCATTGATGCTGGCTCTAAAGGTATTTGCCAGTAAGCATCCTTTAAATCCAGGGTGCTGATAAACCTGGTTCTATCTAATCGTCCCAGTAACCCTTCAATCAATGGTAAAGGATAAGCGTCCTTCACGGTGACTGAATTTACCTTTCGAGCATCAAGACACAGACGAACCTTTCCGTTAGCTTTTAGAACTCGTGTCACTGGGGACGACCATGAGCTGCAACTCTCCTCTATTACCCCCAGCGATAGCATGCGGTCTAATTCTCGATAAATGTCCTCTTGGATCTTTGGTGATACTGAAAAATATCTCTGTTTAACTGGAACGGCGTCCCCCACATCAATTTTATGTGCCAAAACTGTGGTTTTACCCAACCCATGTTTCTCGAACGATGGAAAATCTGCAATCACTCTATTTAAAATTGTTTGCTGTTCTGGATCCAAGTCATGGCTGTTCTTATCTCGCTCCACAGATGGTTTAAGGTAATTATCATCTAACTCATTTACCATAAGTGGCATGAGTCCAAAAATCTCCCAAAAATCTATACCGAGGTACAATGGCTGTGTTAGATTGGGAGCAATATGTAACCTCATTACTTTCACTTTTCCTTTATAAGAAATACTCACTAAGACATGTCCTATGATGCGTTGGGCTTCTCCACTTGCAGTGGATAAGAGGGAGGTCAAGTTATGAACTTTAAATTTATTTTGAGCAAGAAATTCCTCTACCCCTCGACCTAATACCGAAATACTTGCTCCGCTGTCCAGTAATCCACGATAAGGGACTCCATTTATAAGCACTTCTGCGTAGGGTCTGTTATCGCAGTTGGTAGCGAGTGAATGGACTCGGAAATTATCCTTTTGATTTCTCGCCTAGTTCTGAAATATTTAAGCGTTCGATGAAGAGATAAATTCTGTCTGGATGTTGTTTGTGTTGATTGCGACCTTTGCTGGCATGTTATATGGACTGATTTTAATCCTGTTTTCGCCGTAATATCCTGTAAAATTCGGGATCGGTATTGGTCGCTGCTTCTTCTACATTTATCTTCGGAGACTGGGGATCCTGATTCTGGGATCTCAGCACTCCGAAATTCCTGACACACCGCTGTACGTTTCCCGTAACACGTTTGTTTCGACAATTCTGACAATTTACTTTTATAATATTTTTTGCACCACAACCAAAACAAAATCGGGTGGTGATTGGCAAGCTGCAATCTTTAAACAAATGTGTAGTATTCCCACAGTTCCAACAAGCGATCCTGTTTATCTCATTAGTGTTATTATTTGGTGTAGGTTGACCCATCCAGTTCATTGCATTTACCGAATCGTTTGGTATTGGAAAATCGGTTGCCTCACCCTGATAAGTAATTAAACCGCTGTATTCACATCCAACATCAATTTCTTGAATTTGTCTTCTGACATGAAGACATTTCAGGGATCCACCCAATACGATTCCATGTGTCTTCGACGGCTATTGACTGGTTTACAAGTGTGGCAATATCGGCGAATGATCGACCGGCAAATGTTGACTGTAACCCAGGCCTAATATTTCGGATAAGCAAACCAATTGTTTCTTCTTCCGTAAGAGGGTGATGTAATGGGAGAGACAGCGACAAAATATCATTATAAAATTCCATAAATGTTTCCTTGAATTTTTGTTTACGTCGCTCAAGCATTTGCTTGATATCGGCATCCGTTCGTCTATCCTGGAAACGATGTATCATGGCTGCCCGCAGCTGCTCCCATTGTATGTTCCTGTTTCGTTCCATAAATATCCAGTACCACTCCATTGCCTTTTCTTTCAATAAAACATGTACATTACTGATTAGAAATTGTTTACTTACATCATTTGCTTCCGCTAATCGTTCTACTCTGTAAATAAATCGCTCTATTGGAATTCCATTTCCTTCACAGCTAAAGAAAATATTCCAACGATGGATCTCCAATCGGTCCTTCCTTATCCTGCTTTTCTCACTGTTGGAACTTCCTGTAATGATGTTCCCTTGACCTATTGAGTTTGAAACAACTTGAAAATTCGGTGGAGGTACTGCTGTATTAAAATTTCGCGCCGGTGACACCATCGTTGACGAATGTAGTTTCGAATTAGAATCAACATTGTCATTGCTTAAATTATTTGAAACACTTGCTGTATTTGTTACCCCAGCTGGTAGGGTAAGTTTTTTCAGGACTGCTTCCACCAATCTATTAAATGAATCTGATTCCAGACCTTCAGAATACATTTGGCTTGGTGTAATTGAACTAGATCCCTGTGGTATGTTTTGTGTCCCTCCTCTTGTGGCCCTTATATTTTGATTGTGTGTAATAGCGGCTAGATTTTGCTTCTGAGGGACGTTTAATTCGCCTTCATCCATGTCATCTTCACTCACGTCTGGGTCGTCTATCACAAGCTCCTTTATCGACTTCTCGACATCTGGTATTGAACTATGCTTGTCGTGCAGATCTTTAAAACAAGCCAAAAGTTTGTGGCAAGAATCTAACAGTTTACCAGCAGCCACTTCATGAGGGCCCACTTTGGTTATTTGCATCCTACGTAGTCGCCCCATGACATGAGTTACCCCGGTTGCTAATTCAGCTAACTTGTCTGGGTCCATTGTATCGCACGCTTGCATAAACGTTTCCATTTTATCCTGGACATTTCTCAATTTTTTCCACATATTTGGATTTCACGCTTTGGATAGCGCGCTCCCATTTGGTGCAGTGTGGTTGGTACCTCAACCTGTCCCTCCTCTTCCTTAATCAAGGCTTCTTTAAGTAAAATTATTCTATTGGAAATAGATCCACTAATATTTCTAATTTGACTTTCTATTTCCAATTCATCACAATCTAAAAGTGAAATATCCATATTTCCAACTTTTTATTGCTGTGTGTGTAATGCAGTTAAGACTCAATCGCGTTAATAAAGTTTGAGTAGAATTTTACATAAATTTGATGATGATACAAAAAAAAAATTATTACTAATACTTGAAAACACTAAACTCTCAAAGCCCTGTTACTTCGGAGAAAGCTTCAATTGAATTTAGTTTTAATTACATAAGATTTAACTATGATGATTTTAAGATTCAACAAACACACTTGAAACCTAGTTGCATATTCCCTCCATCACTGTGTTCTGCTATTATTAAAAATAAACTGTTCTGTAATATATTAAGGATATCTATTTAACTAAGACTGAAAAAAAAATGCTGTTTTATAGAGAATGTATGTCGTCTAAAAGGTGATTATGCTGTTAGCGGAAAACATACAACTTAAAACTGACAAAAGAAAACCAATATTCCAGTTGTCTCACCTTTGCTCTAATCATCAAACCATCTGGTGAAAATTAGTGGCAGGAAACCTTCATATTTGAATATTGTAAAATTATTAGAAAATTACTATTAAAGATCACTGAAGATTGTTAACTCAAGGCTGTACCGAACAACCAAACGTTTCAAGCATTGCTTTAAAACGGAAATGATGATTCGTGACTCATATAAATAAAAAAAAAAATAGAATTTATCGAACTAATGGGAAGACCTAAATCAAAATAAAAAAACACCCGCAAGTGGATATAGATAGCTACCCGAGTTCGACAACACTAAGGGAACTAATAATAATTACGTAAGATCGTGTGATTGTGTTCATAACAAAAATGCTGACTTTGGGCGCCACTGTAACGTTAACCTCGGTTCCGCTAAATTTTTAAATTGTTCCACTGGTCCGTTATCAGAATCTCTCGAGATGTTTCTGGTGGTGCAGCACATTGCCGGCTAGGTGGCAGTCAGATGGGATGGGATCTTTCCACCTAATCATCGAGAGCTTGAAATGCTGCAAAATATCGTAGGTATAGTAAACGTTATGAACACAAACACTGATCACTTTATATAAATACACTATCACAGAAAGAATATGCACTCTATTGAGGTGACCTTGGTGGATTGGTCACCTTTACTTTACCCTCACCTCCGTATTATTATTTCACTTCATAACGATGAAGTGTTCCCTTGGCCTCCATGTGTGTTCGGCCTCTTAAAACATCATAGCTAATTGACAATTTACTGATTCATTTTTCTTTTTTTTTTTCACTTAACACGATTTCACAAAAATTATAATCACGATACCACGCATAACACTCAAATTTCTTTATTTTGGTCAACATAAAGACCCTCCCTCCGGTTAATCGAAAGACAAAAAAAACAGAATAGATTTTGGTAACTAGAAAATTTGAATATAAACCAATTTTAATCAATAAATAAATGAAGAATAATTTCGTGTGAATGTATCTTATTCTAGCATTGTATATAATAAATAAATAAATAAATAAATAATTATAAATAAAATATGTAAATATAAAGTTTAGGGATATAAATAAATAAATATATTTGTAAATGTTTCCTTAACTAACATGCAAAATTACTAATATGAACCATGGCCATTCTTATTTAATAAATTATATTTTGGTAAAATTGTCTTAAAAAGTACTGTTAATCATAGTCGCATTAACTTACAAATAAATAATAAATAATAATATGTACTTATTTATAATAAATAACAAGAAAAATGTATGTTGAGGTTTATTCCATGGAACAACAAATTAGGTCTATACTGTAGTTCTGTATAGAGCACTGTAATCAAACGTTTTACATGGATTTATTTTCAATGACCGGCAAATCATGCGTTTTGTTTTCATATGTTTTTATTGATGTATATATTTAGTACAGACTCGCAGATTTCTTAGGTGTAATTTTTTACTGGAGCTTTCGAGAATAAAAAAAATAAATTGCGCTTACCAAGGAAACAGGTTGCCTCCGTTTTTATATTTTTGTAACGGCCCGTTTCTAGAAGAAAATTTAATTCACCGGTATTACATAAACAGCTTCGATTTTAATTTAAATTAGACTAATTACCTTGGTAAGCGTGAGGCAAATGAATAATTCCAGCGGTAATTACAGCTTGTGTAGCGCACTAATAATCACTTTTGATTAATTTAAATTTTGTACTTTAGCTATTTTTTAATTCAATTTAATTTGTTTTGTTTTTTTTTTGTTTTTGTTTGTCACAAACAACACTTTTCTTTTTGTCACAAACAATATAGCTAACACATTACACGGATTCACGAAGTACCACAATAATTGTACTTGTTACGTCTGTGAACTGTATTACACAACTGATGATGGCTGAAATTATTTATTTACGTTTTGTTTTCTTTTATTAAATTCTAAGGGGAAATTCGATCAACATTTGGAACTGGTTTCCTATATTCACCAAAACCTATTCCATGGATGAACTGTACCGGTGTTAATAAAATTAGTACAGGGTGATCTCAAATTATTTTCTTATGCTTTTAGTATGCGCGCGACTGACTGTCATGCGTGGTGGAACAATTTTTACTAACCCTGTAACAGCTCAACTGTTACAAGTGAAGTGCTACTGTGCCAGGGCTGATTGCAACGACCGGAACAAGTGGTAATCAGAGGGAGCAATGTCTGGTGAATACGGCGGGTGGGGTAGAATTTCCCAGTTCTACCTGTCCAAGTAATTTTTGACAGGTATAGCAACATGTGGCCTACCGTTGCCATGTTGCAAAATAATCTTGTTGTGCCTTTTGTCCCATTCCGATCGTTTTGCAGCTAGAGCTTGCTTTAAAGCCATCACTTGTCATCGATAAACTTGTCCCGTAATGGTTTCACGCTCTTTCAGCAGCTCATAATAGACGACACCCTTCGTATCTCACCAAATACAAAGCATCACCTTCGAACCATGGATATTTGCTTTTGGCGTCGACGGCCCTGGTTCACCTGGCTTGACCCACGCTGGTTTGCGCTTTGGATTGTCATAATGAATTATTCAACTCTTCTGCTAACTGTTTTTCAGTCTGACAAGGGTCCACATCAAGCAATTCTTCCAATTCTGTATCTTCAAATTTTCTTGGTCTGCCTTCACGTTCTTTGTCTCTTACGACAAAATCACCAACTTTGAATCGTTGAAACCACTCTTTGCATGTTGTTTTTGATGGAGCATGTTTACCGTAAACTTCCACAAGCAAACGATTTGTTTCCGCTGCACTTTTCTTCAACAAAAAATAATGAAGTAAAACTTCCCGCAAATGTTGTTTTTTTGGCACAAAATTCGACATTTTCAATTACATGAAAATAATTGTTATTTACGCTTTGAACAAATGTCACTAGTAATTATTCAAGCTAGACATCTAACCTGCAAAAAACATGTATTGCCCGATTGAATAATATGCAAGCAGTGATACTAACGACACCTATCTAAAAATGTCGGAAATTTATTTGTACACCCAATAGTATTTTGCCAGCGGTTCAGAAATTTAGTTGCCTCTGAATAAATAGATGATTTCTATATTATATCATGTTTTTAGTTTTAAAGTCAAATATAAAATTTGTAAGTATTTTTATTAATCATAAATTTAAAAATAAAAAAGAAAAACAAAAAATAACGCTTAATGAGAATAATCAATCATGAACCCAAAGGCTAAATGTTAAACATGTACAGCAAGTACACATTGCATAATTAATAATTTAATGAAAAAATAAAGCTGAACAACATTATGGATAGATATTAGCAATTATCGTTTATTATCGGAAATTATAAACAATTTAATTGTTGCCAAAGTACATCAAAAATATTTATTAGGAATCCAAAGCACGTGCTCCGATTGACTTACTGGTTGGATCCCTATTATTTATACGATATAGCTTAGAAGGGAACGGAGAAAAAAATATTGAGATACATCAAAGATTTTCAACGAAGATTTCAAAAATAATTTTATTTTATATATACATTTTTTAACATACGATGAAAGTATACACTTTAGATGAACTTCGTTTACTAATTTGTTTGAAAAAATATCTAATTTATGCAAAAATATCAATCACCAATGCGAAAGTCTCAATAATTGCGGGGGGAACTATAAATTTGCTGAATCATAACAAGTCAGGTAAACAAACGGCTAAATTAAATCATACAACTTCATGGTAAATCAAAATATGTACATATGTAATATGTATTTTATTTTAGTCAGTTGAATATGTAAATGTGTGTAAAAATTAATACTTAAAAAATAAAAAACTTTACGACATTATCAAATAAGTATCAAAAAGGTTTTTGGTTTTTTGTTTAATACAACTAAATTAAAATGATGATAGGAAATGAAAGCACATTATAATGTAATATGTAACAGTAGGTACTATCAAAGCATTCCTAAATGTACAAGCCGTCAATATTCAAAGCATTCCTAAATATACAAGCTATCAGGTTCAGACCAATTTTAAAAGAAGCTTAATTTAAGAGGGATACATTTTACGATTTCCCATAAGAAACCATATAAAATTGAACATTTTTGATTAAAATTATATGACTGAATAGTACCAGAGCACCCTGTATTTTATAGAGCTATAATCAAAAAATCTGAGGTTTTATAAGGGAATTAGAAACGAGGAAAAACGGAACTTTTCATAGTAAAATAAACAAAACATATGGGAAATCACTTTTTGTCCTAAGACAAATTTTTAAATGAAAACGTTACAAATTCTTAATTATGATTTCTGAAATACTTTCATAAATGTTTGAATTTCAACATATATGAATATCGTTATAGTAAATCGTTTTCATTTTCTTGTAATAATTGATTTATTTAAACCAAAATATTAAAAAAAATTCATAACAACAGCATTCTGGTCAAATTAAAATAAAAGCTTACTACGATTCGTTTGGTCATTTAAGTCAATATACATTACATAGATGGCAGTGATGGCCGTAAAAATTTGGAAAATCGTACGAAAAATTACCACCTGGGGAAATTTCAAGTTCAAAAATTGTAGGAAAAGCAAAACAAATTCACAAAATATAGGAACGTGTGATAATTTTGCGATTAAATAATTTTTTTTCGTATTTTTCTGTAACCATTTTAGACATCTTACGTACACTAGTAAAACTAAAGATAAATTTAGCAAGTATTATTTTAATTTGTCAGAGCCAACTTTGATGTATTTTTCAAAATGAAAGTTCGATAAAATATATTTTAGAAATAATTTAATTTTAATATTTCTGCAATTAATATTTACTTAATACCAATATGGCCTTCTTGTATATTGTTTTTAAAGATATGTAGAACACTTTTATACAAACATTTTATAATATTTTTGCTTTTTTCATTGAAAAACTTGAAGCTAAAAAACACCATTTTTACTATGGATTCCTATGGAAATCAGTGAAAAGTTATACCACTAAAAAAGCTTCTAAAAAATACGTCATTAAGATTATGGCTCTATACTCTAGAAGGCTCTGATAGTACTCGTAAATAACAGAAAATATTTTTAGGTTTATATTTAAATCAAACCTTTGAGCATAACATATTTTAAAACCAATAACTTAAATTTAGTAATTTGATCAATATAATTAAAATAAAATTGTACAAATTTACTTTTTCTTTGTATGGCTATGTGAAAAATACAGTATAAATTATAAAAACGAAATCAATGACGTAAGATCTTAGTTACTATTTATCAAAGACTTTAATATACAATAGACCATAAACAAACAAACTACGCACAACCACTATTTAACAACAATAAAAACTAAATGTTTTTTTTTTACATGTAAGAAAAAAAGTTTGTTTCTCCTCTTTAGTTTAAACTCTTTGCTTAAGCTCTTTGTAATGATGATGGTGTGATGTCATAAGGTGTAAAGTAGTGTTTAAGAAAACAAGAATTTATTAATTGATTTTCAAATCATATATTTATCAATTATTCTTCTTGATAACGTAGAAATCAAAATTCATTTTTATAACATTTTTCATTTAAGAAAAACGATATTAAAAAAACATAACTTTTCATATGATTTGTAGGAAAAATCCATTTTTTTTTTGTCTTTCTATCCCCCTTATATTTAGTTCGAATTTTATCTTGATGGCTTGTATATCTAGGAATGCTTTGGTACTATAAACATTACGTATCTCTACACTGCTGATGCGCGCCATAAAATAATAAAATATCTTTATCATATTCATACATATGGGTGTAGGAATTGTGATGCTTGTCCGTTATGTATGAATGGCTCTAAAGGTCTTTTATTATAATATGTACACATTACAATGATTTAATAAATAAATTTATTATATATAAAATGGGAAGTTTTAAGTAATATCCAAGTGCATGTACATACAGTTCATTTTTATTTGTTGTTGTAAAAATACAGCTTTAATACAATATAAACAATATCTGTGGAATTGGAAATTATTAAATTGTACAAACAATAAATAGTTTATTAGACATGGTACGAAAATTAAATAAGATTGATATGTCACATATCATATGTGCAAAAATGAAATCATTTATGTAAATTAAATTATTATTTTTTTTAAATTGTCGGTATATGTTATTTATGATATTATGATATTAAATATTTGGTACTTAAATATTCAAAGCATACAGTTTTGCTTTGGTCCATAACAGATGCTACTCAATCGGATGTAAAAATACATTACCAAAGGCTTGTTTACAATTTGGATTTTTTTTTAGAATTTGGTCAATTTGTGATCATCGAATATGTTATTATTGAAGCTCCTACAGATAACCGATTAGAAAAACGCCAGCGAGGGCCGCTTTAATTTCCTTGCGACCGTATATTTTTAACTTCTTTGTGGACTACGGTTTTTTGCTCGGACTGTAAAACACTTCTCATCAAACCAAATATATTTATATGTTTGTTTTATACTACTTGTCCGGTGAATTTTCACGAATTTTCAACCGAATTCTGTTACCCCAGTTTTTTTTAGTGGAAACATTTTGGAGATCTCCTGTTATATCTCCATCTTTCCAGTGGTCAACTAATGACCACTGCCAAGGAACTGTTTAACTTATCGATATGAATAACTCCCATAGTGTTTAATAGGGAAGTTGGCTGTGGTAATTCTTAATTTCTGATTATTATTGGTGGAATTTTGCGTGTTTTTCTGGAATGGTCTCTTTTCCTCGGAGAAGTAGTCTTCATTAACAAGGATTCTCATTTTAACGGAAATGGTCACCTTAAGTATACAGGAGTCCAAATTAACCATCAGGAGATGTCATACAAATAGGAACTTGTACAGGATGTCCTATGCAAAACGCGGTTCTACGTTTAACGAATAAAGCAACCATTTGAAATTTATAAATATATTTTTATTTTACAAAATCATGTATTTACTAAGTGGTGTACTAAGGTTGCAAGACGATATGTCCCCCATTTTCAATAATGATTTTCTGTATAATTACGAGTTATAACTCGGAGAAAAATATCAGTCGTAATTTCACTTGCGTTCGTTCGAATCGTATTTTTCAAATCACACACATCTCGTGGATTACCAACGAACACCCGAAATCCACTTAGGTTTAAACCCAGTGAAAACGAAAAGCGATTCGAGGTCTAAAACAGTACGCGAACGACCACCATCTTGCATAATACATACATCGTTAATTTCTTTTTCCCCCATTCCTATTAGTGTTGGAATAAAGTGTTCATCGAGCAGATCCAACTAACTTGCTGAAGCAACATTTCCCCGTACAACAATCATTACAATACTCTTACCTTTAGCCGATAAAGCACATCAAACATTTCCCTGGGATTTTCTGTACTCCAGTACTGGCGGCAAATTATGAAATTTTTCGTTTTTGGAGGTTACTTTCTACATGTGCCCTCTTTAATGGTCATTTTGAACGAGTGCCGTTAGATTTTTTTTATTCTAATGTATTTCTACCAAAAATAATAGAACACATATAATAAATAAATTGGTGATAGTAAAGAGCTATGCCCCTAATAAGTTTGTTGCGTTTACATGTAGTCCAGGCGCGTAGTCGAAAAAATCTAAAACCCAAGAAAAAGTTGCTTTTGGCTGAAAATCCGGATTCACTCACGAAGGGCAGAATTGAGGAAAAATTCGACTTTAGATTGAATTTGTTCTTCTAAGCTTTTAGGAAATTATTCCCAAAGTGGGCCACTTTCTGTAAAAATCTTAAAAATAGAAATAATTGCAATTATCAAGAAAAAACTAAGCTTCTTCAAGTTTTCCCGCTTCCTTTTCTTTAATGGTAATATTTTTAATAAGTAAAAATATTTTTTTGTAAAAGGCTTGACGAGCCGCTTATAACGCGTTTTGTATCATTAACGACCGTTCAGTCGTTATCGAAACATAAATAATAACACAACTCACGTCGCCTCTAAAACGAGAAAAATCTCGTTATTTTTTATGTTTGTAAATATATAAACAAGGGCAGCAAATGAGGTGGATCAGTTTTAGTCCGAGCGGAACATTAACACCTCGGAAGCAATAATCCAACTATCGGTCCACCTTGAAAACGGAAAACGCGTTTACTTGCCGGCATCATTAATAATCCCAGCGACACAACCTTGACTGCGTTTTTTAAGTTACGCTGGAACGATGCTTTTGCCGGGAGTTTGACATATAATGAGATTCATTCTTACTATACTTGGAATTATTAGAAATTTAACCATCGTAAGCAAGGACTCCCCGTGGAAGGACATCCTGGAATAAAGTAGAGAGATTCCCTTGGTCGAGTCTGCACAATCCACCCAAACAACACTGACTGCTACTACTTAAGAATATTGCTACACGTTGTCAAGGGCCCCACTTCCTTTGCGAATTAACGCACAATAAATGGTGTAACGCATGCTTTCTCCTAATTAACCTAAAATACTAGAAGGGGTGGCATAACCTACAATGAAAAATCAGAATTGTTTAGAGGCTCAACAGTAGCAATTTGAGGCGATAACTTAGGTTTACATCAAATCGGAGGTTTCCTGGAAAACTTCAGTTCAGCTTAATATTTCTGTACCTTATTACATTAGCAGATTTTAAAAGTAATTATCGAACACGCCGAGATTTTAGAACCAAAACCTCGTACAACGATGATGTTTCAAATTTGGGATTCGCATCGAGTTTAATAGAAGAATTAAACGGAACTCGTGTTTTAATGAGTTACCTATTACATTTTTTTCAAGTACTCTGGCCTTCTGCCTTGTATTACTCACGATTTATAAGAAGGAGTGATTCCTCAATATATTTAGCCATTCATCGTTAACAACAATATTTATTCAAATAATACATAGTTGCTCCTTCCGATCTTTCCTCTCCTTTTCCTTTAATAATCCATATACTTGGACATGTGGAACGTAAAATATTAACATGGGCAGTTAGGAACTTAATAATTTTTTTCTTTAGCCAATTCTGCAGGAATTATAGGACGCAAGCTTTCCAACATTAAAGCAAAAAAAAAAAAAATTACAATTACTTCTAAAAATATTAATTCAACATCTCCGGCCTCATGTTCAAAAACTAGCAACGATACTACCGAAACAAACATTGTAGAACAGACTTCTGCCGCAAATATTGATTCTAGTACCATTATCAACTGGAACAACACATCGGCAAAAAACGGCATTCAAATGAAATTTCTAGCATTGAGTATGTGGAATATTCAATTTCACCACTAAATACAACAATTTCGATGCCAAGTGGACGGATTTCTTCGATAAATTCTGAAAAATTAGTATAAAAAATGCTCAACAATTATTCACGTCCTATAAAATTCCGTTATCTAAAATGCCGGAAAAATTAGTAGGCTTATTGAATGAACAAAAATCTTTAATTCAATATATTTCATTCAATTCAATTGTAACGAATATGAGACGAAGTTAATTTTATATTCCGCAAACTGTTTTTTGCAACATAGCAAAACTGCTTTTATCGACATTTCCGAAAAGCCTTGAAGTAACAAATAGTGCTGGAGAACTTATTTCGGAAGAGTCAGTTGGTTTAACAACAAAGTAACTAAACCAAAGCAACTACATAATTATCATTTCAAAAAGTAGTTTACCGAAGCGAGGTAATTTTTACGCAAAAGGCGGTAAGAGTTACTCAGAAGATGAAAGCAAAGCACAACGAATTTAGCTCGAGGAGCATTTCAAAATGGAAGTGACAAACGAAGAATTAACACAAAAATAATAACTGTTTTTAGTAAAACATTTACGGCTCAAAGACCATTTTTAATGAATTATCCAAATGTAAGCGAAGTGCAAAAAGTCTGGCCTCACCTACTAATTCCTTACTCATGAATATAGAAGAAAAAACGTTTTTTGAACGATGGGATAATTTAAAAATAAAAACGATGAAATTTTTACAAAACAGGAACTATAACAAAATATTTCAAGGGAAACCTAGAAATGTTAACACGTCAATATCCCATAATTAAATAATTATTTTAAATAATTAAATTCAGTTAACTAAATAATTTACACTATATTTCTTAATGTATAATTTTGGAAAGGAACAACGCAAAACGAAATGAAGCTCTTGTCACCACTCCTTGCGTCGCTATTATAAGTAAACAAGTATTTTGGAATTTCAATAGTCTGTTGTTTACAAATTGAGGCACACCGAGTGCCATCACAACAAAGACTATCATATTATTTGTAGCTGTTTTAGTTTATGGTGCCTTATAACATAACAATACATAATACATATCCATTAATTTCTTAAGCCGCGCAAAGGACTTAAGCGAACATTGTTTCTGAACACATTCGCGTAAGTATATACACGCCGTTTGAAATCATTTAGTATTTTTGAAATTTAATTGATCCATATCTACATGTGCTGTGGCGACATTACTCGTTTTTTCTGGGGCACTCGTTTTTTCAGTTTTTTCCTCAGACTCAAATCATGAAAATATTTTCTATTTAACCATAGAAAATCAAACTGTTAATTGCCAATGGTAAATTCTCGTTCCATGAAAAGTATAAGGAAAAGTATTTTCAGTGAGAAATACCCATTTCCGATTCATGTTCCTTGAGAAGGAAAAAATCTTTTCATATGAATAAAACTTTCTCACCGACCATTTTGCCGATGAGAACATCATAAACATGGAAATAAATTCTATAAAAACTAAATTTGTATTTATAGCATTAAATGTGCATTGAAACTATAATATGATTCACTTTAAACTTAACTAATACGTAAATGTATTAAAAACTATTCCGTTTATTTAAAAACAGCCTCCAAATAATTAATTTAGCTAAGTTTTAAAAATAATTTGGTCGAGAAACGCTTATTGTCGTTGTGTGAAATGTTATAAATGAAAAAGACTGAGCCTGTTACTCGAAAATTACTAGTTTCGGCATTCAAATTGACACGTTCAGCACCCTGCTTTCAGGCGAATTATTTAAAATCGCATTCTTATACGTTAAATGACAGTATTTTCCTATTAATATCTGTGCTGAGTGTGCTGAAGTTGGAGTAGACCAATATTTATGCTCGAATGCTAATAAAAAATGAATTAATTGTATTAAAGTGAGTAATGATACAAATTTGAATTTGAATATAGATCATAGTGCTCTGGATATTCTTAAGTGCAATGTTTACAAGAAGAAAATTCAAGCAGAAAGAAGAAAGCTTTTCTAGTAATCAGAAACAAATAATATCACCAAATTAAATGAAGTGCAATGTATTTATTTAAATATTCGAGGTGTTGCACAGGGCTATTTGAATATGAGTGCAAAATTGTTTGAAGATTTTAAGGATACTATGGATGAATTACATAATATGTGAGTTTAGCGAAAAAGTAATTCTGGTTGGTGATTTTAACATTAATTGGTATAATAATAGTTTTGCTAAATTAAAAACCGAGAATATAATTTGTGGTAGTGGGTTTAGACAAATAGTTCATCAATTTACTATAATGGATGTTGAATCAAAATCCTTAATTGACTTTGCGATAGTTAATGATTGGTATAACATAGTTACTCTGGTTGATGATGACATAAAATAAGTGATCATGAATCAATAAGGATAATAACTAAGGAAAATGTGACTCCGGATAGTGAACAAAAGATAACAAAATATTTGGATTACAATAAAGATAAATTCAGAAATAAAGTAATTTATATTGATATGATGAACTTTTATTATTTGAACTGTGACTTGAATAATGAGATATTTTTTGATAACTTAAAAATAATGTGAATGATTTTATCTTGGTGAAAAACGTAAATATTAATAATAATCAATGGTTTTCGAACGAATTAAAATATCTTAAAAATAGAAAAGTTAACCAGTATAAGGTGGCAGTTTTTTCTAATAACGAACATGAGTGGAATGAATATAAAAGGTTAAAGAACTATTATAAAAATGAACTAAATAGAGTGAAAAATAGATTCATTATGGATAAAATTGATTTTAAGTCAGATCAAAGGTACTTGTGAAGAACAATAAATACTCTAGTAATGAGGGAAAAGCATAAAGAAATTATATGATTTTAATATGTTCCGAAGATTGTAAGAGAATTCAATCCAGTTTCGAACTGATGAGCTTATGATTATTAACGATATTTTGGACTTAATTGGTGAAAATTTGGAAAAAGTTATCAATCCTTAAAATGCGGTATATTTCCAAAGATTTTAAAAAAATCGTTAATTAGACCTATTGAAAAGGTAAAAAACACTATTGAGTCTAGGGCATCCCGTCTCGTGAATATGATAACTATGGAGGCAAAAATTTATGAGAAAATAGTATTGGGTCAGTTGGAGGAATACTTCGAATCAAATAATTTCATATCGGAACAACAGTCGGGGTTCAGAAATAAACATAGCTGTGATAGTCTAATTAACTTCGTGATTATAAATTGGAGAATAGCTATCCACAACAATACGATTATAGTTGTAGTTTCCTTGGATTTATGCAGAGCGTTTGAAAAATAGAGAGGAACATTTTGTTATTAAAGCTAAGCAAATATGGCATTGCGAATATCAAATTAAAATGATTTGAATCATATTTTAGTAATAGAACGCAGCAAACAAGAGTAAATGAAGTTATTTCTTCCGAAATTACCACTTTTGGGAGTATTTATATTTTTAATTTACATTAATGATATTGGACAAGTGGTAACTAATGGAAAACTTTTTATGTTTGAAGATGATGCTATATTATATGTGGAGAGTGATGAAATTCAAGTAGCTGTTAATAAAATTAATGACGATTTGCAACTTTTAAATAGGTGGTTTAAAATGAATAAGTGAAATTAAATATTGATAAAGCTAAATACATGATTTTAAATAGTAATGTAGGTAATTGTAATATTATAATTGATGATACTTGAATCGATCAAAATAATAAAATAAAATGTTTTGGGGTAATTATCGATAATAAATTAAATTTTAAATCACATCTGGATTACATTTGTAAAAAATTCGCAAAGCTGTATTTTTTTAGAAGTATTAGAAATAAATTATCCATATATATACACTCCCGAGCATTTGATTATAACCACTTTAAATTTGGACCTAATTCTTCATGTGGTTGTTCGACGCGGTATGACGACGAGACAGAAACCGCTCAGATTTCCTCAAATCATGGAAGTAATACTGAAACACATCAGGTCCATCTAAGTTGAATTTTTTTCATCAGGATATATCACCTGATACCATTCCTCCTTCCAATTCAAATGTGCCCGCAGTACTTTAATCTAGCATCTTTATGACGCTGAAGTAAATGTGGCTTTTTCATAAGTTTCTTGCGTTTAAGATGCGGACACTATTTAATTACTCTGCGTACTGTCCAGATACCTGGCTGAAGTTCCAACTTTATCCTTGATTTTGCGAGCGGTGGCGGCAGAATTTGACGCTGCGCGTAAAATTAACGTACGCTCTCGTTCTGTTGCTGCTCTTGATGTGCGCCCTTTACGGTTTTTTCCATAATTCTCTTGATCGTTTAAATAATTATTGATTGTCACATGATTTCGGCCAATTTTAATCGCTATTTGCCGATTAGAATAATTTTCCTGCTTAAATGTAACAATTTTGCCCATTTCTTCCTGTGTCAACTTTTACCTCGACTCATTTTTTTTAACACGGAAAAAAATTATTAATAATGCCGAGAAATAAGCCGCAGCAATCATAAAAAACCCAATTTAAATAATTATCAAGCACTTCACTTTTTGAAAGTATAAAACAAACTAATGGTCATAATCAAGTGCTTACCGTTTTCCTGTGTTTCATTTTAACCTCTTTGTTATCAGCCAGCATACAGCAAGAGAAAAGGAATAAAAAAAATAAAAATTGACATGAAGAATTAGGTCAAAATTTAAAGTGGTTATAATCAAATGCTCGGGAGTGTATACATCTATTAAAATATTTAATTCCATTATTAGGCCACATTTTGAGTTTTGTTCTACTATTATGTTAATATTTAATAGTGAAGTGGTTAATAGATTGCAGGTATTACAAAATAGGAGAATGCATATTATTTTAAGAGAAAGAATAAATTTGTTTCTAAATCTATTTTATTAGATTCATTAAACTGGCTCAATGTGGATCAAGGAATTAAATTTAATGGTATAATATTTGTGTTTAAAATTATAAATGGATATCTTCCGAAGTACATATTTAATGGAAAAGTTAAACTATGTGGGCGATTTAACTCAATATGATCCAAGAAACAAATTTGATTTTAGGTTAGATTTATTTAGAAATTCTAGAACTCAGAATCACTAATTTATAAGGGATTAAAATTATATAACGAGTTATAGAATTAAAAAATGACAAAAATTTATTGAAATTCCAAAAAAAAAATTAGATTCTTATGTAAGAATGAAATTTAATTGATTGTGCTTATTTTTACTTTATTTTTATATGTAAATTATAAATTTTGTGCAAATAGTAAATATTACTAAATAAAATAAAATAAATAAATAAAAATTAATAAATTGATTTAATTTCCCTGTAAAATTACGTAATTATAAATTTAATTTTAATAGCTCAATAGTAATTTTACAATGTAAGTAAAATTACTTGAAAAGGGTAGGCAAATTTACCCACTACCAAAAGCATGTAAAATTCAATGGAAATTTTTTTCTGTGTACTAAATAGTATATGTACTAAATAGTATGTGTACTAAATAGTATGTGTACTAAATAGTAGAAACATGTTATTTATCTAAATTAGATATATCTAAAGAAAAAAAACTTTTTCTAGCAGAGCTCTAGCTCAAAATATTGAATGAATGTGATGTTGTGTATTATTGGTTTTAAGTTTATTTTGTTTAGATGGGTTGGACATAATCTTTATCTCTAATAGATGGCTCTGATGGGTGATGTCGTTTGTGTTATTAAAATTAATTACATCTACCACATTACTTTTGATTACTTTATTTCAAGTTTATTCTGCGCACATCGATTTTACGTCCAAACTTTATAATGGTAAAGTCGACTTACACTTACAAAAGACAAGTTGAGCAAAGATAGCCCCAGCCCGATAGACGAAACATTGTTAAGATTAACGGTCAACATGCTAACGGACTAGGAAGGTTGCTTTCTGACATTTACTACTTGTTATATTAACTTTACTGTGCTCGATTCATTCAATAAACTAAAATGAATTAAAATTGTCCAGAGCAAAGTCTGCTTAACTATAAAAAAAAAAATTTTGTGAGTTTTTGTTTTAGTCACAATCAGAAGTATTTATTTATCTTTGTCATTTCCTCTGTTTTTAAATAGTATTTCTGTTAAGCACAACCATGAGGTGTAATCATTCATTTTGCACATTTACATATAATTTTCTAAAGAATGTGCTATTTTATATTTTTTATAATAACAATAATATTAATAAAAAATAAGTGAATTAACTAAATCTACAACAATAAAATGAAAACTCACAAGAGATGACGTTAAATAGAGCCAATTGAAAAACTCCAACTTCTTCTTCATTTTTATCACGTCCTATTATTCATCTTAATCCGTATACATAGTTAAAATGTTTTTTTTATTTTTTATTTTTTTTTGTTGTCAAAGAAAGCTATTTAAATATGTGTGCGAATTTTAACAGTTATGTATGCGTAACTACGTACATAGAAAAATAAACATAAGTAAATAAATTTATCAAAATGGTTCAGCATATCAAACATAATAAATTGAATAATTTGAGGATAATTTACATTTTAAATTTTATTGTATTAAATATATGACAACAGTTTTTTTTTTTTTTGTAAATCAGTCATAAATAAATAAATTTATTCGAATTTAATAATAATGTTTATAATATTATGTTAGTAAGTATTAAGTCTTTGGTGAAATAAGGTCTAAACCTTTCAACCGTTCATAGTATTTGAGTGAAAATTTTTTTCTTTTTAATTTTTAAGTAAGTACCTTTTAGGGCCTGTATAGGCTGTAGTGACATTTTTGTTGTGAACTTTTTAATATATTGAAAAGCTAATCTTCAGTGTGTGTCTCAAGATTTGTGTGAACAAAATTATTACTTTAGTGCAATTTTCTAGACTTTAGTGATAGTGGTGTGATTTATACAACAGCTTAAAAAATTGTGGCTGGCTCGCTAATTTAATCGAATTTAACCGTTTTATTCTGTCAACGTCCAAATTCATCTACTTAAATCACAATGAGTTGATTAACATTCTTATACACAGTTAGGTGGAAGTACTTTATTGGCAAGGCTCTTTTATGATGTGGGAAACAGCTCGGAATAAGGCTGATACAACCTACTGACCAATCTTCCAATTTGTGGATAATTCATAAAATTCGAAGTAATTCGAATTTTTCATCTCTTGTAACTGCAAAACCACATTCAACAAATTTAGACACATTTTACGATCTTTTTAGTGGCTCTTGTAAAAATAAATTTATCAAAAAAATTCACCAAATATTGATTAAACATTTATTGATCCCACTAACGTATTACATGAAAATATTAAAATAGAGAACATTTATTCAAACTACTAAATCTTTTTTTCCTGAAATGCTCGCAATGCAAGACAATTACACCATAAAAGCCTAGTTTCCGGATCCAATATAACAAAGTATATAAATAACACCATCCCCTGTACTGAAGCGGTTAAACAAAATAAATACGAAAATGTTACACCAAAATTCAATGTATTCGCTAATCCAAAAATCCACGATAGTCCCAACAGGAAGAATAAGAAAACTGATAAACGTAGCTGTGAAACGATTAGATCCTTTTCCTTTGCATGAATTTTATTTGACGCCATTTTAAAAATATTATACATCACCAAAATGAAAATGGTTAAATTGGCGACCACGATCAATCCAACTGGTATTATTACGGCAAACCATAATGTGTAATCTGTCGGGTAACAAACATTTAATGAATTAATTACTGCCTCTCTGTATGAATCGGGTGCCACAAGTATCGCCACCAAAACCGGAAATAATGGTACAATCCATCCAACGATTGATGATATAAGTAGTAAATTTTTTGATTTCGTATTAAATACCCGGACATATCGATTAAATTGTAAATAGGCCGAGATTAACATCCATGCGAATACCACGAGAACGGAATAATGAAGTGCACCACCATAAAATAAGCAGAATGTCCATTCCATATCGGCGGTTATCTCAAAATCTATAAAACGTGTCGTCACAAAAACAGTTAACAACATTTGTAATGCGATTGCGCATGATAGTTGTAGTAAAATTTTAATTCCAGATTTGCGACGAAATGTGGGAAATACAATAGCGGTCAAAAATATTCCGATCACACCCAAAATTGATAATGAACATCCCATTAATGTTATTAAATCTAAGGCAGTTTCGTGTACTGCCACTATGATTATTTCATTAATTCGAGTCACTTCCAAATCACCGATCAAAAAGGCAAAACTTGTTAAATGTTTGCAACCACATATTGATATTTGGGTAGTATTCTCAACGGTAGTTTCAAATCCCATAAAATAACAACCATCCTGTGACCATTCCGAATTTTTTGTTTCATTTTTCGACTGAAAACTCCAAAAACTGCAATAGCTGCTCTCAAAAAGTGATGCGTTCGATGTGAGCGTATAGTAACTGCTCGATTTTGATGTGAAATAAAATGGCACGATACTAGTTAGACGTGACGGTATACCTGGTATAGTGACACTTATCACAATACTATCAAGCTCGTCACTGTTTTCTTCATCTTGGTATAGCACATCGTTATAATATAGAGTTATAATAATTTGAATATCACCGTATACCAGCAGCAAATCATTGAGTAAATCATGCGGAATATACGATGCGATGGTGAAACCTTCAGCGAATATCGGCTGTGTTGCATTCGCATAAATATACTCGACGTAATAATCACTAAAATCGTTGTCAAATTTAGTTTTTGATAGATTTTTGTAAACTGCAAGCCCGGAAATATTATTTAGTCCTGGTTTAAGTAAGAACACTGCAAGATTCGACGCTGTTATATTGAGTTCATCATCATTATTCCCCAGTGAATTAATCATATTACTTAAAACTTGTTCGAACGAATATATTATTGTGTTGGTGGTGTTTAGCGTTTGTAAATTGTGCGCAACTTCTTCATTGACTTGTATGCACATGTCCATAATACAGGTCACCTCGGATAAACTGTCCATCTTTTGAGTTCCTTTATTTTGTGTAAAGTCTGAACTTACTAAATGTGATAGAACTTTGCTAACTGTAAATAAATCAGCTGAAATAAGTTCGTCCCGATTCGATTTGATAATCGATGAAATATTTTTCAAAATAGTTATCGATAAGTTGTTATTCAGTGACAACATATTTTCAAGATAGTTCAATTCTTTTGTAACGGTATTTGCAGTCAATGTAAACGAATTCAGTATACTCATTTCATTCCAAATCATCCATTTAACTCCATATTCAAAATCACCGTGACAATGTCGTACTATTGGTACGCCATTTACTCCTAAATCAAAATTTTTTGTGTTCACTATTTGATTTTTTTGAGCCAAGTTCCACCTTAGAACTGTGCTGCCGATTGTAACAGTTTCGGGAAGACAAAATCGCGTGTGATTTATGCTGTAAAACGTGTATGTGCTTCCATTATCAAATTGTAATGCTTTCCATAATACATCTTTGTAATGTGACAATTGGTCGGGGTAATCGTCATCATCATCCGGCAGGACCACCTTGAAATGAATTATTGCCCACATTTCTTGTAGCAAATAATTAATCGAAATAATTGTCTGGAAGTTAACAAATTGTAATGAATTACTATGAGATTGTAATCGGCTGGAAATCATATGATACAAAATATTTGCGTGATTTTGAATACGTGCTTGATCAATTTCCGTCATTATTCCACTAACTTTTGTAACAACAGCAAAGCTTTCACTGTGGTCTCCCACCTCAATGTAAATTTCATTTGTTACCAACACCCGATTGTGAATTACGGAATATCCCTCACACCAAAAACGACCCGATCTATCCGTTTTATTAACATGTATTTCTTTGTATAAAACAACGCCAATCGGATAAGAGTTCACATCTCGTTCGATGATTTCTCCCATATCGACATTTTCAAATTGCATATTTGAATATTGGCCAAAACAATTAATCCCTAGTATATCTTTGAAATTAAATAAATTGTCCAAATTATTTGGTTCTTTATCGGCCACTTTAACCGCCACACCTATTACTAATACGATTTCATTACCATTATTTGGGTATACGAAAAATTCCTTAAATTCGAATGGATTGATTACATCTTCACATACCGTACACATTGGTTGATTATGTAATTTCCATGCTCCAGTTGAATCAACCACAATAGACCGACCCGACCCAATGTCATCAGCTTTCCAGTTCACATATGCAATGTCACTAAACCGTTTAACCCAATCGATGATGCCGAGAGCACAATTATCTCCACATGGCGTAGTACTATCGTATTGCTTAAAGTTAGGTGAAATCGAATTAGTATTACTGGAAAACACTGAAACGGAACACTCACTAGTATTACTCAAAAGTTGTTGGTAAAGATGCGTTTTTTCGGTGGAGTCGACTACCGACATTTTTCCATATGGGCAATAATCTTTATGAACATAAAAATATTTATTTAAATTGGGACTTGTATCCATTGCGAGTACCTTATCATTGTAAGCAATTTTACGAAAACTGGTATGATTGTAACCGCACAACATGGGATAATGGTAATTGCAATTATCGTATTTTAATAAAATCGCTGATTTCACAATTTCCATAGAAACACAATCACCGTTAAAACTCCAAATTCCAAGCCAATCGAAAGTTCTAAATTTTTTCCATAAGATGGGGACATAATATTGTGCCGGTTGGTAGGAACGTTCACGTCGTAAAGGTAACCAAAATTTTTTTCCATAATTTTCCGCTAGAAAATTTAGCAGTGGAACTCGTCTCACTGAATCCATATCCAAAAAATCAATATTCAAACCATATCTCATGCATGGTGCATAGTCCCAAAATTGGCTAACTTTTGTGCTATTCGAAAAACAAATTTTACTGTATTCGTCCACAAATGCTGGCTCACCATTTGGACAGTAACTTGAAAACGAAGTATTTTGCGCATAAGAACATTTAAGTCTACTCTCATCCATACACGTCTTGTTATTGTTATATCGATATTTTGGAAATTTCAACTCGTCTAAGCAAACGGGTGTTGAATATGTGTAGGTTTCATTATAGTTTACACTTGGCCAAATAAATACAGTGTCGCTAGAATTTATTACTAGCTGACTACAAAGGTTGACTTGCTCAGTGCTTAAATCAGTTGAGTTGGAAAAGCTTGTTACCTGAAATTTATAAATTTATTAGAATGTTTTTCCCGCAAAAACAATAAATACCTACTTTATGTAATAGAATAAGCCATAATCGAAAAAATAATTTTTGCACCAACATCATATTGATTCACTACACTAAACTATACGGAACACTACGAATAGTTGTAACTTTATCAACAAACAAATAGAATATGTCGTCGTTTTGTGCTTATTATACATAATTAAAGCAACACAATTTATTTTGCGTGATTTGTTGATTTTTATCTAGATACATATAGGATAGATATACTCGTTATCAACCTAATTAAATTTTAAATACAGTATTACCAATAATTAGATTGACAGGGAACTAGAAAATATATTATTTGAATCAAAATATATTAATGCAGATCGGTGTGGCAAATATGCGGAGGGAACATACCCCAATTTGTATAATTATTTGATAAAAATTATTACAATAGATTCGATTTAACTCGTTCAGGCATAATTGATGTAATTTTTTGTAAATCGTTTCAAAATGCCCTGTTTGGGTTAACTTTTAACCAAGCGTAAAGATAAATTGGAGTTTACCAATTTACGTAAATATAATAGTTGTAACGATAAGAAATGAATTAAAGTGCGTGTACCACACCACTCAAAATGTTGTACGATTAATAAGAATACATACAAAAGGTACATGCACACACGTTAATAGTCTACGATACACCCTATCTAAACATTTAAATTATAAGTGCACCGAATCATGCTTAATTTGTTACACCTACGTCATTGTGGATTTTTTATGATTTCAGATGATGGTCGAAAAATTTAATTTCGCTTTCTAAAAATAATTATTTAGAGGAATTTTAAAAATATAAAATTTTATTTTTCCAAAATTTGAATTAAATAGACTGATTCAGGTATTTACATTTTCAAAATTTTTAAAATTTTAAAAAAACTGTTAATAATCCATTTTGTTTCGAAAACTTAATAAATAAATATCCAGGTAATTTTCTTCATAACTATTTAAAACAATGTACTAGCTCTTATTTGGAACAAATTTTATAACGTGGTACAGTTTTTAAGCATCAAATTTGCGGAAAATAAGGGTTGCTTGTAATTTACTCTGAATTTAACATAGCCAAATCTTAGTAACGGTTGGGTTTTGATGTGGTTCGATTCTCATAAAATGTACTCCTGTATCACACCCTACAACATCGTGCACGAGGGAGAATACCCGGTGTATTTCAAGTATGTCTGTGGCTACCTCTATTATCAATTAAAACAATTTGATTGAAAATCATTTTGTTTTATAATTTGATATAAAAATAAAAGATTTATAGGGGTGACTATTTTGTTGTTCGTTATGAGAGAAATATTATTTCTGTTTGTTGTCAGAGAAATATTATTTCTATGTCAACTGCCGCCGGTGATTTTAATCAAAAATTTGTTCCCATTGCTCGATCTGATTTATGTATTGTTATTGACATTTAAGACCGGTTTCACATATTTAACGGCTGTTTTAATGTTATTAGAGAAGTAGTCGAATACAGAGCAGTGATTAAAATAGTTTCTTACTAATAGCCACTCTCCAAAAATTTAATTAATTATACACGCTTCAATAGACATTCAAATGGGCCTTTCGGCTGAACACCGACAGATTTCTTCAATTTGTTAAAAGTAAGTTCCGACAGGTCTCAGACGCGGAAATTTAGGTCGTTTTGTTAAATATTAATTGGGTGTAACCCCATAAGTTTTACAGTCTTTCAAGCTCCCTGTATTAATAAATATTTTGCGCTTTATAGAAATCTATAAACCGAAAATGGTACCGTAGCTACGATATGCCCGCGATTGTCTTCCAGATGAAAAACTTTTCTTTAAAGTTATTTAAAATTTCAATCATATCATAAATTACAAAAGATTTAAGAATTGCATGAATTTAAAAGAATTTCAAATTTTCTAGAAATTAACAAGTTTAAGAAAGATCCTCAATTTTTTAACATTCACAAAAAGTCTCAATAAATTTAAGAATTCAAAGAAATTGTGAGAATTTAGAATATTAGATAAGCAGATTTTTTGAAGAATCTTACGATTATCAAGAGATCTTAGAATTTCAAGACCTTTAAGAGCAACTAACATAATTTTCTTTTGTTTTTTATCATTTAATTTTATTTTATTAAAATTCTTGTCAGAATTCTAAACTAAAAATTCGTTAAATTGGTTCTGGTTTTGATTTTAAAAATTTCGCAGGTTTTTTCCAACCCAAAGCCAAACTCAAAAATGTATTTAACCAAAACCAAGATTTATTTGTTAGAAAAATCAAAAACCAAACTAACCTAAAATACAAATTAGTTTTCGGCCCTGCTTAATGCTTTATTTAAAGATTAAGAACTTCAATCATTTTAAAAAATTTTAATTCACAGAAGTTTAAGATTTTCAAAAAATTTAACGATATCAAGAAATTTAACCATTTCTGCGTCTACTCGTATTTGAAGAGTTTCTAGATGTACTGGGACAGATAAGAATATCAGATGTTTCAAGCCGATCAAATTTTTGGCAATTCAGAATACAGATGTAAGAAAGAGTTATGAGAATTTTTGTTATAAGGCGACCTTATAAGAAATTTGATTAACAATATTTTTCAATCCCTGTAGGGGTGGATTACGAGCATCTGATTACATAACTATGACCCTAAAGGCTGGCATGAAGCAAGCTATAGCATAAACTATGTAGTATAGGCTGGCATGGAACAATAAAATATATACCTGTCTAGGTAGGACATAAAAAGCGAACGGCGAAATAGTAGAGAGTGCCTTGCACAGGTAGAAACAAAGCAACAAGAAAAAACCAAAAACAATAAAAAATTAGGAAACAAATTAGCAAAGGGCGATTGTAGTTGGCAATATTTACCGGAACCTAAACGGTCTCTGTATATGCTGGTCTATTGTTTAAGCCCGATAAACAAATGAATCGCTAACTGCAGAAAGAGGACTATGTCTTATTTGAAATTTTTTAGGAAGTACAAAAAACTATATATCTTTAGTTATTGTTGCACTAATGTAATGAAATCGACAACCTACGACACGTTAAGATCTGTTATTGCAATCGTATGGAACTCTAATGTTCAATAGAATTGACTTACTCACTGGAATTTTCTTGATTTAATTTTTCTCAAATGTCCCCTTTTAACAGTAATAATTAAAAACATAAAGTAATTTCAACAAATAACAGAAATAAAATAACATTAAGATTTTAATTTATTGTCTATAAGGAATACGATTTCTAGTCCTTCTCGACATCGTTTTCCACAGTAGGCCATTCTGAAATATTTTTCCAAAATTGTAAATTGGTGTCTGGTATGTAACATAAAGTTCGGTGAATATCGTCCATTTTCTTTTTCATTATAGGCTTTTTTGTTTCATACATTTTGGCTGTATGTAACACTACTGCTGACGTTAAATTTCTTAAGCGAAACTGATGTTCCATTAAACCGCCAATGTATTCTCTACAAACCAGAGTGGCTGAATCTAGTTTATCACATTTCATGTAATGATACATAGACACAGTGAAATGTTGTTTCTGCGATCATTCAATTTTCTTTCCATAGGACTCGATGCTTAAGCATGTTCTTTTATAATATAGATTCCACCAATTATTAAAACTTATAATATCTTCATGGCCAATTTCTACAACTTTGAACTTTTCTGGATTATCAGATACACTTTTTATTAACTGTACGTATTCGTGGGTTGTATAGAGGCGACTAACTTTGTTTAATTTCCGTTTGATTATACTGAAATCTCTATCACAGGGTAAAAAAGAATGCCCTCTGATAGGATAAAATAATTCTACGAGTTCAAATTTTTTGCATTCAACTAATGTCATCATAAATCGAACAACTGCATTATTTTTGTTTTGCCCAGCACAATTATCAGCAAATATTTTAAGTTTTTTGATGTTTTGATCGATCCTATCAATGCACATTTTTATAAATGTACATACTTCATTGCTGCTTTTTCCTCCGTCTCCTTCATGATATACGTAACAAACCATTCGCCCTGTTTTTAAGTCATGTATACCAATAGTATTAATAGTGAGCTGACGATAATAATACAAATCCTGTACTGGAATCTTTGGTAATGAAACGTTAGCCATAAAATCAATAACAAGACCGATGGTATCGTCTGGGATGGGTTCTTTTATTGCGTTATAAAATTTTTTGCTTCGTCTCTTGTGGACCATGAGCTCCGCCGCAGCTGCCCTTTTAACATTGTCACATAACTGGTTATTTTTGATTTTAACACCAAGTTGTTCGCAAGTGACACAAGTGTCTGTCTGCAATCTACCAAATCTTAAATTATAATTTTAGTTAAAGTAAGACCAGCAGAACTTATAACATATGTTATAAATATATTTTTGTAAAACAAAACGAATGAAATTTACTGCAAAAAGGGACCAATTGAAGTAAATGTCCCTTTTCTGCAGTAAATAAGTTTTTCAATTCAATTTTGTTCTCTTTATTTCGATGGTTTAATTCCCATTTCTACAGTAAACTATGAGTCTATATCTAAATTATACTAAACCATTAAAAAATGAATTTTGGAAAAAATGTAAGAAGTCACGTTTCTGCAGTTAGCGATTCAAATGTTTCTCTCGGTTTTCCTATTAATGTTGGGTAGTAAAGCTCAAAAATTAAAATTTCAGCTAAATTCCGCAGCCTGGAGTCCTGTGTGATAATGTAGACAAATACACATTCATAGTCAACTGTTAGATCGCCATATTAAAGCTTTTATGGAATGAATTTTCGAAACACTTAGTTAGGTTTTCCATTCAAGGATTTTATTTTTTGAAATACTTTTAACAAATCCAAAGTACAAAAGAAAACAATATATTCGTATATAAATTCATTAAATAATGGAAATAAAAATTTAAAACAAATATCTTTACAATAAATGAATTAAAAAATAATAATTCAGTCAAGGATTAGTCTACTTTTAGAATTTTATTTTGTGTGGAATTGTACGAAGCAGTTTTGATCCTTGTTGAGACAGAGATGGACCCCATTTGATATACATTATTCTCGATCGCCCCTGACAGTTTTTTATTTTTTCACCGAGTAGCTTCTTTCGCTTTATCATGTGACGGCAAGTGATTTATACCATCGAGTCGCACTTCAGTTAATGGCCGAACTTCGTGTTTTACAAACGGCCGAGTTACTTCGGCAGTGGTCTCGTTTGGTACGAATTCCGCTGGTCTACCTCTCGATCGTCTTCGATGGTCTCGTCTTATGTTAAGATCGCACAAGGTTCTTCCAAGATTTTGTTTGAAATCTAAGTGAGTCTTTATTCGCAATAGCAGTTTTCTTTACCTCTTCACGATAAAGTATCCAGCTGGCACATGCTGCAACATCGATAAAGTGGAATATGGATGCGGAGAGTTCATTTTTTGGATTTTATAAATATTCCATAGTTAGAAATATGCTAGTCGAATTCGCGTTTATTTTTCGTTTAGGTGCTAAAGAAATTATCAAAGTATAACTGGTGACCAGAGAATCTCTTGGTTAAGCGTAAAATCGTAGCAGTACCATCTCCAAACTGGCTACTGTCATAAGTCGACATTTCCGTGTTTTCCCCTTGGTACAAAAAAAAAATCATAGGAAAAACCGCTTTTGCCATAAAGAAAATAAACTTTTATGCCCTATGGATTAGGGTAACCTTTTACGTATTGTTTATCGTTTAAGTTTCCTCTAAACGAAACTTCTTCAACTGGTACTTCTCTGCATTAGCTAAAGATACCGTTAATTGGTGGCCTCATTTAAAAAATGTTGTCTCTGCAATCATGTGGTATGTCCATGTTATTTACTAAATGCAAATTTCTTCGAAGCTGATAAAAAACATCTCATGGCATCACCGACGCTATCGATTCAATGCTTAAATAGTTGCTCCGGTATATTTTTATCGGGGGTAGCTTCATTGTTCCCTTAAGCATATAAATTGCATCATCTCATCTGGACTGTTGCGTGTAAACATTCTGATACTTGGTTCTTTCTGTTCTGCGTACAGGTTTGTATACGTAGCCATTCTAACACACAATTCGTTTGGAAAAAATTTTGTGAAATAGCTGAATGTTGTTTTAGTTGACACATCATATTCCGTTTCGCTGGGTAATTGGTGTGTAGCCGATTCAGCAAATTCAAATTTTCTGAAATTAAACTTCTGCCTTCTGTATTTGATATCAGCTTTCTCGATAATATTATATTTGGAAAATTCAAACACAACATCATCATCTACAGGTATCTCGTCACTCATTACTTCCTCGATTAATGTGGTCTTCTTAGGATAGTTTTCATCATTTAAATTGTAATTCTTTAGACACTTACCATAAAGAATTTTTACGCCTTTTATTTTGCTTCACTACCTCTGTAATTCTGACTTTTATGGTATTTCTCGCACCAAATATCCTTTTTTTTTGGTAACACATATGTCGAATGGAATAGGGCCAAAAGGCCGAATGTCCAAGGGCCGAAAGGGTCGAAAGGCCGAATATCGAAAGGCCGAATATCGAAAAGCCGAATATCGCAAGGCCGAATATGTCGAAAGGCCGAATATGTCGAAAGGCCGATTATGTCGAAAGGCCGAATGTTGAAAGGCGATTTGTGTCGAAATTGATTTTAATTTTTCATCTTTTTATAAATGCAAATTTTCAAAATTTATATATTTATGAAAACCAAAATTTATATTTTCATCAAAATTTTTGTATAAAAATGTTATGTTTAAATGTTTTCGTCTTAAATGTTAAAATCTTCTTACGTTTTTTTGTCACATAATTAAAAATTAATACTTTATAATAAAAAAAGAAAAATAAATAATTTTTTTTTTTTCGACAAAATTTGATGACATTAATATGCTACATACACAGAGTTTATTTGCACGTATTTTCAATTTATTTAAATTATTTTACATTAAGAAATAAATTCAATGATTTTAAATATTGTTTTTAATTAATTAAGTGAACGAAAATTTAATGAAAATTCGGCCTTTCGACATTCGGCCTTTAGACTTTCAGCCTTTCAACACTTTCGGCCTTTCGATCCGATCGGCCATTAGACATTCGGCCATATAACATTCGGCCTTTCGGCGTTCGGCCTTTCGACATTCGGATTTCCAACATTCGGCCTTTCAACATCTAACGTGTCGAATTCTTTTCGTTTTTTCAAATCAATGTAAATATAGTGGTGTGAAAAGTACATGAAACAAAAATTGATGTTGTTTTGTGTTTGTATTGGTAATATAAACCATTAGACGTTTAAAAAATTTCGAATCGATTTTTGTAGTGTTTAGTCGAGTGCTTTATTCAACAATTAAAATTAAACATAACAATTAAAATGATTAAAAATCGAAACACAAAAAACTCTATATATTGATACCTTTGACAACTAAAAATTGACGTTTCTATTTTTGTTGGTGTTAGTAGCCAAGGTGAAATTTATGAAAAAATGTACATTTCGTAAAATTGATGTACATCGAAAAAACATTGATGTTTTTTGACGAAAAGGATATGGTTTTCGATCTCAATCAATTTTTTTTTTTTGATGCTTTTCAGTGAAAAGAATTCGACATTAAAAAAATGCACTATTAGTACCCCAAAAATTAGGTTTAAAGTGAATCTATGCAAATTGGTATAGTATGAGCCAAAGGGTTAATATAAAATTATTATAAAGGAGCCCCATAACCATCCCAAGCAGTATTCCCTTTTCTTTGAGTAAAACCATGTTTCCAGTATCCAGTTAAATTTTTTTAGTGCACTCTATTAATTTTTTCGGAAACACATTTGGTGAAGTTAGGGTGCAATCCAGATTGTAATTTTGTTCGTTATCAATGAAATGCATAGAGTACAATGGAGAACTGTTTTGAGTAATCGATGTTTCTTCATACATATTCTTCAGTACATTTATTGAACATTTAAGGAAAATATTTCAAATACTACATTGTCGTTACCTGCTGTTTTTTGCTATTTATCTTTTGTACAACACAGTAGAGCTAGTCTAACTTAATGTGCCATTGATGGACGGATGTTACACTCTTTTCCTCACACACTCAATTTTCTTTGAAATATTTTTTCCACTCTGCGGTATCCTCACATTCTTATTTCATCTCGACGAACACTGCAATTATATATCTTGATGAATTTCTGAGTTGCTTAATTTTAAATTACATACCTCATTCATAATTTCAGTAAAGTAATTTATGTTCATTGTTTTTGGAAAAAAACGCTGGTCCCTAAATTTTATTTAACAAATATGAGACATCTAGATTTTTTGCCTGGTATATGCACCGCGGGCATACAGCAAAACAATAAATGCTTCTATTTTTGTTGTATTCTTTAATACTTTAAATGCTTCTTCTTTTATACATTTTAGGCTCCCTTCCCTACCTTATTTTCGAAAATAAAATATCGCAAAAAGAGCATCGCAGTAAAATATAGCAGACAAACTAAACGCTTGATAGACATCACGAAAGCGTTTTCTTCGATGGAAAATTAAATCGCTAGGATTAATAAAGAAGAAAAAATGTTGCGTACATACGTATCGCAAGGCAAAAATATCGCGCAAACACAAATATCACAAGCCAAATATATTGCATATGTAATTATTTTGTATTAATTAATAATAATTGCTTCGTCAACCTTGCAGACCAGATCAAAGAGCTTTTATCGCTCTTATCGCTTCATTTGATAGTACCACAAATGTTAAAATATTTAAATAAAAACTTTTTCCAAACATTTCTTATACTAGCAAAGAATAACATTTTCAAGATTTGTATTAATAATTTTTGCTTCGTCAACCTTGCAGAGAGCAAAGATAAGAAAGTAAAAATAATCAAATATCATCGGCATTAGCAATGTGTCTGATATATGTACATTCATGTACATGGTGTGGTGTTAGTGATAGGCGGGTATTACATTATCACATTTATATAATTATATAAATATAATTATATTTTTTTACAAAGAAAATATTGTTATATTTATCTTCAAGAAGCTAAATATAACAGTATTTTCTTTGTAAAAAAATATAATTATATTTATATAATTATATAAATGCGATAATGTAATACCCGCCATAAACAAATAAATTTTAATTTTTTTATATGCTTTTCCGTAGTGACTACTACGACTAAAGGTTGATGTTTATAAATATAGTATGGACCAATGACCCCGCCAGCCCATAAAGCGCACCAAACAGTAATTTTCTGTGAATATAATGGTGTTTCGACAAAAGCTTGTGGTTTATCCTCACTCCAAATCCGACAATTCTGCTTATTTACGTACCCATTCAACCAAAAATGGGTTTCATCGGAGAACAAAATTTTGAATGGAAATTCAACATCAATATCAATTTGTGCTCCAGGCCATTCGGCGAATTGGCGGCGCATACGATGGTCGTTTGGCTTTAATTGCTGCACAAGTTGAATATTGAAATCTTTTAAGCCAAGATCCTTTCGTAAAATCTTCCATAAAGTGGAAGGACACAACCCCAGTTGCTGAGAACGGCAACGAATTGATTGATTTGGTGGTTTTTTGATCTTCTTCAATGCTTTCCTGTACAGCGGCTCTAGCTTCTTCAGTGCGTACTGTTCGGCGTCTCACGGGATGCACATTATCATTAAGAGTAAACGTGGTCCGAAAACGATCTATTGTTATTCGAATTAGCCGCTCTGAAGGACGATTATGTACGCCATAAAATGGACGAAGTGCACGATAAGTTTGACGAACAGAACCATTATTTTGATAAAAAATTTCAACAATTTGCAAGCGTTGCTCTGATGTAAGTCTATCCATAATGAAATGTCAAACCAAACTAAACAAAAAGCAACAATCGGCTGTTAAATGGTTGTCAAATAAAGCAGTGTTGCCAACTCAAAGTTGTGAACCTTTAAAAAAAACACCCTTTAGTTTTATAGTAAAGAAAAAATGTTATGTACCTTATTTTAAGCTTAGTAAAAAATACAGTCAATGTGGAGGCTCTTATTTATAGAGTAGGGTCTGCTTGTATAAACATTTTTGTTGGTTGTGACTATATGTTTATCACACACACTACTAACGCCTATTGATATTTGAGTATTTTTACTCTCTATTCTTTCTTCTAACTTCTAATTTACCTACAAAATGGCAAGAATATGTTTTTTCGTTTTTCGTAATGACATTTTAAGGTTGATTCACCAGATTTGTCCATTGTCAAGAAAATGACAACTGAACGGAGTTAAAAACCGATTTAAAAATATGTTATCTCGCTGGACACAAAAGAGGGATAACATATTTTTAACTCGGTTTTTAACTCCGCCAAGTTGTAATTTTCTTGTCGAGCTCAATGAACAAATCTGGTGAATCAAGCTTTATAATTGCGCTTGCGCATGATTCGTATTATTTTTTTATGACACATTTTACTCTCTTTTAGTTTCGTAGTATGCGATTCTTTGTTTTCAACACTGAATTCACAACCGTATCAAAACCAACAAAACTGTTTATACAAGCCGTCTCGTTCACTATTTACACCGATCCTATCAAGAAAATGTACTCTAAGTTATTGTTTTTTGTCATATAATATTTAAACGACAACAAAACCAGATTTGTTCGGATTGTGTATAAGTACAAATATAGGGTTCTTTTTTTATATCTTAATGCTGTGTGCCTTAATCGACTAAACTAACTAACTAAAGTAGGACGAGTTAGTTAATGCAATATTTAAATAGATGGCTTTAGTATAAAAGTCTCTATCTGTGCCTCAACTCACTAAACTAAATTTTATCGCCAATAAACAAGGAAAATACCCAACGTAAAATTGTAAAAAAAAAGTAAAAATTTATTCATGATATTGCCGCATTTTTTATTTACCAATACACTTCTGATGTATTATAAACGTCTTTTAAGCAAACAGAATTCAAGAAAAAAATGGAAATATCGAACCAAAGTAATTTACAACACAATATATTTAAGAGGTTATGTTGAACCTCTATTCTTCATATAATTCTACAATTTTCCAAGGAATTATGTCGAATAATAACCGATTTATAAATGACATAGGCGAACCATTGGTCGAGCGAGAAACTAAGAGAGGTTACACTGTGAGATTCCGGATTTGTGTTTTTTGTATTGGCTGGCATGTGGAACTAGTTACCGTGTTACTGGTGTAAGCTTTTGTATTTCTCGGTACGCGGTTAGAACAATATCAATAGTTCATATTATGCTTGATTATTTTGTCGCACTAAAATCTGAAACTCTGTTTCATCTTGTGTCCCTGTACAAATACATAAAAAAAATTTATTAAATTTCATTTATTGAAATAAATTTGTAAATTATAACTTACAGCGAATTGAGTAATGGCGTTTCTCCATTTTTATTTTTGATTTTGATGTTCACTTGTTACAGTATAAATGAAAAGTCATTGAAAAGTAAGCTCGTAAATTGACTTTTCGGTTGCCGCCTATGAAACAATAGCAGAAGCTTCAATTTTTTTTTAGTTTAGTTAGTTTAGTCGATTAAAGCACACAGCATAAGTGTTTGTATTGCATGGCTTGTATAGATATTTTTGTTGGTTTTGACCGTATCCATAAACGATGTCATTTCACTAATACAATCAGAAGTTGATATATTATTACAGCAATAGTATGATGCCGGTCCCTACGCTTTATTTTGTCTTTAGATTTTTATTTTCTTATTTGCATACGGTGATGGTAACAAATTTAGCATTCAAATGCACCGTTAATTATCACATTATGAACAGAAATATTAGTAGTGTTTTTTTATTCGCTCCGGGTAGCTGCTATCGAGAGCCGTCATTTTTATATGCCTAAATTTAAATTGGACGCGCTATTTATTGGTAAACTAAACTTATTTAACATCAAACTATCATTTTTAATTCAATTGTTTAGCGAAAACTTGATATAAAAAATATTTGGCTCTACCTATTTATACGGAGCGCTATCCGGAGCCACTTTTCATATGACGGCTCTCGATAGCAGCTATCCGGAGCGAATAAAAAAACACTACAATTATATAACTTTTACTGTAGAGCAAACAAAATCCAAAAAAAATATATAATTATTTTGTGTGTGCTACCTGCTACGAATGTTTTATACTACGGAAAGTAAAATAAAGAAATATATGTATTGACCGTACGTTATTGACTTTTTATCTCATTCATTCATTCAATCAACCCGACTAAAATAAACGAAGCGATAGTGAACCAGCTATGAGTGAAATAAAATTGTTTTACGATGGGAAAAAACAGAAAGATATTGACGATTGTAAAATTAGAGAAAGCGCCTCTCGAGGAAAAAAGTTAAAATGAGGCTACTGCCAAAGTGACACATCTCACAAATGCGTCGAAAGAAAAATTTGAAATCGCGTAATTAAAAATTGTTTTTATAATACAAAATTGGAATTATTTACAATTATTAGCAATCTGGTAAGTAAAAAATTGTGTTTACAATTCGAAATTGTGGTATACAATTCTAATTTTAAACTGTAAACACAATTTTTACTTACCCGATTTCAAATTTTTCTTTCGACGCATTTGTGAGATGTGTCACTTTGTCAGTAGCCTCATTTTAACTTTTTGCCTTGAGAGGTGCTTTCTCTACTTTTACAAATTATCAGCTAGCTCAGTTTAAAAAATGTCCACTAAGTGGAATCTGTGATGCTCCAATCGTCAATAGAGACTGGTCCCTATGCTTTATTAAATTTTGAAAAAGCGAGTAACGTTTTTAGAGTTGAATAATCTTATAATATATCATTCTTGTTACTGATTGTATATGTTTATTTGAAAGAGTAAATAAAATATTTTATCTACCGATCAAATGGACCGACCGTGGTAGGTAGGACAGACTACAAGTATTTCTTAGGGGAAAAAAACTAGAAGTAAATATTGAAGATTATATTGTTTGCATATTTTACGAGTCATAAAGTTTAACAGCGATATGCCAACGTTTTTTAAATATGTGTAAAAGTTCAATAACGGTCAATTTGAGAGGTATTGGTAGGTCTAGTGTTAATAACTCGCGCTCAGTACTCTTCTTTTTCAATACAAGTTACTCAGGGATTGACACCAAAACTTAAAAATTCTTTAGTTCCAATCTGGCATTAAAAAAGATGTGAAAAGCTGTAAGTGTGTCTTGTCAAATAGCAAATGGTTTTTTTATTTATGTTTTAAGAAGACTATTTTGTTTTTTTTTATATATTAAAATTACATATAACATTGGATTTATATGTATTTAAGAAATGAAATAAAAAATAATTTCTTAACCCGTTAAAAAATGTTTTATTTAAACACTAATTAATTTAATTTAAAACATAAATGTTAAAAAAAAACTTTCTTCATTGATGATATAACTTTTTCTAATAAATTTAGAAGACCGGTTTCGGAATGGTCATTCCTTTGTCAATTCTTTTTTAACAATTACTATAAATGATAAACAAAATTCTTTTATATACTATTTAAGACAATGGTGTTAGTATCTAAAATTACTATTTAAAATTAAATCGTGTATGCGATTAGACTTTGTATTGATTTTGAGATTCAGTAACATCGGGCAATTTTTATTTTTGTAAATCTCCAGATCTTCCAATATTTCCATATATGTATGTATATAATCTTCAGTGGTAATACTGAAAACAAAGTCAAAAATTAAAGAATCGATATAACACTGTGATCAAAAAGTTGTAAGTGTTTTCCAGTTTTTGAAACAGTTGTTAAAGTCGATTTCCGGAATGCCTTTCAAAACCTTCTTCGATTCGGCTTGTATCTCTTCCGTCGAGTCAAAACGATGACTCTGAAGCGTTTTCTAGAGTTTCGGGAGTAACCAGAAGTCAGGGAGCCTAATTCCGAGCACATAATTGTCTATTAACGATAAGGCCAATATGACAAAAATGCTATACAATTTTTCGAGAAAATGACATTCTCGAATACAAGTCCAACTTGCATTTCTTAATTAAAAAATTGTAATAAATTGAAATACATTTTGTAGTAGATTCCTTTAAAACTGCCAAATTCAAAAGTTGATGTTATAATTACAAAACAAACGAAAAAACGATAAATGTAATATTCGCGGTTTCGGCAATAACTACATTGTTATTGCCGGATTCACAAAATTGAGTAAAGTTATACACCACTTTCGTGTTACATGATGCTAAATTCACAATATTGTAAAATTTCACAATATTGTGACAGCATTTTTGTGTTCGGGAATAAGACCTCAGACGGGAGCTCAATGATTGATGCAAAACCAAGAGTGTTGACTTGATACAAAAACCAAATGTGTTCTGCCCAAAAATCTGACCCGAACGATATTTGCGTGATGCCAACAAGATCCCTAATTGTCAATCGACGATTTTTGAGCACCAAATCCTGACTTCCTTGATGTGGTGTTCTTCGGTAGATGTCGAAGAATGGAAAGGAAGGACGTTGATCGTCTTCAATGCGTTCTTTGGCTTCTTTAAACAACTTATACCAATCAAAAACACTCGCTCTGGACAGTGATTTGGCACCCAAAGCCTTTCCCAACATTTCCGACGCATCCTTTTTGGAAGCTGAAATTCCAGTTCTGGAGAAAAATTTGATGCAGCTTCTTTGGTGATCTTTTGAAAAAAAACGGAAAATGCACTTAGATGAAAGTAAACAATCATGATGTTTGGATAAGCCCGCGTGATTTAAATGGAGAGTCTTACTACTTTCTGATCACAATAGTATATATATTCCACCAAATAATTACGGCATGGGGCCAATATTGTTGACGGGTATTTTTTTTTTTGGCGTGTGTCTCACGTATATGAATTTTTAACTCTCAAATAATTAGTATTATTATTTACTACAAAGTGATTCGAAGAAAGTTGCTAAGTTGCCACGATTCCTTACCGTAGTTTCTAAAATAAAACATAGGACGTGCCCGAACCTTGTAATAATTATTCCAGCTGTAATAATTATGACATTATTTTGTATGGAACCAAATTATCACAGCCACTATGTGTTGTAAATTTGACACTTCTGTAATAATATACGTAAACAAAAGCGCCCAATAACAATAATTAGTACAAATAAAACTTATTACAAAATATGAAAGAGAAAATTATTTCACTCCTGTCAGAATTATTACAAAAAAAAATTATCACAAACTTCGGACACGTCCATAGATAACAACAATAACGCAGTGAAATCTTCTCAGCCAAAATAAATGCATGACAGTAATGTTGAATGCCTTATTTCTTCGAAACAAAATAAAACCTTCGCTCAGTCCTTAAAACAATGAGAAGTAAATATCCTAAAGTGATACATAAATAATGCATTTATGATTTATCGAATTTAGTGCATTTACCCTGAATTTGGTCTGGAGCCTTAGTACAAATATGTAATGTTTGGGGAATAAGTATGTATATTCAAATAGCATATTTAATATAAAATTAAAGAACAATTGACTGTTTATAAGTCAAAGTTCTCGAAAAAAAATTATTGGAGTTTTTTTTTTTTTTCTAATTCATAAAGAACACTAAAGTGACTTAACAAAACAATATGATAACTGTCTATTAGATAATTAACAACATCAATCAAATCAAGTACTTTATTTTTGCAACGGCATTTACTAAACAATTTTTGGACAATCATCGTTAATTTTTATGTACATATGTAAATTATTGTGAAGAAACTAACACAATTTATTATTGTGATGATGTTTGGACTTAGTTTACTGTTTACAGTTTTTTTGTAGCATTGAGCAATTACACTTTAATGCAAAAATTTTACGTATTTAAATATTGAAAAAATTTCCGAAAAATTTGATGTTAAGGAAAATTCCTTCAAACCGTTTAAATAATAAAAATACCCCAATCATTTACAACTTTTTGGGAAATTACATTAATTGTTGGGGTTATAAAATACCTATCTACTTCAGTTGTACCTGAAACAAGAAAAACTCAGACAATGTAGGGTTCTCGAAGATGACGCAAGTCAATAAAATCACAACAAATTTCGAAATTTATTTATTTTTATTATATAAATACATATATAGTATATTAAAATGTCACAATTATAAAAAATATCACTTAAATAAAAATAAAACATCCCATCGTCTTATGAATGCAATTTGTTCTCAAAGTATGATTTACAACTTAACAAATTTACCCATAATGTCCTTGTCTCCGGATCCATAACTACAAAATATATAAACAAAACCAAACCCTGAACGGTTGCCGTTAAACAAAACAAATATGAAAAGATCAGACCAAATCCAAAGGAAACGGCCAAACCAAAAAACCACGATAGACCTAACAGAAAAAATAAAAACACAGACAACCGCATCTGCGATAAAATCAAATCTTTCTCATTCGAATGGAACTTATTCGTCGAAATTCGAAAAACATTTCGCAGCACAATAATAAATATGGTTAAATTCGCCAGAATTATTAAGGCGATCGGAAGGAGTACGGTAAAATAAAGGGCATAACTCTCCGGGTAGCAAACGTTAAATGAATTTTTAACTGGCTTGCGATACGAATCGGGTGATATAAATACTCCTAATAACACCGGAATTAGTGGCATTAGCCAACCAATGATGAAAGTTTTTAAATATAATTTCGATGGTTTACTATTGAATACGGCGACGTAACGTTTAAATTGAAGATATGCCGAAATTAATGTCCACGAAAATACTACGAGCAATGAATATTGAATAGCGGCTCCTGCTGCTATACATAATGTCATTTTTTTATCGGCTGTTACCTTAAAATCGATTAAATTTGTGGTCACAGAAATTGTTAAAATCATTTGAATTGCTATTGCTGCAGAAAATTGTAAGAGTATTCCGGATTTACGCCGCCACACTGGAAATGCTAGAGCCGTAATAAATAAACCAAGAGCCCCAAGTATCGACAGCGAGCATCCTAGTAGTGTAATTAAATCTAGCGCTTGAACGTGAAGTGTTGGTATTTTTACTACTGTATCATTGATTTTTGAAACTTCCATATCACCAACTAAAAATGCAAAACTTGTCAAATGTTCGCAAGCACATGCTGATATTTGTGTTGTATTCAATGTGGTAGTGAGCAGCCCCATAAAATGGCAACCTTCTTGAGACCACTCTGATTTGATCGTTTTATTTTTCGGCTGGAAATTCCAATAGCTGCAGTAGTTGTTACGATTCATAGATGCATTTGATATTGTATATATACTATTTGATCTGGATGTAAAATAGAACGGCATGAATCCAGGTAGACGAGATGACATTCCCGGCAGCGTAACACTTATCACAATACTGTCAAGTTGATCAGCATGTGCCTCGTCTTGATATAGAACATCATTATAAAATAACGTGAAAATAATACGAAGTTGCTTGTTGATTGTCAGCAAATTGTCCAACAGACTTTGTGGCACGTATGAGGCGATTGTAAATCCTTCATTAAAATTTGTGACTGTTGCATTTGAAAGGATATATTCAACGTAGTAATCACTTATGTCGTTATTAAGTATTCGTTTGGTTAAATTTTTGTAGACTGATATTCCGGATATATTATTAGTGCCTGGGTTGAGGACAATTACCAGGACATTCGAAGATTTCTCCTGCAAACTATTGCGTTTCAGTTTCAGAGCTCCCCCAATATTACTGATCGCCACCTCAAATGAATACAAAATTTTATTTGTAGTGTTAACAATCTGTGATGTTTGAATAACCGATTCGTTGACCTGCGTGCAACTGTCAATGAGGGCCGTAATATCCGATATCCCACCAAATTTTTCCGATCGATTATATATGCTAAAATTAAAAGCGCCCAAATTCGAAAATACCTTGCTAATCGTAAACAAATCCGCTGGAGTTAAATTATCGATATTGCTCGCCACTATAGATGATATATTATTGAGTATTGCCAAAGACTCGTTACTTTGAACCGCAATAAGTCGCTCTAAATTGGACAGTTCTTTAGTAAGTCCTTCGGCCAAAATTGGGAAACCGCTAAGCTCGTTAACAATGCCCCACTGCCCACCAAAAATGCTATCACCAATGCACTGGCGAATAATTGGTAATCCATTTTCTTCCAGATCAAAATCCTCCGTCGTTACATATTCGTTTAGCTCTGCTCCACCCCACTTCAAAGTTGTGCTATTATCCGGCAAACAAAATTGGGTATGGTTTATCGAATAGAAAGTAAATCGTGTTTCATTTTGTGATGTCATCGCTTGCCACAATAAACTTTGCCACTGCAACAGTAAATCATAATAGTCAATTTCATCTTCATCACTTTGATCATTATCACCATCATCATCCAATTCCGGTTCCTTTCTCATTTCAAAATGAACCAATGCTATTAATTGCCTTCTATTATAATTGAGCGAAATCAACTTTTTGAACTGTACTGAACTTAATAAAAATGCATAGTCAGCCAATTCCGATTTAATCACTTTCACCAAATCGTATTTAAATATTCCTTCAATTTCGTATTCGTCTATGTCTCCAAATCCAACAACTTTCATTAGCACAGCAAAATTATCCGTACCATTGACCACCTCAACATATAAATCATCACTTGAAATCACTAAATTATGAAATATTGAGTAACCTTCACACCAAAATCGCCCCGAACTATTCACTTTAATTGAATACACTTCATTGTACGAGACTGCGATTATATCGATTACGGTTAAAATATTTTCCGATGAATATGTATTAAAATTTCGTTCAGCCAATTCCATCAGATCGAAATTCCTAAATTTCATGTTGTCATACTGCGCGAAACAATTGATACCGAGCAATTTTTTAAAGTTGCACAAATTATCAAAACTATCATTTTTCACATTTTCCGGTGTTGTCAAATGATCAACACTTATAGTTAAGGTTAAGCGATGAATCCGATTTGATTCTAAAATTATTGTTGGTACGGTCGATGATCCGATCGTGTCTTCACAAACTGTACATCTGGGTTTATTATGAAGAATCCAACCACCAGTTGAGTCGACTACAATTTTGTCACCATATCCAATATCTCTCACATTCCAGTTGACATATTTTATTTCACTAAAACGTTCCACCCAACCGGTTATATTTAATGCACACTTTTCGCCACACGGTGCTACACTGTTATAATAAGTTATATTCACTGGTGGATGGTAAACAGAGTTCTTTTTCGGGAATACATTCACAGCACACTGTCTATTCTCGAGTAACATCTGATACACTTTAGTTGTTTCTGCAGAATCCGCCATCGAAATTTGCCCAAATGGGCAGCTTAATCCATTTTGTATGTACGCATATGTACTCGTTTCCGGATACGAATGCAGCACATAATTATCATCTAAACAATCGATTTTCTGCAGATCGAATGTATCGTAGGCACATAAAATCGGATACTGATTATTACAATTTTCCAGTAGTAATGTAATTTCTGATGTGTAGTTTCGAAATTTAATTGACAAGCAATCCCCGGAGCCCTGCACCCTTTTCAAATTAACGTATCGCTTCCACAAAAAAGGCATAAAATATTGAAGCGGTGAGTAGGAATTTTCTCGTCGTATTGGCAACCAAAATTTTTGACCCAAATTTGTCTGAATATATTTCAATATCGTTGAGTTAAGTGGTTTCATCGAATAATCAGAAAAATCCAAAATAGTTGATCCGTATTTCAAACAATGCGTGTAATCCCAGCTGCTTGCATATTTTGTACTATTCGAAAAGCATATTTTGTGTTCATCATTGATTAATAAAGTTGATTCTCCGTTTGGACAGCTGCCCGAAATATTATTACTCTGAATGTAGGAACATTGTAGGGTTTCGGCATCGTTACAGCAATTATTTGAATAACGATACTTTGGAAATTTTAATTCATCCAAACACACTGGCGATGAATAAACGTTATTATTTGTAGTTTTCATTATTCTTGGCCAGGTAATGCTAATATTTCCAAATGTGGTTTCTAAAGCGTCACAAACCATTGGTATTAAATTATTTAAAGACCTTGTTTCTTGGGTAGTGCTGGGCCGCTCGAAAAATGCTTGGCTCGGCCATGTGCTCGTCTCGGTAGACGATTCGGTCGATTCGAAAGTCTCAGTACAACTGCTGTCTGTAGTGGTAGACACAGACGTTCCTCCACGTGACGATAATATCTATAAATAATAAGAAGCGGATAAGAAAGGATTTTTGGTCTCTCACAATTAGAATTATTTCCAAAACTAACAACTTACTTGAAGTACTAAAATAATCCATGCTTGGTGAACTATTTTTATATTTGCTACAATAATCATAACTACTTTACACGGCAAATTTGTATCGCTGCGATGTTACTTTATCAACGATCAAATAGAATATGTGAATTGTAATTAAAAAAATTATATATTTTGGATAAAAAAAAACCAAAGTTTAGTATATTCTTTATCTAAAATTTATCATGATAAACATAATAAACATAATTTTGTCATTAGGTAATTATTAATCTAATATTAAATATTTTATTATTGTTTGAATTAGTTATTCATACAATTTTAGACACAAACATTGTAGTATCAGTAGAACATGTGGATTAGAGAATACCTCGTGTAAATGAATATGTCTGATTTTAATTACAAAGCATTATATTTTTATTGGCTGTAAACAAAAAAACAAAAAAAAAAAAAGAAGGATGGATTGCATTTGTCAACAGTGGTGGCAAAAACTATGGATTATGTTTGAATTCAATTATGAATGAAGAGACACGTATCATTAACAATTATGCTTAATCAACCCCCATCACTTTTATCTTTTCTCTACATTCGCGGATATGAATTATAAACATGAGTGTTGTTATTTTTTATTAATCAATAACTATTTCTATCGCAAACTATAAAAACATATTTCCAATTAGTTAGAAACTGGCGAATTCACCTGCCAGCAGTTTTAATTAAATGTTGCTACAAAATGTAAATAGAACAAGCGAACATGCTGAACACAGGCCAATTGCGTAATATATTTTTTTTTAATTAGTCAATTTAACTAAAATTATTAAGCGCTGAGCTAAGCGAACACAACCCCAGCGCTTTGACCGTATAATTTATAATTGTAATAAGGCACCTACAATGAGCCGCTTTTATTTTAACTCAGAATTACCCTATTACACCCTAATCAAATTGGATATGATTCTTGGAATTGATGTTTAAAACGACCATGGAACGTAAGAATCTCCACCCCTTTTTTAAACAGGTCATTTTGAAAGACCAAATATCCAAACATTTTGTGCAAAATACATTCTACCTCACAATTTATATGACGATGCATAAAAGTATTTTATGAACACTAAACATGTACGAAATTGCAGTGTAAACTTCGTAATCGTTCAGATGTAGAAACGGGATATGAATTTTCCATTTTTCGGATAATAATGCTAGAACCTTCTCCATGAGATTCTTTCGCATGAGCCAACATCTCCTCATCAGTACTCTAGTAATTTAATATTGCAATGCGATATTCCATTAGCCTGAACGTTTTGATGTTGGGCTGGAACGTTTCTGAGATGTTGCTTCTTACAGTAAATACATGCTGCTTGCTCAACAGCACAAATCCAAGTGAAATTTAACTGCGTTTTATCCCGAGCTATAAAAGAAACCGTTTAGCAAGAGCGACACATAAATAAGGTTGAATTGAATAATAACTTTTGTAGAAACTAATAACTCTACAGCCTGGATTTGGGGTTGCTTATATTAGAGCGGTTGCAAAAGGGATACTGCGTTTTGTAAATAGTTCTAATTAAGTTTATTAAAATTACTTTCACTAATATTTTCATTTTCCTGCCTGGTCATACATTTCGGAGTTTCATTTGATGTTGTTGTTATTTCGTAGTATCACATTTGAGATTTAGTCGTTTGTATCATTGATTCTCAAACATCTGAAATATCGTCTACTGCAATTCTCAGAAGAAGATTCAAACAAAACAAAGAAATAAACGGATGTGAAATTTTCAATAAAAAAAAAAAAAAAAAAATGACAGAACATACCGAGTATATATATGTAATTTGTTAATTCAACAGAAAATTATATTAATATTGGTGAAAGGATCGGCAAAAGTCAGAGGTTTCAAATTAAAAAATTTTGTAATTTTAAAATTTTTTTTGGAAAATTTAGATTTTATTTTAAAATTAGAACACATCTAATTTTGAAATAAAATCTTAATTTTCCACAAAAATTTTTAACTTTGAAACCCCCCCATTCACAAAATGTAAATTAGCTCGATAACCGTAAAATTTCCGACTACTACTAAAACAGAGTACGTTTATCTACATAATTTATAGTTTTTTACACTTTGGAATTGGGGGTAAATTTTCTTTTTCCCGAAATTATGAGAAAGGAAGATTTAATTTTAATCATCCTCCGCAAAAAATTCGTTTTTAATTCGTTCGTTTTCTCAAAAAGAAATTTCCGTAAAAAAAAAGGAAACTTCTTTTTAGTTTTTTGATACCTTCTGAAAAGGCATTGCAGACTAAAAATATTATGACTGAGTTACCTTTCAATTTTTGAATGAAACTCATTTGTTTTATTGAATGAAATTTTTGACTGGAGTTCCGGAGCCAACAAGTAGGTATACGAAGGCATTTCAGTGAAAAAAACCAAACCGATCGAAAGGTATTCTAGTGCAATAATTTGTGACTGAAGCACCATTCAGAAAGGTTGGTTTGTCCAAATACTCAAAAATCATTTCAATCAAACATTTTTCTGACAGAAATTTTTTTTGTTGGACTGAAGTTCCTTTTAAAAAAAAATTTTAGTCATAAAATTTGTAAGGGAAATTCAATGACTGTAGTGCCTCTCGATTTTGGAGTGAAATGTGGTTCATTATGTTTAATATTTGTATAATTTTTCATGCTTTAAGAAGGAACATATGTTAGTTTTATTTTATACAATACTTCTAGTTATTTTTATTATTAAGCTTTTAACAAAAAATGGTCGACTTTTGAGAAATTTCCTTCTCTTTAAGACATTTTTCAACTTACTAAATCCAGAATTTCAACCTTAAGCAACTTTCCTCGGGGTTTTCATTTTTTCGGCTAGACGCCTGGACCTACCTGGAATGGAGCTACCTATAAATACTGTTACCACATCTAAAAAAATGAGGAGCAATTAAACTTTGTTTTTAAATCCACAGAACTTGAGCAGTAAACCTTAAGTACGTTCAAAATTCTTGATATACCTTAACAATTATAACGCGAAAAAATTTTCTTATATATCCTGGACATCCCGGGAATACCATACAATTAGAAGTAGCCAAATATCAGTTTACTTTGAATTGGAAATTCTACTTTTTCAAAGTAAAAATTGAAAATAGCTATTAGTCCAGTAAATGAAGGGGGAAAAAAGGCCAACCTATAGATTATTAGTTGCCATTTTTATTTGCTAGTTGATGAGTGGCATTTGGTACCTCCTTGAAAATGAGCCCGAGTTTGCGTAAAAATATTGTGTGACAGGGGGAGAAAATGGCCCTAAAAGACCCGGAAAATCAGTTTTCCGCGAATATCTCCCAAAATATGGCAGTTAGAGATTTTTTGTACAGATAAAAATTGAAGATTAGTTAATTTTCTACAAAAATTGTCCTTATGATTTTTTTCGCAATAATTATATTTTTTGCAAAAATTCGGGTTTAAAAATCCAAAATTTTGAGACTCATGAAATATGCAAGTTTTTTACAAAATTTGAGATGGGGGGTGTTGGAAATACATTATTTTCAATGTTTAGGACTGTGTAAACCAATTTTAGATGGCGCCACCACATTCTATCCACTGGCAAAATCCTCGGGGCCATAAATGAGAAACGCCGTAAACCATATAATTTTGAAGGATATTATTAGAGGACTTTATGTTTATATATTTATATTTCCGAGCGTTTTTCTCGCAAATGAGGCCTCAAGCTATACCTATTAGGAAATCAGACCATATTATTAGTCGCTTGAAGGTCTCGTATCTAATTTTTGTCAGGGTTTGTGTATCATCATCACTGTACTCTGTACATCGACGCAATGACAGTTTGCCCGTCCTGAAATACAGTCTCGTGGGGAAGATTATGGTTTTTAAAACTTTCAATGACCGCTTCCAGTTCCGTGTCTCTGTTCTTCGTTACCTTTCCCTCTAATTTGTCGACTGTTGACGTTTTTCCTTTCCCGATAAAAGCGGAAGTTGTATCGCTTCCCGAAATCGCATAGAGAAATAAAATATTGTCTCTAACGAAGGGCCGTGCATCCAAGCTATTGGAGGAAAACATTTGTTGGGGGTTTTTCCCATTTCCAGGTTTCAAGAAATAAATTGTTTGATCTTTTGGGGTCATTGCTGTTATCAGTATGAGGATACCAATATCCTCTGAGTCTGCATCGTCTACTGCTTGTCTAACGGAAATGCCATTCTCTTCCAGAACACCCTTCAAATACTGAATGAAGCGAATTTTATTGTTATTATTGGACAAAAATGTTTCCTTTGGAAATGGTAAAACCATGTTAGGCTCGAACCTTATGTCAGGGCATGACATGTTGTTTGCACGTCGCAAACGTTCTGACCCTTTTACACTATCGCGATTGCATTCATAGCCATCGAAAGCCACTGTGACTTCCCGGGAATAATTATCTCTTAAATGTTTTACATATCTGCCGAAAATTTCAACAAATAATTCCTTTCCCATCCAGGGTACCCGATGTATCAACATTCCCCCGTCGACAACGTGAATACATTTAGTATTGTCAATATTCGCGGTTTCTGGTAAGAATATCTTTATTAGAGCCGATTTAGCGGTTTTCCGTAACATGCCATTGTCAAATATGCTCATTGGATATGGAGCTAGTTCATAATCGAAATGGTTTTCTAGGTTATTGGGGGACTTTTCTTGGGTCAGGCAAATTCTCTGAAAAATTAACAAGGGATCTACTGTTATAACTTCATCCTGAACTTTTATCGAAGACGTTTTATTTATAAGAGGTACTACGCGATACTTGCGTGTAAATGAAATAGCATGAAACCTCTTGCCTTGCACTTGATTAAGGATACTGTTTGTTCCAACCGCAAAAGCTTCGTGACAATTAACTTCTTTCTCAGCAACGAGCCCGGCGGACAAGGAAATAAGTTCTTCTGTATGTGGGAACGGGTTGCGTATTTCAATCAACCCCTTTAACTTAGCCAAGTCTTCATAATCGCGATCTATTCGGCTGTCTCGGGCATCTACGTGCTGGTCACTGGAGTTGAAATGGATCCCGCAAAACTCCTCCATTTGATTACAAATATCCGCCATGAAAGGAAGGGATGCGATGAACTTGGTAGTGGCACTCGTATTGAATCCACGGTTAACTAATCCGCCGCTAACTTTAACCATTCTCATGAAGTCTTGTTCAATCGTCATGTCAGTGAAGTTACCCGACCAAAATTTGTCTGTACGCCTGATTGTGTTAAACCCGTTTCGAACAAAATTATGATATTCAACTAGTCGTCCATTATTTTCACGATGAGCTTGACTTTCGTGAAGTTTCTCCATGTTTTCGAGGTAGTTTCTCATGTCCTGTACATACAAATGCGCCGACCGTGCGTAGTTGAAATGACCGGCCGCATGGAAATAGGGAAGCATTTGCTCGATACATTTCAACTGAGAAATCAAATCGCCCATTTTTTCGGATTTAAGAAAACTTTTTCTATTTGAAACATGCGCATGTATTGTATCTACAATTTCATTCATTTTTCTTATAAATTTTTCATTCGCGATTTTAATGAATGGGACAGTCTTTGACATCCCTATAATCGATAGTATCAATATTTGTGAGGTAATCTTTCATGCCTATCTTCTCAGTGGGTGAAAATTCTATTTCGTTAAATATCCGTTCGCATAAAGCAGCAAAAACAAGTGAATGAGCTCGCATCGCACGGTGATACGCGTGTCCGTAGAGCATTTTCTTGGACGTTCCAGCAGCGTAACAAATACTCATCAATTCTTCTAACCCACTGCCGGACATAATGAACCCAATGCTGTCGAGGTACGACAGAAGCAAATGAAATCCGCAAATGAAATGTTTATCGCCTGAACGACGGGCGAAGGTTATAGCTAACGAAGGAGCAAACTTTGAATAAAACATTCTTTCATTTTCTACACAAACTAATGTCTTTTATTTCAGTAAAAAAGGTCGAAAATTTATTTGTACACCAAATAAGTTTTTTCGAAATTTCAGCCATAGGGAAATTAAAAATTCTTTAAGTAAATGACGGCGATTTTTGTATTTATAATTTTTATTTTAGCGTAATTAGTAATTTTGGGGGCCTTCCATTAGATTTTCATGTAACTTTCAGAAAATAGTGCCTTTAGAAATTAGCATTTTAGTTTTAAGTAGAATTAATTTGTGTTTCAATCATTTTTTCTAGGTTAGGTTTCACAAATGTTTCCAAATTCAAAATAAAATAAAAGACTTTAGTGAGAATATGAAATTTAAAAGATAAATTTAGAGTTTTCGCTTTTAAATAGAGGGAAACAATTGTTTTTGACGTCTTGTTTTATTTTTTTAAGTTTGGATGAAAAATTTCGCATTTTTAATAACACGCTTACATTATACGTACCTAAAAAGATTCTTAATTTTTCTTAATTTACAATAAAAAAAATTAGATGTCGCTCTTATTTCAAAACAAAATTTTAGTAAATAGCTATAGTATAAATTATAATATATAAATTAATAACCCTACTATCACAAAAACTTATTAATTCAAATAAAGGTAATTATCACATCAAGATATTGGTTTGTACAAAATTTTTAGTATTATACGACATTTGAGATCAAATTCTCTCATACAATTTTAACACTTTATACCGAGTTCTCGGAGCCAGTATTTTCGAAAAATGCTTACGTACAATTATGTTGCTGGAGAATTATCCCCAATGTACGCAATGATGATCTTTTAGTGGCTTTGCAGAGTATCTTCGATTGGTTTCACACTGCTTGACGTTATAAATAGTGCTTGTAGTGAATTGATTAACGCTTGCTAAAGATTGACCAATTTCATTGTATTTATAAATCGGTTCAATAGTGGGTTCATTAAAATCCACAGTCTTGCTTAAACAACTATTATGCTTAGTATTAATATTTAGTGGTTCGTGAATTCGCTGTTGCCTGAATAATCAATTGCAACCATCACTTCGTTTTAATCGATTTCTTAGATTTCGTATTTTCCTTATTCGAGCGTTTTGCTTTTCATAGTTTTTCTGCATTTTTAATTTTTTATTTGTGTTCCATAGAGTTTACGGTATTCCTTTTCCAATTCAAATTTTGTATGCTGCTTTTTTTAAATTGTTTTGTAAAAGGTTTTTTTTGTTTTAGTTTGCAACCCTTCGTTAAGGCACAGTTGAAATACAACTGTGGATCCATATTAAAAATTCGTCGATTGCATTTTCTTTGTTTTGATATTGAACATGGGTTTGAGTTAATTTTTCAGAAACCTTTAGATTTAATTTTTTTTATATTTAAGGGTGTTATAAAACTAATATAAAATTATAAAATACTATCTTTTGAACTTCACCTCTCTCAATTCTTTCAAACAGTTCAATCATCTTAGCATCGATGGTTTTACAGAGAGTTTGAAATCCATCATCCTATGTGTTAGTATTTCGACGACTGCCGAATGTAAATTTCGATGAGGATCCCCCTAAGCACTTTAATAAATTAATGGGAAATTATAAGGAAAGAGACCACATGCCCTAAATCCCTTCTGAAGAGTTTCCTAACGACACTATTTTCCACAACATCGTTTAAAAGTGTTGCATCTTCTTTTTCCAACACGTTTTCAACGTCTTGAATGCTGTAATATTCTAATGGCAATTGGGTAACAAAAATTATTTGTAATTTCACGCAGAGCTCACTGACGGCTAATGTAGGATGGATAGTGCCCAGCTGTAATAAATACGGGTGGAGAACCTTTGCTATACATTCATAAAATACTTACAAGCAACGACATGCGAATTTTTTCCGGCATTTTTCTCTAAGGGTGTAGAGTAGATCATTGGAGGTGTTAACACTCCGACAGCAGAAAATATAAACTTAACCATTAAATGAGCATTGACTAATCCTTTATCTATTTCATCAACATTTCGAGATTTTTTCGCTGCTAAGACATTTCTAATCTTAGGAAATAAAACAAAATTCGTGAATCGTTGTTCATTTTAACACATCAAAATTGTATTTCAATATCAAACCAGTAGTTCTAAGCAAGACAGATGGATGTCATTTTAAAAATCCTTGAACCTTTTCCTGGAATCTTGTTTTCTCCAAATGGATGAGGCTTATCAGTCTCTTCTAAAAATGATTTTACGGCGCTAACAACATCCTCGTTTCACTTGGGGAATCCTTTTTTATTGTGAAATTTTGATCCGTTCAACAATACATTGTTCTTCTTCATCGGTTAGGATTGTTGATGAGCCTGGCTGAACTTTTGAAAATGTAACCCTAGTATTATTATTGTGTAGAATTGGAGCATTGATCTAGGTACATTATACTTTCTGGCTGTATTTTTACTGTTGGCCGCTTCTAATTTCACCTAATGTCTTTTAAATCTAATGCTAATCGAATGTATCTCGTTTAACTGGCATTTTAAAATTTAAGAATTTAAAATTTACAATAACAACAAAATAATAATTGGAATTATCGGCACGAAATTATTTATTGTTTAAAAACAACACTAAAAATCTAAAGTATTTAATTAAAAAAGTTCAAAAACACTGCTATATTTAAATAAAAGTGCTTACATTTCCGGCGCCCCAAATTAAATTAAATTTTTTTATTACTAATCGAAACGTTGATGTACGTGATGTTTCCGCAATGAAATTTTAAATGCAGCTAAATCAATAGAACAACTTTTTTTTGACAATACCACAAAAAATAAACTTATTTACACTAAAACATAGATATAAGGTAATTAGGATATATGGAAAGAAAGAGAAATGCTGTGGTAGTCGGTAGCAACCATAACTATATTAAAATTATACAGTGCGAATAGATACATATATGTTAAGCTAGTGACAATTACAATTTTCGGATTGTCCTAAAATTATGATTACACATCTATTGACCAACATGGCCAATTGATTCCACAAGAATTTACTTGAAAGTTGAACTAATAAGAATTTATTTCCGGCATTGAACGTTACTCAAAACCATAAGATCTCTCTATCGCCAATAATTAGGAGTTTAGGACGTACATACAAACGCCTTTAGCGCCAATTCCAACATAAGATTTATCTAAAACTTTGTATCAAAAATATTATAGTAAGCATAAATTTACCAAGTTAATCCCGAAAGAGTTCACACTCAGCTGATCTGATCAAATCACATCAGATAGTTGTTCGTAAAATTGTCAATGATAGTGTAATTAACTCGCATATTACAATATTTAATATCGCGTTTTTTCAAAGGTGCTACTGGTTGCAGGCCTCTTTTTTCATATAGTGGACAGATCATTAACTCTTCGAAACATATCTTACACTCATTTAGTTAAATAAAAAGGATCAAAATTTATTTCGGAAAGCTTGACCAGTCTAACGATTGGCATAACTTTGTAGCAGCCACAGCTGCTGGGATCCCAAGATAATTTACCGAGCATTTGAATATTAATAGTAATATTTGATCTTTGCGACCGCCATCTACTTGTTTTGGCAGGTAGATGATCGCGCAGATGAAGCATTATTAATTTAGACGTACCACCTTTTCAAATTTGCAAAACGAGACCCCACGTATCTTAATTGAAAAATTTTAAGAACATAATCATAAAATATTGTTATATAGTATGTATCCAACTACTACAAAATAGTTTATTTAACCTGGCTGAGATGTCAATTATGGAAACAATAGTTCCAGTTGATGTCTCAGGTATATTTTCTTAGATAGTTTGGTCTAACAAATGTTTCCCGGTTGCTGTTCGTGAATGTTCGATTACAGAAATAAAAATATCTTTAAGTTCTATCAGATACTTTGATTTAGATGAAAATTCACCAAATTCGTTTGAACTTATAGCTGTTGCTACAAACGTTAACTATTTTAGCAAGGGAAGCTCAACAAATAATTCCTGTAATTTCCGTGCGGTTGGCTGGCTGCAAAAGATAATAATTTGTTAAACCTAGAGTGCACCTTTTATTAGGAAAGTTTTTCCCTATCGACATTGAAATAATGGAGAATTGAGCAGAACTTTCTTCATAATAAGTTGGCCCACTTTTTAGCCTTTGAAAATTATGTGAAATTTTTCTCTCAGATTAAGGAAAGTCAAAGCAGCAGTTTTAGTCATTTTCACAATTTTCGAAAATTTGTAGAACGTTCTCAACCAATATTTTATTAATAAATTGCTATGTCTAGTGGCATGCACTGATTCACATAGCAAAAATCACAAATACGAGTTGACTTAAAAAAATTAATACAGATATGGGACATGTTGGTATAAGGTGCTTTCTTAAGAGTATCTTCTGTCAATCAAGCCATAAAGATTCTTTAGGAGAACTAACTTGTTTTAGGCAACACAATTGTTTTCCGTATAACAACATTTCTTTTTATTCATTTACACTTTCTGTGTATTTGTTTAGCTATACTTTCTGCGAAGAACTTCCCACCTATTACCCTATAATACACCTTGACCAGTAGGCCTACTAACCAATGAGTCAGAATTTGAGTTTTTAGAAAATATTCAAAATTTCGAGATTTCTTAAAACAAACTATACTACTCTGAGATGACGTCATTTTGATTCATTTGTTTTCGGTAAGTTCGTTAAATATGAGTAGGCGTTTCCACTCAAGACGTAGCAAATTCAATATGAAGTCATATATGCAGCCGGCAATGGAGTGAAAATGCTTTAAACCTCCATAAAAGCCGCCGGTTTTCTATTAAATTTTCACAGATTGTTTACTTTTAAGTTATAAACAATCGCGTCAGGCTTGTTAGTGCAGACGTTCCCCTTCAAGTACTCCCATAGGAAGAAGTAGATAAAAACATTTTTACTACATTACCGGCGGCTTAGACAGCTCCATATTAAATTTGCTATATCTTGGCTATACGCCTACTAAGTATGAACCGATAGAAAACAATAAGGACAAAATGGCCAAAAAGTCGCCTCAAAGTATAAAGCTATATAGCTTCGACATTCAGATTTCCAAAAATATCAATAAGTTACTTCAATGAGTAAGATTTTCATTGCTACTAAGACGCTATTTTTATTGAGATCAAACTGAGTTTCGACAGTAATAAGTTCTTGGTCTGGTAGTTGAGAATATGGGACATAGTCCTTAATTAATGAGTAAAACAGCTAATAATCCGTTAAATAATTCCCAGTCGGACGCGAAGTTTTTTCTCAGAATCCAACTTTTTCTTAGATCCAGCGTACTCGGTTAATTTAATCGACTGCTGGAGTAGTTTGATTCTAATAAAACCTTGAAAGTATAAAAATTAATTACCGGAACATATATATAGCTGTTCTACTGTTAGCTCTAGAATTACAGCAGGTAAAGGTGGCTAATGAACGAACGGAATGGAAAATAAACTGTAGGCCATCAAACCAATCACGACGGGTTTGTAAATCGGTTGAGCGTAAATGTCCTGCTTCTGCCGCTTAAATTCAAGTAAAAAATTAGAAATGTATTTTCAGAGGGTAGAAATCGTGGTTTTAAGACTTATATTGTATTTAAATAAAAAGGCGATAATAATCGGAAAACTGCTAGACTGCAACACTCTATCAGAATTGGTTTGAATAAGGTATTGTTGCGCATTCAAAAGTTCTTCCAATGAGATTTTCTTTTCCTCGATTGTTCAATATAAGAAAAGATTGTTGTTCTTATAACTTCTGGGTTGTCAATTACAATATATGTTGGCTTATTTTTACTGATTATTGCGCCGATGTCTTGTATCATATACATCGTTCCAGTTCCATTTGTAATATCGTTGACTTTGAAAATATTTCATTTTGTTTCACGAAGGGATTACTTTAACCAACGTACAAAATATTATTAATTCATTGAATTACGAGTATATCCGAAAACAATCAAATCCAGAGTCAATCTCTAGTTCAAGACAGGTAAACAATTTTTTCAAATCAGCTGATTTGAAATTTTTCCCAATTTCTTGACTCATTGAAGTCGGGGACTAGTAAATATGAAGATATTTGAACCCCATCCTAATCTTTTTCCATTTTTTAAATATTCGCTTCTCTTCGAAAGAAATAGCATTGTTCTTCTGAATGGAACGATTTTTTGGGCTGCCTCTTTATCTAAGAACAAGTTTAAATGTGCGATATTTCTTAAGTAATAAGGCGCTTACCCCTTCAATAATAACACCGGCTCGACAGTCTCTTGCAAGCTCTCTTGGTTCCGCTACACTGGATTCCTGCGTGATGTGCACAAAGTGCATGGTGCATAAATGCTAAATCTATTCAGTTGTTGCAAATCAATCATTTCAAAGAGCATACCTATATTCAGCCAGCTCATACACCAAAAATATGATATAATTTGAAAAATACTTTGATAATCTAATTTGATAAAAATATTTCATAATAACGTATGATGGCAGCTAAAATAATCGGAAAAGCAATTATGTCAATTATATATGACAAGCAACAGATATTAACCAAAACAAATATTCGCGTTAATTTTATGAACATATTTATGTACGGTATAAATAGTTCAACAGAGTAAAATGCAGATACTAAAATATAGGGTAAAGTATTAAATTTTGATTTTAATTAATCGATTTCCTTTTATTTTCAGACACCAGAAAAATGGGAAGGTTTATTCTTCCCCTAATATTGTGTTTATTTAGTAGTTACACAGTTTTGGCATTCAATCAAGTGAGTATACTTCATAAAAGTAGCATAACATATCACAAACAACCTCTTACTTTCTCAAAATTCTCAGTTTCGGCTACGTAGAAGCATCGATCTAGCTGCAGCCCATTCTTTAATACCAGATTCAAAATTACCTAATTCGATACAACCAAATAGCTATAAATTAGAAATTAGGCCAAATTATGGTGAATGTAATTTCGAGGGATACGTGAAAATTAATTTAACATGGTTGGAGGAAACAAATCAAATCACTTTACATATACACCAAGAATTGTATGTTGAGCCAACTGATATTAAAGTGACACAAACCGAGCTGGATGATACGTAAGATATTTGTATTTTATTTAAAAATATAATCTTTATAAATCTATTAAATTAAATTGTACAGAGTCCGTGCAACCACACCAATTCCATTAACAGAACTAAAAATTAAACGAACCGATCGTCATCCGAAGAAACCAATTTATACTATACATCTAGAGAAACCGCTTAAGCGGGGCTCACAATGTGAGCTACATATTAAATTTTCCGGTACTTTATGGGGAAATGCAGAAGGTCTATTCCGCGGTTCATACCCAATCGAAGATAGTGAAAAACGAAGTTATATTGCAACATATTTTCAACCGAACAATGCACGACGTGTATTTCCATGTTTTGATGAGCCCTCATATAAAGTACCATTTACTGTTAGCATTGGCCGTCCGACTGAGTACGTTACATTATTTAATACAGCCGTTGAATCAACAACCGAAATGTAAGATAAATTTTGTTCAGTTTGTTTTGTATTATAAAGATTTCACTATAACTCTAATAAATTTAAGAAATGACGAATATATCATTGATCATTTCGAAACAACACCACCAATGTCAACATATACATTGGGCTTTGTGACCTCAAAATTGGAAGAACTAGATATCGGTAATTCTACAGTATCAATAAAGCCAACTATTAAAATATGGTCTCGGCCGAATTTGCACGGCAATTTGATTGGACTTTACGATAAAGTTAATACAATTCTAAAATCTATTGAAAATTACTTTGGAATTCCTTACCCGTTGAACAAATTGGATATCGTTGCATTACCAGGATTTTCATCTATCAAACCAGCTGATAATTGGGGACTTGTAGTATTGAAGTAAGATATATTTGAGTAATTTAAAAATGAATAGCATTTGTAATTCTGCCTAATTTAACAGAGAAAGTGAAATAATGAGTAAAGGGAATTACATTCTTGCCCAAGAAATAGCTTACCAATGGTTAGGTGCATGGGCAACCCCCTACTGGTGGAGTGACGCACATGTTACAAAAGCGGTTGGATCATTCCTCGCATATTCCACATCTTTTGAAATCGATAATGGTTTTGAATTTAACGGCAAGTGGCCAATGATGACCCTATATTCCACTTACTATGAGTACAGTAAACGGTATCCGCATTCAAGAATCACCGGAATGAAACAAGAAGTTAGATGCTCTAAAACAGAATTAATGTTGCGTATGTTGAACTATACGCTAGGTGGTGACACATTAAAAAAAGGTTTACAAACATTTATCGCCGATCGTGAATATAAATCCTTCTTTGCCGATGATATTTGGAATGCACTCAGCAATGAAGCGCACAAACGTAAAGTTTTGGTAGATGACGTGTCGATTAATGACATTGCCGCATCTTGGATTACAATCGATCGATTACCACTTGTAACAGTTATACGGAATTATGAACACAAAACGGCTGTTGTGTCGCAAAAAGTCTATCTACGTGAAAGGCCGCATGATGTTCCAGAACAAGATAAACTATTATGGTATATACCATTGGTGATTGTGACCCAAAATAAATTAGATTTTACGAATACAAAACCTACAACATGGATGCGTAAGACAAGAGAAGTGAAAATAGCAGATTTTCCAGAAGCTAGTAAATTTGTGATTGTGAATCCTGAAGAAATTGGTAAGAGAATGAGAAAATCATTACATAAGTGGTCGAATTTTTGTAATGTTTTGTAAATTCTAGGGCCATTCCCAGTAAATTATGACAAGAAAAATTGGGATTTACTTGCCGAATATTTGAAATCGGAAAAAGGTCGATCAAGTGTACCAGCTTATACAAAGTAAATAACCTATTTGCGTATTACTAGCTTTATGAAATTTCGGACCCAATTTGTAAACAAAATTGACTAAACATATTTAGCACTTTTCTTATATTTACCTAATTTGCATTAAAAAAAAAAACATTCGATTTTAATTAGCTGTCACCAAAGACTGCGTAAAATAAATTTTATCTAACTATTAATGACATAATTTGATGGGCAATTTACAGTAAATATTAGCATTATGCCTGCACATTATAATCACACGCATGTGTTACATTTCTAATCATCAAATTATATAATTTTTTTATTAAAGTTTATCGATTTTAATGAATTTTTTTTTCTATTTATTTTGTGTATTATCGAAAAGGGCAAAATTAATTCACGATGCATGGAATTTAGCATTTGCAGGGGAATTAGATTTTGCAACAGCCTTCAATATGATTTCGTTTATTAAATATGAACGAGATCATATTGTGTGGGAACCAATATTCACATTTATCGATCATGTGGGGCGTCACATTGATGTGTCAAAAGTGCATAAGAAATTCATGGAATATGTGCTAACACTGCTGACACCGCTTTACGAATATCTTGGACCGGTTGAACAAGAAAATGAAGAAACCTGGAAAGAAAATCAAAGACGTTATGCAAAATCATTTTTATGTAATGCCGGTTATAATCCATGCATTCGTGAGGCACAAGCAGCATACAAAATATGGATGGATCAAGAAAATCCAGACGAAGGGAATCCTGTTCCGGTACGACATTTGTGCCCAGTGTTTGCATGGGGAACACAAGACGAATGGGACTTTGCCCTACAGAGAGTTATAAATTTCCCAGCATCACGAAAACAAAGTGAACGAACCTACTTGTTGAAAACATTGGCTGGTTGTCCGACACAAAAGGTTAAAATGGAAAAACTACTGAATATTACAATTTTGGAAGAAAACGGAAATTTCACGGAAAATGATTTATTTTTGATATTCAATATGTTAACTGGTGGTTCAACTGGATACACAACTCTATTTGAATTTCTATCAAATAACTGGGACTTCCTTAAAGTTAAGTAAGAAGTTAATAAAATGTTTGTACATTTATATAATACTAAGAGATGTTCCCGTTTTTTATTAGATTTGACAAAAAAACAAATTTATGGGACAATTTAATTGGTTCCGCCACAAGTTCATTTACAACGCAAGAGGGATACGATAAAGTTTCAGCTCTTTACGTCCAACGGCAGGGTGAATTTGGTAGTGCCGAACATATAGTCGAAAAATCACTCAAGAATATTAAAGAGGAGACAAAATGGAGTAATGAAAATTTACCAGTTATTGAAAAATGGTTGGATTCGTATTTGAAAACGATCGAAAAACACGAGAAGCCAAATGATGATTCGTTTACAATGATTTAGGATGTTAATATTTAGTAAATTTTAGATATTATTTCTAATAAACAATAAAATGTAAATATGTAACAATATTATTTTATATAAAATATAAATTATGTATACAACTGCGTAACAAACAAATAGAAATTAAATAAAATTTAAAATTTTATATTTTATAAAACCAAAGTGAAATTCTAAAATCGATTGAAATAATTTTTTTTTTTTTATTTTTTTGTAAAAGGAAATGTTGCCCATTTTGCACCGAAATTTCAAATTCGAAATAATCTTAATTCCTCTTTTCCTAAATTTTTGAGACTTCAAAATTAGTTAATTTTTAAACTGAAAATTGTGCGATCATTTTAAATGCATCATTCCCAAATTTGTAATTACTAATGTTGAGTTCGATTAGGATTGTCAAAAAAATCAAGTTTTTGATGTCCAATCGTATAGATTTTGTCACATAAATTTATTTTTAAGAACACAACTTATTTATTAATAAATAACGAACTCGAAAAAATTCCGGAATTATTAAAAACGACGAACTTTGTGACGTCTTGAATTGTCACAATTTGACATTTCTTTTTTGTTGGTATTGGTAAATCTTACAAAAGATCTCGATGTGTCAAAATTGATTTAAATCAAAAAATATATGATTTATTCTGCCCAATCGTAAGCGCGTAATGATTTAAATCATATTTTTTGACATTAAATTGATTTATTTTGCCCAATCGAACTCCACATATCGTCGCTACCATCGCAAAATATCGAATGTGAAAATTTCCTTTTCAGGGGCCCTATTCTCGAATTCCACATCCATTTTCAAGTGAACTTTAGTGGAAAAAAAAAATTATTTTAGGGCGTTGACGGGACAAAACCGTTACACGCGGGTCATGAGGTAAGGGAAAACGGGAGGAAATTTGCTATATATTTTTCGCGATTACGATTTGATTTGAATGGAATGATCAAACTACCTTAACTGATCTACGATCAAACTACCCTATTCATGCCACATATTTGCCTTTAAAAAAAATCTAAGTTGAAATTCTCTAGAAAACAAACTGATTTATCTGTAAGTCCACCAAAAAAGCAACAGAAGGGCTAATTTCGTTGTAAACAAAAATCAATTCGGGAGGTTCTTACCATTCGATTACGTTAAAGGTTAAATTACCGCAAACTCTCCATCACATTTTCGGTTCTTCCAGGCCTCATGTGGAGTTAAGCTTCTTCAATTATTCCTAATTCAATGTCTGTAAATTTAAAGACATCTTGAAAAGAACAATTTACTAATGGTATTGTTACTGAAGCCGCTCTGCGACGTGCTTCAAAAGACACCACTGACGCTGAACCGATAAGGTACTGGTACTGGTACTCACCTCATCAGAAATTCGGTCCAGAAAAATACAAGAATACCTGAACTCATCTCAAGTCAACCCAGCCTACCCTCAAAGTCAACTCCCAAATAAATCCCTAACTGAACCCCTTAATCCCTTAAGCAACAACTTAATCTGCAACTAAACCTCCAAGTCAATTTCCAACTCAACCAACAATGCTATCACCAAATCAACCCCCAAACCAATCTTTAACTCATAGTGCCATCCTAATCCCAACTCAACTTCAACTCACCCCGAATTCAATCTTCAATTCAACAATAAACTCAACGCTCAACTTAAACAATAAATCAACACGGCGGAAAACCTACAAGTTTACATGAACTCAACTTAATGTAACCTCTCCAACTCACCCCCTTAACACCCTAAATGACCACCATACTTATCTCAGCCTTAACTCAACACTTAACTCAATCCTTAAACCAACACTGTGTAACGGTTTGCTTGGTGAGGAGATCATGGAAGCATGTGCTTCCAATTACAAAATAACACCGACCGTTATCCGAATTTAGAGAAAAATTTTCTATCAGAGGTTTTAGAGCGGTATGGTTATCCTGCTAGCTTCAGTTGGAAAAATGGGGTGGGGTTTTCTAAAACATGATAAAAACTTGGTTGACCGCTTAATTTATTTGCAACAATCACTTATACTTACCTTACCTACATAGTGACTCACTCAGATACATGCTCGCACGAATTTGTTTGGTTAACGGATCATGATAACCGAATTACAGAATACAAAGTTTAAAGAAAAAGAAAAAAATACGTAACTGAATTTCATTAAATACAATAAAGGTATTTATTTAAACAAAAGAATAACGATAATAATAATAATAGTAATTTCATAGATGTCATAAAATGTTCTATTTTAAATAATCATAGATTTTATGGAACAAAAGAAAAATTAATTCAATCGGATGAATCATAAATGAAATAAAAAAAAAAATATATAGAAATGCACTAAACTAAATTAGTATATTAGTATCTAAAATCTAATTGAAATCTAAATAATCAAAATAACAAATATACTACTAGAAAATTATGTATAATTATTGTCACTTATGAAAATAAATTTTTATTTATTTTTCGTTTCCTTAACACTGTCTCTAAGGTTTTTGGGATTCATTTGGTCACATACAAATAAAACCTAATGCCCAATATAAATTAATAAAAAAAAAACAAATCACTTACAATAATATTTTAAATTTGTACTGATCGTAGAAAATATGTATGTACATACATATTATGTATAAAATCGAATACATTACGATTTCATCATCATGATGGTGTAAGTTGTGTGCGACGTGTAGATTTGTCGAATGTAGATTGATGAACGAATGAGTGTTGTTAATGGTAATAACATTGAATTAAATTTTAAGTTTCATTTTTAATTCATGTTATAATTACAATTTAAGGTAATATTAGTTCATATTTATTAATATTGGAATCTTATCACGAATATATTATGTAGTTTAGAAATTAATTCACTTTTCTTATTTTTTTATTTATTTGTATTTAACACAAATACGTACATATATTATGTATAACGTACAACACTTGATAGAAGTTCATCAACTTAAACTTTGATAATTTATCTAATAACAATTATAGAATTTAGAATTTATCAAGTACAACTTGTCACAAAAAAAAAACTTATTAATTAAACTTATAATTTAATACTTTTTAATATTTTTTTTTTTTTTAATATTTAGTAATTAAAACTTATAATTTTTTTTTTTTTCAATATATCGACCCGTCCGATTTCAAAACCAAAAATTGTCTGCCTTTTTTTTTTTCTTTTTATCTTCCAGATTTTTCGAGAAAACCCTTTATCAAAAAAAAATTCAGTTATCTCTCATAAAAACCAAATACAAAAAAAAACTTGTTTTCAGAAATAAGCGTTCACGTAAAAAAAAATCGTTTTGCATTGCTGTGCGTGACGTATACAGGTCATTTGATTCTATTTAACAAATAAAGGAGACAAACGGGTACAATAGTATAATAAAGAAAATCAGATAAATGAAACGCTTGTCGTTTCAAATCGTGGGGACGACCAGACTGCCCTGAGACTCATTATGCCAGGCTAAAGTTACAGTAGAGGATTACCTTTCGTCGTTATGTTCGTATATCCTTGGTATGAAATATTCCTATGTCTTTGCCATGTTCATCCTTGAGTTGATAAGCTACATTACCGACCGCGCGGATAATTGTTGCCTTTTTAAATTTTGGTGCCAATTTAGCCGAATACTTGTTAGCAGCATCACTTAGAGAATAGTTTCTGACATAGACTACCTGATTTATGCTAAATTTTCGAGATTGACTTCGCAAGTTATATCGAGATGAACCTTTATCATAGGCTGCCTTCAGGTGATCTAGTACGGATCTTTGGATACTTGATAACAGCTCTGCTTTATGTGTACTCTGAATTTGATTGTCACCAAGTTCATTAAATTTGCGTACCAATTGGTACTCATTCCCGTGTCCAATGAAATGTTTACCGAAAACTAAATAATGTGGAGTGAAACCCGTAGCAGCATGTACGACATTGCATAGAGCTGATGAAATATGATCTAAATGCAGGTCCCAGTTTCGATGCGATTCCCCTAGATAGGACAGAATAGCTGCCAAAACAGAACGATTTGTTCTTTCTGAAATGTTGGACTGAGGAGAATATTTTGGCGTAAAAATATGTTGAACACCAAATTTATTCAAAAGTTCCTTGAGAAGGTTTGATTCGAATTGACGTCCGTTATCGGAAACTAGAATTTCTGGTACTCCAAAAGTCAAAAATATTTGCTTTTCCAGGTAATCAACCAACACAGTAGCAGTTGCTTGTTTTATGGCTTTCAATCTCAAAAATCTGCTATAGCAATCTAATACTACTAGAATATGAGTATTCCCTGCCCTCGATCTTGGGTAAGGACCCATAAAATCGACATAAATTCGTTCCCAGGGTTGCGTTACCGACACCTGTTGACCCATGGGAGCTCGAAGAACTTGATTTACCGCTTTGGCCTGTTTGCATATTTCACAGGCTCGAATGTATGATTTGACATCGTGGTATAACGTACGCCAGTGAAATTGCCGTTTCAGTCGTTCGATCGTTTTATTAATCCCAAGATGACCTGATGTTGGGCTGTTATGAGCTAGCACAATTAAATTATGGGTAAGTGTTTCAGGAATTACTAATTTTCATGCAGCATTACTATGATCTGAGTGTTCTAGACCAACTGAGTGATTAATATAGACATGGCCATTCAATACAGTTAAGTTACTCCTTTCAGGATTAGCCTCAACAGATTTCTTTAATTCCTGATATTTTGGATCTTGAAATTCTACTCTAGATAAATCCACATGAAGTGGTGGAAGTTGAGAGTCGGTAAGTTCCGAACATACAAATCGTTTTATCTCGTCAGCGTACATTCTAGATAAGGCATCTGGCACAATATTATTGGATCCCTTGCAGTGTTCTATTTGGAAATCAAACCCTTGGAGTTTCATGCTCCATCTTGCTAGGCGACCAGTTAAATCACGTTGTGACATTAACCACTTCAAGGATGCATGGTCGGTTATAATTGTGAAGGGTAGACCTCCAATGTATGCACGGAATTTCTTAATGCTTAGAACTGCTGCAAGACATTCTAAATCTGTGGTGGAGTAATTACGTTGGGCTCCGTTTAATTTTTGCGAGGCAAAGGCTATCGGTCTTTCAGTACCATCTTCAGATTTCTGAAATAAGACGCTGCTTACTCCAGTCTTACTAGCGTCACATTGTATATAAAATCTCTTCGTGAAGTCAGGATTGACTAACACGGGAGCAGAGATGAGAGCAGCTTTCAGTGTCTCAAAAGATTTATCAGCACTATCAGTCCAATTAAACTTTTTCCCCTTTTTAAGAAGTTCTGTTAAAGGTGCAGCTATGGTGGAGTAGTTATTTATAAACCTTCTGTACCATCCGGTTACTCCTAAGAACCGTCTTACTTGTCGAACCGTTTTGGGTACAGGAAATCGTGCAATTGATTGAACTCGATCTTTATTAACAGATAGACATCCATTGCTGACAACATATCCTAAGTAATTCAGCTCCTTGAGACAAAATTTACTTTTATCGATGTTAATAGTTAATCCAGCCGTTTTTAGACGGGCTGCTACATCTGCGAGAAGCGTAAGATGTTCTTCGAAAGATGATGAAGTAATTAACAGGTCATCTAAGTACACAAAGACACGATCCCGCAAGTGGTAAGGAATGACTTTTTGCATGAGCTTGCTCATTGTTTGGGGTGCGTTGCACAGCCCAAATGGCATAACAACGAAATGATACAGGGGTCTCCCTGGGACGGTGAACGCGGTCTTATCTTGAAATGCTGGATCCAGCGGGATCTGCCAAAAGGCATCCTTAAGGTCCAAGCTTGATATAAACTTAGTTTTATCTAGACGTCCAATTAAACTGTCAATTAGGGGAATAGGAAAAGCATCCTTTGTCGTGCACTCGTTAAGTTTTCTTGCATCTAGACATAGTCTGATCTTGCCATTTGGCTTCCTAACAATAGCCATTGGGGAGCACCATGCCGAATTACTCTCCTCAATCACACCTAAATCAAGCATACGGTCTAATTCGTTACACATTAGGTTCTCTATTACAGGTGAGACAGCATAATGCTTTTGTTTAATTGGAGGATGATCTCCGATGTCGATCTTATGTGTAATAAGATTCGTGCGACCCAATCCCAATACAGAGGAATTTGGAAATTGCTCGATAACTCTGGATAGCTGTACAGATTGTTCACGAGTTAGCGGTATTCGTTCCGACTCAGGCGTAAACTTTTCATTAGATTCAGTAAACTTGATTTCATTGACGCAATTTGGTAGGTTAAGTGTTTTAAAGAAATCAATTCCCAAATAGAGAGGTTGGGTAAGCGTAGGAACAATATATAATGTAAAATTTTTAGTTATACCGAGATAAGTAATACTGGTCTTAATGTAACCAATACAACGCTGTTTCGAACCACTGGCTGTTGAGATATGGGATGACAACGAATAAACAGGTAAATTGGCTTTGTTTAGGAAATTATGGGATCCACTTCCTAATATACTAATACTAGCGCCGGTATCTAGTAGTCCGACCATTGGCACACTACCCAATATTACATTTGCATAAGGTCGCGCATCGTCAGTGGTATTAATACTAGATGCGGTAATAAGCGCAATTACTTTCCGACGATATCTAAAATAATTAAAAGTGCGCTGTTTTCGATTTTTCGCTCGTAAAATTTGATAGGTTTGAAATTCGTTAACACTTCCTGAAGGTCTACGATGTGATTTTGAAATATTTTGTGGAAATGAATAGACTGGATTTATGTAGTTTACTTGCGCAGCAGTTGATAATTGGTACTGGAAGTTGTTGGTTCTGTTCCTTTCTTCGCATTGGAGGTTGCATTGTTGCTCGAGAAGTGAGGTCCTCCTACATTCACTCCTGTTGGCCTGTTTCCCGGATTGCAGCGAATACAATCCGGTTTGGAGTAGTCTTTGAGTCCACATCCATAGCAAAATCTGCGTTGAGAACCCAATGGACATTCGGGCCAACCATGACCTACAATATCACAGTTCCAACATACTGGTGGTCTTGGTGATTTAACTGAATTCAGCATAGCTGAATCTGGCTGATAATTTTGTTTCTGAAATGTCAAGTGGTTTCCTGGCGAGGAAATTTGAATAGCATCAATGGATTGCTGTATAGTATCACTTAAATCATTATCACAACTTATTTCATTTATATGCCTCTTGAATCGAGGTTCGTTATCAGATGTTCCCTTTAATCGCTTCCAGGTATCTTCAATGGATACGCATCGTTTAATTAGCTTTGAAATAGAACGGAACGATTTACCAGCTAATTTTCTCTGAAGACTAGTACTCATGTTTAAAAGCAATATATTTAAAAGTTCAGACTCCTGAAGGGGTACCTTTAAAGCAGTACTTTTAGAAAGCATCGAATTATAAAATTCGAGGAAAGATTCGGAGGGCTTTTGTTTCGTAGCCTCTATCTCTCTGCGAATATCTATATCGATTCTCCTGTCTTTAAAGCGATCCATAAATGATTTTTTTAAAAGATGCCAACTAATATTGGGATTTCGATCGATTTGAAGTCAATAAAATTCAGAGGCGATACCTTTTAACAACAGATGAAGATCATCTACCAGTTGGTTTTCACTAGTGTGATTTGATTTGGCTATCCTTTCGGTACGCTTAAGGAATTTATCAACTGGAGTACCGGAAGGAGTTCCGTCAAACGATATGGTCCATTTATAGATAGGAATAAAAGTTCTACGTGATTGAAACCGTCGGTGCTTATGTCCCGGAGTATGCTCATTTTGTTCATATTGAACTTCCTTTCCCTTACAGTCAGTAGATGAAGATGATGTTAATTCTGAATCAGAAGAGCTTGATTCATCTGCACTGCTTCCTGAAATAATAGAGGGAATAATGCGTGAAGGACCGGGTTGCTGATTGTCCGCGACTTTTGAAATGCTTTTGGTTAGCTTCGAATCTCGATCTATAATAGTGGAAATTCCTTGCCCCACTTTAGTTCTAATGGTTTGAATAGCAGCTTCCGGTGTTATTTCTGATTTTTCGGTATTTTGGAAGGTAATGCTTCGAGATTTGCTTGAAGTAGCAGATGTATCAGAACCAATGTCTTGTGTTAATTGCCATGAAGCAATTTGCTTGACTGATTGTTCTCTTGCGATAGCCGGATTTTTTAAAGCAGCTACTATTTGTTTCAAAACTTCGGCAGCTTCACGAGTTTGAGTTGCCTTTTGTTGAACTTTTTTCGACATGGCTATACGCAGCAACCGACAATTTAAATGTTGAAGGCGTGATTCTATTATAGGTATTCGTGGATCAGTACTAGGGTTTTCCTCCGCTATAATCTCAGTTAAAGTATTATGAATCTCATGTAATATTTTTGAACAAACGTTCACTTCCCGTGAAGGATTTTTGAGGGCATTTTGATGCGCACGAGTAGGGCGATCAATCTCTGACGTGGATTCCTTTTCAATTCGCGTTGTAAGTGTTTGAATTTTGTTGAGTAGTGACCCATCAATGGCTCTAATCTCGCATTCAATTTCGAATTCATTAGTAAATAAATGTTGGGGATCCATGATAAATATTTAAAAATTTTGCAGGAATATATTGAAATTAAATAAATTATGAAATACACAAAATCAAAGAATCTGTATAAATATACTCCACAACAAAACAATACAATTCAGGCGTAATATAATTAAATCAATTACACTAATAATACAAATTTCAATTTTTCATATATAAATTGCGAAACATATATCTGAGCAGACCACTACATCCGTAAGGATTTGACAAAAAAAAAATAATTATAATTAATAAATAAATTACAAAATGATTGTTGCGGTTAATGAACTCAATAAAGAAATTAATTTTCCACCAACCATCAAGTATTCAATACCCAATATATTGGGGAAAGCTTGACCGGGAAAATAAAGTTCCTTTGTTTGGAATAATAAAATAATAATAAAGTTTCTCTTTCTGTTTTTCACTCGAGATCACAACTATTTATTTATGCTGAACTAACATAGTATTTCTAATCAAATTGATGATTACTTTGCGACAGCATGAAATAGAAAAGTTGACAAAAAAAAATTGTACTTACATTTGCATCAACTAAAATTAGGAATAACAAATGCGAATTAATTAATAAAATTACCGATAACAATATCTAACAACAGCACAAACATTGTTACACTATAATTACATCGGATCAATACTAATTTAACCTTAGGAACCATGATGCTAGTGCACAATTACTTGTACCCGTCAAATTTAAAATGAATAAAAGTGAAAAACAACAAAAAAAATTGATATTAAATACATTATTTTGTGTGTTAGCAGTTTACCGTTTAGTTTGGGCGCCATCTGTAACGGTTTGCTTGGTGAGGAGATCATGGAAGCATGTGCTTCCAATTACAAAATAACACCGACCGTTATCCGAATTTAGAGAAAAATTTTCTATCAGAGGTTTTAGAGCGGTATGGTTATCCTGCTAGCTTCAGTTGGAAAAATGGGGTGGGGTTTTCTAAAACATGATAAAAACTTGGTTGACCGCTTAATTTATTTGCAACAATCACTTATACTTACCTTACCTACATAGTGACTCACTCAGATACATGCTCGCACGAATTTGTTTGGTTAACGGATCATGATAACCGAATTACAGAATACAAAGTTTAAAGAAAAAGAAAAAAAATACGTAACTGAATTTCATTAAATACAATAAAGGTATTTATTTAAACAAAAGAATAACGATAATAATAATAATAGTAATTTCATAGATGTCATAAAATGTTCTATTTTAAATAATCATAGATTTTATGGAACAAAAGAAAAATTAATTCAATCGGATGAATCATAAATGAAATAAAAAAAAAATATATAGAAATGCACTAAACTAAATTAGTATATTAGTATCTAAAATCTAATTGAAATCTAAATAATCAAAATAACAAATATACTACTAGAAAATTATGTATAATTATTGTCACTTATGAAAATAAATTTTTATTTATTTTTCGTTTCCTTAACACTGTCTCTAAGGTTTTTGGGATTCATTTGGTCACATACAAATAAAACCTAATGCCCAATATAAATTAATAAAAAAAAAACAAATCACTTACAATAATATTTTAAATTTGTACTGATCGTAGAAAATATGTATGTACATACATATTATGTATAAAATCGAATACATTACGATTTCATCATCATGATGGTGTAAGTTGTGTGCGACGTGTAGATTTGTCGAATGTAGATTGATGAACGAATGAGTGTTGTTAATGGTAATAACATTGAATTAAATTTTAAGTTTCATTTTTAATTCATGTTATAATTACAATTTAAGGTAATATTAGTTCATATTTATTAATATTGGAATCTTATCACGAATATATTATGTAGTTTAGAAATTAATTCACTTTTCTTATTTTTTTATTTATTTGTATTTAACACAAATACGTACATATATTATGTATAACGTACAACACTTGATAGAAGTTCATCAACTTAAACTTTGATAATTTATCTAATAACAATTATAGAATTTAGAATTTATCAAGTACAACTTGTCACAAAAAAAAATCTTATTAATTAAACTTATAATTTAATACTTTTTAATATTTTTTTTTTTTAATATTTAGTAATTAAAACTTTTAATTTTTTTTTTTTCAATATATCGACCCGTCCGATTTCAAAACCCAAAAATTGTCTGCTTTTTTTTTTTTCTTTTTATCTTCCAGATTTTTCGAGAAAACCCTTTATCAAAAAAAAATTCAGTTATCTCTCATAAAAACCAAATACAAAAAAAAACTTGTTTTCAGAAATAAGCGTTCACGTAAAAAAAAATCGTTTTGCATTGCTGTGCGTGACGTATACAGGTCATTTGATTCTATTTAACAAATAAAGGAGACAAACGGGTACAATAGTATAATAAAGAAAATCAGATAAATGAAACGCTTGTCGTTTCAACTGTCTCAAAAGCAACAAGTCAAGAAGAACTCAACTCAGAACAACTCAAGCTAACTTCCAACTCAAAACTCAACTCAACCCTCAAATAAATCCGTAACTGAGCGGCAGAATCAACCCAACCCACCCCTAACTCAACCTCAAATCGACCCCAAACGCAACCCTCAACTCAACCCCAACTCGACGTTCAACTTAATCCCCAAAATAGCATGGTCCGAAAAAATGGTTGTATAAATGAACGCAATTGAAGCTAACTTCCAACTCAACCCTCAATTCACCCATGTAAATCCATAAATCTCCAATGAATCCTTATTACACCCCTCTCAACTCCCAACTCAACCCTTGACTCAATCCCAAACTCAACGTTTAACTAAATCCCTAAATCAACACGATCCACGAATATCAAAAGTACATAAATTAAACTCAACCTACAATTAACGTACCCCTAAACTAAACGCCCAACTCAATCCTCAAATCAACATGGCCCGTAAAGCTACACGCATTCATACATGAACTTAAAGCAAAACAACTCTAACTAACATCCAAGTCAATCCTCAGTGCAATTCCAAATAAATCAAACCAGTATTTATGAAAGATTGGTCGATGTGGAACGAAAACCACATGGCAACATCACGTGTTAATAGCCTCATAATTTTGGATCAATTCATATGGCAGGTATCGGATCCTTGGTGGGTTGAATTGGGGTTTAGTTGAAGTTGAGTTGGGGTTGGATTAGAGTTTAGTGAGCAGTCGTGTAATTGTTTACATATTCTAGTTGAGTTGGGCTCCATTTGCGGGTTGAGTTGGAGTTGGATTAGGGATTAGTGAGCAGGGCAGCTGGGGTTTACTTCTGTGTTTAATTGAATGTTGAATTAAAGTAAGCTTGTTGATTTCATGTACTCGTACAGTTTTTAAGACCATGTTAATTTGGAAGTTGAGTTGGACGTGAGTTTGGGGTTGATTTAAGGGCTAGGTTGTGGCTCGAGTTAAGCCTGAGTTGGCATTGGGCTAGGGTGAGTTGGATTTGAGTTGGAATTGAATTGGGATTGAGTTGAGTAGGAGTCAGCGATGAAATTGGGAATTTATTTGGGATTGTGTTGAGGGTTGAGTAGGAAGAAGTTAGCTTGAGTTATTTTGAGTTGCTCGATTCTGAGCCCCTAAATCAACCACAAAGTCATGCTCAACTCAACCTCCAAGCTAACTCTATTTCAACATTAAATTCAACACAGAAATAAAAAATTGCTCAACTGCTCACTTAACCCTAATCCAATCCCAAATCTACCCACAATTCAACTCGCAAATAGAACCAAACCCAACCCACGACTTGTATCAGCTTATATAAAAAATTGGCCAACTGTTCACTAATCCCTAAGCCAAACCCAACTCAACTCTAACTCAACCAAAAAATTGCCCCTAACTTACTCTTCAACTCCGAAAGATGAATGGCTGAAAGGTTAATCAGCCCAAAATATGCGGACTCTGGATACCAGGCACCCTCCAGTTTTATTTAGCCTTCCTGTAGTAAAGCTGGGTGACCTACAGGTGATTTGCAATTCCGAGCAACTCGTAAGAGTAAAATCAAACGGAATACGGGGCAGGAGTAGGAATATACGAGAGTGGGACAACCCTCTCGAGGTCCTTGAGCTCCAATGCTACCGTCTTTCTAGCGGAACTATATGCTGTAGTAAACATCTAGGAGGGAGAGCAATAAGCCCAGATAGTATGTATCACGTACCGGGAGGCAGTATTGTCAGGTTCATTAAGAACCTGAATATTGACTGGACGGATAATTAAGCAGGGGCCAGCACAATAGATCTTTTAGGTCACAGTGCGAAGTGGCTGATCGCCCGCATGCCCCCCCCCCCCTAATAATAATAATACTCTTCAACTCAATCCCAAACACAACGCCCAACTCAATCTTCAAACCAGCTTATAAAAATTACTGGTAAACATTTATCTATATAAAGAGGTGGTTTTGGGTTAATTTATTAATCAGGTACCCGGCCCTCTTGAAGTATAAGTTCCTAAAGTTTCTCAACTGTTTTGACCATAGAAACAGATTGGTGAAAAACAAATTACAAATCGAATAAGCCGTTTTTGAGATGCCACACGGGTACATCGAGACATACGAACGCACCTTTATTTAACTGAATCTTTTGTGGATTTATTAAATTCCATTGTTGTTGTAAATTTTTGAGCACGATTCTGATTTTTTTACATTTTAAGTAACCTAGCTGCAGTGATACAATTTATTCTTCGTACAACATCAACCATTTTTATACTTTTAATAATTTAAAAACACCTTTAAGTTCTGTACAATCAATTTTTTATTAATATGTGTACGGGTACATGCCAATAAATTAATAAAATCAAAAATTGATCACAACAAAACTTAAGTGTTTTTAATTAATTAAAAGAATAAAAGTGTTTGATGGTGTACGAATAATAAGTTCCATCACTGTATATAGTTATTTTATTTTTATTTTTTAGAATTGTGATTTTCTTTAGAAATGCATATCATGATTCCAATAAAGATTAAGAATTATATTAGAATTGAATTACAAATACTTATACAGCTATGTAAGAAAGTAGTACAAAACAGATCAACCAGGTAGTTCTAACCGTTTATCTTATACAACTTTCTGTAAACTGTATTGTCTTAGATAAGAACTGTAACTTAGTGAACAATAAAATTTAAACATTTACATTTGTTTTTCTTATCGGGTCGACAATTAAATTCATTATCAGTATTTTTTTAAGATTACCATAATCACACGTATTATAATATTATTTCACTTGTAGTCCGTTTACTATATTCTTATATGAGTGTACATTACATATGTATATAATTTTCACAGCTGTTCAACAAATTAACGTTTTTAAGATTACAGTTAATATCTTAGAATATAATAAGGCAGTTGCTTACTTGTGAAACAATAATATTATTTAGCTGCTACTGTATCGTAAATTAAACCGTTCACATCAATAAACATATAAAAGAGTTATCATTTCTATAATATACAAAACAATTAATAGACTGAAAATTATCAAAATAAATTGTAGAACAGTGTTTCAGTATCTATTTGACAGCATAGCAAATAAGAATAAAGAAAACAAAATAATGTCAGTTGTTAGTAAACATATTAGTGAAGTTCTTAAAAATAAAACATGTCGTGATTTATTACACCCGCATACAACATGCAAGGAGAATCTAATCTATAAAATCCTAACGTATCCGGATCACTTTAAAACAATTTTTCCATTTTTCTTGATCAACTTGTTTTTGAACCGGAAGCGATTTAAAAATTCATCACTCAAAGCAATATGGGATTGTTTTAGACATGTGATGCCATTATCTATCGCTACTTATAATTTTTCGGTCGTAGGGAATGCATTAATGTGTTTGTTTTGGAATTATTGTGGTGAACTTCGATATTATTTTGTACTATGGATACCGTGTATGTTATGTACGCTGACAGTTCCATTGTCAGGTGGGGCAGATCTGATGACCAGCAGTTTTGTAAATTTTGTAAGTATTTTTTCGTAAATTATTATTATCCGGTGCTCAAGCGCGCGGACATTTCTTTATCTTTTCAATAAAATGTGTAAATTGTTAAGTCATTCTGAAATACTTTGTGATTTGTGCAGTATCAAATTTTGGATAAGACTAAACTGTTTATGTTATTGTGATCAATGATCAATAAAGGTGATACGAAAATAATTTATTACTCATTTATTGTAAAATAAAACAGAAAAATATTCTAATGCCATATAGAGGGAACGGTTTAGATAACGTGCTTTTTTGAAAATTTTATTAACCAGGATTTTTGATCAAGTGACAAATGACATTTTTTTGTGACTTGGTACAAAAACTTTAAAAGTAAAAGTAAAATTTTGTAGATATGGATACCAAAAAGCGATTCTAAGGGTGGATTTTGATAAATCAATCATTTTTATTAATTAAAAACAGTATCACTAAAAATGAAAACTGTTTAAGAGCGGTTTTTGATCTAATAAAAAATTTCACAAAAAATTGTCATTTCATCAGAATCTAGACACAGAACTCCAAATAAAAATGCAAAATGGTTTATGCCTTGGTTTATGGTAGGTTGACTCAAGACATTTTCCGATCTCTTTTTGCCTTATTGGTGATTTTTAGTCCGAGCCGCTATAACCATTTCGCTGTGCTGAGTGACTATATAGATGTTCATTAAATTGGTTCTCTGTTTGTTGTTTTACTAAGCAAACTGACGTGAAGATTTCAATGTACTGAAATTTCAAACAAGCTCTTATTTGTTTGTCCGATAATAATTTAAAATTATAATAGCGATTACAAGATCATGACGTGATCAAACTAAATGTTCTGCTTATTCTTTTATGAAAGAAAAATGTAATCTATAGTGCGTTCGTTTGTGGTGAATTAACTGAATTATCTGAATAAACTGAATTAAATTAAGTGATTTGTCCATTCGTTTGATATACTTCAATTCAGTTAAAAATATTGAGCTACTGATTTATCTGAATAATAATTTTGCTTGGGTAGGTAATTCAGATAATTGCTTTTGTTGTTTTTTGACATTATTTTACTTTACGTATCGAAGAAGCCAGGATGAGATATGTAATGTGACACACAAAAATAATTGATCCAAGAAAATGGTCGATTAACTTTAAAATTTAATTATTTTATAACGCTGAATTATTATTTAATTATTTTATCTGAATTGTAGCAAACGAACGATCAATTCACTTCAGTAGCTTAATTATCTGAATATTAAGTCAATTATCGGAATAGTAACTCAATATCAATTTAGTTAATTCACCACAAACGAACGTGCTTCTATTAGTAAACTATATATACAGACATGTCATGTTTTGCACATTCTGTAAGCCTACCAGTTTTACTTTTGAGCAACCTATCACTATTTTTATATTGTAATAGATTTAAATAGAATAGATTTAAAACGGTCGCAATCCATTTTCCCTCATTTTCGTTGCTTAGGCCATACATTTATTTTTATAAAATATTCGAAAATACTTAGCACTGCCAGCATAGCATGGTTCTAACTAAGATTTTTTTCTTTCGTTAAAATAGTGTATTGGAGTGAAAACCAAAATCTGATTTTTGTTAGTAACACCCGATTTAGAAGGGTTCGACCGACAGTTTGGCCCAGCCGGATTGTCTGTAGGGGCTTAAAAGTTGTTTAAACGTTTTCAGAAGTCAGCTTGATATAATATTAGCGGTTCGAACCATATAGAGCATTTAGCTTCAGGCGTTTTTCAGTCCTGATGTCTTGCACTTCCTTGGTATAATACATTTGTAAATAAAAAACAAAACGATCGACGGCGGTGTCAAATATAAAGGGCTTTCTAATAAGAATGATAGCATTTTAAAATAAAATAAAATTGAAACTGAAATTCTTTCTTTATTTTAAAGTACGTTTTATACAAATGACCACCACCAACAGTCTTAAACACCAGCCATTAGGAAAAGCCTACGTAGAAAATTTGCGAATAAAAAAACAAATACAAACATATGTGCATCTATATTTAAAAGGAAGAAAACGATTTTCATTCATAGTTGAACGAATATAATTTTTAATATGATCCAACTTGAAAAACTATCTATCTCCTTTTACGTTTCAACAAAATCCCAATTAAACTGTAAATTAAGGATAGTATAGATAGTATAGAAACCGTTTATCCTCCCAAATCACCCCCGTATCCACCCAAATTAACCTCAACAGCTACTTTGTTTATTAATAAAATGGCTTAAGTCGACATATGCTTCGTCGCGCAATAACAATTTTCAACAAAAATCGGTTAATAATCTTGATTATTGAAATTTAAAACATTTTCACTCGATTAGCGGCAGAGTAAATGGTTACTGGGCTCAAGTTTTTGCATCTGCTAGTGAGGCGAGCGGTTATTGCACTGTCATTTAGATGTTCTGTTCACCAGTGATCCACACGGCTTAAAATTAATAAGGTACATAATTCCTAACCAATAAATCACGTAATTTTATCAATTCCACTGCAACTGAGGGGGGGGGGGGGCTGATTTTCCTAAAATATTTTTGGATTAACTAAGCATTGTTGTTATTTATAATAACGTTCCGTATTGTTTGTGGTTTGTCCCTCTGAACCTGCAATTTAACCTGACGCCTAAAAAATGTCCAGTTGCATTAAATCGCATTAACCTTGGGGCCAGCCGACAGATAAATTTCCTGAAATAATTGATTCGCCAAATTTTTACGCCAATTTGTTGATAGTAACTCTAAAGGTGTTCGTAAAGTAATGTCGTATTCGTATTGAAAACCTCTTTACACATCCCATTTAATGAAATATTTAAACCAACACAAATCTAAGAATATCTTATCTCTGATTATTTGCCAATACAAGTTAAATGATATCACATCTCCTTAAACGACTATCCGTTGTGTGTCTTCAAAATATTTTAAGTTTCATATAGTAAATTTGAAAAACACGACTTTAACACTTACCTGTCCGCCATTTCGCAAAGAAATTCGATTGAGTTCAATCCTGGTTACCGCGGCTACAAAACCACATTTACTATCGTCCCTTCTACTTCTTTCTGACGAAAAAAGCTTTATTTTGGTACCGTTGCATTTTAAAACCTTCTCCAATCAAACAATTTCCAATAGGGTGGAGTTCTTTGTAAAAGCCTGATTCTATTTATTTGTTTAAAATACATTTTGTATTGGTAAAGTCGGCCACTTTGTCCAAACGAAAAAACTCCTCAAAGTAAAATGGGGCAATACCTTTATCGTAGGCCCTTATTATTCTCTGCCACCGAAATTCAATTCATCAATTCTAAGAACTTTGATCAGCTGTTTCAGTATTAACATTCAGCATCAGCTATTAGAAGACTCATTCTTTATTATACGTGCTCATTTATAGTAACTAATAACTAACACAAGATTAATTAACAAAAGGTTTTAAATAGAATAACATTTGCCAAACCTCATTTTGAAACAAACGAAACTTTTTGTCATCAAAATTTTAAATACTGAAGAAGAGGTATTCTCGTATTTAAATTAAAACCTTTACGCTAGTGTACTTTTTAGATGTAGATCTTAATTTAAACAAACTATTATTTATAACTTTTATAATACATTATAAACTCCTAATTATATTATTAGCATTTTAGACCATCGAAATTCTCATCAAACAACTCAACTTTAGTAACTACAGGCAGTTGGTAACTTCGCGAATCTATCCCAGTTTACTATTCGCTATCCTAAGTGGATTTATTAGCTACAGCTATAAAAATGATAAACTAACTAACGCATGGTAAGATCACTAAAAATATAAAGCTTCATATAACAAATCCAATTTATTACAACTAGCTACCTATATTTTTTAGGATTATAAATCCAATGAGTATTAAGAACGCTTATACCGTTGGGGACACAAAAAAGTTATGTACTCATCACACAAGATGCCTGACGCAGGTCATAAAAACAATGCTACAGTATTTGGGAATCGCTTTATCAATATCGATTGGCAAAAAAATTATTTTTAATCCTTCATTCCTGAAAGATCCGAAATTAATTTTCCATAAATTTGACACCAAATTCATTAAGTTCTTTACCTTTTATGCAGGATTGTTTCGAGTATGTAATAATTAGCGTTGTTTCTAGTTAGACTACAATATTGAAATATCTCATTTTTCAGGCCATCAACTGCCTCATGCGTAATAATATCGATTTAGGTTGGAGTTTCGAAAAATGTATTACAGGATTTTTAAGTGGTTTAACATTTGGTGTGGCACCTCAAAAGATTATGTTTTCGATGGCTGTGATCACGGCTGGTAAATATTTCTGGAAAGATCTTCAAACGAAAGAGTTAGGCGGATACTTGAACTACGTGAAACAGCTTCCAATGCATCGGATTATTCTCGCATACACTTTAGGATTTATAATAAATTCCATGGTATTCTTTCCCTACAGTGCTCCGAAATTTGGTTTATGGGTTATTGATAAGGCAATCACGGGACAGTAAGAAATAATTGTTAATTCATTTTTTATAAACTGTTTACATATTTTAATTTATTTCCAGAGTATCAATCGCTCAAACGAACTTTGCCAAATTTATATTTAGCCCAATTTAATAATAAAAAACTCACTGATTATAGCACCACCTATGGTTCAACACAGTAACAACTCTAATAGGTATAACATCAAACAATTTATACCATTTCCGCAATAATAAATAAAAATTGAGGTTATGTGCATACTAAAGTTCAAATAAATATTTACCAAAAATGTCATTACTCTTACGAAGTTTTGTAATTAATTTAACAAATAAATCAATGTATCGAAATAAATTAGTTATTTTATTAAATGTTAATACGAGTTTAGCACGTAATATAACACATAAAAATTTTAATTTGTGGAGATTTCAAAACTGTCAAAATTGGCCGATCAATAATAAATGGGCAGCAGGAGGAGTTCGGTATAAGTACAACCAAAAGAAAGGGTCTAAAAACGCAAAATCTCAAGAAGACGAAGATAGTGATGTAGAAAATGATGACGAAACTGCTAAAGACCCCAATTTAATACGAGTTCATGTAAACTCATTACGAGCCGATTTGATCCTCAAGGCAGGATTGGGATTGGCCAGAAAGTATGAAATACGTTGTAATCATTATGTTCTTAAACTACTAAACATTTATTTCTTTTTGATTCAGCAAGGTTGAGGCAATTTTCTATGAAAGCAAAATTCGTGTGAATGGTGAAAAAATATTCAAGAAAAGTTTAAAATTGAATGTTGGTGATGAGATTGATATTATCAAGGGACTGAGTGTTACTAATCCGGAACATTTAGTTGTGGCTCGTGTTGAGATTGTCGATGCCGTGCCAAAAGATGAAAATATTTTAGTTAAGCTTAGGCGTAATAAATCGCTTACCATAGAAAATTATAAGAGCGAGAATGGTTGGAATCCGGCAGAGAATCCAGCAAATAATTAATTGAATTGAATTTAAGTTAGAAAACCGCCGAAAAGTTAATAAAAAAAATAGATGTGATTGAATACCTAGGTAATTTATGGTGTTTTGTTTTAAAAATATTCACGTGGTAACGATGTTTTGTATTTTGTTCGAACATTCGACTTGTGAGGAATGGGTCTGTCGTTGGTAGTCTTCCAATGTTTCTTCTGATCTACTACCAATTCCTCGTGTTTTCTAAAGAAACCGGTTGTAATTGTAATATAAACTGATATTTATCTCTATGAGGACGTATGTAAGCTTAACAAGTGATCGTTGGGACACTAATGGTGAAGAAGATGGAATGAAACAGCATTCGTAGATACTAAATTCGGTGTTAAGCCATAAGAAAAACTCGAAAGTAGAAGACTTCAGTCAGCCAATTTGGTAACCATTAATTAAGATAATCAGGCTTTAATTGCCAGACTTAATTAAAGTAAACGACGTTGTACCCGGGTGATGATGTCGATACGACGCTTGTTTGCTTTAATAACAACACTAGCGGTTTGGAATAAAAACGGTTCCACCTTTTGGAAATAACTCGTTTGGAGATTCTCATCGGTCCTTCGTAACATTTTCATTGATTTCTTAAATTTCACACAGACCATCCGTTTGACGCAAGATGGATTTGCATGTCACTAAGCAGACTGTCTGGTAGTTCTTAAGCAAAACTGACTGAAGCGCTTCTTTATTTGAAATCGTCTTTATGTCAGTGGTTGCTTTTAGTTTTAAGTTAACCTTTATAATGCAAACATCATACTGCTATTCCCTGAACAGAGTATCTTAACCAAATTCTTTATCTACTCCATTGGTATTCGTGAAAAAAATATTTCTGCGCATCGCGACAACAAACGGCACTTGGCGAGTTTCAAACTCGGAGGAATTTCATTAAATTCAAGGTATTGATTCCTTCTCAATCTCAGAATAACAAGTTTTTAGTGTGCTTCTAATGTTTGGTAGATTGCAATTTGGGGCGTTCAGCTTGCTAAGATTTATGGATTCAAGGTAAAGGCCAGCTGGATTACCTGCGTAACGCCACTGCCTTCTCCTGATATTGCAATTGCTCTTCTCGAATCTTGGATATCTTGAAAATTTTGTATTGGTCTAGAATCTAGAATAAAACAGTATTTATGTAGCGGAGTCTACTTATTTCCCTGGAAACAGTGACATTAAAAAAGTAGCAATTAGAAATTCACACACTCTGTGTACAAGTAACGTTTGGCCTCAAAATTATTCATTCTCGTTAGAAGTGGGATCTATACCACAGAACAGGGATCGGAAAACCCTAAGATTTCGTTACGTTATTGGAAAAAATTCCCAAATTTTTTTTGATTACGTTATAACGTTATTTAACCTTAAATTATGTGAAACGTTACGTTACATAACGTTATCTAGCATTGGTTAATATTATTAACGTTATAGAGCAAATAACGTTATCTAAAGTTAAGTAAGGTTAGTAAGGTTTTAACACTAGAACTACCGACCAGTCAAAATGAGGATTCAAGAATGAGGGAAAAAGTGAATTCAATAAATGTACAATCCGTCATTTTGACGGATCAATAATTCTAGTGTTAAATTATGCTACCAGGAACAAAAACATTTTTTATAAGGTTATTTTATTTGGTTATATCAAAATTTTATAAAGTTATCTGTTACGGTTACGTTATAACATAACCTAATAGGTTTGGTTACGTTTTCTTGAAAAACTTCGCAATTTTAGCGTTTTTTAACGTTATTCGGGTAACGTTATATAACGTTATCCGTCCCTGCCACAGAATACATCTTTCTTCTGTCTCTATACCTTAAAATCGTTTGCCGGACTAATCAAGTTTGTTGTGCGGACACTACGGCTGTTTAATGGTGAGTATTTGCTGTAATTTTTTTGTTAAAAACGTTACTGAAAATGTATGAAACGATTTGATTGCGTTGCGTTACACAAACTCACAAACTCTCTTCAAGATATCGCGCTTAAGTTAGGTTAGGTTATCGTGGCTGTCCCAAGGACCGGCAAACATTTTCCTCAACTCTACTCATCAAACCATCCAGAGATTACAACGAGTTGAATACACCTGATGTCCATGCCATTGAGATCCGCCAGGTCGTTTAGTTTTGGCCAAATTTGCCTAGTTATGACACACGAGATATAGTTCGCTGCTCTCCTAGCTTCTTCCTGAAGTAAGAGTTTCGATTTAGCGAGCAGAATTTCAACAGTTACCTTACTTGGTAAAGAGTTGCAATTTATATCCTGTGTTGAACTGATCTACCATCTCTTTAAGAGATGAGAGGCAACTCTGCGCTACCTTCGACGTAAGGAAGTAAGTTCTTAGCGTTTTAATAGCTAGCGGCCTGTCTGTCCGTAAAAATGCGAATACCCTTACGGCCTCCATTATCGCGATTAATTCAGGCTGAAAAACGCTGTAATAGTCAGGGAGATGAAACGGAAGGTTGACATTCAATTTCTCATAGAAGGAACTACCAATTCCTTAAATTCTAGGGATTTCTCAATGGGACAAATTAGGGAGTGTAGAAAACGGTTTCTATTGATCTCCCTTTACAGTCCATATGTTGAGATTTCGACTACCTAGTCGCCACTATAGCGCCTCTAATGTGAGCTTCTATTTTTTTTCCAGTATTTTTAATAGAAAAGAGCCAAATCTTATAGGTTTAAGGTATTTGGGATAGCAATTAAAGCTTTTCCCCGCCTTAGGTATAATGTTACGTTGACTTCGGTTCATTTCCTGGAAATGTGGCAAAGTTCCAGGCTGCTTTTAAAGATAACCTCGAGCCAGAGTAGAGCCAAGTCAATGGCTTGCTGAACATAAGCAGGAATAATGCCATCGGGTACTGGCAACGAATTACCTAGAATGGTTCTGAAGGTATCCCAGTTGGTTTTTCTCCTGTTTTTAAAAATAGCTCTATTTGTGGCTTCTGTAACCATTCATACTAAAGATAGCAGTGATCAGAAAAGGAATGGTCATCAGCCCTTTCCAATTCACCAAAACATCCGTAATAAAATCTGTGACAAGTGTGATATCTAGTGTTCTTGTTTGTTCCTAGTTATAAAAGAGGGCTTACGCCCAATATTAATATTTGAAGGTTCGTACTAAGAAGAAAACCAAGGAGTAATTCAACTCTCCCATTTGTACCCGTACTTCTCGATATTGTGTGGTGTGAGTTCACATCACTGCCTAGGAATCTATAGGATGATTCCAACTTTTCGCTTTTGAACGTCCATTATAGCACCTCTAAGAATTACAGATGATTTGTTCGTATGCGGAAGATAGGCAAATATAAGCCAGAGAAACTACCAATTTCAAATAGCACAAACTAGTTTAGATTAGTTTTAACGAGAATGCACGAACGAATCTTATCTTTCTTCTTAAAAAACGTCACTTTATAGTTTGGGGCCCTGAGCCCCATAACTCTTGGCTCCGGGAGCAGGAGAACACCAACTAAATCATCTTGAATTTTGAGCAGCAGTAGAGCAACCGAGGCCGCCTTACAATGGTGTAAATTGATATGCAGCAGCCTCAGCATTAATCTACACCTCCGCCTCCACAACCGTTGCGTTAGATTCTCCGCCCAAAAGCTAGTCGGACACCGAGTCTTCGTAGGGTTCACACAGTCTCCTTATGGATCTGGATATCTCAAAATCCAACGAGAGTATCTCTAAACCCTCTTCGGGCACTTTCTGATACACCAACAAGCTATCACCACCAGGCAAAATATCACCCGGAATCTCCCTTTCTACCGGTGCAGCCCCAAACTTACTCGCCTCATTTTGTTTTATAGACTTTTAATGTGACAGCCCTGAAACCGAACCTTATCACACCTTTCGTCCTCGCCAATTCCTCTATTGACTTATCATTAAATAGGTTTATAGCTGAAATATAGTCAGCCTTTGGCTCCCCCAGCTTTGCTATTTTCCAATTGGAGGTTGCAAGATCCTATCATAATGCCTTCAACATCTCAGTTGGATCGCCTCTCAGAGATCCAAGCTCGCGCCCTAGGCCTGTTCGACATATCCTCCATTGCCGCAACATCTAATCTGGCTCCAGGCCAGACCTCACCTAGGCTCCCTACCGCCTTCCTGTAGAGATAGAGTTACCTTTGGTCGGCACCGGATGTTAACTTGACATGGTTCCTCTGCCATCCCCCATCTCTACAGGTCGCAGCAGGCTCTGGGTTCCCACGCATTACCTTCAAGAAGGTCGCAGTTAAAGCCACCCCAGTTGACTGGCACAATAATCCCATCCTCTTGTGCCCTGCCTTTCACCGCAACAATCAGCTGGTCCTTCAGTACCTCGCTGAAAGGCCTGGTTACAGTCTCCTGAAACCTCGACCTTTTTGCATCTTTAGGTGATCCTCCTGAGATCACTACGTTTTTGACTGAGAGCTCCCAGAGGAAACTCTCTGGCTACTATCAGTCACCATCACAGCCCAAGCGACCATGTCCATCTCCTTAACTGCCTGGTTTGCCAATGGTATTCTTTCAACCTCGTAAGAGCTTTCCATGCGCTAATTCGGGTCTACTAATTTGATACTCCAGCCCAACTATTTAGTGCTATATTTTAGCCTAACCCACCGTGTCAAAAACAATGATGAGCCAGTTGCCCGGTCGTCACCGACGCGGAGAAGTAACACGAACATCTGTGAAAGCTGTAAGATACTGAGCTGACAACAAATACCGGCTTGATTCTCCAAGGCAGCTTAAAACCTAGACCACCAGATATCACACTTGGAAAGTTTGCAGGAGATATGCTTGAGGCTAGCCCCAAAGCAGATGAAGATGCTGATGTAAATTGTGTGATGCAAAATGGAATGAAAGTACCGGTGCTATACAAACTTAATGGGATGGAAATACTGGTGCTTTATATGATATCCAACACAATCTCAGAAAACCTCGACTGCCATTTTTCTTAAATTAAGTTGCCAAACTCGCGTTTACGGGCAGTAGCCAATAATGCCTTTGGCCCGATAAATTTTGGTAAATTGTAGAGACGGAGGAAGCAGAAGAGGATGTTTTCTAGAATATGGCTGTGAGCAGAACTGCAATATACCGCGGACCCAAATAAGGCCACTTGCGTCAAGGAAGAGTGACAAACTTTAAAACTGGTTTAAATGAAATATGCAGATTCTGGAAGCATTTGCCATCACTACGGTTAATTTGGGATCCGTTCATTACGGTATGTTTAAGTACGGAATATTTCATTAAGGAATATGACACTATGGCATAATGTGGGATCTACACTATTGGTATATTCGAAAATGGCATGTTTCAGTAAGGTATAAAAAAATCGGGAAGAACATTTTAAAAAATGGCGGTTACGAAAATTTAATTTTTTTTCCCGGAAAACTAAATTTTTCCGGAAAAACATATTTTATTTTTATTTATTTTTTGCAGTGAAGCCTTTCCAGAACAAAAATGAATTTATATGGCGCACAAGAATAAGAATCTCCCAATGAGCATTAAAGGAAAATGTGTAAAGGGCATAAATGACTTTCGACAAATGGAAGTGGAAACGGTATTCTAAAATGATTTTTATCATCTACAGAAACTGTCCTTCACAATAAAATATAATAAACCAAATTTCCCATACCTTATGTACCATACTTTATGGCCATACTGAAAAATGCCGTAGTGTACCATACTCCGTAGTGTACCATAAACCATACTGAAACAGGCCGTACGAAATGTATCATAACAACCGGTAGTTATTTATTTTCTCCGTCTTTAAGAAGATATTGGCATCCCTTTGAAGACAACTCCATCAATGTCGCAGTCCTCTGTTATGTTTCAACGTTAGTGTCAATGGCAAAAGTACGAAAATTGTTAAAACTTAATACACATAAATTTACCAGCACTAATTTTAGTTGGATATACTTACCTACTTCACTGTATGTTAATTGGTTTGACTGAGGCGGCGATATAATAATTGAGCCCACCCAGTGGTTCAGTTTTGCAACGATGGCAACTCATTTGTTTTTGATTGAAATGGAGCTAAATCTTTCCATGTCATACGTTTCTGAATTGGGCTTCTGGCTCAACAAAATTAAGTATCGCGTAAAATATTATGTATAACACTACCTTAATTCCGGCGAATTATTAAAACACCAACCCTTTCTATTTTGTTTGTATTTATTTCAGTTTGTTTTCGTTGTACATACATATTATAATACAAAATAAATAAATAACTTACTAATTAATTGTTTGTCCTTAAAAACTAAAAAAAAAAAAAAAATTCTTATCCCAATGTTCATTTCCTTACCAGCCCCCCACTCTTAATATAGTATAAGCTCTCAAAAATATTTCAAGATGACTTCTGTTGATCGTCCTTCATATTTTCCGAACTACTAGTCGCCACTTCATTACTGAGATTACGATGATTATTTTCATTGTCCGTTGTTTCCTCATTACTTAAATTGTCATAGGATACATCATCTTCATCATCATCCGATCTCTGCTGAATTTTTTGATACCCACTGTCCTCATCGGGTACATAAATACGCATCGGTGACAGGCTTGTACTGAATTTGTGTGCTAATGCTGTTTGATGTTGATTGTGGATGCTGGATGTGGCTGCTGATGATGCAGGTGTTGATGAAGCAGGTGTTGAATGATAGAAATGATTTTGTAATGCTTCCTGATTTGCTTGCTGTATCATTTCATCGTTTTGCTGCTGTTGTGACGTATACTCGTACGGGTATGGTGTCGATTCAATATCGTTCATTTTTTGAAGTTCTAACAAATTTTGATATTCCTCCGTTGTAAATTGATGCGTTTTTGGACGCTGTGATTGATGATCTACGTATTGTGATAGGGCTTGAATATTTTGTGATGCCGCAGCCATAAATGGATCTTGATCTTGGGCCGAAGCGTACAGTTGACCTGGGCTGGCTACATGTTGAATTCCACCACCCTGTAAATCTTGATGTTGATAGCTGAATGTTGGTTGGTATTGTTTCGAAAATTGTGGTTGATTGTAAGCGGCCAAAAAACTGGCTTCTGGCCTAAATAACTGTTGTTGATTTTGCTGCTGCTGTTGATGTTGGTTAAATAAATTGTTTGACTGTGTTACTAAATATGTTGGATTGTATACAGATAATGGCATCGATGGTACCAATGAAGCCTGTTGTAATAAATGTTGCTGCAATTGCGGTTGATTATTAAGTGGCAGTCCGTACGTGTCGGGTAATTGTTGTTGCGGAATTGGATCGATAAATTGGAATAGTTGTTGATTAAGGGACGCTGATGCAGCTACGTCAAACGGTAAACTATTACCATTACTTGGCTTACTGAATGGATCATTTGCTGGCGAAACACCACGCGCTGGTAGTCTTGGATCTGGATCGGGAGCGTACAATTTATGAACACCAGAGAATGGATCGTGCATGGTATGATCGTTGGTATTATCTTCGGTTACTTGATATTGATGGTACTGAAATGAAATATTAAATCAATATGCCATAAAATCGACGCTAAGGAATTAGTTAAATGTAAATACTTACACGTACTGGAACTGGTGTTACTGAAAATGGGCTATTGGTGGAGTACGAATGAAATACTGCCGCTTGACCATCTGTTAAGCTGATATGATTATCATGTGGATATGTAAAATCGGCAATCTGATGAATTTTCCCTCCTCCAAGCGATGCTAGATTTGGTGCCGGAATCGTATGAATCGGACTTTGATTATCGATTGTAAAGCGGATCGGATTTTCTGGCGGTCGGTTCGAAGACATTTGAATAGTCTGAATCGGTTGAACGGTAGTCAACCTATTCCCTTGTGATTTAGCAAATGGATTTTCAAATACATATTCCCCTGTGTGTGGTCCAGGCTGTGAACTTTGGAATGGTTTTGGTGTTATATAATTTAATGATGGCCGCTTACTCATCCCCCCATTATTATGGTTTTTCAATAGTTGATATTGTACATGCTTGTGCGGCCGAAGTCGTTGCTGCATTAATATCTGCGGCGCTTTTATGTGCAATGTTGGCCGCCCTCCATTTCTAAACTGTAGCATTACCGTTCGCAAAGGTAATTTGGATTTCGATTGAAAATTCGAGTTTAAATATTGTCGTTTTGGTGGTTCACATTGTATTAAACCGATACAACTAATCACCAAAATTAGTAATACCTGAAATGAAACAAACAAATTAATAGACAGTTAGAACGAATTAACATGATGCGATTCAGTAAAATTTCTAATCACGGTGGTGTCACGGTTCGATGGATGTAGTAAAGTAAAATAATTTGTTCCACATAATAAATAGTAGGAAATGTAAATAAGTAATTTTTAGCAAAAATGTTATAGATTGTTAGATATACAATTTTTATTACAACAACAATATTAAAAATAAATTAACTATCAAAACCCTGAGTAATACGAAGAAAAAGTGAGTCAAGCGCCTCTTCAAAAAATTCCACTTTTTCCTTATCGACCACAGACATCAGATAAGTTTTGAATGATCCCATCATTTTCTAAAAAGCATAAGATTATACTTAGCATTATACTTTGGATAAATATATCATTGCTAATTTACCCGAGCATCAGTCCGTCTAATACCACGCCGTTGATGATTCTTTACTATTTTAGAGAGCGAAAATTCAAACAGAGGTGGATCGTGAAGACCAAACTCTATAATCGCTGCCATCGCATTCATTACGTTCATCGCATGAGCTTGTAATGCTTTATTAGTGCTTACAAGTCCTTTAGCACTAAAATCAAAGAGTTTCAAATAGTTTGGGTTGTCATCGAAGAACATTATGAACATACGCTGGGAATGCATTAGGATATCACTTTTTAAATACAACCGCCATGCGGTTTGTATTGCATTCTTCTGAGCCTCAGTCATCCCAGTTACATCTTTTGTTGTTTTTATTTCGAATGGTTTTTCGGGTCTTGGAAACATTTCGATAATATTACGATTCAAGATAAACAGTTTCTTTATTTTCTTTTTTTGGAGTTTTAAAATTCTATAGCTACTTTGTTTCGATTTGTAAATTAAAACCACAAAGTTTCAAAGTTGTTGTTACTTCGAGTTGCTTGTGACGGTACAAGTCGAACTTTACTTAGAAAATAATTTCTATTCCACCTCTTTGTACCTTGAAAGTATCTCTAAATCTTATTTTTTGGATATTGTGAGTACCCACGCTTTAATAAATTTGTTTACTATATTTTATTAAATGAATATTATACTTGTTAACATTTCTTATTCATTGATCGTCCTTCTATAAAGAAATCATAATTTGTAATTTGGATATACAAGAAATCAAGAGCCCGTTGCAAATGTCTGCGAAATATTTTGCGATTTTCCAATCATCTTTGGATTTTCACGAATTCTACGTTTATATGAAGTTTCAAGTTAATTGATTTCCCGATCGGACGCACCAAGTCGTGTAGAGCTTTCTCCACAGATCTAGCCTTAATGAACGTATGCTGAGACACTGTCCACTTACTGAGTCCGATTTTCTCTCTAATGTACACATCTAACAGCCTTTCCAAGGGTTTCAAAAGAAAGTATGAGAGTTATTGGTCTTATATCCTTAGGATAGACATGTGAGCTTTTCCCCGCTTTCGAGATAAACGCCACATTAATCTCCGTCCAGTAACTAGGGATATAAACCAGCTACAAACACCCTTTGAATATAGCTTCCAGATAAGGAAGAACAATTACTGAGTTGTTTTGAAGTTCCGCTGGTATAATATGATCCGGACCAGTCGATTTATATGGTTTAAAACTTTTTAGTGCCCATAGAATCCGTTTCCTAGTTACGATATCCTCTGTCCACACTGAAACTGTATCCTGATGATTGCTATGCTATTGACTTGCTGTGCTTTTGGAAAAAATCTTCCTAAGGCGGGAGGTTTCGGAGACTTCTTCCATTTTATCACAGAAGGGTCTCCAGAACCTCCTTTGTGCCTTTCTTAATGCTCTCTTATAATTTTTAAGCACCTCCTTATAGTAGTGTCAAGTAGTTTTCTTTACAAATTTTACTATAGGTGACCAGTTCCCTGGACCACCATACTGGTTTTTGCTTTCCTCTAAGATTACCCAATGAGCAAGCAGGACTAAAGGACCGGTTGCATGTGCTAGTAACGCTGTCCACACATTGTCCTCCAGTTCCTCTACAGTCGCTGAGGTCTCTGTTGGTCCTTCTAGGGTTCCTGGTCGATAGTCAGAAAACGAGTGTCTCTTATCCGGCTTCAAAAAAGCTAAATTAATGCGAGAAAACACAATATGTATTACATATTAAAAGTGTTTAAATAAGTGTAATTTATTGAAACCGTTACTTTCATAAATACTACAGTATACATGATTTACCTACGCAGTTTATAACAGGAAAAAATATTTTACCGAAAAATTGTCATGGATTACTAAAATTAAATAAGATTTATATAGGGTGGGCCATCTAACTTTTTTTTTTTTTTAAACTAGCGGTTATTTTGAGTATGGTAAGGGTTATGTCAATTTTGATTTAACAGAAAGTTAGTTTTATCCTTCCACTGAACGAAAATGGTTGTGTATTCGCTTGAACAACGCTGGGAAATATTGAAACATTACTTCGAAATACTTGGCAAAAAAATCATTTTTTCGTATGAGGCGCATTTCCATCTTGGCGGCTAAGTAAACAAGCAGAATTGTCGCATTTGGGGCACGGAGAACCCGCACGTGATCGTAGAGAAGCCGATGCATCCTCAACGAGTGACTGTTTGGTGCGGATTTTGGTCCGGTGGCATCATTGGGCCATTTTTCTTTGAAAATGAGCAAGGAGCCGCCGTTACTGTCAATGATGAGCGCTACCGCGCTATGATAAACGATTTTCTGTTCCCGGCACTTGAAGAGGAGGACATAGGCAACATTTGGTTTCAACAAGACGGCGCTCCGTGCCACACAGCACACGTTTCAATTGATATTTTGCGCACTGCCTACGAAGATCGAATTATCAGCCGAAATGCTAATGTGATTTGGCCGACTCGAAACTGTGATTTGACGCCGTTGGACTATTATCTTTGGGGTGCCGTCAAAGATAAGTGTTACGCCGATAAACCAGCAACGATTGATGCTCTCAAGAACAATATTCGCATTGCCATTGAAGACATAATGCCGCATACCATCGAAAATGTGCTCAAAAATTGGACCGACCGTATGGGGTACGTCAAGGCCAGCCGAGGCAGTCATATGAATGAAATAGTATTTTATAATTAATCGGAAGGATCGTTCTTTACAATGAAAAAATAAATTTGAAAAATTATTGAGAACTTTTTGTTTTATTGCATTTTAAAAAAAAAAATTTATTTGGCCCATCCTGTATATATTTTGTAGTAGGGTCGGATACATTTAGGCGCACCATAAATATTATGGTAAAAAAGGTAAAATAATCATGCTAAATTTAGTCGATAAAAAGGATGGCTTATGTAAGATGCGGGATTCAGAGGCGAGGCCTCTAATCAATTTTAGTTTGAATACGAAATACTATATTTTATCGATGAAATTTATTATTTCGGCTACGATGCACAATTCATCACTCACTCGATTGTAGCGACTTTTCTTGTAATTAAACAGAGAATTGAATAACATAAAACAGTGAATTGTCCATTTTCCAAAATATTTGAAATATTTGGAAACCCAGACTTGAAACTCAAACCAATTTAAATGATTTTCACTGAGGTTCCAACTAACCATTAACGAAAGAAAGACAGTAAGTAGAGATGGTTCATAACATCGGGAGCGACATAGGAAAAATACCATAGTATTGGTACTTCGACTAGATGGTTGCTTTGTATATATTGTATTATATATAGAAAGTAATCAATGGTGTAATTGGCTATTTAGTAGCCTATTCAGTAGATTGACTGAAAATAAGTTTTTCATAATTCTCATTCAGATCGAAACTGAATTTCCGAAACTCTTGATAATTTTGCTCTTCGTAATAAAAAAAATTATGATCCGGAAGAACCTAATATTTCATTCTATTTGAATATTTTGGCTCGACACCAGTTTATTAATTCCAAATCATTCAAATTTTTAATTCATAATTTAGATTCAATCGTCTAACAAGTAAAATTTAATTTTGCTTTCGTAATATTATATCACGGTAATAACTGTATTTCTAAACACATAATTGAAGCTTGAAGGATTAAGAAACTGAAATATTTATTTTTTTTATTTCAGTCAGGTGCTTACATTATTCTTTTATAAATTGATTCAATCCACAATAAAGCAATCAATTCAAACGTTCACGGTCGCTAGTTATTATTTAAAGAGGAATTTCATGTCTAATAATACATAAATAAGTACATAATAAACCTATTTCTAACATAAAAAGAAATCCGTTACAAATAATCATTTTATATTCAAGTGCATTGTTTAAAAAGTAACAAAGAACGTATGTACCTAAACATTATTTTGTACCTAGGATAAGGAAATACATTTAATTTACTAAAATTATTTATACCCCGCTTTTACCACGAAATTCAAAATAAATAATGGGAAAGGTCAATTATCTTAAGACTATTCATCAATCAAAATCATTGCCAATTTTAAATAATTCATAGGTTAATAAATTTGATTTATGGTTAATTTGTGTTAAATAAAATATCTTTACACCAAAAATTGGACTAATCAATCAAGTCAAACTGTTCAATTGATATGTTAATTTCCAAAAATACCTGCGAAAACCATTATTACTGGGTCGTGTGAATTTTAATTTTTTTTTAAAATACAACTTTTAATTTATATCGTCTTTATATCATTCGAATATTAAGTAAATCCCCCGTATACACACCTGTACAAACCACCAAAAATTCGTTTAGCGAAGCCAGGTGAATTTTTAAATTAAGATAATTTTCGTGATATGACTGCGTAAAAAATCTATATAAATTATTTGTAATTTATTTAAAATCCGTTCTAAATAATACTTGCAAGTACAACCGCATGTAGATAGATTTCTAAATTTTTTTTTAATAAATTTTTTATTTCTAGATTATTATAGAATAGAAAATCAACAAAAACAAGTTTGAATTCATGTAAAAGTAAAAAAAAATCTTTAAGATGAAAGTTATTATCATTAAATGATTACAGGTTGTAATCTAAACTCTAAATAACACAAATATTAAATCGGCAATAGCGCGATTAAATTTTTATGGAGAATGTATAAAGTAATGGCTGTGTTACATAAAATTGTTGTTTGGTTTATTTAGATTTTGTAAACGATAGTTATGTGGGCAGTATACTGTCATAATAATTGGATTATTAAATGGCCAAACAAATATAAATACAAGCGATTAATCAGAATGAATTTTCTTATTTTTTTATATTGCTTAAATGAGTTATAGTAAGGTTAGGAGTACAACTAAGGAGTACACCACTAAGATGACAGGTGACAGCTAAGCATGCATAAACAATAGTATTGAAGCAAATTTTTATTATAAAAGGTCAATATTAGAACAAGATTTGTTTAAGATACGCGAGATGAATTTGAGAAGGAAATTGCAATTATTCTCGATACAAAGACTAGGTGGAATAGTCTACTGGCAATGGTGGAACGATTCTACTTATTAAAAACCTGTGTTTGGAAAAGTTTATTGTATTGACATAAGTTTTTCAGAAAATGAAGTTAAATTTGTCATCAATATTTTCTGAATATGCTTGAAAATATTACATATAATTTTAAAAACCAAATAATAGTGGGTGACTTCAATCAAAATTTGCTAGACGGTTCGGAAACACAAATACTTAATTAGAAATTGAACTTACTTATTAATAACTATTTCTTTATAAACAAAATTGACGACAAATTTGTCACCCGCATTACCGAAAACTCACGTACTGTAATTGATCACATTATGGTGATTATGATTTAAGTGGCCATCGATTTTTCTTGATAAAGTTTGTTTTGGCCAAAAAACCGGTGATTAAAATAGTTCAAAAAATTAAAGTCCATTATGACAAAGTTATAAATTCAGTTTTAAATGAAAATCAACATTTGCAGAATATAAATTTCAATACGGTTTATCAATTCATCACAGATTCCGTTAATTGAAACACTATTTATTCTTTCAAAAAGGTGAAATGTACTGCATATAATAAACCATGGTTCAATTCTTTACTCCTAGCTAAAGCTAAAACGTGTTAAAGATTTTATAACCTTTGTAAAAAATATCCACAGAATATATTTTATAAACAAACGCATGAATCACTTAAAAATAACTTAAAAAACTAATTACCTATTAAAAGTAAGAAAGAGTATTACACCTTGAAGTTCCGTTCAAATATTCCTAATCCTAAAAAAATGTGGAGTTTAATTAAGGAAGTTTTACCTAAAAATGTTCCGTCTCGAAACTCTGCAGAGACTAATATTATTTTAAAAGATAACAACACATTAATTACCGATCAACAGCAAATTGCTAACAAATTCAACGAATATTTTATAAATGTTGAAATAAATTTAGCAGGTCAGAGCTTACCAAATAGTAATTATTACATGACACCTAAACTAATTACTAGATTATTAACCTCATTTCCAAAGATTACTATAGATGAAGTCAGTAATTGTATTAACAGTATGAAGGATAACTGCTCTCCTGCGGTTATGATAACACACCAGCTACTTTAATCAAAAATATTGTTATAATTATTGCTAATTCCTTAGCTGCGTCAATAAATTTGTGGATTGAGCATTGTAGAATTCCATCGTACCTAAAAAAGTCTTGTGTTATTCCCATCTTCAAATCAGTTGACCGCTCATTACTTACCAATTACCGACCTTTTTCTGTTCTACCCATTTTCAGCAAAATTTTCGAAAATATAATTCATAAATCTCTGTTAGAACATTTAAATTTCAATAGAATAATACATAATAATCAATATGGGTTCACCAGAAATTGCAGTACAGTTTCAGCCACCGTGAACCTAATTGAAAATATACTATATATCAATCAATTGAAGCTAAGAATTGCACTTCATGTTTATTCCTAGATTTACAGAAAGCCTTCGATTGTGTCAATCACGCAATTCTATTAAAGAAATTGACTCTTTACGGTGTTTCCGGTGCAGCAATTAAACTATTTGAAAATTATCTAACCGACAGAGAACAAACAGTTAAATTAAACCAGAACGAATCTTCAAGCCTGAGAGTACGCTGTGGGGTTTCACAAGGCTCAATTCTAGGCCCAACCATATTTTAAATTTACATTAATGACGTTTTTAACTTAGATCTGAAAGGAAAAATTCAATTATTTGCTGATGACGCGGCTCTAATTTATAAAGCCTCTTCATAATCAGAATTGAAAAATGACATGGAACAAGACATATTAAAATTAAATGAATATTTTTTAAATAATAGCCTTAGACTTAATTTAGTTAAATCTAATTTCCTAATTTTTTTCTTAAAGCATATGCCAAATGAAATTTTTAATGAAATTATGTGTAATGATAATGTTATAAAGCGGGTCGTATCAACGCAACGCGATATCTAGGGATAAATATTAATAGTAACTTATCATGGAAGGATCACATAACTGAAATTAAATGTAAAATCTTACCATTTATAGGTGTCTTAAGAAGAGTAGCACATATGGTATATTACCTCAAAATCTGAGTATGAATTTGTACTATAGCTATATCCACTCTAACTTAATATATTTGATTCAGATTTGGGGTGCTGCAAGTTCTGAGCATATTAAGGACTTGCAAATAATATAAAATAAAGCTCTGAAAGCTATCAAACGTCTTCTCGTGCTAACCCCTACTAAAGTTCTATATGATGATAGTATTCTTCCAGTAACTTACTTGATTGACTATGAGTATAAAATGACAGTCTATAAAATCAGTCATAATCTATTAAAGTGTAATGTACATCTTCCCACAAATTTGTCTGTGACTGATAGAACCACCAGGCAAACATTTGATTATCGTCTTCCAAATTACAAATTATCGAGTACCCAAAATAGCATATTTTATAGAGGTTTAGATATACATATTTAATCGGTTGGATGATGATAAAAAGGACATTAAAATTTCAAAATTCAAAACTTATATTAAAACCAAACTATACACAAAGTTCATTAATCAGTACAATATTTCTCATCAATAATATTATCAGTACAATATTTCTCATCAATAGCATTAGCAATCAAACGAAAAATTGAAGCTAAGGTGGTATACAGAAAGACTGTGCCACTAAACACAACCAACTTAACCAAAGTTACAAGAAGAGAACTAATTTTGTTTCAAGAAAATAAAACACGAGGAAATACCAGTAAATTCTCACAATAAAACTAACATCTGTGGAATCTGAAAGAGCCTTTTTAGCGACCAGTGAAATATGCACTAAAATACAGTCCCGTCTTAATGACAAAAGTATTGGCAATTTGTGTTTTTTGCGACCCTATTTTATTAAACAATTTGTAAGCCTTTAAATTTTGTGTATAACAATTACGTATGAAATATGATTTTTAGGTTGGTTCTTGGTTCCTTTTAATTGCAATAGTATAACTATAGTTAGTACATATAAGACTGATGAGTAATTAAATGAGTAATTAAAAGTAACTTAAATTAAATGTTGCAAACATAAGAAATACTGAAATATAATCTTTTAATTTTAAAACATTATAATGGCGTCTTGTTAATATATTCCCCACAACGAAATTTACCGGTAATTACCGGTAACCCGGTAAATCCGATAAAAATTACCGAAAACCGCTATTGTAAAATCTTGGTAATTTTTGATTTTTTTGGAAGGTAAAATAATTAAGAAAATAATAAAAAAAAAAACAAAATATCAGACTAATTTTGTCTATGATTGTTTTACTAATTTTTGTGTTTCAGACTGTGACCGAATCCTGTGATAAATATTTTTTAGAACACATTGTTGACATTTATTTGAAAAATATTCCCCTAAAAATAATTTTTTGAAGTATTTCCCCTTCTGACATATATTGGTGTTTAATTTTGGCAAACAATCCTTTTTTTTATACGTATCGAATTGGCTTTGATATTCAATTGTACCTTCAAAGAATAAGGTTATGGAAATTTAGAAAAAAAAATTTCTTTTTTAATGTGTAATTTTAATAATTAATAATAAAGTTTTTAACCAAAAGAATTAAAGATTAAACAATTAAGAACCCATGTGCATAGGGAAATATAAAAACAAAAATCAATTAAAGTCGGATGGCTGAAATAATAGCCGATATAGAATAGAACATCTTTAAGTGAATAATTTTACGCTTGATAAAGGAAAACACATATAAATAGCAAAATTGACCGCATGGTGAACCCCAAGGAAAAGTTTATTCAACATAGACATTTAAAATAAATTGAACCGAATAATTAATCACAGTGGGAATTAAGGCATAATTCTATCGTGTTACAAAAAAATCAAAAATATAAGACATCCGTGGTCAATCAATTAATTTACGGATGAAAGATAGAGTTTCCATAATTAAAGTGAAATTAACAAATAACAAATCAAAAGTAAAAACAATCAAAAACGTGGGTGATTCAATACAAGGCTAAGGCATTGTCAAAGTGTGGTGAAAATCCTGGTAAAATAGGTAAGGATTACCTAATTAATAACAGATTAAAACAAACTAATAACAAATTAGTTTTAGCGTGGTCACAAAAGCAAACGATGACGCACATGCGTCAACTAAAGTGATAATTAATAATGTGCAATCAGCTCCAATCATGAGAAACAACAAAATTAAAAAAAAACAAAAATCGAAAAAATAATTACATAAATAGCAAAAAAAGAATATTTTAATAATAAAAAACAATAAAATTACAAGCAACGAAGAAATCATAAAAAGTCCAAAAAAAAATCAATGGGATAGATAATACGATCATGGAAGTAGGAAACACTAACGAAGATGGTGACTTCCACGGCTTGGAAGGAGGCCAAAATGCTACAAAAAGACAAAAAACAGACAAAGATACTCCTAAAATCGAACAAACTAAAATAAATAAATATATACCGAGGGACCCGGGTCCTTTTTACGTTATTCTGGAAAAAAAAGATATTGAAGACAGTGATGTTGCGGAGAAAATCAATTCTTTAAATCTGGGTAAAATAATTTCGGCGAAACAATACGGGAAAAATAGAGTTAAAATCCAAGCAAGAGAGATGGAAACCGCAAATAAAATACTGAAGAGTATAGACCTACAAAAAACTTACAAATATAACTTTTTCATCCCGTCATTTAAGTTAGAATCAGTAGGCTACATAAATAAAATCCCGGTGAATACGGATATTGAAAAGTTAAGAGATAACATAGAAAGCAGCGCCAAGATAGTCAAAAGGGACAGGATACAAAGATGGAACCATCAAGACCAAAAGCTGGAACCCACAAATGCGTTAAAAATAACATTTATAACAATGATCTCACCCAACCAAATTAGTATTTATCAAGTGAACATACTTCATACCTAAACCAATCTGTTGTAAAAAATGTCTAATATATGGACACACACAGAAATACTGCAACGGTAAAGAAAAGTGTTATAATTACGCGGAAAAGTGATAAATAAAATAAAAGAGCTCAACCCAAACCATTTCTTCGATATGATGGAATATGAAAAGGAATTGCAACAAATAATAGAAGACAACACAATAACAATGAAAAAAGGTAATAAATATATCCCCAAGATATGGTGAAACAAAAAAATAGAATTATTATGGAAAATTAAAAAAGAAAAATTGAAAACATATAACCAAAACAACAAAAACAAATATACGGAAATAGAACTAAATAGTGCAACAGCAAAATTGAAAAAGGAGATCAGAATGGTAAAAAAGAAAGCTTGGAACAACTTCATAGAAGATCTTAACCCAAACGCAGCCAATAAAGAGCTTGATAACTAAGGCCTTCGACAAGGTGGACATTAACACAATAATCATGATTCTGCAAAAACAGGGATTCGAGAGCCAATACATTAGATGGATCTATAAAGCACTAATAAATAGTGTAATTATATTTAGTTACGAAAATAACGAAGTCAGGACAATCACAAGCAAAGGAATACCACAAGGGGATCCCATGAGCCCTGATCTTTTAACTTATATACCGCAGATTTACATAAAATAGAAAATAAAAATGAAAACATAAAAATATTACAATATGCAGATGACTTTGTACTGATAATATCGGATATAAATATAAATAACCTAATAATAAAAGCTATTAACTACCAAAACATATTCAATAACAAATTAAACGAATTGAAGTTAAGTATAAATGAAAACAAAACAACATTCATGCAAATTACCAACAGTAATATAAACTCAAACATTAAAATTAAAATAAATAACAAACACATACAGGAATCCAATTCCATCAAAATTCTAGGCTTTCACCTAGATAAGAAGATGAACTTTAATAAACATTGGGAAAACACGAAAAAACAATGCTCGGAAGATATCAACCTAATGAAGATACTAGCAAGGAAAAGAGGTGAAGCACACCCGTCTACACTAACTAGAATCTACAAGAGTCTAATAGAATCCAAGATAAGGTACAGCACCTGTGTAAGATACAAAAAGAAACATATCAAAAATATGCAGACAACAATGAACAATGAGGAATGACTACGAGTACACCTATAACAGCCATAATAGCAGAAGCAGGAGAGCTTCCGATGGACAAAAAAATAGAATTTTTTCAAATCAGTTATATAACCAAACAAATAAACAAAAACTCGAAAATAGGATAAGACATCACAAAAGGAAAGGGGAATGAGATTCTCCAAAAAGTATACGAGAAACACAAAAATATACTAGACAAGATACCCAACACTGAAGACATCCAAAAAAATGCACAAAGATGTCATGTTAATATGGGAAATAGATACGGATTTACACAATATAACAAAGAATAAAGCTATTAACAATAAGACAGAATTGAGAGAAATCGCATTGAGACACATAAGAGATAGGTCATCAGGTATAGATGTATATACGGACGCAGCCTTATCCGACGAGGGCAACAGAGGAATTGGGATATTTTTCGAGAGCGACAAACATTTGATCAACAATAAAATAAGAGATAAATTACCAATACAAACATTATAAGCAATAGCAATCCATGAAGCGGTCATACACATAATATATAATAACTGATTCATTAATTACCTGTAACATTTAAAAAAAAACAACCTAACTATAAACATTTTTATGAAGCATAAATTTTCAAAATTATCAATATAAATAAACTCAATATCAATATTATTTGGATACCTAGTCACATTAATGTGCAAGGCAATGACATAGCGGACGCGGAGGCGAATGACACATGTAGAACAGAATTTTTCAACAAAAAGGAAATCAAAGGCAAACAACATAGGAAAAACACCAATGGCAAGATAAGAGAAAACCCCTGGTTCCATAAATTAAAACTAGAGGCAGCATGCATCAGAACTTTAACCAGATTACGTACAAACCACGCCTTCGACAAAAAGTACCTAAACCTAATCAAAAAAGGAGATAACATGTTATGCGAAGTCTGCAATACCACGGAAGACTCTAGACACATCGTAGAAGATTGCATAAAATACGCCACGATAAGAGACAAATATCCCATTATGAAAAATAAAGACAGGACATATTAAGGGAAGAAAACATAGACGATTTCACAACAGTATGGCACTTCATAAGAGACACGGGCTGCAACATATAATCAAAATAATTAAAAACAAGGGATAAATCCCACTATAATAGGACTAAAAAGTCCAAGCCAAACAAATAAATTAAAAAAAAAAAAAAATTGGCTTTCGTCTAATATTATATATTGTAGCGTAGGCCTTTGTTAGGACGTAACATACAGAATGATAATGCAATAGTTTTACGATAGTTGGGTTCCTGTACAGAAAATAGGAAGGTCATGGGTGGTCTCAAACCAAAATTGCAATGCAAACTAAAATATATTGGAGGCAACCCTATTACAATTATTCTGTTTGTGTCAAAAATTATCATAGCAAAAGACAGTGATAATTTGGGTGTATGCAATTTTTTCAAAATAAATGTCAAAAATGTATACTAAAAAATATTTATCACAGGTTTCGGGCACAGTCTCAGTGCGAGTTTACGACCATTTTCTGAAGAAAAATTTTCAGCAGATTCAATATAATTTAAATGGAAAACAAAAAAATTATGTTCGGAAGGGGAAATTTGTTTACAAAATAGACTACGTCGATTGGTTGCCTATTGAAAATTTTTCATCAGAAAATGGTCGTAAACTCGGCGTGAATTGCTGAAAATTTTTCATCCGAATATTTTACATAAACTCGCAGTCATAACCAAATCAAATAAATCCAAAACCTACTAACAATAATGTACTACAAGGTGCTTTTTTCGTTTTTATAGTAAGTATAGTAAAAATTAGTCAATACCTCGATACACAAAATTTTTTGAGACCCTTGAAGGTTATCCGCGGCTATTAAAAATTATCCCAATTAACCTTGAGTGTTATTTGCATACAGATACATACATAATATAGCGATTTGGTACAATAATTGTAAGATTATTTATTTGAGTCTCTTCGATATTTTTGAGTGTTTTTGGTATTTTGAGTTCGCCGAGATGTGTACGACGTTAGTATGCTAAGATTAGAATTAATTGGCGCTTACTCTAAAAAATCTTTCAGAATTTTTCGAGTTTTAATTCGTTTTTCGAAGATATTTTACGAATTACTTTTAACAAATTCCCTAAATTACTATTCTAACAATAATTTACCTAAGTTCAGTACTTCTAACACCCGAAATTCAAATACATATACGCTGGGCCCAGATTCAAAGTCGCCACGTCTAACATCATTATTGATATTTCTTTCAGCATGATTTCAACAATATTATTAACACACTTACAGCGAAATACTGCAGCTTAGCAAAATGAGCTTAGGTTAACTCGGTCAGCTATATTCTATGCTACTAACTAAAACTGAGGTTGACATATCGTATCCTCTCATATCATATCGTAATTGTTTTGACATACTTGATTTTATTCGTGTCGTCAAAATGTCATTAGTAGCTTCCTCTTAATGTTTTTTTTTTTCTTAAACAACGATTTTTATACATTACGTGCTAAATAACAGATATTTAAATTTCTTTAATCATTCTTCTATCCTTAATTCTAATTCGAATGCTTAAAATTCAGCAAAAGCTAAATTTTAATTTTTCACTCCAATAAATTTAACTCCAATACTCTACGAATTTTATTACCTCTTTACAGCGACTTTTAGCTAATTGTTAGACATATTTTGTTAATTGAAAATAATGATAAATCAGTTATGTTATAAGGGCTAAATCAGTAAGATAAAACATTGTAAATGTGTGAACAATTAAATTATTCATTTTTACATATAATTTGTTATCTTAATAACACCAATTATTTTAAAGTTACATGAAACAACATAAAACATAAGATTTAATTAGCATAATTTAAAACTAAAGTACATAATTATGTACAATTTTTATAGTTTTCAGTTTTCTTTACATACTTGTGTATATCGGATATCACTTAAACCAGAATAACAACACGTAACAATTTTGATTAAGCGCGCACGCATAAAAAGAAATTTTCCGTTATGCATGAGACAATTATCGATCCATCGATATCTTATAGCGTAACCCAAATTGAGCTTAATGTAATCAAATATATTATATTCACTCACCTTCATCTTTATCGAATTATAAAGAACACAAAATAATTTTCACTTAAATAAAATTTTCTAATTCACTAGAACTCGATTCATTTAGCCAAAAAAAAAAATTGATTTTGTTTTAATCACTCTCTGTTCACACTGAATTGGTTTTTTTTTATAAACGCAATTATTTTATTTTATTTAGCGTAAGTCAAATAATCCTATAAACAGCAACCATGCACAATAACAATATGACCACAAAACTAAAATTAAATAGGTATAGGCACTACTTGACGATCTAAAGTTTCAGTTACAACTGATACAAATTGAACTTCACGAATGCAAGTAAACCTCGAACTTGACTTTCTTCAACTTTTTTGTTTGTTTACTTATTGGTTTTACTTACAAATTCTAATTGAATTTTCTGTACTTTTTTGTTTTCTTTTAGATTTTTGTAATTGGTATTAGTTTTTGTTTTGTTTTACTATTTTATAGAGAAAGAAAATGAAAAAAAAAAATAAACATGAAACATACAAATCGCGATCACCGTCCACTTTATTTTATACATACTATATGTAGATACTTAAAAACGATCATTACTTTTGTTTTGTTGTTTTATAAAATGTGTTACGATTACGATATGTATTGCAAATGAAATGAAAGCATAAATATTTGATAGAAATTAGTCCACCGCGCGATTTGAAATCAAATAAGAAGACATTTTTTATTTATTTATAATGTTGTGATGTTTTATTTAAATTATTGTCTTATTGTCATATTGTTATTACTTATTAGTTATTCTCTTATTATTTCTCGCGATTATATGTATATGTGAAAGTCTCAAATTGCGATCGATTTCAGCCAAGTAATTCAAAACCCATGAGATTTGATTTGATTGTTTATTGCGGAGTTCAGTTCCAAAGTAATCGAGTGATAATATTTTGACTTAATTAGGAAATTTGCCAGAATCCAATTTTTCAGTTTATTTATTTTATTGTCTTTCTCCTTGGCAGACATTCAAATTTTTTTTTTGCATTTTCACTGTCCACGAAAAAAATCTCAAACTTAAAATTACGATCTTTTATTATTTTATCGATTAGCAGTAAGTGATGGTTTAAACTTCCAAGAAAAACAAGATGGGATGATCGTATTACAGGAGCCAAAGTGTGATAGAAAACAAGGGCAAGGTAAGCGGTTTACATTACACTACTTCGATGATAATACACTTCAAAATGGCCATTAAAGTTGGAAATGTCATTGTTAAAAACAAGATACAAGCACAATTGTTTCACTAACTTAAGTAGATGCCCGGAATTAACAAAAAAATATGTATAGCAGGATACAATAATTGTGACCAATTATTGGTAGTAACCGTTCACAAGCTTTTCTTAATACCTGTCAAAATAAGTAACTATTACTTTCTTTTACTTTAGTAAAATAAGTTATAGTAATCATGAAAATTTTGGACCTTGAGATTTTTAGAGATTTATTTGTTTTGAGGTCTCCTGAGTCGGAAAAAGTGGGTTTCGAAATGGTGTCTGTCTGTCAGTTTGTCAGTCTGTCAGTCTGTCAGTCTGTCAGTCTGTCAGTCTGTCAGTCTGTCAGTCTGTCAGTCTGTCAGTCTGTCAGTCTGTCAGTCTGTCAGTCTGTCAGTCTGTCAGTCTGTCAGTCTGTCAGTCTGTCAGTCTGTCAGTCTGTCAGTCTGTCAGTCTGTCAGTCTGTCAGTCTGTCAGTCTGTCAGTCTGTCAGTCTGTCAGTCTGTCAGTCTGTCAGTCTGTCAGTCTGTCAGTCTGTCAGTCTGTCAGTCTGTCAGTCTGTCAGTCTGTCAGTCTGTCAGTCTGTCAGTCTGTCTGTCTGTCAGTCTGTCAGTCTGTCAGTCTGTCAGTCTGTCAGTCTGTCAGTCTGTCACTCTGTCAGTCTGTCAGTATGTTAGTCTGTCAGTCTGTTAGTCTGTCAGTCTGTCTGTGTCCTCTCTACAGCCCAGATGGTTTAACCAATCGAACTGAAACTTCAGATTTAAGCTTTTTTGATAAATTGGGAGGTCCCAGTGAATTTTACTCCAAATCGGCTAACCGGAAGTGGCCACTCCCTTGGTCCAGAAAATGTATTTTGCAAGTATCTTAAAAAGTATAAGGTTTACAAAAAACTACTTAATACAAAATGTTTCCAAAAATTAAAAACAAATAAAGATAAAAATAAAAATTAAAAAAAATTAAGAAAAAAATAAAATTTCTCAAAATTCTCTGTTCGTAAAAGAAAGTCGTGTGACCGCCACACCTCCATTTTTTTTCTTGGGATTACTAGATAGTAGCCTTAGACATACGTGTCGCGTTTTTTTTGTTTTTTCCATCATAGAAAAAAAAAATATTAAAAAAATTTCGGATTTTGGGGCTCAACGGTTAAGTTATTGTTCCTTTGTTTACGCTAACTTGGTTTTTTGTTTCTTTTCGTTTTAAATTTCCAGTAATCCCGTTCATTTTGGATGAAACGTTCCTTATCTTTATTTGTATGTATTGCGCATCAATCACGTTGCGTCGTGTTTACACTTGAGTGTAATGTCTTTTAACAACCGCAATGTAGTTTTAAAATCTATGTTAGTCGATAGGTCATTGTTAAATGTAGCTAGTTTCAACGTGCAAAGTTTAGTCCCAAATACTGACGATATTCGTCACATTTTTAATGGTGCTTCAGTGGACATTCTTTGTTTCTCTGAGAGACCTTCAAAGGTTATAATATATTTGGGAAAGATAGAGCGGGAGCTCCCCTTAATTATGGTGGTTTATGTATGTTTGTAGGTCACATTAAGGCTAGATTAGTTACCATACCTTCTTTCATTTCAGAATTGATAGTATCGGATTTAGAGTTTTTATTTGTCAATGTTTTCAATAATGGCCGTAAAATTTTATTCGGTACCGTCTATAACCCACCAAAAACTAGTAAGAGGTCGTATGCCCAATTTAAAAAATCATTTTTAGACTTAGAAACTTTATTTAGTTATTTCTCTTGTAGATTATTATGCATGATTGTAGATTGTATTTTTTTTTTTTTTGAAATTCCGGCTTCCCTGGGGATTATTTGAATCTTTTAAATAGTCTTACACAACAATGTGGCACCAACGTTTTCTTGTCCAACCGCTAGCGGGGCTTCATATTATCTCTTTTACTAATAACTCTATTTGTTTTTTCAATCAGTTGTCTCTCGGTATAGGATAACATCATGATCTTTTAGTTTTTTCTGTGAACTCTTACTCTCCACCTAAACCTAAGAGTTTTAGCTTTAGAGATTTTTCTAGTTTAGACAATTCCCGCTTTACTTAGTTTGTAACTCAGTTCCTTGGGAGGATATTTTTTGCCTTATTTCTGCAACTAGCCAAATATAATTTTTCAACTCGTATATTAGTTTGGTGTTTGATAGTTGCGTTCCGCTTAAAAAGGTTACTTGCAAAGCAAAATCTCCGCCTTGGTTGTCTCATTAAATTTCGAATGCCATAAATATTAGAGTTAGTAAATATCGTTTATGGAGAAGGTGTCCTAATAGTCAGTCTCATTTAGATTACAAGCAGGCTCGTAACAGAGTTGTAGGGTTAATTCGAATTGCTAAACGTAATTTTTTCGAGGACAAGTTAGACTCCTCTCTTCGTCCCAAGGTTTTCTGGCGTAATGTTCGTAATTTAGGCCTAGGCAGATGCAAGATTAGTTCAAGTGGAGATTTCAAACCCAATGAAATTAATAGTTATTTTTGCTTTAGTCTGAACTCGGGCAGTAGTACCGTCGATTTGTTCTCTAACGCGTCCTCTAATTCGTTTTCGTTTTCAAATATTTCTCTCGAGGATTTTCAATCTGCTATTTGGAAGGTTAAATCGGAATCTTCTGGTCTGGATAACGTCAATTTAAAATTCGTTAAGCGAGTTTTCCCCTTCGTCTCGAAATACGTCTCACGTCCTCTTCCTATCCAGATCAGTGGAAGCTAAGTAAAATAATCCCCATCCCAAAGATCAGTAATGCTTTAGAGCTATCCCATTTTCGGCCAATTAGCATTTTAAGTTCTCTCTCTAAGGCTTTCGAGATAGTTGTTAAAAATCAAATTCAATCGCATTTACATAGCAATAGTTTAATTAGTTGCTTCATATCTGGGTTTAGAAAATTACATAGCACTTCTACTGCATTATTAAATGTATGTGATGATGTTAGGCGTAATATGAATAATAGGGAATTAACTTCTTTAACTTTGTTAGATTTTTCTAAGGCCTTTGATTCTATTAATCACAGAATTCTTTTTAATAAACTCTTATCCCAGTTTAGATTTTCACTTTCTGCTGCCAAATTGATTTTTAACTATCTTTCTAATAGTTCTCGGGCAGTTTCAAGATTTAAGTAATATCGTTAGTTGGTCGGTCTCTAACAGGCTCGTTTATAACAATTTATAAAAAACCGTTAGATACCTCGTCATTTCCTGGTATTTTTCTGCAGGGTTCGCTAATTGAATATTCAAATACTGTTAGGGATTTAGGCTTAGTTATTAATAAAGCTATTACTTGGGGTGACCATTTAGTTATTATTAGTAAGAGGGTCTTTGACATGCTTAGTTGTTTGCAAAAAGTAGTTGGATTTTCTGATAGTCAGTTTAGGCAAAAATTGTTTTTGTCTTATCTTCTTCCTCATTTTATTTTCGGTGCCATAGTTTTATTCGGTATGCTTCAGGAAAATATGATTGTTCTCCAAAGATGTTTCAATGCTTGTACCAGGTTTACTTTTGGTATTAGGAAGTTCGATCATATTTCTGCCTACTCTAGCCTTGTTTTAGAATGTAGTTTATCTATTCTTTTACGAATTTCGCATTTGTCTTTTTATTTTTAAACATCTCAAAGCTAAGAAGTCTTGTTATCTATATAGGAAATTAATGTTTAGTAGGTTTCATTCCTCTAACTTCCGCCTAATTCCGGCTAAAAATTGTTGTAGATCGTTAAACAAGTCATTTTATGTTAGGGGTGTTTCCCTTTGGAATTCAATTCCATTGGAAATTAAGAGATTAGGATCGGCAAAATTATTTAGGTCAACATTTTTGGAGTGGCGTGATTGATGGGCAATACGTAGTTTTTTAATTTATTTTTATTAACTTTGTTATTATTGTTAATTTTTAATATTATTTCACCTCATGCTGTACATTTTATTGCAAATGAGCTACTGCTCAAACTAGAATGTGTAAGCATGAGGTGGAAATTGTTTGAAAAAATTTAAGAGGTTTTTCTGCCTAATGGAAGCAACTTCATTATTTTTTTTTGTTTTTTTTTGTTCGATTGCTTTGTTTCCATGTGTGCTTTTTCTTTTAATACTAAATTATTTATAAAATACTGTAATAAATAAATAAAATAAATAAATAAATAAAGTATTAAAAGTAGGTCTATTATCAAACAAAATTGTATCAAGTACAATATAAGTTGTGCTTTCCCTGAGAGCTTCACCAGAACTCGATAAACTTTAAATTCATTTTGTTGTATGTAAACCAAAAAAAAATAAATTCATAAAGCGCTAATCTATTAAAGTTAGCCGAAAGTTTTCAGCCGAAAGTAAAAATATCGATAATACTATCTCAGCCGAAAGTTACCAGCCGACATATTTCAGCCGAAACGTATTTTAAATAAAATGAAAAATTAACAAAACAACCCTTAAACTGGTATTTTCATGAAGTGATTTTACGGCTGGATATAGGCTCATTTTGGTTTGGCACTGCTTATCATATACGACTAATACCTTAAGTTTGTATAAATTCAACCCTTAAAGTGTCATATCTGGGAAGTGGTTATATGAGGTTGGCCATGACTTTCGAGTCAAACGGTTGTGTTTTTTGTTTTTTAATTTAAAAATTTATTGTTGATTGGTCGGCGGACGAATATCGAAGGTGTAGATGTGTTTTTGCTGTGAAGCCGGAGTTAAATTGAGATGGATCGTGCTGTGTTTTAAAAATTACAAATTTTAAAAGAAGGTTGTACATTTGTGGTGGACGTAACTTGGTGCTTTTTTGTAGCTTATGTTTGGACCTCTGAAATTTGTGAATCATTTTAGCACAACTTTCCGTGGCATTTTTCAAAATACACCTGATCAAAACAGGGGAAAAAAACATTTCCAATGGTTTTTGAACCAATTGTGGATCGGGTTCCGAAGACGAGTGAGTATATGTACGTTGTGTCGTTTCTTTATTCACATTTATAAACCAATGCTGGTTTACAATTTGTAGTCGTATTGAAACAATGTTGTTTAAAGTCTTCGAAAGGATTTAGTGAGTGTAACGTATTCACTTTGAATTCTAAGTAGTGTTTATTTTATTTTTTCAAACCTCCTTACATTTTATATATTTTTGTTAGGTTGTGTTACTACAAACTAAGTACTCGGAATAATCCCATAGATACACCACAACTCTCCCCTAAAATTACAAATCCAATCTTTTTGGGGCTGTCCTTTTCCTATCCGATCTTTTAAGCACCGCTGTACGTTCTATATGAGTTTCTGTTGTATTATTGTGATTTGACAAATGTGCCCTAATTATAACTAGATCATTACTTGTTGATACTAACATCCGTGTTTTTTAGATACAGAATAACTTGATATACATACGGTATGATACTCCTCCCATTTAACATTTTACAAAGATACGTTCTTTTACCCAAAATTTTAATAATGGAAGCCTGTGTTCACCCTTTTTGGTTTGTGTTCACTGAATCATTTACCTCAAAGTTCACAACCCTGTTACGTTTGAAATTTTCTACTTGTTTTTCATTTTTTTTATCAATATTTTTTCTAACATTATTTTTGGATTTATCGATTGTGTTACTTATCGATGGCGGTTTTATTAAATGAAACCAAGATTTTATCTGAAAACCCAGCATTACCTTCGCCGGTGATTCGTTTGTTGTACAATGTCTCGCAAGACGATAGTCCAATAAATACCTATTTATAGCTATGTCAACATTTTCAACATATTTATTTAATTTGGCATGATTTAATGCTGCCTTCAAACCATTTTTAAAACTACGAACGGAATTCTCTGCAGCACCATTCGAAACAGGATGCCCAGGAGCTACTGAAATAAACTTAATTCCATTCGTGTCTGTAAATTCGTGAAAAATTTTCGATTTTTTTTCGATCTTGAAAAGTTTTCTCTTAATTTTGAAATCGTATAATCCGATGTAATTATTTTTGTTCTAAAATCTTCTACCCATTTTGAAAAGGAATCTTTGATTATTAAATAATAATTGTTGTCCATAGGACCGGCATAATCGACATAAATCCTTGACCATACTTTCCTTGTATTTTTCCAGGGAATTAAGGTACACTTTGGAGGTTTCGGTCTAACGGACAAACATGCACGACAACTTTTAATTAATGTTTCCAATTCGGCATTCATTCCTGGCCACCATAAATAAGATCCAGCAATCGATTTAGATTTTACTATCCCGAAATGACTCATACGAATGCTATCTAACATTCGTTCCCTTAAGCTCCTAGGTATAATAACTCGATAGCCCCTATTACAATTACGGCTTCAATGAATAGTTCATTCTTTCGTCTAATAAATGGTAGAAATTTATCTCGAACTAATTTTGAAAAATCCCCTTTATGAATTGCAGTGTTTTGATACCTCTGACAATACCTCATCGGTTGTTGTTTCTTACGCGACTAATTGGCTTCGTCTCTTCCGATCTGAGATCAGCTTCATTGTTACAACCTTTAACATATTCTAATCTTTAATTGAAAGCTGATAAGGTTACAGACCATCTTTGAATACGGCTTGCAGCCGTTCTAGAACATCCACAGGATTCACCAAATAATCCTAATAACGATTTGTGATCAGTTCTGATAACAAATTTGTATCCAACAAGGTAGTGATAGAATTTTAAAACTGAAAAAATAATAGCTAGACCTTCTTCCTCTATAACACTATAATTTTGTTCAAATTTTGATAAAGTACGACTACAGAAAGCTACTGGTCTTTCTACTCCATCTTGACATAAATGTGATAACACCCCCCGCTATACCGTAACTCGAGGCGTCGGTGGTGAGAATTATAGGTAATTATCGATTGAAATATGATGTGATAAGACTACCTCTTTCACTATGCCGCTTTTAGTATTCTTAAAACTTGTACGACAATCGGAATTCCAATCAAATTTTACCTCTTTTTGTAAAGCATTTTTGTTGCCAAATTTGGCAAAAATTTTGCGTAATAATTTATGAGTTCTGAAAACGCATGTACTTCAGTAATATTTGAAGGTTCCGGCGACTCTATTACCGCTTTAATTCGCTCTTTTTTTTGACAATCCATTCTTAGTTACCGTATGTCCCAAGTAATCAATGCTATCTTTAAAGAAAGTACATTTTCTTTTCGCAATTTCAATCCAGCTTTTTTCAAATGATCGCTTGTATTCGTCCCGGTGACCACAATATCATCTAGGAAATTTACAACGCATGGAATATCCTGTAATAATTTTTCAATCTCATGCTGAAATATGCCTGTCGCTGGCTTAATGCCAAATAGCATTCGATTTACTAAAAAAAGTCCCCTTATGAGTACTCCAACTAACTAATTTACGGGATTCACCATCTAATTCGAAATAAAAATTTATTTATTGTGACTTTATAGTCCGCACGCAATCGCACTCCACCATCCGGCTTTTGAACTGGAACAAGTGGAGTTCCCCAATCATTAGTAACAATTGGGGTTGTGAGGAGAATGTAGATGAATTGATGCTGGAAAAGGCAATAAACATTCGATTATTTTAAATTGAAGAAAAAACAAGAATTTTATTAACGACAAGTGAATACGTTACAGACTAATCTTATTTATTTGTGCAAATGAAATCTTAAATGTTCCAATATAATGCCATCCGACAATTGGTACGTTATTTTTTGCAACGACTACGAAAATTTTAAATGGTGTAGTTATCTTACCGTATTTAACTGTAGGCGTGAATGTCCCGATTACTCTAATATTGTGCCCTGAATATGCGCTCAATTTTACGTCTTATTCCATGAGTTCTGTCTTTTTGAGTTTTTTCGTGTATAAATCATTTGGAATTAACAACACACTTGCTCCACTCTCAAATAAAAATTTAAAATTTTCCCCATTAATTACTAAGTCTACAAGGTAAGAATTTTGATTATTTAATGCATTAAATCTAAAAATACTTAGTCCAACTGTGGATTTTGCGGTTCACGGCAGTTCTGTTGCTTTTCGGCATCCTCTATAAAATTAATCTTTTTTGTTTGCATATAAGTGATAGATGTTCAATTTTACCACATTTCCTGCATGTTTTTTGATTCGTGATTTTTATAACCACAATGAGAGCATCTGAAATTTTTTGTTGAACTGATTCTTCTTTCTTTTCGCCTTGATGTTTGGTAAAACTTTTATAGCTTTTTTTTCCAACATTTCTGATTGCGTTGACCTCATTTTGTTGCGGTCTTTCATATTTTATTGCGATGTTTATTGCCTTTTCCAGCGTCAATTCATCTATATTCTCCTCACACAACCTCTCAAAAATTCTTCCATCCATGCTTGTAAAAAATTTATCCAAAATATACTGTTCTAGTTCGTTTTTAAATTCACAATTTGCCGCCAGTCTTTTTAGCTTGGCCATGAGTTTCGTGGCTGTTTCACCATCCTCTTTTATTGTGTTCAGGAAATTTCTCTGCTCTTTGTTGATTGATTGATTGATCAGGGTGTACGACCAAGCCTAAGCAAGACTCCCGGATGACGCCGAGCCCTTCGTACCCCCTTTACACGTAACAAAACCGAAGGAAAGGAAAGATATGTTAGCAACAAGGAATCAACCCGGTTCCAGAAACCTAAGTAGTTGATAGTTAGTAAATTTGTTAGTAATATATTTTTAGTAAATTATTTAGCACAAGACAATACAATTTTAAGTACTGCTCAATTTCCTGTAAAGTTGCTTAGTGTTCTTCAAGAATATTCTAAATTTGAAGTATGGTATGCTTTGATCCTTTTTAATAACTATTCTAAAATTAATTAAGTATACATTTAATTCTCTGAAATAAATTATAGATTAATCCTTATGACTACAACTAAATTAACAATAAGTTGATTTTTCGGCATTTTTTATAGACAAATATATTAATTGTTCATGGCAATCCCAATATTTTCGATTTGGTAAATCAGAAAAATATAGAGGCCAATCGCTCATAATATATCTACTGAAAAAAAGTAGAAATATCTTCCCCCCTCCCGTAATTTTGGCTGAAGGCCCAGAGTTATACCAATGTACAACTCTGCAAAAATGAGAACCCGCCATGAGTTCTGTTGGTAGTTTGGTTTCGTACTGAAAAGTATGGTCTACTCATCATTCAGTACGAAACCAAACTACCAACAGAACTCATGGAGGGTTCTCATTTTTGCAGAGTTGTACATTGGTATAACTCTGGGCTTTCAGCCAAAATTACGGGAGGGGGAAGATATTTCTACTTTTTTTCAGTAGATTTATTATGAGCGATTGGCCTCTATATTTTTCTGATTTACCAAATCGAAAATATTGGGATTGCCATGAACAATTAATATATTTGTCTATAAAAATGCCGAAAAATCAACTTATTACAGACATACAAATTAAATTCTTAACTAAATTAACATTAATAGTTTGACAATAATTAAACCAACTACCGCCCGCCCATCGCGCTATCACCTCAGCCAGTGACATCTTGGTTGATTTTCTCAGGTGTTTTCTAAACTTAAACCTTTTTAATTAACCATTATCAATACTAATAGCAAAAACTATTATTAACATTAATACCAGTATGAACATTACACCAATACCAGCACCAATACTTGCTCTTGGGCTCAGGATAGTTGACGATGGCGTTTATTAACTGGATCAGGGTTCACACCATCGGGTCCAACTATGTGTCCTAATTAAGTCAACGGAGAAATTTGCACTTTTCGGGATTCAATTTTAAGTTGAATGTTCGTAGACAATCGAGAACTTTTTTAAGTCTTTGATTATGTTGATATAAGTTTTGACCATATACGACTATATCGTCAAGATATACTAAGCGTTTGAGACCATTGAGCCCGTAAAGAACGGTGTTCATAACATTTTGGAAAGTTGCTGGAGCTCCTTTCAAACCTAAAGGAATGCGGTTAAAATGAAAATGCCCAGCAGTTGTATTAAAGGCTGTTTTTGGTTTCGCTTCATCATCAGGTTGATATCCATTCGTCATATCCAAGCTGCTAAAGTATGATGCCTTTCGCAGTTGATTCAAAATTTCCACGATGTTTGGCAAAGGAAACACGCGACCTAATGTTATGTCATTCAAGCGACGGATATTAACAACGACGCCCCATTTACACGAACCAACGACATAATTTTTTAGGTTCGGCTAACAGTGGAAAATTCCAAGGACTGTCACTTGGTTCAATTATCTCTTGATTTAGCATTTCGTCTACTTGTTGATTTATTTCCGTTGTATTTGCATCAGACATGCGATACGATTTGTGATAGATAGGTGCACAGTCGGAAGTTGTGGGTATTTTATGATTAATACGGTGTGTCGCAATTAATACGTCACCATCTAAATAAAAAATATCGCTAAATTTTCGAATAATTTGCCGAATAGATTGCAGTTCTTCGGTGGTTAAGTATTTTTCACCTATCTTCTTATTTGTGTTTGTCCATGATACAGAGGAAAAATGACATAATGTGACAACTTATCAAAGACTAAATCGTTACATGATACTGAAACTGATTCCTCTTTGGTGTTTATGTTAAGTGAAATTAATTTGTCAATATAACTATATGGAACTATCTCTTTAGATAGACACAGGTATTCCGCATTGTTTTCAATGTTATTACACATCATAGTTGCAATTTTTTCACTTCTTCCCAAGAATTCCACTACAAGGTTAGATAATGAATAGAAGATTCAAGCACACACGATTGCTTAATAACGCTGACATCGGCACCAGTGTTGACTAAGAAAATAAAAAGATCTGAAGAACCAATGACAACGGATAAGCGAACATAAATATTATCTTCTATATGAGTTGATAAGAAAATGTTGAACGGTTGATTAGTAAATCTTGTTCTTGTTGGATGCTCACTTAATCTTTGGTTGGGGTTCGAAAGGGAGTACCTTTTTGAATTGCGAGACCCTGAATGTTTTCCTGTGGCTCCGATTTAATTTTATAATTTGTATTACTAATTTCAACATTATTTGTAATACTAATATCTGAACTGGATTGCAAGTTACGTAAATCCGTGTTTTTCTTTTTAAAGCATTCGTTTATATGATGTCCTTTCTTCTTACAATATGCGCAAGAAATAATTCTGATTGAAGATCGACTGAGTATCTAGAAAAACAAACAGAGGCAATGTATTCATTCTTTTGGCAAATTTGACACTTTGCGACTTGTGGTTTCAATTTATTGGCATTGTGGGGTTGACTGAAATTTTGTATTTTATCTGTATTTCTTCTTTTAAAGCCCTTTCAATTGCTTTCTTAAGTGAATGGTAAGAACCTGCCTTTATAATGACACAAATGGGTTCTCGTAGCCCATTTTGAAAAGAACGCAAGGCTGTTTTCGAATTCAGTTGCTGTACTTCATCATTTAATTTATTTTGCGATTCAAAACATGCTTCGTTAAACTCTGCGAGTAATGATTCAATTTTGTTCGCAAACATCTGTGCTGACTCATTAATCGTTTTGAGTAGCTTTAATTAGATCAATTTGAATACATTCTATCGAAGTATTTAAGTGTTTTAAAATTACTGTTTAAAGCAATTTTTAATTCGATCCAGGTCTTGAATGTTCCCAACCGATAATTTTAAGAAATCAGATTTTAACTCCTTAGGTAATGTTTCCAATAATCCATCACAACATTTAATAAATTTATGTAAGGGAGTTTTATGATCTCCACCAAACTCGGGTATAAGCTTAACTGCAAGATTGTAGTCGAATTCCATTTTAGCTAAATTATTTTGTAACTAAATTCTTTGGATTTAAGAGAAGTTATCGAAACTTCGCGCGTTCTAAATGAATATACGATTGAACTCATTTGAGAAGCATTTCGTTCAATTTAGAAAATTTACGCGTCACACGCGTCATATTGGTTACCGATAATTCAATTTAATTTCGATTTTTGTTTGTAAAGATACAATGATGAGATAAATTTAATTGCCAGTTTGTAAATATTTTTTTTTTGTTTTGTTTTATGGAAGATTGTTTTTGTTGAAATGATGTTATATTGATGCGATAATTCGTTTATGTTTGTTTTTTGTTTAATTCATTTATGATTTAAATTCCGATAAATATATATGCTCGTTATTAATAAGGTAGCGATTAGTAAACGTAGCGATGTAGATTTTTTTTTTACAAGATGCACCGGTCAGTTTTTTTTTAAATTTGTGCTGTTATTTTAGTAGAGTTTTATAAAAATGAAATAAAATAGCAATACACCTCCTGGTTTCAGTTTTGTATCCAATCCTCTCTGGAGGGAATCACAGTCCGGAATTTTATGTCTAAAGACGCAAATAGACCGCGGCGCAAATTAAATAAACGTCAAATTTCGGAAGGTTTATTATATTTGACGTCTATTTACGAGACAAAACTCCGGACTGTGACTCCCTCCAGAGAGGATTGGATACAAATCTGAAACCAGGAGTTATAAACTTCTTCACTTATGCTTCGAAAAAGTATTAGAAAGTTGGGGCTGGGGTGTTTTGTGAGGAACTTTTGATAAACCTCTCCTTTAGTCTCCCCGACTATTGAAAGGTTTTTCAGGCTTTAGAGCATTTAAAGTCGTAAAGGACTGCCTTAAAGGAAGTCGTAGACTGGTTGAGGTATAATGTAATATCGGCCGGTGATATTCGCATTTATGTATATGGTCAGTCAGGTTGTCATTAAAGCGCTTCAATCACACCTCCTTACATCGAAAGTTGCCCAGAACTGTCTCTCATCCATGGGTGCCAGGGCATTTCAATAATACAGGGAATATAAAAGCTGGTTCGACATGAAACCATGGGCCGTCCCACAAAAAGCAGAAGGGACATTGAAATGCTTCTTGCGTCATGCAAACTACTGCTTCAGGCAGAAGTTAGTAAGTTGACGAATGACAGATGGGCAAATAGTACCTCATGTGTAATATGCCGGCAGATCTGGCCAGAGTTAGATGTGGCGAAATCTAAATGGGTGATCTCACTTGACCAGTATCAAAAACACCTCTAAATTATTCCAACAGGACCGTTCGTATTACAACAAAAGATACTTTTTTTTGGAAGTGCAACTAATTGTGGGTATAAATCCTTTCCTTAATCTGTATCCATTCAATACCTCAACATTCGAAACTCCAATTTTTGATCAAAATCATGACAATAAATCAAATCATTGCAACCGTTCACCTTATAATTACCCATGATTAGATGATAATCTAAAAAAAATTCCAGATCAAAACGAAATAAAAAAACAACGTTAATCAAAATCAAAATTAAGATTACGTTTTAGAAAATAAAAGTTCAAAAGAATCATTAAACAAAACAAAACACTATAGTTTACGAAAGAATTATAAATAATAAGAGTAATAAGTACACATACATAACTTTTACTTTCCCTGAAGTTAATTCCTCAGTCTCTTAATTTTTATTTTTTTTGAATTCTAAAGTGTAAGCAAAAATTTTTTTTTCAAAACCTAAAGAATGTTTTATGTTGACAAGACTATTAGACTAGAGAGAAAGTTGTAATTTAGTAATGTGCAAATTATGTTTTCAAGAAGATCTCGGTTTTCGTGGCATCACTATAAATGATAATCGTATACGTATAAATGAAGGTGGCAATCTAACCAATGTGAAGGTGTATAAACACTTCATCGTGTCATGATTAATAGGTACTTAGGAAAATAGAATTGTGAATGCATTTTTAAACACAAATTTATATAAATAACATATAATTTAAGATGATGATGGTAACGAAAGTAAAAGTACTTTTACTTAAAATAATATTTTTGTTAAATTTTAATGATTATTATATCATATAAATAAAAATAAGATTTTGATAAACAATTTATTTATGAAACAATCGTTAATCATTAAATTATTACCTACCGTGACTGTTTTGAAAAGTGTAAATCAGTCAGAAAGGTGTAATTTTAATTTCCCATTTTTTCGTTTTGTTTAAAACATCAATCAAATATGTATTAAAATTGGGTTCTAATGAAATTCAGGGCCGATACGTATTTGTTGCTTTATTTTAATTCCAGTAATTTTCGAGAAATGGGTAGCTGTTTGAACAGAAAATGCATTGGATGGTATATTTATTAAGATATAATTACGTCACTTAAGTAAAATAACACAGTAAGTCAATCACAACAGGTTAATCACACAATGAATTTATTCTGTAGTTGCCTTAACTATGATAATTTGGAGGTGTGCAGTTTTTTACAAAATTATCAAAAATTTGTTCTAAAAATATTTATCACAGATTTTGGACACACGGTAACTTAATTTTGTTAACTTGCTTTGCCTTATGACGCATTCAAACCTTTTAGTGATATTTTATAAAAACTTTCAGAATTAATTCAGCGCTAGGGCGTGCCCGTTCCCGGACCTTTTACATTCCCGGGAAACGCCATTGTGATTTTGTGACTCCCGGAATTTCCCGGGATTCGGGACGAGGTCAAGAAATGGAAAGGAAAACAAATTAAGTAAGATTTAAAATAATTGGAAAAAAAATGTGATGTACCGATTTAATCACTCAATCGGCGGATTCTGCTCGTTCTCTCACCATGGGAAATCTGCCAGAGGAAAAAATGAAATTGAAACTATTAGCATTGATTTTAGTCAACGTCAGTGTTGGCATGCGCCCAAGGACGATTTAATTTTCGTTAGAAACCCACCAGCTAATGGGAAATTCTTCTCATTTTCGGTGGGTGTCGTCGGCTTGATAGTATAGCGAGTTGAGACTAAATTAATTTTGGAGCTAGAAAAAAATATTGTAACTGTGTGCGCCAAATATCGTAACTGTGCTAACTTACTTTGTACTTGAAAAGATAGATCCTTACTTAATTTAGGTCTCTGCACATTGTTGATATCTAATTTTCAATTGTTCAACCGATATTTGTATTTTATTCAGAAATGAAGTGACACCGAGCTCCATGCTCAATTATATTGCGTTTCAAGGAAAACAGAATAATTTGGAGCAGAAACAACCAATGCTGATTACCTTTAGGTTGTTTGAACAGTAGTTTCGATATTTAAATTATAAAATTTGTTGCTATATAATGGGCAACAAAGGCAATACCTCTAATTGCCCACTTTTGTTAATTTTGATGCACATATACATATTATAATATTTAAAATGGCGACATCAAGAAAAATAGTCGCTCAATTATTACTTTCTTTTACTCTAGTAAAATAAAGTATAGTAATCATGAAAATTTTGGACCTTGAGATTTTTAGAGATTTATCTGTTTTAAGGTCCCCTTGAGTCCGAAAAAGTGGGTTTCGAAATGGCGCCTGTCTGTCAGTCTGTCTGTCGGTCTGTGTCTTCTCTACAGCCCAGATGGTTTAACCAATCGAACTGAAACTTCAGATTTAAGCTTTTTTGATAAATTGGGAGATCCCAGTGAATTTTACTCCAAATCGTTCAACCGGAAGTGGCCACTCCCTTGGTCCAGAAAATTTATTTTGTAAATATCTTAAAAAGTATAAGGTTTACAAAAAACTACTTAATACAAAATGTTTCCAAAAATTAAAAACAAAAAATAATTTCTCAAAATTCTCTGTTCGTAAAAGAAAGTCGTGTGTTGGCCACACTTCCATTTTTTAATTTGATAGAGTGAAAATGTGAAATACTCATTCACCCCAACTCCACAGTGAAAATGCAAATACATACTTCAAATAAAAATAATTATTAAAAAAAAAAATTAAATTGTCCATTTAGTACCCTTAGAAATTATTAAAAAAAAAATTAAGTAGTCCATTTATTTTTCAGCTAATTTTTTAAAACTGTTTAAAATGTGTAGCCTAATTAGTTTTACTCAAGGCTTAAGCAATACCCGAGTTAGTGGTAAATTCGTTCTGAATGGTAAGCAATTATTAAATCAAAGTAGCTCAATTTTTGTTATAATTTTAATTGTACTAAGTGTAATTAAGTCAAGAAATGTAAAACAAGCTATACTTATTATCAGAAATTTGCTTCCGAGGATTGCTCAATTATTGTGTGTGAAAAATTTATTGAGATTTAATTATAAATTGCTAAATAAAATTATGCTCAATGAGCCCAAAATTAATTGTGTTGATCACTTTTAGGTTATGTATTAAAATTAAACCATGGATCAACCATCGAAAATAACTCATTTTATTGAATGGTATCCAAATTGATGATGTTGCTCAAAATAAAGAAGGACGTAATGCCAAACTGTTGAAAATGTACAATTGTCTATTTATATCACTCTAATTTAAAGTTCATTTGTTTCAAACTGCTGATAATTTAGAGCAAGTTACTTAATAACGCATTTTTTACGAGTTGCTTTTATATTTTGATATCTTCCACACCAAACAAAATTCTATTTTTACCAAGAAATTTTTAATAATTAAAAATATGTAGCTCATGTAGTTGCAGGCTGCTTAATTTTGTATTGAATATTATAAGCAACAGTAACAGCAGTAGCTCAATTTCGTAAACTAAAAACCCACACACATTAAAGTTTTTTTTTATTAGGCTCAGCTGGACTGATAAAACACCAACACTTAACGTCATTTAAGAATAAAACAATAGGTTTTGCTAAGCCAAAGGTCACCTTAGGACTTGGTGCGTGTTGCTCAATTTTAAGATTTTTAACATTCGCATTAATAAAAAGAATAATATAGAACACGACAAGGATGGCCAAGACACTGTCGTTACGTATAAAATACATTGTTAAATCAAATAATTATTTTCCTTCTAAACTTTAGTTTAATTAGTTTAGCTCAAAATTAATATTCCTATTAAACGGATTATTTGACCGCATAACCTGGGCTTTCGAAATTTAATTATTCTCAAAAATCTCGATTAGGTAGTGCGGTGGTACAGCGCTTTTATGATCTTTTTGACTGTTCTGGACACCATTTTTTAAGGGGTATTTAATCAGTAATTGTTGAAATTAAAAATTCGTGACTTCTACATACACAGTGCTGTAGATAGACTATGTAAGTTCAGCTTTGAGTATTTGAAGTTATCTTCAGCGGTTTAAGAACATTTCGTATATTTTCAATTCGAGAAATGGAAGTGCTATTTTTACTAAGAAACCATTCCAACTGCCGTGCTAAGAAAAAAGACAATTATAATTTCAATTTTTCTGTTTTTGTTTGCCATGGTGTTACTATGAAACTTGACTAGTGAATGACGTGATTTTATGGCATTTAACAAAGGATATGGTATTTATTTACAGAATCCAAATATGGCCCTAACAAATTTTTTGACTTTTGGCGCTTGTGATTTTTTTTCTTAGCACGGCACTAAAGTACTCCAACGAATATGGCTATCTAACATAATATTCAGTTCTTTACACTCAATCTACATAACTCTATAACGTATCTTATTTTTTATAGCGTTACACCCATTATCGGCGACTTTCTGATTAATCTCATGAAGTTAAAAATGGCACGGTTGAGTCTTGAAACTAGATTTTGCGCTCCCAGGAAATATTTAAAACATTCCCGGAGCGCAAGCCCTATTCAGTGCTCTTGTACGATTTGACACTAGTGTTGGAAAACAAATTCAAAATAAACCTTTGTTTCTGTTGTAATTTAATGAATACTTCAAATTCAGTTTTTAAGCTGCGAATATTTCTGCAAATACTACGTTTATGTATTTTCTTAATAAATAATTGGTGCATGTTGCTCAATTTTAGCTAATACCTGTTGTGCGTACCAGCTTCTCCTCATCTAAAATTAAAATGATTAATTTTGAAAATTTTGAACGTTGTTTGGATGTTGAAAAATGGGTTGATGTGTTCAATGGTAATCACGCAATATTTAAAAGTAAAAAATTGGAAGTAAAACACGCAATTAGCAGCGCTAAATTTAATAATTTTAGAAAATTATTTGTAAATTCTAATGATATGATAATAATTAAAAGCAATGGAAAATAATTAATAAAGCTACTGGTAACTTCAAAAATTTGAAAAATCCGTGTTTGTCTATTTTAAATGATTCTGGTGTTTTATTGAATAATTCTAAAGAGGCCGCTGATGTTTTTAATAAGTTTTTTTGTTGATTCTTCTAATTAAACTAAAGATTGGTACATTTTACGCCAATAATATAGTTTCTCTTTGTAACTTCCAATAGTCCAATAGAACTTTTATACCATTTTAATTGGTTTTGATGGCATTTTTTTATTGTAATACCACTTTATAAAAAATATGGTCCTACAAATTTAAATAATTAACGACCGATAAGCCTTTTATCTGGCTTCTCGAATATTTTTAGAAAGCTTGTTATGTCGTGAGTGTTAAGTTTTTTATATTGGACGAAATTTTTAAATAGTGGCCAGTTTGGTTACCTAATGTAATAATAAAGATGTTTTCTCCGATTTTCGAGGGAATTAATTCAAATAATTTACTTTAGCACTATTCGTTGATGTTACGAAAGGTTTCGGTACTGTTGAACATAGGCTCTCGGTTGGTTCGGGGAAAAAACTACTACGTAGGCATACTCTCAGTACAATACTTAATAAGGATCGGCGGAATATCATCGTGACCAGCATCCTTATTAACATCAAGATTAAGCAGGGAATCACGATCTTCTTGCTCAGTAAATTTAAAATAATTAAAGTCCACGGAAACGTGAGCATTTAAAGACATGATAGGAGACATCGTAGCTGGTTCGTATAAGGATGCAAAAAAAGCTAGCAAATAAATCGTAGATTTCTGAGGGCTGACTAGCGACGAAGCTCTAGTAAGACACAGGCGACGGAAAACTAATCACTTTTCTCTTCCTACATTCATGAAATTCTAGAAATTCTTCCCTTTGGACTAGATGTAAATTCCTTCCCGATTTGCACTATTTATTGGTTATACAAAAACCAATTTAAACAATTAAACTCTTTACGGGCTCTATCAAAACCGGGATAAAATTTAACCACGTACCGTCTGTATATAAAGAATGGAACATATTGCGGCGTTTCTCTAGATGAACCAACTTATTAGTGTACCACTCCTCCTGAAGGCCGTTTTTTCTTACCAACGAAACACATCTTTCAATACAATTCCTGAAAAGGTAGTTAAACTTCAAAATTATTTCATTTAAATATCCGCCACGTAAAAGCGCCTCCGTAAAGACGCCATCAACATCAAACCAAGCTAAATCGAGCAGATCAAAGTTACACACAATGATGAGTTGATGGCTAGGATGCACTGATGGCATCTCTGCTGAGTCAATGAAATTGATTTTCATTTCAAAATAATACAAGTCCGATCCGTATAGAGAGCAATGGAGAGACCAAGCTACCAATTCAAAATTATATCTGTCATAATCGTTGTCCAAAAAGCCTAGGGGAAAAGACTTGGCTTTACCTCGGATGCTAGAAGCATTGTTGTAATAAATTGAAATGAATCTAGTATGATCAGAGCTTACTTGCTAGATTCCGGCACAGTTTGGTGCGCAATAACCACCAATGTCCAAAGCACACCTTGTTCCTTGTTGCTTGCGTACAGGCTGATTGACGCTGCCGAAAATTTGTATTATTGAAAAGCCCAATAAACATATCATTTGGCCAATTCATCGTGGACATAACTATTGCTTTTAAGTCGGCATTAATTCCCACTTTAAAACAGACCTACTTTATGTCGGTGAGTTTGCGCCCATTTGTTAATAACTTGGTAATTGCAACATTGGAAATACCACAGTTGTTATTTACAAAATCGGCAATAGCAGCTTAATCAACAGTGGTGAAGTTGATGTCGCGGAAGAAAGTGCCAGTGCGAGTCGTTAGAGTCGACGCTTGAACGAAGCAATCGCGGATTTGATCAGCAGTCTGGTCGCCAATGTTGCTGTAGACGGATAATAGGCTCGATGCACAATAACGTTGAGCAGAGTGATGTCGGCAATTAAAGACATTTTAGAATCGATACTATCCAATGAGGCTTGGATTATGTCCAATGTCACACAATTTTGCTTCTTTAAATAAACGCTGACACTCGGTACACATAAAAACAGAGTAAGGACAGTCGTTGCACTTGACGCAAGTCTTCGTCATAATTACTTAAATGTACACAAATAACCAGAAGATATATGTATATTAACAACTATCACAGTACATCGTTAAGTACTATATGTAAAATTATCACAGTTCACAATGTTATATGTAGATATAAACTCACACAATTAGAATAAATTATATTGTTACCAATTTTCGAAATGATATGAATTAATGTATAAATGTTTGGTAATGAAATTGTTGTTTTGGTAATAATCAGTTTACATTTATAGTTAGTTGTAAATGATACAGATACAAATTCACCGAACATAATATTAAAAGAGGTCTCAGCATCGTCACTAACTGAATAAGAGGAGAGTTCTTGAAAAAAATAATTCCAACTGTAGAATTGTAAAAATTCTTGTTTCTCTAGGTATTTAGAGTTTAATTTAAATAAATTCCAAAGCAATTAATTTTATAATTTTCTTTTCAGCGTCTTTATGTGTCATCCATTTTTCGAAACATTTTTAAACAACATATGTAGAGAAAAAATCAGTATTCAAGAATTCATGAAATTTGGCCATTTCACATACTGTGAGTCGATCAACAATCAACACGACTCTCTATAGTCGTATTGTTTTTGATTTGGTATTATATAAGAATCACGAATCTACACCTTGTCATGAACTAAAATGTCATCGACAGAAAGTGTCGATCGATTTTCGAACGCTGATCTTACTCCTTTTAAAATTGAAAACAAAACTGCTGTTAAAATCAAAACTTTACCTTATTCATCGTACAGTTTACTGCAAAAGTAACCTTATCATCTAAACATTTATTAGCAAAGAGTACATTATCATTTACAAAATTCTATATGAAGTTGGTTAATACAAATCAAAGTAACCTTTATCCATTTTTACTTTCTGACAAGAAAATCAGTTGTTTTAAGGTTTAATTCAGTATTCATACAACTTTCACGAAGAGCAGGGGCTTGTTTTTAAATATTGTTCTTCTAAACAAAAACAATTCTTAGCTATTTTAGTTAAATTAAAATTGTTTTAATTAAATAATTAAAGTGAGTAAAGATTGGCAAGAAATGCGACGAAGATGAAAAAGCACGAAAAGTAGCGGTAAACAAATTAAATTGGAAACGAGAGCAAGAAAAAACAAAAAGGTAGATGCATTTTGTATACAGCTCGGTACTAACTTTTTATTGCAAATTTGTTAAAACGGTCGATGCATTAGATTTTTCGGGTTCGTTTTATTCCAGTAGAAAAAAATGACCCAACCGTGTCATTCACGGGTCTCCCAAAACCTTCAGCGTCCTATATTTTATGAGAACCAAAAAGTTAAAATTACTCCGTGTTTGTCAAAACACATTTTCAAATATTTTGGGCATAACCAAGTTAAACGATATTTTGAGAGAAAGATAATGCCAGTCGAAAATCGTGGAGGCGATCGTATACCATATTACAGAAATTTGCCGAGAAACGTACCGCAATACTAAACTTTGTAAAAAACTCTAAAGTAAGTGTTTACATTTTTTAACTGTTGTTTAACTTTGAATTTTTGTTATTTCAGATTCTTGAAAAATATTATTGTCGAGCTCGAGTAGCTTCAAATTAGTATTTATCAGGGGAACTCGCTATAAATAAAATTACAGAATGTTCGTCAACGATTATATAGAACAACAAGTAAAACTTACGCTACTTCTAGTTCATTTTTAATCAGAATTTCAAAATTTAGTTCCAGGCATCATCCTCTGATATGAACCACATATCATTCTTTCAAAGAACAGTTAGTAATCAATGACAAAGGCCTTCTATTCGCTGCCAAAAAAAAAAAAAATTAAAATATTTAACAATTTCTTTTGAACGCCAAAAGAATGTGATGCTGCCTGTATCTCAACAATTTAGGCATCGTTCAAGGTACATCAGAATCTAAATTGGAAAAGAGAAACATGTTTTTGTATCTTTGGACGGAAAATTTTCGTCCTAAAGGACCTAATAAAATCGCATCAGCGGTGTATCATCGGTTGCAAAATCCAGTTTATAGCAATAACGTTCATAATTGTGGAGCGTCGTTGAGCGCAAAATAAAATTACATCCATGATGGTAATGTGCTCACTCATACTTGTTGAACATGAAAGCTCCTAAAAACATTAAAAAAATTGAAATTATCTTCCCCGGGGTATTCGCTCAACTCGAGAAAAAAGTTAAAGGCATAAAAACCATCATAAAAACAGGAGTACATGATAACGGAACTGTCATTAATGTTAGCAACTCTGAATGTCTAGTTTCCGATTGGAGAAATGCTGCAGCTACTACGTTTAAACCACCTGGGCCATGGCACTCTAAATTCAATCCTTCAAAACGATTGATTATAAGTAGGCTAAAAAATAGTTAGGTGGGAATTCGCGGAGAGCTACCTGTAATAGGAGCTTCAAAATCGGTAAAAGAATTCAAAATAGGGCCCTTATAACGGACAATAATGTTGCAGTTAAATCGGCAAATCTTAAAGATGTTAACGCATTATTGAAAAACACATCGGTACAGACTGGCGATTAAATGAAGAACTTTCGTTTAACAAAACATATTGTAACGGTGACATCAACGATTCTACTGGTCAGGATGTAGGCAATCAGTGATATAATGGTGCCAAAAATGTGAGCAATGTGGGTGGTAAAGTGACCCGCACGCAAAAGTCATGGAACCATGAAATAATATAACGTCGGAGCACCATTCGAAAGAATTGCAATGGATGTAGCGAACTGGAATAGCAGATTTGGAGTGCCGATGGAGATTCATACCGATCAAGGAAGGAATTTTGAATCGGTGGTATTTCAAGAAATATGCCGGATGCTCGGTATAAATAAAACGAGAACAACGCCTTTGCATCCACAGTCTGATGGAAAGATTCAATGGTACATTGGAGGAATATTTAGCAAAGGTCGTTGAGAAAAATCAACGCAACTGGGATCGGCATTTACCGAAGTTTCTGATGGCCTATCGATCAGCAATACATGAAAAAACCGAAATGACACCAGTTAAAACGTTATTTGGAGATAACCTACGATTACCTGGAGATCTAAAGTTTGGGGCTGCACCATCAGCGGCTTTATGTGGACAGGATTATGTAGACCGGATGAAAGAGGAACTTATGATATTCATCAATTTGTACGGGGGAAAATACAGATGTCAAGTAATAGGATAAAAGCTCGATATGACATACGAGAAAATAACCAAGGCTTCCAGGAAGGGCAATTGGTAGGGCTTCACAACCCGCAACGAAAGAAAGGATTGTCACCGAAGTTACAACTACCTAGCAAGGGAAGGACCTTACACTGTCATCACCAAGATGAATGACGTGGTTTATCGGATTCAGAAAGGACATCGAGGTAAACCGAAGGGTGGATTTGGAGAGGGTGGCCCTCTACAGAGGAGGTGATTTGGGTCCTTTTCAGGACGAACAGGCTTAGATGAGTCGTAGTGTGACGGTGACACCTAGATTGTAATAGAACAAGTTAAATTAATAGCTCAATGTTTTACTGTACTAAAATGGAATTTTCCATGATAAAACTGTTCTAAATGTTTTACATTATTCTAACTGGAAAAGTCATGAACTTTCTAGAAGTTTGGTTTCTGTATATAAAAAGGCGAACGAAGTCGAATTGGATTATTAGTATTTGGTAAGCGATAGTGTAAAGATTAAAAAGGAATTAAAAAGTGTTTTAGTGCGAAATAAAAAGTAAAAGTGATCAGAAAAATTGTGCGAATGATTTATATAAAGTGATTTTGTGAATTATCAGTAATAAATTGTGTTGAAATAATTTTTGTGCTAAATAAATAAATTTGTTGCTGATAAATTAAATTGATTTCGTTTTATTCACAATGCAGTGATACGAACCTTGATTGACAAGGCAAAAACGTAGCAGTATTTTTGATTTTTCTCAAAATGGAATATCGTGGAGTAGAATAAGTTTAGCTTTTAGCAGACGCAAATAGTTTATGTGTATGGAATAATAATAAAACAAAAAAAATCTACAAATATTTATAATTATGTATAGTGATGTAAACGGTAATATTCTCGATGGTAATATTGCCGGTAAAATAGGTAATTTTAGGTAATATTACCCAAAGTGGTGTTACCGTGGTAATATCAGTAAGATAAATTAAAAACGTTTATTCCAAACAACTCAACTAGCCTTAATGCAAAAAGAGTAGTGACACCACTGCATTATACTTCCTTATGTACCATTAACCTACTACACCAAGTTTTTTGCTGTTAAATATAATAATCTACACCTTTTTCCTGTTTTATTGACATATTCATTTGGAAAATACGTAATAGAGCTAGAATCTGACATTGAATATGATTCATCGCTCTGTCTGTAAAATACACCAATCACTATTTTAACTATAAATGTGGCAGCAACGTCTTAGTCGATGAAAAGCTCTAGTATGCTGGAATTTCATTGAGAACATGAGACCAAAGTAGCACCAGATGGTCAATGAGCTGATGGAAGAGCTCAATTTTCGTTTATGATAGTGTTCCATTAGGCTCAACCACAAAGTCGGCTTCTATTGATTGTTTCAAGAAATTGTGACCGTTCTATAAACTTCCTTCGAGATACCAACTTGGAAAAAAACTGCCAATACCTAAAATGCTACCCTTGAAAATGCCTTCTTACCAAAAATTGCCGGCGCTTCTGACGTTGCAGACCGATGCTTAGTCGAACATACGCAAGGACTACATAACAAATTATGTCATCAATACAATATACCCAAAGCCTTTTTCTATAAATCTACTCACTAAGGAAAATCGACATTTGGCTTTTAAAGTTGCTTTTCGAGAAAGTTGAAGCGGTGTTAAAAGACGTCGAGATTTATAAATTTATTGTACTTATTACTGATAATGGAACGAACAATAAAGCGTCTCGAAAAATGGTAACAAAAGCTATCCCTATATTACCGAGTATGGGTGCATCTGTCATGGACTTAACTTGCTCATTGTCGATATCTTCAAGATTCAGTCTATCAACATTTTGAAATTTTCAGTCATTAATACGGATAGTTTCGGAAATTAAAAGACTCGCACATTTTTCATGCTACATTCGATCTATATGCATGCAACATCAGGTATGCCCTGAAGGCGCTGGTTAACGACGATGAAGTGAAGTCAGTTATGAAGGCATTTACGATTTTCTATTCTAAATTGTTCACTGTGTACTACCTCCGATTCCTAAATGGAAATTTTTTTTTGAGAGTTTGCTGTTTTGTCTAAAGTGGTGTACTGTTTTGTTAATATAAAACAAACTTTTGAACAAAATGAATGCGCCAATTATGAAGAACTTATAAGTATTCTCAAATTTACTTGAACCAGCTAGTGAGGAAAGAGTCTTTCGGAATCACAGAAACTTGAAGTGACTGAATTTATTTTTAATGTCGCAGAACTTCACACAAAATATAAGGACAAACAATAGAAGGGCAACAAAATATATGAGTCTTTGCCGCATTACAATGTTCAAAGTGAACTTTTTTCATGACCGTTTGTGGTTGCAAGTGAGCAGCACTTTGATGAAATTTAATCGACGGGATTGTGTTCTACTTCATGTTTAAGTGCTATACACATAGCTCAACACGTGATCCATTGACTGTTGATCGTGCAGGAAAACTAACGTAAATTTTGCCCAACTTAAACCTGTCGAGATCGAAGGTAGGAAGTGTGGAAAACGAGGATGAAGTTATTCCTGCTGAATCAAATACAGATTATTATTAATGGATGAAGCTGCATAATGATATTCACTTGAAGAAGAGGATGACTTGGAGGAAAGTAATAATAATTCGGTTATGGATGATGTTGAGGCTGAGGATGATAAATGCGTCAGAATAAACCATACATTGATTAAAGAGTTTAATTGATCATAAACTCATATTTATGTAATATTTATTATTTACTATAGGCGTTGAAGGAGATGCCTTTGCCGTCCTTCGACATCTACCGATGAACAGCACGTCAAGGAAGTCAAGGATTTGGTGCGCAAAAATCGTCGATTGACAATTAGAGATCTTGTTGACATCACGAAAATTTTGGGCAGGAAACTCTTGGTTTTTGCATCATCATAATGCTCCGTCTCACACTGCTTTATTTGTACGTGACTATTTGGCCAAAATTCGACTCATATTGTTTCGCAACTACCCTTCGCCTGATTTATCTCCGTTCGACTTCTGGCTATTCCTGAAACTCAAGAAACCGCTCCGGGGACATCGTTTTGACACTTTAATGTTCAATAGACTTTAACAACTGTTTCGAAGACTGGGAAAAACGTTGGCATAAGTGTATTCTTTCCGAAGGAGGTTACTTTGAAAAGGATGAAAGATATTTGAAAGAATAATAAGCCGTTTGTGCTTTATTTAAACATCTTACTACCTTTGTCGAGACATCAAAATATTAGTAGTGTTGTTTGGTACAAATTGGAATTAAAATATTGAATAAAAAGTGTGTTACCAATTTTACCCGTGTTACCGGTAATATTACCGGTAACATCACCAAATTTAAAAATATCGGAAATTTTACAACAGTAATTATGTACCTAATTAAAAATTTGATTTTAGTTCAAATGTTCCATAAATGGTAAATGATTCATTAATTATCAAATGTTGGAAAAGGATAAAACTTGCAATATTTAAAAATATTTACTAAAACTTGGTGAAAAATGAGAAGTGGTTTAAAAAATTATTCCCAACGAAAGTCAAATAGACCATTACTGGAAAATTTCTATCTAATAGAAGAGTCTCAATTTGCAAAGTTAATAACACTGTACTCGAATCGGAAACTTAATTTTTTTCAACATTGACGGATCCTGGATTGAAAACACAATTCTAGTACGCTGGTTTTCGAGGTATTCACGTGTAAAGATTTTACACAAAAAAAAATCCAAAACACACGCTTTTTTTTTGTCTATTCTAACCATTCCATCAACAAATACCTATTCAGTTCGACAAAATTTCTTCGGTTCGATAAAATCACATTGAACGAGAACTGTTTCACCTATTTGACGACGGATGGCATTAGTGCTGCGGCTTGGTTGCAATGTATTTGGTTATTGATTGACATATTTTGACATTTCTTGTGAAAAAGCTGAATTGTTTACTAATTTTGGTGCGCAATTCGATCGGTCCATCAAATTAATCGTTTGCAATATCAAAAATGAATAAATGTAAGAAATTTAACAACTTTTGTTATGTTTGTGGCTTTTAATACTTTGGTGAAGATATCATTCTTGATGTAGAATGGGCCCTATCTGTTATGTGTGCGGAATGCTTGCCGGGATTGAACGAATGGAATAAAGGTAGAATCAATAGTTTTTACCATTCCGTGAATGTACATGATCCAGAAGAATGTTATGTGTGCTTGAATTAAAATAACGGATAAAACAGAAGGAAAGAACGTCAGCTGGAATACAAAACAACAAAATTTGTTAAGCTGCCATTGCCGCATTCAGAAAACATTTCCATTCCGAGAAGACCGAGTCCAACCGAAGAATATTTGCCACCATCATTCGCAACCGTTGGAGAATCATCTGGACTAATGTTTCAACCAACGAATGTCACTACACGATTTGGCAAGATCGTTTTGATATCATCGTACACCGCATCTCAAGTTATCACAGCAGCAGTCGATTGTCTTAGCCAAGGAAATGGAACAAGCGAACATGTTAGCACTGGATTTTCGTATATATGGAGCATACGATCGTCAGCATGAGTTTAAGAATTTTTTCAAATCATTTGAGAATAATTCATTCGCTTATTGCACGAATATCTGCGGTTTGGTTTTGGCAATGCATAATGAAGAATATAAATCTGAAGACTGGAGATTGTTTATTGATTCTTCGAAAAGCAGTCTGAAAACAGTTCTTCTTGAGCACTAGCACCAACGAAACGCATTCGTCATTGAAGAAAATCTTGGATGCTGTCAAATACAATGACCATCAATGGAAAATTTGTGCTGAGGATACACAAAAATATGTGCTTTATGTGCTTATGGAGCACTCGTTTTGCTCGTTTGGCGACATCACAACATTATTGAGAATCCATTCGTGCCAATCGAAAAAGTTTTGCTACCGCCGCTGCATATCAAGCTTGGAATTGTCAAGAATTTCATAAAAGCGTTGAATCCGGAAGGGAATGCATTCAATGAATTACGTCGAATTTTCCACGGTTAGTCAGTCTAAGTTTTGATTTAATTTAAATTTCATTTCGTATAATGTTTTCATTACAGGAATGCTTAATGGACCTAATATTCGCCGTTTGATGACACCATCTGAAAATGGGTGACTCAGAACTCGTGGCATGTGATTGCGTTAAAACGGTCATTGAGAATGTTCTCGGAGTTGATTGATCCGATAATTGGCGCTTTTATATTCAAATCATGCTCATTCCTTTTCACCGTATCAATGTTAAAACGTCATTAAAAATTCATTTTTTACATGCACATGTGAAAAATTTTGCTGAACAACAAGCCGAATCGGATGAGCACGGCGAGCGTTTCCACGATGATCTGTTATTTGATATTTGTTACAATTTGCAAGAAGAAGCATCAGAAATAGAAGATATTTAAGAAAACACAATTTTTGGGAAAAATAAACTTTTTCTATATATTTCTGAACTTTCTGCGGCCTTGAATACTGAGTAGGTATCTGTTGAATAAATGGTTAAATAGACAAAATAAAACGTGTTTTTGTTTCTTTTTGTGTAAAATCTTTACACAGGATGTATAAAGATTTTACACAAACGTTGGATTCAGCGTACTCGAATTGTGTTTTCTATTCAGGACCCATCAATGTTGAAATTTTCGACTAGCACAGTGTAATTTAGGTGTATGCTTATCGGATAGACATTTACCCCTATTATGATTCAAGAGTCGATCGATGATCGACACGACTCTGTATTGCAATTTTGTTTTATCATTTGATAAAAACAATACGAAAACGGAAAAGGCAGCACAGAGTCGTATCGATAGTCGATCGACTCTACAAACATAATAGGGGTGATTATTACTTAACTCAATTACTTACCTCATTAATTAATGTAATACTATATCGTAGGGCGCAAATACGCATTTTTGGATTAAATAAAATTTCATTAAAATCATTAAAGTAATTAAAACTGGGCAAAACCAAATCAATAAATCAATAAATATGGTTAATAAAAATATAAATTGTCATCAAACAGATGTATTAAAAATGCACATAAAAACTAAATCTGTTTCTTCGCACATTTTCCCAATTTAGAGGCACCGATAGTTTTCGGATCTATGATTCTAGCAATAAACAATTAGATTTTCGTAAACTAGAATTTATTGTAAAATACTATAATTTATGATTTAATTCACTTCAACGGAATATACAGGAGGAGTATACAGTTACTTGTCATTTTGGACACCGTCTATTACGATTTAAACCTCTCACGCATTCACTTAAAAGAAAGAAACTAAATCAAATTACGTTAAGCGAAAGTAAAATACAATTTACTTTTACAAATGAACGAATTAATTTGTAAGGCAAAATTGTATATCGTGTGCCAAGTTAAAGTAACCGCCAATTTAGTTATAAATACAAAAGGAATTTTCCCATATTTTGTTGCTTTAATTGGAAGTAATTTTGGTGCTATATACAATAAAATTTTAATAGTAATTGATTAAAACAAATAAATGTGACATACACGTCATTAGTTAGGTTAAAACTCATTTTAACGAAACCGGACCTTACCTTGGACTATACTGTCGAATTGTGAAGCGGCCGTCTGTTAACCATAGTGTTGGAAAATATGTCCGTTGTACTTAATAAAATTATAGATCATCAATCAATAAACGTTTTATTGATATATGCCGTTTATGAATGGCAATTGATAAAATAGAAGATCCAAAATCGAATGGAATGAACCTCGAGGGGCCACGCTTACATATGTATATTGCCTATCATTATATCATAACTTAAAATCGATTCTGTTCATAATTCCTCCAACTCGTATAACTGATATGTTTTAATTTTTTGGTATACATACGCGAGTATTTATGAAAGACAACGTTTTATAGTCTTTGTAAAATCTAAGTAAAATCTAGGCATTCAATTAATTTTCTAGCTGTAACAATTAATCGGGTTTTTCCTTCCTTAGTGTCTCATATACCGTAAACTTTAATAAAGAACTAAATATTATTGAGAACGTATAGCTAGTAACCAATGAGAGTCTTAAGGTTAAAAGGATATTTTATTGAACAAAAAACTTTAAAATATAACTTTAAAGATTCGCCTATATTGAAAAAAATATTTAAAATTGGAATAAAATCAGCCCCCAGTGTGTTTTATCTGGAGATGGATTGCATTAATGTGACTTGTCAATAGCTGTCGCAGGGACTTGTCAATAGCTGTCTAGTTTCCAAAATATTAGGTTTCCAATTAAATTTGCTATCCAAAATGAGACCCAGAAACTTTGCTTCATCTATATGAACGTCAAGCTGAACCCATTTAAAGTGTGAGGATCCAAATGAGGAAGTTTGTATTTCCTACAAAAGAGAACCAATTCGGTTTTTTGCGGGTTTACATTCAACTCATAATCATTGGCCCATATAATAATTCTGAAATGATTTTTGGAAAATCTTCTGGAAAATTTTTCGAGATTGAAATTTACCACAGGAAACTTGAATTGATTTTTTTTTCTGCAACAGCTATTGACAGTCACTTCAATGCAATCCATCTCCAGACATAACACTCTAGAGGCTGATTTTATAAAAAATTTTCAATGATTTTTGAATCGAATTTTCCCAGATTTCCCACGGGAAACTTAAACAGAATTTGTTTCATGCAACAGCTACTGACAATTCACATCAATGCAATTCATCTTATGAGACATAACTCTCTAGAGGCTAATTTTATATAAATTTTCTAATCATTTTTGGAAAATCGAATTTTCCGAGATTTTCCACGGGAAACTATAACTGAATTTTTTTCCTTCAACAGCTATTGGCAAGTAATATCCAGACATAAGACTGGAGAGGCCGTTTTCATACAAATTTTCTAATGATTTTTTAGAAAATCTCCATTTCATCAATGGCACGTCGAATGTTGTGTTTCAGTTCAGGTATTTTTCTTGGGTTATTGGTAAACATCTTTTGTTTTAAAAAAAAAACCCAAAAAAATAATCCAATGGCGCCAAATCACATAATCTTGGTGGCCATTTCACATCGCATAACTCTCCCTTCAAATTTCGTCTTCAACAATTCCATTGTTTCGTTCACAGCGTGGCAGGTTGCGCCGTTCTATTGAAGACATATCTTCAAGATCCATTTCAACAATTTGAGGCGAAAGGAAGTTATTTATCATCTCACGGTAACGAACGCTGTTGATGGTAAACGGAATGGCAGCCGGATTCTCCGCCAGCGCAAAATGTGCACCGAACAGGGTTCGTGATGGATGCATATGGGACGTTAAAAGATCACTCTTGGATTCTCAGCTAACCAATTGCGACGATTCTGTTTATTGGCATAGTCATCAAGTTCGAAATACCATTCACTTGTTGTTTTTGTAAGATCTATTCTGTGAACGATCAGCCCTGCGTATATGGTTTGCTGGCTGCAAATGCAGATCTTTAAATTTCGAGCGAATCGAGGTGGAAGGATTCTGATCAACACTCTCACTAACTGCTACTGGACAGGTCCCTTCTGGGACCACCATTTCGGTAGTGGATTTTTATAATTTCTATGTGTCTCCATGACTAAACTTCAATGTTCATAAATAACAGCTGCAAAATAAAAAACGCTGTATTACAGACACAAACAAAAAACCAAACTGGACTATGGCGCCATCCTTTGATTGTTCATTTAATTAGGGACCACTCTACGTGACGGCATCATTTTCACCGTGAGACGCTGAGTTCTTACAAAAATTAATCCAAAACCGGTAACAGTGTTCCAACTACATTTATCGTTTTTATCAAATGATCTAGCGGTTGACGAAGGTTGCAGAGTATGTAAATTGTTGTATTAAAATTGAGAACGGACTATATAGAATTTTTAGAATTGTTCTGGAGTTAGACAAGGATATACGCTCCTTGATCTGCTAGTACAATTTTCAGCTGCCAACAGTCTCAACACATAATACGTTTTTATTAGTGTCTGCTCTAGATCGTGCTAACAACTATTCAAACTTAGTTAATCTAAAACGAAATATTGATAGACCAAAAATTCTTTATATTTACCGAATATTAACAAAATATTCGTCATATTTCTTGCTATAAACTTGTTCTGGATAAACTCAGGGCTTAGAAATCGATAACATGTTTTTGGCCTAGTGTTTAGTTAACTAATAATCATCATAACAGAATGGGGGGTAAGTCGCGCCGGTTTAGATGGCCTTAATATACTAGCCCAAATATCAACCTCACCTGCACAACCTCCACATAGCAAATGATGTTCTCTTCAATGACCCACTACCAACTTGTACTGGTTAGGTTGGTAGTTGATACATAACCAGTTTTAAAGCAATGAATACAACACAAAAAGGAAATAATACCCCAGGTGGTAAACCAACTACCCAGTCGGCTAATCCACCCTCTTACGAGGCTGTCTCAATGGATTCTGGGGTGAGCCAATCATTGCTAAACCCATTCGAAAGAAGTTCAATATTGTTAAGATCACCAAACAATCATACTAACTCTGCAAATCAGCAGAAAGACGAAAACGCTGAACTCTGTCGAAAACTCAGTGAAGTAGATGTACTTTTAACCCAACTAAGAAGTGAAATTGAAAAACTAAAAGAAGAAAATAAAGAATTGAAGAAGCCCAAACCAATGGAGATTTCTGAAAACCCGCTAACTTGGTATAATGAAGCAAGTACTCGCACCAGTTATAACAATGAGCTCCATACTGATGAAGAGGATCTCATGAGAGAAACAAATTGGGTACTGAAAAGGAAGAAAAGACCTACCAAAAAACGAAAAGCAGAATTCTAGCCTGAAGTTGGAGATCATTCGCAAGCTAATGTATTAGTAATTGGTGATACTAATACCAAACGAGCTCACCAGCAACAGCAACAAAATCGTCAACAAAAGGTTGTACCGAAAGAAAAGGCTCCTCCGCCAATTAATGTAATCGGCATAACAGAATTTGCTAGTATACAATCTATAATGAAATCAGTGACAGCTAAGGAATATAGAGTAGTGTGGTGTCACTAAACAATAACGTGTGGAAAATCAATACACCATATTCCGATACATATAGAGCTCTAGCAACAAAGCTCAATGCGGAAGGTAAAGAATGGTTCACATACGAAGATAAAAACGAACGCGCAATTAAGGTTATGGCCATAGGCCTTCATCCAACGTGTAAGAAAGAGGACATAATTGAGGACCTAAAGGCAAAAGATCTGCAAATAGAAGATGCAGTAAACATCCTAAAACGAGAGAGAGGTGAGAACAATCAAGTCAAAAAAAGGGGGCTTTCACTCTTCATGCTTACGTTTAACAAAAAGGAGAAAGTTAAAAACATCTTCAACATCAAAGCAATTCTCAATATGAGGGTTAAAATAGAACCGCTAAAGAGAAACACGAGGCTAATACCTCAATGCAAAAAATGCTAAGGTTTCAACCACACGCAAAAATATTGCAGACATGAGCCAAGATGCGTAAAATGTGTTGGAAAACACAACGCGAAAGAGTGTACAGAAAGTAGAAACACCCCTGCAAAATGTATAAACTGTAAAGGGCATCATCCTGCAAATTATAGAGGCTGTGAAGTAGCTAAAGAACTTCAAAGGCTAAGAAACAAAATGCATCAATTCCCTCAAAACCCTAAGGTTACCAGAGAGAAACCAACTAAAACCCAAGCGGAGCCAAAACCACCAGTTTTAGGTACAGAGCGGAAAAGTTATTCACAAATTGTACAGCAATCATCTAATGCTACGAATGATAACCCCCTTGAAAGGATTTGTCGAAGCATAGAAGCCATAAATATATGGCTAGCAAAGCAAGAACGTGGTCTAGAAGCTTTATATAAGCGTCTAGATATGCATCAAACCTTGAACGAGGCAACAGACCTCATATACTAAAATGAGCAGAACATTAAGAATTGTCACCTGGAACGCGAACGAACTAGCGCAGCATGTTCCAGAGTTAGAAATTTTTCTAAATTTAGAAAAAATAGATATATGCCTTATATCGGAGAGCCATTTGACAAAAACATCATTTTTGGAGGAATCCCAGAGGACGATCAACAGTAATAGTGAAAAAGAATCTCAAACACTATGAAGAACCTAGTATAGAAGAAGAAAGTATACAAGTTAAAACCATAAAAGTTGAAACTAACAATAATAATGAATACAGTATTTCCTCTATCTACTGCCCTCCACGCTATAATCTAAACAAAGAAGATTGTAATAGACTCTTTAGATCACTAGGATCCAATTTTATTATTGGTGGTGACTTTAATGCAAAAAACACCTATTGGCGATCAAGACTTATAACCCATAAAGGAAAAGAGCTCTAGAGGTAAACCAACATACTGGCCTGCTGATATAGATAAAATACCAGATCTCATTGATTTCTATGTAACGAAAGGGATCTTCGAGGATTACATGTGCATCGAAAACAGCGAAGGGATATATTCCGATCATACACCTGTTATCATGACACTCAGCATAATGATAATTAATAAGGATAACCTGCATAAATTAACAAATAATAGAACTAACTGGGACCTATTCCAAGAACTAATTGAAATGCAAATAAATCTACGAGTGCCGATTAAAACACCGGTACAGTTGGAAGACGAACTAGAGGTATTTAACAGTACTATTCAACAAGCAGCATGGAAAAGTTCTCCTGCTAGTCACACCGAATCCCGTAGGAATCAAAATTATCCTATTGAGGTCAGGGAGTTAGTTATACAGAAACGGAAGGCAAGAAAGACCTGGCAATGGACACACGCCCCGGAAAACAAAAACATCCTCAATTTTCTATGCAATAAACTAAACCAACTTATAAAAGAAATTAAGAACGAAACTATTAACAAGTACTTAAATGGTCTCACCGAACATAAAGATACTGATTACTCTCTTTGGAAAGTAATAAAGGGATTAAAAAGAACCAAAATGCATGTGCCGCCTATTAAAAATGGGGAAGGAACCTGGGCCAAAAGCGACAAACAAAAAGCTATTTTATTTGCGGCTCACTTGGAAGACACCTTTCAACCGTTACCTAGGCAAACAGCAGATGAAAACATAATAACAGTTAGCAAAATTGATGAATATAAAATTCGATGTGTAACATTACAGGAATTAAAAGATGAGATTAAGTTTAATTTGAACACATAAAAGCTCCAGGATATGATTTAATTATTGGACAAGTAGTAAAAACCATTCCCGAGAAGGGACTAAGAAAATTGGTGCAAATTATCAATGCTGTCTTCAGACTAAAATATGTCTCACGACAATGGAAGGTTGCTGAAGTAATTATGATCCCCAAACCAGGCAAACCAGCGAACGATAAAAAGTCGTACAGACCGATTTCACTAATTCCTGTAATTTCAAAATTATTTCAAAAATTACTGCTCAAGAGACTCAAGCCTACAATAGAAGAGAGCAATTTGATTCCACCACACCAATTTGAATTTATAGAGAATCACTCTACGATAGAACAAGTTCACAGAATAACGGACATAATCGAAGACGCACTTGAGAATAAGAAGATATGCTCCAGCGTCTTCTTGGATGTAGCACAAGCTTTCGACAAAGTTTGGCACCAAGGACTTGAACTTAAATTGCATCGAGATCTACCTAAGCAGTTCTATCAAATTCTTAAATCTTATATCGCAGACCGACATTTCCGTGTAAAATATAACGCAGAGTACTCTGAACTAAAGAGAATATCAGCAGGCATACCACAGGGTAGCGTACTGGGTCCTATATTGTACATCCTATACACCAGAGATATGCCAAATACAGAAGGTGCCACCATAGCAACATTTGCAGACAATACAGCTATTCTGGCGACTGGAAAGTGTATATCAGAAGCAACTACCAAACTTCAAAAAGCAACCGACACAGTGAGTAGTTGGACAAAGAAATAGCGCATTAGCCTAAACGAGGCCAAATCGGTTCACGTAAACTTCACAAACCACAAAGTTAACTGGATTCCAGTGAAACTTAATTCAAGGCCGGTTCCAAATGCAAATACAGCCAAATACCTCGGCATGACTCTCGATTGCAAGCTTAGATGGAAAGAGCATGTTAAAAAGAAAAAAGAAGAATTGAACATCAAATATAGGAAAATGTATCGGCTAATAGGTAGAAACTCTGAGCTTACAATACATAACAGCTTGCTATTATGTCAGTATTGACCTACGATATTCAACTTTGGGGTTGTACCAAGAAGACAAATGTACAAATGATCCAATGTTTTCAAAACAAAGCGTTGCGTGGCATTTTAAACCCACCATGGTACATTAGAAATGATAATTCAAATGCCCATTAAATGTGAATCTTCATTTAAGAAAGATAAATTACTAAATGATTTGTAAATCAGTTGTAATATTAAATAAAGGAAAAAAAAAATCATAACAGAATAAACCCTGTCACCTTCTACTATAAAAATATATCGTTGGCTAGTGATATGATATAATTTAAATTCAATCCACAATCTCAAATGTAAACACTTTTCTTTACTCGTGTAATTTCTCAATATCTCGCATATGTACATACGAGTATGTATGTAACTTTAAATAAACATTAATGATACTGCACATATTACTATGAACAATAATACCGATTAGCATCGATTTAAATTTTAAATTTATAGGAAAGTGCTGTTAATGCACAAATCATGAAACAAGTTAATCAATTATTTCAATCGCCAAAGCATAAACCATCCATTACCTTTGTAAAATTATTTTACACTTTCGTTGTTTTTGGATTTTTTACATATTTTGGAAAAATTTGGAAAGTAAAACTTTTTGGCTAAATTTCAAACGGTCTCACCCACATTACGCATCAAATATTTTCTAACTGGTCATAATTGATAATATACAGTAACCTTAATTTGATCGAAAATAGAATCAACCATACAATTTTTATGTTTGTTTTCTAATTAGAATTTAATTCACGTGACTAGAAACAGTTTATGTTTATGTTACGAATAGCTAATCGCGCGAGAGTCATGTTATAATAATTGTGCATGCAAGGTCATTCATAATTATACGTGATGTGTCGAAAAATGTGTACATAATTGGCCTCTTTGAGAAAAACATAATTTTAAATGACAAATGACTTTTATTTTATACTTTTACGATTTTCGAGATTTTTTTTTTCTTTTAATGGCCACAACAATTGAATCAATGAACTGGTAACATAAACTAAACAAAAAATTTAAAACAAATAGAAATTGGAAAAGAGAGTTATTGTCACTTGATTGTTTTTTGTTTTTTTTGTAGTACCACTTTCTGGGTTGACTATAATATTCAATTGAAATCGAATTCTAAAGCCAAAACAATAACTTAAATCGTTAATTTATATCGTGTTGTGCGAGCACAAAAATAATGTTTAGTTTTCTATTTTATTAATCAAAAGTTGATTCATTAATTTAATTATGGTTCTTGAATTTATTTCCGGTTGGTTTGATTTGATTTTAAATATTATTTTGCAGCGGCGTACGCTTTAAAATTTATTGGAGCTTAGTCAGTTCCAGTAAGTAGATTATTGTATCTGGGTATGTTTACTCAACTGCTAGTCAATTCATTGCATACTCCACGAAACTGCGCTAATAGGTTATGGGCCCAAGAATGGAGAAAATAAATCAATAAATAAAGAAAAGAAAAGTGAAATATCGAGAATTGTGCGTAAGTGACCACAGGGAGGACATTCAATCCGACTAGAAACCCTCAGCAAAGATAATTATGACACCTAGAAAATGCAAATGGAAGCATTACTAATTAAAAATGGCGCTTGGGGATATGTAAACGGTTCTAATATTAAGCCTGCAATTATGGAAGGAAATCCTGACTCGATTGCTGCTGAAAAGACACGGACGGAGAAAAATTGAAAGGCAAGATCGAATATTATTTTATCAATAAATCCGTCAGAGCTAAAACAAATAAAGGGCTGTGGGCAAAGCCTCACGGCTTCTCGTGAGGTTTGGTTAAAGCTTGAAAATATTTATCAACCAAGAGGAACAGATTTGTAAGTAGTTAACACTCCAGAAGATGCAGAAAGGGGATGATATGTGTGACTATATTCAAAAGTTTTTCGATGCAATCGATAAACTTGAAGAAATGGATGTTGAAATCAATGCGGACTTACTGACAATCATGTTATTGTACAGTTTACCGTCAAATTTTGAAAATTTTCGATGTGCAATAGAGTCTCGTGACGAATTGCCATCACCAGAAGTACTCAAAATCAAAATCATGAAAGAATACGAAGCGAGGAAGAGCAATGTGCGAGCAGCAGTTCCCGATGCGTTATTTGTAAAGAAATTTACGAAGAAAAATTCCAGAGAAGAAATAATGATGAAACAAAAACGCCGAAGAAAGAGAAATTCCCATTTAAATGGAATGTATGTAATAAAGTGGGTCACAAAGGCTGTGGCACAGATCTAAGCAGAATAATTCAACTTATACTAAGAGAGAATTTGCGAAAAACGCCGAAGACGTATCGTTGTATAATTGCATCGGAAAGCTGAGATTGAAAACATAAATCAACGATGGTGTCTCGATAGTGAATGTTCCAGTTCCACACATCTTTGTAAGAATGAAGCAAAATTTGAGCGCATGATTGTTGTTTCAAATAGAAAATTAAATCTCGCGAGAAAAATATCTACGGTGGTGAGGGCCAAAGGAACCGTAAAAATGAAGGCTACAGTAGGAAACCAAAAGAAAAATGTAAGTTTAAACAACGCTCTCTATGTGCCGGATTTGCGTACAAATTTACGTCAGTCGGAAAAATAACTGATAAAGGTTATCACGTAACGTTTAGAAAGAACGGAGCTACGATCGAAGACGATGACGGAAATACTGCATTATTAGCTAAGAGTTGGAGGACTGTATTATATACAAGTAAACGAAGAATATGAATACCGAACTACAACGGAATCGGATAAGACAAACAAGAAACCTACAGATTTATCTGAAGTTTGGTATCGTCGAATGGGCCATTTAAACATGAGAAGTTTACAGGAATTAATGGATTAAATCTCGAAAAGGTCTACGAAAAATTCGATTGTGAAGCTTGTTTATCAGGAAAAATGACGAAAAATCCTTTACCAAAGAAGTCAAGTCGTGAAACGGAATTATTAGAAATAATTCATGGCGATGTGTGCGGTCCTACGTGCACTGAATCGAATGGGAAAGCGAGATACGTAGTTACCTTCATCAAAGGCTATTTGAGATGGTGCAAAATAAAATTAAAAAAAATAAAAGATGAAGTTTTCAAAACATTTAAAGCGTTTACGGCATGCGCGCGATTTACAATCGGATAACGGTAAGAAATACGTGAACAACAAATTCGATGCATTTCTACGAGAAAATGGTATCGAAAGACGGCTCACGGTTCCACATAATCCAGAACAAAATGGGGTGGCTGAAAGGAGGAAGCGTACACCCACAGATGTAACGAAATGTCTCTTAACAGATTCACAATTCCCACAATCATCGTCAACAGCGAATTATATTCGAAATCGTTGTCCTTCGGGCTAGCTTAGATGGAAGGACAGCTTACGAAAAATTAACGGGAAAAATTCCCGATGTGAGTTATTTCCAAGAACTCAGACCAATTGGATACGCTCTTAACCGAGATCCTACTAATGAAAACTTCGATCCTCGATCAAAGAAATGTATATTCCTTGGTTACTCCGACCATTCTAAGGAGAGTGTGATGGAAACAACTCGAGAAGTTAAATTCTTAAAGAATCAAAACAGATTTATGGAAATAAAAATTGGTCTAAAACCTAAAAATAACCATGAACACGAAAAGAAGATAAGCCGACGACGAAATTGATGAATCCAGCAGAATTATTCATTTCATCATCATCATCCTCATACAAAAGCGAGGAAGAAGAACATTCTCAGCCAGGGGAAGAAGAACGTCAAGAACATGTAGCTTGTAGAGGTCGAGGGAGACCTGAAAGAATTCTTACTGGTCAGAGAGGACGACCGAAAAAGAATTACCTTAAGCAAATTGCAAATAATGCAGAAACGGTGTAAAGTTCTCGCCTCTGCTCAGAACTTGTGTATTTGATGATTATTAAGATTACCACTGGTGGGGTCTTAATAATCTTGAGAATAAAATAAACACACAAGTTCTGAGCAGAGGCGAGAACTTTTACGAGTACATGGTCCTTCGAGCTTATTGAGCATAACCAAACAACAACCAACATCAGGGAGCTCAAAATGGATCAGCTACTACGAAAACAACAAGAGAAGAAGGAGCAGCTGATTCAGATGAACACAAATTACCACAAAGATGGAGATAGCAGAAAAACAATAAGCTATTTCGAAACCAGAATCGCTAAAATAAGAAAATTATACATATAGCAAATACTTAACCATCGATGAGGCTATCCGAAAGATGGATCCGCCTTTAGGATCGCAGCATCCATATCTTATAGTGAGAAAACAAGTCGCTGACACATATACGCAGCTGTTAGATGATTTGCGGCTACGGTTAAATAACGGGTCACCGAAAACGCCGACAATAAACGTACCAGAGCGCAAACTTCAACTTCCAACGCCCTCCAAACAACAACCAGTAACGGAAGAGACAACGCTACAGAACAACCAGAGGAATCAACAACCAGATGAGGGAGCAAGATGCGACCAAAACCCTCATCAGCCATCATACATTAATAGCTGGCCACCTCAAGCATCAAAAATGGAAGACAATAACAACGAAATGTTGTTTAAGAGGCAAGACGTTCTGATGCGACAAATTTATCAGAAGCTAGCCTCAATAGAGTACTCACTGGATACCTACAAAAACCAGAACACGTACTTCGAATAAAAAATGAATCAACTGACGAAGGAGATGGAAGAGATTGATTCATTACACATAACGATCCTCGTCGAAACAGAAGAAGAGGAGCAGACATCGGATTATTTTCGTGAAAACTACTACGGTACACTCAAGGATATGGTGGACTCCATTATAGTGCGATTGCAAGAAAGACAGACCGCACAAACAACCTCGATCAGAACAACAACAGTGCAGCTGCCTAAATCCGAACTACCAACATTTCATGGGGATTATGAGCAATGGAGCTCTTTCAACAATATCTTCACAGAGCTCATCCACGGAAACAACCAGCTATCAGATACGGTAAAAATGGCGTATTTAAAATCGCATATTCAGAAAGGGGCAGCATAACTAATCAGTCATCTGGCAACAACGGGTGACAACTATGAGAAAGCTTGGGAAATATTACAAGCCAGATACAACAACCCTAAACTTCTGGCAACCAAATATTTCAATTCATTGCTATCATTATCAGCACAGAATCGGCGGGAGCAATTCGAGCCCTACACGATACTGCAAGGGAAATGCTCCACAATATCAACCGCCTCAATATAAGCGCTCCATTTGATGCATTCATAGCTTTCATCTTAAGCAGAAAATTAGATCCAGAATCCAGTAGGCTGTATGAAGCAACATTACCAAATCCTAGGGAAATTCCAAAAATAAACGAATTATTTAGTTTTTTGGAAATAAGATTTCAATCTTTAGAGGCGATGGGATACACTAAAGTAAGCAGCCCTCGGTCACAATATATACCGCCCCTAAGACATGTATATGCTGCAACAATCAACAATCAGTGCCTATTAAAGGGATGCCAAGGTAGTCATAAGTTGGAGGAGTGCAAAATATTCAAGGAGATGTCAACACTGGATAGGAAAAAATTGGTGAGCGGAGCAACTATCTGTGTCCGTTGATTAAACAAATATTCCAATAATGACGTCACTCTCTATTCCTTCTCATCAACTACACACTGCATGGTATGTAAAGGAGCTCAACATACTCTTCTACATGGAGACAACTCAGTATCAACAACCACTAAGGGTACGACACAAACATTCCTGGTCAACCAGCAAGGCCCAGTATTATTGCCAACTGCAATAATTAAAGCCGAAACAGGAAATAGAAATTTCACCACACTGAGGGCACTAATAGATCCAGGCTCACAGGCAACATTAATCTCTGCAAAGGCGGCCAACTTATTAAACATCAAAAAGAAGAAGGTTCATGTGAATATTTCTGGCATAGGCGGAAATAAAGCTGGCATTTGTAAGCATGTAATAAACCTAAAACTAGCCCCAAGGTTCGAGGGAGACTTCCGCTTAGAGGTAGAAGCCTTAGTATTCGACAGATTAACACAACAACTACCCGAGACAAATGTCGACACCAGTAAATGGACCTATCTGCAGAATATACAATTAGCAGATCCATCTTACTACCAAGCTCAATCAATCGATCTTGTGCTAGGGGTAGTCTACTATCCATCGATAATAAAAAACAACTTGATAAAAGGCGGGTGTCAGGAGCCCATGGCACAACACATGGAGTTCGGATGGATCATAATTGGAAGCATGGGTAATTTTGAAAAGCAAACCAGAACAACCATGGTGTCAACCAAGTCAATCGAAGAACAATTGAGCTCGTTCGTGGAAAACGACAACATTCCTGAGCAACGAAGTCCCACTGAGGAAGAAGATAAGGTTGAGGAGCTGTTTCAGAGAACAGTAGAACGATGTCATGATAAGCGATATATAGTAGAAATTCCATTCAAGGATAACCACGGTAAATTGGGAGAGTCAAGGAGAAAGACCGTCGCAAGGTTATTACAAATCGAACGAAGATTTATGAAAGATCCAGCATACAAACAGCTTTATCATAAATTTATGCAGGAATACATCAAGTTGATCCAGGAAAGACCGGAAGACGAATTACCTGAAAACATATATTACATACTTCATCACGGTGTGATTAAAAAAGACAGCACAATATCCAAGCTCCGAGCAGTGTTTGATGCATCCTCCAAAACAACTAGTGGACTATCCCTAAATGACATCATGATGACCGGTCCCAAACTTCAGGAAGAGCTGGCCGATATATTACTGCGTTGGCGAAAACAGAAAGTTGTGATGACTGCCGACATTGAAAAAATGTATCGCCAAGCGTGGATTAATAAAAAAGACCGAAACTACCAACGAATATTATGGAGAAGTAATCCTTACCAGCCAATAAAAGCTTATAGATTAAACACGGTAACATATGGAACTACCGCAGACGGCTATCTAGCAGTAAGAGCTTTATTACAACTAGCCCAGGAAGGAGCCAATACACATCCCACAGCAGCTAACATTATTATGACAGACTTCTACGTAGATACGCTTACGCTGCGTCTATTTATTGCCGTACCATAGACGCCTCCGGCGAAGTAACAACTCCGCTACTAATATCCAAAACACGAGTTGCTCCAATCAAGACAAAGCTATCAATCCCGCGCCTGGAACATGTACAAAAAATCATGCAACTTCAGGACATCAAAACATACGCATGGTCCGATTCAACTATCACACTTTGCTGGATCAAGGGCAACCCTAGCCGGTTTAAAACATTCGTTGCAAATAGAATCTCAACCATCAAGAAGACATTACCATCAACGACATGGCAACACGTGAAATCTCAAGACAACCCGGCGGATATTGCTTCACGTGGCATAACACCTAAGGAACTCATCAACAACAAATTATGGTGGTACGGACCAGAGTTCCTGGGAACAACCACATCGCAATGGGAGATAGCTCTGGCCCACAATTCGGAAGACAACCTACCCGAAGTACAGCAGCAGGAGCAACCAGAGCTGGAAGAGAAAGTAGCGCTAGTGACCGTTATAAAGGAAATACACCCTCTCTCAGAAGTATTTAACAGGGTCTCAGCGTACAACAAAATAAGGCGCATAGCCACATATTGTTTGCAATTTATCGACAACAGCAGGCACAAAAATATCAACAAAGGTTCGCTTACAGGGCAAGAACTGCAGCGAGCGGAGACATTAATTTTAAAATTAAGCCAAGAGCAAGATTTCGGCCAAGATATTGCATACATAAAAAAATCTAAGAAGCTACATAAGAGTAGTAAACTATCATCACTAAACCCAGTGTATGATGACAAAGGGGTATTACGCGTAATGGGGCGTTTGCAAAACTCAAACCTGTCCATCGACAGCAAACAACTCATAATTCTAAACAAAAACAACATAATCACACAAAGGATCATCGAGGAGGCCCACAACAAGACGTTGCATGGCGGCACACAATTGACGCTAGCACTCCTGAGAAATAAGTACTGGATCCTTGGCGGTAGGTGCACCGTGAGACAAAATTAAACAATGTATAACATGTTTTCGGCACAAAAAAACCAACATGGAACAATTGATGGGGAGATTACCACCATCAAGAGTGAGCCGTTTGCAAAAACGGGAATTGACTACGCGGGCCCAATCCAACTAAGAACTACCCAGGGCCGAGCACATTAGGCATATAAGGGATACATCGCACTATTTGTATGCATGGTGACAAAGGCTATCCATATTGAATTAGTGAGCAATTTAACAACAGAAAGATTCATTGCTGCTTATAAGCGGTTCATATCCAGAAGAGGATTATGCACAGATATATACTCCGATAATGGGACATATTTTATTGGAGCTAACGCTAAGATAAAAAAAGGTTACTATACGACCATGACGTCACAACCAGGCGACATAGCAGCCATGCTGGCCAGTGAGGTAACAAACTGGCACTTTATACCACCTCATACTCCTCACTTCGGAGGGCTATGGGAAGCCGGGATAAAATCGGTGAAATTTCATCTCAAAAGAGTGATAGGGGAAACAACCCTCACGTTTGAAGAACATCGTCGTCACTCAAATCGAAGCAGTGCTCAATTCTCGACCTTTAACTCCGCTCACCAACGACGCCTCGGACTTAACTGCATTGATACCAAGAACAAGATGGCACTTGGTAGAAAAAATGGTACAATATTTCTGGAAACGGTGGTCATCAGAATATCTACACCAACTGCATCTACGGAACAAGTGGACATCCATTCAACTGAATTTAATGACAAGTGGTCTAGTTCTATTAAAAGATGAACAACAACCTGCCACGCGATGGAAGTTGGGACGGGTTATTTAGTGCGAGCAGCCACAGTCAAATGTAAGGACGCAATATACAAGCGGCCAATAACGAAGCTATGCAAACTACCAATTGAAGATCGATCTGAGGTAACACTGCTAATACAACCAACTCAACTGGCGACAGATGTAACACTCAAGAATAACACGCCGAGCTCCAATCCGAACCATAGCGCCACACCTAGACAACAACCAAGCAGGCGAGCCATTAACCAACGCCACTAGAATTACAGCCGCCCGGGAGTATGTGTTACCAATTCATTAAATCACGTGAATCATACTCACTCAACACCGTTTCTCCGGCAAAGCCAATATTAAATGCTTACTAGACGGTATACCTTTATTGTTTCTGTGTAATAAATTTTGTATAATCCATCCTATACTTTCGACGATTCCTATACTTTCTGTTTGTACTAAGCAAATATCTTGGACACCTTAGTACAACACCAAAACAGTTTAATCACCACATATTGTCGTCATTTATAACCAATCAGCATTTTTGCTTAGATGTACCATTTTCGTTTTTCATGCTGTCTCAACCATAGACTCACAATTTTTATACACTCTCGTTTGCTACTAGCTTACAACACATCGTGTGTCAAAATTTCATTAAAAAAATTGATAATCAAAAAATCCCTTGTGAAAAATACAGATACAAAATTATAACAAATTTGCGTGACGACTAATTTAACGGAATAATAGTAGTGCCGTTGCGCTGATTTTCTCGCCTTCCGCGAATTTTACAAAATTAATAATTTCGGGAACAATTCAAATCAATCATTAAAAATCGTAGATCGTCCTAACGGAAAGAAAATCATAGTATTCCAGAATAAATATAATCGTGATGAAATGATCAACAGATAAAAAGCTAGAATCGTGAAGAAAGGACGTACTCAGCATCCTGGTATAGATGTTAACGAAACTTTTGCTCCTGTTGCTCGCATGAGTTCCATTCGACTTGTAATGGCTCTCGCGGCACGATACAGTATGACCGTTCATCAGATCGACATTATAACGGCATATTTAAACGGTAGAAATTACGGCTTAAGTAGATGAGGAAATTTATATCGAAACACAAGATTTGATTGAAGAAGATTTAAAAACAATTATTCAATCGGGACAAACATCGAATGAAATTTCTGCTTAACGATATTAAATCCGGAAATAAGGTTTGGTTATTAAAAAAGGTACTGTACGGTCTTCGTAAAGCGGGACGACAGTGGAACACCAATCTAAACGAAGTGTTAACGAAGTGTAGCCGAAAATGAACCTTAAACAAATGAACTCGGATTCATGCGTTTATTTTATGCGTGAAGACGATGATTTAACGATAATAACTGTTTATGTCGATGATATAATAACCGCGTCACGAAGTGAAGTAAAAATAACGAATATATCAAAGAACAATTATCACACAAATTCAAAATCAAGGATCTGGGCAAAATTCATCATTGCCTAGGAAAAAGGATATGCGCGAGATACGGAATGGCAGACTCGAATTCGGCAGACACTCCCATTGCATACGGATCGATCGCTGTAAGCATGCTCGGACAATTTAATAATTGCAGCTAAGCACGTGCTCCGATATTTAAAGGGGACAATGAACTTCGGAATCTCTTCAAATCAAATAAAAACCAATTTAGATGCAACAGTCTTAAAAGAACAGTCAAAATAAACCACCGGGCTTATAGGAACAGAATAGTTCTACTCATGCTAACGAAATTTTCATCGTGTACGAAAAATAATGGTATACATATATCATACGAATGGGACTACCGAAGCGTCAAAAAACTCAACATAATCATAAAAATTTGATCACTCCAGCCAAGATGAATGCAGCAGAATCGCATCACCATTTATCATCACTAGATCCGTTGATTGATTCAATTGGATTACCATGGGTAGCCGGAAGATTAGAGAGATCTAGTCATCACATAGTAAAACCACAGAATATGTGAACTAATAACATGCAGAAAAGGCGTAAATGGCAGTCCTTGTATGCTTAGCCGTCAAAGTTGTACATCTATATTATCCCACATTCATTTTTGGCAGCACTTAAGCGATTCGTTTCACGATGTGGCACACCGGAACAAATTTGGTCTGAGAACGGGACCAATTTCATTGGGGCGAATAGAGAACTTCAAAACCTGAAACAACGAATTAAAAAACAATCAAACAGTCAAATAATATTTGAATTTTTATTACAGAAATGTATCAAATTTAGTTTCAATCGACCATATGCACCACAACTCGATGTGGTTTCAGCAAGACGTAGCTGCATATCACATTGCTATAGAGACGTTGACCACCAAGATCCCCTGACCTTACTGCACCAGATTTTTTTCATTGTGGATGTATTGCAAACAAGAGATGTACAAGGCCAAACCAAGCAATATTAATAAGATAAAGCAAGCGACAGGCTGGAGTTCGGCAAGGAAGTGTTCTGGTGCCAATACAGTACATAACTTATACGCGAGACGTACCAAGCATAAAAGCAACAAGTATTGCAACATTTTCGGATGATACTGCAATCTTGGCAATTAGAGACAACATAGAGGAGTCAACCAGTAAATTACAAAACGCACCATGAGTAGAATTCGCGATCGCAAGATATGTGACGAGTAGGCGGATGGGCCGCAATTCTTTGAAGTATTTTAGCCACGACAAACTCTGCAGCTTTAGAACCTTTGTATCTTCAACTAGCTGGCCTGTAATTCGGTATCGTAGTCGACGTTGTCTTAAAATCCGCGCGAAAAACAGTTCGAAGCCCCAACAAAATTGTGGGAATAGATTGTTTCCAGTTTGGTCTTTTACGATTCATAATTGCGGCTTTTAGTGTCCTGTTCCAACGTTCAATAAACCTATTGGCCTTAGGATTATAGCTTGTTGTTCGCTTTCTCTCAAATCCTTATAGTTTGGAGAGCTCTGAAAACAGCGCCGATTCAAATTGAGAGCCTTGGTCCGAGACAATGGATTCCGGAACGCCAGAACGAGATATCCTGAATGGATGGATTCAGGATATCTCGTTCCGCCACCGTCTCGGCTCGAATATCTGCAATAGGCATCGCCTCTGCCGTCGCAGGAAGGAAGCGGGCCAACTATGTCCAAATGGATTTGCGTGAATATCTGAGATAAGAGTGGAAAATTTCCCAAGGCGCATTTAGTATGTTTAGTGATTGTTGATTTTTGGAAGTATTAACAACATTGTGCCATTTTACGAACGTCTTTGTTAATTGAAGGCCAAATATATTTTTGAGAGACCAGTTTAGCGGATGCACAACTTCCCGGGTGAGCTAACTCATGGATTGAATTAAAAACAATTTTGCGGAACGCGTTAGGTATGTATGGACGGTATACTCCCGTTGAGGTTTCCCAGGCGATACTTTTATCGGAACCTGGTAATGAAACTCTTTGGAAAATTAATTTTTTCCTTAAAATCTTTTAACTCGGAATCGTTATGTTGTGCATCAGCAATCCGTCCATAATCAACGGTTGAGCGTATCGTGATTTCATCAATTCGCGATAGCGTGTCAGCCGCGACATTTTCCACCCCAGAGACATGTTTAATGTCGGTGGTAAACTGTCCGATATAATCCAACTGCCGAAATTGCCTAGGGAAAGCTTTCGCCGGATTTAGCTTGAAGGCGAATATCAACGGCTTATGATCCATAAACAGCGTGAATAATCGTCCTTCAAGTAGGTGTTGAAAATGTAAGGCTGCTGCGTTTCGGTTAGCCTCAAGGAGGAAAAAGCGAATGGTTGCCAATCTTCTGAAGTTTTTTGTGGGACTATTGCCCCAAGTGCTTTGTCCGAGGCGTCAATAACAGCAAGCTGAGCTTCCGATTTGCTGCTTGCAGTAGTTGAACGCCCCTTCTGTCCAATCAATTTTGCGTTTGTCGTTTTTGTTACTAGGGTTGTTCAGTATAGCCTGATTACCCCCGGCATGTGGTATAAATTGCCTATACAAATTTAGCATACCCTAAAATCGCCTAAGCTACTTGATCATCTCAGGCTGGTCATATTTGATTATGGCGTCAACTTTTTCAACCGTCAGTTTAATACACTGTGGATTTAAAGTATGACCAAGAAAATTTATTTCGCTCTTATAGCAAACCACAATTGTCAATGTTAAACATTAGACCTGCGTCCTTCAATCATTGAAATATAATTCTTAAGTGGTCTTGATGTTCTTGAACTGAACGCGATGCAAGGAACAGGTCACCGATGCAGGCGACACAAAAATCTAATCGTCTGAGAATGGCATGCATGAAGCGTTGGAAGGATTAGGTTGCGTTTCGCAACCCGAAAGTCATTTTCGGAAACTCATAGAGTCCGAAAGGTGTCGTAATCGCCGTTTTTGGAATGTCGCTTGTCTCAATAAGGATTTGATGGTATGCTCGTACCAGGTCTATCGTCGTAGATATCGTACATCCGGTGGATAGCTCCGGTAAGAGCTCGGTAGTCTCCGCATGGTCTCCACTCTCCATTTTTCTTCGAGACAAGGTGAAGAGGACTCGACCACGAACTTTTGGAGGGTCTGCATATGCCCTGCGATTGTATTAGCTCAAATTCCCTTTTTGCAATGCAAAGTTTTTGTGGGGAACGACGCCTTGCCTTCGCGGAGGCAGCTGAACCACCAGTTTCTATTGAATGTGTGACCGAATGTTTAACTTGTTTTGGAATTGCCGAACTATTGTGTGTAATTTCCTTGAACTCGACAAGAAAAGCGATGACTTTTGTTTCGTGTTTGGCGAAAAATTCAGTCACAATCAGGCTGGATTGTGACGGCGCATTATCCTGGTGAAAAATCCATGAATTGTTTGCCCACAAATCCGGCCGTTTAGGACGAATTGCTTCATGTAGACGCCTCAAAACTGTCAAGTAGTATGCTTTATTGACCGTTCGATCCTCTGGAATGAATTTATGGTGAACCACGCCCGGTAATCGAAGAAAACGATGAGCATTACCTTGATTTTCGATCGACTTTGATTTGTTTTTTTTTTTGGTTTTAGCTCATTTTTGGCACGCCATTTGCTAGATTATCTTAGATGCTTTATGCCATTCAAATACTTGCGTTTTCGATAGAGTAGACTCCCCAAAATACTTCTGTAACATTTTCAATGATTCCGTAGCCGTAGTTGCATTGGAAACAGAAAAGTTCAAACAAACTCGTTGTTCAATTTTTTCCATAGTAAAAATCGCTAGACAAACTTTTCGCGTCGTAAACAAATGGCTGTCAAACTCACACTAATGGACGTATTCTACTCAAACGTCACACGAATGTCAAAGAAGGTTATACCAACCTAGAAAAAGAAAATTTTACAGATTCGGTTTACGCGCGCGGATTAAATGGATCAGTCCGAGTCAAATTTGATCAGATGTACATTGATACATAATAATATAATAATCTTAAAATTGTTTAATCGGTGTATTGCTCATGCTGTTGCTAAGTTTAGTTATGAGAGGGTTTCGCGCTAACGTCTTTCCAATTGGTATGATTTTACAATCGACATTTTGTCCTAACAGAATCACTCTATATAATTTATTTCAAACTGAACAGTGACGAAAGTGATGGGATTTTGCTTTGTTCAGCGAGTTTGCCATGACCATTCACTACTATGGAATCTTGAACAAGATCGTCGTGTACGAGTAATGGTATATTTTAAAGCGTACATGGCACGTTTAGGTGACTAACTTAGCAAAACTGTACTTTTCTCATGCTCAATTAATGTCAAATGCTCTTGCTCAATTAATGTTCTCGTTTCACCTGTATTTTTACCTATAGAGACAAGATTATTAGTAGAATTTGTATACTTAAATAAACCGTCGGTATACATAGCAAAGTAGTATAGCTAACGAGTTTAATCCTCGGATTAAATTAGCATTGAAATACCGCAGCTTTAATTGATGTTGACATCAAATTTGTTTATAACTTATAAAGCCGGACCCAAAGACCATATACCAAGTCGACTATATACCAAACGTGTGACTGCATCCCATCTATACTATTTATATAGAAAATTTCGATCTTCATGACCCTACTAATTATTTGAAAAATGAACAGCTTGTTATTCATTAAATGAATAAAGTGATATCATTTAAATGTTTGTCAATCATTTTTATCGCGTTCGACTATTTTACGGCTTTACATAAACGGCGATTTAACCTAAATTCTCACTAAGCGATTAAATAAAAAGAATTTAATTACAAGAAGCAAAATATGTGAAAATTTTCGTTAATTAACAATAATAAAAAAAATTGGTTTTATTAAAATGAAAATAAAAATCACAAGTGGTTCTGCTTTACCTCCGCTTACAATGTATCGATCGTTTATGGTAAACGAACCGGAAGTAAGTTTCTTTGCGCGTAATACAACCGTATATAGAACAATGTCACACGTAATTTATGTTTAGTTTAAAAATGTGTGCGTAGAAAATAAAATTAATGAAAATATTTGCAACCACGCCACCGGGTGGAATCGAACCACCAACCTTTCGGTTAACAGCCGAACGCGCTAACCAATTGCGCCACGGAGGCTGAATAAACATCAATACATATCTAAAAGTTAAGAACGTAAACAAATGGCTTCTTTCACTTATTTCTTATTACGAATATTACCCGTTTTATGATGTAGAGAGCAACAACATGTGAACTAAGTATTTTGTTATTGTCGAATTGCAGTTTGCATTTCAAGTTTCTGTTGTGTAAGTAGAACGTCTTAGGAAAATAAATTTACCGATAATAACTATAATATGAGGTGTGTGGTCATAATATGATTAAACAAATTATTGAGAGATGAGCTTTATACAAAAATATTAGATCTCATTTAAACAATCAGTTCAAACATTTAATACTATTTAAAATTAAAGCTAAACCACCGGTAGTTCGTAGGTGTAAGACTTGTGAATTTCCCAAATTATTCGTCCAGCTAATTTTATTTAAAATAGTTTTAACAACTTATTTAGAAATGTTATTAAGTTGCACTCTCAGAAGTCAGAATTTTAGTCTTCCTCTTATTTTCCATACTGCCAAACTACATAATTTAGTCAGACTATGGCTAGTTGATTTTATGATGCCACTGATGCTGTGTTGGTGACAAGTTCCAGATACAAAATGTTTCCCTATAATTTTTGAGATTTTCGCAGTGTACCTTTTTGTGTGTTTTGCTGTTTTTTTTTTCTTATCAAATTTCTCCGGCCCTTTAGTTTTTAATTGTGTCGATGAACTTATGGTATTAAATTCAATTCGAATAGTTAAATCGGATTCGATGGCTTATGATATGGTAAACTTCAAATTGATTGATTGAAGTGTTCGACCAAGCTATAAACAAGATCTCCCAGCTCATCGAACACTCTGTTACATACAAGATGAAAGGGATTGGATAGATTAAGTCAGTATTACAATATCTGTTTTTATGATTTATTGAAAATGAAAAATGCATTCTGAAATAACATTTATTACTTTGATGAATCAGATTTCTGGAGTTCTTACGAAAATCGCAATCATAGGTATAAATTTTACTTACATACAGCTTATTAGCTCAAGCGTATCCATCGCAACACGCACCACTCAATCTACAATTTAGCTTAAATTGTTATTATAAATGTAGAATTTCCGCAAACCTGCCAATTTAAATTGATTTGTGGTAGATTATGTAATGAATTATAATTAGTGTTACCAGTAACCAATATTAAAATGTTAACTCTACGATTAATTTCTAAAGCAAGAAGCCCTAACTGAAATGCTTCTATCCGCTGGATGCTTCAGGGTTCTGGAAAGCTGAATCAGGTTCCACAGATATCTCTGATAATTTTAATATTAACCAATTATTTATCACTAAATATTACTTTCCTATAAAGTAATAAATTAAATTAAAATTTAATTCATAAATTAACTTCTCAGTAAAACAAAGAGGACATCGAATTCATACAAGTGTATGACACCCACAAATCCCTAATCCTAAGGAGAGGCGCTGAAAAATTCCAATGCTAAATCCGGCTCTATCTTCTTCAAATAAAATATTTGAAACTCTTCTGGACCACACCCCTATTTGAACCCAATGGTATATTAATGCATCCAAAACTATTTAAAATTTAAAACAAATAAATAAAGAATTATATACAACCAAAACATCAGAAGGAACTCCACCGCTCCAAATTCATCTGCTGCTTCAGTCTCCCAAACATACCTCTCAAAACGCATGGTTGAGTCAGAAACCCATAGTTACTGATTCTTACTTTTACGAACCACTTAACGCAACCCCACTTAAACTAAATGAAAGACTTAAAATAATAAACGCGTAGAAAACACCTGCAGTCCTCATCAAACAATTTTAATTTACTACATAAAATATCCACACAAACCCCACACTCATATTCACATTCTTGGTCATTTAATCGGACGCAAGCATACACATACACGCACACACACACACACCCATCAATGTAAACCGATTCACAAAACATACACAAAGCTAGCTCACAAAACGCCCTCAGGCTCCAATGTAACAACATTCACAATCTAAACATCCGACTCAACCAAAGTACATCTCATAAAAACACCACCATCACTACCCTCAACCTATCGTTGCGGAACGATACGGATCGAACACCAAGAGTTATGTGCCCAAAATTCTGATCCAAACTGTTTTGTATTTTTTAGTGACTTTCCAATCGACCACCGCAAGTACTTATTAGCACTTATGATTCATGACCTTGCTAGATTTACTATAGTTAATCTAGCAAAGATGATTGGAAAGACACAATTATTAATTCAATTATTTTCATGTTACATCATGTTCTGTGTTGTTACATATATAGTATGTCTAATCTTAACAGTGTGCCTTTTCATAAACAGCTTTGGCCATACTGCTGGTACTTTCATAGATCTCAATGTGGCAGCATTCATCATACATACAACACATCTCCGGCTCGTGTTAATTTTTTATTTTTTTTTAAATATAAATTTTTAGTATTCAAATTGCTTAATAATTAAACATCCTAATAATCAAATTTCTGATCCGGTTTGTTGATTCTTCCGCTTCTGGTCATATAACATCCCGAACTTTAATTTCCTTCATCTTGCACTCTCACAGTTTCTGGTACCGGTACATTTTCATTCATTGTCTCATCTGATTCACAAACTGATCTTTGAAATGTGGATTTAACATTGTGCTGCCTAAGTGGGTTGAGTTTCTGTGATATAACCTCTCATTTTCACCTTTTACTACATATATACGAACGTAGCCCTCTTCCTTTTCCTACAACCTCTACTGGAGCCCATTGTCTTATAACTATTATTTTGCACCAACACTATGACTTGGTTTCTCTTAGCTATTCTATCATGATAATACTTAATGATAATACTTTTATCTGATAACTCTCTGTAGGCGTCTTCATTTATCAATTTTGGCTTCAACATCTTCCTACTTGTTAGTAACCATGTTCTTAAGTGTCGTCTTATTAAAATTTGACTGGGTAAGATTTCCGTTGCTGGTGCTTGTTTGCGCGATATTCGAGCAAACCTTCATATATTTCAGTCTTCAGCAATTCCAACTGCTTTTTTCACAAGGCCATTAGATCTCGCATAGTATGGGCTGCTATGAATTAAACTGAAATTGTGTCTCTCCTTTCGGTTTACTGGGTTGAGAAAACCACGGTATTTCTAAAATGACGAGATTAAAAAATGGGGAGTCTAAAAAAGAAGGATAGATGACTAACGTCTACAAGGTGTCAATAAAATACGCACCTTTCAATCGAGACGACCCGAAATTTGGTTTACACAGTTGGAAGCACAATTTGAAATTGGTGCTATTTCAGCAGATTCCACCAAATACGGATATATTATTGCAGCTCTCGATCCAGAAACAGTGAAATGTGTGCGCGATTAAATTCGCACACCGCCAAAGAGCGATAAATACGAAACATTAAAAAAGGATTGCAGCTCGGCGATAAAAAACCGTCTCAACTGTTGAGGGAAATGGAAACACTATCTATTAATCAAGTTACTGAGCCAGTTTTAAGAAATCTGTGGTTACAGCGACTTCCAACACATGCCCAAGAAATTTTGTCTTGCATGGATGATTCGAACCTTCAGAAACTTGCAAACGCTGCAGACAAAATAGTCCACTTACAAAAACCGACTAATATTTTCAACCTGAAAGCCTCGACACGAGACGACGACAGAGCACAAAAGCAATTTAATAACTCAGATCAACATCCTAACACAACGAGTGGAAGAACTGTTCGGTCATTTCGAGAAATCTAGAAATAAATTATCCCACGGACGTTCTATCATGATAATACTTCGCAAAGCCCCAGGACCAATGACAATAATCGTCAGCGCAGCAGTTCGCAATCAAAGGAACAAGTGGCAAAACACCCGAATTTCTGGTATCATCGCAAATACGGCTTTTAAGCGCGAAGGTGTCTAAAACCATGCTATTTCAACGAAGCGAACCAACCGACAACGAATCTGGAAAACCGGTAGGCACCGCACTTCACACGGCAAGTGACGGTAGCCAAATCTCTCTCAACAGCCGCCTAATCATAGTCGATTCACAAAACAAGCTACAATTCTTGATCGACACAGGCGCCGAGGTTTCAGTAATACCACCAACAAACCCCGAAAAGTTCAATTCGTCCATGTTTAAATTGTTCGCGGCGAACGCTACAACGATTGATATATACGGTTGCGCAAAAACCTCATTCTCAACATAGGTCTTCGTAGACCATTGACATGGAAGTTCATCATAGCAAAAGTCGATCGGTATATTCTTGGAGCTGTCTTCCTATCACATTTCGGTTTATTGGGCGACATTAAAAATACCAAGCTTATCGACCCCAACACGAACCTCGACGTCAAAGGAGAGCCAATTCAAATTCATTCATACGGCATTACAACAATAAAGTCCGATTCAACACTTCCCGAGATTCTGGAACTACTACACGAATTCAAGACAGTAATTCATGAATCGACAAATCTAAATACTGTGAAACACAACATCACGCATTGTATCGACACATCCGGTCAACCATGCCATGCAAAAGTACGTCGGTTGAACGTGGATAAGATGAAAATCGACAAAGCTGAGATTGAAGCTTGGACAGCACAAGGAGTATGCCGACCCTCGAAGAGCAATTGGGAAAGTCCGCTCCATATTGCAAAAAAGAAAGACAGAAACTCACGATTAGAAGGCATTAAACTTGATAACAAAAACGGAAACATAAAGGCCGTTTATCCCTAAATCATTTCGTCGACAAATTTACGAGTCATTACATAATATCTCTCATCCCGGGATCCGCGCCACAGCAAAATAAATCAGTAAAAAATTCGTTTGGCCAGCAATGCACCAAGAAATACGCTCTTGGGCCAAACACTCCATACGCTGCCAAAAGTGTAAAATTACGAAACACGTCAGAAGTAAAACTGGAACTTACGAACAGACCAGTAAACGATTCGACGAAATCCACATCGATATAGTCGGACCGTTACCTCCATCCGAAGGTAATTTATATTGTTTGACCATGATCGATCGCTACGCACGTTGGGCAGAGGCTACACCAATTCCGAATATCAGAGCAGAAACCATAGATGATGCATTAATCAAAACGTGGATCAGCCGATTTGGAGTGCCATCGAGCATCGTGACTGATAGACGTGCACAGTTCGAAGCAACTCTGTTCGACGAACTTTCCAAATCACTTGGACTTCACAGTAAACGAACAACTGCTTACAATCCAGCATGCAACGGTATAATCGAACGATGGCACCGTAGTTTTAAAAGCGCAATAATATGTGTCGCTGAAAAACAGTGGACACAATCTTTACCGATAATACTACTCGGACTGAGAACCTCATTCCGGGGCGATTTTCAAAGTACATCAGCCGAACTCGTTTACGGAGAACATATACGACTACTCGCAGATTTCATTCAACCAAGCAGGAACATTCATCAGTCCGATTTCATCACACAGTTGATGAGCCAGCTTAAAGACATTCAACCCTCATCGACATCACGACATGCTAAAGAACAAATTTTCGTATTTAAAGAGTTGTCAACCTGTGAATTCGTGCTGTTACGAACAGACGCAGTTCGTCAGTCTCAAATAACAAAACAACAATTAATGTAATTCATTTTCGGATTAATATAAAACACGTGTAGTGAACATAACCTTGCGAATATAGTGGAGTGTTAATAAAAGGAACACGTAACATTAAAACTCACATCAACACACCCACATCTCTGCAAATATCCTAAATTCATGGCTATTAAACGGATTACTATCACAAACTATATATTTAGGTAAACCATGTAGAGAGAACACTTTCACAAATTCCTTCATTACTTCTTTGGCAGTTTTAGTCTGTACTTTTACTATGTCAATCCACTTACTCAAGTAATCAATAATGATTAAAAAGGAAACAGATCGACAGTAACATATATCCCCAATAGTTCTCGTTCAATAATAGGATAACTTTGCTCTTAAACTCCTTGATGCAAATGCCACTGGTTTGTCCGTGTTTTAGCAGAGGTCGTATTCCTGACAAACTTGAATCACTTTGAATAGTGTTCGGTTTCTTGTTATCAAAATATGTCAAAGCTTGTGCTTCTTCCACTAAAAGCTTTTTTAGCTTTTCGGACGATTGTTGGTGTTTTTCCTCCCATTTAAATTTAACGCCTATTTTAATAGCTGTCTTAACATGTTGGGAATGAAATTATGTAAATAAATAAGCATTCCCAAAAATCGTTGAACTGCTTTTCTATGTTAGGCACTTCTAATTTAGAGATTGACTCAACTTGCCTAACATCTGGGTTAACTCCATCTTTCATAAATTCAAACCACAAATGGGAATGTCCCCAAATATTCTGACATTTTACCTTTGACATACTTCTGGAGTACTAGCCAACGCAAATATCTTTTATAATAAAAACGACCCCATGGCATATTAAATGTGCAAATGTAGGAAGACTCTTTTTTTAATACTATATGATGAAACCCATCTTCATTCACGTATGCAAAAACCAATAAGGATGATCAGTGTTGTTCCTTTTCTTTACATTATGTTTTTTACGCAAACTGTAGGGTATTTTTTTATAGAAAACACATGAAAATCGTGGTAATGGCCATGGTATTGGCTTTATTGGAAAGATAATTTTATGCCATTAGTGTTTAAATATAATATCGGGCAAATGGGCACTGCTGTTGGCTCGAATAAAGCACAAACTGGAACACCAATTTTGACCACTTTTGGGAACAGCTGGGGCCGTATATCGGCGAATGTTGGCTTCCAAGTCGTCCATCGTCTCTGGTTTATCGACATAGATTAGCAACTTCAGATATCCCTACAGAAAATAATCCAAAGGTGTTAAATCAGACGATTTTGGACGCCAATGTACAGGTTCTTTACGCAAAATTATGTGCTCATCGAATGTTTCATTCGATAATTCGATTGAGGCGCGCGCTATGTGACATGTTGCGCCGTCTTGTTGAAACTGCAGCTCTTCACATTAATGCCATTCGATTGGGGAACGAAAACTGGTATCATTTTTGAAGAAATATGGACCAATGATTCCACCAGCCCATAAAGCAAACAAAACAGTGACTTTTTGAATGTAACGGCACCTCAATAATCGCTTGTGGATTTTCTTCATTCAATCAAAAATGGGCCTCATCGCTGAATAAAATTGTATGGTGATAATGAGGATCAAGAGCAACCGCGTTTCCAGCCCATTCATCGAACGTATGACTCACGCGATAGTCTACATGGAAAAATGCCAAACCAAGCTGAGCACAAATCAGCCTTCGGCTGTTAAATTGGCTGCCGCTGGAAGACGTGTTGCCAAAAACACCCTTTATAAGGAAAATGTAAAAAATGTAAATTAAGTAAAAATAATGAAAAAACGTGATCGGATTAATAATTTCAATTTATTCTCTCGATTTTCTATTGATGTATTACCCAGCAGAAAGATTCAATATTTTTTATGGAGTCTTTGATAATTTTTGGGCTTTGTTTCAAATTTTTGTCTCTTATACCTCAAAATCGTTTGTTTCGATTTTAATTGCAGTGTCATTCTTCTGTACCAACATCAGATAAATGCTTGAGGCAGAAGTCATTGACCTATTTTCGATAATCACCTAAAAATATTTCAAACTCAACGCCATCGTTTTCAAAAACGTTAAAATCCCTTTCGCATTGTAGATCATGTTAGCAACAGTTTTGCAATTGCTTGAATAATTTTTCCAGCCAACAATCAATATCATGGTATAATCTGATACGGAAGTAGGTTCAAGTTACTTTCAATTCAAAGAATTAATTAGGTACACCGATTTATGTCAAGTGCATTCTACTACTTAGTTTTCGTGAGGTTAAATAATTACAGAATTGGACCAAAATTTGAGTAAAATTTAGATTAGACTCCTTTGAAAGAAATAATTTTTGAGTGAAATGTTTAAGGTGTTACAGTTTGTATAATATTATTAAGCCTGCATTAATTATCTCTCAAGAAATTTACGCTATTTAAATTTAAAAAGTTTATTTAAAAAAAAAAAATCGTTATACAAATAAAATATTTATGCTTCTGTATTCTATTATATTATAAACTATATGTCTAAAAATAAAATTTATTGTCATACTTTCCATAATAATATAAAACGACTAAATTTAACTTAAAAAAATAATCACACTCAAAAAATAATAAAAAATAAAAAAATTACTACACTACATCTACTAAAATTATGGCGGTTAGTACACAAAATTAAAAAATTATCATTTGAAATGCTAAAAAATTATTTTATATGTTATGTCATTACAATCTCCGGTCCTGGCAGTATATCCCGCTTATGCAAACTGTACAGTATAAACGAGTACCACACAAATTGGTCATTTAAATTTGTGCCTGCAATCACATGACCAATAAACGGTGAATCACGATTTCTTTTCTTGAATTTATTCTCCAACAACGTTATTGACCATCTTGTGGTTAAATCTCGTTTCTTCTCATGGCCAATATAAGCGGTCACTTCATTCAAAAATATTTCCTTCACTTTCACAATTGCCTGCTTCTCTTTTTTCATAACGACAATACGACCGTCGTCCAATTCTAACGTAAATTGTTTAAGCCCTTTAGTTTTATTATCGGCGAATTTTAATTCAGAGTTTGGCACCACATTACCGTGTGACTTAATAGTTCGATCAATATACTCTAAAAATTTTGTTGGTACAACCTTAAGATAATTATCTTTACGGTCAGCGTCCTGCCAATAAGTCCACTTTAGTACTGTATCCAAGACGCGTTCCGTATAATGCATCGGACGATATAAATCCCCATTAAGTATAACCTCTTTCAATGTTACTTTATATGGTTCGAGTTTCATGTGGCCGGCAAGTTCTTTACATACATCGTAAACAGATTTGGTCGGTGTTAAACTAACATTTATTTGGCGCTTCTCTTCAGTCAAATTATCAGGATTTGTATCGACTGTAATCCAAATTTTTAAATCACCCGATTGTTTAACTGTATCGGATAGATTTTCTGCTGCCGCATGATATTTTTGTAACACGGACAACATAATTTGCTCTTTTGCGATTTCATCGGCAGTCAAGGGGAATAAATTTTTGTACAAAGTTATTAAATCGGCTACAACTTTGGCATCTTGCTCGTGAAATGTTATTGTGTCATCCTGGCGGAGATAAAATGTATTGTTAAACAGATTTTGCGCACTGTTGAATGATTACTTACCTTATTCTTGCGCAGTAGCGATATACCCCAAATTAGTGATAAATTACTAACTCCCATTTTATTTACATGCTTTTGCGATTGAATGAAATTTAAGTGACCAATTAACTTCCGCAGTGTAGCATATTCGATAATCGTAAGGGTCTCGAGAAGGGTTTTGTACGCCATTATTTTATCCTTTGCCAATTTAATTCCTGAAACACAAAAAAAAAAAAAAATATTGACAATATTACAAATAAAAAAAAAACGCCATTTTACTTGAAATTTCCAGAAAATAACTGGCGTGTTTTTCCAATAACCTTTCCGGCATTTCTCTCATAAATCTCTTCAACGCATTCGACACGTCATGCTCCGTAAATTCATTTCGAATTAGTTGCACGCTAAATGCATCGGACCGGAAAGCCGTTAGTAATCTCTCAATTGCATTTTCCGAACCAGCTTTTCGGTAAATCCCTTCCGACATTGAACCTATAAATCAAATTCAATAATTATGTAATTATCATTAACTAAAGTCTTATATGTCTACCCACCATTCGCATAAATGAAATTAACACATTTATCGACAATGACCGGTACATTATCCTTAGTGAGTTGCTGCTGTTTCAACGAAGTTCCATTGTTATGCGCCGATTCCTTAATAATATGTCGCCAAACTTTTGTTTCTCGCGGACAATTCATGATCATATACAATGTAAATGGTGGGCAATCGATCATAAGTAGAGGACCTTCTTCAACATGAAGATTATTAATGCTCTCATCATACTCTTTAAGCACAATACATCGAGCTTTTCGCAAATCCAACACTTTTTTGCTATCATCGCCACCGGGATGGAATAAAAATTTGCGGCCACTCAACAATATCCAAGCGCCAGACCATGCCGATGATATCGACGTTTTTAAATAACACCATCCAGCCCTGGTATATTCGCACGTAAACTTTTGTGGGAACACTTCTGTCATGCTTTCAATTATTTTTTGCATCCATAAATTTCGTTCGGAACGTTTGGCCACACCATATACATGAAACACTCGATTTGTTTTAACATTACCAGAATTTGTTGACGAAACAATCATATTTGGATTTGAGGTGGTTTGAATGTATTGCGACTGGTTTTTCGGTAGCCCAACGGTCAACTCGAAACAATGCATATCCGGTGTATTACTAATTTTTTGATTATCAACGCATTGAATTGTAATGATGTACTCCAAGAGAAATTGTTCCTTAACCGTTTTATGTTGTGGATCTAGATAGGCTGTAAAACGTTTTTCACGAAGTTCTGCATTTCTAGGCGACAACTCTTTAAGTATATCTTCGACGACTCGGGTTGGGAACCGAATTAAATGTCCTTCATGGTGGATATAACGTTGTGACAACATTGGTTTGGCAATCATTTGAATTGCCGAACGTATTAACGGATTCCGAACGCTATTCTTTCGACCCAAATTTAACACCGACGAAAACATATTCTTTACCGATGAATTAGTTTTATTATGTGTCGATGGTGATGATGGTGGAGTCGTTTCAGGGACCATTTTAGGCTTATTACTTAATGCTGGTTTAGAAATGGCATCAAAATATGATGGCGGCGGTGGCTCATTTTCATCGTAGAGGGACAATTTTGGAACCGTTTTAACAATTTTATCAACCGCATTTTTATCATTACAATTCAGTGAGTTATTCTGTTGCTGTTTTAGATAATTTTCTTCGGACCCATCCAAAAACCAATTGGAACGTGAAGCTCCCGGGCGGCTTAAATCGACCGCCTCAGCGCCATTGTGTGGGGTTTCGTCGGTTTGAGATAGATATTGTTGGACGATGGCTTCGTCCACAATATTTTCCATACTTTCCGATCGTAATTTCATATTCTGATGGATAATCATCATTTCACTTGATTCACGTGTCTTATTTCCCGAGGTGGATGGTTTCGGTTGTCGCGATGTACTTGCAGGTGGTTCATTTAATTCAACATTTAATGAATCGATACGCTCGGGAGGCACAGGTACATTTAACAGATCATCGCTCTGGGCATCACTGTGAAGATCATCCATTGAGTCGAATGACTTCAAACTTTGTACGTCAGTCGTCCCATTCGATTTTCCATAGTTGTCAACATTTAGCAAATCTTCGAGTAACAATAAATTGTTGTTATCTTGCAATAGGTTGTCCATCGATCGATTGAGCAATGGATCAAATTCTCTGAGTATATCTCGAGGAAGTGTTAACTCTTTGCTATTATTAATTTTTCGTTCGTTTATAGCCGACGATGTCGAAGGAAAACAATCAAAGTCATCATCATGCTTGTACATATTAGGAGCTATAAGTTTACTAGAATTTCGGGATTGTGGCTGCAACAAGTATTTATCATTATTCGAATCCATTTCAAACAGTTTTCCGTACATTGGTTCGGAATTTTCGTAAACCGGTTCGGGCGAACTATTCTCGCGCTCTTCCGTCGTATCATAGAATTTCCATGATTCACTTCGATTTGTATTACCTTCCGGGTATATTTTATTCACCTGACGAGAAAAAATATTTGGATAAGTTTTCGCCTCGTTTGTTACTTCTTCCTCCATATTTCTTGAGAATATATCAGTCGAATCGACAGTCGCACGAGTAGAGGACGCATCACCAGCCACTCGTATTTCAACATTTTCGTATGTTTTTTTTTTTAAACGTGGCGGTCGAGCTGGCGACTTTATTTCATTACTCGGCCTAATTTTGCCATACATTGCCTCGCGATTTGCGAGCACGGGTGCTGGAATAGTCGGGCACGGCAAACTTTCATTGCTCGACTGCGATTCGACATGTTTTTCCTCCATAGTCGTCGACAATTTATATATATTGGATTCACTTTTATTTTTGTACAATTTATTGTCATTCGAATTTGCCCGATTATTTCGTTTATCAATCTCAGTGTAAAAACTTCGTGACGTCCGGTCATTCCGTTCAAATACAAGTTTCGATGATTTTAAGCTTAGTGACGTGTCGGAGTCGGTCAATGAGATTGGACTTGAATTAAAACTTGAATATTGCGAACTAATACCAGATTTTGGGGATGATTCAACCACCCGTTTATTCTTTCTCGGTGTTTCATAGTTTGTGTCAGTTACGGCACCATGCTTATTATTATTCAAGGGGCTATTAAATGATATATTTTTCAACATTTCATCATCGATCGTGGACCCGTTCGACTCATCGTTATCGGTTAATTTTCGATCGCGACCAAGTGAAAATCCACTAACACCAGTTGAAATTTTCGTTTTAACACTTTTTAATTTGTTTGACATCGAGTCGGAGGTTTCATGACTCCAAGATCCCAATTTTTCGCGTGATATTTTTAAGCTTTTGTCCATTTTATGTTTGGCGCCTTTTGTCCGCACTGAAATTCGTTCACCTATCGATGCGGTTAGTAGTTTTGATGTTGCTCCCAATGATTTCAGTAGATCACTAAAATAAAAAATAAATAAATAAAAATTAGCAATATTTAGGACTAAATTCTAAACATCAAACATTCAACAATCGATTAATTTGCAGAAAGCGTTTTAAAAATAATGGTTAGTGAGAAACATTAAAAATTGTTGTCATCTATTCGGTTATAGGAAGCATACTTTATGAGAATAGGTAATAGAGACGAGCCAATCAATATAGACAAAGCTTTAAAGAGTTTGTGTAAGTTTCCTACCTTGGTTGAGAATCATTCGATTCATCATCGTCTGGTGAGTATGAATTTCTGCAAAAAATCGGATTTTGTGTTAACATGCATATTTATGAAACGTCAATATTGTGAAAAAAAAAATGAAAACATATTTTTAGGAATATGCTTCAGATACAATATTTTAAAATGTTGCTAAAGTATGTAGTAAAATCACACCCAAACGAGAACTATAAAACTAAGACTATTATGTGAGATGAAGGTTCATAAATATAAGAAGAAAAGCAAACATTTCTGCTACAGTGCTAGGTAAGAAAGAATCCAATTAAAGATGTGTTTAGCTTAGTGTACATACCTTGGTGAATCATTTTTATATTTTGGAATGTGTTCATTGCTCGAATGTGTACTTCCGGTTGAATTACTGGGTGAAAATGATTTTCTTAAATTATGGCCACGTGATAATTCTGGTTCAACTTTCTCGGTATACGGTGGTGACGGATAAGTCACATGAAATGTTGATTTTGATTTATTCGTCTCTTTGTTTGTCTCATTTTTTACATAATTTTTAAGATTATTCGATTCTTTGTGTGGATTCTTATCTTGTGTTACATTATTAATGTTGCTTGTTGCATTTTTATTATTATTCAATTTTATCGGTTCAATTGGCTTTGGAGGGCGGCGTGGCGCTGCAACTGGTATCGGTTTATCCAAATTATTTTCCTCATTTTTTAAATCATCCAGCAATTTTTTGTAAACCCCTTGTACATTGTCAGTGGCATCAAATGAAATCTCATCGTGTAGGTCAGCTTTTGTATCAAAAATATTCGTCGTGTTTATTGTAACATTCTCGTATTTTGTGTCGCGATCGTTCGACACAATTTGTATATTTCGCCGGGGTTTTGGTACCGGGCGGCTATGAGTTGTATCATTCATTATATTCGGCGAAAATTCACATCAATTCATTGGATTCGAATTTCCGGGCAGCAGTGGTTTCGCAGGAAATCAAAATTGTTGCCTGCAAAAAAATTTAAAAATAAGCCAATTTAATTGTTGTTGAGTCACATCATTCTAAAAGATATTTTATTGCATCGTGTAAATTGTATGATTCATTTAATTTAGAATACAATTATAATGAAAGTTATTAGGAAATTCTCTTACACACAAAATTTATTTTTGAATGATATTTATAATAAATCAGCTTCTTATTGGCAAAGTTTGTCTTATTAAAGAAAATAAATTTTATTTACTTATAATACCTGCCATTACACTCATATTTACTACGTAATACAAATATTTTGATATTTTGATTAAATAATCTTTAAAGAAAACTGATAATAATGATAACGTGATTATTTACTAAATTGAGTCATTTATACGTAGAGTAGAGTACAGTAAGAAATATTAGTAATCGTAATAATATTCTTTATCAAACATAAGGTACCTAACATTTTTGTTTACCTCATCAATTTTAAACCAAAACAATCATGTCCAATTTTAAGCGATGGAAAACCTACCACTCTTAGTCAAACCTAAAGGGCTAAAGTTGAGTTCTCTAAGGTACATTTATACGTTACCTACAACCACATTGTTTCCAAGATAGCACGTTGGAATAAAATAATTGTCCAATATTCAATATTCGGTTATGAATTTATTTTAATTGGGAAGAGTTAATTTCATTTCAAATTTAATATTTGGAGAGAGCGTGATAAATGTAGCGCCATAATTTGAACATGGGCGCTGTGTGGGTACTACTTGTCACTGATTTCGAGGTATTTGAATACCGTTATTTCTTATAAATAGCACGATGGATTGTTGTCAGGAAAAAAAGCTTTGGGCCTTAATTCGCAATAAAAGGGCGATTTTTCCCGGGCATTTTTTCACTCTCATTTCATGAAAACTAGAAAGGAAATTTCTATTTTCCAGAAAGTGTTAAAATTAAATCTTCCTTTTTGGTGTAGTTAAAACACAAGTTATATTTCGAGTAAGAGTTAAGTCAACTTTACAAAATCCATTTTGTCAAAATACGTTTTTGTTATAAAAATCCGCTTTAGAGAAAATCCTTTGACTTTGAAATCCATCTTCTATGAAACCCACTTGGTCATTTTCAAATATTGACTTAATCCAGCCAAGAGCACTATTTTCACAATTTAAATTTTCTTCCGAAAAATACGGCTTCGCAACTACTTCTCATTCACAATGAGAAAACGTTTTATTTTTACCTTACAGGTTTGTATGAATTTCCAACATAACGAATACAAATTTTTGTTCGTTATGTTTTAAATACAAACCTGTTATATTTCCCTATGGTTCCTTAAAATTCTTTCATTTTCCCCCGAAAGTCTAGACTGGGGAAAACATTGTGAAACAATTAATTTCAGTTCGAGGAACGTTGAAGGCGTTAGTAGTTTAATGTTTTGAAACAAGGGTATGCAAATTTTTATTAATATTGAGAAAGTTTCTGTTTTTAGCACAATATATTTTATTATTTTGGCTTGGCCATTCACAATTTGAATAAGAAAACGGAATTAATAATTTAATTTCAATAAAGTTTGAACACAAAATATGTATAAGTATAATATTAAATTTAAATTACTTTAATTATTGGTGTTGTCATTTTAATGAATATTGAATTACACTTTTCTGAAAACAACAAACAGATTATCGCGACAGTTTCAGAACGCGATTTCAATCGCGTACCTCACGTGCACTTTCTGCCTTTTTCTTTGTATTTCATGTTTATCGAGTTTGTACTGCTAGATTATGATAATCGAGTTATGAAACGTGATAATCCTGAAAGCATTAAAATCATGTTTTGACAGAACGAAAAAAAATAACTACATAATCTCGAATCCGTGATTAGCTAGTTTATGTCTGCCGGAGGTGATGTCACTGATACGAAAATTTCGTTAAAATTTTTTTTTTATTTCATTATTGAATATATCACTTTTAATAGAAATTACCTAATAATTGTAGTCAGTCATTTACTTTAAACTTTTAGCGGTTTAATTTATGAAATAACGAAATGTTTAATTTAAAAGTACGGATTTTTATTATTTCGTTTACAAGGGGACATTTGAAACAGACATGTTAATATTTGATTGTAAATGTTAGTATCAAAGGGGACAACAAAATAAGGTCGCAGGAGTTAAAAAAATGGAATTAAATTGAAAAATTGGAATTAAACTCGGAAATTCATTTGTTGTTCACTATTTGCCTTAAAATGATCTTTCATGCCTTAAGCCATCTACAATTGATCTTAAGATTTCAGATCATCACTTCATAGAGATTTAAACTTGATATTAATTTTTATTGTGCTCAGAAAAAAAAATAGTTAATATGGTTTTGTTAAATGAATTCGTCGAGCAGGTAGACTGGACATCTGTTCTGAATCTAGGTGATCCGTCTCTAGCTGTTAATACATTTTTTAGCATTATTTCGAACATTTTGAAGCAGTGTTATATTTATTCTTGGGTCAAAAATATCAGTCTAATTAGAAAAAGAAACAAATTTCGCAAAAACTTAAAAAAACGTCCAAATGATATGAATCTAAGGAAAATATATGATTGTGCATGTGCAGACAAATATATGTAGATGTTAAGAGTTAGAAAGTAATGTATTATTTGAACCGTTTCTTAATTAATGGAGGTGATGCTAAGAAGAATTGAAGCCTTGTTAATAAAATTTTAACTAAAAATTCTAAAGCATCATCGATTAGAAATATTTTGTCCGATAGTGGCACTCTGCTTACTAATCAAGTAGATATTTCTAATGAGTTGAACTGTTATTTTACTGGCGTTGCTGACAAGTTAAGGATAACATTTTTCGCGAATATCATACCAATAAATCATAACCTTCCGTATGATTATTGTTCGAAAACATTCTTTATGATTCCGGTTTCAAATAGTGAAATTTTAGCTATTATCAAATCGTTGGAGCTGAAAGGGTCTTTAGATAATGAAGGGATTAGTAACAATATTTTGAAAGTTATTTCTAAGTCTATTAGCCCTGTTCTTGCTCATATTTTCAATCTTTTATCATAAATAGGCTAATATTGTCCCTATTTCTAAAAGTGGTGACCCTAGTGATAAGGGTAACTATAGACCCATTGCACTCCAGCCGCTTATTCTCAAAGTTCTGGAAAAAGCAGTTAAAAACAGAGTTACCATATTTCTTGATCTGTCTAAAACACTAAGCGTTATCAACATGGGTTCCGCCAAAGTAGGAGTACTGAGTCGGCTATGTTGGATTTTTTAGATATTAATCATAATGGTCTTAACAATGGTAAGATCTGTTAGCTGGTAAGCTGGTTTGTTTATTGATGCTTCTAAGGCATTTGATATGGTAGATCACAAACTCCTGTTGTCTATTTTTTTTATGTTGGTTTTAGAGGAGTGTCACACATGTGGTTTGCTTCTTACTTATATGATAGAGCAGTGAGGGTCCGTGTTAGTGACACTTTTGTAGGGGTGCCGCAAGGATCGGTGTTGGGTCCTTTGCTGTTTCTTATTTATACGAATTCTATTTTTAAACTTAATTTGAATGGTGGTCGTATTACTGGATTTGCTGATGATTCTGCTTTAGCTTACTCTGCGGAATCTGCCAATGACGTTATTTCTATGGCTAATTCTAACCTAAATGTCTTCTAGTCATCCCCAAATAACATATCATAGTTGTTTGAATATTGGGGTAGTCAACTCTTTTAAATACCTTGGAATTCTTTTGGACCCTAACCTTAATTGGAAAATTCATATTTCAAAGTTAAAAAGTTATATGGCCAGTTCCCTCTGAGCATCGAAAGTGGAAACACCTTGATAGTGACGTAGGAAATTTTTTAGCTGGATAAATTTAAAAAATAAAAATAAGTAAAATTAAAAAGTATACAAGAAGAATAAAAGAATTAAAAATAAGTCGACCAAATTGTTTGAAAAAGGACATGAGAAACTCAGACAAAGATTTTTGTGGTTTCGAAGAAGCGGAAATGAAAAATAAAAGAAAATTAATAAACAACAGTGACCTTGAAATGTTAAAAGAAAATGAGTTAAAACCAAATGCCAAAAGAAGAATCATGGAAACAAACCAAGTTAATAATAGTGAAGCAACAACAACACAATATCAGCAAAGAGAAAAAAACAATATGACAGAAAATAAATATAATAGCTCAGATAAAGGACCGTTCTACGTATTAATCGACACAAATACACCGCAAAAAATGATATCGGTAATACTAGCGCGAATTTTTACACAAAACAATATTAAAATAAAACATATAATAGAAGTAAATAAAAAAATTGCCAGAATTGAGCTCGACACTTTCGATAAAGCCAACAAGTGTGTATGGAAAGACGACCCAGTAAACAAAGTTCATATGAGAAAGGGTACAAATGTTTCATACCCAAAACATATACGCATGTAGAAGGAGTAGTGAAAGGAATCGTTGGAGAATTTACACTGGAAAAAATAAAAGATAATCTCACTAGCGACTTTCCAATCACCAAAATGGAAATTATACAAACATGGGACAGGAAAGAAAAAACGCTAAAGGACACAAATATTCTCAGAATGGAAATCAGAGCCAGCTTGCTACCAAAAACAGTACGATTCTATAACATAAATTTAAAAACGGACATATAGTATACATATATATCTAAAGTAAGATTTTCCTCCACATGCTTAAGCTATGGACACATAAAAAAATTTTGCCATTCACAAATAAAAAGGTGTACAAAGTGTGCAAAACCAATGATAATCAATGAAGAACATGTATGTCAAGATAAACCAGAATGCAAATTTTGCGAAAAGGTGGAACATTTCACGAATTCAAGAAACTGCCCGGAAAAGAAAAGTCAAACCAATATAAAAATCCATATGATAAAAAACAAAACAACATTTAAAGAAACAATGCAAGCCTTATATCCAAGAAGCAAAGAGGGGCTCAATGAACTACAGTTGCAGGATTTCCCGAGTTTACCAAACAACGATACACCAAACGCCTGGATATTAAAAACGAATAGACAAGAAGAAATACCAAAGGAACAGAGAATGAAAATAGAACAATTACAACATGCCCTAAATCAATTCATAAAAATCAGCAACAGCGTTTACACAGTACCAGATCTACTTACTATCGACTTGAAGGCGGTAGTAAAACAACTAAATAAAAAATAATAACATAAGAAGCCTTAACGCCAAAATTAATATGCTACAAAGTTGTATGCACTTACGAGTATATAAAATAGATATAGCCATTTTAAGTGAACCATGGACTCACCAAGTAAACCAACCAACAATATCAGGATTCAAGCTAATAACCAAAAATAGAGATGACGGTTACGGAGGAGTTGGCTTTTTGATCAACAATAGAATATTTCACATATGGAAGCTATTCAAATAAAAATTAAGCATGGAGCCACCACCCTCAATATAATTTCATTTTACAACCAGTCCAATGGGATCACAAGAATAAAAACAGAAGATTTCCAAAAAATAATCAGAATAGCCGAAAATAACCGAAAAACGATCATAGCTGGAGATATAAATGCCCACAGCCGATAATAAACCAACGAAACAAGACCTGAGAAGCCATCAAACATCCGCAATAGACCTAACTTTAAGCGCAGAGGATATCTACAGCAAGTTGACATGGGATGTCATAGAGGACAATATAGGATCAAACCATTTGCCAATAATAATTAACATGAGCATAAACAGATATATGAGAAAGGAAACCACAAATTGGAAAAAGTCATACAAGAGATAGCTATAAATAAAAAAATAGAGAATGGTATGAATGTTAACATCGAAGAAGCAATGAAAAACATAGTAATAGAAAACACGAAATTTACAACTATTAATAACAAAAACACTCCAAAACCGGGAGGAACGAGAAATTACAAAGATTATGGGACATAAAATCAAAAAAACAGAAATTCTACAACAAACAAAAAAAATGTATATACAGCCACTGAACTTCAAAGATCTATAGCAATTCTAAAAAGAGAAATAAAAAAAAAGCAAAAAGGAAACATGGGAAACATTCATCACAAGCATTAATCCAGTAAATAACACAAAAGAACTATGGAAGAAAATTAACAAATTGAAAAACAAGAGAGAATACGAGTACAGATATAACCTTTTAGAAGATTATGACATTGCAAAGAAATTCGTCAACGAAAACTTCCCAGAAACCACAGAAGAAATCCGACTACCGTTGGAAACAACATCTCAGGATAGTCATAAATTCAACGATAAAATAATACAAGAAATACTAAGAGGAAAACAAAATACTGCTCCGGGTGAAAATAAGATATCTTACAAAACATTAAAAGCCATAGTGGAATTAAATCCCAACTTACTAAAAAGCTTCGCAAGATCCCTTAATAACATTTACAAACAACAGCTATAACCAGAAAGGTGGAAAATCAGTAAAATAATTGCAATAAAAAAACCTAACAAAAATTTTTAACCTAACAAAATTTACCTAGAAAACATACTCTCAAAAATATACAATAAAGTAATACTAGAAGAATTAAACCAATACATTGAAGAAAAAAAAACGCTACCAAATAACTCATACGGATTCAGGAAGGGACATAACATCATGGACTACTTCGTAAACTTATTCAGCAAAATTGCAGCAGAAAAGGCTAATCATAAAAAACAAATATTAATAATTACAGACATATCAAAGGCCTTCGATAATGTAAACAAAAAAATTCTAATAGATGAGCTAATAAAAATAGAAATGCTGAACCACATCGTTAATTGGACATATCAATTCCTAACCAATAGGATAATAATATTCAATAACGGAACATCAACAATAAAGCACACCACAAATAAAGGAATACCACAAAGAAGTTGCTTGAGCCCTTGCTTGTTTAACATATACACCCATGCAATAAATACATTTCAACAGGAAAAGGTGTCAATATACCAGTTTGCAGATGACATAGCAATACTTGTAAAAGGAAAAAAATGAGAGGGAGGTACATCACACAGCTAACAGCACACTAAAAAGATTGTACGAGGAGCTAATCAAATTGAATCTAAAACTAAACCCAGAAAAATGTAGGTGCATGAGACTTCATAAAAACAAACCTTCAAGTTTCATACTGAAGATAGGCAACACAACACTGAAAGAGGAAAAGGTGATAAAATTACTAGGCACCACATTCAACAATAAAATATCATTACTACCTCACTAAAAACACCTGGAAAAAGAAATAGTCAGTGCAACAAATTTAATCAAAATGATAACACATAAAAACGGAGGAGCCCATCCTTACAGTATGTTAAATATTACAAAGCCATAATTCAAACTAGAACTAAATTCGCAGATACGATCACACCAACAAATATAAAAAATAGCCTAAAAATAAAACAAAAAATAATGAACACAAGTCTAAGAACATGTACGGGTTTGCTGAGAACGACACCAATACCAACGATACTTGCTGAAACGGCCACATTACCAGCTGATCTGGACAGCAAATCAACAACATTAAAATATATAGCCAACCAAATTAATAAAAACAGTGACATTGGGGAAAGAATCCGAAATAATAACATAATGGAAAAAATTAAGGAACTATACAATAAATATAATTTCCTCACAAAAATAGCACAACCAAACAACAAGAAAGGCAAGACAGCAACCAACTTAAAAATAAACGTGGAACTAAATCATAATAGTACAAAAGCACAGACCAATCATTTGGAAGCAATAATACAACATAAAGACACATTAAATAAATTCAAAGATTATAAAGAAATTTATACTGATTGATCACTTAGCCAGACAAATGGAGGAATAGGATTATATTTCAAAAACATAGAGGCAGAGTTCAAAATAAAACTTAATAACAAAGCAACAATTAAAACCATCGAGACCATAGCAATAAAAATAGCCATAGATAAAGCAGTACTGATGGATCTAAAGAAAATTATAATACTCACCGACTCCATGAGCAGTTGCTTATCGCTAAAAAAAAGTCAATAATGGAAATAGTTGCAAATTTTTTGAAAATGAAATAATAAACACAGCATTAAAAAATCAGAGCATGTGCATTGTAATACAATGGATCCCAGGGCATGGGGGTATTCCAGGTAATGAAAAAGCTGATGCCTTAGCAAACTCAGCAATAGAAGATCCAGACGAAACAATAGAAAATCCAATCACAATAGAAGATACTTACCAAATAATAGAAGATACAATAAGGGATGAATGGAAAATAAAATACCACGATTGGACAAGAAATATAGGCCAGTATAATAAACAGATAAACAGCGTACCTCCAAGAAAACCGTGGTGCTATAAAATAGGTTTAACTTCTTACAACATAAGACAAATAAACAGGCTAAGAGCAGGTCATGCAAAGAACAAAAAATTCCAAAAACTGGTTGGGGTTGAAGAGAATAACCTATGCGACAGATGCGGAGTAATAGAGGATAACGAGCACATTATAGAGAAATGTCTAAAATGTAACCATAAAAGACTAAAATACGCATTTTTAAAAAATACCAAACTGATAGACATTCTAAAATCAGAAAACATCAAAAAGTACAAATTACTATGTGAATATCTTAAAGAAATAGATTATAATTTATAATATCTTTGTAACAATATAAAATAAGTTAACTTAGAATAGTACCTTTATAAGCATATTATTGTTTATAGGGTAACAAGAAATCAATATGTACAATTAATTTTTAACACAACTGTAGGTCATATGTGGATAGTAATATCCCGACCATAGCAAACGAAATACAAAAAAAAAGAAAAAAAAAGTTACATGGCATCTGCCTCACGTATTTTTCGCCTCCTCCGTGATTTATGTCTTGTTTCTGTGTTGAAAATTATTTTTCATGCTTTGGTAATGGCTAAATTGGAATACGGTTTGTCGTGCTTCGTTGGTTGTTATCCAAGTACTTTAAAACCACAGTACAACAGAAAATGTTGAGCATTTTCTGAATTTAATTCCATTTGCTTTACGAATTAAAGTCGGAAACTCCGGACAAATTTTGCGAGTTTAATTCCTGCGACCTTATTTCGCGAGGTCCATCAAAGCTACTGTAATGAATCGTCAGAATTATTCGGTAATTTAACCAAAAATATAAAAAAATGAAATTTTCAATGTAAATAAAATATACTTAACCACAAATTTCTGTGCTTTAACATAAAACCAAACATTTTTCTACAAAGTTTGCCCGAATTAAGAGTTTCATTTCCATGACATACTGCGATTTAATAAAAAGTGACTTAGAGAATTTTCGAATTCAACCCTAGTATGTCCACCTCAGTTTTAGCAAATATAGTTTTAGCTAATAGCAGGCATTACACGATTCAATATTAATGTCATTACCAGTAATGTCAATACCTTTTAAATCTGCATCATTACTACTTCAATATTTTTAAGCATTATACAATCATTTTTATTGATATTAATTCCATCTTTACCGATTGCATCACTGCAATAGAAAGCGTTTTTGAGTGAATTTCTTTTTTAAATTTATAATGGATCTGAAGCAAAAAGCGTCTGTTGCGATAATTTTAGCATTGTGTTCTGAAAATCCTGTGAAGGGAAAATATTCGATGAAGGAATGGCTGAAAAACAGAGAGAACTATTCGCATACTGTTCTACTAAATAGTATATTGTGTAACGTGTAGGAAAAACGATATATTCCCGGACGAGTATGGAAGTTGCTGGGACGAGGCGTCAGCCGAGTTCCAGCAACCATAAGAGTCCGGGAATTATAGTTTTTCCACGAGTTGCACATACGATTTTTTCTCTAATCGGCAGTATATCAGATTATCCATTTTTTTCATTATATTCTTTAAAATACGCAACATTTTCCAATTTATATTTTCAATAGATTTCACTATCAAAGTTACCTTAGAATTATAACAATCGCGTGCGCTGTCAATTTTACTAGGCAAGGAATACTTTCCAGTACTGTTATTAGGCAAGGAATACTTTCCAGTACTGTTTTTAGTAAGTTGCCTAGCAACGATGTAGTGTCGGGGAATACTTCATTTTGCTGACAGATAACAAACCAGAAAACTGACGTATTTTATCCGATTTGAGAAAAACAAATTAGTTTCAGTGAAGCGGATGATGACAAAAATTATTTTCGAATGAGCGAAAATCAGTTCCAAAAAATATTACAAATGTTCCAACCATTTCTTCGAATTTTCGAAGATCTGAAGTTTTCGAATGTCAAGTCACCTGCTTCAATAAGTAAAGCCATCCTTGAGACATGCGAAATTCTTATTTTTGTCTTGCAGGTACGTATTGCTTTGTTTAAGGTGTTTTAAGTAAAAATTCAGTTTTATTAGTAATTTTATTTAATTCTATTCAGTCTTTCAATTCACTAATTCAGCCATTTCAATGTGTGTAAGTACTGGTATGTATGTATTGGTTTAAAATTATTATGGTTATTTTATGGTTTAAAATTCGTAAAATAATGCTTAATTATTGTAGATGGTTCAAATCCAATCTCAGACTGTAACAATGATCTACTGTTCCCATTTGGTAACGTAATTTCTCGGCCAAAACTTTACTTATTGTTGGGGTGTTGTCCTTTTGTTCCAAAAACGCACAAGCTTTTCGCAGAAGATCGTTGAGTTTGGCCGTTTCTCCTACATACCTAGGTTTTTTTTGTTGGTGGTTTTGGTGGTGTTCCGCCACTTTAACTAGTCTAAAAAAACAATAAATTATTTGTATTTTCCTAGGTGGTGATAATTTAATTTTGTTAAATTTATTATTTATTTTCAGTTTCCTAAAACTTCCAAATGGTTACAATTTTTAAAGATTTTGGGAATTTGCATCAATTGACGGGAAGCATATTGCCATTAAAAAATCCCACAATTCAGTTAAGATTTATTATAATTACCAGGAGTTTTATAGCATCGTTTTATTCGCAATCGTTAATGCTCGAAAAGAATTCATCATGGTAGATGCTGGCATGAATGATGAATGGTCGAGTTTCAGAGGAAGGCGTTCTCTACTATTCCAGATTTGGGGAGCTAAAACATCAAAATGCACTAAAGACTAAACTAACCACAGCCCAGTTCGTTACCCAACATAAATTACGTAAATGCGTTACACGTAAATGTAATGAAACCATATATGCACAGAAATATTTCACTGAAGCTTGCCATGTCTATAATAAGGGATTCGAGAACGCCTTCGGAATTCTAACATCCAAACACTAACAATTAAGCTTAGCCAATCGGATTTATGAAACCGCTATCTATGTAGCAGCAACAGTTTGTGCTCACTTTGTTTACAATAAAAATTGAAATAAATTTGAAATTTCATCGATTTAAAGGAATGAAATAAACTTGGTATGGAAAAAGTCCAGCATTTTAGTCCTTTTACAGATTACTGGTAGAATGGAATCTCAATAGGGTGAATCCATCATCTTTTGAGTATAGACTCCAATTATTGTAAATGAAAATTGTGATCAGTGAGTTTATGAAACTTGTGATCAGTGAATTTATGTAAACATTTTTCCTTTTCTCATCATTAGAAAACAAAAAAAGGTGCCAATATTTGCGATGTGACGACGATTTAAAAGACTGATCAGTCTGCGCGGATGTAACAAAGGATGTGCAGAACATTGCTATTCATACTTCAATAGATCCTCACGTGTAAATGTGTAAAACGGCGAAGAAGCGGCATAAAAGGCTTCTTGCACAGAGCAAAAGTCCCGGGCGAGAGACGCAACTCTTGGCCCTATGGCCACTGGAGGAGACCAGGGCCCCTCTAGAGGTCTCTGTGGCCATGAGGAACCAGTCTGAAGATGACGCGCCACCGGCAGTGAAGAAGACCAAGGGTAAGGATTGTGTCCCGACACACTCAGTCTCCACTGATAAGTCTGGAGTTACATTCAGACAGGTAGCGGAGTTCATTGGGATTTTGCCCGTTGGTTTTCCTGAGATGATCCTGACCATGGACCAGCTGAAGGCTATCCAGGAGAGTATCTCGAGGAAGGTATTGGGGCTGGAATACGAGGAGCTGAAACCGAAATTCCTCGGTAACCAGTGTCGAGGCGAATAACCTACCTTGGGCCCAGATCGTTTTTGGAACCTTCCCGAACAGTGCGGAGGTACCAGTGGACCGGCTGCCTGGCTTTATCAAGAGCCAGAACGACGGTATTAATGGTGATCCGGCTGAAACCAACCCGGCTGAAAAATATGGGACACAACGGTTAAGCCTGCGAGAAGTCCAATTGTGGCCCTACCGATAAGACCTCGTTGGTCCAGGTCTTACCAACGAGGCAGCAGAGGCGGTTGAAGCAAAGGACGAGGAAGGCATCGGTGGTTGCATCTGTGACTGCACAGGGGAACAAATCCATTCCCGTTGAAAGTATTAAAAAGGCCTGGTAAAAACCAGGCTCCGAAGAGCAAGATCGAGAGCAAGGTCATTCATTGGCCAGTCAGGATGGGGGAAGAGGGCAAATCCGCGCCTCCTTCACAATCGTCGGCCTATATGACAATAAATAATTTAAAAAAAAAAATTAAAATATTACAGATTAATCTCCACAGGAGATGATTCAGGAGCCGTGAACTTTAGGTTTTCAAGTTAACGGATTACCTAAAGAAGTGGGTAGAGCAACCATCAGGCTCGCAAATAAATCTTATTCCGATTCCAAAGTTCATTTCCCGGAATATGGTGGCGGTAATGGTTAAATTGTTTGGGGAAAGGGAAAATAAGACGCTCTAATGGCCCCCGACTACTTTCCTGGTGACACAGAACTAACTCCTCCTGATGAGGTTAGGCGGCCGATAGCCCACTGCAAGCAGACGGGGTTGGACTACCTGATAGGATGTCATGCAAATGCGTACCTTACGGTGTGGGGTAGCAGTGACATCAAAACAGAGGTGAATACCTTTTTGATCTTTCCATGGCTAAAAATGTGGACATTCTAAACAGGGGGGAAAATCCTACTTTCAGAAATGCGATAGGGAAGAGGTTCTTCTTCTTGAGTGTTTAATAAATAATTGGCATGTACCTGAAAAGGTTTCTTTATCCGATCACTAGCATATTAGGAGAGGATATAAGGCACTTTTCAGATCAGAAACACCCGCAGTTATGGGGGACATAGAGTCCCGTGGGGGGGGGGGGTTGCAGTATGGCTCATATCAGCTGCACAACTTCATACACTTAAAACAGCTGCCCTGTGAACTGAGGCCGGTCCACAAATACGGTTCCTTGGTAGAAGGTGCGCTGGAAAAACTAAGGAAAAAATCGAGGATGTTATTTAAAAAGGCCAAACGCACCAATGAATGAGGCGAGCACAAGTTGGCCTTGACTGAATATAATCTTGAACTAAAGAGATCCAAAAGGGCAACTTGGAGAAGCTTCTGTGAGGGAATCAATGAATTGCCTTCTGTAGCGCGGCTCCAAAAATTCTGACTAGGTATCATTCCAATGGTATAGGCCTGCTCCTGAGGGCAGACGGGAATTTCACTGAGAACCGGAAAGAAACAATTGAGATATTTTTAGAGACGCATTTTCCGGAGACTTTAGTGGCACCATTGAAAACTGTTCTTAATCATTGCAAAAAATCGACTAACGCATTAAATAATGTTCTTAAAGGACAAAGTGTAAACATCTCTGAAAGAACACTAAGGCGTCGATTGAGAAAATTCGGCTTAAAAAGTTTCCGTCCAACTATTAAACAAAACTTAAACATAACGTGCTGGCCAAACGTGTGGCTTGGCCTAAGTTTTATAAACAGTATAAACAGTTTTCGACAGTAGATTGGGAAAATGTAATCAACAATTTAAGGTTTATTGATTTTCTAATGTTACTGTTTTTAATAGGTTTGTTTCTCGGACGAATCTCAGATTCATCGAAAATATATTCAATACAGATAATGGGCCCGATTCTGGAACGATAAAATTTATTTTATGTTATTTTATTTCACCGCTTCCTATATGAATTTGTATTGAAAGAACAAAAATAACATAGGTTAGGTTAGGTTTGGGTGGCGGTCCACTAGGACCAGGCATAGACACAAAAATGGTCCGTAGCCACACCACGAATAATTATTTCCTCCAACTCATTGTAACCATTTTGAGCTTTTAATAAAGCGCTGGATACTTCTGACGTCCATCCTACAGAGGTCCGTCAGCTCCTTGAAGAGGGGTGCCCCTAGAAACTTTAGTCTGTTTCGTGCCAGACGAGGGCAGGTGCAAAGAAGATGAAGTACTGTCTCTTCCTCCTCTTCGTCCTCACAACTACGACAGTAGTCATGTTAGGAGAAACCAAGTCTACTCGCATGCCTCCCTATGAGACATTGCCCCGTAATCACTCCAACAACACAGCGACTTCGCTGAAGTGAGATCAGCTGTTTGGATCTCGCCAAGTCAGCTTGCTAGCTTCTTGCTGAAAAATAACATAACATAACATACAATTTTGGAAGGCAGAATCGGGCCTAATGTTTAGCACTTGTATTAAACTTTCACACACATTTACGCTAGGTTCGCAACCTAGTATAAATAACTTTGTTTGTATTGGAAAAGTAATTCAGACTACAGATCATGATATTTGTTCATTTTAGTACCGCAATTGTCGCTAGTGTGATTTATCTTTTCCGTGGCATGATGGTAATCTAGACTAGCGACATCTAGAAAAATATCGTGCAAAAGTGTATGAAGTTATGGTAACAAACTTGTGCTAAACATGATCAATAGTAGAGCCATTTACGATGTTATTAAGAACTATTAGGTGTCACGATCTATTCCGACCGGTTTCGATCCCACGATCAACATAAACGAAACGGTTTCAACTGAGCTACATTATATAACTTTTAGTTTGTAACTTAAAGTAAATTTGTTAGTTGCCACCATTATTGTATGTTAATCATTTTCACAATCCTAATGAAGTGGTTGATGAAAGTCAAAGTTGCTTTTAAGTTTCAGCATCATGGGCACACAGTTTTTTGTTGAAGGCCTTCAAATTTAGTACTTGATTGAGAAACTTACAACCATATCCGCGAATGATCTCTGCCTTTAAACTCCAATTATATATTCGAGAAAAGCTATTTGACTTCTTATCTTATTGACTATTTACGGCGATACTGTGAGGAATTAACCAACATGATTATAAATTACTAAGCTGAATTGCTCTTTCGTCAAATATGCACAAAAACTTTTTTTTTTCACTCTTTATGTAATATTGTAGATGCAGAAACTAATACAAAGAAGGTAGAGCTTAATTATAATTTTAATTTACTAATAAGAAGCTTAACAATACAACAATAAAAATAAAAAAAGCTATTTTATCTACCCATTTTAGTATTATGCTTCTGCAAAATGTCTTGAATGTCAAAAGATGCGAATGAGTCAGTCACCGCTCTATATTACTTCTCCAAAAATTATATTTTATGGCGGAAGCAAGAATGGTGATATAAAAATAAAAATAATAATTAGAAACTCAGACAAAGATGATTCATATGGGATGCAAATCTCATTATTCGTGATTTATAAAATGTGCTTATAAATGTTTGTAAAATGTGGATAAATTATTGAAGTTAATCGTGATGGTCCACTTTGTGGATTATTATCACAAATATGTCGCAAGGGTGTGAGCAGTGTTACCTATTTAACCTTGTGCATAAAATATATGATAGCTTTCACAGAAACCTTAAACTTCTCCCTATTCTGGTCTTTCCAGTTAATTTAGAATTGGGAATTGATTTATTTTGTATAGTTTGGTATTATTTTTTATAAAGTGTACTGTGGCGATTGGTATTTTTTCAAATATAGGGGAAAAACAATTTTCAAATTACTAACAAAATTTTATGGAAAACAAACTACAAAAAATACCATCCGCGACAGTACACTTCATAAAAAATAATACCAAACGATACAAAATAAATAAATTCCCAATTCTAAATTAATCGGGAAAACCAAAATAGTGCCACTGGTAGACAGACTACGCTTTACAGCAAAACCATTGTCGTGAGACAGTTAAAATTTACCAGTACATAAATGAAGCTATTAGTGGCTTTCCAATCGACCACCGCAAGTACTTATAAGCAAAATCAATATTTAGCGTATTATTTCGCCAATCTTGGTTAAATTAAAGCGACACTTGATTCAATGGTAAATGTTGGGGTTCCCCAACATTCATTTGGTAAGTAAACGATACTTCTTTGCAGATGCAGATAAAACATAAAGTCACACAACGTTATCGGTAAGTGTAACAAAAGAAAACCAAAAAGACAAAAACTCAAATTGAAAATATTTGATTTGCATGCAAAAACACTGCTGTTTCTAAGAAGTACACCTACTTTGGATTTCATAAATACTCGTAACAAAAGAAATAAAAAAATTGCAACTTAACAAATTTATTTACTTTTTAATTATGATTGTTGGTTGGTATGTATGTACATGATATTCGTATTTGCATTTGCTAAATATTAACAATTCAGTGGCGGACATAATTAAAGCGATAACAAAAGTGTCTAGCCCTATGTAGAATTCATTATTGCTTAAATTAGTATAAATTGACGAAATACAGGTAATCATTTTGAAGGTGTGCATAAAAAGTAAGTAAACAATTTTGGGTGTTTAAGGAAATAATTAAAAATGTATTTAAAATTAAAAATCCATTTAGAAATGTATATCGTAGGTGTGATTTTTTTTAACATGCCTTTAAATCATGTACAAAGATAAAATTAGAGAAAAAAAATTAAATAATCTCTATTGTTCAAAATCAGTGATGCGATTAAGGGTTAATAATTTAGTTCTAATTTATTTGTACTTAATAGTTTGTTTGTTGTTCATTTAACGTTGATTTAGTACTCCAATCATGATACTATTGTGCAATTCTGTTTTCTATCTGTTTATTATAAGAAATTTAGTAACGTTTTTTTTTAATGTAAATTCATAATTTTCATGCTCTAATAAAATGTATTTTATTATTTTATACATTGCTTACACTATATAGCTTTCCAAAATTGTAAACAAATTTTAAAATTTAATTGCACGCATATTTTTATGTTTATGAACGTTATTTAAATTGTCATAAGTATACCCACATCAACATAATTTTTAATGGTGGTTTGGTTTCAATAATCTAACATTACCGAATAAATCAAGCCGAACTTAAAAAATAACCCTCATGTGATTGTCCTTTTTTGATTTTATTAAAATTTAGCTGAGGGTCAGTTTATATAGAACTCCGGCACTTTTACACTAGAAGCTGGCCAACGTAAAAAAGTCGAAATTTCACCAACTCTCAAGAATTTGTAGTGAACACGGTCCCAACATTACAAATTAAAAAAGGTTTTAATTTTTTGGGCATTTTATTTTGACTGAAAATTTATTTAATTTTGTTTTACAAGATGTAATATGTATTATTGCATCTTTGTTGCAAATAGCTTAGGGTTTTCGCTGTTGAAATGAGTACAGATTAGCAAAAATACAAATGAAATATTTCATTTTTAATTTCACTTTGGTAAAATCGTATGAATATTTCAATCGAAATCGATCTGAGAATGTTAGTTTTGATATTATTAACTTTAAAAGACAACCTGGAAATTCGGTACGCAATAGAATCGTTCTCTCACGTATATACGTTGTGACATGTTGCACACTTGCACCGTCTTGCTGAAACGATGCAAACTATGCAAAACCAATACAAAAAAAAAATCCGAACTCCTTAATCCAATTTTATAATATATTATACATTAATTTATAAAACTTAACTTATAACTTTGAAAATGAATTGAAATTTTGGCTTCAAAATTTACCAAGCTAAACGATATAAAAAAATCGGTGAAGTGATGCATTATCACTAACACAATTTGTCTTAGCTAAAAAACAGACGGTGGCGCCATTTAGCAAACCGGAAAATTTTGGAACAACATTTTTGGTTTATATCTCTGCTAAAACAACTTATAAAATGACAGAAAATAAAAAACTTATTTTGGTTCGTTCCTTTGCTAAAAAAAAATTGAAATCTTAGTAGGCATATTGTTTCTTAGCAAGACAGGAACCTTCTATTTTTATAAAAATAAACTATTTTTTGACATTTGCGTGTAAATATTGATATATAATCAAATGCCTACTTTATTAATTTGTTAAAACTTTTGTTAATAAAGTGCATGTTTATGAGCACAACGAATTGATTTCTTTGTTTAATAGCCGATTTAGACGTACCAACATTTTTTTCCAACATTTTTATTGTTGACACTAGCTACACACAATACAAAAAAATGTACACGCAATAAAAAGAGAAAAGTATACAACAAAACTCTCGTCATACCATAATTTTTTGGCGGTATAAAATCGACAATATAATTTTTGATAAATACGGCGGTGATACTAGTTTATTTGGCAAAATTATGAGTTTTCCGCGTAAAATGGAAATTTTTCGAGCGTAAATTTTATTTTATTACTAAAATTTTTAAAAAAATAAAATAAAGCGCTATAAAAATTTCTCAAATCGCCATTTTTATTGTGTTTGTTGTTGTTTGTTACTATAAAATATACTCGGGTCGAGTATATTTTATAGTCAAATTTGTTTTTATAGTAACATTGTTGGAAAAAAATGAAAACAAAAAATCCAACAAAATTTTGTTTGATTATATTTTTGTTCTTGTCTTACAAACGAAAATCGTAATATACTAATATCTTCATTTTTTGTTGGGAAAAAAATGTTGGTACGTCTATAATACGACCGCTACCAAAATGTTTGTGTATATCATAAATGTATCGGACGAGGAAGTCGCACAACAATTCATTTTTCGGGAAATATTTTAGAAAAGAGGGCCGATGCTGGATGAATGCACGTACGTTACATATTACTGACGAGTAATGGCCTAAAATAACAAAAAATGATAAAAAATGGGATATATTCTAGGAAAAGAGAGGACATTCTTCAAAAATATTTTAGAAAAGGGGAATTTACTGCTTTTCTGGTAATATATTTTGGAAAAGAGCCGGGACATATTCTGGAAAAAACGGGAGAAAATTCGGGATAAAAATATTTGAATTTTATTTATGTATATACATATGTTCCTACTAAAAATATTAGATTATTCCGAAATTAGCCAGATAAATAATTACCTATTTTACGAAGAGTAGAAATTGTTAAGAGTTCCTGTTAAGGGAAATTGTATAATTCGCTAATATTATAAGTGCATGGTTGAGTACTATATATAGGGGAAAACGGGGTAGTAAATTAGTAGTTCAGTCGCTATAGCCTGATGAGATGATTGAAAGATGATCTATTAACAATTTCTACTCTTCGTAAAATAATTATCTATCCGGTTAGTTCCGGATAGAATCAGCATGTATGCGTTAAATACAATAAAATTGAAATTATTGAAAGTTTTTAAGGGGAATTGTATAATTCGCTAATACTACAGGTGCATATGATTGATTGCTATATATAGGAAAAAAGCAGGGTAATAAATTAGCAGTTCAGTCGCCTATAGTCTGATAAAATGATTGAAAGATGATTTATTTTTCACAATCCTCATCAAATCTAATTTAATTTAATTCAATTTTATAAAAGTATAAACAGAAAAACCACAAATAAAAATATCAAATCGAAAATGGTAACCAAATGACAGAAGAGGTTTTGGGGGTTATTTTATAATTTTATACACACACGAAATAAGAATAAATCTACGCAAAATTCGAGATTTCTGAAAAGTGATATCGAGCAAACATGTTTTGTTCTAAGCACCTTTTTCTGTCATTCGAACATCTTAAATGCAAAAACGCAATTTGTTCTCCTGCAGATGGAATTTTTTGATGGAAAATGTATTCAACGAGTCGTAATAAAAGTTAAAAAATTACATTTTGAAAATTCCGGTTTAACAATTTTAAATGTATTGGTTACTTACATATGAATGCAAATTGAACTCCACTTACATGTAATAAATTATGAAAACTACTAAAAAAACGAAATTATTTGCAGTTCTCAGCAACTTAAAGTAAAAAACGATTACGAAAAATATCATCTGCGATTTAATAAAAAGTCATTCTGATTCTTCCAAGACTGGGTGATTCAAAAAGAAAAGGACAGAAACACTAATTCTGATTTTGCAAACTTCAAGAAATTCAAAGTTTGCACCACGACAGACCAATATACAGTACTTATCAAAATTATTTGTGATGCTCAATTTAAATTTATTGTTTTTAAATTTCAATTCTAGGTAAAATTAGAGTTAATTTAGTTTTTAACAAAATTATTTGTGCACACAAATTTCTTCTCATAATTATTTGTACACCAAGCAAATCAGTTCACATGAACTTTACACGAATTTAAAAACTTTACACGAGACTTAAAAGAACCAAATCTTTCGAGCTGGTGTAATTGTTATGGTAAACAGCATTGTGTTGATGTAAAATCCACTCTAAAGATGTGGTTTACTTCAACTTACCAGGCACTATGGAATTCCAATGGGAAGAAGTTATAGATTAATGTAAGTTAGTAAGTAAATTAAGTCGGAATCAAATTGCCCATATTAGCCCAGGAGCCTAGGTACCGTTACTTAATTTAAAATTGGTTTTGGCTTATTAAATAATAAATAGTGATATAGCCACTTATGTTTTGTATGCAAATGGCCAGTTTTCTTGCGTATTTATAACATCCCGCAAGTGATTGAAAAATTTATTGATACAATCACTTACAATCTTATCCCACTCGGTTTTCTTACCACCCTGATACAAATTTTTGATCTTGAAAGATCGTGAATATCTTGCACTTTCATTTAAACCTCCTCAAGTTTAAAGAGAAGCCCTGCCCGGGCCGAGACAACTAACTATTTTCAAGATTTTGTAACGAAATGTTTTCGTCCCATATATTTTAAAAGTTCATCGTTGAATAGGTGAATCTAAGAGGCATGGAATCATTAGTGTATTAAGTTAAATTGTTTTAATACTTCGTGCACTGTATTGGCCTAAAGAAACCGAACAGTTTTTTTTTGAGGGGAATCAATTGGAGGGTGAAGTAAAGAGGACACAAAAAAAAATATATTTAAACACATAACTAAAATAAATAAATTAGAGAATAATAATAATAATAAATGAATAGTTATTAAATCATAATACTAGATAAAAAAAAATAAATACATATATTTAATAATATTAGTGCTCATAGTGTAATAATAAATTCAAATAATAACTAGCATTAAGTTTTGGACTTGGATTTTAAGCGGACATATTGTGAAAAAAAAAAAATGAACGAACCATGTGTAAAAATTATAAGTGGAAAAACCAAAACTAATTTGTAATTAATTTGAATAAAAACAATTCACCAATTTAAAATAATTTTAAGTTCTAAAAATTAAGTTTCCATTTTTTCTAAGTGATCATTGTTACGGATAATCATAAAGTTTTTTTATTAAAATAAACAGTTTATAGAAATAATAATTAAACCATTAAAGAACAATCTAGTGTTAATAATAATCCGTTACTTTTAATTCATAATTTATAAGTTAATAAACATAAATTACGATAATATAACCCTAACTAATACCTAAATAATAATAATAATAATAAGAGTATTGTTGTAAACAGAGTATTGCAACAGATATTCAATCATCTTCTTCATTCAACATATAACATCAGTCATCAGCAAATTTGCCGCTTCATTAATAACCGACGTTATAAATTCAAAACGGATCCGCAACGTATTGATAAGTCGACATTTTTTTTATTACATAATTTTTTTTTTTAATTTCCTACTAAAGTATTTATAGTTTTCCTTTGTACTAATAATTTATTTTTAAATTTCCATTTAAATGTTTAACTGGTGGAGGTTCATTTAATTCAAATTAAGAAATAAACCGTTTTTGTAATTAATTCAGTAATGATTCGTTGTCTTCTTATTTCTGTTGTTTTTTTTTTTTTTTTTTAATTTCGATTCGCTTATTTGTGCTTTTGTTCAGTGATGAAGTTTAACTTAGTGATGAATTAGTGCCAGAATCCAATAGCGGGATGGAATTGAGGTAAGTGGCGTGGTAAGTGATGATTATGCTAGTTTCCTTTCGTTTTTTTTCTGTTTTCCTAAGCGGTCTCTCAAGATCCGTTCAACTTCTCAGAAATCCCACCCCAAAATCTGAGCTCGAGCCGGCAATTAAACGACCGTGTTGATTTTATCAACCAATTTTTAACCCTTTCTAACATGTTATGAAGCAATAAAAACTGACCATTTACATACAAAACAAGAGTGGCTGTATTACTATTTAACTGGCCAAAAACATAATTAGATTTATAAACATTATTTAATTTTCCATATTGCACAAATAATTATGACGCAAATTTGTGTGCACAAATAATTTTGCTATGAACTGTAGTATATTTATGTTTTAATTCAACTGCTCATTGTAAGTAAGTAGAAACCATTTTCCAGAATTGCTGACATAGCAAAAGTAACGAGGCGAAATGTGCAATCCAAGGAACGGGCTAACCAACAATTATTTCCGACAAAATTTTTTTTTTTGCTTTGTTATTATTTATAACGAAGATTGTAGCTAACACAGATTGAAACTAAAATTAGATCTTCGGATTTGGGCGTACAACTAGACTATACTCGAGAGTTAATTATCGCCAACCCATGCTTTTTTCATATGCGATATAGCCTACATTCGCTATTATTTAGTGCATTATACAAATAGACAACGTATAAGCAAACTAATTGTTTTAATGTTTATTAAAAGTTGAATATTTTTGATTTTCTTTACTACACTTAACACATTATTGAATCAAACAATTTTCAAATGAACGGTGAATGCATGAAGCAAAATTCCGCTCGAAACGTTTTCATACCAATTATAATTAATAATAATGTATTTAGATGTGTTTATAACTGCTTAGTGTAGCATGACAATTTTGAATATAAAAGAATATAAAAAAATGAACGTATTAAATTAACTTCCCAAGTTGATAACAGAACGAACTGTATATATGTACAAATATAATAAATATAATACATTTTAGAACACGAATAATACGCTCTCATACATACTTAATAATAAACCATAAAATATATGCAATTGTGCTAATAGAAACTATAATAAATTTTGTTGTAACCCAATACTCATAATAGAAATTGCAAATATCTTATTTCGTTTGGACAACACCGAATTAATTAACACCAAACTATAAGACATGCGCTAATAAACCAAATCTCCAAAATACAAGCCATATGCGAATAGCACGCGATTAAATGACACAAATTCAAAATGTAAATGTACACAAACGCGAAGAATTTAGTGTATTATACATTTGTACAAGGGTACAGAGCGCGAACCAAGTCAATAATCGTGACGATTTTTTTTCTTAAGCTTAGCTCATTACGAGTGACTCATCAAGCTTTATATTAAATTTAATTTCGATTTACTTTTTTGCTGATAACAAATTGCTATTCGATAGTGTGTACGGTATTGGCGCTTATCAGTAATATCAAGAAAAGCGCTTATCAATATTATCAAAATTAAAGTAATTGATAGTAATTTACGGTGTATACGAAGTATGAAATCATTATCATTTGTATCATTGTTAGTTATAGATTTTCCAAAGATACAATTTATTGCAAAATTCGTCCTCTATTATTCATTATTATTTGGTAATGCATATCGGATTACAAAGTAATAAATACCGGTGTTACAGGCTCTACGATTTTTTTTTAGAAAAAACTTCAAGTTACATAATTTTTTTAGAATCCGGTGATTTTTGATGAGGTCCGTAGAATTTTTACAAAAATTCTGGAATTTTCTTTTCTAGGTGGTTTTCCACCTTCAATAATAAGCTTCTCGTTCTCGGACCCCATTCTTTCATTCAATAAGGTTATAAAAAGAAGCTGAAGAATGGATAGGTGGCTGGTTAAACAAAATAATCATTTTTCCAATTCTTTCAAGATGTCCTCAATTTGTAAGTAACTACCCGCACCAGGTGACAACAAACCAAATTTTCAATTTTTCTGTTTTTTATGTGTACATTTAAATAAAGTCTTTTCATTAAAAAAATAAATCAGTTCTGCATTCCTTTTATTTTTTGAGTTATTATGTTTAAAAAAAATTGTCTCGCTATTATCAAACTGCTCGAAGGTGGAAATTCGGCCAAAAAAATAATTCAAAATCTTCGTTTTCCACATTCAACAGTCTTCTTCAAAGCGATAGAAGGAAACCGGGAGTTTGGTTGTTCTTGGACTGTCCCGGAAGAAGTCGTCCGCGCACTGCCAACACTCCACAGCTCCGCAACATCATGAAATGTCGGATTCAACGAAATCCGCAAAATAAGATGATTCATAACTAGGACTCTTAAAAAAAAACGACGAAACAGTTCGAAAAATAACCAAATAAAAGCTTAACAACTTTCCGTGCAAGCTCTAAAAAGCTCATTTTCTTAGGGATACAATGAAGCTCACATGACTTAAAAAATGCAGTCTTACTGAAGCTGTTCGGGGACAACATTTTTTTTTACCGATGAGAAGCTGCTGTTCACAATTGAACAATGCCTGCAATCGTTAAAATGACCGTATTTAGTTAAAAACACTTCCGGAGGAGCTCGAATTGTTGCCAGAAGGGAAACATCTAAATCTGTTATTGTCTGGGCTAAGATTACCGCTGTGGGAAAGATACCACTCAAATTCATCACAAAGCGACATTGGCTCAACAACTGATTCAAGAGAAATTTCCGGAATTTATCAACGGTACAAATGGCCACCGTAACAAATCCTCTCGACTATTTTGTTTGCGCATACTTTGAAACTAAATCCTGCACTATACCAAATATAAATTTGGAGTCATTACTTGCTGCCATTGTCAATGTCTGGGATAAGTAAACGTTTAAAGTTATGTATTGATGGTCATGGAGGCTATTTAACGTGTTATTTACAGTCTATAAAATTTTCTGGTGATTTGGTTAAAATTCTTTAGAAATATTTGGAATTTAATCAGTTTCCGTATTTTGTTGTCATCCGGGATAAAGGGTTATTCAAAATACTGTTCCAAAAAAATGAATTAATATTGGCAATATTTAATTAACCTTGAGATTGACCTTTAAAGGTCATGTCGAAAATGTCAATGACAAAAAAACTGTTGTTTCAGGTTTTCACATTTCTTGACGAATTTTTATTGACATTTTATAGCGTTTTTTGATTAAAATTTCAATGACATTTTAATCGATACATTATTTGTGAATTATTTTAATAAAATCGCTTTAAACGTATTATTATTTCTGAGCAATAAATCCTCTAGGTATTCAAAGTGGTATATAAATTTTAATAGCAACACTCCGTTCAGACTGAAACACTGATTAAAGGATAAGATCAGCCAATTCCCACGATACCCATAATGTTGTGATCTGAACTAACTTGTCCCGTTCTTCAGAAGAGAAATTTTGGACATTGTGGATGCTCTCTGAACGGAGTAATTTAAATGTTTAAGGATTTTTAACAGTATACTAGAGATGCATAGAATAACTGGAGCTCTCTAATAGGTCGAAGATGAAAAATGATCAATTGTGATATTGGGGGAAGGGTCTCCAAATTTAAGAAAACCCAAGTGATCTTTAAAGGACTACCCTGCTAAAAATAACGAAAAATGTTGTATATGGTTGATTTGGTGACCGTAACGAACGCCTTGTGGGAAAAGTGTTGTTCGAGGAGTCGGGTGGACCCAAATTTTTTAATTACTTACGCAGTCGAATAGCTGAAGCGAAGACCTTTCCAGATTACATTTTTTTTTTTTTCATCAAAACTTCCCAAAAAGGAGACGGAATAATACGAACTTCCCACCTCAATTAAAGGATGATGTTTCAAATATTATCCAGAAACAACCAAAAAAAATACCTCCACCACCACCAGTAGTAATAGATGAAGTCAAAGACTACAATGTACTCTATGAGAAAGTAAAAACCAGGGCTGCGGAGTCCGAGCAAAAATGTTCGGCTCCTGCTCCGGCTCCGACTCCGGAAATGTATAAACTTATTAACGACTCCGGCTCCAGCTACGACTCCGGCTCCAGCTCCGACTCCGGCTCCAGCTCCAACTCCGGCTCCGGATCCAACTCTGACTCCAGCTCCTCCCTCGATATCAAAAATATATATTTCTATGTGTAAAGCAAATAGGGTTTTCATTTCCGTGAAACGCTGTTATTTGTGCGCTGAAAAACTGTGGATATTTGGCAAGCAGGCAGTAGCTGAACGATAGCATCTCGGTGTTAATTTACAAAGGCCGTCGGCTCAATCCCAAGAGCCGATATTTCTTTTTTTGTAATTTACTGCGGCGCTTTAACTGGGAGGGTTTCTATTGATTTATTAACGATTGCAAGGTCACATGTTCGAAATTTGTCAGATTCAGTAAGTCCCTGTTAATTCTTCTTGATGTTTTTCTTTTCAATTTTTTGTTTGGTTCAACATCAGTAATTTTCCGTGAAATGTGATGACAAAATACTTAATTAGATTTGCGCACTTAACCCAAATTTCTCGACTTCTCGACTTTCTATGCGTATCTCGACTTAAATTTCGCGAGATTTCGAGAGTTAAGCCAGGTACGCTGCTGAAGTGAAATGAAATTTCTCATATAAAAATGACACAAGCGAAAACGAAAATGAAAATTTCATCGCTGAACTTCATTTTGTGGTGCGCAGTTTAGCTAGCTAAATGGGAGTTTTCATATCAGAATACAGATGTCTTTATTTTATATCTAAACATTTTTCACTTCATTTTTATCTTACTGGGGCCCTATTCTCGAATTCCACATTCTTTTTCCACATGCGGACATCTGTCAAAATTCATAAAAACGTTCGGAAATTTAAATTCCTGTATTCTTGAATTCGCTATGGAATTTTTTCGGTACTAAGGGAATATTACCGAATGGGTATAAGCAGATGAAAAAAATTCCCTATATACGAAAACGTCAATAATTACATAGATTTTGACAGATGTCCACATCTGGAAAATGGTTGTGGAATTCGAGAATAGGGCTCCTGGACGATAAATGTGAAGATAAATTTTGACAATTTCATTTGAGTTTTTGCGTTTTGAGGATCGAAGTAAATTTTACTGTATAAAATACGTTGTCAGAGATAACATTAAGTTGTACGCACTAAAATATTTACGAAACTCGTCAAACTAAATTTTCACGTCAGATTTATCTTCCTATACTTTTGGAGACCAGTGAAAATTGCATTTCACTTGAACAGTGACTAGGCTTTAAAAAAGACGAAGAATTTTCGAGAAGAAACTCTAACTTCGGCTAGTCCGATTTTGAATTCCAATTTGAACTGCGCTAAAGCATATATAAATAATTGGGCTACGTAAGCAAAAAAAAATCCTGAGCCGGAGTCTGTGTATTCGACAAGGCTCCGGCTCCGACTCCGGCTCCTTTAAAAATACGAAAATAAACATAAACTCCGCGACTCCGACTCCACAGCCCTGGTAAAAAACAATAACTACTACTGATAAGTTTAATGCAAAGGTGATAAATGGAAACACCATCAAAATAATCTTAGAAGATGCTGAAACATACAGAAAAATGACAAAAATGTTAAATGAAGAAAAACGTGCTTGGCACACGTTTGAAGATAAACAAACCAGATCAATTAGGGTCGTGGCTAAAAACTTACACTCTACGTGTAAACCAGAAAAAATAATTAATGACCTGACAGCAAAAGGATTTAAGGCAACTGAAGCATCGATTAAGCTAAAACGGAGAGGTAAAGTACCTCTCAACATGTTTATGTTGACCTTCGATACTGATGAAGATATCGAAAAAATTTATCAAATTAAGTACATCTTGGGGTGCAAAGTGGTTATTCAGTCTCTAAGAAGATCTAAGCTTATACCACAATGTAAACAATGTCAAGCCTATGGACATACACAAAAATATTACAACAGGGAAGCCAGGTGTGTCAAATGTTTAAAAGCCCAAAATGTTCAACCTAAATGCGTTCACTGTGGAGAAAACCATCCGCTGTTAAACTGCAAAACATCAAAAATAAGAACGTGATTGCTAAAAAACCAAGTTTATTCAGGAAGCAAGCGGTTAAGATGAACCGACCCGAAGTAAATCGTAGAGTGTCGGGAACTACTCAAGGACAATTTGGTAAAATGACTTATGCTCAAGTAATGATGAGCAACGGAAATTCAGGAAAAACTGCTCAAAATGACGATATAAGTTAAACACTTCAATTAATTTTAAGCAGACTAAATTTGATTAGCGATTACAGAAACTAGAGGACAGCACTAAGGGAGCCATCCCTAAACAGAAAAATGGCCAATGATCTTAGAAACTTTTGTTGGAATGCCAATGGACTGATACAACATCAACAAGAACTGGAAGTGGTCCCGGACACAGAAAAAATCGATGTATGTCTCATCACGGAAACACACTTCACTAGACAATCAATCATTAAATTTAAAAATTATCAAATAACTATATCACACTATTCACCCTGGAAACACTGCTAAAGGAGGTAGTACTGTTATAATAAGATATACTATTCATCACTGTAAGGAGTTAAAATATAAAGAAATACTAGCAACTGCTGTTATTGTCAAATCCAAACGTAGTTCTATTTGTATTGCTAGTATTTAATGCCCACCGAATCACTCAATGAAATAAAAAGATTATCTCGAGTTCCTCAGTAAATTAGGAAAACGATTTGTACTTGGAGGAGACTTTAATGCAAAAAATGTCCACTGGGGATCCAGATTAACAACGACTAAGGGTAAAGAACTCCTAAAAGCTATCAGAAAATGCAGTTGTGAAGCCCTCTCAACTGGAAAACCAACCTACTGGCCAACTGATCCAAACAAAGTACCAATAGATCTGATTGATTTCTTCATAATAAAGAACATATCTATGGAAATTAGGGAACTCCTCGCAGAAAAAAGAAGAGCGAGAAGAGTATGCAACAAACAAGGGCCCCCCAAGATAAAACTCATTTGAACAATCTCACTCAACAATTAAGAAGAGAGATCAAAGAATTGAAAGATGAATCAATCAGCAACTATTTAAGAAAATTAACTAATGATAACAGTACTGATTATTCTCCTTGGAAAGCAACCAAAAGAATCAAAAGACCAATATGTAATGCAGATTCCCCCAATAAAAATAGCAGGTGAGAAATGGGCTAAAAATAATGAAGACAAAGCTCGAGAATTTGCTGAACACCTCGAAAAAATATTCCAGCCACATGAAGACCAAACGTTGGAAGCCGAGATAATAACTGAACAAGCTGTGCAAGAAAGTAAAGAAATCCTACCCACAACACCAAAAGAAGTCATGCGTGAGATAAAAGCTAATATAAATACGAAAAAAGCTCCTGGGTACGATCTTATTACTGCAGAAATCTTAAAGAACTGCCAAGGAAAGCTCTGGTGAAACTCACCACTCTTATAAATGCAGCATTTAGAATCAAATGTGTAACAAGCTTATGGAAAATTGCAGAAGTAATTATGATCCCAAAACCTGGGAAACCACCACACATAACATCGTCTTATAGGCCAATTTCGCTATTGCCAGTCATGTCCAAACTCTTTGAGAAGCTTCTGGTAAAAAGATTAAATCCGATAATCGAGAGTAAAAACTTGATCCCAAATCATCAGTTCGGTTTTCGCAACCAACACTCAACAATTGATCAAGTACAAGAATAACCAGTATAATTGAAAAAGCATTAGAGGAGAAAAAGTCTGTTCAACAGTATTTCTAGACGTTGCACAAGCGTTTGATTTGGAATTACCCACAAGTTAAGAAATCTTCTACCAATGCAATTTGCTAAAATATTGGAATTTTACTTGAAAGATAGGTTCTTCAGGATTAAGTTAGATGATACATTTTCTGAATTGAAAGAAATCAACGCAGGAGTTCCATAGGGTAGTGTATTAGGGCCGGTTTTGTACCTACTATACACTTATGATATTCCTACATTAGAAAACCACACATTGGTAACTCTTGCAGATGACACGACGACCTTAGCTGTTGGAAAAAGCAACGAAGAATCAACACAGAAGTTACAATCAGCTATAACTCAAATATATAAATGAACAAAAAGATGAAGAATAAAACTAAATGAAGCTAAATCAGTTCACATCAACTTTGCAAACAGACGATTCGAACATATTCCGATTACCATAAATCGGGAAATAATACCGCATGCGAATACAGCTAAGTATCTCGGCATGACCCTGGATGCTAAACTACGATGGAAAGCACACGTCAAGAAGAAAATTGAAGAATTAAAACTTAAATACAGAAAAATGTATTGGCTGATGGGAAGGAACTCTTCTTTATCAACATACAACAAGCTTCTACTTTATAAGCAAATATTGAAGCCGATTTGGACTTATGGTATTCAGCTTTGAGGTTGTACCAAACAGAGCAACGTAAATATCATCCAAAGATTTCAGAATATGATATTAAGGAACATCGTTGATGCACCTTGGTATGTCAGAAAGAATGACCTTCATAGGGACCTTAAAATGAACCTCATATTAAACGAAATCTAAGAAAAAGCACGCAGACATGAAGAAAGGCTTCGCCAACATGTGAACATTGAGGCAACTCAGCTCCTAAGCATCACGAATTTAGTACACAGACTTAGAACCAAACCTTTTGAGCTGGTGTGATTGTCAGTTTAAACTGCATTGTGCTGATCTAAAATCCACTACAAAGGTGTGGTTTACTTCAATTTACCAAACACTATGGAACGCCAATGGGAAGAAGCCATATATTAACTTAAGTTAGTAAATTAAGTCAGAAACAAATTGCTCATTAGTCCAGGAGACTAGATTGTAATTACATAAAATAAATTAAATAAATAAAATTTATTTAAAAAAAAAAAAAAAAAAACAAAAAAAAAAAAAAAACTTCCAATGTTATGAGTTATGAATGAGTTATGTTACCGTACTGTTTTATCAACATTTAAAAAAAAGCGGATTAAAACAAAGTACGTCACTTTAAAATAGTGATTTAAATATAATTTTATTTAAAATTTAATTTTGGAGCATTCAAAGTCGGAAAATTTCGATGATTATGAAAACTGAGAAATTATCATTTTTTTACACTGTGTTTTGCAATTTCGAATAAGCGATGTACGAGTATGATAAAGTTATGAAACCGTTTTTGTCGATAAAAATTTTTGGCGCCACTGAAAATAACTATTTGTGTACGAAGAGTGTAAAATTGTACCAGAGACAACATATTTACCATAGATCTCTCATCTTTATTCAAAAGCACGGAAAAAATACTTTTGATAATTCCAATGTCATCGTTTTATTGCATACACATATTATAAACGAACGATAATCATTTCCTTTCTAAAAATACAATATGAAAATGTAATACAAGATCCAACGCAATACATTGTATTAGACATCAATTACAAAACTTGTAGAATTGAATAGGTTGTGTTTGGTGGTGGTTTGTCGCGCGAGAAAGGGAACTGCTGGCCGCGGGATACCTCAACCTTGATTGTCTGTTTGTTTCAACTTGTTTGAGGCTCTTTTTAACCAACTTTCACACGATCTAGAGAGCTGATACTGAGAATTTAGTCACTGGTTAATTTTGGACATATCGCTAAATGATAACAAAAAACAATTTTAAGTATTTCATATACAACAAAAGTGTTATATAAATATAAATCAAAATCTATTGTACGTAGGCTTCACAAATATTTTTCGTACAAGTCAAAACATTCCAAAAAAATTTGTTGGTTCGGAACTTTTTTGGTAACTAGATTTTGAAAATTTTGGAATTTGGATTTCCACATTTTAACTAAGAAATTGAGTCAATAATATCAGAATAGGTCTTTCGTGTCACTCTTTTTGTTAACTAGAATTTTTTGATTACCGAGAATATAGGCCAATTAAAAAAACAGACGATTCCTGTAGAATCTTTCTTACTCTAAAATTTTTACTTGGGAAAAATCAAACCTATGTCCAGTATCGTATAAGTGCAATAACTACAATTTTGTCACTTAAGGATTTCTTACCGGTAATTTGTGATGAATTATTAGATTTTTCAATAATTCTTTCGTAGTGCCAACATATTTCAGGGTACAGCCGCCACAAGGAATCAAATATACCAAGTTGGATGGGACCGAATCTGGTGTGCTGTCTTTTACATAGTTCACTAAACACTTTTCTACGTGTATTAGATGATGAACAAATAATTTGGCAATTTAGGCTGAAATTAACCAAAGTTTCCGAAATACGTTCACTTATACTTTTCACGTAAAAATAAGTTTTTTTATTAGAATTTGGTTCAGAAAATTTACTGGATTCAAAATATTATTATTACATACTTAGTACTAAGTGTGCACCGTTAATTTGGTTTTACCAAATGGTAATTTATTATCTTTTTCCAATTTTGAGAGTACATCAATAATTTTAGCCACATAAGAATAAATCAGCGACATATTTTTTGTACAGTATCTAGTAAACTGCCATAATCGCGAAACCATCGCAACCCTATTAATTTGCTTAGAGAAGATATTCGCTGTTAGCCTCGTCTAGAGGCCAATAAGCACATTCTGTGGGATATCTTGTTCTTTAATAAATTCCACCAATTAGAACTGTCGTTACGGTTATATACGAGATCGTCAGTTGCAAATTTCAACAAATCAACCAATTTCTTAGGCGTTTTGTATGTCGAACTATTAATAAAAGATACAATCGGTCTCAATGGACGATTGTCCTTATGGATTTGAGGAAGTTCGTACAATGTTGGGGCAACCGAGGTTTAGGTGTTTAATTTTAACTTTACTTCTCTATCAAGATAATCTTGAGCAAATACTTAAATAACACATTTCATTAAATTTTCTGTTTACAGTGTTTAAATGTGAGTCAAGTAAATTTTTGGAAAATCGAGCTTGCGTTGCATCCAAGTGATTTACAAATAAATTGTCAATGTCATAATTTTCTAGTTCGCTGTTATATTGGAAATATACCGATTAAATTCTTTGATTTACCAAAAAGTAGAAAAAAGTGGTGAACGGCATGTGGTTCAATATTTCTGATTAGAAATTTTATGGTATTGGTAAATTATTAGGCACCTCTATTTCCTCATTTTTCGCTAATATTTTTCGATTTTTTTCCTTTCTGGAAAACTAACGACTTCTGCAATTTAACCTATTAAATTTTCCACAAATCGCTTAAAGATCAATGAACTTAAAGCTTTCGATTCTTCTAGTACTCTTGCCTTTGAATAGGCAATCGATGTAAATTTTCTTACGCTGATCTTCTCGACTACTTTGTGCTGTGTGACTATGCCAGCCTAGAAATATTTTTTTCAATAGACGGCTCCAATGTCTTCTTCAACATGGTGGTGTACGTGGTAGAGTTCGTTTGCCCAGAGTATATATTTAAAAGGAATTCCGGTTCCTACTATGACGACACACACACCCCCTAATCACGACGCTACTGCCGCCGTGCTTGACAGTATTAGTTAAGCATTTCAAACTATGTTCTCCTCCGCAGATCCTTCCCGAAAATCTGAACAAATTGGTTAGAATTACCCAAAAAAAAGGTGATGTTTTAAGGCTTATTGCGTGAATAATCAAAAACTGTTTTTCATAATTTCTCAGCATATTTAGAACTGACCTCAACATTACTTTCACCCTACCAAAAACTTGACTCCAGTCTGAAGTAGTTCAATATTGATACCTCTTGGCCCAGTTAAATCATTTTTCGTGTTGGTCTCAGATAATGACGGGTCTTTCCTAGTTTTTTAGCTTTGTAGAAAATGTGACTCTAAAGCGACCAACTAATCTTTCGAACGTATAATAAATACAATAACTCAAACCACTTGACGGTCTATATATATTTATTAAACTAAAACGTTGAAAATTTAATTAGTTTTCGCCGGTTCAAATTTTCTAAATGTGTCTTCTTCGTAAGACTTCTCAAATTCCCCTTTTTTTCTCGCTGACAACTAATCAAAACAAGACAAAACCGTACGCCTAATTTCAGCTACTACGGTTTCCTTTAAATTATAAACTTGTTGCTCACTATCACAATACTTGTTGCTCACAATTCTTGATTTAGCACTGGGTCGGTAACGTGGGCTGCGGTAAAGTCTCACCGTCCGCAATACTCCCCCCAGTTGAGTGTCCCACAGGATCACTCAATTCCCTCGGTTCCCTTACTAGGACGGCTAACTTGGACGCGGGCCTCCTTAGTATTTCTGAAGCTGTTCTTACGTCGGCTTGTCGGACATTTCCGTCGGCGCTTTTAATTATGGTTTCAATACGGCCTAGCTGCCATGTATAAGGTGTTTCAGTTTGTACCACGGCTACGACGTCTCCTTCCTGCAGTGGTATGGTTTTCTCGTACCAGCGTGTCCTTTGCGAGACTGTCGGGAGATATTCAGAGATCCACCGGCTCCAGAATTTACATGTAATTGCTTGTTGGCGTTTCCACTCAGCATGCAACATATTAATTTCATCGTCAAACTTACCGAAAGCCTTCGTTCCGCTTGAAGAACCTAGCAGAAAATGATTCGGTGTAAGGGCTTCAAGAGTATCTGTCTCCGTTTCGACATACGTCAATGGCCGCGAATTAATCATGGACTCGATTTCTATCAAACAGCAACGGAGCAGCTCTTCTGACGGAATTCTGTTAGGCAAGGCGTAGTTAAGTCCGTTCTTGACGGACCTGATGAGTTTCTCCCAAGCTCCTCCCATATGAGGTGCGGCCGGTGGATTAAATTTCCAATTAATATGGGCAAACTGATCCTGCGCCTCCTTGCTGACATTCTGCAGGATCTTTCGCAATTGTGCTTCTGCACCTCGGAAGTTCGTCCCGTTGTCACTGTATATTTCAACGGGCATTCCTCTTCTTCCTATAAACGCTCGAAGAACCAGAATAAATGCATCCGTGGACAGAGCTGAGGCTAATTCTAGATGTATAGCTCTTGTAGTCAAACATGTAAAAATTGCACCCCACTTCTTCTCGATACGTCTGCCATGTTTGACAGTCATTGGGCCGAAATAGTCTACGCCAACAAACGTAAATGGGCGCATCCCAGCCGCCATTCGCGACCTCGGTAAACCTGCCATTTCTGGTACCTCCGGTCTGGCATCTACTATACGACATCGTCCACACTTCGCTCGCACATTTTTAAGGCAACTTCTCAATCGGGGTATGTGGTATCGCTGTTTGATCTCATTTAAAACTGTAGCATGGTTTTGGTGGTACATTTGCTGGTGGAAACTTGCGATTAATAGCTCCGTAAATTTGTGTTTCCTTGGAAGTATAATCGGGCATCGTTGCTCATACGTGAGGTACTCCGCATCCTGCAGTCTGCTCTTCATCCTGATGATGAATTGGGAATCAATAAATGGAGACAACTTTCGCAATTTACTGTTGCTCTGTAATTTCCGGCCTTCTTTCAGAGCTTTTACGTCATTGTGAAAATAATCTATTTGTACGCTTCGAATCAGGTACGTAAGAGCATCGTCCAGTTCGTGCGGTGATATTCTGCCCAAATGGTTTTTATGGTAGAAGAACCGTAGCACCCAGACTTGTGTTCTAATTAGCTTCCCAAGCATCGAAAACCGCTCGACATTGGGTGTTAGATCATCTGGTTTCGCTGTAGCGACGATATGCAGACAACGTACTTCCTGCTCTTCATCATCAGGATTTGGCTCGTCATCTCGTTCCTTAGGCCATTCGTTACGCGGTCTATGAAGAAAAACCGGTCCCTCGTACCACCTCTCAGGTATACAAAATCGGCTAGTCAGCTTCCACTTGGTGGCTTCGTCTGCAATATTGCTGGCTGTCGGAACCCATCTCCAGTCGTGAGAGTTCGTCGACTCCAGGATTTCCCCAATCCGGTGAGCCACGAAAGGTTTAAACGACCGAGGCGATCTAATCCAGCATAACACGTTGCGACTGTCAGACCAATAAGTGCTTTTGGTGACTATTAGCGCTTGTTGTTTCTTTACAGTGTTGGCGAGTCGAGCTCCAAGTACTGCTGCTTGCAACTCCATCCGGGGAATTGAGATAGCTTTATTGGGCGCGATCTTCGTTTTCGAAGTGACGAACGCTACCTCCTGTAAATCATCCCGTTGTTTAATTAGGTACACGACAGCTGCTGCTGCATGTTCACTCGCGTCCACAAACGTATGTAACTCGTACGTGTAGATTTCATGGTCGGAGAAATAACATCTTGGCAAGCGAATATTTTCGATGATTGACAATGCTTGAATCCAGTCTTTCCACTTCCTTATCTGCTCCGGCTTAATCTGTTGATCCCAATCTACTCCGGTTCGCCAGATCTCCTTTAGAATTAACTTGCCTTGAACAATAAAGAATCCGATCAGCCCAAGTGGATCGAAGACCATCATTACGATACGCAAGACAAGCCGCTTGGTCGGTATCTTTTCTCCTCGTAAAAGCTCTATCCCTATTTGCTGCTTATTAACGCGGAACCGAAGCGTGTCGTCGCTCGTGCACCATAACAAGCCGAGGACCTTAGTGCTGGCATCGCTATCGCCTAACATCGTTTCAGTTTCAGTCGGAATGGGGTTTATTAATTTCAACACCTGCGGCGAATTTGAAATACAACCTCGCAGATCGAAACCTCCTTTTCGATGAACATCAATTACTTGGCGCGTGACTTCAACACATTCTTCGATTGTTTCGAAACTATCAAGATAGTCATCCACATAGTGTCGATGTTTAATTGCTTCATAAGCTCGTGGTTTCTGTTCTCGATACGTTTCTGCGTTCAGATTCTTTACATACTGGGCTGTAGATGGTGAACAGGATGCTCCAAACGTCATTACAGTCATCTGGTACGTAGAGACATCCTCATGTGGACGATCTCTCCATAGGCATCGCTGAGCGTCTTGGTCGTCTCGCTTGATTCTAATCTGGTGAAACATTTGCCGTATATCGCCACTGATGGCATATTTGTGTTCTCGAAATTTGAACAGCACGGCACACTTTTACCCTCATTGAAAATGCGACAATGGTTTCTAGTTTTTCGAGCGTCACGGGTGGTGTTTGCTTTATTTGCTCCATAGCCGAGTTAAAGACTAGTTCAGGACGTCCATAGAGCATTCTCAATGTACTCATAGCAGTAGATAGAGAGCTTGGCAAAAGCAAGTCCGTTCTTACGGCGTTATAGCCATCCCCCTTTAGGCATTTGTTTAGTCTTGCTATATTTTCTTCTTCGGTGAACCCGCATTGTTGTGTGGAATTTATAAAGGCGGTTATAAACTGTGGCCAGTACTTAGGGTCGCCTGAAAACGGCGGAAGCTCCTTCGGGATCACCATCCGTGCTTGCAATTGACTTTTAGTCAGGTTGAAATTACGGGCCATTGATGGGTTACCGGTCACAGTACTGTCTAAGAACTGTTGTTCTGTGGCGCTTGGTTGTAGCCAGGACAGCGAGGGATCAAATACATGATGCGCCACATTACCTATTTCGATTTGTGAGCGCGTGTTTGGATGCATGCGTGTTGATTGCTCCGTGGTCATAGCTGGTGGCTGAAATATCTCCGAGGCTGGTACTGACTCAAAGTGTACTTGATTAGCATGCTTGTCCACCCAGTTCTCGGTGCTGGTTCTTCTCCTTCCTAAAGATACCGAAGTTAAACTCGTACCCCTCTGGCTTCCGTTACTTAATAATTCACGTCGCTGTTGCAATATCTTCTTCTGTTTCGCAAGGAATTCTTTTTCCACCGCGAATTCTCGCTCAGCCATCTTGCTCTCCTCATCGAGCAGCTTCAACTGATCTCGTGCACTAATCCTTGACGTCTGTGACTCGGTCAAGATGTCTGTTGTTCCAATTGGTAAACGCTTACTCTTTGATTGCGTCGACTTCGTGGTCCTAATGCAGGATTCCATGTCTTTATTCTCCACGGTTCCTTCCGTTTCTCTGTTGATAATGGTACACTGGTCACAGTACCATTTACCACTGTTGATGTCCTCGTATTTGTGGTTACTTGAGCACTTTAAATGGAATACCCTAAAACATATTTGACAGTATGCCTTGGTGTATTTGTCGGCTTGTTCGCAGACTTGACAAACTACTGCTCCTTTTGTCCAGTACTCGAAAGGCCTCTGAGTTGATGAATTTTGTGGTTCCCGTGACATTAATCCACTCTTCGGGTGCACGGTTTCGTTAAAATTTTGTTGATCCTCGTTGTGAGACATTCCCGGTTGGAATTTATTTTGTGGTCTTCGAGCTATCTGGTTCTCAACCGCTTCGTTGTTGGTTTCGCCTAACTGTTTCCTTGATCTCAGATTTCTCGTGCTCATGCGACGGCTTTTTGGTCACTTCTATTCACAATTCGTGGTTTCCCGGAAATACCACGATTTAGACAGCGGTTTCTAATGAGGCATACTTATTTCCGGCCAAATTTCGTAACCGTTTGTCTTGCGCGAACCTTTGTCGAAGAAGCTCAAATATTTCTTCGAATTATTCACTCTCACTTTCAATCCCTTGATTGATTATAAATTAATTAAATTTTCAATTTGTAGAAAATGTGACTCTAAAGCGACCAACTAATCTTTCGAACGTATAATAAATACAATAACTCAAACCACTTGACGGTCTATATATATTTATTAAACTAAAACGTTGAAAATTTAATTAGTTTTCGCCGGTTCAAATTTTCTAAATGTGTCTTCTTCGTAAGACTTCTCAAATTCCCCTTTTTTTCTCGCTGACAACTAATCAAAACAAGACAAAACCGTACGCCTAATTTCAGCTACTACGGTTTCCTTTAAATTATAAACTTGTTGCTCACTATCACAATACTTGTTGCTCACAATTCTTGATTTAGCACTGGGTCGGTAACGTGGGCTGCGGTAAAGTCTCACCGTCCGCAATAAGCTTTTTAGACCAAATACGTCAGGTCCTTGGCCAACGGTTTTCGTATAAATTGGTACCTGAAATCTGCTACTTATATAAGCTAGCATTGGTAATTTTTTCTTGTTTTTAATAGCTTCCCGTTTATACCACCTATTTTCTTTACTGTTCTACCAGTCTAGAAGTGGTATAGTGGATCTCACTGTATTTAAGGATCATTGGTTGCGTAGCACAACGCGAAAAATAAAATAAATTTGTTAGAATGGCCGGCCTATAGGTAACTTCCACCCAAACGCAATTGAACATTTATGGGATATTCTGTACCAAAAAGATGCTACATACGATTATATAATTTAAGAATACTACTAGATTATACATATTTTAAACCAAAAATGCTAGGTGTGCTAAAGTTTGTTGAAAGTGTTTATTCAAGGTAAACAAATGTCTCACATTTGTTTGTAATTTCATAATAATAAGTCTTACTTAAAGGGAAATAGGCAACCGACAAAAAAGACAATTTGGAACCTTATTGCAGAAAATTTTAAATCCGTTGGACCCTTTACACTTTCGCGCATCAAAAAAATTATTGGAAGATCTGCCGAGACAAACGCTAATTTTTCGTATAAAGTTCGAGAATTTGAAACACTATGAAACTTTAAATGACTCAATATTAAAATCAAACGACTTTTAAAATTGAACTGCATATCATAAATTAACTATATTTAGCTGTAAAAAAAAATCAAATTGAACGGAAGTTTTCATAGTCTACTACAAGAAAGTTATATCGAAGGTATTTTTTCGCTAAAGTTTGCGATTGGTTCCTATGCAGTTCGAAAATAATAAAATGCCTACGTTTTGTAAAATCTAGCTTAGATCACATCGTAGCAAGACAATTTCTCGGACAATAGTGATATTCCCAAGGCAGCACGCATGTTCGCTCATTTGGGTCATAAAGGAGCACCTGTTTAATGAAGGTACATCTGATTAGAAGCAACAAGACATAAGACGGTTCGTAGGTAGATTTAATTTTTGAATGTTCCATCAAGTCAGTTTTATGTGACTATTCAGTAGATATCGACGGTAAATAAATAGCCGACATGCTTTCTAAAAGGGTAGTTATCAGTAACATGATTGGCAAATGCAGGCGCATATCGAATGTTTCAGGTGAATCAATGGGGAAACGCGAGTTTGAACAAGTGGTTCTGGGTACAATCGCAACATACCACAGACAAATCAAAAATGTTCATATTTACAATCAAAGTGAATCTAAAATATCTCTCGGTTCACTACGATTTATTTTTGATGAGAAACACAAATATTGTCTAGTATATGTATATTGTTGTCCCTGTGATTGTATAAATTTGTCTTTGGCTATGTGCCAAGTGATTAAAAAGGTAAACATTTTAACTCTGAAATATCTATCGAAATTTACCTAATTTTTTAATCATTTGTGCCAATTGCAACCAGTTAAAAAGTTAAAACGTTGATATTTGCGTTTTTTCAACGCCTATTTACATGAATGAATTTCGTTGCGGTATGAGGTATTTTAAACTTACATCTATTCAAAAATATCGACAACCACATAAACGAAAATGTTGTAAAATTCCAAAGTAGATTTATGATGATGATCCATTCGTATAATTCGTATTTTTAAACATAAGTTTTATTATTGGCTTCTTATTTATTTAATTGGAATATTTCAATAAACTACAATTTTCTAATGAACTTTATGCAATGTTTTATTGTTCTCGGTCTCGGACCAGTTAAATGTTTTGTATATTTCAACTCTTTTAACTTTTAAGTGCCATTTTGTTTGATTGAAGTTAAATATAAATACTTTATCGCTTTCTATTTATTGTTGGCGTGGTGTAGATTGAAATCTTTCATCGGGTAACGTATTCCCGTTGCATTTGATACACTTTTAGATATTTCCATATCCGTTTATTAGAAAATAATATTTTCTTACTCATCTTGATTATCTTATACTTTCTTGACTTACGTACGTACATATTTACTTATTGTTATTGTAAATAGTAATTAGTATTTTCACTTGTTTATTGCTGCGTTAGAAGTTTATTTATCGAATTTGTTTATAGTTATGGCTAATTCAGGAATTCTGTGTTCAGCGAGTCAGTAACCACTTTAAGTAAGAACGCGATATACAGAAAGTGATAGTTACTAACCAGCGAATCTTTGAGAACTTTTCGTTCATTTCAGCTGTCACTTAACCGAGCGAAAATTAACGCGCAAACCGAAGGATATATCACAATTCATCAAAATTTTCACAGCACACTTTTTTTAAAAATGATACAGAATTCACATTACAATTTTAATACTGTATTTGTCAGTTGTTACGGATTCAGTGGACGATATGACCGGTGTAAAAATTGGCTCACAGTCAAAAAAAAAAATGAAAAGAGAAAAATAATCTGATGCCCCATATAAGAGACAAGGAAAACGTTTTCTTTTATTTTTATTTTACAGCCAAATTGTTTTTCTATAAAATAAAAAAACGTTGTCTTTATCTCTTATATGGGCATCAGATTATTTTTCTCTTTTCTTATTTTTTGAATCTGTCAGTCATTTTTTCTCATGGAAAACAGGCTTAAGGATTCTTACTGATTCGCTGGTCACAGTAAAATCAAAGCAACCTAGACTATGCAAAGTCATAATGTAAAAAATAAAACTTTTATAAAGGAATTAGAAACGAGGAAACAACCAATCTTTTCATGTAAAACATATGGCAAATCACAATTTTTTCTACAATGAATTTTTAAATGAAAACGTTACAAATTCTTAATTATGATCTCCGATCTTGAGTAAAAAAATCTTGAGTAAATCTAGTGGATTTTACAAATTGGTTTGAATTGAACGGTAACCAACGCTAACGGTATGCTCTAATGGAGATAATGCATTAGTTTTTCTAGGATCTGCAATCATGCGGCAAATTAGACTTTGTTTACTCTCCAAACAGCCAATTATGTGTGAGGTGCTCGTTTATGGTCAATAATTCACCGTTTAGCAGAATTCTTTGCACCTGCATAAATTTGAACATTCCATGTGAAAACTAGACAATTCCATACCCAATATATGAACCGATGAAGAATTTATTGATATCACATTCTCTCAACTGCCCGAGTAAACCGGATTCACTCCCTCTCATATTTGGAACTCATTCGGTAATTGTCTTTCTGATACTCACTAATGTCTTCTGATATGTCTTGTCAGTGGAATGTTTTGTTTATGTTCATATGTTTGTAAAAGGCTTTTAGCTTTTGTGGTATTGTACCTAACAACGCATGATGCTCGTAATAAATTGTACTTGGGATCGAAAGACGAAGTTGAATGTAGATTCGTTGGGTAAATGTTTCATGTTAATCATCAGAATTTTGTAAAGAAAATATCGGTGCTAAAATATTTATTTCATCAAATACAAAATCGTATAAAAACTGGTTTATTAAATACGTCATTAGTATTTTAAAATAATAATATTTTCTTAATTACCTTAAATTATCTATTCAAACTTTAACTAATTTTTGACAGTTGCAAATTACATCGATTTATCGTTTATGTTAGTAAATACGATTTGCAGAACATGTTACTTCCATTAATTAGTTATATATAAGTACCTAAATAACGAAATTATAAATTGAAGTTTTGTCATAACTTTTTTGGCTAACGCTAACCACATTATATGACAATTAAAAAAATTATTTGTTTTAATTTTCTATCGTTGTTTGGCCTGTCCTGTGTTTAATCTGCGACGTTTATTTTTCTCGCCTTTAGATGGCAACTATGATGGTTATTTTTAGCTAAGAATTTAAAATATGAAATATTTTGGGGAACAATTTTCTCGATAGAATCCATGGCTTGCTCATTTTATTTTGCGGACTCCAAAAATAGTCAGCTATTTGCTGGGTTCCATTCACCCATTCCACACGAGTCGCGCTTACGCTGTTGCATTTCTTCGTCTCTTACATCTTTGCACTGTTTTTGCCTATAAACTAAATTTTGTTTATAGGCAAAAACATTGCAAAAAGGTAAGAGACGAAGAAAGAATGCAACAGCGTAGGCGCGACTCGTGTGGAATAGGTGATTTAACGTGGCAAAGTACACACAAGTACTGCTGACTGCACGCAGCTACTATTGCTAAATTTTATGAGTAGTCTGCTTTTTGAATTTATGACGACTTCGTTACCAGAATATTTAGTACAACTAATCGGTAAGAAACGGCTGATCAGTTTTCAAATTAATAATTAATTTTCCAACTTTCCATGTTGCACGTAAATTATTTTAAATTTAATTTCATTTTCGCAACTAATTTTCTGCGTTACATTTACCATCTACTCCCAAGTACTTATTTGTACTTTGCCACGTCAAATGGAACGCAGCAAATATAGCTGTGTTGTTTTATAAGACTCGATAAATCTCTATAAATTATCTCCAGACTTTATTTTTGTAGTTTAATTGAAATAAATTCGGTTCAATTACATCCAGTAGCGCTTTCTAGTTACATTTTATCGTTTTTAATTTATGTATTTCCTAGAATTACACAACTTATTAGTTGTACATGAAAATCTTGCTTTTAATACAGATATTCTATCGAGAGACAGATTTTCCCTTTCATGAGTATAGTAGACACATATTAAAAATTTGTATTTTCGCATGGAAACATACCAAAGTTAATTTTTAGTATATCTGCCATTTTCATTTAGTAAATACATACGTAGGAAACTAGTAGAGGTCTGTTTTTTTGAGAAACTAGTTAACTGCATTTTTATCGATTCTGAGATATGAATGGAAATAACTCAACGATTGTCCAAAGTTTCAAAACTAAATTTCAGTTTTCCAATATGGGCTTCTATTTCTCCAGAAAATCTAAATCAAAATGAGTAATTACGTTTTCTGATTAATTTACTTTTTGCAGTTAACTGTTTCTAAAAAAAAGCCACATAATCTTTTGCTACATTTGAAAAGACAGAAGATGTACGATAAAACGATGCATATTATGCAAATTGTGTTATTTAATACTATTTACAGCAGTCCACAAGTTTTTTTAGCGAAAAAGAATTCCAAATCGAAAAAGATGAACCTGTTTATCTTTTTCCGTAAAAGTTGCACCATGTTGCTCAAAATTTATAAAATCATAGTAACATTTTGAAAAAAAATAAAAGTTTTAGTATGTCCGTCTCATTTTTATATATGGATAATTTTCCTCATGTTTTTATACATCGTGTCATGTTGTCAAAATAAACACAATTCTTAGTACATGCTGCGATACCAGTATTTTTAGGTGGATGGTAGCCGTAGCTACAATTTCCCAATGTTTTTTTGAAAAATATCTGGGTGCGATGTTGTAACATCACTTCAATCGGATTCGACAGAATACATAAATTCGACGAATTTATGTCTCTTGTTTCAAGAATAAAATTGTACTCTATTTCGTCTATCTCAGCTTGCTCGAATAAAACAACATTCTATTTCTACTCATATCCAAGATTATTTATCACTCAAATTTTTGTTTAGTGATACTTTATCGAAAAGAGGGAAAAATCGTAATCAAAAAGCGAAATAGAGTACAATTTTATTCTTGAAACAAGAGACATCGAATTCAAATCGAAAGCCATATTACAACGTCAGACGGATCTATCGCTAAGGGTCTAGCACAAAAACGGGAGAAGAGGCCCAGCCCCTCACCAAAGGGAGCGGAAGGTGCACCCAAAGTCGAGGCGAGTATGGGTCCTAGGAATACGACCGTACCCAGCTACAGCGAAACAACCAAATCAATCAGGTTGGAAATCATCGACCAAGGCTTCCCAGATGTCAAGCTGGGTATTACCCAGATCTTGGAAATCCAGGATGCCATTATGGAAATAATGACAGATCTGCCGCTAGACGGAGTCAGACCCAACTTTCTAGGCTGCCGTACTAGGAACGGATGGCTCACAGTTAACTGTGCGGACGAGGACACGGCGGAGTGGCTTACAGCCGTCGTACCTAAACTAAAGCTATGAGAGGGAGCAACCATCAAAGAGGTCAGGGAGGACGAGCTTCCTCGCCCCAAAATCTTTTTCCTATAGTTGCCACGCTGTAGCAAGGAGACGAATGAGAAGATACTTCGCCGGTTGGCGATTCAGAAGAAAGAGTTGAGAGGAGCGGACTGGAAGGTTGTGGCGAGGAAGGAGCGGGAGAGCAAGGGATGGGTGTACCACAAGAGCGGTCGTGCGGAGGAGACCGGAACCACCAAAGATGGCGGCGGCGAAAGACATGGAACGCGCCAGAGCTGCCTCTGAGCATGGCAGGACGAATAGGCCTAGCACATCAGGTGTGACAAGGCCAAGACCGAGCCAGAGCAAGAAGGGGAAAAGCCACGGTTTGAGCCCAAGAGGCAGAGTGGCACAATCACAGCCCAAAAAGGGAGAACAAGGCTGTTCAGAGCCCATGGTAAAATAAACGGGAAGATGATGCATCATTCAACACACCACACATCCTTGAGATGTGTGCAGATAAATCTTCATCAATCCAAGGCGGCCACTTATAACCTAAGCTGCCTTTTCTTAATAGAGAACTGGGACATAGCACTCATTCAGGAGCCGTGGGCCCACAATGGAAATATCAAAGGTTTTCCGAGTAGAACAAGTAAGCTAATTTACAACACGGAAGTGGATAGGCCGAGGACAGCAATTCTTTGTCGCTCGACACTTAATATATTCTCCATTAATGAATTTATTTCCAGGGACATAACAGCGACAGAGACCCTTTAACCCAAAGGAGGCCGAAGCACGTTCAACTATGCTTCGGCATATTTTCCCGGGGACGAAGACGACCCACCTCCAGAACCGTTACAGAGATTCGTTAATTACTGCACGACTCATCACCAAAAATTCATCATCGGTTGCGATGCAAATTCACACCACATAGTCTGGGGAAGTAGTGACACCAACATCAGAGGTGAGCAACTTTTTGAATTTTGTTTAACAAAAAATATAATTATTAATAACAAAGGGAACGATGCGACTTTTGTGAATGCAGTCAGGAAGGAGGTGCTAGATCTTACCCTGCCTGACATGGGTACCTCTGGTACAATTCTGGACTGGCATGTGTCAAAGAAAGCATTCTTCTCGGATCACATTTATATCAGGTTTGATATTAAAACCCCTTCAAAACAAGAATCGGTAGTAAGAATACCAAAACATACTAATTGGCCAGTCTATAATGAAAGACTTTATGATAATGTAACTGGTCTACAGACCAACATCAACTCTATTGAGGATCTCGATAGAGTTTCAAGCAATGTTACCGAGGCAATTATTGATGGCTACCACTCAAGCTCACCCATGGTTCGTATTAGGGGGACAAGGGACGTTCCTTGGTGGAACCACACCCTGGAAACCAAAAGACGAGAGGTTCGTAAACTTTTCAACAGGGCTAAGAGGACAAACGATTGGATAACCTATCGAATGACTCTTACCCAGTATAACGTCGCTCTTAGGAAAAGCAAGAGGTCGAGCTGGAGAGACTTCTGTGAAAAAAAGATAGGCTGCCTGCGGCTTGTCGACTCCAAAAGGCACTCTCCTTGGACCACACAAATCCGTTGGGATCTGTAAGGAAACCGAATGAAGAGGCAACTACATCCAGAGAGGAAACTCTCGAATGCCTGGTGAAAGGACATTTTCCAGAGTGTACTATCCTTGGAGGCCAGGAAGACCTCGATGTAGACAGCTAGCATCCCTACCTGATTCCAAGGGAAGCTAACAAGTTCTCAAGAGATATCTTCACTCCCGGAAAAATAAAATGGGCCGTAAATTCCTCTGGTCCCTTTAAATCGCCGGGAGGGGATTCTATATATCCTGCATTTTTACAGCAAGGCCTACAAATACTGTTGCCTTATTTGATCAGACTATTTAGAGCCAGCTACAGCTTACAATATCTTCCAAGGAGCTGGAGGGAGGTGCGGGTGATTTTTATCCCGAAAACGGGAAGAAGATCCGCAGAGGACGTCTGGTCTTATAAACCCATTGGCCTCACATCTTTTATTCTGGAAACCATGGAGAAGATACTGGGCCTACATATTAGATTCAATGCCCTCCTAAGGCATCCTCTAGACCCCAGCCAACATGCATATCAGGCTGGGATATCGACAGAAACAGCGCTTCACGAGCTGACAATAAATATCGAAGATACACTTCGGAATAAAGAGGTTTTGTTATGCTCCTTCATCGATATTCAAGGGGCTTTTGACAATACCAAGTTCGAAATGATTCAAGAACAAGCACATGCAAGGGAAATAGACTCCTCCACCATAGGGTGGATAATCAATATGCTTAGAAACAGGAAGATAACGGCCTCCTTTGGTGATAAAACCATCACGATTGCGGCAACCAGGGGTTGTCCCAAGGGGAGTTCTTTCACCCCTTTTGTGGCTACTTGTGATGGATGGACTACTTAAAAGATTAAAAACTCTCACTTCTCGAATATCACCTACTCGGACGATCTAGTCTTAATGGTCAGGGAGAAATTCGAGAGTACAATAGCGGAACGTATGTAATATGCCCTCGAGTTGGTAAGCAACTGGTGTATTGAAACGGGCCTTAGAATAAACCCCAACAAAATTATTTGTGCTTTCTTTACAAATCGGAGGAAAACAATTCTCCCACCTCTATCTCTAAATGGGGAAATTCTCCAAATGGCGACGGAGGTTAAGTACTTGGGAGTGATACTTGATCAGAAACTGACATGGAACCCGTTTTTAAAATATATCATAAACAAGGCAAATAGGGCGCATTTCACCTGCCAAGGAATGATTGGCAAAACGTGGGGTCTAAATCCCCATATGGTACTTTGGTTATACTCAACCATCGTAAGACTAATAATCTCTTATGCGGCGTTTGTGTGGTGGCCTAAGACAGAACAAAGTGGTGCCTGCTCAATATTGGATAGGATCCAAAGGCAAGCTTGTTTGAGTGTAACGGGAGCAATGAAAACCTGCCCTGTAGAGGCTCTTGAGAAGCTATTGGGGCTCTCACCACTACACTTGCACCTTAAAAGAGTAGCTGGTTCAAGGGCAGTCAATCTAAAAATAACATCTCAAATTAAAACTATTAGACCAGGATATAATAGCATCCTGGACAAATTGAATCTGGACGAGGAAATAATCCAACTATCGTTGACGTGATGGTTTAAACTATTGACTGCCGGAGGAATTTCACGATTGAAATACCCGACAGGAAACAAGCGGGGAGTGTCATCTCCTCCTTACCACGTCACGCCTCCATATGGTACACTGACGGTTCAAAATCAGGGGTGGGCACTAGTGCGGATATAATCGGGCCGGGTCTCGAACTCTGTATTCTATTGGGTAAAACCCCCACAGCTTTCCAAGCAGAGATTTGTGCGATCGACGTATGTGTGCTTCGATGTCTCACAAAAAAATATAGAAAAACCGAGATTTACGTAATCTCGAAGAGCCAGGCGGCATTGCTTGTCTTAGGAGCATCTGTGTTCTATTCCAAAATAATCTGGAGCTGCTATTGCAACCTTCTAGAACTCAGCAGGGAGAACAAAGTAACCCTTTTGTGGTCCCCCGGCCATTCCGATATACAGGGAAACGAGGCGGCAGACCGCTGTGCAAAAGAGGCAGCGGAGTGCCCTTTCCTTGGCCCCGACCCTAGTATTGGTTACTCCAAGAGCCATCTGGCAAATGGCATAAGGAATTGGGAACAAAAACATACGAAAATATTCTGGGAGTCCTCCATTGGGATGAGACAGACCAAAAAACTATTAAGCTATGATATTAGACGTTTAGATCAGGCAATCAAGATGGATAGACAGTCTCTAAAATCCCTCACCTTGTACTTAACAGGACATGGCCCTTTTAATGGATATCTGGAGAAAATAAAAAAAGCCCCTACAGACCGTTGTAGATCTTGCAACCTGGAAAGGGAGAAACATCCGAACATCTACTATTCACGTGTGATGCTATAATCCATAAAAGGCTTAAATTTCTCCATGCATATACAATACAGTGGCCTAACGTCGGCTGTTTAAATATGCATGAACTGGTGGCGTTTATCAAGGACTTGAACCTCCACTTTAAGTGAAACTTTCTGGGGATGTACAATAGACCTCAATGGTCGCGGTGCACAGGGCTAGTATAGCTCACCTCTTAAAAAAGAAAAAAAAAAACCTGTCGAATTGGTCACAAGTGTCGAGTTGACAAGAAAATACACGAAAAAAAGTAGACCAAATGTTGGTTAATTTTTGCTGTTGCTTTGACCAGCCGTTAACCAAATAAAATACATACCTAACTCATTTTGGTTGAAAGCAATACACTTAATATTGATCTAGTTGTCATATTTTTCATCTTGAAAATCGCGATTGGCTAAATTATTGAGTATTTACCCCTTTATAAACCCTAGAATACATATTTCACTCAAATGAAAAAATATTTATCTAAATGTAGACTAGAATTTTTATGTGGAGTTCTATGGTACAAAAAAAAAATTGCTGTAACTAAAAAAAATGATTTCAGCAATTTTGTGCATACTATGGGAAAATATTATTGATGTTTTTTAGACGTAAATCAATTTTGAGAAATTGAGATATTTTGCTAAATTTTCCCCACCTTTCTTCCAGCAAAATTATAAATGTCAATTATGAGATTCCAGTTTTCTAATTTGTTATTCATGAATAAAAATTACCATATTGTTTATATTTTTTACGACTACGTAGTCACAAAAATGTATGGTTTTCATTTTAAATATTCTTTTTTAATAAAATAAATAAATTGTCTAGTGACAGCTAATCTCAAATCTAAAAAAACTGTTGTTTTGTTTCCTTCACAAAATAAATTTGTTTGTACGTTCTATGGGACACGTTCAAAATTGCCATATTAGTCTCACTGAAACAAGTAAACCCTACAATTTTTTTACTGATTTATTTTGAGTTCAGCGCTGTTAGAAATGTTGCTTCTATATGTATTCGGAATACTCTACGTGCGCTGTACGCGCCCATTGAAATATAATGCAGCATAATGAATAATTATTTTGTATATGCTTTAATTCTTGGGTTTATGCTTCAAGCATTTCAAAGTAGGCACAGAACGAAAAACATTAAATTTAAGGCTGCCGCATGCCAAAATACTTCAGGATTTTTAACACGCATTCTACACTAAAAGTTGATTTTTTTTATCTTTTTAGTAATTTTAACGAAGTGGTACCAATTTTTGTTTTTTTTTTGTTTTTACTCTATTTTGATTTCTTTTTTTGTTTTCTTCAACATTAGGCGTATTCGGTTGGACTGAAGAGTACAACTCTTCACTTCAACTAATTGAGTTACTCTTCACTTAATTGAGCTACTGAAGAGAAGAGACTGTTCGATTGGTATTCTTCACTTCAGATAAATGTCAAAAAATGAATTTTTAAATTGGATTGTGTTGAAGAAGTGTCACACAATTGTGAACCGAATAAAATATTTTAAATACATACTCGTATAATGGAAAATTCTGCTGAAAAAAGAAGATTATTAAGTGAAGTTTTAATGTTAATTTGTAAATTGTATATTATTATATTTTGTTCCTATTATAATAGAATTTGTCTAATTCAGGTTCTAAAAGATACCAGTTACTGGAAACTTACGAGAGCTTCATCGTCCAGCTCTAGTGATAGTGAAGATGAAATTACACCACTTCACAGGGTGATAGATTATTATGAAAAACCGTACAGGCATATACTGATGACGAATTTAAATCAAATTTTCGTTTAGAAAAATCTTCGTTTAATAATCTAATGGGTAAGACTTGTTTGTTAAGGCATTCCATAGAAATGTAACTTTGTATGTTTTTATTTTGTATATAGAGTTTTTGATGCCAATATTAATTTAAATTGGTACAACACACACTGGAGGAAGACAGGCGATTCCCGCTGAAAAAAAAGTCCTAATGAATATTTATTATTTGTCTAATCAGGATAGTTTTAGGCAGGTTGCAAATTTATTTAATGTATCCGATAATACAGCTCATACAATTATAAGTAATATTATCGATTTATTATATACTCATTCGCCGAAATTTATTGAATGGCTAACAGAAGAGCAAGCCAATGTCAATGAGCATGTTTTTTTTAATAAAGGGGGCTTACGGAACGTTTTGGGGTCGGAAAGGATAACGACTATATTAATAGAAAAGGATATTCGAGTATACTACTGCAAGGCGTTGTAAATTACAATATGGAATTTATTGATGTTTACTGTGGCGAGCCGGGTCAATGCTTGACTCAAAGTTATTGAGAAAGTCTGGCTTATACCAGGCTGTTCGAGAAAATCCTTCCTGCATGTACGGATATTTTCTGCTCGGTGACTCGGCATATATGTGCCAGGATTGGTTAGTACCGCCTTTCAAAGACAATGGCGCTTTAACATCCAAACAAGTTCGGTTTAATTATATCCATTCATCACTATGAGTAAAAGTGGAAAACGCGTTTGGCATGCTAAATGGAAGGTTTCGCAGATTGCGAGAATTCCAGAATATAAGCCGATCATTTATAATAAAGGCCACAGTGAGCGCAATTGTCCTCCATAATATATGTATGGCGACACACGACGAAATCGAATTTCCAAACGAGAACGAAAATCAGGCGCACCATATTGAAACTGCTGAAGATACCTCTACAGCAACAAATAGAAGGCTGCAAGATTTTTTTCAACTTTTCCCAAACAGTAATTAACTCGATTAATACTATTTAAAATGAATGTTTATTGATCCAAATACATAAAATTTTTAAATAAAACTTGGTTTCAAATATATTTCAATAAAATTTTAAAAACTAGAAACCACCCTAAAACTAGTTAACACTAAACTAGTTAATACTTAAAATTATATTTTATTAACCAACTCCTTCATAATTTCAACTTTTTGTCTTTCAATACTAATAATTTCCTCCTCCCTCTTCTCCTTCTTTTCCAGACGTTCGATTTTCAATTTATAACATTGATCTTTCGCCCTTAGTCGCTTTCTTTTTGTGGTTTTTTTAGGGGTGGGTTCCGAATTTCCGCTAAATTTAAATCAGGAATCGTTTCGACTGAAGGTGTGGAGAGACCAATGGACACACTTTTCCCACTGTCAGCGTTACTGTCCTTTTGCAATAATATTTCATCCATTGGGTTGAAAAATTCAAAACGAATTGGCCCACGTCCCGATTTATGTTTATTATCTTTTACCGCTTTGTACGTACGTTGCAAATTGTTCCATTTATTTGAGCACTCCGTAGTTGATTTCTAAAAATACCAAAATTTATAATTATGTTATTTTATACTTAAAAATTAAAATGAATTTTTACTCACCATCACGTTAAGCGCCTGTAATTGAGTAGATATCATGGCCCAGGCATGCTTCCGCTGTTTCACATTATTGATTTTTTGAGTTCGCAAATTCACAACCAAAAAAAGTCGCACAAATCACAACACGAAAATAAAAACAAACGAAAACAAAGAAATTCAAAAAAGAAAATCAAATAACTCATCTGAAGTAAAAGACGAGCAACATATCTCTTCAGTTAATTCAGTTGCTCAATTTTTAACTGAAGTGAAGAGTTGTCAATCGAACAGTCTCTTCACTTCTGCTACTTCAGATACAGCTACTACTTCAGTTAATTCACACCAATCGAAAACGCTTATTGTTGTAGCCCATTTTTGACGTTTCATAACTTTTCATTGACGTTCATAAATCATAAATAGGCGTTGACTTTCACTTCAGCCGGACGTATTTATTTTCTTGTATATTTTAAATTTTCTAATTTCATTTTCGAAATATTTACCCAAAATGTGTACAATGGTAAAGCGCTAAAAACATGGAGACCAGTGGTTATGCCAAAGGAACCAGAAAGGTCTTCGATTTAATAGATAGAAAAGTTCTAAGATTATGGTGCCAAGATAAAGCAAAGGTGCCTTATTACAGGATGGATTTAAATGACAGTGCTGATATTCTGGCTGATTCACTATCGACTAGTATTAGTATTTTGTTAAATAACCTCTGTGCTATTGCACAACCTAAAGTGAATGAGCATTCTTGCTCAAATTAAGTTTTGTATAGTATCGAGGAATAGTTCACGGAATGTAATAGAAGATTGTTCTCAATGTAAATTTATTGTAATAATAAATAAATAAATAAAAATAATATATAGACAGGAATGTATTTATAAGGAATACAGTATTAAGTAGAATTTGAGAATTGTTTTCAGAAAGGCTCTTGCTTATGAACACCATCACAACAAAATCAACAATTCCGTTGAAATAAGGAAGTAATTAAATTAGATAGTTTCCGCTTTTACCCAATATTGAATTTCTTCGAAGGTTTTTCCAACAAAATACCTGCTGGCCATAACAAATTCTTATCAGTAAATGGAATCGCTATATACTCATAGTCGCGCTAATAATAAAATTTTATTTAGTTTCTTATTTTAGTTTCCTTTTCTACGAACTACGAATAATATTATTTCGATGGTCAAACATTAGACGAATACTAATACTAAAAATTCTAATTAATTTAGTTAATTTGTTTAGTTGGGAATAACATATTTTTTTTACAATCATCAGCGGTCATCCACATAATAGTGAATAATTTGACTCATTCCATGATGTACATGTTCAGTCGAATTTACTATAGCCCATTTATCAATAATTTGTAGACAAAATGTCCGTACATACACGTACAATTGACAAACTTTGCATACATTAATTATTAAGCTACATTTATTAGTCTTTAAGGATTATACGAATATTACGAAATTTTAATTATGCTTATTTTAATTTTAATTATGCACGACATTGAAATTCTATATATGTACAATTGTACATATTTTCACGAAACGTCAAAAATGTGCTACAACAATGTTGAAGAAAACAAAAAAAAAAATTCAAAATAGAGCAAAAGCAAAAAAAAAAAAAATTGGTACCACGTCATTAATGTCGATTTCGATTCACCTTTTACCAAATCTTTTAAAGATCACTTTTTAGGCTGTGTGAATCGAACAGTTGCTCCGTAATATATATGTCTGTGTGTTTTTGACGTTTATATAAACATAACCTAATTTTTATAAAAGATCGATACTCTATAAAAAACAACTTAACATATTCTATTGTTATATACAAAACAACATAACAACAACAAGTTAATTCTATAATATAAAATATTTACATAAAAATAAACAGAAACACAAAATATAACACAAAACACAATGACGCTTTCAAAATGACAGTTCTTTTTGTGTTTGTGTTTGTAAATCTGCCAAAAAATCGAGATTCGCAAAACAACAACAATTTTGCTCGAGCGACTTTCTTGGCGAATCGAACAGTTTGACAGCAGAAAGAGCAAGCCGGCTTGCTCTTTTTTGGTGAATCGAAAACCACATAAAATTACTAAAAAGATAAAAAAAATCAACTTTTAGGACGTGTCCGATTTCTGTGCGAAATAATTTTTTTGTGATAAATTAATGTTAAACTGTACGCAACCAAATTATTACAGCAGCGGTGTGTTATAATTTTGACATGTCCGTAATAATTCTTGTTTTTGTGCCGGTGAAGTAAACAAAATAAGTTTTACGAGTATTTAATTTAATTTAAATAATATAATAAGTTCCAGCATTTTCTAGTGCCCATCATTTTGTGAACAATATCACAAACTGTGGATCTTGATATATTCATTGCTGCACCTACAATTTTATAACTAGTCCCACTTGTCAGCCACAGCAAAAATATCATTAGTTCCATTTCCGGTCCCCAACCATGGTTTTTATTGGGCAAGAATTTTCTAATAGCGATAAAAGTGTTAGACGATATCCTTAAATACATTCTCGTCACAGGATCATTATAACTAGGTATTGAATTAACAATACTGTTTGTTGAGGGAATTGTGTACATTATTGGTCGCTGCAAGAAAGAATTTTGTTAATATTTATAAATACTAGAGAGCAATACCTAACATACATACCTGTAAGTTTAAATGTATCATACCTGGGAGTTTAGGAGATCCATTATTAAAGGTCGCGTAAAGTTCCATGTTCTTCTCATTAAACACATGTAACCCGAACTTAATAGAAATACATAATACCATATTTGGATCAAATTCTGCTTCTATCATTTTATATATACACTTTTAAATAACTCTCTATGTACAAATGGTCATTTGTTGTATTTCCAAAAGTCAATTTTATTATGTCAAAATTATTTCAGTATTCGGACACCAAATGAACTTATTTCAAATATGGAAGAGAAAATTATTTCACTATTGTCAAATTTATCACAAAAAAATTATTTCGCACAGAAATCGGACACGTCCTTAGTGTAGAATGCTTGTTAAAAAACCTGAAGTATTTTGGCATGCGGCAGCCTTCAGGGGCCTGGGGCCTATTCTCGAATTCCACATCCATTTTCCACATGTGGACATCTGTCAAAGTTCACACAAAAACGTTCGAAAAATGTAATTCACATGCGGCATGGTCATTTTCCTATATGGGGAATTTTTTCCACCTGCTTATACCCATTCGGAAATATTCCCTTAGTACCGAAAAAATTCAATTTTTATGAATTTTGACAGATGTCCACATGTGGAAAATGGATGTGGAATTCGAGAATAGGCCCCCTGACTATCCAATTCGACAGTCTTCGTTTTGCATTATCAAGGTATAGGAAGTAACTGAAAACAATAGTGGTTTTCCTTTTCTTTCTGTGCCTTCTGAGAAAATAGCATCGAATTGCTTAGTTAGGCAGATACAATGCAACAATACAACCTGGAAATGATGGGTTGAATTTTTCATTTCGAAATGTTTCTATACCTTTTTCTGTATAGGTAAACTAGGCTTTTCATTTATTCTCGGTACATTTCTAGCGTGTTTACCATTCCTCAACAACAACAAAAATTAACCGTAATTAATTTAATTTTCACAATTCACAACTAATTTCAAAATTAGAATTAGTGTTTGCTACAATTTCTATATTATTAATTAATAACATTAAACGGAACGTTTCCTAAAATGTATGTGGTAATTTTATAGTTAAACAAAAAAAAAAAAAATTTGCCTTTACCAATGAAAAACCCAATAAAAAAAATAATTTTGGTTTAATTCTAATTTAATTTAATTTCAGCGAACAACTGTTATATAAATCTTACGAATCCACTTGAGAAAAACCAATTTGTACTGGAACAGCAATGTAAACTACGTATCAAAATATTGAAATAAATACTAATTAAAATTTAAATTTTATTGAGAAAAATAAAAAACTGATTAGGGCAATTTACGTTTTATCTGACTTAACCCGCTTGTATAATTTTTGAACCTTCTGATAAGAGATTTCAATATTCAACTTTATATCAGCGAGTTCAAACAATTTGGACGACACCATACTGACGGCATTCCTTATTAATAACTAAAAATCATGTTTCATAATATAAACAATGTAATATTCAGTTAAATAAATATTTTGCATAAACCAATATTACTCAATATGCATGCATACAAACTCAACTTTACGTATATGACATTTGTTCGTTTCAATTACAACTTCTACAGTAATAATGAAACTTTAGATCAAGTTTTTTTTATGATATTTCAAACAAAGAAAATCGACAAAAGGAAATTACATTGAACAAATTGTTACATGTTTGTTGTTTATCATTCGGCTTAAGTTTTCAATATTGAATAAGATACAGAAGTGAAACTAATCACACCTAAAAATCTAACTCATTCACATTGTGAATCTGTTACGATAAAAACTTGAAATCGGACCACCAGCCGACTAAGATAAAAATTAAAGTGTGATATTGATATATGATAAGTATAGAGTTGGGGTTTGATGAACTAGAAGAATCAATTGGAAAACCCAATAAACACAATACGTGCTACATCGTACAGAAGAAATAATAATAATTAATGATGTGTGACTATGAAAACAACCTAATTCTATACACAGATTAAATCCATGTCCATTTATAAATGATTAAATAATGTGCGCATACAATACATCTTATATTGTCTCTGATAATTCTTCAATAAGCTCATAATAATATTTTTTATTATTGTGAGTATATTAAACTCGCATTTAATAAGCAAATATAACTCAATTTCTTTTTTTTTATTCACACATACTTGTACGATGTATAAACTTATTCAATTTAGCGAACAATTAACTTCCTTAATTAATTTAAGTGAAATACACTTTGATTGTACACATTTATCAAGTTTAAGTACTTTTATGTGTGGAATGCATGTACATAAAATGATTTAAATTAAGAGGAAATGTATATGGCTAAAATTTATTCAGAGAGCGTTGTAATCATTTTTTTTTGTCTTTTTTTGGATTAGGCGTAATTTATACTCGATTCTGTTTATTTTTGTGTAAGTCTTATGTTAGATATGGCTTAGTTGTTTTTAACTAGATCACTATTTCTTATGTCGTTTTCCATTGATTTTTTCCCCTCTATGGAAAAGCAATCTCATTTTCGGCCTCAATCGAACAAGAACGTCTCATTGCTCTTTTAAGGTCGATTTATATTATCAGTTCCTTTCAGTTCCTACTCGTATCGTGTCAGACAAAAAAAACATTGTTACATATATTTTCTATTGACGATTGTAAAAGTAGAGAAAGCGCCTCTCGAGGAAAAAAGTTCAAATGAGGCAACTGCTAAAATGACATTTCTCATAAATGCGACGAAAGGAAATTTTGCAATCCGGTAGTTAAAAATTGTTTATATAATCCAAAATATGAATTATTTACAATTATTAGCAATCTGGTAAGTAAAAATTGTGTTTACAGTTCAAAATTGGAATTCTTTACAACAGTTTCGAACGTCAAATTAGCAGCTACCTCAGTTTAAAAAATTTCCACTAGGTGGAATCTGTGATGCTCCAATCGTCAATAGGAGTATTTATATTATCCTTTCCTTTCCGTTCCTACTCGTACCGACACAGACACATATTGTTGAAAAGAATGTTTTGTCTGATATTTGAAGGCGAAATAATACGAAAGAATAACGAAACAAACAAAAATTGTAAACTGCTACTAAAATTTTTGTATTTTTGTGTGTTTTACTCTATACAGCCTTAGACTTTCTTGTCTTCGGTCGTAAATTTATTTTTGTTTTTCCGCAATTTTTTTATTTAATTTCTTTTTTAAATTTGAATTTAATTTAATTCGAGCCCCAAGCTTATCGAGGTAAAAATGGTTAGTTGTCTTCAGCTCATCAGGTCACTTCTGGTGCTACCGCATGGAGTAACCGCTTGCGAAGCGATGGTGGAAGAGGTGGGTCCCGGTCGGGTTAGCCCAAAACTTTATAGGCAGGAATCGCCGCTGTCGAAGTCCTAAATCAAAAAATCAAGCTGAAACTGCTTGTCAGAGTACTAATGTTCTGAGACCTGAGACCACTTGATTGGCATAGCATGGGTTTGCATGAAATTGGCATTTTATATTTTCAAAATTCCAAAATAACAAAATGGTCCAACAAGGGGACGGAATGCATTATTCTAAAAGATAATCGTTTAATACAAATATGCAAATAAAGATGAAACACCACCATGGATTTGAATAAGTGCCGCTATTCTGAAGCAATTAGTTTTATAGCTTTTCTTTTAAAATAATTTATTATGTTAATTCACTTCATGCTGCACAATCTGTTGTGAATGAGCTACAGCTCAAAACAGGGTGTGTTAGCTTGGAGTACAAAATATATGTATCTAAATAAAACAAGCAAATAAAACAAGCAAATAATAAATAAAATAGAATACATACATACTATATATATACATAACCAAAAGATACAAATATATGTATACGATAATCATACGAATAAAATGCCTGAATTCAAAGGTACGGATAGTATAAATTGATGATGTCTGACACGATACGAGTAGGAACTGAAAGGAACTGATAATATAAATCAACCTTTATGTTTGTGATTTATCTGTCCAATTAAAAAAAACTTGAAAATTGCAAATATAAAATATAAAAAATTCGTTTTCGTTGAGATTAATTTAATGACATTTTTTAACAAACAATAACTATAACAAGTTTCCAAACTAAATACGACAGCCAATCAGCTAAATTACAGAACCGGTATAATCCTATAAACATATTTATGTAAAAAAGGGGTAAAACTACGGAAAAAACGAGATCTCTAAAATGTGGCCTTGAGCAAAAATATTTTGCTCTCAGAACAGCGTATTATTTCTTTCTTATCTCAAGCTGGATATTTTTCTAGAATTTTTGACACTTTCGTAGATTTTCAAAATAATTTTGGATTGATCAAGATATTACGAATTTGAACGGCATTGGGTTGCTTTGAATCAGGACTATTCGATATACTTTTGAGATTATAATTGAAGATTATTCGAGATTTTTCAGGATTTCATAGATTATTTAAAACTGTTGAAGATGTATCTGTAACTCTTTGAGATTATTGCAAATTTTCCAGATTAATCAAGATTTATTGATTCGATTAAAAACTGTTCTAAGTTACTTGATCGTTTATTAATGTTGAGTAAGAGTAGACTGGTTTATGTTCATGATCATTTCACAGTATTCATGGTTTTTGTAGGGGTATTCAAATAAATATCTAATAGGCCCGCGTTTACCCCGGGCCAATATTGCTTTTTAATCAGTCCATGATGAAACTTCAAAACATTTAGCTAATTAAGAATTTATTCGGATTTCCTCATCAAGTAATTTATTACCTCTTGGTTACCCTAAAAATGGCTACAACAAGATTTTGGTTAAGGAGACACTCTTCTGTTACAAATATTCTGACTTGCATGCCCAATTTCTTTCTCCATTTAAACAGCGCATATGAGTTTATCCAGAACAAGAGTATAACAAGAAATGTCTCTAATATTTTACGTGGATTTTTTTATTAAATAAAAATGCGGTGAATACAGCATTTCTCAACGGTGCTGTCGACGGTCGTCCCTGTGATGTTCATGTTATTGATTTGAACAATACATTACTCAAACGAGTAAAAGCGGAATGACGTAACAAAAAAATTGATATTTGGTGTTCCTCCCCACCTTTGAGAAATATGTTTTAGACCATTCGATTGACGACACTTAAGAAAATTCCTCACAACCAGTGGCATCGTGCGACAATTCCTGTAACATTCATGTTATTGGTTTGAACAATAAATAAAACAAGCATAATCGATATGACGTAAAAAAAAAATTAAAATTTGGTATTCCACCCCACCAGATGTACATAAATTATTTTAGGAATGTGCCAATTGGACAGGAGAAAATATGGAAAAAGTTTCAATAGCCGTCAAAAATAATGAGCTTATCTCTACGTGAGGCGGAATACTCACGGGACACTGCCTTTTTGGAGAACATGCAAGAAGGCTGGGTCTGGAGGCTAATGACTTCTGCAGAAGCTGCTTGGACGAAGAGGAGGAAGAGACGTTGGTCCACTTCCTTTGCTCGTGTCCAGCATTGGCTCTCAGAAGGCACAAACACTTAGGTAAGTTCAGGATGGACTGCCTCTCGGATCTCGAAAACATTAAAGTGCGGGACGTCTTACGCTACATAAGTAGCTCGAAATGGTTCCAATAGGGGTAAAAGGAGATACATCCTGTGGTATCACAATGGACCGTCACCGGTCTAAGTGTGCGTAAGCAGCCACTCCAACCTAACCTAACCTACGTGAGGCGGCCGAAATATTTAAGGTTAATAGAGATGCTATTCGACGCCTTTTATCTGGTAAAACCAAATTTCCAATAAATGCTCTGTACACAAAGCATTTGAGGTCTAAATATCGAGTGCTTACGGATGGGCAAGAGAAGAAACTGGTTAGTTGTATAATCAAAATGAAACAACCACTACACGGAATTATGCTACATGATCTAAGGTCAATCGACCGTTTTCCAATTTTGCACGAAAAATAGTATACCAAATAGCTTTAATAAGGAATTAGGTATGGCCGAAACGGATTGGGTCGTTTCTTTTCATCGACGTCATTTCCAGCTTAGTATCAGAAAACTGGAATCCTTATCACTTAATCGTGCAATAGGGATGGATCGATATAAAATTTTTTTTAAATTTGTATCATAATCTCGATTCTATTTACAAAAAAAATTTCTCAGCAAACGACGTTTATAATATGGATGAAACCGGGACGCAAAATGTTCATAGACCTGCCAAGTTACTCGCCCTGAAAGGAAGACAGTCAGTTTCTGCTTTTAGAAGGGAAGAAAGAAGCAAACCGGTAACAGTAGTTTGTTGTGCTATTGCGGCTGGCGAAATGGTTCCACCCATCATGATGTATCCTCGTAAAAATATAAAGGCTTCGCTTACCGATATCATCTCTGTAGAGTTCCTTAAACATTTTGTTAAAAATGTCCGTTGTTCTGTTGAAAGGAAAGTACTCCTTCTCTTAGATGGCCATACGACGCAAATAAAAAATCTAGATTCTGTTACATTTGTATATGAGAATAGTATAATTTTGTTGTCGCTACCTCCTCATACTACTCAGAAACTACAGCCACTCGATGTGAGTTATTTTCGGTCATTCAAGACAGCTTACGATAATGCTTGCAATCTATGGATGTAAAATCACCCTAGATTGGCTTTTGAGAAAGCTGCCATACTCAGGACAAAAGCAAATGGGTTCAGTGCTACGGGAATTTGGTCGTTTAACCCCTGTCAGTAATGAGAATGTAACACCCTATCTTTTGCTGGTGCAGACAGAAAACTTGATTTCGATTTAGCTACATCATTTTACCCCGCTCTACCCTAGTTTTACAATTTTCCGCAATTTCCTAAAGCTAAAAACAGTTTATAAGCATTGTTCTCCGATAATTCATAACGATTGTTAAATTGATGTTTGCCGAATAACACCTACATAAGGGGGATTGTGATGTCATGTGTCAAATACTGAACAATATTTCTTCGTAAATTATGCAGATAAATTTCATCATAAGTCTTTTACGATATGACGTTTTGTACCTTATGCCATTTTGTAACATTTCGTGTCATTAATTTCTATTCACCTCTTTATTATTTTCATAAGGTTTCAAGGATACTAAAATCGGTGATTTCTCCATTACGGTTACGAAAATAGTGTTACGAAAAGTCTACCGAAAATGTTCCCTATAGTTTAGTAAACATATCACATTATACCTTAACACATTTGGTAGCTCTGCGTGAAAAGTTTGGAGAAAAGTCATAACCAGAAAAGATCCTCACCGTTGCTCACCAGATCTTACTGCTCCAAATTTGTATATGTGCTTTAGCTGCTCTTTTGAAAAATGTTTTAGTGGTGTTAATGGCTGTGGAAATTAACAAAACAAAAGTTCAAAATAATCAAATTTAAAGCACGACATCGTTAAATTTGGAAGAATATGGAAGGCAGCAATCGATGAAGCGGAACTAGAAGATGAGTTCAAGGAATGCAACGAGATTAATGAAGTTTTGAATTATTTTAAAACGAAACTATTAAATTAGCTAAGTAAGTTCACAGACAATATTAAAATCAATTTTATCAATGAATTAATTTATCTAATCATACTTAGTAGTCAGTACTCATATAGAATGTTATCCCGGATGGCAAAACTAATGATAAAATTATTTATGAAACGATGCTGATGATTAATAAACAAAATTTATTGTAACTCTCTATTGAATGAATCAAATTGTCGTAACGATAAAAATTCATTGTAATAATTGTCAAAGCAAACAATCAGCACATAAATTATACTACCATACTAAAATTAGTTATTATATCCAAACTCAAGGCACTATCGGAATGGTTTTATTTGGTACGAGAAATTTGTGATATTATTTCTGTTCTATCGACCGAAACTATAATTATAACCTTGCACATTATTTGTAAAATTTTTAGTAATGCTTCAGTACCTACTAAGTATGGTCAATGAATCTAGCGAATCTCAAAATCCCCCATGTGATTTTATTTAACATTATGACTAAGAATGTCATGACACTTAAATGAAACACAATTTCAGTTGTCATCAATTGAAAAATATTGAAAATTATTGATGCTTAAATTATAGCTTATACAGGGTCCAACTGAGGGCAAATAAATTTCTACATTTTATATTGTTCATAACTACGTAAAATGATTTAATCTGGTCGAGTAGATCGTTTTATTAACGCATGATCATGATTTGTTACACCAGCGAAAGTGGTTAATTAATTGGACTAATTCATTTAATTAAATTTTACACAAGTGTAATATGCAAGCGTAACAAATTTACTTTAGAAATTTACATTTTAGTTAAATAGGGTACCCGACAGCAATTAAAAGTGCAAAGAGAAATAAAAAATTACCAAAAACGAGACACCACTAATATAAACGCAGAAATTAAAAGCAAATTGATAAACGGGAATAAATGTTGGTTATGTTAAGAAGTACAAAAAATCATTGCAAATGCTTCAATCAAGTCCCTTCAGAGGAGATAAAGAAAAAATTTACCTCTTATCCGTTAGCGTACCGGAACGTGGGCCGATATCAAATTGGCTTCAATATAAAATTAAGAATCAGAATTATCTAAAAATATGTAATAAAATTTCGAATTGCACTTTTTGTCCACTAATGATGGGATCTGTAAACTCTTTCGCTTTCCTAAGTGAACAATTCATTCCCTTCCTAAGTGAACTTATACACCCCATCACAATTAATCTTAATCGATGTGCATCGTATTGTTCCTAAGCATATGTTTAACTGATACTGAAGAGTAGCCAAATGTCTCCATTTAGTTTTTAGTGACACATTTCATAAAATATTCATCTAATCCCAATTAAAAAGATTTTCCCAATTTATTTGTGAAGTTGATATAGAAAATATTGGACGTTCTCAGAACCGCCAACTGTTCGTAACATAATGAGTTAAATAAACATGTTATTTCTGTTCAGAATGCAACTGATTTATAGAAAATTTCATGGCAACATGATAGATGGCTCTGTTTCTACAATAAGCGAATTTTCTCGAGATAGATTGAATTTGAATTATTTTCCAAGTTAGTTTTTCAGCCATTCGAAATACATTTTATATGATGAAATAGCTTGAGTCTCCCCGACAGAAGTGAAACTTAAAGGTGTCTAATCGAAAGCATATATCTAGTTGAGAATTTGAAATTGTTGGCCTATCTTGGCCTGAATTAATCTCGTATTTGATTCGTTTTCAGTATGTATTGGGCCCAAGACTGCAAGCTTTTAAAAACTGAATTAAACCCGAACAAAATTTATTCATTAGAAATTTGATGTGGCGGACTTGGTCGCGGACTTGGTCGGTTCTTCTAATTTTCTTTTAGCCAGTTTATAAAAGACCTTTTCTGAATAGGACAAATTAAATTATAATGATAATTTGCAAACAAAATCAGCTGATGCATTTATTTACTTTTCGTTTGTTTGTTTAACATCTTCATGCATCTTTTCAATTTTTCATAGAGATTCATTATCATTGCAGTATTATACTACGAAGTAACCTATAAATTACCCTTGCAAGTGTTAGATTGTATTTTTAATTGTTTAGACTGCAAAGGGCAAAGCATTTGTTTTCCTTTGTTAGCACCTGTACATATAAAAACAACAAGCGGGTTCATGCTCAACTTGCAAAATATTTATGTGAAAACCTTTATGTAAAAGTGTCTATTAAATCATTTCAAGCCACTTTTGGTTTAAAAGGTCAATAAGCTGTTCTATTTTGGGTTTGGAGATTTATTATTTTATTTGTTGGCATCGAGAAATCCAAACGACTATTCTTCACTAAAGCCATGTCTTGCTGAGCCTGAGCAATGTACAGTTCTGTTTAGTTAATCACCTAAACCTGTCCTGCACGCTTTAAAAATACACCATTTTTCATAACCTGCAAACTTATTGAAGATTCCGTATTTAGACTATAGTGATTGGTCACGGCAAACCTTTTGAACTTAATGAAATAGAGCGATTCCATTAGACATGAGTGCTATGTTGACCATAAAATCATAGCAGCTGGAAGACGGTAGCTTATCTCCCTGCGGCTTGTTCCAAGCGCGCATCATTAGACAATGTTCATCCTAATCTTTGTACCAGTTTTTGTGTTCTATAAACACCTCCTTCCCCGCCCCCCGCCCATAATCAAACTCAACATCAGCATGAGCAATAGTAATAACAAAGCTTGCCGATTAAACCATTTTAAAATTGTTATTTTATTATGCAACGATGGCTTTGTGCAGTTTTCACAGATTGCTAAGATCAATATACATATAAATGCACTACCGAGCAACTAAATCGACTCAAACCTTCAGCGCTCACTGAAAGGCGAATTTTTTTAAAGCGGCTTAACCGATTTTCACAAGCCATCAGTTTTTTGGAAGCCTGATATTTTTTCTTTGACACTATTTTCATGAAAATTGATTCAATTGGCTCATGAAAATTGGTTTTAAAAACGAAACCAAAATTGATGATTATGAAAAAAAGTATTGAGGATAATTTAAATTACAACAAAAAGCTCAAACAAAACAAAACCAATTTTATTGCATAATAATTAGTATTGCTGTCGACTGAGGGCTGCCCATCTCATCGCCTCGAGTCCAACCTCATCCATGAACCCTCCATCCATGTGTGACAACGGGCATTGTCACACATCAATATGAAATATTCCACTATATATCCTGCGTAGGGCACTACATGATCCAAGAGAATGTCCTCGATATATCGTTCAGCGATCAGACCTCCTCTACGGCTTCCACCAGGTATGAAAACAAGATCTGTTTTTCCCTCAAGCGATATGCCAACCCATACCATGCACGGACCGCCGCCCCACGAGGCTGTCTCAGCAAAACAGCACTGCGAAAATCGCTCTCCTGGACGCCGGTAGACCCTGTTTCACCTATCACTACCATGAAGACATATTCTGCACTCGTCGGTGAATAGAACGGACCTCCATTGTTCGATTGTCCAATTGAACTGTTCGCGAGCAAATTCGTGTGGCTCTTTGCAGTGGCGTGCTTTCAATTTTGGGCCTCTAGCGGGCCGTCTTGGAGTAAGGTTGGCTTCCTTCAAGCATCTTCTTACTGTCTATGGACTAACAACTACATCTCGAACTTTTCTTAGCTCCTGCTGCAGTCGACGCTCGTGAGATGGTGATTTCGCAGTGAAGTTAGGACGATAAATCGATCGTCCATCTCAGATGTATACCGATACCGGCTGGTATGTGGACTCCGATTAAAGGTACCAGTTTCCTGAAATCTTCTCATTTATTGTGTCCTTCTTGCAATAAAACAACTTGTGCCGCTTTTTCTGGAGTAGTACCCGTGATTTTGAGAAAACAACGAATGAAACTGGTAGAGATTTGTTCAAGTCAACGTCTGATATGTGACTAATAGAGCAAATATCGGTCAACGTCGTATTATACAGGAGATTGAAGCACGCCAATTGTTTTCACTAAAACATTGCATTTTGCTACGATTGCTTTAATTTGAAAAGTACTGAATAGGTTTTAATGTTAAAAGTGTCCTTGTAAAAATAAAATACTAAGCTGTCAAAAAAAGTTGTTTTACGAAAATCGGTTAAGCCATTTTAAAAAAATATGTCTTTTTGTACGCGCGGAGGTTTGAGTCGATTTAGTTGCTCGGGAGTGTATATACAGGCAGCTTAAAAACATTCGTGCTTCTCTATTGGTAATGTATTAAAAAACAACCAATTTGAACAAAATCATACGGCGACAGTTGACTTTTCGTGTTTTTTTGCGCTTTACGTTCTTATATCTTAAAATATACGCCTAAAGGTCATTTTTCGTACATCATTTTCCGTAAGATAATTTTCCCATTTATTGGATATTTTTTCGCTGTATTTCGTGAGTTGATTGACTCACGAAACGTGTGGATTTTGCGATATTCTGTCTCCAACACTCGAGAATTCTGGTGAATATCGCGGTTTTATGTTTTGTTGTGCCGCTTATGCAGTTTTTGTTAAACCAATGCGCTATGGTTTTCCAATCTGGGTCTTCTACATAATTATTTAATATATTAAAATAGGTTCCTATTTCGTTTGCGGGTACAAAAGCCCAACTTTTCAGCAAGCGTACTTGCAAATTAAATTCTTCGCTATTTTCATATTTGGCAGCAAGTCTATTTTTCTGCACCTGTTGCCATAATATTTGTCCAAAATGGAAAATGCACCCTTTATAGTTCACCGCTGGGAAGAATATTTTTGCTGCTGATGCTATCGATATTTCAAAATAAGAAATTATACCTTCCGGATTTAATGAAATTAAAACGTAAAAAAACTCTTCAGACGCCAATTTTGATTTTTTCCACATGAAGCAAAATATTAGAGGTACAATTTGTCTCTCAAATCTGTCGTGAATGCTGCTTGGTCGGAACGACGTAAAAGGTCCCATCCATGAGCCAACACTTCGTTTTACCCAATAATTTAAGAGATCTTGTCGTGCCTAACAATATTCCGCTCTCCCAAAAATTCTTTGTCAGTTAGTACAAACAGTTTGCCTTCCAAATATTTTAGATCCTATTTAGAAATTTCGCTCAACTTTTAGTTTCCTTTGTGCCTTTGGAAGGCAAGTATCTGCGGCAATTTGGTTCAGTCTTGATGATTGAATCATTTATTATTTTAGCAAGGCACATAGAACTGGCTTTTGCCATTCTTTTTATTTTATTGTTTGTTTCGTTTATTATTTTTTTAGATGCTTGCGGATCATGAAGGTACTTAATGGTTAGCTTTTTACTGCGTGCTCGCCATCTATTTACATTGTATCTACTCGACTCTTATTGGATTTCACTATTGAAATATTCATTTTACATTAATGTAGTAATAACGCTTTAAAACTTTGTAATAAAACTACGTAACACAAATTTTTTCTTTCATCCCCCGAATATCTGTATTATTGTACGCCCATGCTATTTTTTACGTAACACCCTAACGCTCAAAAAAAGAATACTTTTCATTCGATTTTTTTTATTGGTGGTCCCACCTAGAGAATTTTAGCAATTTCAAAAGGAAAGGAATCAACAATTAGATTAATATTAAAATGTATTATGGAAATCCATCTATATTGACATACTCCTAAATAGAAATTGAAAGATTTCTGCAATAAGGAGTGTTCCGATGGTTTACATTGGTCGTTTCATTAACTTGTTGTTTGTTGTTATTTCGAGAATTTAAAATAATGTCACTTTTTGCGAAATGTTCTCCAACAATTAAAGCTAGTTTGCTGCATATTGTATCATTAAACAGACCTCTACGTTATTTCTTGGTTTCTGATCTGCAACGCAGTTTTAATTCTCGAATATACAGGAAATAAATTTGGTGATATTTTTTGCAGGTCTGGAATACCGGCAGTCCGTGAATATAACGATACCCTGTATAATGTTGAGTACAATGATTTTCAATGAAATAAATTTATTCAAGCTGCAATCATCAGTCTCCAAACAGAACTTTGGAGGAAACAAATGGAATAGTGATCTGTGGCATTATTCTGGGTTTGCCAGGGAATTGGGAATTGATTTGTTGTGATTTTTTAATGTATTTTGGTATTATTTTTTCCAAAGCATGTTGTGGCGTTAGTATTTGGTTCAAAGTTTAAGAAAAATAGTTCCATTCCATAGCAATTATCATCCTCAAGGATTTGAAGAAATACAAACTAGATAGCTTAAACTATCAACAGGCATTCTATTCCAAATTGACTAAGTGAATTCTTAGTGTTGACTAACCGCAATCGCTCATTTAAAGCGCCCACACAATTAAGCAAATATGACACACGCTGTCTTTACCAACTAAGCATAAATAAAAGAATAGAGATAAGAAAATGAATTACATTATAATTATATTCCATATAAGAATAAAAAATAATAAAATAATAAACAAGTTTGTAACAAAGTTGTGTGTGTGTATTATGCATTTTAAAAATACATTGATGCAATACACAAGTTATTGGTTTCTATATGTAATCTGTCTGGCATCGTTTGAGTAGAGTGAAAGTAAGTAATAATACAAACACAAATTGCGTCTTCAAATCAACTTTAATGCCGAGCTCGCGGATTTAAATCAGCGCACGATGAAAACATTAAATAAAAACACCAAACTTTTTTTTATCAGTTTTTTTTTTTATTATTACAAATAGAAATGTTTGTTATCGTAAACATAGAAATAATAAAATAAAAAATGTTTATCAATCACCCAAATGAATGGTTGATTTTTTATATCTACTTAGCTATATCGAAAAGGTAGGTTTTTTTGTTTTTATGATAAAATTGATAACACACATTTTTGACACATCGACCTAGGTAATACATATAATAAAATGTGAACAATATTGAAAACTCACTCATTAATTTATGTATATGTTTTAATTTATCCAGAGTAATTTAACAATAGTGCAACACAAAAAATAACTTTTCAATTGTTATATTTTTTATTATTATCAATTGAATGTTTTTTTTTTTTTTTTTTCAAAACAACAATCACTTCACTTGATCTTTTACAATATTATTTCTTTTATTCTTTATGTTGTCACACAAAATGCTCCTCCTTAATTTTTATTTATTTATTGATATCTATACAAAATATTTATTTAAATTATATTTATATTAAAAAAAAAAAACAAAACATTTATGAATATCACTTAAAATTAGCATTTATGAATGAATTAATTATAAAATAAAACAAAACAACAATAAAAAAAAATAACACAAAAAAAACTACAAAGAAAAATTAAATAATGCGTGAATCACAAAACCACAACTTTGCTACTCTAACGCCATTATTGTACTAAAATAAAATGAATGATGATTGATGATCAGAAAAACGAAGACAAAAATGATATCGAATATCGATCAATTTTTCTGAACGGCGAATGAGAGAACCAACCAAGAAAGTGGGGAAACATTTTGATTCATTAAAAAAATTATAAGTAAATTTTCGAACTTTTTTTTGTTTTTTTTTGTTTCGATAGTTAAGATTCAAACCACCTAAAGTACATGTTTATTTTGGAGCAAGCTGAAAACACAATGGTTATTTCAAAATACTCAATTTTAAGATAATATTGTTACGTGTTTGCACAATTAAAGTTTCTTTAGACTCTGTAACGATTGGCTAACCTATTGGCTCAACAATCGTTAACAAAACTCATTCTGTTGAAGCTACCTGTGCTGCACAGCATTTCCGGCTAATAACTCACGGCGTGAGCGGGGTTTATACAGACTTCAACAAAACTTAATTAGCTGTATTTATGAAAAAAAAAACTATTTCGACATTTGGAATTAGCAAACCTTACTCACTATAAAGCTTGTCATGTGAAGCCAGCTTTAAAAGTATAAAAGGTACTCTTTTATAGTTTTGACAGTAGTATGTTAGGTTAGAGTTTTTCCTGTACACGAACAGACACATGTAATTCTAAATATTAATAAAGAATATTAATCCACACTTATTATTTTAATCTACGAACAATATCTTGTTTAGAAACACTAAACATAACATACTGGCGATGAGGATTTATATTCACGAATTATTTCCTCCATAAACAAAATGGATAAAAAGCAATTTGAACAATTTGTGGAATTGATCAGCCAGAATAACGCCGCGCTTATGGAAACAGTAGGACACGTGATACGGGAACAAAATCGAGATACAGATACCCAACAACAAACTCCGCAAAACTTAGATGAAAAGGAAGCTCGAGAAATTAAAAAAAAACTTAAAGTGTCTTTTACGGATGCCACCACACCGTTCGAATAAAATACATAGAAAACAATTATCGATCGTTTCATTAATTTGTATACACACAAAACGACTTGATTTAAGGCATTATGACAGTTTTGGAATTGTACGCGCAAAGAAACACAATCCTTCGAACAATATGCAAACGAATTACGTGCAATTAGCCGTGACTGTGATTTTGAGAATCTCGATCTGTCGATCGTCAATTACGCGATCGTTTCGCAACTGGCATTCGTCATCAACATGCCGAAATCGAACTTCGACAGAGATGGCCAGATCTGAAAACAAAACGTACAGTCAGAAACGCTACAATTGAAGAAATGGAGACGATGGGCGAAGTGACATTTAAAGAAGTTTTCGAAGTGGTGCAGTCACGAGAACGAGCAGAAAATGACGTATTAAAACCCAATGCAACAAACGGAAATCAAGATAGTGTTAATAAAATACACGGAAAAAAACATCGAAACATGAAAACACACACACTACACAACTTCCAAAAAGTTATACGTAATAAATCATTGTAAACGTTGCGGTAAAGAGAGACACACAAACGACAGTACGTGTCCAGCAACAAATGTGATACGCCATTCGTTCAGGCGAAGTGGTCACTATATGCGTCATGTTGCATTAAATCGGGCAGAGCACAAATTTATCAACAACAAAAAAACAGTGGATATACCACAACTGCAACACCCACCAAAGGTGATCCACGTAAGTCGGGAAACATTCACAAAATGGCGGCAACGTCCACAGCTGACAGTAACAGCAATTAACAGTGATGATGGCAGTGTTTTCATTTACACTATAAATCATGTTAATAAAACAAGTAAGCGCATTGACATTCACGTCAATGGAATCAAAGCTACATTTGATTACGAGGTCAACCAACGCTAATACAGGCACCTAAGCTGATGGCTTACGGCAGTCATCAATTATAAACTCTGGGTCAGGCAGATATACACGTAACCTACAACAATGAAACACTCAAATTACCAGTAATTGTCATGAAACAGGCAAAACCGTTTTTGTTTGGTTTACCATGGTGCGAAGCTTTTAACATGCCATTTCCCGCACACGTTTATTCGATTACAAACGCCGAATCACATACAATGATACAGGCACCCCAAACATATACAGGGTTAGCAAATATGTTTGTAAATTACGACGAATTATTCAGTGATACAATGGGGCGCATCAAAGACTACAAAGTAAAATATACTTGAAACATGATGCAAAACCGAAACGTTTCGACCCCCGCTGTATCAAATTCGGGATACAGAACAATGTCGAAAAGGAAATCAACAGATTAGTCAGCGAAGGCGTTTTGACACCAGTCGATCAAAATGAAACACCGGTAGAATGGGGTACAACAACTGTAAACGTACCAAAACGCAACGGAGACATACGAATCTGTGGGGATTTCAGCGTTACAATAAACCCCTGCTTGCTATTGGAGAAACATCCAATACCATTCTTTGATAATTTACGGCGCACACTTGCTGGTGGAGAACGATTCTCCAAAATCGATTTAAAGGATGCGTATCTACAGTTCGAAGTACATTCAGAGTCACAACATTTACTCACCTCACAATCTCAACGCACATGGGATACTACAGGTAAAATCGATTACCGTTTGGAATAGCAAACGTTCCAGCTATTTTCCAACGATACATGGAAAAATTATTATCAAATATTAACTCAGTGGCGATATTCTTCGGTGATATTGCTATCACAGGAAAACCCGACGCCGAGCACATGCAAAACTTAAAAGAAATACTCACACGATTACAACAAGCGGGTTTCCGGATCAAACGAGAGAAGTGCATTTTCTTCCACAAGGAAGTGGTGTACTTAGGACATCGCTTCAACAAAGAGGGAATTTTCCCAACACAAGACAAACTGGACGCCATAATCAACGCCAGTCCACCAACGAACACCCGAGAGTTACGCTCATTTATGGGGCTTGTAAATTTCTAAGAGCGATTTATACCGAAATTGCACGGCACAGCATCTGATTTACACACACTATCAGGGCAAAATCAACGTTTCAAATGGACGGGAATGGATTATAAAATTGTTCACAACTCTTATGCACATCATTTAACCATTTTTTTAAAAGCACAAGGAAAAACTTTATACAGTTGTGCACTTATTCTCGATTGTTTGAAATTTTTAATCGAGAAATAAGTTTATAAAATTTTTGTATGTTTTAAGCACAAGGGGAATATATTACTCTCGTTCTTTTCTTCTCGAATTTTTAAAACTGACTGTCTTACCAGACCCATAAATATACTTTTTTTTATTTTGCTTTCCGGACATTTTCCCGCGTAAAACAAAAACCATACAGTTTTATCAGGCAATAAAAGTTAACAACGTAGATGTGATCAGTAATGCAGATCAATAAATAAAATAATTGAAATATAATCAGAGATGCAATCGACGACAAATGCGAGTCGTTACAAATCACTGAATTGTGAATGAAACAAACCACTTCAATTTAACATAAACTAATTTATTTATATTCAACACAAAAATTAACACAACACAATTATTAACAATAATTCACAAAATCACTTATTACAGTATTCGCACTATTCTACTAACAGTTTTAACTTTTACATCGCACTAAATCCCTTTTTAATCACTCGGTTTAATCTTCACAATTTCAGGATGTAAAATTTCCATTTAGTAGGTACAATTAACTATTCTAACCTATAGTAAACTTTACGCTATTATTTAACTTATTCTGTTCTAACCCATGTGTCACCGTAACACTTACTCTCACCTAACTCTATTCGCCCCGACCAGAACTCAAATTAGCCCTTCGGGGTTTACCTCGATGTCCCTTCTGAATCTGATAAACGACGTCGTTTATCTGAAGTGGATGATGATATTCCAATGATTGGAGCGCTCGAACAGAGCCCCTTTTATATATTGATGGCGGATGTCCTTTCCACTATAAGCACAGATTAATTAAAAACACGACAGGTATAATTCAGAAATGTATATAAAATTCTCTATTTGAATTTACACAATTTACTACAAGAACTTTACAAAATAAATTTGATACAAGAATTTCGAAGCGATTTCCATTCCTTTTGTACGCACTTGTTAACCGATTGCTATTGCGTACTAATACTCGTACTTTTTCTTCTGTTTTTCTACGAATCGTTCACTGGTGTTGCCACACGCGTCTATAAGGGAATGCGCCTATGGCTATTGATGCCGGAATCGACTGTATGGTGGGTGTGTTGTGTATGAAGCGAGTGCGCTTAACGGTGTATTGACATGCTTTATGTAACGTGGTGTTGTTCCGTATTTCAGGTTAAATCTGACTCCATTAGATATAAAAAAAAACGTGCTGTGATGAAAGTGCGTGTACCGTTGTTTAGGGGGCTATCAAGCAACCGTATGAACTGGTATGCTATATATATATATATATATATAAACCGGGGGGTTATATTGATGCACAGATTGAACGTTTTATAAGGGAACACGTTTTCCGCTGTTTGATTAACACAAAAAAATTACAAGCACTGTATGCAATTGTATCACCAAACTTTATTATTTTTAGTTTAATGATTTTAATTTAATACCAAATTTGGCACGGATTGGTTTTAGCTGTCTCACTTGACAGGCGACGGTGGCAAATTTTGGAAAAGGAAGATTTAATACAGCGATTTTTAGTTATTAATATTTCCACACCAAGAAATAAATGGCGCCACTTTGACTGAGACAGCTAAAACCAATGCTAGCCGCCGAAAATGGCGTCGGTTTGCTTTTATTTTGTCTTCTTTTCGAGTTCCAGAAGAATTAATTTTTTGTTTTTATAAAAATGAATAAAATCGTTTTTGACAGGAAAAAGAAAAGGTACTAAAATAAATATTACCAGATGAAATAGTTTTCTGTATTGTTAACATTGACATTTTAACCTATAAGAAACGAATTTAGAATTCGGTACGCTACACGCCGGTATCGCCACACGTCCTTGTGATGACTGTGTAACGTCCTTCCCACGCTGGTTGCAGCTTCAGTGATAACCCCTTTTTTCGTTGCGGGTTGTGGAGTCATACTAATTGCTCTTCCTGGAAGCCTTGGTTATTTATTCGTACGTTATATCGAGCTAGCTGTTATCCGGTCACTTCACGTCCTTATTTTCTCCCTAACAAATTGATGCATCTCATTAAGTTTCTCTTCCATCGGGTCTACGTAATCCTGTCCACATAAAGCCGCTGATGCAACAGCCCCAAACAAACTATAGACTTCCAGGAAATCGTATATTATCACCAAATATCGTTTTAGTGGTATTGGTATCATAGATAAATGATAGGCTTTCAAGAACATCGGTATATATGTCACCCCAATTAACTTGGTTTTTCTCACTCTATCCCTGACTCTATGCACCACTCGGTCACTCACTGTCTACATCCTATCTAGTAGAATCATATGACATATCTTGGCTTTGGTACCACCATCAACAATTGCCTCGCTTTGCCACAAGTGCCAGTAAATGGAATTTTTGGCTGCTTATGAAAATGTTTAGCGCTTTCCACTATATCCAACAATTCCTTCCGTGTCACACAATAATTACACTCCTGTTTTGATAATGTTTTTAGTTAGTATGAAATAACTCATTCTTGATCATTCGTTTTCTGTGATAGCGTAATCGTCTCCATTTGAACGCCTTGTTCTTCCAGGTTAGGTCGTGTAAACTCCTTGCGACATTGGCGATTCCTGGCACAAATCATATATAATATGTGAATAATCCGAAAAAGCTTCGCAACCCATGGATATTTTTAGGTCTTGGCCAGTCTTTTGCCACTGCGATCTTTTATTCGTTGGTGTGGATTCTATTGGTCGTTACCTTATGACCCAAATAATTTACTTCTGTTCTGAACGGCTTACACTTCTTTGGGCTTAACATTAATCTGGCGGCCTGTATTCGATTAAAATGTTCGTCGAAATCCTTGCCCATGACGATGATATTAACCAAATTTATATAAGGCACGTTTAGCACGCGTTCATTAATTGTTCAAAAGTTTCAGCGACGTACATAATCCGCACGGCATAACATTAAATTGCCAAAGTCATTTATCCAAACTGAACGCCATTTTCTCGAGCTCTCCCTCCTAGACTTACACCTGCCCATAGCCACTTTGTTGATCTAATGTCGAAAATATTTGAGCAGCCAAAAACGTGTCTAATGTGTTACCCATCCTTGACAATGGATGAGCTATCTTTTTTGCTTATAACATAGAGTTTTCGGTAATCAGCGCAACATCTCATGCTACCTTCCTTCTTCTCGACCAACACCACAGGTGAGCTCCATTGACTGTTAGATGATTTGTTTAGTCCTGCGGCCTGCGTTTCTGATACCATCGGTTGAATTGGCATATCTGTTTCCGCATCAATTCAATGTATTACCATTGTGGTCCTTCCATTATTATCCGATGTACTGCAGAATATCGACCTACACCGTTTGAGTAATTGGTGTGCATAATTTTTCTGTGCCCAGTAAGATCTTACAATTTTTTTTACCCTTGCATTCGCCTTTTCTAATTGGAATTTTCTTTAATCAACTTTAGAGCTTAGAAGTTTCATTTGTGACAGAAAGGCATTAAGAATTACTCAGATATATGTAATTTCCTCCAACTGTCCTAGGGGTATTCTTATGAAATGACAAATGAGATTTGTTTTGTGGCTGTACTAAAACGGCTAAAAACATAAAAAAAAAGTTTCTGGTCAAGTCGGTTTTTCAAAATATCACAAAAAATAATGTGACAAAATCAAGAAAATTACATTAACAAGATTTCATCCGTGCGCTTTATTATGTCCACCCTATTACTGGATAAATTAAACTGTTTCTTTACTAAAAGTAGAATATTCAAAAAATACTTACCATATTGTTTGAACAATGAACAACGCAATATTGTAAATCCTCTTGCTTCATAGCAAGTGAGATCTTCTCACACGCGAGCATAAGCACCAAAAATTTGGACCGATTGGCTTAATTTTGATACTTACCGTCACAAAACGATATACTAATACAAATAACGTATATGACAGCCGCAATAACAAAATGTGTGTTATACGCTTTGTACATGTACAAAATTCTCATGAGGTAGTGAGGAATTTTGCGACCAAAATTCATGTACTACTGTTACAATAAGGATTCCACCGACACGTAACCAAACACAACTAAGACATGCCGGTGTTAGAGCAAATACCTAGGACTAAAAACCCCAAGATAGGCTTTAAAGTGTTAAAAGAACGGAGCGTACCTCCAGGAGTAATGAGACGCGGCCATACAAAAACTTGCGGCTGCTAAGATGTGCTTGGCCAAACTCATAAAATGCCAACTTCTCAAGGGTATGCAGCTCCAGTAAGCCCAAGAACATCCCAAGGGCATCCACGTCTTCTATCTGCCATGGAAAACGAAGCTGCATGTCCTAAGACGAATAGCGAAGTAATGGTCTTTCACATGCCCAAACTCTCATCTGGCTGCAAAAGCACGCTGGACGCAGGACACGTCCGACGGGTTAATTTTCCTTCAATTACTTTAATTTGGGTTTGCAATATTTTGAAGGCGTAGGTACAGGGCGAGTCAGTGAAAGTGACTAAAATTAATTAAAACAGGGAAATTTTGATTTGGCGATGGGACCAATTCCATTGTTTTGCTTTTAAATATCGCATTTTTCTTCATGAAAACTTTCATGAAAGCTAGAGGTAATTATTAAAATAAAAAAAATAAAATTAGTTGGGTATTTTGTTTTTACTTAAGTTTACTTACGTAAGTTTCATCTTTTTATTTTTTATAGTGACAATTTATCCACACTATAAGCAAGTGTCATTAAAAGGAAATAAATATTAAAACAATAAATTATTTAAAATTAAACAATTTAATGTATATTTAAATATTTCAAATTAAAATTAAATAACAAAAAAAAATTTAAATAAATATTTATACACAATAAATCTAATTTCTAGGATCTAGTGGGGAATATAAAATATGATCAGAAACAAAACATCGATTTATTATTGACAAATACCGTATAAAATATTCGCCTAAATCTTGATCAATATAAAATTCGATTCTATCTTCGCATTTTGCACTCCCACATTCAATATCGGCTATATCACTAAACATTAGGGATGGTACCACACTAGAGGATGATCCATACAATGAAAGTTGCTCGTTTGAGTCCCGTACAAATTGATATGTTCGTGGCGATACAAATAATAAACGTTGCTCATCATTACATAATTGATTTGAATTCGTTTCGGGATCAAGTGATGCCCCATAATGTAGTTGCATACCGGGACGAATTGTTTTCAGACTAATTAAAGTCGGATCATTTATATTGATACATGGTTTAATTTTGTCGATCGATATTATTTCAATAATTTCATCTTGATCGATCGAAAGGAATGTAACAACTTTTTCCGTTAGACATAGTAACACTGGCTTATAGCCATTTTTCAAGTTTAACGTGACTAGAGCTGAGAAGAGTATACGATCTTCGGTTAAAAGGGTGGATGTGATTTTCCATGATAATTTACATGTTGCTGGTTGTAACGTGGCACTCTTGATGGATGGCGCAGTTCGTGGAATGGGAAGTGTGTTATAGCCAACACTATGAAGGACACCTTGTCCCGTTAATGCAACCAATTCGGCGGCTCCACTTAAAGGCTTCGTGAATGCGCCAACAATTCCTTTTCCAACACCGGCGAATACACCTGCAGCTGATTTGGCCTCTAACGGATGTCTTGCCAATCCACCAACAGCTCCTAATAAACTAATACCAAATCCTGTTAAACCTTGCGTCAAACCTTCGGTTACTCCTTGTGGCCGTGAACGTCTGATGGCATCCGTAATCATTAAGTGTTCTTCATCATGCGTGAGCCAATCTAAATTTCGTGAAACCGATGCTGCTAATTTCGATACCGAATTTACAGTTCCAGCTGTTACATTTCTGATTAATGACGCTGATCCTTGGGTTAGTCCTACTAAAAAGCCCCAAGGTCCACGGAATAATCCTTGCATTGGCATCGATACAAAATCTCTTAGACCTATGGTAAATGATCGTGCTAGCCCACTGGGACTACCAAGAATTTCTAGTGATCCAACAACCCATCCAGCACCAATTGCCGCACCTTCTAAATAATGTTTTCCTAATACATAACCCAATTTCATTGGTAACGTATTCAAATTATGACGTTCAAATACCGAAAATTGTAATGGACTATGATCGAGTGCGATGTACATTCGAATGGCTGTATGTACAGATAGTAATATGCTTAACGTTTCAATTTTAATGGATTTCAATGTAAATGTTTCGGACAAATTTAACGATTGTTTTCCGATTAACTCCGGTATTAAAACAATCTTTGAATCATGGCAAAAATGAATCCTTTTTGGTTTGCTGCTGCCATCATTATACGTGTTATCATTATAAATTAAATTATTTGGAAGACATTCTAACGCGAAATCGATAGCATAATTTATAAACGTGTCCTCTAGATATGCACGTATTGGATATATGTTAATCTTAATCTTTTCAATTTTCATATTTTCACTATTGTTTTGGTAAAATTGTATACTCAAATTCAATAATTGTTTATTATTTAAAATTTTTTGTATATTATAGTCTAACGTAAACATATTTATACTGTTACTATTTAAATTAATGACAGGAAAATTTTCTTGAGAGCATAAAATTACCGGAAAATCATACAATTTTGTTTCGTATCGTAAATTATCGATTTGAAAATTAAAACAATTAAATTTTAAAAAACTCTCCAATTTGTCATACATTAAAGTAATATTATTCAAATGTATCGCTACGACTTCGGATTTTAACGATAATTTTTTATCATAATCATTGAATAGGACTATTGTAAATTCGCTTAAATAGCAATTAATTCGCATATTTTTGTTGATTCGATTCACACACTCAAACTTTTGTAATAATGGCCTCATTGATCTATCACTATCCGATTTATCAAGAAGACTATTACTACTATCGCTACTACTAGGAAGATTCGGATCGTTAATACTATTATCATAATTAGTTAACGTGTTTTGCAACAGTGGTGTTTCATTCGTAACAGGTCGATTTACCAAACGAGATCGTATGTCACTAACACAGAATTCCTGTGTTTCACTTATATTCTGAATGAATAATTTTACGATTGGATAATCACAATCGACCATAATTTTTACGTCACCATGATTCGGTATTTTAAGGAAAATATTTTTGGTTTCGCTAATTTCGATTGGTTGGGACCAGTGAATCGTATTGGTTTCTGAAAATAAGAAAACAAAAAAAAAATATTAGTTGTAAAAATAATTCTTAAAAATAATTCGCAGGGATCATTATAGTTTATTTCTTTCTATTGTAAAATTATGTTTTAATATTACATCAGAACTCGTGAGGGGGAAGCCTTTGGCAGGCGTATAGAAAATTCGCTGTCTGCGACGATAGCTACTCGGCATAGAAAACCCTCGTGGCATCTTCTGTTTATCTAGTCTAGGACAATATGAAAAGCTAGCTAGGGATTGTAACCGATAGTTTACGCGGTATGGGCGGCGCACGCAGCAGCCTTCTTATTTAATCGCTTTTAATAATTTACGTTGCAATCCCGAACGATGATATCGAGATTGTAAGTTTCGAATTCCAGGATCCCGGGATTGATTGACTACTTTAATCCCTAAGTCAACCAAAGCGTGTCTTTTTGGCATATTTGATTTTTAAAATACGGTTTCAAAATAATGTTAATTTTGTTAATGAACTTAAATGTATTTTACATTTTGAAATATTTCCATACATTTGACGCACTTGGTATTCTTTGCAAAAATTTAGAAATATTATATATTATTTTTAAGAATTGGACATGATCACTTGATCGAATATTTTTTTATATGTTTTTACTTTTTATACATAATTGTTTTTCGTGAAAAAAATTCAGTGGTTTTATGTAATTGTACGAATAATTTCATTTCTTTATTATTTTTATTCTATACCTAATTTAATTGCTATTTTTAAAAAAAATTTTATTAAGTTAATAAAAAGTCCACAGAAGATGACTAACAAGTCGAAATATTTGGACAAAATTAAAATTAATAATAATAATAATATATAATTAATAAAGTAAATTTGTCTATAAAAAGCTATTTTTTTTTTTATTTTTTTTTATTTGCACTAGCCCCAAAAATAGGAGCCATATGGCCCTAAAAAAGCTAATTAATATAAATAAATTAGAAATATTATTTGATTAAAATTTGTATTTACTTATGTAAACAAAAATATGTTGGTTGAATTAGAGTTAAGCTCGGTGGTATGCTTCAATACTCGAAATTTCTAATAAAACTAACTCCAATATGTTTCATAAATAAATTTCAATTTTATAAATCCGCCAACCCAATTTTATTTGTAGTTGTTTTCTTTATTTGTGCAACTTCCGATGAATTAACAATAAAATGTACAACGTCGTAAATGATCAAGACAGTAAGCTGCACCCTTCGCTACCTTGTTTAATTCATCGGCCCAAGAAATTTTATTTTTTACTGTTAAACCAACTAGCCAGCAGATTTAGACGTACAAACGCTGCAGCCATCTTTTTAAAAAAATGTTGCATATTTGTCGTTCCTGCCAGTGAAAATACAAGGATGAAACTTGTTTGGGTTGGATTCAACCTAATTTGCTTCAACCCATTTCATGGCAAACCCCTTTGCGAAAACGTTGTTTCGCAATGAAGTAGAAGATGAAAAAGAAAAAGTGGGGAAAAGTGTACTGTCATCAGCATAAGAATGAATTGGATTAAGAGTTGCGAATAGGAGATCATTAATGAAAATAAGGAAAGTGTAAAGGATAAAAGATGGATACCCCTAAAATTTGTTTTGCGCAAAGACGATTATTCCTCTAGTACTCATTGGATTACCCATCAAAGTATAAACTTAACATTATAACTGAATTTGTTTTGGGTAGTTTTGTAACAGTCGAAAACTTAAAACCATTGATCCACTTTAAACAGTTTCAGAGCGTTACTAATATTGTTTTAAATTATATTGAAACGATTAGATTTTCGTGGATACCGCTATATTGTCTGTCAATGACCCTTAAAAATTCTTGTATTTGTTTTTCTGGTACAGCATATAACTTATTTCAAGTGGCAAAACTAAATGACAGTTCTTACAATTGCGCTACTTCTACTATTACCTGTTTAGTACCGCCAAAACTATATTCAAATTTTTTGGGGTAAAGGACAGATTGGTAAGTTGATGAAATTTTTCAAAAAACCACACCTTAATATTATCTCGGTTAGATGCAGCTTGTAAAATCGAGAACTTATTCAGTAAATACATTATACTAAATACTAAAAACAAATGCGGTTTATACATATTCGCACAAGCAGTTACTGCGTTTTTAGCTAGTAGTATGTAGATACCCCATTCGTGCTTAGAAAAGGTAGACATTTTTGAAAGATACGATAAAATGATGCGTGTTTTTGTAAGAAATAATTTAGATATTGAGTTTTCCGTCGGTAAATAGGTAGAATAACATGCCAGATTACTAAGAAAACCATAAACTCAATTTCCAATTTTTTGTAGATACCGCGTTTGATTCTAGGACGGCAGTATAGTCGTATCACATCACTTGATAATTGATATTCTTGAAGGCGAACCAAGTGACAGGACTGCAACTTGAAATATATTAGGCAAATTAGAAATAAAATCGTTTTATAACAACAATCTTATTATTTTAAACAATAATATATTAAAAACAGTGCACAAAATTATTCAAAAAACAATATTTTAAAATATATAAAATAAAATAATTGCGTCTTCCCATTTTGTGGTATTCGCCTGTCACTTGCAAAAATCAAGTGAGACGACTATGAGAATTGGGGTGTATATTCACCAAAAAAATGTTAAGTCGTCACAGACCAGTTAAAATTTTTATCTTTTGACATTTACGTTGAACATCCCTAGCCTGGTAGGGCTATTTGTGAATTCGATTCGAACGTATTCGACTCTTCAAAATAAAAGATTTGTATTTATTTGATTTAAATAAGAAGAATCTGATTCAATTCAAATAAGAATCCAATTTTTCGAAGACTCGAATGTGTTCGAATCGAATTCACAAATAGCCCTTAAAAATGGAAATATGTACCATATTGATTAACAGGGGTATTAATCAATATGGTACATACTTCCATTTTTAGAGACTTATTTTGGGCTCCCAAATATTAATCTTTAGTAAATCAATAATATTATTCGATACCTTCAACTTCTCTTGGTACTGTAGAATTTTGAAATGAAATTTTACAATTTTGTGATCTATTACTTAGATCACAGAAATCTCCCAGTTTCTTATTAAGAATTTTGGTCTTTAAAATTACTTCAATATGTATAAATGTTCCAATTACAGAGCATTCACAATGGAAAAATATTTCACCTTTTATTTACAGGTTTGTATGATTTTCCAACATAACGAGCAAAAATTTTAGTTTGTTATGTTGGAAATTCATACAAACCTGCAAGTAAAAGGTTATATGTTATTGCATTGTGAATGCTCTGTTCTTAGTATTTTACTATATTTTGTCTATGTGTCGTTTTTATAAATCCCAATCCTGATTTGGAAATGAATAAAAAAAAACTAAAAATGCTACGGAACGGAAATTTATTACAAGAAACGGAGCTAGAAAAGACTTGTTCAGAAAATACAATATATACAAAATTTTAAAAATGTTTTAAAAAGACATTTATTTAACTTAAAATAAATAAATGCGTTAAAAATTATTTAATTTTTATTATTATTAATTTTATTTTAATTATTTTTTATTATTAATAAAATAGAAAATTTTTTATCAAAATAAGAATTTTGTTGTTTTAAGTTAAATAAATGTTTTTATAACAAAATTTCAAAGTTTTAAAATTAAAACATCATTAACAGTACATATTACATTAACCAAGAAGTTTTTGGTAGCATATTTTATAATATCACTTAACAATTTTCACTAACCTGTTACTAATCCAAAAAGGACTGCTATTATTTCAATTGATTTTATTTCAGGGAACTGATTGTCAATTCCTAAAGGCGTATAGTATATCGTTGAATGTCCATCAATAGTTTGATACCAATTGAAATTTGCCCCAAGACAATCAGTAAGGCCCAATGCATGACCATGCGGTTGTATTGTATCTGATTGTGCTACATAAAGACGTAATTCAGTCATATTTATAATCTCCAATGCCGGGCTATTATCTTGATACAAGGACAAATACATCTGACTATTATACTCAATTAAAGACATCGTCAAGGGTACCTTTAAAACAAAACGAAATAGATGAATAAAATTGAAAATGCTATTTAGCCTCTTATAAAATTAACTCACGGCTGCATTCTGGATAGGTAAACAAATCGATTTCCGATTAAACGGGTTCGTTAAATTAATTGGGCATGAATATACATTCGAGCCGTTCGATCGTATCGATGCAAAGAAACTGTTCTTTGTCAAGCTATTTTTATTCAAGGATAAATTATAGAAATTATTAATTGGGGTTCCAACACTATTTTCAAAAGTGCTTTTATTTGGCGGGAAATTATAAAGTCCAATGGGTGAGGTATCAAGAGGTAAAGCCAAATCCTGCTTCTCATCGAAATTAATCGAATATAAAAACCCACTAAGCTGATATTTGGTGAAATTGGTAATTACGTAGAAGGCCGAAAGAGTTAATATTTTCACACCATTCTCATTTGTTGAGGATAGAACGAACTTCGAGTTGCCCTCCCAAGAATAAATATTAATCAATATGGTTCCTTCCTCTGGGATAACTAGAAATTCTTCGTTTGATTTTGGTTTGCGAGTTGGCGGTTTTAAGAAAATGATGGAGGAAGTTTTCCAGGATGAAGTTTCCTGAACTGATATCGTAAAACCGTCCTAAAATAGAAATTTATATTTAATCTTAGTTTTAGAAACTGTAACATTTTTAATACCGAAATCGTAAATGGCATTGAAATTGCATTATCGTAAATTCGATACGTTTCCTGATTTTCTATATTAACAAGTTCAAGAGTAGTGCACGTTGAATTAATAAAAAGACACCACGGTAATATATTCAACATTAATGAACATGAGCATTCTTGGCTCAATGTATAGTTGAATATGGGAGAGATTGGCTCTTCATCTGATATTTCACGATTCCATCTGAGTTCCTCTTCCCGTGAGCATGGCCAATTACTTACGACTGGTTTATCTAGTTGTTCTAGAATTTGTTCGATTGACCGATTTGGAATTTGGAAAAGTTTATTCTTATCGACATAATTGTAGGAGAGCAAAGCACGTCGCTTATCTTCTTCGTAAGAGGAGCTGAAACTAAAGAAAAACCAAAAAAAAATTAATTCAGTACTTTTGATATTAAGAAACTAATAAAGAATCTTACGGTGTTTTGAAAATTAATTCATGATCATCTTCGTGGGTTCCAGCGAGTGTTAGTTCATTAATTTCACCACGGCCTTCGATCATTAGATTTACTGTCTCATCATTATTAAAGGTTGAAACCAGCGTATCAATTGTAAGCAGAGATCGAACCATGAATAGCGGCCAAATTGTAATCAAAACACGCTGCGGTATTGTCCTATTTGGTTTTAAAATTTCAAGAGGAAAATCTTCTGTTAACACACGAATCCAAAAGCTAACAAATCGGTTTGGCGTAGTAGTAGGTACTGGAAAAATTATTGAATATAGATTAACATGTCTTTTAACACAGAACAGATAGCCTATGTAGCACAATACCTTTTACTAACCACGGAACATCACTTTTGCCTGGCTTTTTTAATGGTATGTACCCCGACCATCCATTATCAGTGTCTGCTATTTTAATTCGTACCGCATCGTTTACAGGATTTTGTAACATTCTAATTAAACTAATCGGGGATTTTTTATCCAGCTTATATTCGGCGTTGGTTTCTTCGTCCTCAGTTTTATATTCTAACAGAAAATCTTGCTTTGTCATATTAACCAAATCAATTTGTCCTCTAATCGTAATTTTCTTCTGACTAGGCGATAATTTTTCTGTTTTTATAACAATATATTTGTTTGTCCCACTAAATTCAGCATACTGCACACCATCCAAACCAATAAGAATGGGGTCCGTTGTGGTTAATATTACATCATCGTCGTAGACGAAACATAATTTCTGCTCGCATCCCTCCGATCGGAATGCATAAAACAAACAGGATTTTGGCGGTAAATCTAAAATTTCATCGGTTCCCGGTTGACCAAACCGTAACGATATCATTGTTTCGTTACAAATCACAAATCGAGTCAAAATTATGTGGCACTGAAATTCTTCAGTTAATATTTGCCGCCATAATTGTTCAGACACTAAGAGAGCATGCCCAATTGATGGTCCATATCGTAGTTTTAAATTAGATGTCATCAAATTAATGATTATCTCATCATTCAATTCCATATAAAATTGAAAATTAAAATTTTCAACTAACGACTGCATTGTCAGGAATGCGTAATCAATAATTTCGGATGCAAAATTCAATTCCGAGTATAACACTATATCCATATCATCGTACATGTTCAAATTCAGATTAAAATTATTTATGTAGGAAACAAAGAATAAATGTGATCGTGGTATATCACCGGCCAATGTGTAATTTTTAAATATTTTTGGATTTTTTAAATTTTCTTTCTGATGTACGTTGTTCAGCAGATTCACTCGTATTTGTGATATATTAATGGCTGCTTGAATATTTGGCACTAGAATGGGATTAAAACATGAATCTACTTGCATACAAGCAACTAGAGCTTTTGGATGTAAATGGAATAAGGATTGCCGTTCATGGTCATCCAAATAATCTTCGGGGATGTGTGTCGTCGGTTTCATCAGGATTTCATTAATATTTTTAATTTTTGTGCTCTAAAAAAAGAAAAATTGAAATCAAATCAGTTGTAATAGAAAGATGGTTTAAAATATAATTTACAAAATTTGAGTTAAAAAAAACATTTTAAAGTAGTAGTAAGTAGTAACTAGCACGAATAAAGAGTTAATGATTAAAGCCACAAAGAAAAAAAACAATGATGAATATGGGTAAGAAAGGGACAACAATGGGTTAATGGTTCTACAGAAATTTAATGACGTAAGAGACGGGATTTAAGGGCATAAGAGGTGGGAAAAATATAAAAGTGTAAAATTCAAAAAAGAGGCACAACAAATTTTAGTGACTTGCGGACAGGAATTTCTGACTTAAACCCCCGATTTCTAGTTGAGCCGATTTCGATAAAAAGTAATAAGAGCGACGACAATAATTTTGGTGAAAACCGCCGACCTTGGTCGAGTTTTCCCAGCATTGAGTTTAAAAAAAGAGAGCTATCTTACGAGACCTTACGGGGAAAATAAAAAGATTTAGCGAATCACTTCACTTGATTGAGTAAACAGAAGTTTTTTCTGGGAAAAGTCTGTAACAAAGTGAGTAAGAATGCAACAAACGTATTTTAGAAAACCCTTCTAAGATTGGGCAAAATCCGAAAATCGGTTTATAAAATGTTGAAAGACAAAAATGGTTTCGAGATTTTCTAAAAGTTGTTTCCTATATGGTTTTACATCTCATTTTTTAAACAAAACTCATAAAAAAACAACAAGAAAAAAATTCTTAAAAGATGTGGTCAGTGAAAAATGATTTTAAATGATTTAAAAATACAAAAATAATAGAATATTTTATGTCCAGAAGAAATTAGTGGTACCTTCCTTTAAAAGCGGCAATGCAACTGTTGCCTTAATTATCTATTAAAATTATTTCTATTGTAAAATGATTTCTGCCTGAAGAAGACGGAAGACAAACGACAAAATTTTTGATTTCCATAGCAATTTTTGGTTAGACCGATGCGGGGTTTTCTTCAGAAAAGTATTAGTATTATGCAGAATTTATTCTGTTTTGTGATTTTTTTGGTAGCACTAGCAGATAGTACATGCCAAATTTTGGGCTCGGGTTCAGGTTCAACAAAAGCAATTATCGCTTCGGGTTCAAAAAAAAAGTTCAAAAATTCAATAATTTCTATTGAAAGAAATTTTCATTTAATTTAAAACACAAAACATTCTTTAATGAATGCTGTTCCTGGTAATGTAGCTGCTCTAAACGTTTTCTAAGCGGCTGAAACAGCGGCGTCTCAAGATTGTTGCGCCCAAAACCCAAATTTACGTTCATTTCTTGTTTCATACTTTTGAAAAAAGACATCTTTGCCCTTCAGAGATGGAGTAGCTTCTTCGATAAATGAAAACGAAAAATCTATTCCAAACTGTAAAACTTAAATACTTTTAACAATTCTTATTTAGTTTTTCTAAACTATAAAACTTAAATACTCGCTATTTTTTTTGGTATAGGGCTCTTTATTTTTGTAGATTTAAACTTGAGCTTTCAATCCCAATTCGGTATCATTATCAAAAGCATAAATTAGAATTGGAAGCTCAAGTTTAAATCTACAAAAATAAAGAGCCCTATACCAAAAAAATAATTTGTTTAAATATAAAGAATTGGCTCATTATAAATAAAAATAATTAATAAATACTCGATATATTTTGTTCGGACATTTATCTGGCTTGGTCGAAAATAAAATAAAACAAAAAGAAAAATAAATCACTAAGGAAAAATTTAGCAAAATTACTCTATTTCTCAAAATCGATTTATATCAAAAAAAAAACCATCAATAATATTTTCCCATAGTACGCACAAAATAGCTGTAAAGACTACATATAAGTAGGTAAACATTCTGGTTGGGGTTCTGCTCGCAATTCTGTCTGCTAGGCAATCTCAATTCCCAAAAAACATTTTTCTAAGGACGTGTTCGAAGTTTGTGATAATTATTCCAGCTGTAATAATTATGACATTATTTTGTATGCAACCAAATTATCACAACCACTACGTGTTGTAATTTTGACACTTCTGTAATAATATTTATAAACAAAAGAGCGCAATAACAATAATTAAGCCGTATTACGTTAATTTATTTCAAAAAAAAATTCTACAAATAAAACTTATTACAAAATTTGAAAGAGACAATTATTTCACTTCTGTCAAAATTATTACAAAAACAAAATTATTACAAACTTCGAACACGTCCTAAGACGCATTTTATCTGTTTTATATAAACCTTTAACAGAAATATTTATTTAATAACTGGTAGAAAAATTGCCGAATTTATAAACCTCGATTTACTGCAAGTTTTTGGAAGAAAGGTTAAGCTTTTTCCCAAAAACTCAAACTCATGTGATTTACTTTGTTCGACTTAAGAAAGACGGGAGCGCAGAGATATACAATTTTTTGTTTTATTCATTTATTCCAAAACGAAAGATTAATTGGAGTAACTTCGCCTCGACTAAGTCTCATACAAAATTTAAAACCCCGTCTAAGGAAGGGAACATGAACCAATTAGTGACATATCGAACTCTTAGCTGTTCTTGAGCAATTTGCGCCACCCAACAAAGTATCATTTCCTCCATCGAAAGCATGTAAGGTCTTTGATGTTATTTATCTTGCTCAATATTGTCAATTTTGAAAAAAAAATTTCAATAAATGTCGCTACTCGACTTCAAGTTCAATAAAATCTGCCTAAAAAATCGAATCTAATATTCCTATGTTTGTTTTTATATCCTTTATATTAACTTCACCTGCTTGATTGCTTGCTTTAGTGTCCTTACGATCTTCAAGTTCAAAATTGACTCACTTCCCGTGATCCTCTCGCGCCCGAATTTTGCACATCGACTTTTGTCACCTAACAATACTTTTTGGCAAAATTTCAGTTCGATCAACATACTATAAAGGCCGGTACACATTGAGAACGAGCGACGAGAACGAATTTCAAGTTTTCACCGAATTATGTAAGAAAATTGTTATAATAGTGAAAACCGTAAGTTTTTAACTAACGATACCTAAAATATCGTGCATTTACTAAAAATAAAAAGTAAAATTTTAACAAATTAATACAAAATTTTAATTTATCGTCTTAAATTCAAGATTATCGACGATAAATTAAAATTTTGTATTAAAACTGTTAAAATTTTACTTTTCATTTTTAGTAAATGCACAATGTTTTAGGTATCGTTAATTAGAAAGATACGGTTTTCATTATTTTCGCAATTCTCTTACCAAATTTGTTGAAAAATGAAAATTCGTTTTCGTCGCTCGTTCTCAATGGGTATGGGCCTTAACTAGTTTTTTCTTTAATTTTCAATTTATAAAATCCAATCTAGTAGTGTTCCAAATGTTTCTTCAAGTAAGTTTAAAATTCAAATTTGTTTTTTGAATGACCCTTATTCATTGAATTTTAAATTTTAGTCATGGTGAAGAAGGTCGAAACTGAATTGCAATCAACCGAGTCTTATATATAAAGGATATATAGTCAAAAACTTTGTTTTTACGGGTTGTGTGTTTTTTAGTGTTCTTACATTACTAAACCGAGTACTCCTTTTAATTGACTATCACCACATTCCTTGGATACCATACAGTCATGACATGGAAAAGGCACAAGTTCTGGATTTCAAGTGTCCTTTTAAGAAGAATACTTGGTTTTTACTTGGTTATTCAGCGAATTATCATATTCTTGCGATCTTACGATGAAGATTTAGGAAAAGGTAAGAAAACAATCTCAAAAATTATATCTTAAACTGATTTTTCAGAACAAAAATCAAGCAAGAAACAAGTAATTACAAAGCTTCATGGCAAGTAGTAAAGATATATGATTGTACCACGGTATGGTTAAAGCAGTTACATTTTTTGAAAACTTATTTTTATGGCTTAATTTTTGGCTTACTAATTTTACAGAAGATTTCGGATAAGTGTATAAAATTAATATTATTCAAATTATTTACCCGTTTGAAAAATTGATTTTCCATTTCTTCGGAGTCGTCAAAGAATTCACTGTTAACTGCTACCATTGACTGTACCATGATTACCCTCCAAATTGATGATGTCACTTTACGCCTTGGTAATTCCAAAATTTTTGTTTCAATTTCTGATAACTCAAAATCACAATAAGGCAAAAATTTTGTATGCGGATCTGAATAGTACTCTAATTTACATTTAATGTTGATACCTGTTGTAGTCTATAAAATATAAATATGTTCACGACAATCGATTTACACGACATTACTTTATAAACAGATACTCACATGAAATGGCACCGGATACACTTTAATATGATTTAATGTTCTAGGCTGTGGATATCGCCAGCAAATAATACCGCTATCCTTTACATTTATGATCAATATTTGATATGGCAATGGTAAATCATTCTCGGAATGAGCTTCGATAAATTGAAAAGCACCAGCTCTCAAGTCATCCTGATAGTATTCTTCTTGGCCACGGGTTTTTTTTTGTAACTTCGGTGTTGGAATTTGAATAAAACTCAAGGTTTGGTCTACGGGTTTCGATTTAATTCTATCATCAATCGTCACTTCTGGATTTGGCACAATTTTTCTATCAAATATTTTCAAACTTCTCTCAAACGAGTTTTTTAATTGAAGGATATAGAGGATATTATCCGGGCATAATTGCAGCGCTAGACACGTTGATTTCAGTGTAAAAAATAATGATGGATGTTTGTTCCACGTTTCTTGAAAAATATTTCCAAGTACATCAATAGAAAATGGATGCAATATTATATATTCATAGGTATTCGCCATTAATCCTTTTAAAAGAAGATGAAACGTAAATTTTTCCGGTCGATCGAAAACCTCGAATTTGATTTGAAATTTAATAAACGATAGATTTAAATTGTACTCCTTCACGCGCGATATTCTTAATAAAACCTGTGACGTGCTAAATTTAATCCGTTTTATTCCGTTTAATTTGCTACGGATATTTTTCATTTTGAAATTATTATTAATTGGTTTTAATGGATCGGCCGGGGGCGCTTTTGGGGTGTCAGAACTAGTGAATTCGCTGAATATCAACTGAAGTGAATACAATTTTTCAATAATTTTATGCGACAACGAAAATTTTATCGGACGTTTTAGTTCCACCTCCAAGTCACTATCTCGTATAATATTATTTCCTAGGCGAACTTTAATTAGAGGCTGTGGTATTCCATGAGAATCTAATTCGCCCTGTTTCGTTTGAAACAATATATCGGCAAATTTATTCTCCGTTTTCTTTAATAATTCAGGATCGGAACCAAAACTTATTGATATATCAAATATAGACATTTGTACGGTTCTTTCAAAAATCGTTTGAGTAATCATGGCATTTGGCTGATGAATTGAAATATTTAAGATAGGAAAGAAAATTGTATCATTTTCGGTCTTATCTTGTTTAACCTTTCGCATTTGTACATGATACAAATTGACGGTGAATACTCCACCAACAAACCACATTTCAAACGGAACTATTGATACTTTCTTTATTTTAGTACCAACATTAGCAGCCTCGACCGTTTTTTTCCCAAACTTATTCCGTTTTTCATTTTTCTGTGATCCAATTCCGGAATCGGTTAACAGATTTGCAGTCGATACCGATTCACTTGACGCACCATAAAATCGTGTCTTTTTTGGTAAATCAGTTTCTTTCGAAACAACTTGATACGTTGTGGTATCATCGGATTGAAAACTGTCATTTTTTTTCACTGGTTTTAGGTCGGAGCTGGTTAATGATGCTATTTTATTTGAAATTATATTGGCTAAACTGATTTGCGGCGAACTTAAATCGATTATTAAGTCAGTGAGACAATTTAGTTCAAGACCGGGCCCACAAACTAACACATTTCTATAAACTATAGCTGGGGCAAATATAACGGAAAAATCAAAATCTTTGAATATTGTGTTAATGTCTAATGTGTGCTTTATATTTTGTTTATTATTCCATTCAAATGCCGGATTGTCGTGTAAAATGGTTGCAGCACTGTTTTCGATGAACGTTGAAAGCTCCTTCCAATTACCTGTTGCCATTGATATTCCCTTTAGTAAAAATTCATATTGGCGGTCCTCAATTTTTGAACCTCTCGCATTTAAAATCCTCAATTGAGCGGCTTTAGTATAGATATCCGGCCGCACAGGTATTCTAGTAATAGGATTTTCTACATTCGGCGAAATCACGATTTGATTTATTTTGATAATACAGACATTACAATTTTTTTGATTATTTTCAGTTGGAATGAACACACGAATTCCTTTGCTTTCAAAATATATTAGAGGCAAGTCCGCAACTGATACGACATTTATTGTTTCATCTGACGCCGTTTGTTTTTGTGGCACATTATTCGCACTCAAAGCATTGATAATCGGTAAAAATTTTGCCATTAAGCCGAACTCGATCCGAATATCAATTTGTTGCATATTAATCATTATTTCAGTTAAAAAATCGTTTAAACTTTGATCCTTCTTATTCGTCCCCCATTTAGTATGTACATTACCCGTCTCCGCTCTCGTCAGTGTCATATCAAAAAATGTGTTAATATTGGAACTAGGACTGCTATTTTGATCAGTACGGATATTAAATCCAAATGATTCGTTTAAATTCCACGTAGTTCTCGAAACTTCCTTCTCATAAAATTCACATGATATTGATCCGATTTTAGCTTTAACCTTTGTATAAATTAATTGCCTATCGACTGACGAGATGATATCCTCAAAATCAATGGCCAGTTTGAAATTGTCTGTGTCGGTTGAAGAAAACAATTGTATGGAGAATTTGGTTAGCGTCCACTGTAGTAAGATTGGGATCTGAGGACATAATTTTGTATCGTCATCTAATTTCTGACTGACCACCACTGTCACTGAATCTTTAACTGACTCTGATACATGTGATATTCCGAGAAATTCCTTTAAATCTACAGTTGAATCCGGACTTACCGGACGTTGTGCTATTTCAAGAGGTGGTGGTTTTTCAGTCACTTTGGTTTGAGATGCTTGCAGAATTTGAAGTGACAACAAAGTGTTTAAAGTTGTTAGAAACAGTTTTACCTGAAAACAAAAGAGAATTAATTTAGCGTAAAATCAAATTAACTAAACTCACCTGATTCTCATATAAATTCAAACATGTTGCTGACGTATCTATATGGAGAAATACAGAAAACGGCGGTTCATCGGGATTAGGGTCAGCATTATGTTCTTTCTCCATCATAGTGATCGCCAGCGAAATATTTGTTTTAATCGGATTCACCAACAGAAATTCATTTAAATTTTGAATCGTAAGCACTGACAATTCAGTTATTGCCATATTCCACGGGAAACCATCACGATCCTTTTTCCAAATTGCTGCTGGAAATTCTAAAGGTATTTTAAGATTTAAATATCCATAACTCGACTTTAAATGTGACGATGAAATTAACACATTCGGCAATTTTAAAATTACAATATCCGATTCAGGATGTGTTAGCAGCACATTTGCAATTGAAATATCATTGGCTGACTTAAAATCACAATTAGTTGTGTAAATAGTAATTTGCTTTAGTTCAACATTTAATATTGTACAATTACACAAATTATATAATTTCGACCAATCTGTATTATTTGTACAGTTGACGGGTTCCTGTTTCACCAGTTCGGGTTTTACCATAGTTGTTGCTGTATCTTTTTCCGAACTTGAATGAATCGAATCTAATTTGTTTGAGTATTTCCTATTGATTTTAGCGTCAAGTGTTTTTTTGGGTGTATTTTCGGGGTCTCGTTCCATAAATTTTGCTTCTTCATTAATTGTATCTAGTTCGCTGTCTTCAGATTTTGATGACCAGTTTAGGAATTCTATGACATTGGAATTTACATTTATCACGATTTCCGATATCTGCAATAAGAAGACAGGTGGTGTAGTTATCTTGTCCAATGACTTTGTAACCGAGGCCGGAACTGTAATTGTTGAATCATCGTCCGAATACCTGGGAAACTGAGCCACAATTTGAATAAATGGATCGCCGCCACCTTGGGATGATAAAAATAAATATTTTTGATTTTGTCCGGAACAATGCTCAATTTTGAAAATTGTAGAATACAAAGTTTTATTTTGAATCGCTTTGATACTGATTCCATACAAATTGAATTCCATCATCAGAAGGGATTCATTGACTAGATCGGCAATAAGCTTAGTACCTAATGAAGTGGTGTTGCTTGGCCATTCATCATTGTTTTGTGTTAGGAATGTATTTAATAGTGCCATTTGAGGTCGATTACCATGAAACCTGACATTTTGTATTATTACATCTGCTAATATTTCAGGAATTTCTTTTTTTAACCATAAATCGGGCCGAATAAGTATCTTTAGATTAACCTCAATTGTTGGTACCAACAATAACTGAACTTTAATTTCATTACATTTTAAATTTAATGTTACACTTTTTAAGTCCAGAGTGAATTTATTGTAACAAGCCTCAAATAAGTTCAATGGCGGTTCAGGTAGTTGACATGTTGTGAATACTAAACGATTTGGATACAACGGAAATATGCACTTTATTTCAATTTGTCCAATTTCCAGCGTACAGCTGACCTCATTCTTGTTTTTCGGCATTATTTGGGGCTTAAATGTTGATTTCTTCGCCGGTTTTGGTTTTTTGTGATCGCACATCGACATTTCGAATGATGGTTTGAATATACTGACGTGGTACACGAATAAAGGAATTTCGGACATTAAAGCATCGTAGTCGTCGGTCGAAGGTGGCGTTAATTGAATTAAGGAGGGTTCTGGTTTTTCACTTACATATGGTGGATAATCATATAACTTCACATATTCGCGGATAGTCTCGATTATGTGATCCAACGTTGTGCTGTGGGTAAGTTTAAATGGTCCGACTAGGATACGACACAATGTTTTTTCGGATAGATTGCTATATTCCAAGTCGCTGCCAATGTCCGATGTTCGACCGTAATCATCGGGAATTTCAACTTGATGAACCATATCAAATGCTAGGGCCGGAGTTTTATCTAATAGTTTCTCGATTTCAACATTTGCTATATGCGAATCCCAGTTAAAATTGTAGTAATGTAATCGGCTCAAATTTTCTTCGCTTTCATCACTATCCATCAACGTATTTTTGTAATGTCGGTCCCGTACTGCATTATTGTACGTAGAGAAAATTGATACTGTGTCTTGTTTTGCTCCACATGTGCAATCGCCAACCGAATCGATGGATATGTCTGTTACTCCACCACGCATATTAAACCAACTTTTACCCAATATAATTGAATCACAGTAAATACCACTCAGTATGATACTGAGAAATGGAACATATTTAATTTTTTTTGTTGCATAAACAATTGGATCGCCAAATATTTCTTGAGATTTTAATGAAATCTTAAATTGATCAACGTAAAGTCCGGCGTGAATAATATGCCCTTTAATGTCCTGCTCGTCCTCTTCATCCTCTTCACTTGGAAAAATGGATGGTAACATATTCCAGGCCCAGGAGAAAAATGATTCACCATTTTCCTCACCCAATTCTTCAACATGGCCATCGATTTGGCTTCCGGATGCCTGTGGTTGTTTCAAGTTCCCTTGTTTCAGATTTTGCATTAAAACTACAAGACGCATTATCATTGGAAATTGTTGCGTTGATATATTTAGGTGTAACGATTTTGTATGCACATCGATACGTGTCGAAGATGACCGATGTGCCGTTGCCACATTATATTTTTTTAGGAGGCGGATTACAAACGTGCTGCGGTACAAGATTGGTTCTTGACACACTTCAATCTTTCCACTGGAGTTCCGTTTGTCCAGACATATCGTTAAATCTTGGATGTTAACAATTTTTCGCAGAATCACTTTAAGCGGCGAAGTATCCACAAAAGCTGGATTCCACAAATCATCGGCTGCATCAAACGAAACCTGTTGTATATTCATTGAAACAACAATATCCTCTTCGATATATTTCAATATGACGTTATTGCATTTAATCGAAATATTATTTGCGATTTTATTTACTAAATTGGCCATATATCCAGGTGGTGTTTGTAATTCATCATCACGTGAAATTTTCTTTTTTTTATCTTTCTTCTGGACAACCGGCGTCCGATCATTTAAATCTTTCAGCTTCAAAACAAATTCGATTGTGTTTATCGTAACAGAAATACTCTCGGATGCGATTTTTGTCCACGGCAATTTTATTATGATTTCATGTATGTGTCCGGATAAAAAATTAAACGGTAAATTTAACTCCTCCTCGAGGACATCAAGTCGTAAATCCAGGTTTTGGAATGCAACTTCACCGCCCCACAACGACAATTGCAATTCCTGTGGCCGAATATTTTTAACATATTTTTCTAAATTTTTTATTATAATCGGTGTAATGTATGATTCGATTCGAAACATTTTTATTTTATATAATTAAATTTGTTAGATATCAATATCTTATCATAATTAAATTGTTGTACTTAAAATTTTTTGTTGGGTCAAAGAATTTGTTCAAAAATCAAACACAAAAGCTGAATTTACTGTCAAAATCATATAAATCAAAACTTATCCTTTAAATGTTTTTTTATAATATGCACTAGCACTATTACAAATTTTATCACTAGTTTTCCAAATTTTAAATTATAATTTAGAATTATCAAATAATTAAATATTTTTTTTTTTTTTTTTTGAAATTTTGTGTCTACGTTGGAGCAAGCTAAAAAAATGAAAACAATGTAATGTCAACCTTATGATATTTGCAAATGTCAATATTTTTATTTTTTATGGTTAATTGCAGTACAGTGGATTTTATGAATATCTAAGTTCAAAAAAGTACTAGAAGTTGTTCAAATTGATAGTTGGTGACGGTTGAAAAAATATTTTTTTGTTCCAAACGTGCTTAAATGGCTTGTTTTAATACTAAGCATATTTTGTTGACCAAAATTTAATTGGAATTATTTTGGGTTTATTTCGAATAATGGGGCGATTTTTCAATTAGTCCAACCGATTAAAAACACTTGTGTGTTAGGGATAGGCACACTAAAACTGAACAAAAAACACTTAAATTTTATTTCAATTGATCAATATTATAGCTATAATTAAGAAAATAATATTAAAATATATTAATAAATTAATTATCGTAAAAATAAAATGTTTCTATCAGCCACATAACCTCTTGCTCTAAAAAATTAATTTCAACGTTTTTGCCCTATAAAACATGCTCAGTTTTCTTTGAGTTTATTTGTTTGTTTGTTTCTGTCTCTGCAATTTTTTCTGGGGCTCAATGTACTCCCAACTTTTTCGCAGTTCGCCTTTTACTACCTTACGCATTAGGCAAACCGAGGACGTATGGCTAAAGACCCGTTTTTGTTTTAAGCACATTGCAAAATGTGCATTTGAAGTAGGATTTCCAACTTTTCATTTTCCAAAGAAAGGACATTTTAAAAAGATACTAATTAACTAATATTGAGTTCTTTTGGGACCAAAGAGAAACTGCTAAATATAAACAAAAAGGAACTACATAGATATGCATATAATTTTCTTCTCTCCCAAAGGAAATAACATAAAATACTTTTATACATTTAAATTGCGATCCTAGATTAAAAAGGTTGTAACCAACATACAACTTTCGATTGCGCACAATTAAATTACCCTACCTCCCTCCGTTTACGAAATATTTACGGAACAAAGGTAAAAGTCAACGAAATTTATACTGTAATTTATAAAATGGAGTTCTATCTACATAAAAAATTTCAGTTAGAACTTAGTTACTCAATATTTCAGAAAAATATTGTACTTAGAATTTTATTCATACAAAAAATCTAAAGATTTGCAACCATTTTAACCCAAACTTTTTTACAGTTGAGTAAATTTAAATAATTTAGCGGTACATTAGCGGTACATAATACTACTTCTGATTCCTTAATTTGATTTTATGTTTCGGGTTGTAGTTAATTAAATTTATCACATAATTCGAAATCAGTTTGTGTGATATTTATTTAGGGTTTGCCATTAATGCTTACAAAGACAACCCAATGTTTCTGAAGTTCAACAACAACTTGTGAATTCCATTCAAAATGAATCAAATAAATGCATCCATCATTGGCATTGAATTTTGGGTCATAGAGACATTAAAGTAGTGAAAAATTTATCATCTAGTGAATTAATTGATGGTTATAAAGTGGCGAAGTGTAAAATCAAATGTGAATTTAAAACAAATTGTAAAATTTGCATAAAAGTAAAAACGACGCGTATGAGTTTTCCAAAAGAATCATATAGTAAAACATCCGCTGTTTTGGATTTAGTGCATAGTGATTTATGTGAACCGCAAGCGAAAACTCCTAGTGGTAAAAAGTATGTCCTTAATTTTATTGATGATTTCAGCCGTTACACTACGGTTTATTTACTTACGGAAAAATCACAAAAGTTCGAGAAATTCAAACACTATTATGAGCTTACTCGTAATTTATTCAATAAAACGATTAAAATTATTAGAACGGATCGTGGAGGAGAATATATGGGAAGGGAATTTAAAAATTTTCTTAAATCACATGGTATACAGAGTTAATGCACATCACCCTACACACTACAACAAAAGGAGTTGCTGAAAGAAAAAATAGAACACTGATCGAGATGACAAGATGCTTACTGTTTTATGCAGATATGCAAAATGAATATTGGGGCGAGGCACTTGTCACAGTTAATTTCTTGCAAAATCTATTACTATGGAAACATCTAAATCGTACACCGTTTGAATTGTGGAATAATATAAAGTTTTACTCCCGAACAACGCAAAGTTATCATATCAAGAGGCGTGAAATTCTACAATGATGTTCAAATTCCAAATGCTGATATAAAGAAAACTACTCAAGAACAGTCCAATAAAAAATTGGCAGTTGAAAATGAAATACTATCAGATGAATAAAGTGACATTATCCCAATTAATTCTGATGAGGAAGAATTAAATCAGCCAGCTGATAGTATAAATGAACCAGTTATTGATAACTCTAGCGAAACAAGTGAAAATATTAGGAATGACATTTCACATCAACAATCGACTCGAACATCAAAACGTGTTCCGCCAAATAGAGTCATAAAGTATTTAGCAACAACAGCAGCAGTCAAATTACAACTTGGTTTTTCAAACGAAAATGAAAAACTGATTGGTTTCTCAGACGCAGATTGGGGTGAAGATCGTCAAACCAGAAAATCGAACATAGGGGCTGTTTCTATTCTTGGTGGTCCGATAAGTTGGTCATGTAGAAAACAGACTTGTAGCACAATCATCTATGGAAGCTGAATTTATCGCCCTTGCAGAAGTTTCAAAAGAATGCATATGGCTTCAAAATATTCTCGACGATTTTTATTTACAAATAAAAGAACCAACTATAATATAAGAGGACAATCAAAGTTGCATCCATATGGTTCATGAGGAAAAATTCAACATATGCGGACGAAACACATTGATATTAAGGCACACCACATAAAAGACAATATTGAGAATGGTACTCTTGTAATTGAATATTGTTCAAGCGAAAATAATATTACAGATTTGTTAACTAAGCCATTTCCAAATTTAACATCTAAATTTGGTTTAATTGAAAACAGTATGGATTAAGGAGGAGAACTGCACAATCAATAGTTTTCTTTAAACTATAAATTTTAATCCATATTTCTTCTTCAAATTAATTTGAGCTTATGTAAAGTAAAAGTTAGAGTAGTTTGAATTATTATAATATTTTTATTTTATGTGAATTAAGGAGGAGTATTGGACATACTATATATGTAGTAATTATTATAAATATGAACGTGCCCTTCGGTCGATTTGCGAACGAGCCCGTATGGCTCATTGACATTTATATTATTACGTAATTTCCTCTTTCTCGTTAACCTTTTGTATTAACTACGTGTATAAATATAAATATAAATCGTGTTTAATCTAATTATCTGTTATCTGTATCCACCATCAACTACGCTCTGCTAATACTTTGGAATATCAATAAATGTAACATGGAAAATATTGGTGGTCTAGGTGTGAAGCTGTCTGAGGGAATCAAGTTGATACTAGTAATCAGCTCCGTATCTTGCAGCTTCTACAGGTATTCGTGTTACGTTCCCGGTGACTACCTTGCAACTAACTCATCCGTGTCTTTGACTGGATGGTTTAGGCTAAATAAGCTGGGTTAAGGTGTCAATCATACCATGCTGAGAACCAACCTGGCTGGGCCCAGTCTAAAAACTAACTCAGTCTCTAACGGTGTGTCCGGATACTTAGCGTCCCCCGGACTACGTAGCCTTTTCTGGGTGTCGCGGATCTCTGCACAGATGGATATGTTATTTCCTCCGCTACTCGTGGGATTCTTATGAAAGATCTATATAGAAAGATAGAGACCGGCGGGACTCTTAAATACCCGGAAACTACAGCTGGAGGGACATCGGCTTCTAAGCCCCGCACTGAAAGCCAGGTCTTTATTACAACAACTGCTGGGGTAGTGTTGACCTATAGGTCTGGTTCATAAACAGCACTAATTTAGAAGGACATTGTGGACATGTGGACTCCAGGAGGACTTGGTGGCAAACTCGCCTTTGGGCGGGGAATTCCGACACGACGGTGATGGAGGCGATGGTGTAGATTGTTGCTGAATTTAAACCACTGCAAGGCAGCCTCGGCTGCTCAAAATTGAAGCTGATGGAGTTTGTAGTATTATAATACACACACGAGACATGTGTTTATCATGACAAGTATTTTTATTCTAAATTAAAGATGGTTTCCCTGCATCTGTAGTTATATGACGTGTAGTACTAGCATAACCCATGAAGCATATAACTACAGATGCAAGGTCTAGACCAGCATCATACTACACAGTTGATGTTGTCCTGATGCAAGAACCATGGGTCATTGGAGACCGGGTTATGGGACTCAGAGCACCAAAGTATAAAGTGATGTTTGCCAAGATGGAAAGTAAGATTCGTTCGTGCATTCTCGCTAAAACTAATCTAAACGGTTTTATGCTGTTTAATTACAGCAACTCAGATAGTGGCGTCTGCCATTGAGATTGGTAGTTTAAATCTCTGGCTTACTTCAGCCTTACTAGGAGTCATCCTTGGCAGTAATATGAACTCACACCAAACAATATGGAAAAGTATGGGTACAAACGAGAGACGTGAGCTACTTCTTGATTTTATTCTTAGTACTTTCCTTCAAATATGTAATTTTGGTGGTAAGCCCACTTTTATAACTATAAATCGACAAGAGGTGCTAGATACAACGCTTGTCTCAGATTTTATTAAGGATAGTTTGGTGAATTGGAAAGTGTCTGATGACCATTCCTTTTCTGATCACTGCTATCTTCAGTACGAACTAGTTACAGAACCCACAAATAGGGCTATGTTTAGAAACAGGAGGAAAACCGACTGAGATACCTTCAGAACGATTCTAGGTACTTCAAGAAGTGCGAAAATAAGTGCCTGGAGGCTCTACTGTGGTAAAATACAGGAGTCCTCCGAAGCTGCGAGGCTACGCAATGTACTGACCGAATGGTTCTTGGACTATAACTAGTGCTGAATTTTTGGAGTTACTATTGATAATCCACTTTCCAGAGTGCTCGGAACTGGCGCCTGAAATTCCCAATGCTTTTACTGGTTCAGGCGTTGTAAGTCGAATACTAAGCAAGAGGGATTTAGTGTGAGCAATTAACAGCTTTAAGCCATATAAGTCAGCTGGGCCTGATGGCATTATTCCTGCGGATGTTCAGCAAACCATTGAATTGGCTCTACCGTGGCTGGAAATTGTCTTCAGAGGCTGCCTGGAACTTTGCCACATTCCTAGGAAATGTAGTGAGATAAACGTAATATTTACAACTAAGGCGGGAAAAAGCTCTCATAGAAAGACAAAAGCTCACATTAGAGGTTCTATTGAGCCGGCTAGGTGGTCGAAATCTCAACATGCGTACTGTAATGGGAGATCGGTAGAAACAGCTCTACACTCTCTGATTTGTCCTTCCTGATTGAGAAATTCTTAGAATTTAAGGGATACTCTTTGGTAACCTTTCTGGATATAAAAGATACCTTTAGCAACGTTAAACCGGTGGCAATAACTCGGGCTTTCTCGAGTCTGGGCGTGGATGAATCGCTCATTGGCTGGATAGATCAGATGTTAAGATGCAGGATCGTGAAGGCTAATGGGTGGATCCTCCATAAGCAGATTTGTAGGTGTGGGTACACCGCAAGGTGGAGTCTTTTCCCTCCTGCTTTAGAACTTGGTCATAAATGACTTGTTACTGAACCTGGAGGGGCAAGGTTTTAGGGTGGTTGCTTATGCGGTTGACGTTGCTATTGGTGAATTTTGGTAAGTATCCTTGTAACTTAAGAGAACGCATGCAAAGCGCGCTTGGTCTTTTTTCCAATTGGGCCAACAGTTGTAGACTAAATGTCAATCCACTTAAAACTGAGGTGGTCCTCTTCTCTAGGAAATACAAACTTTCTCAGGTTGTTCCTCTTAGTTGGAAGCCTAATATTTTAGAAATGGTAAAGAAAGCTACTATAGCGCTATACTCCTGTAAAGATGCTATTGGAAAACGATGGGGTCTAGAACACCGTATCGTGTACTGGCCGATATTTTTATGTGGGATTGTTGTTTGGTGCCCAACCTTAAACAGTATGACTAATCAAAAGTTGCGGCTGAAAATTGAGAGAACTTCCACCTTGTGTATTAGAGGTACATTCAGGAGTACACCCACTAACGCATTGGAGGTTTTTTTCATCTCATACCCTTAGATATTCTGGGCACTCAAATGGCCACGAGCATAGCCATAAGGCTCAAATCCATTTCTATGTGGACCTGTAGTAATACAGGACACTCATCTATTTTGTGTAATAGAGATATACCTGGTACCACCGATTACTTGATTCCATTATCATCTTTTGAGCAAAGCTTTCGTACTGATAATCCCTCCAGAGAGGACTGGCTGAGTGAAGAGATGTTGAACCCTGAAGTTTTGAAGTTCTTCACGGATGGTTCCAAAATGGATGGTAGGGTTGGTTGTGGTGTTTTCTGTGAGAAACTAAATGTGAACGTCTCATTCCGCCTCACCGACTATTGCAGCATTTTTCAGGCTGAATTAATTGCGATAATTGAGGCTATTAAAACGCTACGAGCTCATTTCCTTACGTCGAAGTTAGCTCAGAGCTGTCTCTCATCTCTTAACGAGATGGCAGATCAGTTCAAAGTCCACTTAACGTGGATGCCAGGGCACTTCAGTGTTGCGGGGAATGAAAAGGCAGATGAACTCGCTCGGCAGGGTACAAATTGACTCACTTCACAAAGTAAGGTAAATGTTGGAATTTCACTCGCTACATTCAAACTCTTGCTTCAGGAAGAAGCTAGGAGGGCAGCGAACTATAGTTGGTTCAATAGTACCTCGTGTGTTATAACTAGGCAGATTTGACCAAGAGTGGATCAAGCAAAAATTAGACAGCTGTTAACACTTCAGCCTCGCCATTTTAGCATGGTCGTGGTGATTATTACAGGACACTGTCTCATAGGTGAGCATGCGAAGATGTAGAGGAGGAAGAAACTGTACTCCGTCTACTCTGCACTTATCCCCGTCTAGCATTAAGCAGATGAACATTTTTAGGAGCTCCTCTCCTCAGTGACCTGGCCGATCACAATGCGATGTACGTCAGGTGTATTCAACGGTTTATTGTAAGCTCTGTATGGTTCAGTAGGTAGAGCCCAGAAAATTGTATGTGGTATTGCTACGGACCATTTTTGTGTCTATGCCGGACCCTTAGGACAGCCACCCTAACCTAACCTAACCTAACATGGAAAATAAAAATACTCTCCTTGTAATAAACACGAAACCATACCATCATAAAGAAAATGCATAACCCTTTTTGGGATTTCAGATTTTGGAAATTGCCTGGAAATGTTTTTTAGTGGGCTAACTAATTAGAAAACTAGAAACCAGACCAAACTAGAAAAAAATGGTTGTAGCAAATAGGAATATAAGAAATTTAACGGGTATTTAAAATTTTGTTATCTTAGCGCTGCTCCCCCCCCCCCCCTCCACATTTCCCGTAAAAAAATGTTGGGTTCGTTATCCCATTTCAAACAATTATCACTAGAGTTTGAAATGTGCGACTCATTAGCTTTACCTTTGTTGACATGAAAATAACATTGAGCAACCTTATGAAACTACAAGCCTAAATAATAGTTTTCATTTTATACAACTTCTTATAGCGTGTTTGATAACCAAGTATGATTGTCCTTGAGTTGATTGCCTAGATAAAATAGGTAAATTGCTTAACCAGCAATACAATTGAAAGTTCCTAGACAGAACGTTAATCATAAACACTTATACCACTTAAGTAATAATCAAAATATCAATAGACTTATTTTACCTGTATAAAGCCGGATCCGTCTAACTCAAATCTTATCGTTTTAAAATTCTTAATTATTATGACAAAGCATATCAAACACAGGCACAATGCATCGAAAAATATTATTCGGCTTATCAATATTTAAAAAGACAAAAATTAATAATTTTCTAATTATAAGAGATTCTCGCCAAATTATATGTAGTTGACCTGCAACAAAACTACTCACAAAATTTACTTAACGATTTCCGTTTCGTTTCGCATCACTTGATAAATAAATTTAGTAGCCAGACTTTTTTCAGCTCATCATAATATTCGTAATACTATAAAGTGTTACCTTCAAATATTTGTGATGTAACGATAAACAACAATATAGCGTACCATATATTATAGAATTCCATCTGTATACAAGTAATTGAAAACTGGCCCGGTAGATAAATCTTAAGTTGTATATCACAATTGAAATGTCGCTGATAGATAAACCACATGCATATGTACATATATAAACTATATGTGGCACAATAAAATAATTCGCCTTATCAAGTTTTTTTTGTCGTTTAATTGCGCGATTATTAAAAACTGTTATACTTAATGTATAGTTATTTTATCAAATTTTCGTTCAGCCATGTATAGGTATAATGAAAATTTTAAATTCGCAATCTATTTAACGTTTTTGGTGTGTAGTTTGAATTCACCTTTCGTTACGGTTAGTAGTCTTTTGCTTTACATTTTTTTTTAAAATAATTTCGCGTGTTTTTTGTGTTGTAAATTTATAACATAAGGCTACAGTAATAGATTGTGATTATTATTACAAGTGTTTTTCTTAAAATCGTCAATCAAATATTATTATGGCAGTTAACTAAGTAGAGTGTGTGTAATTATAAATTGGCTTTAGAATCATTTTCCATGTTGGATGTGCAACAAAAAGTTATTAAATTTATCGTTCTTTGTTGTAACAAGATAATTTTGTTGATAACATACGCGGCATGTAACCATTATTCAAACAATTCATGTTCCCCAATTTGTTATATCAACACAAAAACATTGTTGATTGACTGATTTGAGTGGCAGTAGACAGTTCGTCAACATTCCGAAAGCGTTGGTATATAAAGAAGTGTAATGTTTTGAACATGTATAAAATAAATTGAATGGTTTGGAAAATTTTTGTTCCCCTATATAAATAATTAATTGCCATCAGATTTTAAAATTATTTAATTATTTTGACCCACAATTAAATTTTTATCACAAACGATTGTAAATTTTTCCAACACAATATAAATAATGTTGATCGTGATTCTTGGTCAGTAAATACACTTATCAATAATTTACTTCTTTGATTTATGATGTTTTACCGCAAATTTTTATAAATATCCATAAAATTATCGTTTTACACGTTTCGTCGGTTGCTAGATAAACCAAACTCTCGGCAAATATTTAGTGCAGTTGATCACCAGATGAGGATGCACGATATATAATAATAGTGAGCTTATACGATTATGATATTAGACAATTATTAATTCTAAGGTGTGTGAAACCTTGCAAACTGGCAAGTTTGAAGTTTGTGAATTTTTGCAGTGAGTTTAAATTAAACAAGTGCACTAAATATAATTATCAAATTTAGATTGTCAGTGTTCAAATTTAATGCGCATTTATTTTTAAACCGAATTTGTATATTCTAAACTTTTTCTAAGAATATTTTCCAAATTTTCTGAAAAAGTACAAATTAGTAGTTTCGCAAATCTGGATATCAATGATTGGATGCATGCATCCAGTACATGTTTAGCCTTTCAATAAATACGTATAGGTTCTGTATTGAGACTAAAAATATAGAATCCGATAGCGTCAAAAACAAAATATGAATTTACAATGTATGTCGCTCAAAAATATTTCCTATGCGATTAATACTGGGATGAGTGTTTACCAAGAATGAACAATAATTTATACTTTCCGCATGAGTCTGAAAATTTGTTGACAATCAATCGAGCGCATAAATTTTTTTTGATGTAAAATAAACAATTAAAGAAACATGTTTTTTATTGTAACAAATTATGTTATGAATAGTGTGTTGTACAATTGTATAAAGGTAACTGATTTATCCGGAGAAATGTGAATGGTGAGAGAGATCAATAAACGTATAAACTACAGAAAATTTCTGGACCACATTTAAAAATTTTCACGGAGCGAAAAATAAACGCTTAAAAGTTGAATTTAATAATATACTTTCCATTTTTTAACGAATTAAAGTTTAGCGCTTCAAAAATAAATTTTGCAAGGTGTTTGCTATTTTACATTCACCGAATCAAATTTTCTTAAAAATTTATCGCGAATTTCCGCCGTTATGCCCAACCTGTTGTAAAATTTTGGTAGTTTTGTGAAGTTATGTTGTTGATCAATTTGTTTGGTCTGTCTTGAATAATTTTCCAATTTGACTAATGTTGGTTATTATAAATGGTCTCTTGTTTAGGCTATTTCCAAATTACCTTGTGTAGGGTAGAGGCACCATTATCCAGCCACTTATTGACATGTTGGGAGATTCCAGTTTCCAGCCTGTAATCTCAATTTTTAAAAATGGCAATAAAATGCTATAAATTAGTAGTAAAATAACCTTTATGTACTTCTTTTTAGTACATATTCATTCAAATCAATTATTCATCCTTTTTTCAAAAATATATGAAGGTAGTTTTGGTACAAAAATTGCATCCCGTCCGTGGTTTTAGCTTCACTGAATAGTGGGACATATTAGTACATTGTAAGTGGAACCACAATTCGCAGTTATCACAACCGAAATTTTCCAGTCCATATTGGTGAGTAACTCATTTTCATACTCTAGGCCAGTGATTCTCAATCGCTGTGCCGCGACACTTTTGTGTGCCGCGAAATTCTAAAAGTGTGCCTCCAAATTTTAGATATATAATTATGTTAATATTATTAAATAATATGATTTAAAAAGAAAAATCCTTTTAACAGGAATACATATTTAAATCCATAAAAATTTTTTAAATAAAAGTGTGCCGCAACGTTGAGAATCACTGCTTTAGGCAGTTAAATTTAGATTTTTTTGTTTGTTTTTCTTTCGGGGCTTTCGGTTTTGTTTTTCAGCCTGCCGCTCCAGTTTTCTTTTAAGGCGTGCTCTTTATTATATTTTATTCGCATTGGTTTCTTGATTAGGACCTTTTCTTTCTGTCTAAAGACATTTTTCCAAGCCTCAGAAGACATTGACATAGGCGGCTTTTCTTTATGACCCCTCTTAGGAAACAAATGTTTCTCGAATTCAACAGAAACTTTTTTGGTGGATTAAAGAAATTAAATCGACTAAGTAATGCCAAAGTTTAAATAGTCTGTTATTATTTAATTTTACCTGATGAATTTTCTGTAGTAGTTAAACTATCCGATGGAAAAGTAATGTTTTCTGAAGTTTTCTTTAAAATATTTGACAGAGCAATTTCCGCATCTGAAATCTTATTGAGTGTTTTGTTCATTGCTAGGCAGGCAAGAAAGTTAATAAAATATTAAAGAATTTAGTTATCTGGAACCAAAGTGGTTTCTAAGTCCCTGCTATCAATTGACATCGTTTCAGATATATTAGAACTCATTTTAACAAGTTATCCGTTATTCTCCATGAAGTATTGGCCTTGGGTTTGGTAATAGCACTTGTATTCTTTTTCTAGGCTATCCTGAACACATTTTGTTTAATCAACTCCATCCGGATTGAACGAGAATAATCCACATTTTTGGAATGCATTTTTTACTAAGTTCGTTCTAGAATTTTCGGTTAATACGGTTTGTAACAAATTACAACAATTTACATTTGTAACTGCTTTGGCTAGGTTTTCGGGAAGGTTTTGTAAACTCCTTACTGTTGTCTCATATGCTTGGTGTTTGGAGGTAAATTATAAAATGCTTAATATGCTTGGTGTTTGGAGGTAAATTATAAAATACGATATTGTTGCTGCTGCAAAAGTCGCTCAATGGTATAGACAGATGGGATTTATGTCCATCAACAAAAAATAATACCGGTCGTTTTATAATGACTGTGAAGGACATAGCAAAAAAGTTAGTGGTAACACAAATTATACGCCTGAATGTGGATAAAGAAAGCAACTACAATTCAGTGACGATTTTTGTTCAATAAAGAAACCAAACAAGATTTTCCTCAAATCCCGTAGTAGGCACTTGATGTAAAAATTATCAAATGGCCGGTCCCCGGGGTCTGCCTTATAAATAACAAGCAATAATTGCATCAGATGTGCGCCAACGAAATTCAACAAAAATCAAGTCCCAAAGTCAAATGATTTTTTGCTAGGGACCGGCCATATAAACAACAAATATTATTTTCATCAAAACTTGTATGATTTTCCGCCGACGAAATTTGTTCAACAAAAATCAAAAGTCCCAAAGTCAAATAATTTTTCTCAAATATTCGTAGTATGCGCTCAATGTAAAAATTATCAAATGGCCGGTCCCTGGGGTCGGCTATATAAATAACAAGCAAATATTTTTATCAAATGTTGTACGATTTGCCGCCGACGAAATTTGTTCAACAATAATCTAAAGTCCCAAAGTCAAACGATTTTTCTCAAATGTCCGTCGTATGCACTTGATATAAACATTACCAAATGGCTGGCCCCTAGGGTCGGCCATATAAATAACAAGCAATATTTTCATCAAATGTTGTACGATTTTTGGCCGACGAAATTTGTTCAGCAAAAATCAAAGTCCAAAGTCAAATGATTGTTTTCAGATGAGCCTAGTATACACTTGATGTAAAAATTATCAGTTGGCCTTTCCCTGGGGTCGGCCATATAAATAACAAACAATATTTTCATAATTTTTGCATCAAGGGCATACTATGGCCATTCGAGAAAAATCATATGACTTTGGGACTTTTGTTTTTTGTTGAACAAATTTCGTCGGCGGAAAATTATAGAACATTTGATGCAAATATTGCTTGTTATTGTTATGGCCGATTCCAGGGACTGGCCATTTGATAATTTTTGCATCAAGTACATACAACGGTCTTTCGAGAAAAACCATAAGACTTTCGGATTTTTGATTTTTGTTGAATAAATTAAGTCACTTCCGTCGTTTGTTCGATGATATAAAAATCCCCTAAATGTATACTACTACTTGGGTTACTCTACTACTAAATGTTTTGTTATTTGCTAAGAACTTCACTTCGGTGTTTTATATTAGTTTGATTTAGTCCCTTGCCAAAACACTTATAGAACGTCCCGCTCTTCATCCATCCACTGTCTTAGCGGGCTAAAATCCAGGTATCAGGCATGCTTTAATAATTGCTGCAGGCGGTCGGACTTAAGGAAATTGCAAGAGTCTCTTTTTTCTTACCGAAATTCTCTTAATAAATACACTTGGGTACGATAATTGCACTTGTTCTCGGGACCATGGAGAACGGGTTTCATCGCCGTTGAAGATTTTAGAAGGACCTTCTAAATGGAAATCAAATATTTCTTCAATTCTTTGAACCATTTTCGGATAAAGTTCGCCGTTAGAAATATTTTCTGGACCTCTTAGGGTCAACTCCGGATGGCGTTTTAAAATCCATAGTACCACTTTTTCCCGTTTCGCACTTTTTCAAAAGGTGGTGGCCGTCCATCGTCAATCACAATTTTTTGCACGACAGAAAGAAGCTCCTCTCGAGTACGTGGGAAAGTTTACTAATTTCTGCTCTTAGATTCAGTTAAAATGGTGTCTGGTCCCTTCTTTCTGGCTCCTTCTACCACTCGCCTGTGCTACCCCTTGCGATCTGGAAAGTTTGACTGGCAACCCGTATTGGCATTACATTTCGGATTTCCTCTAGCGCTTGATCCAAAGCGTGCACTGTTATTGTTTTACTTGATCGACCATTTTAAATTTATGTATGTATGTATATATAAATAGCATATATAATTATTACCTACCTACCTACCTACCTACCTACCTACAAAATATACTTAAAATGTAATTAAACAGATAGATTTAGGATACTGATTTATTTCAAATATCCTATATTTCATAATGTGTTAAAACATAAAACTTCCTAATTAACTTCCTAATTCAGCCGTGTTGGATGAGAATGGGACGATAAAATCCAATAACTAGCATTTTTGATTAGGAATCCGTGGAAAATATATTTTAAAGTTATATAAAACTTGGTTGAAACTACTTACCGAAAATACGAGCCTAAAATAATTTTTTACCAAATGCACTTCCATTATTTTGTAACTAGTGTTACTACACAATGCAACTATATGTCGAGACGTACCTTTCAAGCTAACATTTTTTAGTATGAATTTTATGTCTGATGTACTGATTTTTTTATAAGAAAGAGAGAGAGAGAGAGAAACATCAGTATACAGTAAGAGAGCCTTTTCGTAACGATAGGTAATTATAAATACACTGATTATAAACGTTGTTATTTAAAAAAGGCTGAGTACTGGGTACGGCTGGATTAAAGTGCCTCTACCCTACCTAATAATTGTGGATTTTCTAAATCTAAATAACGGCCATTTTCTGATTTTTCAACAAAAAATTTAATAATGCTCCAAATTTTTCCATGAAGGAGACTCGATCGCAAGAACATCGTTCATATAACTTATATTAGATAATTTTAATTTTCCGTTGATTAGATCTAATTTTTCAGTAGCTATTTACATGCCTTCAGCTAAAATGCAGAAATCTTTTCTACTTATCTTTGGAACTTAACAGTTCTTGGAATTTAGTGGAAATTAATGGAATAATTGTAAGGAATCTTTTTAAAACTTGTCAAATTTTGTTCCTAAACATTTTTCAAAAAAAAAAAAAAATAATAATAATGTCGGTCCTTGTAATGTTAGCTTTTTTGTACAAAGTGCTATTAGATACTTTTATATATCTATCACAAGCCTGTCGATAAAGTGATGTACATGCTCAGACACAACGCCTTTCAAATATTCTCAGTTTTTCCATATATGAAGCATTGATATTAAACCAAATGGGAGAGGCTTAACTTACATAACCAATAATTTTAACCCTTTTATCCAAATATTTTGCAAAGAAAAGTTGTGTAAGTCATCTAAATGATTTTGTTGCTTTTTTTGTTGCATAATTTGTTTGTTGCAAAATTCTAAATCTAAACATTTACAGAACTTTTTTATGTTGTTATTTACATGCGAGAATGATTTTCCAAATAAAATTGATTCACTCTTATTCGGATTAATTTTTATTTTCCAAATTGTCAAATTTTCATTTAAGTAGTCTAGTCTAGCGCCATTTGTAAGGTTGTTTTAATATCTTGGATTTGTGTATGAGAATAATATAAAATTGTTAATATGGTATGTCAGCTGTGTATAAATTATATAGTAATGGTGATAGGATTTGGCCCTGCTGGGCTCCGTTTTCCAAAATAAATTGTTCTTCTGAGATAACGTTACCATTTGATACTTTACATTTTCTGTTGTACAGTAATTTTTGTAAAATTTTTATTAAATACTTGTCTAATTTAAAATTGATTAGCTTAAATATAAGTCCATCCAGCCATATGCAATAATTAGACAGGGAGAGGTTTATATTTTGTGAAATTAACGTGTTGATGTTTTTGATATAAGATTTTTGTATGGTGAATGTCGTATAAAGGTATTTTTTTGGAGAGACATCTTTTATTATTTGACAAATAAGATTATCTATATCTAGTAAATGTGTATCTATTTCAATATTTGTTAGACTTTTATTAATTTCTACCAAAGTTTCTTTCTTATTATTTTTTAAAATTTTCTTATAATTTCGTTGCAGTCTTATTTTAAAAATTTTCCATTAAAAAGGTTCTGTATTAACGAAAAATATAAAGCTCTGTAGTGGCTATCGTACTTTAAGGTCTCAATTTCCACAAGAATATTTAGTCGTGTTCAAGCAGTGGCGTAGCTCTAAATTTCGGGCCCCTCGCAAAGTTTTTTTTGGGCCCCTAAAAATGCTTCTTATGCACAAGCTTTTAGTTAAAATCTTATTTTTTCCTATTCCTACCTGATTCAGTTTAACGGTCTCAAACAAAACGAAATTTCACAAGCATCACAAAATTTCATTTCAAACCAAAGGAAATCCTACCGTCATTTAAAATGTAAATAACCTGGACATTCTTGAATAATTTCTCGAATAACCTAGGAAATGGGAGAAATCTCGAAATCTCGAAAGATCTACTAAATATCACGGTTCAGATTTTATGTGTAACACCGCAACCCCAACGAAATACTTTTTACTTTTGCCTTACAGGATTGTATGGATTTCCAACATAACGAACAAAATTGTTCGTTATGTTGGGAATTCATACAATCCTTTAAGGGAAAAGTAAAAAGTATTTCATTAGGCAAGCAACTCTGCAAGTTCCCACAACTCACACCTAGTCGCAGAACATCGCGGGTCAATCTCGATTACCCGAGAAAAATTCGAATAATTTCTATATTATGTCAATCTCACATTCTATGATCATATTCTTCGGCTAGGCTCTAACATTCTCGAGTAACATCGAACTATCAAATACACCCGACAATTTCAAACAAGTAGTTTTTCAAATTAAACCGGTTTTACCGGTAAATTATGTTTTTATTTACCATTTATCGGCAATAACAAATATTCGGTAAACGAGAAACTACATCAATCACATTTAATCTGTTACAAATCAAATTCAATCTTTGCTACTCAAAACTTGTTTTGTTAAAGGTTACAAACATTAAAGTCGGTATCGTTTGATTGATTGATTGATTGATTGTGAGTGTACGGCCAAGCATTATAGCAAGTCTCCCGGACTCCCGGGCACACACCGTACACCCGTTTACACATAACAAAACCGAAGGATAGGATAGGATTATTAGTTGGGACAGACTCGACCCGGTTACAGACACCAATGCGATCGATAGTTAGTAAATAGACGGCACAAAAGACAACACAATCTAACTACATTTTTAGATGATCATTTCTCTGGAATCCAGGGCCGGATACTCAGGACTCCCTAAACCTAAATTAAAAATTATTAATGTTGTAATTTCCCCCTGTTCGCCTTTCATTAATTTATCTGATAAAATAATTAAGAAAATCTAAAATTACTAAGTTAAAATTATAATTACAATTACAGTAGAACTCGCTTATAGCGAATACTCAAGGGACACAATTTTGTTCACTATAGCCGGCTGTTCATTTTAATCAAATATTCGTTTACGTTTATAAACGTAGTTCTTTGTTTGTAGTGTATAAGAAAAAATAAGTGTTCGTGCAAATTCAAGGCACAGAACTATATGGCAAAACTATATGATCATTATAAGCTTTTGTTCGTTATATACATGGTTTGGTATAAACGGATTCTACTGTATTATAAAAAACATCATTATAACAAAATAAAGATAAAATTAAATAAAATAAAGTTGAAATTAAACTTCTATGATTTATTATGAGTGTACGGCCAAGCATAATAGCAGGACCTCCTGGACTCCCGGGCCCATGCCGTACACCCGTTCACATATAACAAAACCGAAGGATTGGATAGGATTATTAGTTGGGACAGACTCGACCCGGTACAGACACCAATGCGATTAATAGTTAGTAAATTATTAGTACTATACAACAAATAGGTTAGCACAAGACAGCACAATCTAACTACATTATTAGATGATTATTTCTCTGGAATCCAGAGCGGGATACTCAGGACTCCCTAAATCCTAAATCTAAAACAGGACTTAAAAAGTATTAATTATTAATGTTGTAATTTCATCCTGGTCCGTCTTTCATTAATTTACCTGATAAAATATTTAATAAAACTTTAAAATAACAGCGCTTATTTCCTTATTAATGGTCCTTTATATCCAATTAAAAATTATTACTTACTGCAACAAGAATTAACATAAACATTAAACCGTTTAAACATAAAATTTTACTTAAAACTAATCATCAATTTCCTACCGATTAAGAAAAGAAAATATATAATTATGAATTCAATTATTTTATAAAATTTATATAAAATGATTTAAATGATAATATTACAGCACCACAATACATAGATTTATTAATAATTCAATAAATCAATTAGGTACTATAAGTATATTAAGAATCAACAAATAAAATTAACATACAAATTCTCAGACGACTCTGAAAACTAAATTTAATTAATAAACATCATAATAACAAATTTTATTACTTAAATAAATAATTATTATAACAGGATCTTCAGTATTCCCGAGCACACCTCGTACACCCATTTATCCATCCCCAGCCGAAGGATAAGAGTAAATTGTTAGTAATTATATAGTATATAGTAAAAATAGTTAGCACAGGACAACACACTTTCTAAACTACAGCTTATTCACTACTTATTAATCCTGGAGGGTTGATTCAAACTAAAATTTAAATTTGAAATTCGGGATTAATTTTGATCCCTGTAATAATGATTAATTCTAGAACTATGTTTATTTTGAAAATTGGATTATTTATTAGTAAATTAAAAAGAGATCCCTTTAAGTATTTTAAAACTAAATTAATTAAAATATATTAATGGACAAAACAGAATATATTACACATTACAAAAAATTAACATTTTATTGATTGAGAGTGTACGGCCAAGCATTATAGCAGGATCTCCCGGACTTTCGGGCACACACAGTACACCCATGTACATATAACAAAACCGAAGGATAGGACAGGATTATTAGTTGGGCCAGACACGACCCGGTTACAGAAACCAAAGTGATCGATAGTTAGTAAATTAATAGTACAATATATAATAAATAGATTAGCACAAGACAGCACAATCTAACTATATTGTTAGATTATCATTTCTCTGAAATCCAGGGCCGGATACTCAAGGCTTCCTAAATTTAAATTGGGACATAAAATTATTAATGTTGTAATTTCCCCTGTCCGCCGTTCATTAATTTACCTGATAAAATATTTAAGAAAAATTTAAAATTACTAAGCTAAGATTACAAAAACCGCGCTTATTTCATTTTTCATGGTCCTTCTATATCTAATTAATTAATTATTACGTACTGCAACACGAATTAAAATAAACGTTAACAACTATTTTAAACATAAAATTTTACTTAAAACTAATCAGAAATTTCCTACCGATCAAGAAAAAGAGAATAAATAATTAAAAATTCAATTATTTTATAAAATTTATAATAAATAATTTAAAAATGATAATGTTACAGCACCACAACAGCCTAAAATCATCAATAATTCAGTTAGTACTATAAGTAGTATATCAAGAATGAACAAATAAAATCAATATATAATTTCCCAGGCAATTCTGAAAACTAATTTTAATTAATAAATCACCATAATATTAAAGCTAATTCTGAATTTCAGGATTAATTTAATCTCCATATGAAAGATTGATTCTAGAACTATGTTCTATTCTGAAAATTGAATTATTTATTAGCAAATTAAGGAAGAGAAACCTTTAAATATTTTTAATCTAAATTAATTATTATATATTAATGAGCAAAACACAATATATTACATAGAAGAATTACAAAAATTAACATTTTATGAAATTGCCTATGTAAACTCTCCCACTTCTAAGCTAAAATTCCAAAAGAATGTTTAAAAATTTTAAATTGTTAAGTTATAATTTAAATTCACAGCACTTGTTCCATTAGTTACCATTCTCCTGTAAATAGTTAATTAATTGTTTACCTACTGCAACAAGATTGAAAAATAAAAGTTGAAATTTTATATTTAACCAAACTATAAAATTTAAATTAATCGGCAATTTCCTACAAATCTAGAAAAAGTAAATTAATAATGTAGAAATTAATTATTTATTTATAAAAGTATATAATATAATTTAAACATTGATCATAATACTACGCAAAAAGTCTAGAATATCAATAATTTAGTTAAGTACTACATGTACCTATATATGATATTTACTAATAAAACACAATTAGAGTTTCCCAGGTATCCCTGAAAATTAAATTGCTTTACTACATAATTAATAGAAATTAACTTATATAAATTAGTTAGTGATAAATAAAATAAAATAGATATCACAAGAACAATACATTTTCTACGCTACATAATCGCTGGATGCTTGGAGTTTCTGGATGTTGAGCGAGAAGTCAACAATATTTCTGTAGCTTGGAGACGATCTAACAATTATATATAATTATATATACTTAATATCAACTGGACCATCAGACAAAAATACCCGAACAAACTATGACACTTTGATATAATTAAATTAAATTAAACTGACAAAAAGTATTGAAATATTTTCATCAATACCTCAAATAATTTTGCAATGCAATGCAGTTTACAATATCATATAAAAGGGAATTTCCCTTATCCTAGATAACGTACGATGCTATTCATTTAATTAGTATAATATTTCAATCTATATACATAAATATTTATCGAAATAGCAACATTAATATAAATTACAATTAAATACCAATAAAGTGATTGATTTTAGCAGAAGATAATTCTTGATAATAGCAACGACAAGAAACTTATCAAAATAAATCCCTACAATATGTAATATCAAACGGTAGCATCAGTTTCAAAAAAAGAAATTTATTGAAACCAAATCAACACAAATAAGCAACGTTGTAAACGCCCACGACTTTAACTAAGTCGACTGAGCGGTAATTTGCACGAGTAGCAAAATCAGCTACCCCAAAATCAGCTCCAATGATTAATCCCGGATGTCATCCAAATATTTATGTCTGATAGTGTACATATTCAATTGATTTGCTTCAACTTAGTCATTTTCGCAACCCAAAAATAAAACTTATAAAATATTAGACTACCTAAATAAAAATCCAATTAGCATCATTTACCAATTGAAGAGATCACCGCCACCAAAAACCTGAACCTAATCAATATTTCAGAAATTTATCTCTTTATTAATAAATAAATACATATATGTTTATCCAAAATTTTAACTCAGTTCACGGACCTCATTCCCTGCCAAATCAAGCATGCAAAGTAAATAAAACAATAAATAATAAATAAATAAATAAATTCAATGAAAATTAACCCTTACTTTCTTAAAAATGTATCGATGTGTCATATACATACGTAATTATGACGATTATGTGTACATCCCACCATCTAAATTTCAATAAATCCATTAAGACAACCATTAAACTCAAAATTCAAATCTTAACTTAATTTAAACCAACATTTCCAAATTCGCAATTCATTTATCTATTTATTTATTTATTTAGACAATTTATAATTTATAATAATAATTAAATTAATTAGAAAACAATTTGATTCATTATGTAATACCCTGTAAAAAAAAAAATTTATTAATCCTATCTAAATAAACCGTTCAAATGAATTGTATAAGACAGCTCCCAATTCCAATTCGACTCAAACCAATTCGATTATACAAAGTATAAAAATCCTATTTGAGTCGAATATACAAATTCCACTGCGCTTACACAACACATGATTTCAATAATAGCTGCATTTTGTTGAGAAAAAATTAATTCGAATTATTTTGGAGTTATCTCTTTCTCAACAGAACAAGCCGCGAAATATTTTTTCGATTTAATTTTTATATTCTATGTTGGTATTTCTTCGGTTTTTATTCAAGCAGTTACGTATTTTATTTGTTCGAGCTCGAATTAAATAATTCAAATTTTTTGTTCGAATCATTTAATTCTTGTCACGTGCAATTGTTGTTGTAAATTTCTCAACAAAATACAGCTAATATCATAGTTGTTTTGTGAGTACACAAAAACACAAAAAGATTAATACACCTGCATTCAAGTAACAAAATCCTATATACTAAAACCAAAAACATACTAAAACCACCAACACATTGACGATAAATATTTTCTACCATCTTTCATGTGCGTTTTAGTAGGCCTTATAGTATATATAAACACACTTAAACTATATAACGCAAAAATTCTCTTTTTGTTGTTGTTTGTGCGCTATAATACACAAACCAACAAAATATATTACATTTCCTTAACAGAATCCGTGTAAAGAGCAAACAAGCAGCTGTACAACCATATTGTTGATCCTACCATATATGAATCAAGTTGTATGGATGTATTAGTGCCCATTTCACACAACAGTAAATTACTTGTGACTGCTGTTTGCTGTATCAAAACCAACGTAAAGATTCTCTTTCTCGTTGTTGTTTGTACTTTATAATACAAAAACCAACAAAACCACGCACACTTCCTTCACAGAAATCGTGCAAAGAGAAAACGACACAGCTACATAGTACACAAACATATTTATGGCCCTTTTATATACTAAATTATAAATATGTATTAGTGTCTTAAAAATAAAATCTAATACCAAATTTTTTGCGACTTATTTTATATACCATAATTTAAAATTTATTTCAATACTATCTAAATATTAAACTTTAGTAATTAAAAATTGAAATTTGATTGTACATATTTACAATCCACAAAATATAAAATCATGCACTTTTAATTTTTCTATCTACAAAAATAAAAAAAAATAAAAAACATTGCCTGACAAATGCATCCCGGTGGATTGCATTTTCCAAAATTACACTTTAGTTTAATTATTTTCACTACACATTACACTAAACTTGAATTTAATTAGAATTAAATTTAAAATTTAAAGTTAAAATGTATATACATATGTATATAAAGTATATACATTTCAGTACATAAGAAACAAAAAATAAAAAGAAAAGAAAATTAAATTAAATTAAATTTTTGAAGAGGATAGAAAAAACACGTCTATCCTCTTTGAATGTTCGCACTCCACCCACAAACATTAAAGTCGGTATCGTTTGACATCAAAATCTTTGATTTCTACAAGTTTGTCAAATTTTCTTCTCTAAATATTTGTCAGAACCCAAAGTCATTTTTATTTCTATGGAGCCAGATTACGTGTAATTACTCTGCCATTCACCATTACCAGCCGTGAAGAAATTGTTGACCCAAATAGCAAATATTTAAAAGCAACAGGAACCGCCTTTTCTTAAAAATTTCTGAGAAATGTCCCGTTTTGTAAATTTGAAAGGGTGGTGTTCTTTAAGCTTAATCTGATCTACCTACCATCTGTCTCATCTTGACTTTTTTAAACTAATATTCGAAAGCTTGATAAGTTTTATATCTTGATCGTGTATGTTATGTGGCGGAGGTCGAATTCTTGTTATTACAGATTGTTGTTGATATTTCCATTGTTATCCTCTAAATTAGTTTTGTTGCCATTTTTTTAACAAGATTTTTATTGTTACTGGTTCCTACAGTTGGTTCAAATTTTTCTTTCCAGTTGGATCTACTGTACGGTTTTTTATTTTATTATTATTGTTTTTGATTCTTTCATAAATTGTATCAGCTAATTCATTAGTTTTCATTATAATTAAATCGTTATTATTAGAATTATCTATTAACTGATAAAATGTTTTATTATTAATTGAGAAAGAATTATTTGAAGTAAGATCGTCATTCCAAATTTCATTATTATTTTTCGCTTATTCTAGAGTCCTAGTTTTATAACGCTTGATTTTTTATTATTGTTTCCACTTGTAATTATAACTTTTAAATTTCTGCTTTTAATGTAGCATTTTCATGCCTAATTACGTCATAACTTGTTTTTTTGATCTTAGTCTTGACGATTTTATGAATCCGATGATGTCGACTTCATCGAGGTCATTTCTGATCTTGTGATTCATTCGCATTCTGTACGCGGGTCTCTCTTTAATGGGACTGAGAATTATTTTTGAACTTATACTCAGTTACAGCAATTTTTTGGATGGTTTGTGCTGTCAGTGACTGGTCTTATCAACGCTTTGTAGATGTCTGATTTTATTTTGCGCGATACATGAGGAGACTTCAATATTTTGATATTGGCGTAAAATACTTGGTAGCCTGCTGCGATCCTCGATGAAATGTCCACAGATCGGAGTTTTGCTCAGTGATCCTAGGTATTTGAACTAATTCACCTTTTCATATTGTGTATCTCCTGAAATGAGTTCTTCACACGTCTGCCTTCTCGCGGCGACCATGTATTTAGATATCGCTTCATTGGTCTGAAGACCAATTAGTTGGGCTGTTAATCCCAATGGAAGGAGGATCTCTTTCAGGGAGATGATGTTGCGGCCCAGAATGCAATTATCGTCAGCGAATGCTAATAGCTGGTTTGATTTATAACACAGGCAGCTGCGCTGCGCCGTATTAATCCGACGAATGACACACTTCAATTATAGGTTGAACATAGTTTGAGCTATTGGGTCTCCTTGCCGCACTCCAGATGTTATCTCGAAGCATCCCAAAATTTGCCTTTTATTAGCACCTTACATATTCTACCATCAATTAAAAGCTGGCAGCTGGTACGTTGAAACCAATTTTGATGGTGAGCCCAGGTGAGACAATACTATATGTTCCTTAACATATTCGAATGCTGTCGTGCATCTGTTGAACACCTATGAATAGGCTATGCACGGGATGTCCTTTTCATAGCATTTCTTCAGCACCATCCTCAGCGTAAAAGTTTGATCGGTCGTTGATCACCACATTGATAATCACCCAATGTTGTAGTTTAATCGATCTCCATTTTTATGAAGTGGACAGATAAGAGCCGTCGTCCACTCTACTGGGATATCTTCTCTAGACCAAATTATTGATATTAGCTCAAACATGCTGTAGACCAGATCGCCGCCATACTGGGCGTCTTTTAATTTTTCATATGCGATATCACATTTCGCACTTCCTCATATGATGGGTGGAAGGGGAGGGGGGGGGGAGTGCGCCTGTTTCATGCCTGTTATACCATTCTTGTTTCTTCGCGTAGTCATGTAGGCGTGTCTTGCTTTTGCGATAGATTTCGTTGTGGTACGCGATCTTTCTTCCGCATAGCACGAAGACAATCATCATCCAATCAGAGCTTTTTAGGCCTAGATGAATTTTGCCCTTTGCTGGACTTGGAAGCATCGGTTACCGCCGTTTTGGTGATGTCTCACTGTTATTGAACGGAGTCAGGAAGTGGTTTATTTTCCAAGATTCCTGATTCAGTAATCCCGAAGGTGGCCCGGCTAACTTGGTTGTTCAATGCCGCAGTGTTCCAACGAGTGATGCGCTGGAATCGATGATTAGATGTGGTGGATAGACGAAATATTAATGCAGCAACAACTAGGAAGTGGTCCGAATCGATGTTGTCTCCACGTTTAGTTCTGATGTCTTTAAGGCTAGAAAAATACCTTTTGGACAACAGTCGTTTGATTTCTATGTGGCTTTGTGAATAGCCTTATGTGTTTAGGTGGTGAAATACGATTATTCTTACATTTTTGAGGACCGAGAGATATTTATGGTAAAGAAGGCAATCAAATCGTGGCATCGTGCTCATCAAATCGTATTTATTGCCATTGTCGCTATTATTCAGCTACCTTTATTAATTATCTATCAGCATTTAATTGTCACACGACACCCAAATATTGCAATGCCGACATCCAAACATGGATCAACAATCTCTACAACAGTAGCTTGATGGTATATTTAAGGTTCGCCACCTCCACTCTCTCTCATGTATATTTATTACTGCTAAAGTTTATTGCGTTATGGTTTTCAAAACCATCAGATATTTTCTTCCGGCCCATTAAATCATGTACCGAAAAATTCCAAAATATAGAATGAGAAGATCAAACCGTATCTTTGTATTTTTGGTGCTCAAAAGAATTATGGTTCATAGTGTTTTTCTAGCCTTCAAATTCTTCTGAAATTCTTTATGAGATTAAACGATCTAAAAATTTGATGGAATTAATAATTTTGCCGTTAAAGATTGCACTTGGTTCTTGGACTAGGTCCGAAACCTGTGATAAATATTTTTTAGTACACATTTTTGTGACATTTATTTGAAAACACGACATTCACAATATTTAGAATCATGCTATTGAATTGTCAGTAATGTTTCAAAAAAGGTATGCTGGCTAATTGCTAATACATTATACATATGCCATAAATGCCTTACCCTAGTGAGTACCACAAAGAAAGGCAAACAAAGAAAATAGTTTTGAAAATTGTGCGGTGGTACTTATTCAACAGTGTGGGTAATGAGAGTAGATCATGCAGATTATGTAATATTAAATTGGTCAAACCATTGATTCACGACACTCTCACTCAAAATAAGGAGCTTTTCAAGAATTCAGTCGTCTGTGCAAATTTTGCAGCGTAACGTTGAAATATTATTTCTGCAATAAAATACTCGTAATTTGACGTTCAAAAATTATATTTGCGAATGCAACCATAATGCAGTTTTTGCAGTCTACAATATCTGCGCAGATAGTGAATTCTTGAAAGCACCCTAACACTCATTAAGGAAATTAAAATTACGTTCCAGTTGAGAATACGCACCTTCATAACAGTAACTTGTAATTACCATACTGTTATGTTGTATTCGGGGGGGTCTCTTCCTTTAGTTTGGCGAGCTGTTTGCTTTTGAGGTGGTTAGTATCTACTAACTTGTGTTTTTCTGTTTTTTAGTCTCTATGGGTAGGATCTTGGCTGTTCTTGTGTTGGTGTTTGATATTGTCATCTGTTTTGTTTATACATTTGTTGATGTTTTTGTGATCTATTCTCTGCGTATATCCTCGTTATACATACATTGCATATTTGGTTTGATTTATTAAAGTAATTGCATATTATCTGGTTGAATTGGTTTCTGCTACTTTGATTTCCGTATGATTGCGCTTGGTTAAGTGTTGGCCGTTCTCTCTGTAGCGTTGGTGTTGTGATTTCTCTAGTCGTCATATCCGCTAGTATCTTCTCTATTTCTTCGGTTTCATCTAGAATTTCGTCTACGCATATGGTTCTGCTGGTCAGTATTTTTTCTCTCAGTATGTTGTTGTTTAGTCCTCTTTTGAATACTTTTGCCGCGCTTGTATTCGAGTATTTTGAATATGCTTCGCCTATTTTGTCCAATTCGTACATAGTCCCTCAGTGATTCGTTATATTTTTGCGTAATTCCTAGAGGCGTCACCTATTAGCCTGAATTTTATCAATCGGTCGAAATTTGTTTTTTCTTCTGGGCCCGTATTCTTGAAATTCACCAAAAAAATTCGCCGGTGACTTTGTATGAAACAATTTAAATTTTCGACTGAAATGACGTATTTCACTAGAAAATCACAGGCGACTTTTTTTGATCGAATTTCAAGAATAGGGGCCCTGCTGTCCCATATGCTTGTACGCATGCTATGATCTGTTGCTGAATTTGTTGTAGGTTCAGTTTCGTGTTTTGTATACTGTTTGTCTGTACTTGACTTGTTGTTTGTACTTTTGGTTGTGTACTGATTGCATTTCTGTCTGGTCATCTCTTTTACGGCGTTACCTTTGCTCTGTGTTTCGTCTGGTTTGTTTCTGAGCTAGCTTTCTGTTTGTATGCTAGTCACTCGTGCGTTGGAGAGTATTATCCTTTACCTCGTAGCAAGGCTTTTGATAATGTTCCGCATTTATGGAGCTGAACTAGAGTTGTATTTATTCCGAAAACTGGCAGGTCAGATTGCACTGTGTTTCAGACGGAGACACATAGTGCGATTGATGTTTAAAAACTTGCTGACAAATACAATATAAAAATGTTATATATACTTTATATAATTTAAACTATTTTTGTTACACTGTTACAATAACATTCTAAGTATTCGATAACAAACCCGGTGAACCTCTGTAAGGCCTTTGTTTTTTGTATAAATGATGATGGAATAAAACTATCGAAACGTCGATGTTAAAAATAAAAACAATAAGCTAAAAACCAACAAATAATTTGTGTTTATAAAAATATTATTGTAGGTACAACCCTGTGCTGAATTCGCTAAGGATTGAAGAATCCTTAGAATAGGTTTCAACATTTGTTCCGGGAAATTATTGGGGGCAATGAGACCGTTTCATGTTTAAAACTGATTGATCCTGAATCTGTTGATTCCTTGTCATTTAACAGAGGTAGAGAAAGCAGCTAAGAACCGTATGGAGATATCTGTCATATATTGCGGTTTTAAGATTCACCTTCAACGGATGGGATAATCTACGTGAGGAATGTCTCGAAGACGTTAACAACTCATTCACTATGTATACAGCTGACTGGATTTTGAGGGAGTTCAGTTACAAGTGCCGAATTCTAGATCTAATTCTAGAGGGTATAGTATAGAGACCACCTTTAATTTTAATTTAACTTGGCTTACGTTGGCTTATAATATGTATTATATACCATATACAAATTTGTATTGGCGTTTTTCTGGAGCAGTTGTCTGAAGTTAAAGAAGTTGGTGATATTGATTTATAAGGCATATGCATATCCAGGCAAAATTGTATTGTGCTGATTTATGCCGTTACTTTACTATGTTACAGACATAAGAACTATTTAGTTGAGGTAGGATGTTTATAAATAGTATTTATAAAAATTTACCACAAGATAATTACACGATAATTATATGTATTCACCGACTGATTTTAATTAAGAAAACCACATTCAAAATATTTTTTGGTTATTGCGTCGGGACCGCAGCAACAAAAAACATTCACAACCGGATTTTGTGATTAAAGCGGGAAATTTTTCAAAAGATTGCTCAACATTTAAAATTTTTATTTTATTTTATATAGAATTGCTGACTCAATCGAAGAATCATGAAGACCTTATTCTTGATATGCTTGATTTTCGTATCAACCTCAGGTAAAAAAAAACATCAAAATTTATATAACCACTGACTATAGTCATTTAACATTATTTGTTTAAATTCCAGTGCACAGTGCCGATTTTGATTTTTCAATTTCCAAACAGGACATTACAGTGATTGTCAATAAAACCGAAGGATTTAGCATTACACTCAGGTAAAAAATGATTAAAATGGAAACTAAAGAATTCTACACGAAACTCATATTATATTTCAGCGGAACTCTTGGCACACCAGTAAATATGACATTTACTCGCCAGTACAACGGATTGGTAACACTTGACCCATATGTCTTAAATTTTGATTCATCGTCAGATAGAAATCAAGTTGTGGCCGTGACAGGAGTCGAACCAGGATTTCTAAATGTTAGGGCAGAACTTTCGGTCGATGGACTGTTAGAGTAAGTATATACAACAATGCTATATAGATAAACGTTAAATTATTAATAAATTTATGTTTAATTAAATATCAGCATAGCACATATATTTGCGCGCATCACAATCGCCCGATCAGATTTTTTAATATACTTTTCGTATGTTGTCGGTTGGATATATTTTGCCGCCTGGTCAGTATCATTTTATCCCCAGATCTATATAAATTGGAAAAGAAAGAGTGTCGTCGGATTAAATTTCGACTTTTTGGCATTAAACATTGTTGGATTTTCACTTTACGGTATTTTCAATATGGGACTCTTCTGGATACCGGCCATTGAAAACGAATACATGAATCGACATCCCATGGGACTAAATCCGATTATGATCAATGACATAGGATTTGCTGTCCATGCGTTTTTTATTACCGCATTTACGATCGGACAATGCTTTTTTTACGAAAGTGGTGATCAACGAGTTTCACGCTTGGCTCGAATAATTTTATGTGTTTATGGGATTATTGTTCTCGTAACTGCGATTTTGGCAGCAGTTGATGTTATTCATTGGTTGGATTTTCTATATTACTGCAGTTATATTAAATTATCAATTACTATAATTAAATATATTCCGCAAGCCGTTATGAATTATCGGCGAAAGAGTACAGTCGGCTGGAGTATTGGAAATATTTTACTCGATTTTACCGGAGGAATATTAAGTATTCTTCAAATGTTGTTGAACGCTTATAATTATGGTAAGTATAATTTATGCTCTTTGGGCATATTTACGAAAAAAAAAAAAAAAAAATTAAAACTCTACTATTTTGCAGATGATTGGGAATCAATATTTGGCGATCTCACCAAATTTGGATTGGGTCTATTTTCAGTATGCTTTGATATATTATTTATGGTACAGCATTATATTTTATATAGGTGAGTAACAAATTAAATTAATGAATCGTATTTATTTAATAGCACTTGCAGTACAATTACATGATCCATTCTTCAAGTGACATCATTCATTTGTGGAAATGAATTAAGTTGCACAAAAATAACAGCCATACATAAGATAATATGTGGTAGCCAATTTTAAAATTTTCATTTTTATAGAAATGCAAGTAAAAAACTGTCAAAATCTGGTAACGATTTAAATGAGCCACCAAGTCTGGAATCAGAGAGATATTAAGGCTAAATGGAGTACTTGTCTTTAAATGTTAAATTAATAAATATTTAAATAAAATAATTTATGACGATATATTTTTATCGTTTGATTCTATAGTAAAATGTGTTGTTTTTGGAAAATTGACGTTTTGAAGATTGGAGGTCAAAATAATTTTTAAATGGAGTTTCTTTTACAGATATTCCATATCACCCTTGTAGTAAATAAATGCTTATGTCAAAAACTCGCAGTATACCATTTTAATTTACAAACAGAGCTAATGACAGGCGCTTTGACTTGTTAGAAACCCTATTCTATCCCATTTATTTTGGACATCATCGTGATCACTTTCGTCAATCACTTTGAATATTCTCTGCAGAATTAATTCACCTTTAAAAAGGTCCCATTAATTGTTGTGTTATTTATATTCAGCATATGGTGCAGCTGTTCGAGTGCAGATTTTCTCTATTCCATATTCTGAATGAGCGACGCTTGTGGATGACATAACCACTCTGAACCTTACAATATTGCGTCAGATTGATCATCTTATATATACACTTAGCATGATCCCAATGTTGTTGTGGAAAACTACCCTAATATTTGGCTGGTTCGGTAGGCAGTGAATGTGAGCTTCATTTATTGAGGTTTGAGCGGGAATTTTCATCGGTAAATTTTATTTATGGAATAATGATTGTCCATTAACTATGACCGTAATCATCGGATTTCCTTACAGGGTAGTAAGGTGCACGGTGCACCCCTAAGTCAACTAATCAGCGATTTTAGAAATTTATTTAAACAGAGCTAGAGACCGTGATCATCGGATTTCCCTACAGAATAGTAAGGTGCACGATGTACCTCAAAGTCAACTAATCAGCGATTTTCAGAAATTTATTATTGCCCTTGCATGTTGAAACAGGGTTTTTGTATGCAAACTCATATAGTATAGAAGTATTGCATATGACATCATACTAAACAGTAGGGTTAGGTTAGGTTGTAGTGTCTACTTCTGTACGTTCAGACTGGTCACGGTACGTTGTGATTGATATCACTAAATTCTACTCCTTTCCTACCTCTGCGGAGCTATTAACTTATGTAGCGTGAGATATCTCGCACTTTTATATTTTCGAGATTCGAGAGATTATTCGTTATATATTTACCCATCTGTTTGTACCTTCTGTGTGCTAATGTCGAACAGAAAAATAAACTACAGTCTCTTCATTGGTTTGCTCCAAGTTCAGTTTTGGCCATTATTGTCTTCCTATACTGCATACGTACATCTTTCTCCACCTTATAGGTTTCCTCACAGTTACCCTTTCCGATTGCAGCAGAAGTAATAGTGCCCGGTATGTATACATTTCCACGAAAATATCAACAGGAGGAAGGTGGAAAATAACCTGTAATGCACGCGAATCTGTCGTTATCAATGCCCCCACTAATGTGCATACAAGACTTTATTTGCACATTTTCCATCGTTTTCTTTCTTGTATCTATCTTTGTCAAGAGCTGGCCACCACACACCTACTCCTTACTTAAGAAAAAAAGATTTACCTGTACATAGACACATGTTAGATCTGGAGCCTGGAGGTCGCCTAGTATCCAAAGGTCTCCGATCACGACCGGATTTTGTTAAATTGGCAGATCATTAACTCATTGACACATTGATCAGGCCCGTTGCTGACATTTAGCGTGACCACCCAGCATCTAGGTTATTGTCACAACTAGAGGACATTGAACTCACAATTTTTAGAAAAGTTTCATCTTTTTTAAGATCTAATGAAGAGGTGGAATATAATAGAACGGGTCCTTCGGACAGATAATACCATCATCAGAAAAACCTAGAACTATAAGTTTTAACTAATTAATGAAATATGGGGGTTGGTGCAATCCATAGCTGAACAGATATTACCGTTTTCCAATCCCAGTATCAAGGAAACCGACGAGAAAAATTTGGAACCTTGTTTAGTATTACTCCAAGTTTGAGTGCTGAATGAAGTATGGGGTTGGTGTAAACCAGGCCAAATTTTAGGGTGTAGAATTTTTTAGAACTTCATGAAACTGGCTGTTCGGACAGATGATACTGTTATTTGGTCCTAGTAACAAGGAAACCAAGAAAAAAAATCTGGAACTGGGTGTCTAATGGCGGACTCAATATAAATATGCTAATTAAGCGTTTTTTAAAATCGCCTAAATGTTTGCAATTTACCAACACATTAATTTCTTTGTATTTTGAAACATTTAGTATAAACTTCACAACTCTTTATTGACGATTTGACCATCACTGATTCTACGTAGCGGAAAATTTTCCAACTGAGGCGGATACAGATTTTTTCGTGTTGATTGTGTTTTCTTTCTTATAATTTAGATTGATTTTCGTAAATAAACTGGTTAGCTCTTGCATAATCTAGACGTTAATTCGATTTTTGTCACATTTTTTTAAATTTATGTATCCAGTTCAATTTAAATTTTTACCGCGAGAGGCGTTTTCCCTACTTTTACACTGGTCAATAGACGTGTGAAGATTTTCTTAAAATAATACTAACACCATTTTTTTTATTTTGGAGAAATATATGTCCTGCTGCTTCGATTAAATACATGTCTATGAACATCAAGGCAACAATCAAAATGGGTCCAAGCCTTGGCCAAAATTATTGAACACTCATATTATATCTTGCAATTTTTTGGGGAGTATCAAATTGAAATAAATTGAAACAATTTATACGGGTTAACATTACTATTTATTCAAATAAAATCAATATTTTGTAGGTCGACGCTTGGCCATAATAATGGCAGAAATTCTTTTGGATAGAGAGCTTACAAGTTTTTTTCAGTCTTCAGGCGGAGGCGACGATTTAGCTATTCTTTGGTGTTTATTGTGTGGCGCTTGAATTTGTGTTTTAATAAACCCCATAAATGTTCTATGGGGTTCAAGTCCGGGTACTGGGCATTTATGTATTTTAAAGAGTTCACGTGGCTCTCATGCACGAACATTTCGCCAACTCCAGAAAGAGCCATGTAGCCCAAGACCGTTTTGGTTGGTACCACACACCCTAGACTAAATTCTTCGCCTAGCCGGCGACGCACAAAGGTCACACCAGGAGTACCAAAAATTTGAAATAAAGGAAAATATAGAGTCTTCGGAAAACTAAAATATTCTTATCAATAAATTTTATTTTAAAATCAAATTGTTTAATATTAATGGGGCATAAAATTGACTAACTTAACACGATATTTGACCAATATTCTTCGGTGAAATGTTGGTATTTTAGGGCCCATTTATACCGACCCTTCTTGTTGCTGTCGGAGAGCCATGGTTTCTTCCTAGCCTTAAAGCCTTTCAGATCAGCTTCCTAAGCTTTCTACGAGTGATCCGAGCAGAAATTGGTATTTTCATTTCACTAGCTACTCAGCAGTGTGGTCTGAAGAAGTTTTTTCTCCTCTTTCCTTGCGGATTCCATTCCAATAACATCCTGTTTATGTCACTTGGTGTCTTTCTCAGCGTGTGTCCTATCCATCTCCATTTCCTGATCTCATTCTCAATGTCCACTTGGTTAGTTTGTTGCAGCAGTTCTTCATTTATAATGGTATTCGGCCAAAAGCATTTGATTAATCGCCTAAGGCATTTATTCACAAATACTTGGAGCCTTCTTGTTATTTTCTGCGTATGTTTCCACGTTTCACAGCCATACAGCAGTACTGATTTTACACAGGCATTGAAAATTCGTATCTTGGTATTTCTTGACAGGACGGATGCATTCCAGATCTTATGGAGCATATTGAACGTGTTTCTCGCTTTGTTGATGCATTGGTTAATGTCTTCTTCCGTTCCACCTGATCTTGACACAGTACAGCCGATGTATACGAATTTTTCGACATCTTCTATTGTGTCTTGGTTGATGCGAAGTGGTGTACTAGTGCTTGTGTTCAGTCTCAGGGCCTTTGTCTTTCTTATATTTATCTTGAGCCCGACATCTTGTGCTAATTCTGATAACTTCTGTAGCTTTTGCTGCATGTGTGTTAGCAGGCAGATATCATTTGCGTAGTCGAGATCGTTGAGTCTTCTAATTGGATCCTACTGGATTCCGTTTGGTGATGCGATGTCTAGCTTGCGCATGACACTATCCAGTACTATGAGGAACAGTAGTGGAGATACACATCCTTGTCTGACTCCTTGTGTGTTGTAGTATGTGTCACTTGAACTCTATTTCCAGCAACCCGGTACAGTTCTCGGACGAGTTCGGTTATTTTCCTCGGAATGTCTATTTCGCAGAGTGCTTTCCAGATTGCGCTTCTTTTGATGGAATCGAATGCGCGTTCGAAGTCGACGAACAGTAGATATATTGGTGAGTTCCATTCGTTAAATTGTTCGATGATAATTCGAACAGTGCTAATGTGGTCTGTACAGCTTCTTCCTGGTCTGAAACCAGCTTGTTCGTTTCTTATATGTTGGTTAACAGTTGGTGATATTCGTTCAAGGATGATCATTGCTAGTACTTTCATTATACTGTTAAGAAGAGAGATGCCTCGCCAGTTTTTGCATTATCTTAAGTCGCCTTATTTTGGAATCGTTATGGTTAAGCCCTCTTTCCATTTTTGCGGAATTTTTCCGGTATTCCACACTTCTGCTAATAGTGGTGTTAGTGCTCCTGCAGTTGTAAACGCGTCACCATTGAGTAATTCAGCTGGTATGTTGTCGGTTCCATCGGTTTTATTATTTTTCAGCTTCTTTATGGCACTTGTAACTTCCCGCTCCGTTGGTGGTGGGTATTAATGGTTTTATTATAGTTGGCATCTGGAAGCTCCTCAACTGGTTCGCTATCTATGCAGTTGTTCTCAAAGAACTCTTTCCATCTATTTAGTTGTTGGTCGTCTGTAGTTAGGACTTGTCTGTTTGAATCCTTTATAGGTGGTATATTTGTAAATTTTTCGGGTAACCTTTCTTACACATTGATGTAATGTGCGCATATTTCTATTTGCTGCCGCTGATTCGGCAGTGGTGAGAATGTCTTCCGTATATTTCCTGCGATCACTACTTGCCATTTTCTTCACTTGTCTAGCTGTGTCCATAGAAACTATAACTCTAACTTATTTATATAAGTCATTTGTCTTTATTGAAAAATGATCGATGAAACCAATTTTGTAATTTTGTTTACTAATTAAAATGATCGGCTTCGTCTCCGGCTACAAACTTCACCTAGAAAAACAAAAAATAATTACCGTCACTTGGTTCAGTAATACATCATATTGCCTTTCTAAAAACCCCATCAATGAGTTCTTCATAATGAAATATTTCCAAATTAAAAATATTGAAATGTAGTTTGAAATTCCTAAATTATTTCGCCTGGAAAGTATGCTAAAACTTACTTAGAATTTATTTCATGTCATGTAGAGGAGTTATTAAGACAGTTGCTTACTACACCGTGGCAAATACAACCGTGGTCCTGATTGAGTCGGTCTTCGCGACTGACCAACAATTTAATTTATTAATTGATAACAACATGCGTGCTGTTTGGCTGACCAAATTCAACCATTACCAGACGTTATATTTACGGTTCAAAGGTCTGTGTAGAGATGGTAGAGATAAGGCGTGGCTCCAATCCATCACTCTAAGGTAGTGGGTTCTACCCGGGATTTCCCGGGAGCGAAATCCCGGGAAATTGATCAATTTTTATAATCCCGATTATCGGAAATTTTGGTTAAAATCGCGTATTTACGAAAAATCTCTTTTCACACAATTTAGATTTTTGATGTATAAAATAAAAACAATTGAATACATTTAAACGCATTAATTTTTGTTTATTTATTAAAATTCGCAATAAAGATGTGTTAAAGTTCGATTCTAATGCTGAATTATAAATTGTTTTTGAAGTAAGAAGTTTTTGCTGATTGCTGCATTAAAGCGCTTCAATCGCACGTCCTCACGTCGAAAGTAGTCCAGAACTGTCTCTCATCTCTTAACGAGATGGCAGATCAGTTCAACATCCACATTTTATGGGTGGACAGACATTTCATAAGTACAGGGCTCGACGTGGTACAACGGACCACTTCTCAGAAAGAAGAAAGGATATTGAAATGCCTCTTGCGGTATGCAAACTGCTGCTTCAGGAAGAAGCTAGCAAGCTGACGAATGACAGATGGTCAAGTATCACTTCTTGCGTAATAACTCGGCAGGTCTGGCCAAAGTTGGACTTGGCGAGATCCAAACAGCTGATCTCACTTCAGCGAAGTCAGATCAGTGTGGTTGTTGGAGTGATTACGGGGCAATGTCTCATAGGGAGGCATGCGAGTAGACTTGGTGTCTTCTCACATGACGACTGTCGTAGTTGCGAGGACGAAGAGGAGGAAGAGACAGTACTTCATCTTCTTTGCACCTGCCCTCGTCTGGCACGAAACAGACTAAAGTTTCTAGGGGCAACCCCTCTTCAAAGACCTGACGGACCTCTGTAGGATGGACGTCAGGAGTATCCAGCGCTTTGTTAACAGCTCAAAATGGTTCCAATGAGGTGGAGGAAACAATTATTAGTGGTATGGCTACAGACCATTTTTTTGTCTATGCCTGGTCCTTGTGGACCGCCACCCAAACCTAACCTAACCTAAGAAGTTTTTGAGTGTTTTTGAAAGTTTTTGACAATTTATGTAATTAGCTACATCTTGTATACTTGTACTTGTTTATGTTGTTAATTTTGTAAGTCGGATAATTGCTGTTTTGCATAGTTAGTGTTTGCTAAATAGTGTACTGTGTTTCTTAATGTATCCAAGACCGAGTGGCGTGGTAAGTCGAAAAAAAAACAAGGAGTTAACTGAATTTAATTTTTTCCGAATAGAGAATGTTATGGATAAATAATTATAACAGCATTTTTTTTTTTTTTTTGAGAACATGTCTAAAAGAAATGTATCAGAAATGTGGAATTATTTCAAAAGAGACGAAAGTCGCGAGAAAGCTTCTTGATTACACTGTTCAACCAAGATTGCTTGAACTGGATCATCATTCGTCAACCAGTGGATTACTCCATCATATTACAGCAGTTCATCCAGAAAAACTTAGTAAGCCAGCTGAAAATGAAGCAAATTTATGTGCAGGACCATCAACGTCAAAACATCCTAAAATTTAACCTACCATATTAAAGTAGACCAAACGACAGTCTATGGCTGAAATTTTGTCTAAACTAAGTGCATTAAATGGCTTTTCAATTTCTGGTGTATACTATCAAAGAATATCTATACTATAGATATAATAGTATAGATATTCTTTGATACTATGTAGGAGTGTATTTATAAGAGAAAGTTTATAAGCTCGTGGCCTTCAACTACCTAAAACCAAAACAAATGTAATGAAACTCATACACGATTACTAGGAATCGGTATAAATAGAAAGGATTGCAAAAATTAATTTATACAAAAAGGAAAATTCCGGCCAATTATTAATTTGACCCTCGATGAATGGGCGAGTTTCAAAAACTGACGTTATTTGAATGTGAATTTACATTATTCTAATGTGCCTGATAGGAATTTATGGAAGTTATACGGTTGACGTTTTAATAAATTTGCTCGAGCGAAACCTAATTCGTTTCGAGATCAGCTTAAACGAGGTTATTCACCGTTAAACCGGTCGAGGAGGAAATTCCCAAGATACAAGAATTGCTTCACGTTTTGAAACCAATGGAAATAGCAGTTGAAGCTTTGAGCGAAAGAAATTCTGATCTAGTTACTTCTGAGGGAATTATTAAATTTTTATCAAATTCACTTTGTCAAATACCAGGGCATTTGTCGAAGGATTTATGGATGCTCTGAAAATCAGGTTATCGGAGAGACGCTGCAAGGACTTCATTACGCTCGTGATGTTTCTACAGAATCCGGTAAATTTGAAACCACCAGTCGCGAAGTGTAATCATGCTAACTTGCATCGCTAAATACGTAAATGGTTTAGTTAAAAAATTATTTTAATGTTCATGAACAAGAGAGTCACCAGAATCAAACCGTCAGGTTCAATCGAAGAAACGGATTATGATGTTGAAAATGATGCTGTTATTATTCCAAGCGATTTGCTTGATCGTTTCGAGTTTAAATACGAAGCGAGCGAGATACTTAATAAAGGTCTATTCTTCTGCACTACTTACCGAACAAAAATCAGTTTCCTAAGTTTTCTCATCGCACTTGATAACTGAAACAATTTTTCGAATTCCATTGGCTAATATTTATTTATAAAATAATTAACATAAATAATTTTTTTGGTAATCATAATAGTTTTGTTGTTACATAGATTAAATATTGAGGAATATTCAAAACTAATAATACGAGTAAAAGTTAGTACGTTAGCAATGATATTTCGATATGTTTAAAATATTAGGTAATTAATTGTATTTATACCTTTATGAATAAATATACAGACTAAATCTAACAAAAATATCAAAATTCTAATAAAATAGCCTGCTTTTAGCAACTTGCATTTTTCAAAAATGTTGGGTTAAAATAAAATAATAAAACAATATTTTAGATGCACATTAATAATACGAAGTTAAGAAATGCCCCAATTTGTTTAGTTAAGCATTTATTTCATCTGGACTATCAGCTGAAGCAGATATGGCATTCTCCGCCGTTTCATCACTTGCGTTATTGTCACCCGGTAACTCAGTATAAGGTTGAGCACCACTGAAAAGAAAGAAGATTTAAAATAATTAGAGCGGAACACAGGCATTGATTTCTTTTAATCCCTTTAATATTTATTTGGTTGTTGTTCAGATTAGAGATGTTCTGCGGTTGTTCTGGATACCAATAAAAAACTTTCAAAGATCATAACTGAAAATTACGTACAATTTGATGCATATACTATACTTGAATCATATTATCTAACTAGAGGGGTCTTTATTTTCCTCCCACAAGTCTAGCAGGTTTCAGCTTTCGTTGGAAAGTTTATTTACAATTTTACATAATTTGTCCATCTGCTACAAGTTAGTGCAAGACGGGTGCCGATTTCTTTCTCCGCAACACAAGATACTACGTATCGAAAGTTCGAAAGAAATTTTTAGTATGAACCAAAATGTTCCGGATAATTGTATAAATAACATTATAACCGTGAGCAGGGATTATGGTAACAATTATTTGGAATTGGGTGGAAATTTTTTCGATTGGAAATATGTCAATCGGCAAAGTATTGCTTCTCCAGGCAACAGCTCCAATTCAAAAAAAGTACCGTTCACTCCTTATTACGTTGAAAAATCTATATTATATTAATTTTTTTTGTTGAATGTTAATTAATTCATGTAATTTATAATATGCTACCGGTGGTTAGACCATTTTAATTGTGTTTCGATTAACACGAGAAGTATGTATATTAGTATTTACGAACAGTAATTCAACGAAACCGACTAATAGACATAATTCTATTTATTTAATTAAATGATTTTTAATATGTTTCGAAGATTGTAAGAGAATTAAGTCCAGTCGCCGCGGCCTGATGAGAAGATTGATTTTTTCATAATCATAAGCTCATCAGTTCGAAACTGGATTGAATTCTCTTACAATCTTCGAAACATATTAAAAATCATTTAATTAAATAAATAGAATTTTGTCTATTAGTCGGTTTCGTTGAGTTACTGTTCGTAAATACTAATATACTTCTCGTGTTAATCGAAACACAATTAATATGGTCTAACCACCGGTAGCATATTAGAAATTATGTACATGAATTAATTAACATTCAACAAAAAAAATTAATAAAAAGTAAAAATTAGCTTATACACAGAGCAGTGTGAATATCGTGAAGAAGGAAAAAAAATTGTAAGAGAATTCATCTGTATTAGTACGATTCGCTAGTACTTAAATCACAGCATATTCTGTATATATAGAATGTAAATTGTGGTATAATCAGTCCAGTCGCCGCGGCCTGATGAGAAGATTGATTTTTTCATAATCATAAGCTCATCAGTTCGAAACTGGATTGAATTCTCTTACAATCTTCGAAACATATTAAAAATCATTTATATTATATTATCTATATCCCGTAAATACTCTTTATTCTCATACAGTTGATTGGTGCAGTCCTAAATCGATACATCAAAGCCTAAACTAAATATTTTACTTGGTTCTTAGGGAAGTTCTGTAAAAGTCGAAAATTCAAAAGCATTGGTCGAACACTTCTCATCATTGTTAAATTTCGACAATATAATCTTTTATTAGGCGCCATTTCCATTTGGGATTGCATTTCACAAGCAAACAAATTGACGATTTCTGATTTTTGTGAAGAATGGATAAATTTGAAATTCGTGGTGCAATTAATTATTTAAGGGTCTAACTTTGGGTAAGGCCGTATCATCCTAAGAAACTATCCGTTTTTTGGTCGGTGAATTTAAACGTGGTCGCATAAGTGTTTGTGATGATATGAAGAGGTGACAACAGCAGAAATGAATGAAAAAATCTATGATTTTGTATTGAGTGATCGTAAAATGAAGTTGAGGGAGATTGTTGTAGGTCTTATTGAAGTAATTTAATTAACAACATTGGAAAAAAGTTGCGTCTTATTATCAGTGCATGGAACTTTTCACCCCATGTAGTACGACACGTCGGTAGATATAGATTTGCTTTACCTGTCACTACCTGTTAAAACTTAGGGTTACCGCGCAACCTGATTATATAGTATATATTCAAAGTAATTGGACCGCCTTTAAACTTCACGACTTTTCCAATAATATACGTACAATAAATTTTTCAATATTTACTTTTATTTTTTATTAATTGGTTTCTACGAAAAGTGTGTATACCTGCCGCAACCGGTCATCTGACCTGTCACGGTAGGAATAGATATATATGAATTGTCGGTAGGTTTAATGTTAAGTTCGATACACTATCCATCCCAGTGAATGTATACGCCGGTTTATTAAACTTTCCGTCCGACTATTTATTCCAAACTCTGTGAAATGTTGCACGTATTAGAAGTTTGACCTTACAAACAAGCGGTGTAGAGATTCGTCAGTTGCTTTAAAAGTGCTCTGGTTTTGGAAGTATCCCAAGAAAAACCTTGGACTGGGCTACCACAATAAGAACCTAATATGAATTACTTTGAAGCAAGAACTCAATATTATAGGACACACGCTAATAGAAAGTGTGCCATAATTAAGTGAACGATTAAAGGGAGGCGCTATTTCTGTATTTCTGGAGATTTTTCCGTCTGGTTTATTTTTTGTGCAGTGCAGACGAACTGTTGGTTTGGCTATTCGCCAAAACAGTGATTGAAAATACTTAAAAAAAGTCAAATAAATCTACTAAAGTGAAGTTTCCGATAAAAAAAATGACAAAAATTCAAAACCTGACAACAGTAGAACACGTACACTAAAAGGTGACGGTGAAGTTAGATCAATGACCATTGATAAATATTCGTAGAAATAGGTACACAGATCTTACTATGACGTGGTATTCAGTAGGATTTCATAAATATATGTGAGAAACGATATTTTTGCGCGACTCTCAAGGGCTGAGATTTTTATTTTAATAAATTTCCCTGGCACAAGAAAATGTGTAGATGGAGTTTAGTGGCTATTGACAGATAATCGCAGGTTAGGTACGCATTTCTGACTATACCATGCTATTCACTAAGCTTTCATGAATATTTGTGCTAAACTATATTTCTGTGCGACCCTCAGGTCTTTTTTTTGGTACAGGAAATTTATTCAAATAAAAATCTCGATTGGCACAAATATTCATGAAATCCTACTGAATACCATAGCATAGTCAGATATGCGTACCTATCTCTGCGATTACCTGTCAATGGCCACCAAACTCCATTCACACATTTTTTTTTTGTGCGAGGGAAATTTGTTAAAATACAAATTTCAGCCCTTGAGGGTCGCACAAAAATATCATTTGGCACAAATATTCATAAAATCCTACCACTGCCTAACCAAATAACAATTGATGAAATCTATGATTCATTATTTTAATTGGATTTTGATCAAAATGTAATGTTGCCTGTCACACTTGAAAGCGTGAAAGCGCCGGATGAGAGAACACTGACTTTATTCGCGGTATTTCTTCAAAGTGCGTTGTTATTACATGTGCAAAGCGTGATTGCAGTTAGCATATGTTCCGCTGAACCGTAATTGCAGCAGGGAAATTTTCGAATAGAACACCACTTCATATCGTTAGAACTGAAGTAGTGCTAATTAGTGAAAATGGGAAATTAATTTTCAAATTTCGCCTGAAAGACGATGAAAAATGAAAAATGAAACCTGATTTCTGTAAAAACATTGAACAAATTAGTGCTTTCCACAAAATTATAAATTTCTACAATTTTCATTCCTAAAATGATGGAAAATGAAACTCCATCAATACCCATCAATATCCATCAATACCCCTATACCGCTACATCCAAGACAAATTATCCAAGACTCCACTTTTGTAAATAATATGTTGCAGTATTTGCTTACATTTAGGCGTATCGAATACCTAAATAAACCTACGCTAAGTGAACAATAGTTGATTACACGGATGGCTAAGCTGAGACTGCTGGGTTGAAACTTCGAGGGTCCAGGAGCAGCGTTACTACTCAAATATAGTTTAAAACGAAAGAATGACACCAAAAAACAAAAAAAAATAAGGAACAGCCAAACTCGGAGACCATATATTTCTACATCTCATCCAGCAGAATATCCCATTTCATAAATATTACGCAGAGATACGACGTAATATGCTGCGCGGAACATATCAACAACCAGAGGAATATTTTATGGTACGAGAATATTGGGGAAGCTATTATAGTATGCAGTTAAGGAAGGTCAGAAATTTATTCCAAGAATATCTTTATACGTATAGATAAAGTAATTAATCTGACGATTTATTTAAACAGGATTATATATCTGTACTATTTAGCAGGTGAAATCCAAACATTTCCGAGAAAATTTTTATTGTTTTCCAAAACAACTTGTATTTTTAAATAATTTGAATTTGATAAGACTGTGCTTCTATAATTTGTTCAAAAATAAAAGTGAATACTCCCGGAAAAATTGCTAAATTTTCCAGGAAAACGCATAAATATCTGTAATATTTTATTATGTAACTCAGCGCCAAACAATTTGACGCTTATTTAACTTATCGTTAAGCTTTTAAAGGCCCACAGTCGAAACAATTTATCGTGCAAGAAATTGTACTAATTCTATTGATTCGAAGGTGGTTTGGCGTCTATTGGAGGGGGGGATCAAAGTTGAGTAGATTAATCTACCCGCTCCGTAACCTTCCAGTAGGGTGCGCATCACGTGAGCTGTTCTGGTCTTGTCATTAGGCAGCTGCGTGATGGGTACAGTTGTGTAAGGGGTAACCTGTTCACAATTCGCAAGTGTACGTACTGCCTCCTCGTGGCAACCACTGGTAACTAAGGCCACTTGGCACATTTTTGGCCATTTGGCACAGGCTAAAGTACGGCGCTAAAGGAGAAAACCTTGACAAAAAACCCTAATCTAAGGTGGAACAGCATATGCCGAAAGATGAATGGCTGATAGGTTAATCAGCCCAAAATATGCGGACTCTGGATACCAGGCACCCTCCAGTTTTATTTAGCCTTCCTGTAGTAAAGCTGGGTGACCTACAGGTGATTTTCAATTCCGAGCAACTCGTAAGAGTAAAATTAAACGCAATACGGGGCAGGAGTAGGAATATACGAGAGTGGGAGAACCCTCTCGAGGTCCTTGAGCTCCAATGCTACCGTCTTTCTAGCGGAACTACATGCTGTAGTAAACATGTAGGAGGGAGAGCAATAAGCCCAGATAGTATGTATCACGTACCGGGAGGCAGTATCGTCAGGTTCATTAAGAACCTGAATATTGACTGAACGGATAATTAAGTAGGGGCCAGCACAATAGATCTTTTAGGTCGCAGTGCGAAGTGGCTGATCGCCCGCATGCCCCCCCCCCCAATAATAATAATAATAATAATTGATTCGAAGGAAAATTGCGTAGTATATGGAGCTGTAGTAAAATTTGGGGTACAATGCGGTCATACAGTTTGGCCTGCTAAAAATCTGTTGTGCAAGTATAGTTGAATCTAAGACAGGTGAATCGGTGAATATTGTGTTTATTCAAAAACTTGTTCATACGATTTATACTTTATACGATACGATACGATAAGATACAACAGGTTTGCCCGGATAAATCGATAGACAAATCGTACTGTATGTGAGTAAAACAGCCTACGATTTACCTAATTACGAAATACGATTAATCGTATCATACTTTTGAAAACTTCGCACAGCATATCGAAAATCTTCAATTATCTATAAGTTTGCCAAACAAGCCAGAAAATTTAACGGCAAAGACATTGTCGCTTTCTTCAATCTGAAACTTTATACTTAAAAAAAAATTGGGCATGGAGAAACTTATTGAAATGAGCGCAATTCCGCAGAAGATTGGCACAAATGTGTCTTGTTGCTAGCATCATGCGTTTATCTTCAAAACCTTTACACATTTAGAATGTTTAAATAATGGGGCCAAATCTTCTTTTTTTAATTTATTCTATTCTTCTATTATTTCAAGGAAACCTCGATACAACTTAAAAAAATCTACACAAATCGTCGTCTAAGGATTATAAGGTTCTAAACGACATTTTTTGAATACGCATTTCCTGTATTGATATTTGGACCTTAAATGTAACCACTACGGAGATATCAGCAAAATTAAAATTAAAACAACTCACATGTTACATAGAACCTTATAATCCTTGGACGACGAAATTTATTGATTGTTTGAAAATCTTATCTAGTTACGTAGAAATAGTAGCAGAATAGAAGAAAAGACAAATAGCAGATTTACATTGAATCGAACCCATTATTTGTGTAGAAATGATATGATGATACATTTCTTTACCTGCTTTACGTAAAAGAATTTTTCACGTCTATACGAGATTTTCATGGTGGCGATAATAAAGATAACAATAAACTGTTTGATATAAAGTTTTGCTAATTTGTGTGCTAATGTTGCTAATCATCAGCGAGTGTAAAAAGAATGCAAAGCACACTGCATCCAACACAGTATCAAAATATGGATTTCTCGCGTTTTAATTGTCACTGACTGGTGTAAATAAGGTTTAAAACACTTTATTTGGCTTTATTTGATTGGCTCAACCTTATTGGTGACTGCGCATATTCATTGATGGAATTTTTACTAACAACTTTTAAAAATACTGGATATTTAACCGATAACCAAAAAAATTTTAATCGATTTTTATTGAGAGGTAGAGTACGCATTGAGAACGCATTCGGAATTACGAAGTCTCGGTTTATGTGTTTAACGTTGATTGAGAAACGAAGAATGGACTTTATGTCGTGTTGCATTCTGCATTAATTTTAATGACGATATTGAGGTAGTAAGTGTTGGGTTCAAATAAAAGGCAAATAATTTGTAATTCTTTATAAATAAATGAAAAAATAAAACATTATTGCAATTCCTTTTAAATAATTCACTAATATTTATTAATAAAAAAAAAAAAAAAATAATTAAAATGACAGATCTTACACCACCTAGTAATGTCAGCGATTTAGCGAAGTTAGCTAAACTAAAAAAAAAACAATCTGATAAATCGGAATATTTTTGCAAATCGAAAAAATCGAATTGACAAAATTGATCAAATCTGATCAAAATTGATTTTTAGTACTCAGATCGATCAGATCGATTAGATCGGAAATAAGACACAGCATTAGATATTGTGATTAATTCTTGGTAATTAATCAATTAATTTTGACTGTTTGGTGTGTTTGGGATCTCTTTAAAAAATAAAAAAGGCCAATACAGCACCTAATCTTTACAGGGTCTACCGTAAATTTAGTGATTACACCTTAGTTCAATACCACGTAACTCAAAACTATGTATTCCAACGCCATCCGAATCTTCATTAAGCTCAAAACCCTGCGCGGGTGAGGGTTTGTGGGGAGGAGTCAATTTCTATATTTATTGAGACACAGTGCGTAATCACTCATGAGGTAGGTAGAGTAGGCCAAGCATTTTTATTTTTATTTCTAGGAGTTAAGCATCGTTCACTTGAATTCAAGGAGCCTTAATTCATATTTGCGTATCACATCAACAGAAGTTTGCAAACCGATGCAATTATCCCTTCATATACTTTACACAGTAAGTTAAATATATTTCTTGAAATAATGACGTTTACAGGTAAAATAAAATATAAACAAAATTTACTTTCTATTTTCCAGGTTGCAAAATGAGAACACAAAATTAAATTCGAGTTTTTTTTTGTGTGGGTAATAATGAAGGAGCGGAAATGCATCGGAAAGTTAAAAAAAGAAATGTGCAAACGCGAATTCTTATCATTATAGCAACATTCTCTCTACTGGGCAATTAAAGAAGCTGTAATGCCCTGAAAAGCGTACCAAAGGGACAGCGGAGGATATTGCAAATGCTTTAGCAAAGCGATACATGCTGCAGGCCCAAGAGCATAACGGTTATTGCTAAAAAAAAATATGCACTTCCAGCAGTAGGTAATACATCTGAAAATGTGTGTATCCTGGGATTTTGCAGCATGTATTGAAAATAACGGGAATGCTCGATATGAAGGAGATCGATAAAATTTGTGCTATTTCATTCGATGAGATGAAGGTTAAGGAAAATATCGTTTTTGATAAGACAAAAAGTGAGTGAGGTTGCAACGATACGTGGATTATTTGTCAACTGGAAACAACCAATTTATTACAAATTTGACCAAAAAATTACGAAGAACATACTTTTCAAAATTATAAATGCCGTTCATGACTGCAGATTCCAGGTATCAGCAATAACGTGTGATATAGGAGGGACAAATCAGGGATTACTACGCGGTTTAAAAATGACGGTTAACACTCCTTTCTTCACAAATCCATCGAATACAGAGAAGAACATTTATATTTTCGCTGATGTACGTCATCTCATAAAACTAATCCGAAATAATTTTAACAACAACAATAAATCTGACTTAAATGAAGCTTTTAAAATATCGGCCGAAAATTTAAAAATTAATGGTGCCGAGCGTCAAAAAATAAAACTCGCAACAAAACTTTTTTCTCACACCGTTGCGAATGCAATTTTCCGGGCTGGTAGTTTGAGAGGGTTGGCTACGAAATACCTCAAAACAAAATCCAAAAATCAAAGTCCTCAAATTCAAAATCCTCAAATTCAAAATCCTCAAATATCAAAATCCTCAAATTTAAAATCCTCAAATTCGAAATCCTCAAATTCAAAATCCTCAAATTTATAGGAATTTATAGGAAGTTTATAGGAATTTAAAAATCGATAGGAGCGGGAATATAGGCTCGGATTACATCAGGCGGGTCGCTTCGCCCCCAAGTTAGAAAAAAAATTTCAGTTTATACGAATTTAAAAATTGAGAGCAGCGGGAATATAGGATCGGATTATATCAGGCGGGTCGCTGCGCTCCCGTCGCTTCGCTCCCAAATTAGAAAAAATAAATTCAGTTTATACGAATTTAAAAATCGATAGGAGCGGGAATATAGGATCGGATTATATCAGGCGGGTCGCTTCGCTCCCAAGTTAGAAAAAAAATTTCAGTTTATAGGAATTTAAAAATCGACATAAGCGGTGGTATAGGATCAGATTAGATCAGGCGGGTCGCAGCGCTCCCGCCGCTTCGCAATGTACATTCTGGAAAAAAGAAACTTAAATTTCAGTTTATTGGAATTTAGAAATCGAGGGGAGCGGTGGTATAGGATCGGATTATATCAGGCGGACCGGCGCGCGCCGGTTCACAATTTCATAAATTAACTAAATCTTTAAATATAGAATTTTGTGTCAATTTAAAATTATGTATATGAAATAAATATTAAAGAATGTGAAACTAATATTTTGATTTCAATTTATTTATTTTATTTGCACTTATAATTTAGAAGATACAAACGCGACCTAAGACTAATAACTTAACCTCTAATTTAACCTAAGACTTATAACTTAAATTAAACATTTTACATAATAAAACAAATTAATTAACATAAGGTGATATTATATGCAATTGACCGTAAATATTCTAATGGTCCCATTTCTTCTCGCTTTTTAATTAACCTTTGGATTTTTTTATATTTTTTGAGTGATGGAATATCTCCAACATTAATTTTTTGAATTGTGGTTTGAGTCAAAATTATTTCCTTTGGCATTTCCCTTAAAATGTTGTATAGTCCACCGTGTTTTTTTCCAAGTACCACTTTTAAGCGGCGATGCCAAGCTTCGACTGAATTTTGCGTCCGTGGATAATTTTCTTTTATCAAGTCGACTACTGACCAAAAATCTGGATCTATTTTGGTTTTTTGTTTCTTGTGTCACCTGATACATAATTGCTCTTGAACCAGGAACACAATTTCAATAATGCTGGATTTTCGAATGTGCGGCTTAGCTCCTCATAATAATTTTGAATTTCTTCTTGAGGTACTAGTGACAAACTCTTCAGCATTCTAATTTGTAAATTTATATTTTGATTATTGCCGTACTCTGTTGCCAGACCTTCTTTTTGGCCACGTCTCCATATTATTTGTCCAAAATTGAAAAGACACCCTTTAAATGTAGTTAACGGAAAGAATGATTTGGCAGCCGAACAAATTGATTTCTCAAAGTCGGATATAATTATTTTTGGCTCTAATATTATGTTCCTCTCAGCAGCTAAACAATGTAGTTCGTTGAAAAACTCATAATATGAACTCTCTGATTTAGAGCTCATGAGGCAAAAGACAAGAGGGACTATCTGGCCACCTATCTGACCATGGATACTAAACAGTTGCCGCATGATCGTTGGGACAATATAAAATGTTCCATCCATTAGCCAACATTCAGCTTGCCCCAAAGCTGCCAATGATGTTGTGGTTCCCAAAATTATGTTTTTATTTTCGTTGCAGTTTTTTTCTGACAGCACAAATAACTCGTTTTCCAAATACCGCAATTCTTCAGGAATATCTATTTCATCTAATGTGGTTGGTTCTTTCAATGATGCTTGTGCCCGACGTATTCTACCAATTTTTTGTTTCTGTGGTTTTTTATTTGGTAAGAACAATCGACAGTTAGGTTGGCAACTAACTACTGCTTCTCGAATTATTTGGCTTGGTTGCAATGATGAAGAAGCGGACGTTTCCTTTATTTTATTATTTGATAGTACGACCTGCTTTTTATATGCATTAGGGTCGTGATTATGCGCTGATGGTCCTTTTTTGAGTACGTGGATTTCGTTTTTAATTATCGTGTTCACTGTAGCTTTACACAAAAGTGACTTCCTCCCAACACAACACCATCTAAATACACTTTTTAGTTTTTTAGATTGGTAGTGATAATGATAACCATCAATTACCAACTTATCGTTTCCCTTGTTCGATTTTATCACACTAATATCCATTTTTTCATTTATTTAACTTTCTTATATATTTTCAAGAGCACAAAATTTGTGAAAATGATTAACAAACGTAATCTAAGGCGCGTATTTATAGTCCCAACTATGAATAATTAAAAGCTTACTTTATTCTATAACATTTATCGTATGAGAGAAAAGGAGAGACATAGATATTAAGTATTAAAAGGAGAGACATAGATATTAAGTATTAACGTATGCAAAAATGAATGGTGTTTTTTGTATTTTTGCTCCCATAAAAATTAGCTATATTATCTATTGAACCCATTAGAATTGGAAACGATACTCTAAGATATCCTTTTTTATTACCTCTAAATAAGGGTAATATAATGGGTTGGCCACGAAATCCATTACCTTACGATCCATTTTGACAAAATTCATATTTTATAGGATATAATCCACTTTTGAATTTTTCTCAGAAACTCTAAGAACAAGTTGTGCGGTTCCTTCTGGTGAAGGAGAATTTTAATTTTGAAACGCGTTCTCTTCTGAGCGCCAAAATTTTAAAAAAATATTTTTTTTTGTACATTTCAAGATGAATTTCAACATTATTTAACAAAAGTTGATTTTTATAAAAAAAGATGGATTTTGTCAAAATGGATTTTGTAAAGGTGGATAAAGGAGCTGTCCCTAATACAATACCTCTTTTCCACATTTTCTCAAAGATGACAATACTCAAATACAAAATCCTCAAAAACAAGCTGCGCTAAAGGGTAATAAAACATTTTTAATAAATATTTTATTACCCTTTAGTGCGGCAGAATCAATTCAACTCATAAAATAAAATCATAAAACAATCAAACAGAAATTATGGTCAGATGCATATTAAAGCATTAATTAGTTTTGCCAAAGCAATTAATGTTTTAATATTTTCTATTTTGTACCTGTTTCTAAATACGCCTACAGTAGTGGAAACCTACAAAAACCTGAAACACAAAATCCTCACACATCCCCGGTTGACAACCAAGATTCAGAAAAACAGGATGTCAATAGACACCCATAAAATGTATATATATATAGTATTTATAGTTTATTTTTTGTTGATCAAAATTTACATTTTATTTATGTTTGAACATAATGTACATATCTCAACATATGATATTTCTTGAGGAAAACATCGATTGAAATTTTTGAGGATTTTGTTTTTGAGGATTTTGATTTTGAGGATTTTGTTTTTGAGGATTTTGTATTTGAGTATTGTCATCTTTGAGAAAATGTGGCTTATGATATTTGAGGATTTTGTGTTTCAGGTTTTTGTAGGTTTCCCAGTTTGAGAGAACTCACTTCAAAAAATTGGCTCAAATCTTCTGAATTTTTTAAACAGGTAAATATAAATATATTATTTGAAATGATTTTTGTAGAAATACAAATTTATAAAAATTTAAGGTGAATGACTGGTTCGACTGCTTGAATGTGAGAGTGCCATACAAGAATAGTCGGCAACGTGTTCAAGTGGTCTTTCGGAGCCTCTTCAATTTGGAATTGTGAAAAAAATAACCGAATTAATGTTCAAAATGCGCGCCAAGGGAAAGTTGAGCATGATACCTTTCCAAAAAGGTATAATATAGGATTATGTGCAAAGCAATTTAAGTAGTAACTTATTGAAGGCATTGAATTTAAGTGCAAATACAAGAGATGAAGTTGTCGACGAATTGGACTGTTTACAGTACGATGGTTTGGAGCATTTAGCAGGGTATATTTGCCATAAAATGACAAATCCAGATCTAGTAGTTGATAATTTGGTGGTCAATATTTCAGAAAATCATTAATTAACATGGACTAACTAACTGACTGTTGATGAGAAATATCGAAAAAATGGAATCAGTTTTTAAAAAATTTAACGGGGGATATACTCGTATTACATTTTGTCCAAATTACATAAAAACATTGGTAGACCTAACAACAAATATTACCTGTGATCAAAATATTAAGAATATTTATTTTCGATCAAGAATGTTTTTTAGAATTAAATACCTAAATAACCAAATTGTAGACAACTAACTATAGAAAACGAATAAAAAAAATTCTGTTTTAATTGTTCCATTTGTTAAATTATTTCATTTGCTGTAACATCACTAAAGAAGTATAAAAGTCAATACTCCTATTATTTATTAAAAAATGTTCGAAATACAAACATTTAACTATATTTAATTTTTCATTACATTCAAATAAAACCTAAGTCACAACTAAATAAATTTTATTGAATTTAATTCAGAAATATCTTAACCCTTCGTCTCATAGTATTGCAAATATGCAAGAGAAGACAATTTGTTATTTAAAAAGTAAAATACATTTCTTATGATCATTTAGGCAATTCAAATATACTTCTGAATGCATATTACATGCAATACATTTAGATTATTTGTATACGTCAAAAAATTGCGCCAATTTTATTAGTTATAAGTAGACGAAGACACAACCGTGCTTATTCTTTCCTAACAAATTTATTGTTTTTGTGTATTTTTGGTGAGTATATTATTATAAAAATATATAAATTAAACAATTAATGCTATATTTCTTGATTTTATCAACAAATTTGCTCGAAAATGTGATAAATAAAGTGTATTTTGAGGTTTATTTCATTATATTGCAAATATGCAAGTTCATGTATGGAATGTACATAAATAATACATATTATGCATATATGCAATATATTACAAATATGCCATATCATGCAATACTATAGAATACAAATGCCGTAATTTTTTAAAATATCAGAACCCAACCATTTTCAGAATACCTATCAAATTAAACATGGCTAGGAATCGTCCGCTTACTGAAGCCGAAATTTTGGCAATAATAGATACACGGAGCGATAGTGTGGATGACTTCGAAACCGATGATCAGGATAATGCCGATGTCGAAATGCTCATACAAACAGAAAGAATAGCAAATGATTCAGACTTTGAGGACAACTCCGATGAGAATCCCCTTGATATTGCAAATATGCCAATTGATTTTGTGGATGAGCTATCGAATCCTGAACCAGTACTTCAACGGGATTACAAAGAGTTATCGAGGCATATTGTTTGGCTATGTCAAGAATTTTCAATTCCAGACAAAAACGTTGAATTTTTGGGTGATTCCAACTTAACACCAGAACAGGGAAGTTTAAAAACACCTTATAGTTGTTTCAAATACCTCTTCGATGAAAAATTAATGGAGCATATAGTCAATGAATCTAATTTGTATAGTGTCAAAAAAACCTAAACCTAAAAAACCCAAAGACCACAACAAAGCTTGAATTACAAAAGTACATCGGTATATGCTAGTTGATGTCAGTAGTTAACATCCCTGATTATAGACGTTATTGGCATCCTATCGCGGGTAATAAACTCGTTCAAGATACGATGTCTGTAAATTCTTTTGAAAAAATCAAATCGGCCTTACATTTCAACAATAACGAATACATGCCAGCAAACACGGATGAAGGAAGGGATCGACTATTTAAAATTCGTCCGTTAATTGATGGTCTAACAATAAATTTCCAGAAAATCCCACATGCACAATGTTTGTCGGTAGATGAGCAGTTGTGTTCAACAAAAGCCAAAAGCTACTTGAAACAATATATTCCCAGCAAGCCTCATAAATAGGGGTATAACTGTTTGTATTATCGGGTATTTCAGGATATACATATAATTTTGAAATATACACTGGGCAAGAAAATAGCGCTACCAATAGACTTGTCAGTGAGCCTGATTTAGGAGCGAGCGGAAATACAGTAGTTCGTCTATTACGGCCTGTGCCAAAGCTCGAAAATTACAGAATATATTTTGATAATTTTTATTCATCCGTTCCGTTAGCAGTTGAATTATCAAAAATGGGATTTCTGTGCCTCGGAACCATTCGTAGAAATAGAATTCTGAATTGCCAGTTACCGAGCGATACTCAGTCTAAAAAAATGCCCAGAGGTTCATCAACGGAGTTTGTTTGCACGGTCGACGACGTGACATTGACGACCATGTCTTGGAAAGATAAAAAGCAAGTCAACTTAATTTCGAACTTTGTCGGTCGGGCGCCCATGCAAAGTTCGACAAGATATTCCAAAAAAGATGGAAATACATATTACTATAGTGTCCGCAAATTATTAAGAAGTATAATTCGTACATGGGAGGGGTGGATTTGTTTGACAGTATGATCGGAAGGTACAAAATTAAACTTTGCTCGAAAAAGTGGTACCTACGAATTTTTTATCATCTGCTCGATATGGCAACGGTTAGTTCTTGGCTACTTTATAAGCGGGTCTTGAAAAATTCTAACGAATCAAATTAATCTGAATTGTCTCTGGCTGAGTATCGTTTGATAATAGCCGAAATACTATGCAAAACTGGTAAAGAATCGAAGCAAGCGGGACGCCCTTCCCGAATTAACCAATTCTTAGAGCTCAAACGAAAGAAGGCTACAAGTAGCCCGATCCCTCCGAAAGAAATTCGAATTGATGAATTCAGTCATTGGCGTGATGGAGAGATAATAGACTTCAGTGTAAATGTGATACTGCACTTTGTTTTAACAAAGACCGCAATTGCTTCCGGCAATTTCACAAATGATTTTTCATATTACTTTCTTTTACTCTAGTAAAATAAAGTATAGTAATCATGAAAATTTTGGACCTTGAGATTTTTAGAGATTTATTTGTTTTGAGGTCCCCTGAGTCCGAAAAAGTGGGTTTCGAAATGGTGTCTGTCTGTCTGTCTGTCTGTCAGTCTGTCAGTCTGTCAGTCTGTCAGTCTGTCTGTGTCCTCTCTACAGCCCAGATGGTTTAACCAATCGAATTGAAACTTCAGATTTAAGCTTTTTTGATAAATTGGGAGGTCCCAGTGAATTTTACTCCAAATCGGCTAACCGGGAGTGGCCACTCCCTTGGTCCAGAAAATTTATTTTGCAAATATCTTAAAAAGTATAAGGTTTACAAAAAATTACTTAATACAAAATGTTTCCAAAAATTAAAAACAAATAAAAATAAAAAATTAAAAATTAAAAAAAAAAATTTAAAAATTTAAACATTAAAAAAAAAATTAAGAAAAAAATAAAATTTCTCAAAATTCTCTGTTCGTAAAAGAAAGTCGTGTGTTGGCCACACCTCCATTTTTCTCATATTTAGAATATAGTTTATAAATAAGTGATATTTAATTTTATTTATTTGAAATGAATTGCTTTTTATTTATTTTTGTTATTATTATTTTAAATGATCTGAAATGTGATATAATAAAAAAGTATATATTTTTGTGATTTTATTAGTCTTTTATACATGATCTTGCATATATGCAAGATAAGAAAAGTCACGTTTTCTCGAAAACGGAAAATAGAAAATTGAATTTTCTTTGAGATTTTATTATTTCAGTTGAATCGGCTCACCACAGTAATTTTTTTTTATTGATAAAAAATTCATGAGATTAAGGGTTAAACAAAAACATAAACATTGAAACCCAAAAAGTAAACAGAAATATATCATCGCACGCGCCGCTCTATTGGATTTTTGTTGTTTTTTTTTTGTAAATTTGTGACGTATGCGCAATATATGACCTGGTATTATATATATCTTGTGAAGGTGCCATTTCAAACTAAGCTTCTTTAACGCAATGTGTCTCAGTAAATATTGAAAATGAACCCCTCCCTCTCACAGGAACGACATGTTCCTCAAAATTAATCAAAATGTGTAAGAACCTTTCACGTTTTCGTTTTCTTCACAGAGGTATATCAGGGGGGCTATTATGAAATTTTCGACGCGCGCTTTTTTTTCGACAACGTCGAAAATTAGCTATTATGAAATTATTCGACACGCTTTTTTTGCGATCATATCGAAAATTTTCCTATTATGAACTTTGTTTTCGACAAAGTCGAACAATATGCGACTGCTCTTGAGGTGACGAATGCATACGCGTGTTCAATAATAAATCGTGAGATAAAAAAATTTCAGTTATTCAGTTCGTAACATATATTTTAATTTTTATTTTCCGCCTAATTAATAAATTAATATTAATTTATTTTTTTTTTCGATATTGTCGAATAATTCATAATAGCTATTTTCGACCTTGTCGAGTTGGTCGACAACGTCGAAAATTTGCGATGTCGAAAATTTCATAATAGAGCCCCAGTACTGCCATTTTGTTGTGTACATGGGAGCTTACTCACAGGGAGTTTTGTATACGTACACCAAGTATAGTATAAAATATTGTTACTGTGTGTTGTCTTTTATTTTATTATTCGTGTGATATTTGTACCAGTAAGCATCAAAAATTATTGAATCGGGTAAAATCGGTTCAAATTTTTGGTGCTTATCTTCCTATGGGAATATTGACATTTTGAAATGTACATAATTCTTTATTTTATCTTATTATAATATTTTGTATTGCTAGATTGAGACAAAAATTAATAGTTTTTTATGGTACTAGTGAGCAAAACGAGATATTATCCATGAGGGATAAGTTTGTCCCATGAGGCGATAGCCGAGTGGGACATTATTTCGAGTGGATAATATCTCTTTGCTCACGAGTGGCATACAACGTTTTATCCACTTTTGTTGAAATTAATTTCGTAAATTAATAAGAAATAGTTCCATTTTGTGTTTTCACAGTGGAGCATTGAATTTTGAAATACATTTTATCATAGTGATCGTTCTTTAAATTGTCATGGTGTACTTTAATTTAATTAATTTTTGGAATATAGTTTTTCATTCAATTTGACTACGAATAATTTTCCAATGACTACTCAACATTTTGTTATACCAAATATAATTCACGTTGCCCCTAGCAGCGTGGGTTATACAATAACAATGGGTTATTTTACATTTTCTTTATTTGAAATCAGCATAGTTATCGGGCTATTATATATCAAAAGTGGATAAACTATATATACGATACAACAGGTTTGCACGGATAAATCGATAGACAAATCGCACTGTATGTGAGTAAAACTGCCACGATTTGTCTAGTTACGAAATACGATTAATCCGTACCATCGAAACTTATTGAAATGAGCACAATTCCGCCGAAGACTGGGACAAATGTGTTTTGTTGCATATGTTTTTTACACATTTAGAATGTTTAAATAATGGGCCCGATTTAATGCAAATCTTCTTTTTTTATTTTCTTCTGTTCTTCTATTATTTCAAGGAAAACTCGATACAACTTAAACAAAAAATCTACACAAATTTATTGATTGTTTGAAAATCTCATCTAGTTACAGTAGAAATAGTAGCAGAATAGAAGAAAAGGCAAATAGAAGATTTACATTGAATCGAACCCATTATTTGTGTAGAAATGATGATACATTTCTTTACCTGATTTACATAAAAGAATTTTTCACGTCTACACGAGATTTTTATGGTGGCAATAATAAAGATAACAAAAAACTGTTTGATATAAAGTTCTGCTAATTTGTGTGCTAATGTTGTGCGCGCACATGCTAATCCTCAGCGAGTGTGAAAAGAATGCAAAGCACACTGCACCCAGTACACAGTATCAAATTATGGATTTCTTACGATTTGATTGTCACTGTGGTATAAATAAGGTTTAAAATACTTTATTTGGCTTTATTTGATTGGCTCAACCTTATTGATGATTGTGCATATCCATTGATGGAATTTTTACTAACACCTTTTAAAAATACTGAATATTTAATCGATAACCAAAAAAATTCTAATCGATTTTTGGTGAGAGGTAGAGTACGCATTGAGAACGTATTCGGAATTACGAAGTCTCGGTTTATGTGTTTAACGTTGATTGATAAACGAAGAATGGACTTTATGTCGTGTTGCATTCTTCTTCTTGAGGTAGTAAGTGTTGGGTTCAAATAAAAGGCAAATAATTTGTAATTCTTTATAAATAAACGAAAAAATAAAACATTATTGAAGTTCCTTTTAAATAATTCACTAATATTTATTAATAAAAAAAAACAAATAATTAAAATGACAGATCTTACACCACCTAGTAATGTCAGCGATTTGAATTGCGTGAAGTTAGCTAAACTAAAACCAATCTGATAAATCGGAATAATTTTGCAAATTAAAAAAATCGATCTAACAAAATTGATCAAATCGATCTGAGCGGAAATAAGAAACAGATTTTTAGATTAGATCGATTTTTCCGATTAGATCGGAAATAAGAAACACAGCATTAGATATTGGGTATAATTCTTGGTAATTAATCAATTAATTTTGACTGTTTGGTGTGTTTGGGATCTCTTTAAAAAATAAAAAAGGCCAATACAGCACCTAATCTTTACAAGGTCTACCGTCAATTTAGTGATTACACCTTAGTTCAATACCAAGTAACTCAAAACTATGTATTCCAACGCCATCCGAATCTTCATTAAGCTCAAAACCCTGCGTGCGCGGGTGGGGTTTTGTGGGGGAAGAGTCAATTTCTATATTTATTGAGACACAGTGCGTAATCACTCATGAGGTAGGTAGAGTAGGCCAAGCATTTTTAATTTTATTTCTAGGAGTTTAGCCTCGTTCTCACATTAGTCAAGTTACTTGATTTCAAGTACTTGAATTCAAGGAGCCTTAATTCAGATTTGCGTTCATATACATATATATTCAAGTTAATTTAATGAAGTAGTTTTTTAAAATGTCGTGTTTCTTAGTTGTGCTTTGTCATTCCTAGAGATTAATTAAAAATATTAGTGAATAAAATTTATTAGTTATAGGGGACAATTAGGATTAAAAAATGTTAAACTACACAAATGAGGAATACGCCGATACGGTTTCATGTTTAATTTTTGTAATGGGAAGACAGGTCCAGAAATAACGGAGTTGGAATAAAATATCTCCATCATCTTTTGCTAAATTCCCAAACTGGAACTCAATCTTAATTATAAAAATCGATGGATAAAAAGCTTAAATTACTTTTTAAATGACATGTCACATTTTTTTCTATTTTTTCTTGTTTGTATCTAGAAAACCGTAAAACTTAAATAAAATGTTTTCGTGAGAGGAGTAAGCAAAAATTAAAAACGACTTATTTATTTTAATTGCACGAGTAAAAAACTGCATAAACCGCCAACTTTCTCTAAAACTTAAAAAAAATTAAGTTTGGACAATAATAAAATATTTAAGTATGTAAATGAATTCTACGTACTTACATAATAAACCAAAACAAAAATTTTTATCCATAAAAATAAAATTACAAATGCTCTAAGGAGTAATTAATTAAAATATGTATAAAGGTGCCATCTCAAACTAAGCATCTTTAACGCAATGTGTCTCAGTAAATATTGAATATGAACCCCTCTCTCTCACAGGAATGACATGTTGCTCAAAATTAATCAAGGAATCACCGTATAAAATACTTACATTCAAGTTCAACAAGACATGTATATTAAAAAATTTGTAAGAACCTTTCACGTTTTCGTTTTCTCCATAGAGATATATCAATGGCCAATGGAATCAATGGAATATCAATTTTTTCATCACTAATCTTTCAAAGCCAAAACGTTGCGGGACATGAACGCGCCAAGATAAAATAAGATGATATTCACCGGTGACTTTCTAGTAAAATAAGTCATTTCAGTCGAAAGTATAAATTACTTTATTTACTAGTCAACGGCGACTTTTTCGATTGAATTCAAAAATACGGACCTTGAAAATAATGAAACATTCCAGATATCAGGCTAATTTCGACTCTGAGTGTTTTTTTTTTGTTTTGGTTTATAAAGCCGGGTCCACACCAAACAGAGAAAACAGAGATATTGTCTTCTAAGACAAACTGGAGATAATTCTGCAACTTTCTGATGTTTTTTTGTTTTAGATTTTATAGTGCCTCGTCCCAAATGGGTAAACTCAAATGTCAAATGTTGTTTTATCTTCAAATTTCGACAGCCCGTATGTGGAGTGTGGACGTGAAACAAAACAATACCACAATACAGTTCATCTTATTTAACCTTTGTGTCAACACGAGTATCGAACTAGTTTTCATTAACATGAGCATACCTTGGTGTGTATTAAATTTTATAGTACATTTTATATGAAAATCGTAAATATTGACCCAATTTTATTGGCGACTACTGAAAAACTCAGTATGACAAGAAATTTCTATTATTTCCAAAAAATGAAAAATCCAAATACACTCTTACAACTAAACAGCAACAACAATTACGTTCCTTTAAAAAACAATAAAATTATAAAATCATAAAACAAAAGCTAGGATTTGACTTTTCTTCTTATGTTTTATCTCACGTGTTTTCAAATATTTTAATTCATCAAGTTCCCAATTCAAAGTTATTCTAAAGCAACACAAGATTACATTTATTAGTTGCGAGATAAACGATTAGAGCCGGCAAAGGAAAGATCGTTACAACAAATAAATTGGTCTGTGTCAAACTTTTGTCGAGGTTTAATGGTTCGACCTACATTTCAAAAATAAATTTTAAATGTACGAGCAGCTGTGGAAATTTGCTTGATATTTAACGTGAAACGGTTTTGGATCATTTAAATAATGATTTCGAAAGCACCGATATTCTTTTGCTATAGATTCCGCAAATAATTACAAACTTTACACGGATAACATTTATCGAAGTACTCTAGATTATTTGAAGAAATGGAGGCGTTGGCTTCGAGGACTGTTTCTGGTGTTTACGTGGGATTAAGCGATATTTTCAAAAATAATTTTGAGATTTTTCAAAATTATAATGATATTGAGCTTGGTATTAGAGATGTACTGGTAATTCCAGATTGAAGGCAGAATTTTGGACCAACCTACAAGAAATTAAGTGAATGTTTTTGAGATATTTGAGTATTTTAGAGATATTTGTGACTGTCCAAAGAAATTGCTGGTTTTATTTATTTGTTCTACAAGTGTCTGTCCTTTTTCTACTTTAAATAAATTACAAGCACCGGCAATTCAGATGGGTATTTTGTTGCTATTGACAGGTAAACGGTTGGTTTCTAAACATATCTGAGTTAACAAATTTGCTGGCTTCGATTTCGAATGAAATTTTTATTCCACGAATTTTTTTTTTATTCGTTTAAAAAAATATCCAGACTCCTTTAGCTTTAAAAGGCACAAAAGTTATGCGAATGAAGTTTATCTTAAATTAATAACAGATTTTACAACAACAAAAAATGCGTTTATATGTGTGTCAAAAAGCTTATAATACCTTGATCAACAAGTTCTCGGAATAACCACTGTGTGGCGGATTTGAGTTCTGTTTTTTTGTTAAGTTGGTACATCTGTTGTTGATATTCCCTCTAAATCTTAGCGTCATAGCTTGACATTTGCAAAAGTTACATAGTCAAGAGTACATCTATCTCTGTGTGTGTTGGCGATTTTGCCATTATTTCCTCTCGGCTGCTGAAACGCGTTCCCCGTAATGGTTTTTTAACTCGATTGAACAGAAAGAAGTCACAGGGAGCCAAATCAGGTGAATTCGGTGGCTGTTGGATGGTATTTGTTGCATTTTTCGTCAAAAAATTACGAATAATGATGGCACTGTGCGATGGTGCGTTATCATGGTGCAAAATCCACGAGTTTTCTGCCCACAATTCTGGTCTCTTTCGGCGAATTGCTTCACGGAAACGTCTCATAACGCCCAAATAATACTCTTTGTTTACGGTCTGGCCTTCTGGCAAAAATTCATGATGCACTACACCGTTGTAATCCATGAAAACCGTGAGCATTGCCTTCTTTTTTGACTGAAAACGACGTGGTTTTTTTTGGTGAACGCCATTCACTTGCCTGATGTCTGGATTGCGTGTCGTACTCATAAACCCACGTCTCATCTCCAGTAATGGTCCTTTCGATGAATGTGGGATCGGATTCAGCCTCGCAAATCATGTCTAAAATTGTAAATAATTTCTAAAATTTTAAATAATGGCCAACACACACAGAGATAGATGTACTCTTGACTACGTAACTTTTGCAAATGTCAAGCTATAACGCTAAGATTTAGAGGGAATATCAACAACAGATGTACCAACTTAACAAAAAAACAGAACTCAAATCGGAACGATGGGAGCGCCACACGGTGGTTATTCCGAGAACTTGTTGATCAAGGTAGTATTCGGGCGAATTTATTTTACAAGGAAAAATTCATTCAAATCAAATGTTTGAACTTAATGCTAAATTAAAAATAAAAAATCCAAACACAAAATTTATCAAGATTTAAACTATTTGGGTTTTCACAGAGCCAATCCCGTTAACCTATTAATCGGCACTATTCGTCAATTTAACAATTTAATCTGATCCATATGTCTAAGAAAATAGACATATAAACATTTTTTTTTCATTTATCTACATCTGAACTTGATTTTCTATCAGAGCTCAACCTCTAAAATATCATATTGGGTTTAACTATTCAAATATACACTCGCGAGCAACTAAATCGAAGACATACGGTTTTAAAATGGCTTAACCGATTTTCGTAAAACAACTTTTATTTGACAGCTTAGTATTTTATCTTTACAAGGACACCTTTATCATTAAAATCTATACAGCACTTTTCAAATTAAAGCAATCGTAGCAAAATGCGATGTTTCGGTGAAAACAATTGGCGTGCTGCAATCACCTGTAAAATACCACGTTGACCGATATTTCAGACGTTGATCTAAACAAACCTCTACCAGTTTCATTCGTTGTTTCCTCAAAATTATGGATATTATTAGTCCAGAAAAAACCGCACAAGTTGTTGGTTTATTGCAAGAAGAACGCAATCAACGAGAACTCCGTCATCAGCTAAACGTGAGCTAATCTGATGTCTCAAGAGTATCCAGAAGGTTTCAGGAAACTGGTACCTTCAATCGGAGATCACATACCAGCCAGTATCGGTGTAAATCTGAGAGGGACGATCGATTTATCGTCCTAACGTCACTGCGAAATCGCCATCTCACGGGGGTCGATGTGCAGCGGGAGCTAAGACAAGTTCGAGATGTAGCTGTTAATTCATGGACAGTAAGAAGACCTTTGAAGGAATCCAACCTCACTCCAAGACGGCCCGCTAGAGACCCAAAATTGACAGCACATCATCGCAAAGAGCGACTCGAAATTGCTCGAGAACACATCAATTAGAGCTTCGAGCAATGGAGGTCCGTTCTATTCACTGATGAGTGCAGAATATATCTGCATGGTAGTGAAAGGAGAGGCTGGGTCTACCGGCGTCCAGGAGAGCGATTTTCACAGTGCTGTTTTGCTGAAACAGTTTTGTACGAACGAACGTTTTTCTTGTTTTCCTGCCTGGTGGAGGCCGTAGAGGGGGTCTGACCACTGAACGAAATATCGAGGACATTCTCTTGGATCATGTAGTGCCCTACCCAGGCTATATAGGAGAAGATTTCATACTGATGCATGACAATGCTCGGTGTCAAACAGCTCGAACCACTCGGCTATTCACGGATGAGGTTGGACTCAAGACGATGAGGTGGCCAGCCCTCAATCATTCGACATGAATCTAATTGAGCAATCATGGGAAGAACTAAAACGGAGGATCCGAGCCTGAAATTCGGTACCATCTACCATCAGTGACCTCAAGATTTCGTTGGGTGAGGATTGGGGTGCGATCCTCAAAGTCTTTGTCAAAACTTTAATAAGGTTAATGGGGTACCACATGCGAACCGTTGTAGACGTAAGAGGTGTCAATACTAAGTATTAACCAATAAAATTGTTTTCCAACAAAACATTTAAGGGTAATTTAAATTTAAATATCCCCAATATTTTTTTTCATAATCATCAATTTTGGTTGCGTTTTCATTCGAAATTCATTATAAAGAAAAGTACGGAACCAATTTTCATGAAAATAGTTTCATTTTAGGTAAAAATATCAGGCTTTGAAAAAAATAATATCTTGTGAAAATCGGTTGAGCTGTTTTAAAAAAATTTGCTTTTCTGTGAGCGCTGAAGGTTTGAGTAGATTTAGATGCTGCGAAGTTTAAATTAATTGATTAATTGGTTGAATTATTGTACATTAATGTTAAATTAAACCAAATGCGTTTGTATGGCTTAGAAATAATCAAAAATCATACATTCGGGCGAAATAATGTGAAGTTTATCCTAAATTTAAAATTAAAATACATAAAATTTATTGAAACTTAAAAAAGTGTGGCTTTTTGTAATCTTATTCATGGCCTATGTGTGTACTTTAATCATACTCATCCGCTAAAATTTCATATTGGGTTTACCCAATTTCAATATGAAATTTTAGCGGTTTAGCATGATTAAACTCATAGAAAATCAAGTTCAGATGTTAGCCAATGAAAGAAAACTTTGATATGTCGATTTTCTTAGATATGGATTGAGGAACAGTTTTGATTACTAGATTAACGCTTTGATCCGTTAATAAGTTTAAGGGGATTGGTTTTGTGAAAGCCCAAATAATTTAAATCTTGATAAATTTTGTGTTTCGATTTTTTTTTTTTTTAATTTTTTTCAATGTATGCTTTTTGACACACATACAAACACATTTTTGTTGTTGTTGTACAATTTATTATTACTTTTCATTCTCATCAAAAGTTCTGCATACAAAGCAAAGCACCGGCGTTTGGATCAGAAGCACCGAGTTCGAATCTCGATAGGGTACTTTTCATTATCAGATTATACATGTGTGATGGCGATGACCATCATTAAGATCATATTTGGCTTTTCTAAATTTGGTTTGTACCACAAAAAACAGATGGAAACCGTTTTTTTTATCTTTTTAATGAATTCTTTAATTATTACCAGCAATGCTCGGTCCCTGAGGTCGCAGCCCATTATTGGTGGAAAAAGTGAATTTTTATTTAAACGAAAATATCAATTTAATAAATTGTTCAATGTTTTTTCTATAAACCATTGATCGCCACATGTCATATCTACTAAAAAGCACTGCAATAAAAATTTCAACATAAAAATTAATTTCCGCTTAAATGTTACCATGTAAGTTAATTGATATAAAGTCAGACCATTATCCGCTGGTAATTTATCTTAGTACGTACAACTCGTAAAAAGATTATAAATTTGACCTAAATTTTCATATTTGATAACACCCCGGACGATTATGTTTTAAATTTAAACCATTAAACGCAAGTGTTTGACCAAAAAATATATTTATACCATACATCCAACTATGTCATTTTCATTTATCGCAAACGTGGTATATACAATTATGGTGCATACCATTCCAAATGCCAAACAACAAATTTCATTTCCTCGACCTATAATACAAAAGTATCAATATACCGCTGTACTCTGTATAGGTAATATGATCCATTTTGAAGTAAGTATATGCATATAAGTTTTGTGGTTTACGAATATAAAAAAAAAACAACAAAACCAAAAAGATAACATAAATAATTTATTTTCATTTTTTATTTACATATATAGCAAACGTTGTGAATACATATAATTGTTTAATTCGATTAAATATTTTTTCTTTATTCCACTTGTCATTTAATATCGCATCTTTTCTTTGTACGACAACGATTTGACCGTGTTCAAATTGCCATCCGATGAATTTTCTGGTGTTGTGCTCTCTGAAAGTTTTTTATCAGTATTTCTGCAATTGGAAACAACATAAAAAGAAGAATATTGGTTTTTCCCAACATAAGTGCGAAGAAAAACCAAAATTAGTAAAAATTTTAACACAGGACATATATGTATGGCTGAAAATTAAAAAATTAAAATATTTATTTAGTGTTAGTACATAGAAGCTAAGTTTTACCAATTTTTACCAAATTAAACCTAGCCTAAGGAAATGAAGAAAGAAAGGGTCTATACTATGATTGTAAATTATTGTTTTGTCGTGTAACTAACTAAACTAAATTGTTTACGTGTTGCAATTTTTTGCACGTTTATTAAATTGCTATCATCACATCATTAACAGTCTAAATATAAATGATATCATTACTTTCAATAAAATAAATAAAATAATATATAATTAATACTATGTTGCATAATACAAACAAAAAAATAACAAATATTAAAGACGTCCATAATTAGAAAAAAATACATTTTAATTTTGTTTTGACGAATTTGTTTTTATTCCAACTGTTTTTTCACACTTGCTTGTTGACGTTCGGTTAACAATTTGATGCATTAACAAAATATTTGTTTCTGTTAAGTGCGGAATTATTATTATTTTTTTTTTTTTTTGTCAAAAACACAAATGATTTCGTTATTTAGATCGCCTACAATTTAGAACCGGAACACTAATCACATTAGTAACACAGGTTTTATTTAGCTTATCAACACTAACGCGTATTACAAATATGCGGTTTAGTGTTACCAAAGACAAATAGTACGTACGAGTACATGTCCCAATTTAGCCAAGATTAAGATTTTGAAACAAATGTGCTTTATTTAGCAAAACCTATATTTATGAAAGAAGATCCTGGCAATGTTACCTTAGATAAAACATATATAGTTATTGAATTGGGACCACCAATAAAGTAGGACGGCCTAGGTCACTGCATCGCAATAAGCAGGTATTCGCAGAATTGTTATATAATTTGCGTGGTTTCGAGATAAAAACCACTTTACTACTACTCCAAGTTATAGCTAAACAGTTCTAAAAGGGATACATGTTTGGAAAATGCCGATGAAGACTGAATTAGTTTGATATGGTTGTAGCTCTGTAAAGTAGCTCTTAGCACTATAAAGCCCAACGGTAAAATACTATAGTTATTTATTTACAAGGAGACATTAACCACGAGTAATTTTTGTTTCTAATATTTTTTGTTAAAGTTTTTCTTTGTAAAGAACACGACAACGGAATGTTGGGGCCAAGAAGGGAACCAGTCCCAAAAAGAATGATTCCTAATTGGTTAATTTTCTACCATATTCGAAAATATGTTACTTAAGGCTAATATTTGCAGAATTAACAAAAGTTGGCTCAGCCTTTATTGAATATTTCAACATCCATCTGAATTAAATTGATGTGTCCCAACTAAGAGGTGAATATCCGAAATTAATTGTTGAATTGAACAGATTTTTTTTTAAATGACAGATCGAAAGTTATTTTAGTCCCTTCATTTCAGAAAAACTGTTGAGTACACTAAACAGTTATGTAAATAATTCGCGGACAATAATGTAGTTAACTTAAGTAAACAAATTATTTTAACTTTAAATTTGTAGTACATCAAACTTTATATTAATTTACTTATTCATTTTGTATTTAGTATTGTATAAAATAATTAAAATTCGATCGAATAAAATCAGAATTAAATTAACACTACAGGTGAATTGTTCTAATTAATTAAAAGACCCCACCAGTGGTAATCTTTTAATTAGGAATTAACTCGTATATTCCATTTTAAGGAATATATAGACATTTATAGTAACAAACGCTATTAAGTCGTTTTTACTATAGACTAAATTCCACGTTACGGAATTTACTTATACGTAAATTCCAAGTTCTGCAACTCTCCGGAAGGAAAAAGTTCTGAACAATGAAGTCAATGAGTGTGAAGTTTATGCTAAAAAAAAATAACAAAAAATTACACTGTTAAATTAGCTATTTTCCAATTGAAATTTAAATTATAAGAAAATTTAAATTTTTTATAATTTTGGATTTTTAGTACCACCAAACAGATTCTTTTCATCAGAAAACAGGTTCTTTTCATCCTTTTCAGATAGCTGGACCATCTGTATATATCGTTAAGCAAAAGCATCCAATTGCGTTGAACATTACTATTTCAGATAATTTAAAAGTTGACTGAATTTTGATGGTTTAAATAATTATTTAGCGCCGACCCTAGAAATGTCCCGAAGAATATTTACTAACGACCTTGGAATTTATAATTTTAGTTGGGTTGGTATGCCTGGGATTTTGATCGGTTTTTTTAATAACAAAATTTGAGAGCCATCTAACGTTGGGTAATCGTAATTAATTTCATTAAGTTGACAGTTTATTCTTCGTACATTTCTTAGAATAGCTAAGTCATATAGCGGTCAATGTCACCAAGCCGATCCAATTAAGATGAACTATAATATATTTCAGTTTTTGGAATTTTTAATAATTTTAATTGGTTTAAAAATTGTATCTCCAATCACAGAGATGTCCACAAGGTCTTGCCTATATTTTTGAATAACTTGGCCATATGCCAGTCTACGTGGTCAATCTTATTCAATTCTGATGAACTATACTATACTTCACAGAATTTAGAATTTTTAATAATTTTATTAGTTTTAAAAATGGTTGTATCTCCGATCACAGAGATGTCAACAAGGTCCGTCTTGCCTATAATTTTGGATAACTTGGCCATATGCAAGTCTACGTGGTCAACCTTATCCAATTATGATGAACTATACTATACTTCACAGAATTTAGAATTTTTAATAATTTTATTTGGTTTAAAAATTGTATTTCCAATCACAGAGATGTCTACAAGGTCTTGCCTATATTTTCGGAAAACTTGGCCATATGCCAGTATACGTGGTCAATCTTATTTAATTGTGATGAACTATACTATACTTCACAGAATTTAGAATTTTTAATATTTTTATTGGTTATAAAAATTTTTGTATCTCCGATCACAGAGATGTCCACAATGTCTTGCCTATATTTTTGGATAACTTGGCCATAAAGTAGTCTACGTGGTCAACCTTATTCAATTATGATGAACTATACTATACTTCACAGAATTTAGAATTTTTAATAATTTTATTGTTTTAAAAATTGTATCTCCGATCACAGAGATGTCCACAAGGTCTTGTCTATATTTTTAAATAACCTGACCATATTCCAGTCTACGTGGTCAACCTTATCCAATTGTGATGAACTATACTTTACTTCACAGAATTTAGAATTTTTAATAATTTTATTTGGTTTTAAAAATTGTTGTATCTCCGATCACAGAGATGTCCACCACGTCTTGCCTATATTTTTGGATAACTTGACCATATGCAAGTCTATGTGGTCAATCTTATTCAATTGTGATGAACTATACTATACTTCACAGAATTTCGAATTTTTAATAATTTTATTTGGTATTAAAAATTGTTGTATCTCCACAAGGTCTGGCCTATATTTTCGGATAACTTGGACATATGCCAATCTACGTGGTCAATCTTATTTAATTGTGATGAACTATACTATACTTCACATAATTTCGAATTTTTAATAATTTTATTTGGTTTAAAAATTGTATCTCTGATCACAGAAAAGTTCACAATGTCTTGCCTATATTTTCGGATAAATGTCCACAATTTGGATTTGCTTCATGCAGAGAAAAGAAAATGTCTCGAGACCAAATACTTTAAACAATAAAATTATACAAAAATTTTTATAACCAAATAAAATTATTAAAAATTCGAAATTCTGTGAAGTATAGTATAGTTCATCATAATTGGATAAGGTTGACCACGTAGACTACCATATGGCCAAGTTATCCAAAAATATAGACAAGACCTTGTGTACATCTCTGTGATCGGAGATACAATAATTTTTAAAACTAATAAAATTATTAAAAATTTTAAATTCTATGAAGTATAGTATAGTTCATCACAATTGAATAAGATTAACCACGTATACTGGTATATGGTCAAGTTATCCAAAAATATAGGCCAGACATTGTGGACATCTCTGTGATCAGAGATACAACATATTATAAAACCAATAAAATTATTAAAAATTCTAAATTCTGTGAAGTATAGTATAGTTCATCACAATTGAATAAGATTGACTACGCAGACTGGCATATGGCCAAGTTATCTGAAAATATAGGCAAGAGCTTGTAGACATCTCTGTGATTGGAAATACAATTTTTGAACCAAATAAAATTATTAAAAATTCTAAAATGTGTGAAGTATAGTATAGTTCATCATAATTGTATAAGGTTGACCACGTAGACTACCATATGGCCAAGTTATCAAAAATATAGGCAAGACCTTGTGTACATCTCTGTGATCTGAGATACAATAATTTTTAAAACTAATAAAATTATTAAAAATTCTAAATTCTGTTAAGTATAGTATAGTTCATCACAATTGAATAAGATTGACCACGCAGACTGGCATATGACCAAGTTATCTGAAAATATAGGCAAGACCTTGTAGACATCTCTGTGATTGGAAATACAATTTTTAAACCAAATAAAATTATTAAAAATTCGAAATTCTGTGAAGTATAGTATAGTTCATCATAATTGGATAAGGTTGACCACGTAGACTACCATATGGCCAAGTTATCCAAAAATATAGGCAAGACCTTGTGTACATCTCTGTGATCGGAGATACAATAATTTTTAAAACTAATAAAATTATTAAAAATTCTAAATTCTGTTAAGTATAGTATAGTTCATCACAATTGAATAAGATTGACCACGTAGACTGGTATATGGTCAAGTTATCCAAAAATATAGGCCAGACAATGTGGACATCTCTGTGATCAGAGATACAACATATTATAAAATCAATAAAATTAATTAAAATTCTTAATTCTTTGAAGTATAGGATAGTTCATCACAATTGAATAAGATTGACCACGCAGACTGGCATATGACCAAGTTATCTGAAAATATAGGCAAGACCTTGTAGACATCTCTGTGATTGGAAATACAATTTTTAAACCAAATAAAATTATTAAAAATTCTAAATTCTGTGAAATATAGTATAGTTCATCACAATTGGATAAGATTGACCACGTAGACTAGCATATGGTCAAGTTATCCAAAAATATAGGCCAGACCTTGTGGGCATCTCTGTGATCAGAGATACAACAATTTATAAAACTAATAAAATTATTAAAAATTCTAAATTCTGTGAAGTATAGTATAGTTCATCACAATTGAATAAGATTGACCACGTAGACTGGCATATGGCCAAATTATCCGAAAATATAGGCAAGACCTTGTGGACTTCTCTGTGATTGAAGATGCTATTTTTAAACCAAATAAAATTATTAAAAATTCGAAATTCTGTGAAGTATAGTATAGTTCATGACAATTGGATAAGTTTGACCACGTAGACTGGAATATGGCCAAGTTATCCAAAAATATAGGCAAGACCTTGTGGACATCTCTGTGATCGGAGATACAACCATTTTTTAAACTAATAAAATTATTAAAAATTCTAAATTCTGTTAAGTATAGTATAGTTCATCACAATTGAATAAGATTGACCACGTAGACTGGTATATTTTCAAGTTATCCAAAAATATAGGCAAGACATTGTGAACATCTCTGTGATCAGAGATACAACATATTATAAAACCAATAAAATTATTAAAAATTCTAAATTCTGTGAAATATAGTATAGTTCATCACAATTGAATAAGATTAACCACGTAGACTGGCACATGGTCAAATTATCCAAAAATATAGGCAAGACCTTGTGGACATCTCTACGGTCGGCGATATAAAACTTTTAAAATAATGGAAAATTATTAAAAATTCCAAAAACTGTGAAATATATTATAGCTCATCATAATTGGATCGGCTTGGTGACATTGACCGCTATATGGCTTAGCTATTCTAAGAAATGTGCGGGGCCTTCGGGACATTGTCAAATAATTATTTAAACCATCAAAATTCAGTCAACTTTTAAATTATCTGAAATATAGTAATGTTCAACACAATTGGATGCTTTTGGTTAACGATATAAACAGATGGTCCAGCTATCTGAAAAGGATGAAAAGAACCTGTTTTCTGATGAAAAGAATCTGTTTGGTGGTACTAAAAGTCCAAAATTACAAAAAATCTAAATTTTCATATAATTTAAATTCCAATTGGAAAATAGCGAATTTAACAGTGTAATTTTTTGTTATTTTTTTTTTTTAGCATAAACTTCACACTCATTGAAGTCAAACTACAACAGACGTCATTGAACGACGCAGAGCTAGAATTTATACAAACACACACAATTTTATTTGCGAATTTCTTTCTTAAAACCTTTTCCCGGTGGGGCGAATTATCGCTTTATCAAATTTTTTTTTAACGTGTACAAGGTGAACTATTTTTGAGTCTACAGAAAATTTCGAAAATAAACGATCATAGAAAAAATGTTTCAGTCCAAAAAATGTCAAAAATGTTTCAGTCGTTTGTTTTGATGCGTCATTTACGAGATATGTATTTAGGTCCGGGTAAACTTACATGTCATAAGTCAAAATAACATTAAAATCTACTGAAAATAAAAATTAGTGGCGACCCCAGATGGGGTTAACCTATTTACATTTGTCGGGAAAATCAAACAAATCTTCCTTTTTCAGAATTTCTGCGAATATTCTAGAAAAGGGAAATTCATTTTTCAGGTTTAATTTTAAAATTAGGATGGAAATTTCCTTTTTCCAGAATATTATAAAATTAAATCTTCCTTTTCCAGGAAATTGAACAGTGAAATAAATCTTTAGGTTTTTTTTGACACTTATAGCTCCTTCGTCAATCCTTTTTTAACAACTATTATCTCTAAACTTTCATTTTAGTAAATTTTCAATTTCATTGAGGAATTTTTCATTTGTGATTATTTTATTTTTTTCAGTTATTTCCTGGAGCCAATACAGAAATACCATTTTTACATGGGGATCTATCAGGAGATACTCTGTTTTTTATAATAAAAACAATTTTCCTAGTTATATTTTGATTGTAATTTAATTGAAAAATCTTTTTTCTTTATGGTTAGAGAAGTGGAGAGAGCTACATAACACGCTGCGATTTTGAGTTAGGTTCTCGCTGCTGACCAAGAATTTAACTAATTTGTAACAATATGCTTCGACATGTATAGAAATTATTGTGTGTGAAATCAATTGTAAACCATACTACCGGGCTATAACTTTTTCGGGTTTTATCCAATTTCGAGAGTGCCGAAAAACGTAGGTCAACTTAATGAAAAGTTGATTTTGAATTTTATTTCATTTCTACCGAAAATATAGACATTTTTGGAATACTTCAGATAAGAAAAAGTGTACTAGGTAAAGTGTACTAATTAAAATTTTCATATTCCCTGAAAAAGTACCCTAAGGACATGTCTGATTTCTGTGCGAAATAATTTTTTTGTGATAAATTTGATATTAGTGAAATAATTTTCTCTTCCATATTTGAAATAAGTTCATTTGCTGTCTGAATACTGAAATAATTTTGTCATAATAAAATTGACATTTGGAAATACAACAAACGACGAATTGTACGTAGAGAGTTATTTCATATAAAAATGATAGAGGCAGAATTTGACCCAAATATGGTATTATTTCTATTAATTTCGGGTTACATGTGTTTAATGAGAAGAACACGGAACTTAGCGCGATAAAAGAACGGATTGTAATATTGGGTGTGTGAATATGACTCCACCCTTTCTCAATTGGTGTAGTTATTTTTACTGCTTACGTAAACTATAAAAGCGCAATACCTATATTCTATAGTACTTGATGTCAGCTATCAAACGCAGTATGCGACATTTGGTTGAACTGTAAACAAATAGTATTTTTATCTCTTTCAAAATGTCGAATTTTATTCCAAATAAACATGGCAACAAAGAAAAGGTTTTCTGCATCGGATAGTTACTGGATGAAAAATGGATTTATTATGAGAATCACAAACGCCAAAAAACTTGGGTGAAGCGTGGTGAAGCTGGTCCATCGCAACCAAAGCGAGATATCCATTGCAATAAGGTTATGCTCTGTATCTGGTGGGATCAGAAAGGTGTGGTATATTATGAACTGCTGGAATCAGGTGAAACTATCAATACAAATTAATTTTTCAGCATGACAATGCAAAACCACATGTTGCAAACGTTGTGAAAATTATTTACAAGGACAGGACTGGGAAGTTCTACCCCACCCGCCGTATTCACCAGACATAGGTCCTTCATATTAATACTTATTCCGGTCGATGCAGTCGTCTCTTTCTAAACAGCGGTTCAGTTCCCGCGCAGAGATCGAAAATTGGCTTAATGTGGATCGCCTCCAAAGCCCAAGATTTTTTCAGAGAGGGAATCCGTAAACTGCCTGAAAAATGAGGGAAAGTTGTAGGTGCAAATGGAGCATACTTTCAATAAATAATTCTTTCATTTTCTAAACAAGCAAATGTGTTTTATTTTAACAAAAAAGGGCGGAGTCATGTTTTTTCTACTGCTGTTTAGTAATAAGCCTATCAAGTATGCTTTTCCTCGTGCCGAATGCAAAACAAAACCCATGATGATATCCTCAAAAAAAAAAACGAAAAGAGAACAATAATCTGATGCTCCATCTAAGAGACAAAGACAACATTTTTTTTAGTTTATAGCGAAATTGTATAGATAGCGATTTTAAAATAACGTATAAAGATTCAAAAATTATTTCTTAATGGACGAGTACTTCGAATTTTTTATCACTAATTATAATTCACAATATTTATCAATTACCTATATCAATCTCACTATAAAGTTATCATGACCATAAAATTATTTTAGTGTGCGAGAAAAGTTTTTCGCCTTTCAGACATTTTATGTATGAGAATCAGCGCGACTCTCAAAAAAGTACTAGAATTGATACTTTTATGGGAGTCAAACTACTACAAACACGAAATTTTACCAGCAAGTTTGACTCAGATGGTTTTATGGTTCCTTTGCACAACTACAGTATCTATATTTGTATCCCTTTTTAATTTTTACACAGATTCCGTTTTTCTCATAGAATATAACCTTAAGTAGTCACAGATTAAATTCATTACTCACTTGTTGATACCATGCGAACACAATAAAACCTTTTATTAATACTTATTCATTTTCCCATAGCAAAAGCATCCGTTTGAAATATTATCTAGTAGGCTTTGGTTTTGTAATTTTTGCTTTTGGAATACCGGGTCTTTTTGACAATATTTTCTTTATTTCACCACTATAAAATACATCAAAGTAGACAAGGAAAACACTATATACTACAACACAACGTACGAATTATCAAAAAGGCCCAGAGTAAACAAATTCCGCACGATAACGGGAAAATATTAAATAAAAAAACTTACAAAAATATTTGCAGGATTAGAAAATGTATCGCATTTAACTCGCATACGGTTAGCTTATTACTCATACGAAAAATTACGACCCTTCGGTTTATCCTCTTGAGTAATAATTATCATTACACGTTCGTTGAATAATATACTATTATTCACAATCAGTTAGTAACATACAGCGTTTCCAATCTCTTAAAGTTTAGAAAGTGAGCGATTTCCATGGAAACACTTCAAGCGGTCAGTACTTGTAAAAAAGAGGTTAGTAATGAGACGTAATCGATGAGTATTGAAATCATTACTAATCCGTGGGAGTGCTAGAGATAGGTTTTTATTTATTTATGTTATAATATTGCTTGTTTTATTGAATGCCTCTGATTGTGAATAAAATAGTATACATACCTTGGCGAAAAGTACCATTCTCGAGGCTACACCTCTCGGTTAACTAAAGCTCTCTCGACAGGAATGGAATATTTTCCGCCTCGGTATGTAATCTACTAATTCATCGTTAATGCTGTTTCGATATTTAAACGGCGCTTGGCAATTTTGTAAATTTAAATAGTTTCTAAATTTCGGGAGCTTTACGACTTGACGAGAATATATAATCCAAAATCAAATTTTAATTTTTAACTTCAGTGGTTTTACGAAATTTTATAAAATCAAAATTTTTAAGAAATTAATTACGTGAATTTAGAACATTTTAAGATATATACTAATAATTTTATTGAATTTCAAGTTTTTCAAGAAATATAGGTACATATTTAAAGAATTTTGTCAAATTTTAATAGCTTCAAGAATTTTTCTGAAATTTTCCAAATTTAAAGGATTTGGTAAATTCGAAAAAAAAAAATTATATATATATTACTTAAAAAAATTAATTAAGGGGTAGCCTGTTCACAATTCGCAAGTGTACGTGCTGAACTAAGGCCATTTGGCACATTTTTGGCCATTTGGCACAAGCTAAAGTACGGCGCTAAAAGCGAAAACGTTGACAAAAAACCATAATCTAAGGTGTAACAGCATATGCCGATGGATGAATGGCTGATAGGTTAATCGGTCCAAAATATGCGTACTCTGGATACCGGGCACCCTCCAGTTTTATTTAGCCTTCCTGTAGTAAAACTGGGTGACCTGCAGGCGATTTGCAATTCCCAGCCCCTCGTAAGAGTAAAATCAAACGGAAGACGGCGCAGGGGTAGGAATATACGGGAGTGGGACAGCCCTCTCGAAGTCCTTGGACTCCAATGCTACCGTCTTTCTAGCGGAACTACATGCTGTAGTAAACATCTAGGAGGGAGAGCAATAAGCCCAGATAGTATGTATCACATACAGGCTGGCAGTATTATCAAGTTCATTAAGAACCTGAATATTGACTGGATGGATAATTAAGCAGGGTCCAGCACAATAGATCTTTTAGGCCGCAGTGCGAGGTGGCTGATCGCTCACATGGCCCTCTCCAATAATAATAATAATAATACAATTTCGATTTTTGTTTAGAAATTAACAAATTTATAAAATTTTAAAAACTTGAATTTTTAACATATAGTATTACAAATTTAAAGACCAATATTTTTTAAAACTAATTATTTTAATTTGGAAAGTTTAAAACATTTCTTAAAATTTCAGAATACCACCATTCCGAAAAAAGTTTGAAGAATTTGCGAAAATTTTGTTTTTTTAAGAATTTAAAATATTTCTAATTGATATATTTTACAGCCATGTGAGTTTTATTTAGTGTTATCAATTTTAACTTATTAAGAATTCTGGTAATTTTTTCTTTTTGTTGGATTTATTTCTCTTATTGTTCCTAGAAAGCAAGATTCGCCTAGGTCGGTTTTACCGACCTACGACGAACGTTTCTCAACATTTTTTATATTCGGATTAGAACAACAACAGTCTCACGTATTTTGAGCAAGTATACAGAGGGTGACTCTGAAGTAAGTACATAAAATTCGGGACGAAAAATTATATCACATCACATATCCTATCTGTAAACGTTATAGAGTTAATGAAGGTTTTTCTGTAAAATTAGTCACTTTGAATTTCACTTGTAACTTAAAAACTATTATGTACTTACAAATTACTCAAATAAACGTTTTCTTATCGAAAATTAATTAGTTTACCAAACACAGGACCAATTATAAGGTTAAATTGATATCAAATATACTTAACACTAAAAAAGGTGTGAAAATCTTTAATTTTTTTCTAGATTTCTTCAAAAAATGGATTATTAACGTATTTAGAAAATTTCAAAATTTAATGTAATTTTAAGGTATTATTCGTACTACATCAAGCTTCAATAGTTTTATGCGTAAAATGTAAGAAAATCGAGAAAAACTTTATTATTCCAATAAACTAAACTTAAGTTAGAACAACAATGAAATCATCTGTATTAAAGTGAGCCTTGTTGTGTTGATCATTTTGTTTCAATGTTGAAAATGAGATTCAAAGTGACTAATTTTACAGTAGAACATTGATTTTCTCTAAAATGGTTACCCATAGGATATGTGCTGTCATATAATTTTTTTCAGATTAGTGTCCTCTATTACCTGCCGAATTTATTGTAGTTAAGTGTCACCCTGTGTGTAATGCTGATGTTGTACTTTATCCAAGCAGACAACGAGAAATCTTTTTGTTCTGATCTCCATATATCTATTGTTGAAAACTAAAGCTGAAGCTTACGCAGACCTTACTATCGCAAGTTTTGCTTAATAATTTGCAAAGCAAGGTGTGATCACTGATCATCTGTGTTTGGTAAAATATTGGTGTTCTTCAGAAAAATAAAAAATAAATTCGACTGGCTAAATTAGTTTCCTGCTGTTTGTTTGAAGCACCAGCATTAACCGACAATAAGGAGAGATATCGGGCGCTGGTTAATCATTTTGTGTGGTCTGGTTTTCTTGATCTTATTGAGTAAACCAAATGTGGAATTCTAAATATCATTACGAAATGTATTGTAGAGGTATTTAGTCCTGCAAAATTATTAGTATGTATGTTACAATGTCAAAATGGCCAAACTATACCCGTAATTCCATCGCTTATCTGAGACTTCAATCTAAGCGGAATGATCGGGCGATTCATTTACTGCGCACGCTACTGTGCATCAACAGTGGGTCGAGGTCCTGTCGTACCGTTTGATGCGATTCAAAATTCGTGAAACGAAGCGTTTTATGTAAATAACAGAAAATACGTTCATCTATTTATTGATAAATTCAAAATCTAATGTTCCAAGCGGCAAATATACCACTTTAAGAGATAAACAACTTCGACTTCATAGATTTGATGTTTATATTAATTCCCATCTCATCTTGCATAATCTGCTACGAATGTGCTTTAGCTCAAAGTGTATTGGGTAAGTGGGATTGGTTTACCTTTAATCTTTATAGATTTGTTGTAAATAAGTAAATAAAATATGTGGCGTGAACATACAAATAATAAATACATAAATACATTTCATTAGCATGTGTAATATTGTATTACCAAATATAAACTTTATTTTGCTTAGATATTTTTCATTTTCTCGGGTATCCCGAAAAAATCCGACTTCTCTAAGATTAAAGACGACTCAGTTCCCATTTCAAAACATTCAGCATAGCGAACAGGCCCAAAAACTATTTTTTGATTGAAATTTATTTTTCATTTAGATATCACGATACATTTACACGAGCGGTTAGAATTTACAACACACTTGTTACTTTTTCTGTTTACTTACGATGCGATTTTTGCTGATATTAGAACACGCGATTTTATCGAAAACACGCGCGGTTTACGATCTGAAATTATTTAGCAAAGGCTATTAAACTTTAGAACTGAAAAATGGAGAACATTATAAGGTGCGCAATGAAATTCTTGTTTATTCAAATTGCTAAAATGTATAGTGAATAAAATTTGGGTTATAAAATGAAAAGAGCGGCTGATGAGGACATAAATGATTATAAATTAGCATGGAACTAATAATACTCAAATTGATTGTTTTGAGTAATATTTAACATCAGAATTAATTTTTATCGTATAGTGTTTTTGTCAATTAGAAAAACGCGAACCCAGTTCGAACTTCTGTACTATTCCAATTCTTTTGTGATTTGCAATTTTAAAATATCTTGGATTAGTTTATGTACTATAGTAAAAGTTTAGTAGTAAGTTTAACAGATTTTCTTTATTCTCCTGAATTCTTTAGCTAAAGCTTCTGCTCCTGCATTTTGCTCGAAGGGCACCAAACCAATGCCAAACGGAAAATGATTTTCGCTTTAGGCAATAGGGATAAGGGAACTTATACTGGCATTATGTGAAATGCAAGAATTACAAATCTATTTATTGCAAAGAGACATTTTATAGTCATTTTTGAAAATGGAGTTGAAAAAATTTTAAAGCCGTGAAGCTTGTCTGTACAAAAATTACCAAAAATTTTGTGTCGTCAGTTTTCATGTAAGCATCTTAAAGCAAAATTCAGCGCGCTGGATTTTTGAAATAGCTGATACTTCTTTTTTGGCCGTGTAATTTTCCTGTATGAAAATGAAATTGCCGTATAGATGAGCAATTTCGGAAATAAGACTGTTTTTTCTATTAATTGGAATTATTTAAAAAAATCACATCCAAATGCTCAACAATAGTTGAAAAGCTGCGTTGATGTTAAATTTATTGCGGTTATTGAAAGAGGCACAAAACCAATCATTTACTAACACAACTGCAACAACATCATATACAACAAATATATAGGATCAACATTAACTTCACCGAATTATTGCCATTACCAAATGCCGCCAAAGTCAAATTTCAATTTTTAAAATTTCATTTTCCTTCAAACGACGCCAAATTCAGACGAAACATTGGAATCATTTAAATTAACTGAGGTCCTTCAAACTCCGTCAGTTAAGCGAAAATTTTGCACTTGTTAATAAACATTCAGAAAAAACTGACAATTTTACTTTATATTCAGCGAGTTTACAAAAAGGAGCGAGAAAACCATAATTGGAGGCAGGGAGAAAAGGTGCGTTCCTTTCGTGGACATCAAACAAAGACGACTATGTTCGGAGGCCAACCTTAGATTCGACCGACAGTTAAACCCTTTAAAACGGGTATGTTTTAACATGAACCTTAAAGTTAAATTGGCTTGAGATGCATTGGCAGGGTACTATATATAATAAAGTATCCAATAGAAAGAAAATTTAGGAACTCAGGAACTCTTTGAAGTTATCCCGGGAAAATTTCCGAAACAATATAAAAAGGCAAAAAATTCTTCGCATCAAGATTACCGGAGTCCTGAAAACTGGTTGGTTATTTCTGAGTATACTGGCTACTTCTGGGCCAATTTTGAAAATGTTTTGTCGGTTGGAATTTATTTTACAATAATAAATATGGTAATAAGTTTACCTTTATATTTTGTAAAATAAACAAAACAAAATTTCTAACGAATAAAATCTTCTGAACGATTGTCAAATGAAGATAGTAAAGGTTAAATGTTTGGTTGGATTCCGTAACTCACTGACATTCGAATGCAGAATCCCGGGAGAATGTGACATTACAAAAAAATTAAGACGATTTGTAAACATGTCTTGGCCACAAGATACAAAGATAATCACTGTACGGACGTTAAACAGTTTTATCATCATCGTGGCAAAGAACGCCTGAAATCCATTGCCAGAGGATTTGTATATTGTCGAGTCGCGCATGATGTGCAAAATTTTCGTAATTGCACCATTACAACTAAATCTCCTGTTAAAATGACACTTGCGTCATGGATAACAACTTTACGATCCGCGCTTTCTTCTCACTAATTTGTGTTATCATATCATACTACGGATTTGCGAAATCACGGAGGATCACTACACTCTTGAAAAGATTTGAAAAGTTAAACCAACCAAACTTGATGTGCTAACCAAATACGCCGATAAGAAGCGAACTGCCAGCGCTGTAGAATTTGAATGTATCATCAATTCCAACGGAGTGTTGGAATTTATTTGATGATGATTTGCTGACCTTTGCGAAAACATTTCTCCCTTAAGAAAGATGCCAAGCGAGGCAGTTTTAGCTAAGCCAGACTACTAAACTGTGAAAATAAGTAAAATAACACGGGATTAGAACCGAACGATCATCTTAGGCGCTAAATAAGCTTAAACTCGCTGTCAGAAACTTAAACTCGCTGCTTAAAGAAGCTTAAAATCGCTGTCGATTTTGATCCATATTTTGGATGTCAGGAGCATTGAGCGATGTCCGCTCTCTGTGATAAAAATGTTAAAACAGCATCGGTTCAAAGGTCCAAAAGTATTTGGCCCAATTTAGTACATTTATAAATAAATAAAATAATAAAATATAAATAATGATTTTAATTAACGAATCTCAGGAACCTTTTGTGCTCGTCTTAATTTTTATGTGATTAGCATATCGGCACAATATAAGGAGGGACTCCTCGAGGAGTACCCGTCGAAATAGTCCACAAGGCATTCCACGGAAAGTGGCTAACTTAGTCGACTTTACTTATCGAAGTAGTGTGCCAAACGCGCTGATTGGAACAGAATGTGACGAAACTACTAAATACCATATACATTGAATCAATATTAGTTTTCCGGATTGATGAACATGTTAAAAGTAAAACATAACAAGTCATACCAGGGGAGACATGGACAATTGGTGTGCCACATCGTTATATTCTGGGTCTGTTTGCAGAAAGGTCATTTTTTTAATTTTATTTTTTATTGAATTTAGATATTTGGAAAAAAACATTCTACATCTGTTTCTAATTATATTCACATAGGGCTTTTGTATGGCTGCAGATCAACAATACAATAGAATTTGTTAATTTATTTTCAAATCAGTTTTCTGTTATTGGGTTGGAGGGAAAACACACAATGATGCAACTTGATACTACTAAATTATACCGAATTTACACCGTAGATAGTATAATAGCAAAATAGTATAATTCTATTATGCTATCGGGTGTAAAACCGATGTGTTGATAGAATAATAGCAAAAATAAAATATAATATTTATGACAATGTATTTCTGTTTTTTATGAATATTTTGTGTGGTGTAAAACCGACTACGGTAGATTTACGGTGTAAAGCCAGTATTAGTACTCAAAAATATTTTGGCAATCGATTTGAGGTTGAATTTGTTGATACATAACAAGTTCAGTTCTTTCAAAATCGTTTCCAGACACATGTGCTTTCAGTCTAGAAACATTTTTTGACAAACATATACATTTAATTCACCTGAACAAATACACGATCATAGATTACCAGTTGAATAATGTCATACAACATTGGTATGCATCTCCTGTAATTGCATGCATTACGTTGCTCTTGAAGATTGCGAAATTAATTTAATTCAAGTTCAATAAGCAAATAATTTTACAACATTTCAGGCGAAAGTTAAAAAAAAAGAACATTAAGGCGGTCCCATTCACTAATTTATCGACATTTTTGTTGTTGTTTTATTGGTTTTTGTAAGAGTGACATCGAGCCTAAATGTAATGTCAATAAAGTTACGAAACCCATTGCAAATGACAAAATATTACGGCATATCTCATGAACCATAAAATTTATATTTTTTAGCATACATTTATTTGTTTTTTCTTATATAATTTAATTAAATTTTACAATTTTTTTTTGTTGTTACTTTTTACTCCGAAATTGTTTTCCTGTGAGTGTTGTTATGGCTTGTTTGCACGATATAAACTAATTGTGTTTTTGTTGTCTATTTAGAAAAATATCTATTCTACTATACTAATATTGGTAAACATAATAATAATAATAATAATAATAATAATAATAATAATTAAATATAATAATCTTGGGTGATATATCAAAATAAACAATAACAATAACAAATATAAATAGGAACTGATTTAAATTCAGTCAGGCTACTAATAAAGTCCTAAATATATGTATATATTTTAAAATTTAATGAGATTTTGCATTTTTTTTTGTATTTAATTGTAAGAAAACATTTATAAGGTTCTAACGAAGTCGCACCAAATTTTTTTAAAAAATTTGGTAGGAAAATGCGAGTTATTATTTTATTTTAGTATCTATACCTAACTCAAAACTTATTTTGTACTGTTATCACAATTTTTGTAATTATACGACTAATTGAAATAAATAATATTTATGCAATTTCTGTATCTGTAATTAATTTTTCTAGATTTGATTGATTTTCTTTAATTCCTTTGGTCTTATCTGACTCCCTGTAAAATAGATAATTGGTAAGGTGTTTATGGTTAGTAATTAATACAATTTTTTTTTTGTTTTATTAGATGAAAATGAGAAATGTTACAATGTGTTAGTATTTATTTACAAGTCACCACCATCCACTAGAGGTAACGAGGTGTATTTTAATTCGTCGGATACATACCGATAAAGAATATAGTGTTGAACCATAAAGAATATATCGAACGCCACCGAAAACAGGCCTAGACCGAATTTTGTTGGATCACCGAATATTGAGTTCCAATCGTCTGCAAAATATTTATAATAACATTAGTTGATGTACTTTACATAATACAAATATAATTTGTCTAACCATAATTGTATGCATTCAATATCATTTGAAGCATGCTCAAGATGCCACCCGTAAAATCGAGCACAATATTTCCAATGCTCCAGCCGCGTGTACTCTTTCGCCGATAATTCATAACTGCTTGCGGAATATATTTAATTAGCGTAATTGTTAGCTTAATGTAACTACAGTAGTAAAGGAAATCGAGCCAATGTATGTAATCAAGTGAGGCGAGAATACCAAATATGGCAACTAATACTGAGAACACAGAAAGAATTGATGTTGCAGTAGTAGAGACGCGTTGTTCAGCACGTTCATATAGAAAGCACTGGATAATTGTTATAAAGGTTGCGACGACTGCGTGCAACGCAAACACAACGTCATTGATTAGAACCGGATTAAGACCCATCGGATATCGGTTAAAATATTCCTCCTCAATATAGGGGTTCCAGAATAATCCCACATTGAAAGTACCATAAAGTATGAACCCAACGATATTCAGTGCTAAGAAATCGAAATTTAGTCCAACGACACTTTTCCGTTTGAAATTCGCATAAATTTGCGGGTAGAACGAAATAGACCATGCCGCAAAGTATACCCATCCGACAATGACCGAAATGTACATAAGCTCACGTGAATGCGCCACTGTTATTCGAAGAAAAATATGCGATGTACTGCAATTAAAAATAAATAAAAATATTATTTATTATTATTAGTAACCTTGTTGCAAATTAAACTAAACATACATGTCTACATACTATATGTATGTATGTAAATAAATAATAATAGTTCAACTTACTCTATTATATTTTTCGGCGAGATTTCTGTCCTAATATTTAGATGCCCTGGTGATACTCCAAGTAGGCATACCGTATTATTATCCGCCAAATCCGGGCCATATTCCAAAATGTTCGGCACTAGTTGTACTAATCCTTTATGTTGCGGAACAAATGTTAAATTCACGCTTGTATTTTTTAACTGCCCCCTATTTAATTACACAAATTAGTTTTTAATTTTTACCATAATTAATTAAAATAATAGACGTTAAGCCGGGCGCCCGCCTTATACTCACTCGAGTGTAATGAAAAATAGTTCAGTCTGATCCACCAAGACTGTGATGTCTTGTCGTGATAGTGTTAAGTTAAATTTTTCATTTGATTGTTTTTGGCCTAATATCGGGCTTACTGTAAATGAAAAACACACAAACACAATCACAAAAAAAAATTAAAATTAGATTAAAAATTATAAAATTAAATTCTTATCGAAAAATCATAATTTATAGAATTTTCGTCAAATAAAATATAAAAATAACATGTGGTTAAATCACTTACCTAAAATTAATGCACTAATTAAAACTGATAATACTGCAACAGTAGAAGTACTGGGATTCATTTTTGTAATTTTTTTTTTTAATTCTAAATTAATTAAAATAAAAAAAAATATTTTTAGTTATAACACAATTTGTTTTTTTTTTCAAAATATTAGTAATTCACCTTAATTTATAAAATAAATAAATAAATTATATTTTTTTAAATGTTAAATTTTTTAATTAATACTTTTATTTTTATTGTATTTTAATGTTTAATGTTTAAGAACATTCAACGACAACAGCACAAGATCAACTAACGACCGCCAAAAAATTGCAATTCTTTTATTCTAAAACGTACGTACGTTAAAAAAAACTGATTTTTTTCACAGAAATCTTTTTTAATTCGCATTGCCAGCATTACAAAGCACTACTACTTGTGAAAACATTTTTACTTTAGAAATTTATATGAAAAATGTACAGAAGAAATAAAAAAAAACTAATAAACCGCTTTACAGTGAACGAAGTCGTTCGAAAATCGTGTTATCACGAGATAAGGAAATGTTGTTAGTATTATATGAAACCATGACGAAATTTTGTATTATCTCTCCTCTATATAAACGAATTGTAAAGATTATGGATCTTAATTTTTAAAATTAAATCATGCGATAACGATTTTTAATTATTTAATTAAACCATAATAATTACAGTTATGCCACTTCCTGCGGATTATATACGTACACCTCGAGTGATCACGGAACACATCGTCTGCTCGTGCAACGCGATAAATGCATCGATTGATTTAAAAGTGTAATTATACCAAATCACTTAACCATCCAAAATTAAAAAAAAAGAAAAAATTAAGATTATTTTATGGATTAACGTATTTATATAGGATAACACTACATAAACAAACGTTCCCTACGCCAAGATAAGATTTGGGTGTGTATACAAGTCCAATTGATTAAAAATCAAATATTTTGTCAATCGAAAATTGGTAAAAAAAAGAATCAGATAGAAATCACTGCAATTATAAATACTTGACTGCGGGCACTCTTCAAATTTAATTAGGAAAATTGAAATTATGTCTCATGTATCGTGTGTTAGATTTCGAAAAAAAAATAAAAAATAAAATACAATTTTGGTCAAAATAACAAGCCGTTGATCGCTTTCAATGACATGCAAGCGTTAACCTTTTCGTTTAGCAACTGCAATTTAATTCGTTGGTAAACAATTTGTAATTAAAACCACTTGAAATAATAATAATTATTCTTGATAACCAATGCTTTCGAGGAGTAGTCAGAAATGGGGTGTGAAATACCCACATACGAAGCATTTAATAAATAACTCATACATTTCCCATAATATCAACAAATCATCGTTTCCTTATCTCAAAAAATATCAGCCTACATTCATACTCATATCACAGTGCAATTTTATTACACCAGACAATTTTGCTACTTCGCTCACTATACCATACTAAAACTATATTACATTTCGTCTGATATTGCATCATCATTGAAATTGAAAAGAAACTTCACGATGAGCGCAGGCAAAATTCGATACATATAATAAGAAGTAAAGATAAGCAATACAAAAAAAAATTTTTTCGTCAATAAATAAAAATGGTAAAATGCAAAATTGGAACTATTTTGGTTGTACAGCGATGCACACATTGTGACTGATTTTATAAATAATCAACAAGTTGCTTCGTCATAAGTATGTATATGTGGTGACATGTAAAAAAAATAAAATCCGGATACAATAAGAAGTAACAGCGTATATCAATCGATGCACTTCAAGAATATAATATAATGTTTCATTATTCGCACGCAATTGGACACGTTGGGAGTCAATATATATACATAATATACGGCATCAACCATGGTTAAAATTCTGGTCGAGATCATGAATTAAACTCATTTGTTAAATATTTTTAATCCGAAAACATAAATGCACATCACAAATGAAATATGTATCGCGCATAATTTATATAATTTTGTGTTTTTTGGGCGGTTTAACACACACACACACACACAGCGGGAAACGTAATCAGTTTAAAAACTACATAATTTATGGTAAAAGGTTCAATGACGGTGTGTATGTATAATTGTATATGCATAACAATTCCAAAATTGGCAACAATGTCAACATCCCAATCGGATTGAGAATTTGACAACTTGATACGAAATAGTAGTTTTTATATACGTGGGTCTTAATTCCACCTGAACCAAACTCTAAATGAATACGATAGTTTCACTTCTTAATTGGGATAGACAATAAAAAAATCGATTGTTTTATGGTGTTTCCGACTGAGAATGGTGTAGTAGTGCAAAAGGAAATTGCTAAAATGGTCAATGTAGTCTATGCAATAAAATTGAATTTAAAGTAAAGCCAGAGGTGGATCAAGTTTTGTAGAATATATAGAAATGTTTTAATAACAAAATTGGTGTAGCTATACTCGTCGTATTTTAAAATAACAATTTTGGCTGGCATTGTTATTAGCCTGATCAATCTGGCCAAAGTAAAACACGTTTAAGTAAGCAAACGATTTGCCAGTGAAAAATAAATCCAAATTCACGGAACATATCGATAAATCATTCTAGAAAAAATAGCAGGGAAACTAAAGTTTCGAATTTCAACTTACAAAAAAGAAGATCTTAATCTTTTCTTATCTTTGATTTTAATTATCGATAAGTGGTAAATACAAAACCAATTTACCGGTAAAAAAAATTAAACCTAGGAAAAATCCAATTCGTTTTGTAATAGTTTTGGTTTGATTGTGCCGTCCCCGTTTTCGTATCCCCGATGTCCATCTCGAATTTCATTCCAGTATCCACATATTAATAATTAGCGGGTTGTCCAGCTGAATTTTTTTAATGGAAGTTTATTGTTAAACATTTTTAAAAAAAAAAAAAAATTTTTTTTTTTTTGAAGCGGAGTGACGTAAGTGATCTTTTTATAATTAATATTATTTCGTATAATCACAAAACACCAACAGTTTTCACTTACTTAAAAATAAAACAATTCCTAAGTTCATGAAAGTTAAGTTCGCGATAAATAATAATATCACTAACAAAGTGGAGAAAGTGATTAAGAAGGTCTGGTTGAGGGAAGAAATTTGCAACAAATATTCTGTATTGAATAAACTAGAGCTCGAAACATATTACACACACTTGAAAATTACCTCTAAATATTATTTAGATAGTGTAAGATTTAACTGTTTGTGGTTAGAGTTCGATAGTTATGTTCATAGGAGAATATTAAAAGTGCAGAAAGAACAAAACCAGATTCATCGCAAGAAAATTCAAAAACTCAAAAATAGCCGCAGCATTAATATTAGAGAACGGGTTCCATTCATCGATAACTTCGTCCACAACATGTCATCTACAGAATTTACAGTCAACGAATTAAAAATCCTAAACAATGGGTTAAATTTTGCAACAAAACCTGCCGCAGCACCTCTGGAAGACATCACAGTGGATATTGAAAGTGGAATAACTCGCTGCCCCTCCTTGGTCAAAAACAACATTAGGTTCGAGGCACAGAAAATTATTCTTCAACACAAAGGAAAGAAGGATAGCAAAGCCTCATCTACATTGAAAACCATCACGGCTCTCAAAAAAAAGAAGGACATTGTTTTTCTGAAAGCAGACAAGGGGAACGCGGTCGTCATTTTGGATAAACGGGATTACGATGAACGAGTATTATCAACAATAGCCGAAGGTCCATACAAAGAACACACTTGGAGAAACAACAATCCAAGGGACCCTCTCAACAACATGGTCAAACAAGCCAAAAATGTAACAAAGGAAATAGCAGCTATATTGAATGATCGTCAATTAGAGTACAAATTTCACGTTACCAATCCGAAGGTATCGAAGCTTTATGCATTGCCGAAAATTCATAAGCCCGGTAACAAGATGAGACCAATTGCATCAAATATCTCGACACCTACAGAAAACATGGCTAAATGGTTGTTGAAAGAGCTGGAAATGATTCCACCACCAAAAGGATGCAGTATAATAAATTCAAAAGAGTTAGTGGAAAAACTAACAGACATAACATTAGCTCCTGATGAAATATTAGTATCATTTGATGTGACAGCATTGTTCCCGAGTATCCCAATAAAAACGGCAATACACAATTTGGAGGATCATCTTTTAAAAAATCAAGTACAGGCAAGTCTAATACAAGCTTACATCAAAATTGTCGATACATGCATGGAGCAGAATTTTGTTCAATTTCGAGATAAATTTTACCAGCAAACATCCGGAACATCCATGGGAAGCAAATTGGCGCCATACCTAAGCAACGTATTCATGAGCAACATGGAGGAAAATCTAAAACAAAACTTCAACCTGTTCCCGAGGATTTGGCTTAGATATGTAGATGACATTTTTGCAATAGTGAAACAACCTCATTTGCCAGCTATTTTCAACCATATTAATACAATAGATCCAGCAATTAAGTTTACAATGGAAACCGAGGAAAACGGCATTTTGAACTTCCTGGATATAAAAATCATCCGAAATAATAACAATAAATTAAAATTTGGAATTTTTAGAAAGTCTACAAATACAAATAGATTCATAACAGTAGATTCATTTCACCACGTGACGCACAAGCAAGCAGCGTTTCATTCTATGGCGCATAGATTATTTAATATACCTATGGAGCAGTCGGAATTTGATGAGGAGGTTAAATTTATTCAGAACGCGGCCGTAGCCAATGGGTATTCTACTCAATTTGCTGATAACATTATCAACAAGCACAAAGCCAAGCACATCAAATCATCACTCACCACATTACAACCAGCCATGGAAACGGTGAATACTACTAGAGTCAGCGTTCCATACTTTCCGGATATCACCAATAAACTTCAGCGCGTCTTCCACAAACACAACATAGAACTTGTCACCCGTCCATCAACAACCATCAAAAAGGATTTAAACAACTTTAAAGATAATGTAACACAAGATTTACGGTCTGGAATTTACCAAATTAAATGTTCTGATTGCCAAGACACCTACATCGGCCAGACTTCGAGAGATTTCAGCACTAGGCTTAAAGAACATGAAAAAGCCAACTGGAATAAATCTAGTGTTGCATATCATATGTTCCACCATAACCACAAAATAGACACCACTATTTCAAAAATAATAAAAACAGTACATCAAAAATGGAAACTAGACGCATACGAGTAATACCACATCGCCAACACCACAAATCTCATGAACACAGATGATGCAAAAATTAATTCCCCCTTATTTAAAATAACTTTTAAAAATTAACCATAACAAGCGCAACACCCCTTATTTTTAATTAAATTTGTGGGTTTGTCCGCCTCGGTTTTTTTTTTTTTTTTTCTTTCTTTTATATTTTTTTAGTATTTTTTATATATAAGTCCTTTTTATATTTTTTTTTTGTTTTTTTTTTTACCTGTTAAACAAACATTTTTGTATATATAAGAGTTGTTTTTACTTTGGTTTTTTAATTGCAAAAATTACCTGTAGATGATCTTTACAAGATCGAAACTAGTTGTAATTTTAAATAAATAAAAGTAAATAAATTCAAAAATAAAAAGTTTGGTTTTTTTATTTTTAAGTAAGTGAAAACTGTTGGTGTTTTGGAAGTTTATTGCTTTACTTATTTTGAAAATTTGCCAAAAATTTTAGTTTGGCTTAGACAAGTCTGGTCTAAACCAATATTTTCAAATATTTTGAAAAGATTGTTACTCGATTGCAGAACGGATATCCCCTTTCAAAAAGCACACTTGCTTAAGAAAATAAAATCCCCGTTTTTTTTTTTTTTTTTCAAAGTTAGAATTTTCCTTTTCCAGAATTTACAGACAATTTACCCGATGCGGAGGGACAAAATCTAAAAAAAATCAAACTTTATGAAAGTATTTCCGTGCGCTTAGAAAATATTTTCAAAAAGTCTGAATTTGTTAGGATCGTAAATAAGCAGAATCTTCGCAATTAGCTTTCATGCAAAATTGTTAGGTTTATTGGTCAATTTTAAACTGTACTAACCAATTTCGGTTAGAACAACGGTCTCTCGAAATGTGAAAACCAAAAACTCTAAACATGGAATTAAACAGGCAGCATTTATTTAAACTGGTTCCGACAAATTGCAATTACATACATTGGATATAACATATGCTTTAGTCAGCTGGTCAAAGCAAATAACTCGTGACGGGTCAATTGGGCGGTTGTGTACACACTTTTCGTAGAAACCAATTAATAAAAAATAGAAGTGAATATTGAAAAATTTATTGTACGTTATTATTATTGGAAAAGTTATGAAGTTTAAAGGCGGTCCCAATTACGTTGAATATAGGAATTTCTCTATCAAAATTTTAAAAACGGGTCAAATGGCGTCATCCAATGATACCGGTTATGGTACGTTTAGTGCTAAGTATGTATGTATATAATTGAATGATGGGGCTCTCGTTCTATTCCGTGGTTTAACAACCTTGGTGTTTACCCAGGTGAATCTTTTTATGTACTAGCTAGCTGAAATAACCGCAAGTAAACATAAAAGGTCTAAACATTTTACCTCGTGTACAAAAATTAAGAATTTTGTAAAATTTCAACTAATCCAAGTCTTTATTTCTACAGCCGAACCATTGGACAGGAGTTGTTTCATTAGGTTAAAGTAAAACAACTGCTTCCTATTTAAAATAATTCGTTTATCGCAGACAACAACCACCCATGTGAAAACCAGGGTCATCATAAATCCAAAACGATTACTCAAAGAGTTTAGCCCTAGATCCATAGTTGTGATTTATTAATTTCGCGGGAGAAACAATTTCCGATATTATTCAAGTTTTACGTTGCGTTGCGAATAGTGTTGTGAAACCGAAGAAAGTTCCTAAAATTTCGAGATTAGCATTTAAGATTTTTTTATTAATCACTCTAGATAAGAGTAGCATTCGGCTTATCGACATGATTCAGGCCTTTTGAGATTACTAGAGATTTTCTATTTAACTCGAGATTTTTCATTCTCTTCAAATTATTCGAGATTATTTACAAAAAGTCTATTTGAATTTCTTGAGCTTATTGAATTTTGATCGGCATTGAGTTGTTACAGATTATTATTTGAGAGTTGATTGATTCTTCTCGAAATTACACAAAATTTGTGGTTTTAATATTAATACAGCTTATACATATAATCGTCGTTATTCGTTGATTAAAATTCAAAATTATCGAAGATTGTTCGAGATGGCATACTTCAAATTTTCCAGATTATTCCGGAATTTTCGAGACTATTTGTATTAATGATTGCTCTGTGTTTACTTTAGTGTTCATTAGTAAGTCTAATTATTTAGACAACAGTGTATTTAATCAATAGATGATGAATGTTCAAAAGATGTAACTAAATTCGAATTTATTCAGCTTTCTTTAAATAATGTGAAACCAAAATAATTTTTTTGAAAAATTGGTTAATTAAAATGTGACTTAATTGCTTACCAAAGTACAAAGAAAAAAAAATTAGATGACGGATTCATTTATGTTCACCCTATGATTCAAAAAACTTTAAAAATAACGCTAATTCGTGTTGGTATCAGGCTTATAAAGTAGCATCTTCAAACCATATTTTCTAAATTAGCTTTAATTACTCGAAATCAATTTAAATAGATTAATCCTTAAGCTTAATGGGGAAATTCGAACTGACTATCTGGTTCAGTGAATTGTTTACCCAACATAGTTAATGAATGCGAACCCTGAATCTAGGGCTAAACTCTTTGAGTAATCATTTTTGACGACGGTCGTTTAAATAGCAAACAATTGTTTAACATTTTACCTAATGAAAAAAGTCCTGTTCAACGGTGGTTGTAGAAATTCTCAATTTTTGTAAACGTGCAACTAAGTAGGGTATTCAAAGGTTTTTTCAAACATGTTCACTCAAAAGATTTAAAAAAAATAAATTCTTATAGCGGAGTAATAGTGGGTATTTTAGCAAGTTAGTAGATAAAAAGATTTCAAATTTCCATATTCTTAGTCCTTACAAAATTTATTAAAATTTGCGTTTTGAAAAATTCTAAAATACTTTTAATCAAAACTCACCAGACATTCAAAATCTCCAAAAATTGGGTCGTTAAACCACTGAATAGAACGAGAGCTTTATCATTTAACTAGGTGTTTCATTTAGTTTGGAAAGCAACCCCAATTTTCCTACTTTTATAATTTTTGCCTTTCAGCTTTTGTCCATCCGCATCGGGGAAATTGTCTGTAAATTCTTGAAAAGGAAAATTTTAGCTTTGACAAAAAAAAAAAAAAAAAAAACGGGGATTTTCTTTTCTTAAGCAGGTATGATTTTTGAAAGGAAGATGTCGGTTCTGCAATCGAGTACCAATTATGTCAAAATGATTATTTGAAAATATTGGTTTAGACCAGACTGTCTAAGTTAAACGAGAATTTTTGACAAATTTTCGAAATAAATAAAGCAATAAACTTCCATTAAAAAAATTCACCTGGACAACCCGGTGATTATTTGTATATGGCCACAGAATTTATACTTTGGAATGAGTGTAAGGGGACCGCAATAGATATTCCATTTTAGGACATGCGGGGTGCGGCCCGCATGCCGCACAATGAAATAACTATTGCGGTGGCACTCATACTCATTCAAGGATGATAATCGAAAGGTTTATTGCTCTATTTATTTTGAAAATTTGTGAAAAATAATCATTTGGATAGCACAAGTCTGATTTTGATGAAATTTCAGTCGAAATTTCATTTCAATCAAAACTATGGTCAACCATTCATAAAGTAAAGGGAATTTTTTAAAATCTTAATTTGGATTTAGAGGTACAACCTGATTTTTTTTTATAACTCTTAATTAAAAAATAAAAATTCATAATATAGCAAAACCCCTGATATAAAAAAAATGCAAAATATTGGAAACAAAAATGAATTTTCGAAACATCAGGCAGAAGACAATTAGGAATAAACCTAGAAAAAATTCTTTCAGGCATCATCGTGATTTTATACGAATAATGTAAGCCATGTTTTCCATTAGAACTACACTAGAACTCAACAAACTTTAAATTCTTTTTATTCTACGTAAACTAATATTCTATGTATTTGACATAAATACACATTGGTAGTGTTTTTTTATTCGCTCCGGATAGCTGCTATCGAGAGCCGTCATTTTTCTACAGCTAAATTTAATTTTGACGCGCTATTTATTGGTAAACTAAACTTATTTAACATCAAACTATCATTTTTAATTCAATTGTTTACCAAAAACTTCATATAAAAAATATTTGGCTCTACCTATTTATACGGAGCGCTATCGGGAGCCAAATTTTATATGGCGGCTCTCGATAGCAGCTATCCGGAGCGAATAAAAAAACGCTACAATTTTAAGTTTAAAAATTTCCCACTTCAGTTATTTCATCAATCGTTTCTTATTTGTTGTTAACGTAATTACACGCAACTACACTCGATAATTTCATGGCTTTATCAAGTGGAACTAAAAAATGAGCTATAATTGTAATTATTTATTGCTGTAACAACTTAAAATGTTTATTTATGATAAATGTACTGCATGTTAGCCCTTTATGAATTTTTTTTCCTGTTTACATAGACTGAAAGGAATTTAAAATTTATCGAGTTCTAGTGCAATTCTCATCGAAAACACGGCTATTATTGTTATAGATCAAGTATAATATTGGTTTGTGATATTTTTATTTATTCCAGACGCTTATTATTTGTATTTAGTGTATTGCTATTCTCTCTTTTTCTATTGAAATTGAAAAGGACAAATAGAAAATGGAAATAACTTGTGTGTGCACGTATAAGTGCAAACTATAGTAAATGTGTGTACATATTCGTCTTTTTTCATTCAATACGAATACAATATAACCAATTTTTGTTTACATATGTACAAATGTAATACATAATTAGCAAATTTGTTCACCAATTTTGATTTTTCTAAAGTCTAAATAATACTTTGGCATTCGCAAATGCACATTTTTAAGCCACATTAGATAGAAAAGGGCAACAAATGAAACGTAAGAAATAGGATCATCGAAAAAGAAAAGGTGAATAACCATTCTATGACAGAAAAAAATACATACCTATATGTCATTTTTTACCTTCATATACATGCACTACGAAAACTATCACAGGCCATTCTGGTCATGCTTCTCAGAACTGGAAATTATCCTCTCATTGACAATGTATGTTAATAAACCACGAAGTAAATCAACTTTACCACGCTGCCGGAAACCGGACATGACGATCCTTTATGTTTTGAATAACAATTTGGCTGACCTTGAAATAAAGGGCACAATTCGTTTGAATGAAAAAAGTAGGTCACAAACCTTTCTATAACCCACATAATTTTGTTATTGCAACTATATATAAGAAGTGGTCATTATTTGGAAATTACAGGTCTTACTGCTGTATGTAAATATTGCCCTTGCTGATTCCAACCTACAAACATATATTACAAAAATAACATAGTGAAAACTGTGATTTTTTTGGTGTCCGGATTTCATTGTCCGGTACTGTATATTACAAATATTTCAAAATGGGGCATTGGACAAAACCGCATTCCTATTCGTCACATTCAAAAATTGAATGAACACTCTTTTATTGTATTAATAGTCTACACAAACTGTAGTTAAAACGTTTTTTTAAATTAAACATGTGTTGGTTCACCAAACATAAAATATTTGTGAAACAAATAACGATAAAAATATTTATTGCATTCCACTAATCACTGCCTACAAGAATCATTAAGTTACAGTGATCAAACTATAGGTAAATTATTTTAATTTATCTAAAAATAGCTAGATAACTACAAAGATATTATTTAGTAGAAGAGAGTAAATTTAATTAGCGACCGCCCATTTTTTGTGAAATCACCTTTTGACGGATTCTTGATTGAAATTTGACTGAATCGATTTTAAAATCTAAGTTATAACAATTACCACACGTAATAGATTGATTCGGTTTAATACTGTGTAGCGATTCACTCATATAATCGCTCAACAATTCGTTCATCACCACAATTTAATTTCAAATCAAATTTCAGGGGTACATCTCTGTGTCTGTTCGTTCGACATTTTCTACTCTTACCAAAAACCAAGTTTCAAAGTCTATACGATTAATGAATGTCTTTGCCGTGGACAAAAATAAAAATAAAAAAACATACACTCACGTTCCAAAATTTCTGACGCGACATACTCGCCATTTTTCCAGAAATATTAAATTCATAAAATAAAGATAATTGAATAAAAGAAATAGAAATAAATTAGATATAAAAATAAATAAAAAGTAAATTTACACACAGTGAAATTTAAAGTTATCGCGTTTAATGGTGGTGGATTTTATCCGCAGTTTGTATTTTATTGTGAATACATTTTGGCCACATATTCATTTGTAAATTGTGTGGCCAGTATAAAATTTAAAGTGAAATTTATTTGTGCCCCATTGTATCGGCAACGAACACGATAATTGGTGACTTTCGACGACCGTATTTACGGCATAGAGCACATAATTTGAAGGGCGTGGTACGTAACGCCAAAACAAACAAAAAAAAGGGAACATTAACAGAATGAAAGGGAACATTGTATCGGCAGAAGGGAACATTGTATCGGCAACGAACACGATAACTGCTATTCTCAAACTAAAGGTCGCGATCCAAATTTGAGGGTGACCAAATTTGAAATTTAGGAATTATACGAAAATGGTCGACGTTAATAACAATTTACAACTCAAAATTTCTACTGTGAAGTGGCTAAATGATTTGTAGGTCTGTTTTACAAGGACGAAATAATATTTAAAAAAAAAATCTAATTAACTAACAAAGTATCCTAGACTTCAAGTATTTGTCAACAAATGTCTTAAGCGGCCTATAAAGCGTTTTTGGCCAAATGTCACCACAAACAAAGACTATCTGCGATAAACGAGACAAACAGACTTCTTGATAGAAATTAGAAAACGCAACTGGAGGTGGATCGAACACACACTGACGGAATAATGAAATAAGCAATGACCTGGAAAAAGACGGTATTAGCCGAAGTAAGTTACTTTGTTGTTATAAATTAAATAAAACAAAGCATTCTGCGGGTTGTGATCTCAAGTGTTATCTTTCGTCTAAGTCCAGGTTTAGACCAACTATAAATTTGACTGTTTATTATTATTTTTATAAACAGGACGCTAAAATTAAATAGTTTGAGAGTTGCTGGATAAAAAAATAACAACATATTTTTAATATACTTTGATGGTCACATATCGTTAAAACCGAAGCAATTAATAATAATTAATATTAACAAACAAATTATTTTAGTTTCTTTCTGTTTTTCAAATTATGTAGCTTAAACTGATTTTCGTTTCATATGTTGTTCTATCGTTTCATATATCTAATCTATAATCGAATTTTACAAGATAAAGAAAACCTAATACATATTACTGGTTATGTATTACTGAAAAATTAATTAATTTAGATTAACAAAACAATTTAGACGAACAAAAAGATTTAGTTCCTTTTTCTTTTAACTTCCGAGATGTGTGTTCGAAGTCGTAAAAAAACATTTATTGAGGTAAATTATTAAGCCAAGGGTGGCGAAAACAACGATTTCCACTTATTAACGAAACAAACCTTTAATACCTGAAGTATTCAATTATTAGGGAGTGTCCCTTACCGGGTTCGAGAATCTTGGTACATATATCGTATTTTTTTCCTATGTGTTTATATACCATTATGGGCACCCCGATAAAAAGTTAATATTTTTACCGGGAATTTAAGATAAATCAACAATATTTTGCTTACGTTCGTTGTTGAATAGAGAATCGTTATGGTCAAATACTGATGTAGAAGGGCTCAGTTTACAGGATATATTTAACGTAAATAAACATGCTTTTCGACCCCTTTTTGTTATGGGTAAGTGTTTGTTATAACATACTACCAAAGCCGTTTAGCATTGGACCCTTTTTCCACCTTTTGGGTCATCCTTTTTCGATGGGGGAGTTTACTTTGTATTTTTCGGTATTTTATTTGGGAATTTTTTCGTTCAGGAATATGATGGTATCCCGTGACAAAAACCAGAAACTGCAAACGAAGTAAATCCAGGTTTTTTAACGAACGTTAAGAACTAAAAAAACAAATTTTAATAATAATGGAGTTTGATAAATGAAATATTGACCAATAATCTATCTCTCAGAAAAGAAACAAAAAAATTCCACCATTGGACTAATAATAAAAGTCACAGTCGCTTCAGTTTAATCACTTTTTGCTACACTTCAAACTTTATAAGTTCACATTGTTACATTTCTAACTCACTAGAGTTTATTAATGGTGGGTCCTATTAATATTGAAGACATACATACATGGTGGTAGATTAACTAAATTCGCGAAAATCAAAATCCTCTCCTGGATATGATCACATTACTACACTTCTAGTCAACAATTTGGCTAACATTGATGCGCCTGAGGGAGGGGAGGTCCCTCTAACAGCACAAGGTTTAATACCAAAAATACTCGGAAATAGTACCTTCTGAGACGATTTCATTAAAGTAATTAGCAAATATTTTACTGATCAATATGTCATTGAAGTTTCAATTAATAAAATGTTAATAAAACGTCACAGAAATTATTTAGATTTAAAAGCTTACTAGACCATTTTTTGGAAATTTTGACGAAATAATTTGTCAGCAAATTATTGCAGGTAAATTTAGAAATTTGATTTGCAAATTGTCTCAAAGTAACCGATTGAACGATTGTTGAACTTTGCATTAAGAGTATTTGCTTGAAAAATTTACAACAACAATTGCATAGGTTAAATCCCCGCAAGAATAACATTAACCCCAAAACAAAATGTATTTGAACATAATTCTAATTTTTGGTTATGATCCCACCCTCCCGGAAATGCTTCAATTGGCTTAAAATGTTGTAAGCATTTTTTCAATTTTTTTTCAATCAATTAGTTTTTCGTCAATCAATTTCAATCAATTTACCAATTCGTCGAAAAATGTGAAAATCTTAAAAGCCAACTCAAAAGCTAGCCAGTGAGAAATTATAAACTTAAAAAAAAAATAAGAATTTTAACGAATCCAACTTTTTTTGTTTTTTTTGACTTTCCAACCATAGAGAAATTAAAAATTGTTTAAGTAAATGACAGCGACTTCTTATTAATAATTTTCATTTTAGCGTTAATTAGTATTTTTGGGAGTATGTATTCTATGAGAATTTCGTGTACCTACTGGGACTAATTTTTGATTCAATAATTATTTTAGATTTGGTTTCACAAATGTTTCCAAATTAAAAATAAAATAAAAGACTCACGTGAGGATATCAAATTTAAAAGATAATTTTCACTTTTGAATGAAGGGGGAAACAATTGTTGTTGATGTCTTGTTTTAATTATTTTTAAGTTTGGACGGAAAATTTCGCATTCATGTTTTTTTAAATGACAGATAAAATTTGACGAAGCTTCGCTGAAATTTTTTTATATTTAAATTTACATTGGCTAATGGACACAAATGCCATTTTTCTTAATTTATCTTAATTTAAGTTTAAAACTTTTTATAAGTTATCTATGGTTACCACTTTACCCTTTACAATTTCCTTATGGTGGGAAAAGCAACAATGAGAGATTATATATATCACGTCATTGCTGGGCAATTTTTTAGTGTTAATTAAAGGCTGTTTTTCAAACGGGTAAACACTTATATATTTTAACTGCGTGATAAATAACATTAAATTTTCCACACTTTTAAGCGAAATGAGTCAATTTAGTCAAATAAGTGAAGCCGAAATATACTTTAGAACTTTCCTACAAATACGTCAAGCTTCTGATAACAAGTACATAACAATAACATATATCGGTGACATCATGTTCTTCAAATGGTTTTATGACACTTAATGATTGAATGAATCCGGTTCATTTGAACAAAAAACTGATACTCTCAATCGTGCAATTTAAAACAACATCTAATTAAATTTTAGTATTTTCAAAGAGACAAAAACACATTAAAATGATCCGTCATGTGCATACGACTATATTTTAAAATCGCTTCTACGCCTATCGTTACAAATTCACGCATTTCATTATCATTACACTTATAATCAACTAAAAAAACTAAACAAATAACGCGACCGATGTTAAAAAATTACCCCCCTTAAAACAACAAACCTTCATTGTGTTATCTTGCTTTACTGACTCAATTTAATGTTAATTGAACAAATTTTGTAACAAGTCACACCCGGGTCCGGTTAAGAGTAATTGAAAATTAATTATTATTGATGGTATCGTAGTCCAACATGCATTCCATAAATGGACAATCAAGTTCGGATTGATAAGGAATGTAATATACCAAACATACTTATAGTCTACATACTACATGCTATGTTATCAGAAAGGTGATGCGGCAAAATTTCACTTAAGTATGCAATAAAAAAAAACGGTTCCGTTTCGTAGACGGTTGTAAGATAATACTGTTTTTTTTTTTTAATTGTCAGCCTAGACGGATTCATAATACACGCTTTATTTATCTTAACGACATATTTAAACGACTCATTGTGTAAATTGATTAGATACGGCCTTCAAAATTGGAAATTTATACTTTTATTTTGGTAACCTCTCCGTGCATATTTAATTTATTGGAGTGTATACTGTATATGGAAATAGGCTTGTGAAATTAACGAGATTTTTTATTACGTATGTATGTGTTTATATTTGTTACGTCATAACATACAGTAAACAAATTAAAAATATACAAATTACATATTTGTATAAAATATATCACGTTTGGAAAATTATTCACGAGAGACCAGATATAAATAAAAAATATTATCTAGATTCTGGAACTACATACAAAGTACACTGCGATAACACATATGTAGGTACAAATACCAGTTTAAATTTCATGATGATATGCAAAAAAAAGTTTTATTCAAAGAAATATAACCTACTCGTATTTGCACAATGTCTCGATGAAACTAAATTAAACATTGTTTACCTACAAATTTGCATACGGTTTTTTGTTGGTTATGTATGTGAGAACACACTTTAAAATAACCACAAATTCAGGTATAATTAGATTCGTTGTTCTCTTATAGGTAATAGTAGAAATGTAATACTTTAAGAATTGAATGACACATTTTTTCCCTTTAATTGGTTATAAGATCAATAACCTATATATCCCACTTGAAGCTTATGTAATTTGGCTAAGAAATATTTATTTAAGTAAGCATGTGAATATGGTTGTTAACTATATACAGATAGTCACAAAATTGAAGGCACAACACATCTATTAAGATAATGATTTTTAATTTGTTTTTACACATTTACTCGTATTTTTACGCATATTCAATTTACGTAAACTTAACATTTCTATAAGTAAAACCCGCTTGTGCCTTCAATTTTGTGCCCCTCTGTAGTAGTAATTGGGAGTAAGAACAAATAATTTGCACGTGCGGTTAATAAATAAAACTACTGTTGATGATCACAGGCTTATACTCGTACTTATTGGAGCGACTATAAAACGAACCCTATATCTTTGCCGAAATGCAAGTGCAACGACACATTAAATTTCATCAGACTTTGTTGGTTTACGCAGACATAATTTAGTTAAGTGTTTGTTTACGGTTTACAAACATATCAACAAAACAAACTATGAAGGCCTTCCCTTTATTTTAAAAATAACACGAGTGATCGCGCAAGTTGATAACAAATACGTGTTGAAAATTTTTTTTTTTTGTTGCTGTGTTTGGCAAATATTTTGCAGTTATATAGAATTCATTCTTAAACTTCCGTTTTCATTCAACATTTTAATGTTTGAGTAATGTACAGTGGTGGAAATTTTTATTATTGTATAATATGTCGCGCCTTGTAATTTTGTATTTTTTACCTCAACATAATTGCAATCAGATAATTTTGCTGAAAATCATCTTAGATAGAGCAGCATTTTATAATGAGCGAAATGTTGCAGTATTAAGGAGTTAAGAAGGAGCACCCTTAGCAGAAGCTGAGAGGACTGTGGAAGATTTGGGTCCGAATATTATTGATCTTACCATAATTTAAACAATAATGATATCCTCACGAGTCGCGAAAACCTTTCTCTCTTTAATTTAATAAGGTAATTCGGCTAAAATCTAATGGAACTACCATTTTTAAGAGACTGACAGATAGACCCTATTTCGAAACCTTGACCGGAGCTCACACAAAGTGAATTTACGCAAGCTTTGTTTTTTTTTGTGTTTTTATTTAATGTGGAGTTCGATTGGTAAAAATGTCAAAAAATGATTTAAATCATAACGCGCCTACAATTGGGCAGAATAAATCATTTATTTTTTGATTTAAATCAATTTAGACAAATCGAGATTTTTTGCCAGATTTACCAATACCAACAAAAAAGAAATGTCAATCTCAATCTTGACAACTCAAGAAGTCGTTTATCTATTAATAAATAAGTTGTGTTATTAAAATAATTTTTGTGACAAAATCTGTGTAATTTTATGCATAATCAAACTAAAGATTCACTGACGGCTAACATAACATCAAAAAAAAAAAAAGAAAAAAAAAATCACATATACCATATTCACTAATACAACCATGAATCATGCTGCTTGTGCGTACGATTGAGCATCAAAAACTTTATTTTTTTGACAATCTTAATCAAACTCGACTTTAGTTATTAGATGTAAATCATTAGCTCAACGACCTTAACAGTTTAACACCGACTCCGATGGCATTCGTTGTTGGTTCGCTTTTAAAATTTACTACTACAAAACCGGAATGTAGTCAAAGTCGTAAAGACATAGAGGAACTAATCAAAGAGTTTGAAGCTATTACCCTTCTTCAAGCATTGGGGAACTTTGTGCCCTAGTCCGATTGAGATACATTTATTGAAACATTCTCTTTACAAATAAGTGTAATAGCCTTTGTAATTCTTTAAGTAAGTTAGCCTGTGTAATTCTTATTTTATGAATAAGAAAAAAGTCTCTAGATTCTAAGTGATTTTCATGAGGAACCCAGAAATAACTTGCAGATTACTTGTAAATTTTAGCGAAAGCTTTATGCTCTTTATACAATGTGATTTAACTACCAAAACGTACGATTAGATAAAGTTCAAGTTGAGAAAATCCGGCTAATCTCGAATAAAATCACAAAACCCTTTTCGCTAATCACAGCGTGTCAAGTGTGATTAAATCGCTTAAATTGCTTAAAGTGTCAAAAACCATGCCAACTAATTCTAACACCGATACGGAGAAAATACCGTGTGTCTTCTGTGTCTTGAACTTCTGTGTGTCTTGAAGAATGTCGCTGAATCATCATATATTGTTCACCGTAACAGCATTGGTTAATATCGAGTTTCAACATTGAGATTGATGATCTTCGACTAGAAGTTTCCCCAATTTATTATTAGAATTAACTAGATTCATGTTGGTTACATTCAACAAAATTCAACAGATAGATTCCAAATATCTTGAGGATTGTCACTTAATCGTCGTATTTGATTTCGAACGTAAACAACTTCACGCTCTTTTGCCAGATTAGCTATTTAAGTTGATCCCACTAAATATCACGAAAATCACGCCGTGTAAACCAAAATATAAGAAATACTCGAAGTATAGTATTTTTGCATTCAAAGAAGAAATCTGTATAAATTATTTTGTTAACCTTGATTGAAATTACATATCACAGTCAACTTCATTTTTTTAGTCGTTGAATGTTTGTCAAATAATACAATTCTCCGGGTAAATTATGAAAGAAATATTTAGCAAATATTTAAGTAAATAGTAAAATTAATTGACTGAACTGTTGTAAGTAATTTCATTGTGAGTTTATTATGGATTACCTAACGGTTTTAGAAACAATTGAAATGATACGAGTATATGCTTAACTTAGAAGACTTATAAATGGGGCTAACGATGTATGCTTCACGAAATCCTGCGAAAAAATGTCCATCCCGTCGTTCATTTAACTTCATGGTGAAACAATTTTTCCAGCAAAGTGTATACAATGTACAAAAGAAAAACAGATAATCATAAAATACAACTACCGCCGAAAATAATGATGCTAGACGCTTAAAATAAGTATTTACTTTAGTCGACACCAGAAATTTGAAAATTAGTAGATTTCGGAATAATAGAAAGTATTGTCAAATAGTTCTAAAGTAAAGAAAACAGCATAGGAACCAAGCGCAAATTTTAAAGAGAAAAAAATTCGATATAAAATTTTATTTAAAAAAAAGAAATTTGAATGCAACCAAAACTGCTGTAAAACGATTTCGTGCATGAACCCAAATTAAAAAATTCGATATATTAGAGAAAATCTTATTAGTAAGTATTAAGGGTATTTATAAAATTTTAAAAAGGCGTTTATATATTTTTAAACTAAGGCCGTGTTCGAAGTTTGTGATAATTATTCCATCTGTAATAATTATGACGCTATTTTGTTTGCAACCAAATTTTCACAGCCACTACGTGTTGTAAATTTGACATTTCTGTAATAATATTCATAAACAAAAGAGCGCAATAACAATAATTAAGCCGTATTACGTTAATTTATTTCTAAAAAAATAGTACAAATAAAACTTATTACAAAATATGGGAGAGAAAATTATTTCACTCCTGTCAAAATTATTACAAAAAAAAAATTATCACAAACTTCGAACACGTCCTAAATAAATTATTCTTTATACGTTTTAGGAAATTATGTAAGTTATGCGAGCAAAATTTGCATTTATATTTCTAATCCAGCTACTAAACATGACGTTTCATATGAATAGATAATTTAAGAATAACACAGGATTATTTATTTTTTTAAAATGCTACCTGTGCTAAATTTTGCTAAATTAATTTAGTCAATTATTTGAGAAGCATTTTCTGTTTATTCACGGTAAACCAATGCCTCACTTATTTTTTGTAATATCATAATAATAAGTTTTCCTTAAAAGGCAATAGACAACCGACAAAAAGACAGATCCTTTCTGGAACTTTATTGCAAAAAATTTGAATTCCGTTTTAACTTTAATCGTTCGCGGATAAACAAAAATAATGGTGGATCTGCTGAGACAATCGCTAAATTTTCATGTAAAGTTCGAGAATTTGAAACATTATGAAACTTTAAATGAGTCAAAATTAAAGTCAAACGACGTTTTGCTGGGACTCAGATATAAAGATAAAATTTCAGTTGCAATTTCTGTTATTTCATTGGAAAGTTCCATTTAATAGATTAATTTTATTTAAATGATAATACGTAGCAGCATGTTTGTTTGACGGCATACGCCGGTATTTCCGCAGAAGAGTTAACAATATTTGTTGCACATGGGCCAAAAGATTTATTAAATTCTCATATTAGATACCTAAAATTTAATCAATATATTTGTAATTGGAAAAAATTAAAATCGCGCAAACTAAAAATACCAGCGTCTAATATTTATGCCAGAACAATTTTTTCAAAACGTCAAAATTGTACAGGCTTCTGCTGTAAAAAAAAAATTTTAAAGTTGAACGTACGTTTTTCTAGCCAACTACAATAAATTTATATCGAGGTTTTTTTTCGCTAAAATTTGCGCTTGGTTCCTATGCAGGTCTATTCAACTCTTCGAACGACGTTTTTCCATAAAGCGCCGTCTTATAAACATTTCTTTGAATTTCGATAAACCAACCATTTACATTTTGAGCAGGGGAGTCTCTTCCAGCCACAGCTTTATTGGTCAAAACAATATAACTACAAACCTTCAAATAACAGACAAATTTGGAATTACGAGGAGTTGAACAGCAATCAATCGCATTTGCCACTTTCTATATTCCACCGTTAAGAAACAGTTGTTATATATATCTGGCACTGTTGGAAAGCGACAACAAAAAAAATCATGTTCGGTAAAAAAATTTGTTTACTCATTCAAACATGGCTTCTGCTTCCATATAACGAATTTGTGTTTTGACGTAATTTTCACCATATACATAAGTATGTATGTGAAGTTAGCCCGCAAAATCATCCCGAAAAGGCTTTTTTTAATTTTGGTGTATTTCTTTGCTAAAATTCGTACTAGCCCGAAAAAATAATTGAATTGTATGAAAAAATGAATACCATACCGAAATTTGATTAGTAAATATTAGCATTAGTAGCACGAACAAAATTATTTGGTAACAATTACATTTCAAACTTAATAAAATGTAGCTTATTTCATAATTTAAATAAAATATTCATTTAATATTGAACGAATCCGTTGCAATAATAATCTGCAGAAATATACCAGTTATTATCTCATTATTAAAAGACAGTTATTGGTTAACATTAAGGTCTTATTTCCAGACCGTGTTTCTTAGTTTTTTTATACCAGGTTCAACACCCACATGTATTTCCGGCCCCTGTTACAATGCTGACTTTCACCAAATTTCTACATAATGGTATAAAGCACAATCTTGCTAAGTTTATTGCCAACTTCAAATCATTAACCCATTACCATAAGTTTAGGATCAGGAACATTTGTGGGCCGATACTCAATCAATTATTTTCATTAAAACTGCTCATTATTTCTGCTACTGTATCTCTATTCACAGAGATTGCTAGGCATATTGGTATACGAGACTAGGTTGGTAAGTCCATTGGCAAGCTAACACATTTAGCCCATTACCATACGATGGGGATCAGGAACATTTCTGGGCCAAGATTTAATCAAATATTTTCATTAAAACTGCTCATTATTTCTACTACTGTATGTCTATTCTATTTAATACTGTATCTGTATCTCTGTGAATAGAGATACATTAGTGGAAATAATGAGCAGTTTTAATGAAAATATTTGATTGAATATGGGCCCATAAATGTTCCTGATCCCCATCGTATGGTAATGGGCAAAATGTGTTAACTTGGCAATGAACTTACCAAGCTAATGTCATATACCAATATGTCTAGCAATCTCTATGAATAGAGATACATTAGTGGAAATAATGAGCAGTTTTAATGAAAATATTTGATTGAATCTTGGCCCATAAATGTTCCTGACCCCCATTGTAGGGTAATGGGCTAAATGTGTTAACTTGGCAATGGACTTTTCTAGCTAATGTCATATACCAATAGGTCTAGCAAGCGCTGTGAATAGAGATATAGTAGTAGATATAATGAGCAGTTTTAATGAAAATATTTGATTAAATCTTGGCCGAAAAATGTTCCTGATCCCCATCGTATGTTAACGGGCTAAATGTGTTAACTTGGCAATGAACTTACCAAGCTAATGCCATATACCAATATGTCTAGCAATCTCTGTGAATAGAGATACATTAGTGGAAATAATGAGCAGTTTTAATGAAAATATTTGATTGAATCTTGGCCCAGATTTGTTCGTGATCCTCATCGTATGGTAAAGGGCTAAATTTGATAACTTAGCAATGGACTTACCAAGCTAATGTCATATGCCAATAGGTCTAGCAAGCTCTGTGAATAGAGATATAGTAGTAGAAATAATGAGTAGTTTCAATGTAAATATTTGATTGAGCCTTGGACCAGAAATATTCCTGATCCCGTCGTATGGTAATGGGCTAAATGTTTTTAGCTTGACAATGAACTTACCAAGCTAGTATCGTATTCCATTATGTCTAGCAATCTCTGTGAAAACGACATAAAATTCCGAAATCTAAAAGATTTTCTTTGATTTTGCTCAAACCCACTAACGAAAATGGCCGTCATTTTTGGCCTCATCACCATCGTGTGATAATGGCGGTTTAGGTACTTTTTAATGAAGCCCCACCTAAGCAAATTCCATTTATAATTATATCTGTCAACCTCTGTGAATAATATATCTTTAAAGATATGTTCGTCTATTATATTTTTAAAATTTTTATAAATTTTTGGTTTTCCAGAGTCTTCCTGTGTTATGAGAACGTATAACATTTAACTAATAATTTATGACAAATTGATTGAAGAACATTTATATTGATTGAGATGTACCTCGAAGATAAACGAAAAAAATTTATGTTTTCAGAAATAAACTTAATATTTTTTCGGGATGCATTATTATTAAAGTCGTTTTTTAAGATTTTCGTGCTAAAATGCATTCATTTGTACCAGATTTTAAAATATGAACGCCTGAAAAGATCATTACTAAAAATCTTGTTTCAGGTAAATATTTTTATTCGTGATGGAGTGTAATTTTACTTAATTTTCTAAGATTTTTCGGGCTAAAAGACTTTTTATATTGAATTTAGCGAGGAACATCAATTTTTCGGGATGAAAATGCTTTTTTTCGGGCTAACTTCACATCCGTTACATAAGTGTGTACCTGTACCATTTAGTTGGTTAAGATATTCCTATCCTGAATAAGTTATGTAAGCTAAATGGCCAATTCAATGATAAAATTTGGACGTTATTTTATTTTTATGTACAGACTATTTTAGTTGGAACATTTAAAGTAAAACTGGCGGTTTTAAAATTCCTACTAAGACAAAATATAAGAAAGTTTAGCGTATTCAATATTAAAATATTTATATTCTAATTGATTAGTCAATAACAATAAGATATTTCGAAATTTGAAATTCTAAAAAGTCCAAACACTTCACAATTTCAACAATAACCGGACATAGTTTCAAGTTGTAAGTATTTTTGAATATTAATTTATTATGAAATGTCTAGAATCTTCGAAAATCGTTCAAATTCTACTCGTCCAAGGCGCCATTCCAAAAACATTAAAACAACAATTTTAATTTCTTAGATTGGTTGGTAAAACTCGAAATTTCAATTTCTAGAAGCCTAATTGCAGTTATTTGAAAAAACTGATATAATTCTGAAATCCTACCACAAAAAGATTGTTTTGTCAATTTAGGAACTAAGCCGATTTGAAGAATTGAAAAATTTAGTTAATTAATTTAATTAAGTTATCTCGGAACCTAAAACCGTTATTAAAAATAATATTTTAAAGAAATTGTTGTTGGTTTTTTTTGAAACATTTGATTAATTTTGTTTTAAGTTCTACACTTTAAAATACTTAAGTATTTTATTGTTAATAATTGAATAAAATGAACTTCAGACATCATCTGCAGTACATTTTCGTTCCAACAGCAAAGAGTTTTTAAAGCAAGTTGCACAAGTCTTGCAGGCTATAAAGATGCCGTTACATATATTAATAAGCATAGTCTAGCAACAGCACTGTTTAACTGATAAAATATCGTAAGAATTACGACGTAACGTTTCTTCTCCTTCCCCAAATTTGTGAAGCATTTTATTTGGTCGCCAAGAAACAATTATACGAACTATAATTCTTATTCGGTAGTCCGTTGTTAATTAAAATCTTAAACAAGTTTAACGAGCAGAATCCATTTAACCGTGTATTAACGAAATTAAAACAAAAATGATAATTGTACTTACTTTCCGGACATGGCTCATACCGCATTTTTGAAATATGTTCTTTCTTTTAAATATTTTAACAAGTTTACAAATTTTGCTGATTAATGTACAAAAATAATATTTACTAGGACTAAAACTATCACTCATATTCATATTTAGATAAGATAATTGAAAGAACGCAGGGTAAATTTTTCCATGTTGTTATAAAGGGTGTCCCAAAATTAACGCAAGATTTGAATTTGCCGCCAATTGTGCAGTAAGTAAATTGTTGGCAACCCTGAAAAAAAAACAATTTGACAGCTGAGAGTTTAGGATTAGTAAAAATGGAGCGAAGAGAGTTCGTTGAATGGATTATTGAACATCAACAAGTAGATGCTGATTTTTCGAGCAAAATCATCCTAAGCGATGAAGCACATTTTCACCTTGATGGCTTTGTTAATCGCCAAAATTGCAGTGTTTGGGGTTCGGAGAACCCACATGTGATTGTCGAAAAACAAATGCATCTACAACGTGTCACTGTTTGGTGCGGATTTTGGGCTGGAGGCATCATTGGACCATACTTTATTGAACATGAGGGTAGTCAAGCAGTGACTGTTACTGGTGCTCAGTATTGCGACATGATAACACAGTTTTTTCTGCCGAAACTGGGTGATATTGATGTGGCCAATATGTGGTTTCAACAAGACGGTGCCACATGCCATACGGCCCGTGAAACAATTCAATTACTGCATGAAATATTTCCTGGTTGTGTACTCTCTCGTTTCGGCGAACAGAATTGGCCCCCTAGATCGTGTGATTTAACACCATTCGATTTATTTTTATGGGGTTATTTGAAATCAAAGGTCTATGTCAATAATCCCACAACCACCCGTGCATTACAGGAGGAAATTAAATGCTGCATCAACGAAATTCAGCCACATTTATGCAGAATGGTCATGGAAAATTTCGACAAAAGAGTGCGTATGTGCCAGCAAAGCCGTGGAGGCCATTTGCCCGATGTGTTATTCCATAAATAACCCTATCCTATGTACTTTATGATTCAATACAAAAATAACAATCTAAAGACTAAAAACTGTGTTTTCTATTTAATTCAAATCTTGCGTTAATTTTGGGACATCCTTTTCAATGGCTGGATTGCCGTTGAACAATGATATTCGATAATAATTCACTAATCCAGTCTTAATTAGAAAATAATAGTTTTAATTAAGATCGACGACTTTAAAATCGGTATGCCATATATCTATTTTTGACGACAAGAAATAATAATGGCAATATTTATAGTTGATTAAAACTAGCTAGTGTTTTCACTAAAAATCCTTTTTGTATATTGTTAGTTTTGTTATTTTATTTATTATACTCGTATATTGTATATTCAACCCCAACAATCCAATCCAGTTCGCCTGTTTCATTACAAATACTTTTGTAATTAGAATAAAGATCTCGTAAAAGATCTGTGCGACTTGTCCAAACGTTTTAGGTTGTCGAATAAAAGGAACACAAAAATCGCCAGGAACTTACCTACATATTTTTGAATTGTGAATTTTTTTTTTTTTTAAATATTTCAAAATTAATAAAGGGACTTCAATTCTAGTCAATTCCATTTGAGTTCTGATTCGTTCTGCTTGGATCAGATCAAAAGTTGAGAAACTCACCTACAGTTATGTGAAAAATAATAAGGACGCCATAAAAAAATTACAATAAATTCTTCATTTTGACTTGATAAAATAAAATAATAATTCAATACTCGAAATTAACATAGGGACAACGGTAAACTTCAACGAAAAAGGGACTAATTCCGTTTTTATCACGTGTAGTTTTTATAATTTATTGAAAAGCCAGCCTTTACTGTTGATTACAGCCAAATAACGCCGCGGCATAGAATCAACCAATTTCTGCCAAGTGTTGATCGTTATAGAATACCATGCATCCTTTACAAATGACCATAGTGCATTACCATTTGTTGGGTTTTTACCTCTTACAGTTCTCTATGGGGTTTACATAGGTCTAGTGATTGAGAAAGCCAACTTAAAACGATTATTTGATTTATTTGAAACCAATGTTTAGCTGACATCGATGAGTGTTTCGGGTCATTGTCCTGCTGAAACAGCCGCCGAAGCGGCATATTTTCCTCCGCATAGGCTAGCATTACATTAATAAGTGTCCCTACGTGGTCCTCTTCTTTCATTATACCCTCAACGCCTTCTATCGATTGAGGATAGCATCTACACCGCATAGTAGGAGAAATATCCCCATGCTATGATGCATCCTCATCCGTGCTTGATTGTTTTAATTGTATATTTATCAAGGTGAACGAGTGTGGTATTCCACGCTCAGAGTTAAATAAAATACCTTTTGTCTCATTCGACCAAATAATATTGCGCCATTTGTCTTAAGGCCAGCGCAGATCTTAGCGAAATTTAATTTTTTTTCAATGTGGTTTTCTGACAGAAAAGAGACCTTCCCTGCACTTCTAACTCTCAGATTTTGACGAATAAGCATCTTACGGTTTGTAGATGTGTCCACATCAAGGTTAACCTTCTTCATTACAGTACTGGATGAAGCAAGCGGTTCATTTGTCAAATAATGGCAAATTCTGATTTTTGTGATAGAGGGGATTTTTGATGTTCTTGCAACCCAATTAGTTGCGTTTTCTACCATTGTTCCAGAGCCAATAACTTCAGCAACTTTTCTGATAGAAAACGCTTTATGTTTAAGTTCATCGATAAGTTTTCGTTCTGCTGCGCTGCAATGCCGTGATCGGCCCATTTCCAAGTACTAAATATAATTAAATGAAACCAGTTAATTTCTTGCCTAACATAAAATACCAATATTATCTTATTATTAAAGAAAATCAAGAATAAAATTATAAACTCTCAACTAATATCCAAAATTTCAAAACTGTCCCTATTATTTTCACATCACCAAAGCGCCCTTTATTATGTTATTGAGAGGCTAGTAGAATAAAAATTCTGGATCAAATTACTATACTGCAATGAATATCATTAAATTGCGAAGGGTAAATCAATATATGTTTAATAACCGATCTGTTAAATATAAAACCAAAACCAGTCGACATTTGACCGGAAATTTATATTGATTTATCATGATTACGATTACAAACATAAAACCGATATAGTCATTATTCCTCTACAAGACTCTAAGCTAATATATGCCTCTACAATTATTTGTTAATTATCAGTCAATGACCTGCAAATATTTTTATTTTAGAAGGATAACAAATGTAAACTATGTGATTTAAACTACATGAACGATATATTAAATCACGATCATAGTTTGATTAGATAAAATTAGGTCGAGAACTATATATTTGAATTTTTTTTATTTTTTATTGGTGATATTAGTCCACGAGTAAACAACAAATATTTGAAATTACTGAACGACTTGAATTGCAAGGTGAAATTTGTGTAATGCTTTTTAGTTTATTATGCATGCTCATCTAATCTTTAGCTAGCACTTAGTAGTTAAATGACTTCTTAATTTTGCTTGAGTCATAAAACAAATATTTTTCTATACAAAGTAAAACTGGTATTTTTTCCAAGCTATTTAATTGGTTCTGTCGTATTTCGGCCAGTGATAAATTGCAAAAATATTATTATTTGAATAAATGTATTCTATTTGTTTAAAAATTTTAATTTATACAGTTTACGAAATTAAGCGGACAAAATAATATTCTATAAATAATCTTGAATACTTTGATATGTTTATAGAATTAATAACTTAGAATCGAGTATACACCACAGAATTCTTAAGAGGTATGTTGAGATGGTATATAAGCAACTTAACTCTATAGGTCATCACATTTCGTTATTTAAACGCTTTGTCATACCAATATTGTCAATTAAATCTTATAATTCATATAATCGCAAATATACGCTAAAATATTTAGTAAAAAACGATAAAATTTTTATTTTTATTTTTATATCACTCAAAATTATAAATTATTATAATTTATTCCTACGTAGGTGTTATTATTAGTTAAACAATTTAGTGCAGGAAGAATCAAATAGCTCAATGGTACCACAATACATAACAGAATTTTAATAAATTGATACAAAAAAATTGTTCACCCACTCAGTCTTAAAATAAGTTAGACCAAAGAAGCATAAAATAATGTGACAGCAAACGGAATATTCCATTGCAGTCGTGCGTCACTAAACATAAACAAATATGAATGCCATTACGTTTATTTTAACGAAGTCTAAAAATAAATAATTTATCGCTTTTCCCTATCAATACAAATTTTGTGTGAAATTTCTTTATCTGCTACAATGAGGGATTTTGGCTAATACGTCACGTTGCATTGTCGTAATGAAGAAAATTATTGAGAAGGTACTGTGGCACAACTTGAGAAATTAACATTCGTTATGTACACGTAATACACCAAAACGATACTACAAATTTAAAATTTAATATTAAAAAAATTGAAAGTTGCATATCGACGGAGCCAAACAAATATTTTGTATTTCAAAAGAAGCAATGAGCTGATAGCCTTATAACCGTATAAAAAGTTATAAAGTAACCGTTAGAATTGGATGATGCCACCAAAAAAAAATTGAAATGTTTGACGAATGAGTTACCGCTTTAATTAATATCATAAACAGTTAAATCCCAACAACTTAACAATAATTTACAGTAGCTTAACAATAATTTACACTTTGGATCATGGAGTCCTCATACTTTGTTGAGCGAAGGTACTTTAAATATATAAGGTTCGTTTGTTTCTTAACATTAAACTTTTTTAAAAAATGATTATCATTGTAAAAAATACAATGTAGCTAATTGGCTCCAAAGTATACTTTATAAATACATAAGTAGGTAGTGTTAATGAAAATACACCTACTTATAGATCAAAGTTTAACGTTTCTAAGAGAAACAAATTGACGATATTCTTTATATATTCTTTATTACATGAATCACGTACATATTGAGAAAAGTATCTAGACAAATAATCGGTCGTAAAAATTAAAATTTTTTTCAACCATTAACTAGAATGAATAAAAATATATCACATTTACAACTACGAACGATTACAGCTAAGGGGTCGAAATTCGAGCGAATCACATATCTCTGGGGCAACAAACCATTGATGATACAACGCACAAACAACCAACAATGTTTGCTGTAGTTACGTTAGACACCGAATTCGGATATCCAAAAAGGGTTATTACTTTAAAATCTCCATAATAAATTCGGATGTGATTGCAATTGATCCGTCCGCAGAAAGGATTCCGTTTGAATTTTACCAAGGTGATTGGTTAAAAAAGCCGTCCCATTCTTTAGATTATGTAATTTTGGCAATATTAAACTATGTTCAAAAATCAATTTTTACCTTATTCAAAATTCAATTTTCGCTGACAGACTGGGAATTAGCTACTTGATTAGTTAGTCCCGCTACTACATTGATAGACACTACATTGATACATGTATCTACCCAAGTATCATTACTTCAAATATATTTTGATGCTTTTGGAACTTAGTTTTACATTTTTGTTCCATTTTTTTATAAGATTTCCTATGGAGAATGAAACAAAAATCCTAAACCCATGGAACATGATGGGTGCAGATTAAATAAGTTCTAACCATAATTTTGGTAAATGGAAAAAAACTTGAAACTTACGAAAAGGTTCAATTTTGTTTTACTTGAGTAGTGGCGCCACGGATTTATGATATCGATATTCTTATGACTGTGACCATCATAACCAACTTAGTACTCAATAAATTCAATACATGGTATTGAGGTTACCGAGTTCGAGCTTCGTCAAGAGCGTTGTAACATTTATGAGAATTATTTATTTATGTTAAGGCACGATGTTGATACGTGGAGTGGCAGTTGCAGAATGAACAGAATATAGAAATAATTCAATAAACATAATTATTCCAGAAAGAGGGCATTTGAGAAAAGCGAGTAAAGAGGACGTGATGCCGGTCGATGAGTGATGCTGACCGGTCTCATGAAATTGGTCCGATGAGTCAGCAAAATATTACGAAATATTACGAATTTTTAACTCTGTCAAGTTCGAGTTAAGCTCATCGGAAAATTTCATAAAATCGGCTCGAGGAGAGAAGAGAAAGAATAACCAAATATGCGATTAAGTACGATTACACAAATACTTAAAACTGAAGTGATAGCAAAAGTATTGAAGAAGGACGTACATTTTGATGTTCACATTGGTAACAATTTCCAACAAATTTTCAAAAAATACTTAAGCGGCGAACGGTCAATTTAATTTTTAATCTAACTACTACTGTACATTCAAATTAAATTTCCATAAATTATTCCAGAAGGTTTAAATTTGCTTAAATAAACTTTTTTCCAGTTGGCAAGTTTAAATTTTTGTTAACAAATTTTACAAATATAAATAGATTTAAGTTTTAAAGTTAATCTAGGACTAAATTAAACTAAGTTAATTCATTGGTCTTAATTTACTTAAATAAATTAATTTAAATAACAATAAAACGTCGAAATTGCTTATATAAGTTTCAGCACAAATTAGTCTCAATTAGGTCAAATTTAGTTAAATTCGAAACTTGACTAATATGATTCTAAATCCATAAGATTTTTTAGGCTTTTTATAGACAAAATATATTAAAAATAACTTTCCTTGAGCTTTCTCTGTGGTAGTTTGGTTTCGTACTGACAAGTTCGTACAAACAAAAAGTTCGGTTTACTCATCAGGTAGCTACGACCAGTGCTGTCGCTCTGAAAACTTTAAATGGAGTACGTTTAAAATTTTTAGGGGAGTATTTCTTGTCGGTAGGGGGTACTTACGAAGTAAAATAGTTACACCTTAAGCCTAGTACGCCGTTCAAGTGAAATGAAATTTTCACTGGTCTCCAAAAATAAAGATAAATCTGATGTGAAAATTTAGTATGACGAGTTTTAATAAAATTTACAAATACAATAAAATTCACAAATACAATAAAATTCACTTCGATAGTTCGTATCGTCCGAGGGCCCTATTCTCGAATTCCACAACAATTTTCCACATGTGGACATCTGTCAAAATCTATGTAATTATTGACGTTTTCGTATATGGGGAATTTTTTCACCTGCTTATACCCATTCGGAAATATTCCCTTAGTCCCCAAAAAATTCCATAGTTTTTATGAATTTTGACAGATGTCCGCATGTGGAAAATGAATGTGGAATTCGAGAATAGGGGCCCAGGAAAATAAAAATAAAGTGAAAAATGTGTAGAGATAAAATAGGGACATCTGTATTTAAATATGAAAACTACCATTTCGCTAGCTAAACTGCTTACCACAAAGTGAAATTCAACGGTGAAAATTTCATTTTCATTTTCGCTTGTATCATTTTTATATGAGAAATTTCATTTCACTTCAGCAGCGTACCGGGCTTTAGACATAATTAATTGTTGGTGTTTTGTGTTAGAAAAAAGTCAAGATCCAGCAAATTACACTAAAATTGATTTAAGTTTTTGAGCCAAATTTGAATATTAAAAGAAAACTGTTTTATTTATTGGCTTTGAGCAATTTATCTACTTTACTAATAAAGCTATGTATGTATGCTGATCGAGCTAAATAGTTTTTTAACACGGTCACAGCTCTCCACGAAATCACAGATAGTTTTAGATTATCTTATTGAGATTTTTTAGTTTTTCTCGTAGAGTACCGGCCAGCGAAACCGTAAGCGAAATTTCTAATTTTTAGCTATTTTCACCTAACTTTTATGTGGTAAATAGAAAACTTATCTTAAAGCAACTTAAGCTTCGAACCCTTTTCATTTTCAAAAACGTAATTTTAGCAGAAATGCGAATTCAGACATGTCAAGTATGCAAACATGTTCGTCATTTTCACAAAGTTAATTTTTGAGAATTAGAACATATTATGCATATCATTTAAAGAAATGTCATAGCCAGACAATACCACAGTAGGTACCTAGGGCGATTAAGCTAAAAATGATTAAACATGGACGAAGTCTGAACAAATCGGCTTTAAAAAAAATAGGATAGTTATTAAGTCTCCAAACAAATTCGAAAAAATTGCTGTATAAAATTGGTTTTAGTGAGGACGACTGGTTAAAAAAAATACACGCACGTGGTGAAACCTCTTCTAGAAAAGCTTTAAACCCGCTAACTTGATATTAGTTAACTCAGATAATAAATTTCAATGTAATTTGTCCATAATCACAGCAGTTTCATTTGTAGCAGGGATAGGGATGGAGTCAGTCTTAAATAGTCTTAAATAAAACATGGCCAGAATTCAACAAATATTGCCAGACACTATAATGGTTATTCAAAAAAAAAATTGGGGAAATTAGATTTGCCAAAGAAAAATTTGATTTTACTTTCATAAACACTCCAGGCCTTTACAACATTTCTCTACAACACATAACTGAAAAATTCCTTCGGCCATATCATCTGGGATCGGATTTCTTAATTAAGCAATGACTCAAATTCAGAATATTTTTTGAAACTTTTAATCAAAAATGATATTCGTTAAATTTTTTTAGTTCATGGATTTTAGTGAAATTTATTATCTCCAATATTTCGTGAATTCTATAATCCTATTACGAAACGTATTATTTCGTGGCCTGAAAAAAGTTTCTGTCATCAGGCAAAAAATATTTTGGAACATTATTCGTACTAATGGTATTATGATCGATACCATAAATCAAAAATTAGATTTGTTAATTTTGGTTTGCCATGCACAGCCAACCCAGACAATATTCTTCGCCTCCTGCACCAAATGGAATACACTCATTTTTCGATGTATTTAGTGAAATTTTATTTCGGAGGTGTTAAGCCGATTCTATATAGAGAGTTTCTAACCTTAAGCATGTTAAATCAAGTCCTAAAGAATTTACTGGGCCAGTCATTTGGGCTGGAGTTTGAATTAAATTTTGTTGAAGTTAGAATTGTATTTTTGTAGTTTGATCGTAGTTGCCTGATGAGTAGACCGAACTTTTTGTTTGTTCGAACTTGTCAGTACGAAAACAAACTACCACAGAGAAAGCTCAAGGAAAGTTTTCATTTTTCGGAGTCGATACACTTTGAATTGACCTCGGATTAAAGCACAGGGGGATTTTGATATTTCTACTTTTTTGGTAGAAATAATTTATTATAAATTATTTGATCACTGCGCCGTTTAGTCGGTCAGTCAAATATTCTTATTGTATTAGTGTGTTTTCTTATTACGGTAAGTATCAAAAATTAGCGAAGCGCGTGAAATCAAAAAGGTATTCCGGTATTTCTACGTTATCCACGTTGAATAAATACGTTGTCTCGGGTTTTAGTGATCACGGACTGCAGATATGAGCTGCGGTCGAATTCTGAAGTAAATCCGCTAAAATCGGTAAATGGATTTACTTTTTTGTTATGGAGGGTAAACGAAATAAAAAAAGGTAAAAGTTTCACGTTTAGATACTTTATTCTTTATTGTTATAAGAATTGAGCGAGTATAACATAGAAAAAAATGCGTAATTTAACAAAAAACGAACACTAAAAATCTACATTTACCGTAGTAAATGATTTACCCGAGAATTCGAACGCAGCCCGAGAATTCGAACTGACACCGTTTTAGAAAGGTCTTAAATAATACTAAATAAACTAATCAATAATAAGATTTTTGAAGGCAACGTCAGAGCAGGAGTTTCAGCTAAATAAATTTACCTTAATGTTTAAAATGAGGAAATATTGCAAAATATTTATTTGTAGGGGATAGGTTTTGATAGGTAATGAACTAATCTTTGAAATAAGTACAAATACTCAAACGTTGACTGATGATTCAAATTCAAATAAAATTATTTTTTAATAAAGCAGTTTTTTTCATGCTTTAAGCCTCATAAATTAGTGAATGTACCTTAATGTACAGGGAGCACCTCATAAAAATTTCAGCACAGCATTTTAAAACCATACAAATTTCAAAAATATCTGCGCTTCTGTAGTCGACGTCCAGGGAAAAAGTGCAAAAACATCAATGTACTGGCCAAATTAAGCCTTGCACCTCCACAAATTTATATTTTACGGAAAGTTTGAACCATTCCCTTAAAAATGGTGTGTTGAAGTTTTTTATGGGATAGTACAATCATTCACGACTTATAGCATGAAAAAATTAAAAAAAAAAACAATTTTATTCCAATTTAAATCATTTACATTCTCACACAATTTGGTATTCTCATTTTAAACATTAGTTCATTATTTATTAAAGTATGTCCCCAATAATTACATATTTTACAATATTTCTTCATTTTCAGTATTTTCCGTTTCATCCAATGTGGAAAAAATGATAAAAAATATGATTTTTTTATATTTAAAGCAATGTAATGAACAAACTAGGCCGTGTAGCTAATGGTGTACCGAACTTTTTTTATGGAGTAGTTTTATCGAGTAGTAGCTACGTCCTCCACAGGCCAAAATATGTAGGTGCACTCATTTCGCCAAAACTCCTACTAAAACTAACAAAAACCATCACTGCCGTATAACGGGACAACCGAAGGTCAAAAAGCTTAAGGAAAGCATGCGTGGAAAGGAACATGATAAAAATTTAAAAATTGAAATCGACGAGGTCGAATTTGGAACCCTACCTTCTTATAATGGAATACGTCTTGTTTTAAGTTAAAAACTAAAAATATATTCTTTTCCAATAATTTTGTCATGCAACGAGCCACGTAACCTCATCGTTCTACCTTCGCAAATAGTAACGCCAACTACCTGCCCCGTCAAATGTCAAATTTCATGTTGCAACCCACGCTCTTATTTTTATTAGAAAAAATCTATAAATTTCCAGAAATCTAGAGTTTCTGTTCACATTTTTAAGGCCTCTCTCTATATATTAAGAACAACCGACGAGAACGAATTTTCCTTTTTCACTAGATTATGTAAGAAAATTGTTAAAATAATGAAAACCATTTGTTTTTAATTAACGATAGCTAAACTAGCGTGCATTTACTAAAACTAAAAACTAAAATTGTAAGTTTTAATATAAAATTTCAATTTACCGTTGATAATTTTGAATTTAAGACGATAAATTGAAAACTTGTAAAACTGTTAAAATTTTACATTTGATTTTTAGTAAATGCATGAAATTTTAGCTATCGTTAATTAAAAATATACGATTTTACTATTTGATCAATTTTCTTACATAATTTGGTGAAAAAGGAAGATTCGTTCTCGTCGTTCGTACTCAATGTGGACCGGCTTTTAGTGCACATTAAACTTAAAGCTTGTTTTTAAAAGGTTGTTGGTTTTGTTTATTTTATATTTATCCTTAGGTGTAATCCTCTCGTTTTTGCTGCTTCCCAGTCTAACTTCCTTAGCACCAAGCGGAAACATTTATTAATTTTTGTTGCCGTTTCAATTTAGGTTTCTCTAATTGCCTTTTTTGTGTACTGCATAGGTAGGCATTCATTCACTATTTCTGAATATACGAGTATCGGAATAGGCTTCGGCTTTAAAATAATACCCCACTTGCTACATAAATATTTTATAAAATATACTATATACTTTCAACTTTTGACAGTTTTCAAAAATGTCAAACGTCAAAAATTTTCGTATGTCTGAAATATATTCTTTTAGCCATTCAAAATAGGGTCAGGTGCGGTCTTTAAGCCATCTAAAATGGGGTCAGATGCTCATCGTTATATAAATCTTTAATAATATAGGATTTGGCAGTTCTCAAAAATGTCAAATGTGACAAAAATTCCATGAAATTGCATTGTCAATGACCATTGTACTTGTGCAAACGGCGACATGAATAATCGCCCAAAACCCGACGAATCGCCTAAACAAAAAATTCAAAATCACCCAAAACCTAAAATGAATAATCACCCAACAACTTTTACTTTAAAATGTGGGCGGTGATATATTTTCAAGAATCGTCCAAAATATTTAAAATTAATAATCACCCAAAACAAATTTTGGACGATTATTCATTTTAATGGTTCAATTATATCACATACTCGTATTTAATAAAAAACATCAAAATTTAATTTTCTCTTTTTCAGAACCAGTGTAAAAATTTAAGTCAACAGCCGCCAACCGTTGGTCTTATTGCTTTTCTACAAAGCGCTGCATTTTCATATCATTAAAAAATATAAAATCCCTGGGCCTTATTTCCTGAAAAATAAAGAAATATTACCGCTTTGGTTTGGCTTAAATTTTTTCGCTCCTGGGTAAATTCTGGAAAAGGCAATATTTAATTTTGGAACAAAACGTTAAAAACATTAAAAAATTGACGTTTGGAAGAAGATTATACCCACTTGTTTTTTTTATGGGTTCATTACATCGTTTTCCAGAAATTCTAGAAAACGGAGATTTTTTCCATAATATTTTAAATTTAAATTTTCCGAAATCGAGTTAGTATACGGTTGCATCCTTCTTCAGGAGTGCTCGCATATGCCTTCTTGAGTAAGTATTCGTTTCACGAAATGTTTCTTCTTGGCTAGTGAATCAGCACGCTAATTTTCCTTTAATTCCGCAATCTGTTGTCGGAGAAAATAAGATTAATGAAATATTTGCAGATTTCCCATCTGATCAAAGAATAAACTTTTTCCTTAACATTCTTGAAATCAAAGCCTCAACTGAATATCACTTAAGCACACAATTACATTTCCGCCTGAAAATTGAGCAATGCGAACCCAAATTTGCAAACGATCTTAGATCAGTCAACGAACAAGAAATTTTAAATTCACCACTAAGTTCAGAATGAGATGTACCTAATGAATAGATGTTACAACTTTTAGCTGCAAATAATTTTATAATTTAAACTAAAGTTATTTTAGGTACAGGAGTTGAAATCCAAACTTTGTTTGAAGAAACTTCAAAGAAAGCCCCTTGTGTAGTAAATTTCCTAAATTTTACGTAACGGTGAAATGTTTGGAATTTTGAAAATTCGTTATTTTCGTATTTATCTTTAGGGCGATTATTTTTAGCATTTTCTTACTTTCTAAAATAATTTAGCACGATTTAAAAGTGTGACTGAGTGACCGCAAATGTGGTAACTTGTGAGATTGTAAAAAAAATATTTTTTTTTTTTTTTTTTGGTTTATGATTTGTAGGTCCGTAGCCATAATCTAAGATTATTTTTTTTTTTTATCAATAAAAATTGTTTATAGTTATTTGTTTAGTTGGTGTTCGTATTTTGCAAAATTTTGAGAAATTTCTGCAAGGTGTTGTTTTCGGTAGAGGCAGGACAAGAACATTGAACCCAAAATTTTGCAAAATCAGAACCTCAAAAGATGCAACTAAAAATTCAAAGATTCTAAACTTTGTGAATTTGATGGAATTGCCGGTGAAATGTTGCTAATTAAAGGTTATAACAAAATCTAACTACATATATGGTATAGGCGGGGTCTCTTGAAAATTGTCTGTTCCTTTGAAGCACCGAAAGAAGAAGAATCCGATAAACAAGAAAACTTACCGCTTAACTTTTACCGCCGAAAGAAGAAGAATCCGATAAACAAGAAAACGTCAATAGAAAAGAAAACAAACAACGAAGGTTTTTTCGATGAATAAAGTAATAGTATAACATTGAGTACGGGGTCTACTACTTTCGATATGCAAATGAACGTAATTTGATTACGCCGGCCGGGTAAGAGAAAGGTCAATGTTAGATAAAATATGCGAGAAATTAACTGTTCAGCTATGTAGTTGAAATATATTTAACCGGTATTTGAACGGGTTATACCAATTTTAACGTGGGTCTTTATATATTAAACACCTTCACTCTATTAGCACAATAATTTTAAATATTTTACATCTTTCCATTGTTTCTATTTCTTTTGTGAAGTTGTAAATTTTCATCTATTAATCTTATTAGCCGAATGGCTAGTAAGACAAAAAAAAAACAACAAAAGAAAAATGAGATTTTTTTTATACACAGAAATAAGATTAATTTCGACCGGTTTGTTTACCACACATACAGACAAGCGCACAATACTTGTGGACTATATGATCTAATCTGCAGTGCAGCATTGATTTTAAACCAAGGATGCGTTATACATAAATAAGTTGACTGACATAAAAATCAGTATCCCAGTTATTGTGTACCACCAATTTATTATTCTTATTACAAAAATGCATTCATTATCGCACTTCGATAATGAATATTATACTATATATCTGATTATTTACATAATTTATTCCACCATTCTGTTGTAATGACGAATATTTCAACGTTAGTTGAGTTATTCAGAGGCAGGTAAACCATATGATTATATTTTTATGTAAAGAACTACACAATTTTATTTCTATTTTTAACTGATTAAATTATAGCGCGTATGAAAAAATGTATTTATGATAATTTTTCTATATGTGCTTATAAATGGTTAATTATGACTGGAGGAAGTCAACTACGACGACAAGTGATTATAAACGCTTGTGTACTAATTATAGAGATTAATGTCTGTTTATTTCATTTAAAGTATTTTTGTTGTTTGTTGGTGGTTAGAATTTTTTTTAGATAATTTCAATGTTATGTTTGGAAAGGGTACCTATTAGGTCGAAAGGCAATCGAAAAGTTGATTAATCCAAGAGAGAATTAATTTGCATTTTGTTGAATTTTATGTCTTACCTACCATACATACACATTTATTCCTATATAAAATAAATTTGTTTATTCGGCTAAAAAATAACAAAACGTGATTGTCCGTATTTTAACTGATAAGCAAAAAATGTTTTCTGTATACAAACCAAAATACATATTCGTATTCATACATATTGTAAATACTCGTACATTGTTGTTGCAAACAAAAAATATTGTATAAAACGTTAACCAAATTATATTTTTAAATCAGTTCACTGGCAAGTGGCAATGATTACAAGAGTTGTAAATGGCCTATTTAAATTTAATCTTTAAATTTATTTATGTAAAAATGAACCATGATTAGGCGAAATATTTTTTATACACGTCAATTGTCTTATTACATGGGCGATTAATTTATTTTGGTTTTTATTATAATATGGGGTCATTCTGTAATCTAATGGTAATTTATGTTTGGGTTACAACAACAAACATAACATAGCTAAATTAACAAATGACCTTGGCAATTAATTTTTATTATTTGATTGACATAATTATCGTTGAAACAATGGATCTATTGTTGTTACCAAACACCATAAGAAAGCTTACAATTTTATAGTTTTATGTAAAAGAGTTCGGCGATTGTTTAAATTTTAAATGAATGGCCGAGAGTGACTATAAATACAGTCGCAAATCTTTTGAAAAGGTATTTATGAATTTCGTTCATACGATTCATACAGTAAAAGAAATTTGACGGGCATGTCCTTCATATTCTCCAGAATGATTGTGAAAGGATTACAAAAATTTGGAAACGACAAAAAAATTACATTTACTTTTCTATTTATTCATTGAATTAGGTGAGCAGTAAACATGATAATTTGACTTAATAAGCTAAGCCAACAAGTACCACTCAAATTCGTTTATATTACTTGGGTCCCATTTGAAACGCGATATTTTAAAACGCGATTTGACAAAACGCGATATTTCAAAACGCGATATGGTGCAAAACGCGATATGGTACAAAACGCGATATTGTACAAAACGCGATATAGCACAAAACGCAATAATTGAAAACGCGATATTTCAAAACGCGATGTGTGGTACAAAACGCGTTATAGCACAAAACGCGATAATTCAAAACACATATTTCAAAACGAATATCCTAGTTCCATCGTACATGCTCAATTTCATCATAAAGGTGAAGGAAAATTTTATATGTGGAATGAAGGAAAATTAATAATTTTAAAATATTGCGTTTTGTACCATAGCGTTTTGTACCATATCGCGTTTTGCAAAATCGCGTTTTGAAACAACGCGTTTCGAGCGGATCCCATATTAGTTTAATAATATTTTTTTTACTTTTCTAATACAATGGAATTATTTTTAAACTTTTCTTTTAAATTCAAAGTTTTTAAAGCGTTTTACTCCGTTTTTGAATAGTTATTTTTATAAAGTAAAAAATCCGATAATTAAACACAGCCATTTTTTATTCTAATAGGATTTTTATGTTTGAATTTTTGTTTTTAATCATTTTAGATATTAAAAGCTTTAAATTAACGTTGTTAATTGGTAAGGCGTAGTATACAAAAACCAAAATCGCTTTCCTTAAACTATAGAAGGCTAATTAATTTTGACGTAGAACTATGTCTTTCCTGTCAGTAATGTTACAAAAATGGAAAGGTACACCGCATTATTACTTTGGAATCAATCTTGTAATTTCAACATTTCATCCAGAATTATCATTCCATCATTGCAAGATCATTGCTGCAAATGTTTGCCTAGATCATTCAAGAATAGAAGGATACAAATGTTTTTACTATTTTTCTCAGATGAGAAAATCACGTTTTGCCATTAACCCTTTGCAGTTGTTCGCACGTGAGAAATCGGCGTTCGACGTCTCTTGGCATGAGTTCATACGGAACCCAATTTCCTTGTTGAGTCACTCATAAAGTTGCAGCGAGCTCCTCTTGAGTTTAGCATGGATCTTGGTCCAAAAATGCCTTTAACCCAGCGTCTTCAAACTTTACTGGCCTCCCTTAGCGTTCTTTGTCACTGGTGTCAAAATCGGCACTTTTAAAACGCCGGAACAAGTACTCACATGTTTTTCTTCAAATTAATAGAAAACTGCACTTTTCTTCAAATTAAAAGAAAAAACGACGAGGCAGTGCCACTGGTGATATTTCATCACCATCTCAAGCGTTTATTATTCGGCAAATTAAACCACTAGTAAGTGAAATGCTGGTACAAATGCTTGCAGAAAAAAAATCGCTTCGTCGGCACAGTCTGGTTCTTTTGCGATTCAATGTTATATAAATAGTTTCAACAAGATGATAGTTTACAAAACATTGATTCGCAAATATTGCTACAAATATCAATCTATAAACATTATGTTCTAAACGGCTTAGTTCAGTGTACCAGTGCTCATATTACCAGTTATACAATTTAAAATATTTCACCATAGAATCTGTTTCAACTTCAGATGTTTATCGAACGATTTAAAACTGAGTAAAGGTTATTTCAGCAGCCCCCCTTACAACATTCTGAAATAAACTTAACTTCTGAGCTTAATGATTAACCCACTACTAGAATATGCAACTACTATGGATATTGGCATTAAAAACCACGTCAATTACTATGAGCTACGCACACCATTGCTGCAAAAAATTTCCATTTGAAACTTTATGTTTTATGGAACCCTAAGTTAGTAACTATAATGATTTGTTATAGCAGGTATAGCGGCGGAAGTTTAGATAACATTGCCCGATTAGCCGATTAAGTATAAAAGCATGTACGGAAACTAAGATTATGGAAATAAGCACCAACTTACCAGCACAGATTAATTAACTGAACCATGATACATGATTATTCAACGGAAAACATTTCTTACGAAGATATGGGAGCTGAACCCGCGCTTACGGTTTCTCAGGAAGAAAAATTGAAAAGTGATTGTATCATAATTTACATCATTTACATCTAATGGAACTAAAATTAGAACTTACGGTACTAAAATTTAGGTACAATTAGGTTTAGGTCTCAGAATAATATTGCCGTAGATTTTCATTACAGCCGAAGCTACCGTACAGGTAATTGGAGGTAAATTTAAATCCCATCATATCGTTTTTTTCACTTTGTCAAATTATAAAAAAAACATGTTGTGTTCGATAGATCATAGCGTGCTACATTGCCTACACCACTTCAAATGATTTGGAAGAAAAACGGTGATTCAGTGTCATGTGGTGGTTACCAAAGAAGTCTAAATAATGTAACAGGCCAGTCCGTTTACCTCATGTATTTTTAACTATCGATCAAGTTAGACCTCAGTATAATTCGATACCGGTTGGACCTCCTGACATAGCCAAAACGGAAGTTACACAGCCATTCGAACTCCTTGGATTCATGGAAAAGACGTTCGCTCTTCCGTAGTACAGCCCATAGTCTTCCCAATGATTTATACACGACTCTCTTCGTGAAACAGATTTTGTTTTAGATCTATGATCTTTTGACTAAACCAACGTTCAACGAAAGGACACCAAGTGCTTTAGCGGTTGAAGTTCGCCGGACTTATCTTTTTCATCTTGATAAACGTCATTTGCCAAGAATGAGATAAAATTTTATATAGGACCTACGATTACACCTCAACGTATCAGAACGACTGCCAATCACAGTTCAACAAACAGTCGAATAGCGTAGGTGGTTTTTTGGTCGTTCACAACTCTGGGCACAGTACAATAGAAAAGTGGCGACACTCAGTTCTTTTGTCCAGGTAAACTCTCTGAAGCTCAATGATATTCAATGACCGAAAAACCTTTGATACTTGTTTTTAAGCAAAATTGCCATTCATTGTTCCGGCTGGCGCGATATGCGCGTTAATCAATTGTTGTCTTCATCGCAAAATGGGTTTTGATTCCATCCATAATTTGGCAGGTCCAGGATGTTCATCTACTTCTAAAATGGTTGCTTTAAAATTCATTTAGATTGGTTCTCTCACTGACCAGAATACGTGTGTAGGATATAAAATATCCCATCCGATATTTTGACCTTTAGTAGGAATTATTCACACCTTTCCCTACTAACATGAACCAAAAAAATCTGTGCTTTCCCTTTAAATGTTGTAGTTCTTCGTGTTCAGTTTCAAAATTTTTCTTGTACGCTGGTTTATTACAGCATGATAAAATGCATTCCTCGATTCAACTTTTGAGCGAAACTCTTCGAAACTTTTTGAGCTCCAGATAAATGTTTTCTTTAATATCCAACTAATGAGGGAACTAGCGAGTCAGTCACAATTTTAAATAAGAACGAGATATAGAGAAAGTGCAGCTTACTGACCAGCGAATCTTTAAGATCTTTTCGTTCAGTTCAGCTGTCACTTAACAGTGCGAAAATTAACCCGCAAACTGAAGGATTTGTTAGAATACAAAATTTTCACAGCATACTTTTCATAAAAATAATCAATTTAACTGTATTTGTTAGTTGTTATGGATTCGGTAGCCGATACGTCAAATATTCTGTAAGGAAATAATTTTGTAAAATTCTGTAAGGATCATTACTGATTCGCTGATCTACTAGGCTACTTAAACAATTTACTTCTTTCAGCATTGCTTCCAGTTCCAACTCATGAACCCAGTTCACGAGACTTGAAAAGTTTCACTTAGGATTCCGGTGTCAGTTTCAATGTATGTTTGTCTTGATATTCGCTACCCAGCTTAAAGAATCATTTCGGTATCCTTCCTCTTTAATCTTGCCAAGGGCAACTTTCATAGGTACTTCAATACGTTCGTATAATTTTATCCAAAGTTGCGCACATAAATTAAATATTCACTATTTCGTCCTTGGATAGGACGGATGTATCATTCCTTGTGTAACATGCATTTCACATTACAGAAATGTTTAAGAATTTAAGAAGAATATCTTATAGTTTCTTAGTTGTTCTTAAGATAACTAAAAAACGATATTTTCAAACAAAACAATTGTTTAGACTAATTAGATAAAATTACCCATTTGTCGTTCTAGGATTTGAAAACGACATAGATTAGCATTGTCATAGTATTTGCCAAACCTGTATGACTTCTAAAGAATTTTATTACATTTTTTCCAACCCCAATTGTATCACAAAATATTTTCTCCACTTGATCTAAACTGCTAATCACATAACACTAAAAACTAAATATGACTCAAAGTAGTTCATTGTTATTAGAATTTTGTAATGCCCCAAACAACATTTAATAACATTTAATCTCCCCTTAATTTATTTTAATTGAATAATCTGGAGCACGATTTACATTGTAACGTAAATTAGGATAAAAATCCGTGACCAACAATTAAGAAAGTTCAACACATTGTAAATGTGTAATGTGAATAATTGACGAGAGGCATGTCTTCTGATTTAAGTCAAAGACGAGCATGTAATATTATATTCGTTCAAGATTCGTTCTAATTGAAAAATCAAAAAAAAAATCTTGAACTTAAACTTGCCGCAAAATTAAATGCCAAACGATTTGCGTTACAAATGTGCGAAATGAAAAAAAAAGGCAGAACTCAAATCAAATTGTCATCCATTCTTTACTCACAGGATTCATTTTATTCTATTTTTGGTGATATACAGTTTAGGCGTTTTGATTAACTTATTGACATTGTAAATTAGTTTTAATGGAATTTTTACGAAAATAACACACAAGAAAAGGTTCAATTTAATCAAAAAAAAATTTTAAATTTATCTTAATTGAGTGTAATACTTTTTTATGAGAAGTGTTGTATTTTATAAATTAAAACAAATGAATAATGAAAACGCAAGATGATTTTGCAGATTTGATCTAATTTTTTATTTGCCGGCTTTAATTAACTAATAAAACGAACCAAAATACAATGATGCCGACCCTTCCGTTAAATTCTGCAGGAGTGGGAGTCTATCTGCTTAGTTTTCTAGTCACTCTAAACTAGCATGCTAAATCATGCATTTGATTAGATCAATTTAATTACAAATTATAATGACATACATACAACAACAAAATGTGTGAACAGTAAATTTTTCAAGGATGAAAAATTATGTATACATAACTCGGTGCATACAGACAGACTGTGTAATAGTTCGTATTCAAATTAGCCATGTAATTGCGTTAAATTAATATTTTATAAGAAATATAAAATTTCCGCTATAATAGGGAAATAGACATTTACATTATACATGCATGTGTACTTACCCGTATATGCAGTATGGTCTTATCAAGCGAATTAATGAAATTTGTTCGATGTAAATTTGTGGCAGGCTAATGCAAATTAATTAAAATTAAAGTTGCAAACATTAAGCATAATTTCTTAGTAATCAAAAAAATGTAATATTACATTTGTCGCTTGAGCAGAATCTATCCCCAGATCTCCACGGTGTGCCCGAGAACGGGTCAAAGAGGCAATAAGCAGACGGCTTGTGTGAAAGAAAGAGACCTATATTTTTCAGTAGTTTTCATAGTATCGTATTATGCTATGATCGCTGTTTACTCAATTCTTAAATTCAATTTAAATGTTTGACCCAAAAATTCAAACAGCACTTTAAAAGTGGATTATGAAATATTTTCCGAACTTTTCATATATGTATGTCGTCAGGTTCCTCCCTACGTATTCAAAGGCGTTTGTATAAGGTTGTACCAATGTCTCTTAACGGGTAACCTGAGAGCAACGCGAACGGGAGCCATATAAAGGAATGTATCGCTTAAAACTGGAAGGTACTTTTGGTTATGGTTATTAGATATACTGCCTTTTTCGTTCAGATTTTTGTCGGATTTTGGCTACAACATCTACTATTAGAGGATCGAATTTTCATAACTTTTTTGGATTCCGAAATATTGTGAATTTGTTTTGGTGAAGGTTGATGGATTTTTTTCGCCAGTCCTACGCAATAGAAATGGGTTCTATTCAACAATTCGACCCAATGGTTGACAATCACATATTTTACGCATCACTAATAAAAACATTACAAATTGACAATCCTTTTCGTGCAATGGATGAGAACAGTCCATTTTGGCGATTCCGACTTCAGGAATCAAAATCAACTAAATTTTGAAAAACAGTTAAACTTTGGTTAATAATGTACAATACGCCTTGAGGTAGACATTGTGTATGTTGTTTTTGAGTTTCGTCGTTTATAAATTATTCCTCTGATTTGAGTTAAGTTGGTTTTTGCTTTGACTTATGTCGTAAAAAAAATCTTTCATATTATTGTTTTCTTTTTCCTTTTTCATGTTTTTAATTATTTTGCTACTTTTGTACTTTTGTTGTTGTAAATTACGTACCGTTGTTAAAAACATATCAACGAGTTAACTCAAGGATGACCTGAATTACCTTAGCTTCAGGACATTAGTGCGCTTTATCTAATTGTTTACACTTGCTTAGCTCTATTGACTTTGATCAGAGTTTCTATTAAAATCTTATGTCGAATTCGATTGGGATTGTCAAAAAAATCAAGTTTTCGATGGCTAATCACACGACCAACATAAGCAGAGTAATCGTTGTATTGGTGAATATATGTGACTTTTTTTTTGAGGTTATAGTTTAGTTTTATTATAAACAAAATTACACAGATTTTGTCACAAAAATTATTTTAATAACACAACTTATTTATTAATAAACATTTCTGAGTGATTAAAAATGACGAATTTTTTGACGTCTTGAATTGTCACCATTGAGATTGACATTTCTTTTTTGTTGGTATTGGTAAATCTCGACAAAAAATCTCGATTTGTCAAAATTGATTTAAATCAAAAAGTAAATGATTTTTTAGCCCAATTGTACGCACGTAATGATTTAAATAATTTTTGTTGACATCAGATTGATTTATTTTGCCCAATCGAACAATAAAGTACCCACGGGGTACAGGTAAAGAATCTACTAAAGGGCTTTTCCAGGTTATACCAACCATGTTGTTAAAGCAACGGCTGTCACATTTGTTGTGTGTGGCAAATCACCATGGAAGGTTGTAGCGTTGAACATCGTGTACAAATCATCAAATTTTATTTTCAAAACGAAACTGGCATAACCATAACCGTCAACGGCGAGCGCCATATATCGATAATAAGCCACTTCTTGTGGCCTAAACTGGATGATATGGATACCGACGACATGTGGTTTCAATAGGACGTGGCTAAGAGCCACACAGCGCATATCACGATTGACATTCTACACGAAGAATTGATGCCCTTAAAGTTAAAATAACGAACGCCATCCAACAAATTCAGACTCAACTTGTTTTTTATATCTATCTTTTCTCTTATTCTGCTGTAATTTCAAAGAATACTTCATAACAGATTCAAAATTTCCATAAGGGCTTATAATTGTATAAAATATTGAAACTTGTACTTTAAAAAATACACTGAAAAATGAAAAGAAAATCAGATATAGTTTTCTCGATATAATCCCAAAATTATTGCTTTGCTTTCGTTAAAATCTTCTGGTTCTTGACCGAATGTACCATTTTCAATTTAAAAAATTTAAAACAATTTTTAATTGGCTGACAAAATGAAAATTACATTTTTTCGGTTCTAAATAATTATTTTCGGATGCAAAAAATTAAATTTTAATTTTCTTAGCCAATTAAATATGTTTTTGAATTTTTTAATTTGAAAATAGTGTTGTATATTGGTTGTTCTAAAGTACAGCGCATTTTGATTGTCCAAATTTATTATGAAAATAATTACGTGAGAGTTTTGGTCGACATGAACGTCCTACTAAGCGTGCAATTAACAAAACTATTCGTTTTGAAAGAAACTGGTTCAGTGGAAGGTCGTAGACAACATGTTCATCCGGTTCGTACTCCTGATGCAGTGGCAGCTGTTAGTGAAAGTCTTAGAACTACACATTTCACGAATCACATTAAAAATTATGTCCTTATACAAAGATCAAATTAGGGCTTGCTTAAGACACTATTGACACAATGTTTGATGCAACATAGTTTGTAGTACATCATACTACCCAAAATTTGATGCAGTAATAACAAATAAATTGCTCACAAAAGCGCTAGCTTCACAAAGAACAGAATAAACGCCACGGTGGCCAAGCCATATGAGTATTTTTACATTATAATAAAACTCCGATTAGAAAAAAAAATCAACTCACTTTCTCAAAGACAACGCGGTAATTATTTGTGTATCCAGAGTCACAGAATTTATCACTGTGGAATGAGTGTGAAAGCCACAGCAATATTTATTCTATCTTGAGACAAACGGCTCGCGAGCCGCATGCCTCAATATGGAATAACTATTGCTGTGGTTCTCACATCCATTTTCCAAGTGATATATTCTGTGTCTCTGGATACATAAATAAATACCGCGTTGTCCAGTTTACTTTTTTTCTAATCGGAGTTTAATTGCTCTATTTAAAATTCAAAATTTGTCAAAAATACTCATTTGGCTTGGCCACCGTGGGTATAAAGCAACGCATGGTAACATAACACATTTACACCAAATTATAAGATAATGTAGATTCGTCGTACTACTTCACCAATGCATAAATCATTGACTAAAATCAAACAAAAAGTAGTTCGGATACGGCAAAATTATAACATGTAATCAATGTGATAATTTGGTTGAACACAAAATAATGCCACAATTATTACAGTATAAATATTTATCACAGAAATCAGACACGACCATAATGTACTTTGTTTTCAGAATGTAGCTTTTATATTATATTAGATTAGAACTGTGTTGTGCTATTAATCACCGACTATAGATGTCTCAAATGGGGTCAATTCCTTCCTTACTAACCAACCTTTCCTATCGGGGGGCGATGGGCTCCGCTTCCTCCGGCAGACTTGCTTAACGCTTAGTCGTCCACCCCAATCAATCAATTAGCTAGACTTCATCATCATCATTGCCGTCGAAATCATAACCCTCTTCGAAATCCCAACATAAACCTCTTTAAAAATTATTTAATTGTAGCATAATTGCTGCTCCATATTTCCCGTATTTCCCGCACCATCTTTGGTTGATGCAATTTGTCAGTCTTAAAACTTAACCTGAAAAAAATTTAAGTGCTTTCGACTAATGCCAGAGCCTTCTAGAGTATAGAGCCATAATCATAATGACGTATTTTTTAGAAGCTTTTTTAGTGGTATAACTTTTCACTGATTTCCATAGGAATCCATAGTAAAAATGGTGTTTTTTAGCTTCAAGTTTTTCAATGAAAAAAGCAAAAATATTATAAAATGTTTATATAAAAGTTTTCTACATATCTTTAAGAACAATATACAAGAAGGCCATATTGGTATTAAGTAAATATTAATTGCAGAATTATTGAAATTAAATTATTTCTAAAATATATTTTTCATTTTGAAAAATACATCAAAGTTGGCTCTGACAAATTAAAATAATACTTGCTAAATTTATCTTTAGTTTTACTAGTGTACGTAAGATGTCTAAAATGGTAAAAGAAAAATACGAAAAAATATTATTTAATCGCAAAATTATCACACTTTCCTATATTTTGTGAATTTGTTTTGCTTTTCCTACAATTTTTGAACTTGAAATTCCCCCAGGTGGTAATTTTTGGTACGATTTTTCCAAATTTTTACGGCCATCACTGCCATCTATGTAATATGTATTGACTTAATGACCAAACGAATCGTAGTAAGCTTTTATTTCAATTTGACCAGAATGCTGTTGTTATGAATTTTTTTTAATATTTTGGTTTAAATAAATCAAATCTTACAAGAAAATGATAACGATTTACTTAAACGACATTCATATGTGTTGAAATTCAAACATTTATGAATGTATTTCTGTAATCATAATTAAGAATTTGGAACGTTTTCATTTAAAAATTTGTCTTAGGAAAAAAGTGATTTCCCATATGTTTTGTGTGTTTTACTATGAAAAGTTTCGTTTTTTCCTCGTTTCTAATTCCCTTATAAAAGCTCAGTTTTTTTGATTCTGGCTCTATAAAATACAGGGTGCTCTGCTAATGCACATCGTTTCAGCCAAAAACAAAATTGCGTTATACATTTTTGTGTCGTTTGGCTGTTTAGCTTTTGACAATTCCTAGATACAGTCATAAATATTCATATAAGAACACGTAATGTCAGTGTTTCTAGGCTATAACGGTACTTTCTAGAAACAGAAAAAAATTATTAAATAAAATTTAAAGAAATTTGGTTAAACATTTATATAAGAACAGCAGACAGAAACGATTTTTTTTTATTCGCACTTTTTAGATTCAATCTTATCCAGTAAATATTTTACGAAGCTTAGAAAATGGCTTGGATTATAACTTTTATTTATTATAGTGACGTCGAAGGGAAAGTTTATAAATGATAAAGAAAAAATCTCCATCAGAATTTATAAAGAAAAAGAAATGAGTGGTCGCCAAATTGCTTTTAAAAATGATCGATCATCAACTGTGGTCCACAACAACCTAAAAAATGGTCAAAGTTACGGCTTAAAAAAAATAAAGGAAATATCTAGCAATCCAACTCTCAAAAAGAGAAAATAAGGAAGGAAGCGGACACGTAAGACGTTAACCGCAAATCAAATCATAGAAAAGTTGGGGTTATCTATTACAAAGCAACATATTGCTCGAGAATTAGGAACGACAAAAAATATTAAATGGTCGAAATTGCAAAGTAAGCCTAATTTAACCCATAACCATATCAAAAATTGGCTATTGTTCGCCGAGAAATACATGTACTGGACTGGCACAAAAAAATATGTTGTTTATACTTCAGGGAAATGACACATACTGATTTTTAGATTTAATATAGTTACAATATGGTCCGATGCGATTTAATACTAGTTACGCCATCTTTTGTAAATTTCCCAAAACTTATTTGTACACCCAATATATTGACTTTTGTACATTTACCTTCAATTTATTGTGCAACACACTCAATTTTTCTTCATATTTTAATAAATTGCACAAACTGAAAAAATATAATTTAATTTTTTTTTACTTGGAAGTTATATTTCCAACAATTGTAACAGAATTTATCCAGTTTCGAGGTTATGATTAACAAAAAAAAAAATCTTCTCATCAGGCCGCGGCAACTGTACTGATTGTACTACAATTTACAATCTATATGTACAGAATGTACTGTGCAGGTTGTACATATTAGCGAATTATACTAATACAGTTAAATTCTCCTACAAATTTTTCTTCGTCACATTCACACAGTTCTATTCCTGTGTAACCAAATTTTAACAATTAACAATTTTTTACTCTAATTGGAATTAATTAATTAATTCGTGTAATTTTTAATAAGCAACCGATCCTCAGATCATTTAAATGTGTTTTACAGATGACCCGTAGAAGTGTATTAGTATTTACGAACAATTATTCAACACCCATAGATAGATAGGTTTTTAATATGTTTTAAATCTGTTATTTTTTATTTGAAGTAAATATTTCCGAAAATGGTAAGAGAATTTAATCATCTTTAATGAGCTTATGATTATGGAAAAATCAATCTTTGTCTGGTACGTGTTGTCTGTAAGACACATTAAAATGATCTTAGGATCGGTTGCGTATTAGAAAGTATAAGGATTAATTAATTAATTTTAATTATAGTGACAAATTGTTAATTGAAAAAATATAACGTAATATTAACGTCAGTAAAGCTTTATGTAAAATATAATTGCAAAAGTAACCTTCCTCATAAGACTGGCAAACAGAATTGAAAGAAACTTATTCAATAAACTTAATATTCAATTGAACGCAAACGTATGTGAACAAGCGATACGGAAACAATAGTCATTTCATTTTAATCAAAGATTTAAACCACTTATTATTCTGCACGAAATTCGCCTAACTGCAAAAATTGAGAACCAATATCTTAAAACATCATTTATAACATTAAAATTCGCCTGTAGTATTAAAAACAGCTTACAAGATACAAATAAGAAAAAAACGCCTGAATTCACAAAAATTTGTGCACAATCAACAAATCTTAAATTTTAAAAAAAAATCACACAACATAATTAATCAGTATTATTCTTTCAAATCACTTCATTCTCTCAATGCTATAAAAGCGCAGTCAAGAGGTCTTAGAAATCGACAAAAAAAATTGAAAATGTATGTTCATTTTAATTAAAACGGATAACATTGAACAACTTATATATTGAGCACAGATTATATTGAAAGCAATAAAAACCGAAGTAAAAAAAAAAATTCATTCAAGATTTACTTTCAAGGACAAATAATATTAAATCAAGTTTTAATGTCTTACTCGAGTACGTACTCGTACTTTAAAAGTTGAATACAAAAAAAAAAAACATTTTCAAATACTTAGTGAATTTTTTTTATATAACACCCGCATTCTTTAAAAAGCTTAAAACTATTGTATAAATAAACAAAAACAATGTAAGTGGTCTGAGTAAAATTCTCATCATTATCACATTTACGTAAGTTCATAATTTTCGCATTATCATTGGCAGCGTAGTGTTTGTGGTTGTCTTACATAGGCTCAATTAAAATTATAATTACAACGAAAACGTGATTGATTTAATTAAAAATTGTGAAAAGGTAAACACAATTTATAGCTCGAGAAAAATATGTAAGTGCGCCGAATTGTGTGAAAATTAGTTGTGAGTGTAAATAATTTTTTAAGCGGAATAAATCTGACTAATATTACAAGATTTCATTAGGCGGCATAAAAATGAGATTTTTTTTACATGCTCAAGGCGGTCTATACCGATTTAATGCTTCATGCAAAATCTAAATACATAGACACAAAACACATAAAAACATAATTTTGAAATAATGTAATTTGTAACCGTACGCTTGGTAATGTGCATGTAAAATCTGCATGTTGTGAAACTAATTACATTTTAAAATGTTTTTGAGGAAAGTAACAGTATTCCTGGTTCCACCACGAAATTCTTTTTTTAAGATTACTGAAATATGAATGAGCCTGAAGATGGTAGACATTACGAATAAACACTAAATTTTGAATTTATTTTCATCGATCTATTAAAAGTGAAATTTAATAAGAAAATTTTTATTATTCACAAGTCGTAGTAAGAAGCACTGATTTTTTAGCAAAGAAAGATTTAGAATAAAATTTTCTCCTCCGCAGGCTAATTGTTGAATCTTGCAAAGAATTTTGAAAGAAAAATTCCATTACCAAATTTGATCCATTATCCATTGTCGCAGCGCCAGATTAACCAAACGAAACTATACAATCTGTGTATCCCTTCTATTTTCACATAGGCTCACCTCACAGTATTAGAGAACGATCTTACCAAAATGTCAATACAATCGTTAAAGAAGAACTCATTACACGTTTAAATCTAAATAATTTAATAGTTGAAGAAAAATCGGGATTCTAGTCTAATCAATGCTCAACAAACAGTGAAGCAGCGCTCGATTTAATCTTAAATAACTGGAAAATCATATAGACGCTGGAGATGTTATTATTGCGGATTTCCTGGGCTTATGTAATTCGAAACGGTTAGCATACAGAAGTTAATTCAATGTGAAAAAACAGGAGTTGAATTGAAGTGGTTTAAAATTTATGATCTTTCCAAAAGCCAACAGTGGTTAAAAATTAAGGAGTTAAATAGAGATTTGTGTTGGGACGAACGCATTTTACATTATACATAATTGGTATTATCGAAGTCGTCAACTGCATTATTGACACATACGCGTATGACAAATTCTGCGTTTTCAGGCCTCTCCTATGTTGCCACCAGTTGGCGGCATCTGAAGCAGCTTGACCAATGGTTATTAGTTTACCTAGGGCTAAAATTACAACATAAATTGCCGAAAGATTGATTGTAAGTTAATATCAGAGCGAACCATATACAGAGTGAAAATACAACTTAAAAGAAATGATAATTAATGAATTTTAGTACTTCATGTCATCTGTTCTAAAAAATTCTTTGACATATGAAAAGTCAAAAATATGCCATTTTTGAACATGGAGTTGCTAACAACACAACAACGCATTTTGATTGTCCAAATTTATTATGAAAATAATTACGTGAGAGTTTTGGTCGACATGAACGTCCTACTGAGCGTGCAATTAACAAAACTATTCGTTTTGAAAGAAACTGGTTCAGTGGAAGGTCGAAGACAACATGTTCATTCGGTTCGTACTCCTGATGCAGTGGCAGCTGTTAGTGAAAGTCTTAGAACTACACATTTTACGAATCACATTACGACGCATTTTTGAATTTGATCTTCATTTGCATCCATACAAAATTGAATTAACTCAAAAATTGAGGCCACCAGACCATTTAAATCGTCGTTGTTTTGTTAATTGGGTGCTTGAACGAAATGAAGGTTTTTCATCAAAAATCATCTTTACCGATGAATCTTATTTTCATCTCAATGAGTACATCAATAAGCAAAATTGTCGAATTTGAGGAGCGGAGGATCCTCAGGTTATTCAAGAAGCAGAACTTCATCCTCCAAGAGTCAGTATTTGGTGTGGGGTTATGGGCTGGAAACTGCCCTTACAGTGAATGGGGAACGTTATCGGAGCTTGTTAACTGGTCTTTTGTGCCCCAAATTAAATGAATTGCATAAAGTCATCGAAAATTTTGATGTTCGGATGCAGGCCTGTTGACGAAGCCATGTTGGGCATATGAACCATATTGTTTTTCATACATAAATGACATAGAACCACCTTTCGTTATCAGTAAAAAATTTTAAATTTTCATCCCAAAATGTGTGTTTTATTTACAAATAGAAAAAGGACTAACAGATGGCCCGCACCCTGTAGAATGTTCATTTTACATACATATAATCTAAAACTCGTATAACGAGAAATTGTTAAATTCTTTCGGTATTAATTACAATGAGATCAGAATAACACAAATACCTATTAAAGGATCAAATGATAAAAAATGATAACACAGGCCTGCATGAATTTTTTTCTTGATGAACAGTCATATCCGAAATATTTTTAGCAGAATTACCCTATCACGTCAGGTTTTTGAGATATTCTAGCCTAAAAGTGTTAAAAAACGTGTTTTTGGAATTTTTGCACTTGAAATAACTCAAGGACTGAGAACTTGTTAATATAAAAAGATTTCTTTTCATTTTTTTATGTTTACTATGCGATCCCGCTTAAACTTGAGTTATTTTAAGTAGAAAAGGGCCAAAAACACGCTTTTTGACAGTTTTAGGTTAGAATATCTGAAAAACCTAACGTGATAACGAAATTCTTAGGCCAGATTTGGATTCGGAGGAAAACATTACTTCGGATACGACTGTTCAATAAAAAAAAAAAAGGTTTAACCTTTTTTTTGCAGGCCTGTGTAATCAATCCTGACCTAATGACACTTGATTGAGAAAATAATTGTTCGATTTTTTAATGGCGTACCAACTTGAAGAAAATTTCTTGCAAATTTAAAAAAAAGACAAATTGGGTGATGTGTCCAAATCCAAACGACAAAACTGGTAACCAATTCGGACCGTTCGTCATTTTTTCCAAATTATAATTTCAAAATCATCAAATTATAATGATTGAGATCAATAATATAACAAATTAAAATTACTACAACTGGAAAAAACACATTTAGTATATTGGAACGAAAATGAATACTCCAATAGGAATTGTTAAAAATGAGGTAAAAATTGTTCGATTTGTTTAATGGGAACAAACACAAATTTACATTTAAAATAAATTTTTTTAAACTAGAAGTGACCAAACGACAATTCCATTTGTCATTTTTATCAAAATCTTCAGATGATATGACAAATAATTTCCGTATGTAAATACTACTCAAAATGAATTCAAATGACGAAGAAATTCAAAATAACAAATTACGTTGAAGCAAAGGGAAATATTCATCAAACAGCATGAAGAGGGCAAAACTATCGCAGAAGCTGCAGAAATAGCGAACATCAAAACAAAATGACAAAAAAATCATCGTAAAAAGCAAGGTTTGCGGACAGAGAACAAGAAAAATTTCTACTGAAATATTAAATTTCATTGAAGAAAACATTTAGAATAATCCATGTCCCACATTGAAGGAAATAGCAGCAAAAATCAACGATCGATTCCAGATATCTGTATGCTTACAGACGGCTCTTTGACAATTAAAAATAACTTTAAAAAAAGCAAGCCTGGAATGTGATCTTATAAACGATGACGGTACCATTTAATTAAGAAAGGAATACGCACTATTTTTTACTAGAAACGCTCCACAAAATAGACAAAAAGTAAATTTAACTGACGAAAGTGGTTTCAACCTTCATTTGAGCGAAGATCACACGAGCAAGATCCAAGGTTGTAATTGCAGCAATAATTGTTGAAAGAGTCATCCAAATGAATATTTTGGCGACTTCAATATTTAACTCAAACAAGTTTTATAATTTTTTAAGCGAACTATATATTTTTCGCCGTACCCACCTATGCTCAATCCAATTGAGCAGGTTTTTGCAAAAGTAACTTTTATAATTTTTTTTACAAAGTATGGCTTATTTTTCTTAATTATAAAGCTACCGCGAGATGAATGTTAAGCAGTACTCGTAATGGAAGAAACATCTTGTTCATCATTTCAAAGCGTTACTCAAAACGACTGCAACAATTTTTTTACAAACATGCTCATGAAATTACCGCAAGCTGTATATAGGAAAATATTGCACGAAAAACTTGTAAAAATAAAGCTGTAACTATAAATAATAAATAATCTTTAATTTGAAATAATAAAAAAAATGGTTGAATTAGAAATAGAAAAAGTTTAATTTTAATTAAAAATGTATTTATTTGAAACAGAAAAAGTTTGGAAAAAGTTTAATTTGAAATAGAAAAAGTTTAAATAAAGTACGAAGAAAAGGTTGTATAATAATTCGAAGAGGTTGGCTTTGAAGTGGAAAAGGTTGTATTTGATCTAGAAATGCTACGTAAAACAAAAAACAAATAAATTGTTTAAAAATTATATTTTTTAACAAAATATATCTAAGATATTTATGTATTTTTTTAAATATACAATGTAGTCCACCTACTGTGGCCTTACTTTGGGAATTTTACAACAATAATGCCTGTAGTATAGTATAATTCTAGGAATTATTTTGAAAAGTTGTATTGCTTGTTTATTTCATTTTTGTTTTCAACTGATAAAAGCAAAAAAAAAAAAAAAATATTTTTGGTTGTTAGTTCGAGCAAAATTTGCGTTTTAATTTCTATCCCAATTACCAAAGTAAGACGCTACATTTGTAATTTAAGTTTACAACTGGATTACTCATGATTACATATTAAAAATGCTAAGTGTGCTAAAGTTCACTAAATTAATTTACAGTCAATTAGTTGTACAATTTCTGTTTGTTCAAGGTAAACAAAATAATGTCTCACTATTCTTTGTAATTTCATATAATAATAAGTCGCGCGATGGCACTATTCCGGTTTTCCTCGGGAATTGGGAATTTTTTAGTATATTCTGCTATTATTTTTTCCAAAGCACACTGAAGCGATTCCACGAGAAATCCAGGATAGTGTCGCTGATATGAAAACAGACAACCGACAGAAAGACAGTTTGGAACCTTATTGCACAAAATTTAAAATCTAAGACTTATAATACCCTTGCGTTGCCCGATAATTATAGGGACATTAATCGACTACTCCACTACACGAATACTAGACAAATTTCCTGAGTGATTAGTTACTCGACTACTCAACCATTTCTGGTTGAAAACTAAATATAATATCTAAATATAGAATATGGTTCTAAAGGATCTTGGTCGGCCGCTTATTTCAACTGAAAATTTCGTAAAATTATTTGTTTCGAGCTGATGGAGTGCTCAATTTTTGCTATCGGAAACTGGGATTTAGTCAGCACTTTTCAAAGCTGTTCAAAGAATCTTCACTCAGAAAAAAATAATTATTTAAACACAAAATTTAACAAATTTTGCCACAAAATGTATTTCGTTCAAGCTAAATGAAATTTGCTTATACGGAAATTATTTAACTGTAATCAAATCAACGCTTGAACAGTTTGATTCGAGAGTAGAAATGTACAATAATATTTTAATAATAAACAGAGAACACGAGTTAACAGATCGTTAAATTCTTAAGTGACCATTTGTAATATTGTTGTGAAATCAACTTGTCATTAAAGAAATGGATTAAATAATTCAATTACTTATAATTGTTTTAAATGCTATCAACCTTACCCATTAATTCTGCGCAAGAACCTAAGGTATCAATACTATTTGGCTCCTAATGAATTGTTAGTGCATAATCAAAGCGAATTTTGTCAGAAATTTTCACATTGAGGTCGATAAAAGATAACATCAATGTCGATAACATAAATGTCAGATTGTTAAAAAAGATTGAAAGACTCGCTTTCATGAAAATTATGAGAGTTTAGGAATAATGCTTGACAAATTAAAACTCAAGCAAATGTTGAGAATTTTACTTAGATATTTGCATTTATCATTCGATAGTATATATATAGTAGGAGAGTACATTAAGCACTCAAATTAACATATTTGTTGTTTACTCGTGGACTAATAATATCAGTAACAAAAGGATTTTATATGATAAAACACAATATTTTGGTTTTGTCACTTTCTTAATTTGATATTCCTTTTTATATGAAATTGAAATTACGATCGTTTCGTATGTTACTTCTTCATTAAATTTCTAATAAACACTAACCAAAATTATGCTAAAAACTACTTTTATATCCTATATTTTGTGCCTACGTGTCTTTTGAATCATCTTTCCTTGTATTTTGCACAAACACACCCACACATGGTATACACCAGATAGTCCACAAAAAATTCTTCTCTTTTTTATCATAAACACACACCAGATGGTATATATAAAAAAGAAGGGCGGTACCACCTCTAAAAATAAAAGTAAAAAAAAAAATTAAAAAAAATAAAGGGGAAAGAAGATTCACAGGGCACGTAGGCACAAAAAATAGGGTATAAAAGCAGTTTTTAGCATAATTTTAGTTAGTATTTGCTAGAAATTTGAAAAAGGTGTAGCATCCGAAACGATCGTAATTTCAATTTCAAATAAAAATAAATGTCACATTAAGAAAGTGACAAAACCAAAATATTGTGTTTTATTATATAAAATCAAATTAAGTTAAACAAGCAGGCGTCTTTTCAAAAAGAGCTTAACTATTTGAAAGCGACCGTGGCAAAATCATCACTTAAGATTGTTTCAAAATTAAACTTACTACATATTATTCAATTAACAAATGAGGTAATCTGAATTATGGTGTTTTTTCATGAAAGGAAAGCATTAAACTTCCCAATTTGGAAACCTTACTTAGTTCTTATTATTATATTTGATTTTAATATGAAATGAAATTTTTTTTTTTTTTCTTAAAATAATATTAGATGATTATCAAACCAAAGGTATTTTGCAACAACATAGAACAGCTTCATATTAAAGCAACGATATAAATGAAAAATCATCATATACTCCACACAGACAAAGCAAAAAATGTTGAATTTAAATAATTTTAATTTCCTGTTGAATACCTACATAATAGTTCATACATTGAACTTTTTTGGCCTAAAATAAATAAATACAACATAATGACGGGTATTCGAAATCGCATTTGATTCAAATAAAATCAATTCTCTTTGGTATAAAACATTTGTTTTTTCTGTACACGAGTTGGATCAATGCCCGCTGAGATAAAGATATCGTTTCAGTTTCGTTGATGTATTTCAACAAATCAACAATAAAATCAGTTTGTAAGGAGCTCTATCATAGATTATTTTACAAAGACAGTAAGTCACACAAGAAACAGAAACAAGATCTGGTGGGTGGTAAACTCTTAGAACACCAAAAGCTATAGATTTGGTGGCGGAAAATTAAACTAATAATATCAGTATGGGTAAGTATTAAACGTGACTTGAAAATTATGCAAAAGAGTTCGTACCGACAACTTAAAAAATAGGAAACATTTCTAACCACTACAAAAACATCAACTCAAATGAATTGTTTTACGTTTGATGTCCTTGTATGTCTTAAAATCATTGTATGTATAAAAATTATTTTTTTGTACTACTCGAGTACTAATCAAGTTACCCGGTTGTTTGCATTATTCGATACTTGGTACTCGACTTTTGCAAGGCTCGAGTAATTTATTTTCCTACTGATAATAAGCTGATAATTAATTATTTCCAAATACTTATGTAAATTTCATACAAAAATTGGGTCAATGCATCAAGCTATGACGTAGGAGGGAACAGCTATGCAAACAATATTTTTTGGTGACCTATGGATAAACTAGAGTAAAATATGTTACGTGCATTAATACTCATACTACTTATATCATTTCAAAATATTAAGAAATTTAGTTTTTTTTAACGGCTAAAGACGGCATGTCATTTCCACATTTTCAGACTCTAATACGAACAATTAAAAAAATAAGAATATATACGGAAATTATCCCATTAATTCACAAAAGCAACGGTTTTTCTACAATAAATTTACTATAGTACTTATCATGAAGGTTTTAATTAATATTACCTTTATTTAAAATTACCAAATAATGAATGCCGATGAAATGTAATACAATGAATAACTAAAATTAAAAGTTGCAAAATGTTAATTTCTAATCTCGTCATTTTTAAAGACTAAAAAAAAATCTATAAATATCAGTCATTAAGAAATCAATTTTTAAAATAGATCACACAGCGCGGAATTTTATTGTTTCATTTCGTTGTTTATTGTTAACAAGATTGTTGCAAGAGTGACAGTTTTACTAGAATTTAAATCTTTATTAACAATAATATGTAGTAACTACTTTGTTACTGTAAAAAATTCTATTCACAATACTATATGTAAAAATAAAAATATTATCAACGACATAATATAATTTTCCAGTTGAACAAATTCATGAATTATTTAATTCCGATTACATTCATTAACATAACATCGAAAGAGAATAATGTAAAATTTTTGTTGAAAACAAGTTCAGCTCCAATTAATAACATTGAAAACGATTTGACTGTAATAACAAGAATAAAAAAATGAAAGGAAGTCTTATCTGTAGGGACGATACCTTGGCAATGTTGTTCTACATATTACTACATACAACATTGTAAAAAGTACCTACATACATATCTTGATAATTCAAAACCTATAATAATGGCATTCATTTTATCCGTGATATTGACAATGATTATTGGTTATGAAGGGCAAATTACATACTATATATTCCAACTTAGTTCGCCTTGTTTTGTCGTTCGAAATTACAAAAAATGATAAATGTACACAATAATGATGCTCTTTTTATAATATCATCAGGTAAGATTGACGGCTGATCATTAACCCATCCATGAAATGAGATAATAACGATGTTTCCTATTTCATTAGCATCCCATCTGATTCAACAAAAATGTAAATAAATAAAATACACTCAACTTTAGATTACAGTCTACAGCGAAACATCTGTATTTAAATTATGGCATGGCAGAACGCAAATAAATAATTAAAAAATAATAGAATGGCAAATAGTAAATAATTAAATGATTGTAACGAAAATGAACACGTTCCAATACTTAAAAAATAAATAAATTGTTCAGTAAAAATATTATGATTTAAGTTGGACCCTCGTTGTCCAACAAACAAAGGTAAAAACCCGGAACACAAAATCAGTTTCAAAAATATTCGAATATTTTGAACATAACTGACGGTCTTACAAAATAATGAATGTAGCCAAGGCGTGCATTAAAATTGTAGAGCGGAGGTCGCGGCGTATTTTAATCTAACGAAGAGGTACACGGTTAAACAAAATATTCTCAAAATCAACTTATCAGTCTGGATCACATTATCGAAATTAAAAAATTGGTACAAGTCAATTTTTATTATGCCAGACGCCATGTGCATTGGCACATACAAAAATCGTGAAAAACAAAAGTCTATAAATGTTTTATTTACATATTTACGAACTATAAAATTTTCTGAAAGCTAGAGAGGTGACGTCCAAAAATGGTGACAAATTGGTGTTAAGCTTAAAGTTTATTCGGCTGTAAATTATCAAAAACAATAAAGTCAATAAAGTTGAGTAAAATATGTTCCTTCTGCTGTTAGTTGTTTTAATAGCAATTAGTTATTAGTTATTAGCATTGCCAAAATATTATTCAAGTACGCAACAACTTTCGGCTTCTTTAACAAGCAGATCGAGCTAGAATAAGCGTATATTTCCAAAACTGTAACTTTTCCAGTACCGCAGCTAATAGTTTAGGCAATTTTATATGTTCCAAAGATTGTAAGAGAATTCAATCCAGTTTCGAACTGATGAGCTTATGATTAGGAAAAAATCAATCTTTTCATCAGGCCGCGGCGACTGGATTGATTATACCACAATTTACATTCTATATGTACAGAATGTACTGTGCGTTCAAGTACAAACGAATCATACTAATACAGATGAATTCTCTTACAATTTTTCTTCTTCACGATATTCACACGGCTCTATTTCTGTGTAAGCTAATTTTACTAGTTTTAATATTTTGTTGAATATTAATTAATTCATGTAATTTCTAATATGCTACCGGTAATTAGACCATTTTAAATGTGTTTTTATTAACACGTAGAAGTATATTAGTATTTACGAATGATAATTCAACGAAACCGACTAATAGACAGAATTCTATTTAATAAATTGACAATTTTATATGTTCCAGTTTAGGGCTCTTCAAGTATTCCAAATTTTATTTGTTTACCTGAGTTATTAAATATCTACAAGTTACATATATTTAATTGTATTGGATTTAATAGTTTGAATTTTTATTATTGGTATCCGATCTTTCCTGGTATCCAATAATGATAAATCAATGTTTTCCCCCAGAATGACGTCTTTGTCAAACGGATCCAACCAGGTAGTCTGATTTGTTTAAACAGAAGCCCTTCTCGGTCTGTTTTTAATGATTTAATACACCAAAACCTATTGATAAAGGTTTTTTTTAATTTCAATGGGTCAAAAAATTTGATTTACAAAATAAAAAAAAATTATTTTTTAAAAAATATTATGCAATCAACTAATTTAATTTAATAATTACCGTAAATTACTTTCTTCCAGTTTCAAAATTAACCGGTGCAAAAGTCGTTTAGCGAATTATAGCTGATTTACATTCAATCTTTTCATTCTATTCCAAAAGGAAGAAACACGAAGAAAAGTGCAAATATATTTTATCCATGTATAAAAATGAGAAGGGCATACTCAAAATTCTTTTTTTCCTGTCAAAACGATAATATGATTTTATAAATTTTGAGCAACATGGTGCAACTTTTACGAAAAATAAAAACCAAAAATAGAAACATCTACGATCTAACAGGTCGTAACAATTCCTAGGTACCCTGAGCAAGCATCTCTCAAGTTCTTTTCGTAGGTACGTTTAGTAGTTCATTCAGTCAGTACATTTAGGAAAATTACTCAGCAAAAGAAAAATTTAACTGGAGAGAAAATGTGCATAGGGCTGTACCAAGAAGCTTGATACCAATACCGTCATTTTCAAATGTATTCCTTTAAAAATATTAATATAAGTTATATATTGTTCTAGGATTTTATGACGACTTTTAATTAAATATAAGAACAGTTACATATTCCTATTAAACTTCCTCTCAGCCATTTTAACCTCCACAATCGGTCTGACCTGTATAGGACCCACCTACAGTGGGTGATCAAAATATTAGAACCGCTTTGAATACTGATACAGTGATAATTCATTTAATTTACTAAACATTTTAAACGCGTGGCCACATTAAAATATTATATTTACAATTGTTGCTATAAATATTACGTGTATTAAAAAAACTTAATTATGTACTAAATTATTTATATAAGTAAAAAAAATTAAATTACTTATATTTAGCTATATTTCTATTTTAAAAAAAAACTATTTCTAGCAGAGCTAGGTCAAAATATTTTAAAGATGAATTGTTCTCTAGGACTAGTTCTTCATTTTTTTCATTTGTGTTTCCACCTAACTAAGCAAGAAACAGCTCTGAGGCTATAACAAATTTTAAAAAAACATAACAAATTTTGTACAAATGAGTGCATGTTACATTTAGCACTTATAATATTTAGTACACAAGTAAAATTATATTTAAGGTACTCATTATAAATTGGTTACTTAAAAAATAAGTAGTAAATTAAATAAATTATCTGTATTCAAAGCGGTTCTAATAATTTGATCACCCACTGTATTTATACCAAGACCCATCAATATGACGTCCTTAGTACTTTCAAAGTTTATAATAATTTATGGATCAACTATGCAATGATGGATATTTACATTCATTTATACATCGCCTTCAGGCCAAACCGTCATAATGGGATCTAGTTTATTCCGATTATAATACAGTTTAGAACTAACCGCTCTAACTAGTAGATGTAATCAAGAAGCAATCATTATCAGAAGTATTTTTAATATGACTAGGAGGCATTGCCCCCTGGGGCCTCACCACTGACTCTGCTGGCGTTCGTTATTATTCGCTTTTATTTCTCCGCTTCGCTTATTAATACCAAACCACAAATAACGCAACGCTACAAGCGAACATTCGTTTACTCAACTTACAATTATTTGTGAAAAATGAGTTTAACAACGCCAAATTACATTTTGGTACTAAACATTATTCTTCGCTTTGTTGTTCGTCATAAAATACAATACGTGGATATCTCCGCTTATCACCGAAAATAATATCACGATTCTTGTGGTATCGAATTTATGTTAAATTTACGCCTGAAAGCTTTCATATTTTTGCTTTGCGTTTTGTGTAGTCCAGAAATTCCAAAAGCGAACCAGCAACGAATGACGGCGAAGTCGATGGTAAGGCCCCTGTCCTCTTCGCTCACCAACCTTTAATATTGCTCGTTACGCTCGCAATCTTCCGCTCGCTTCACTGGCTAACCTTCTTTCATGCCTTCCAATTTATTGCTATATTGTTTTGATGAGATTGGCATTAGATATGATTTATTGGATATATTGGATTTATTTTTGTACTAAAGCAAAAACAGGAAAAAAAATTTATTTTGTTTTAAATGTCGCCAATACTGAAAAATATACCTCATATGTCATTTCCGAGCAAAACAAACATAAATAAAAAATTAAAATTTGTAGTAATTTACGATGAGGAAAAAAAAAATCGGAATATAAAGAAAGTATCTAAAAACAAATTGGATTTAGTTAATTCCTTGTTGGTATTATTTGCATCCAATTGTTGTTGTAACCTTACAAAATAACATTTGATTCCTAACTGCGAGTATGCAATGAAATGAACCAACAACCAAACAGGATTATGATAACGCATCCGGTATCAGTCGAACAGAGAAAACACCATTTCAGAAATTTATATTCGGTGAAGCATTATGAGAACAAATCACCCATTCCACACGAGTTGCGTTTACGCTGTTGCATTTCTTCGTCTCTTACCTCTTTGCACTGTTTTTGGCTATAAATTAAATTTTGTTTATTGGCAAAAACAGTGCAAAGAGGTAAGAGACGAAGAAATGCAACAGCGTAAGCGCGACTCGTGTGGAATGGGTGAATGAGATGCAATAACAAATAAATAAAAAATTAAATACATTTTGCGAAAAATTTTTGTATTACACTATAAAATTACTTCCAAAATTTATTGTGGACCATATTTTTGCATGAAAGGTCTTTTATTAAATAAACTAAGGCATGGTACTTCAAAATAAATACATATAACAATTTTTTTATTTGTATGTCATATAACAAATTTGTTTGTCATATAACGATTTTTTTATTTTAAAATTATTTGTGCACTCAGTTTCTGCTTCAAAATTATTTGTGCATTAAGAAAAAATTAAAAATAACACAATAAAGGCACTAGAACTAAAATCTGTGTGAAGGCATAGAATCTATATGGTTCTTTATAAAGTCTGAAGGGACTTCACTCCAAACATTTGCAATTGAGCTCCAAGTCATTTCTTCGGACCGTCCAACCTCGAATAGAACTTTTCTTTTCGTAAAGGCCCATACATTTTCGATGACGTTCAAATCAGCGCTCTACGCTGGCCATGGCAATACCGTTTGATCCAAAACTTTCAAAAAATCTATGACGATTTTGCCGTTCTATATAGGAGCATTGTCCTGCTGAATTACAAATTGTGGACCAATTAATTTTTTGCCAGCTACCAACGCTATCTCATTCAGCAATTCTAAATACCTTACTTGTGTAACTGTTCCCCGGATCATTGTAATTGGTCCTACACCATTAAAGCTTATAGATCCCCATACCATTAAATGTCCACCCCCAGAGTGGCGTGTGGGATCAATAACCATCCTCTTTGTTTTCTCTTTAGAAGTGAAATAATAAAATTTTATCCTCCATGATCCATCCAACGAAAAGATAGATTCATTGGTCCATAATATGTTCCTCCAAAATTCAATCGGTTTGTTAATATGGTCCCGTGCAAAATTTAATCGAAACAAATTAGTTTTTTTTCGATATGGGGGCTTTTTTTGGGTGACGTTTGCATGAATCCCTTTTTCCTGAAGCCTTCTGCATATCGTGGGCTTACTAATCATCCTTTCTGATGATGAATTAACCCGATTTTGTATGTTGCCTAGTGTTACCGTAGGGTCAACCTGCAAATCAAGACGTCTTCTTTTAACTTAATTAAAGTTTCCTTGATGTATGAATTAAAATTAAAAAAAATTGTTATATTTATTTTGAAGTACCATGCTTTGGTTTATTTAATAAAAGATATTTCATCCAAAAATATGGTCCACATTAAATTTTGGAAGTAATTTTCTAGTGTGATATAAAAAATTTTGACGATGCACATTTAATTTTGAAATGCATAGTACATACACTGTATCAAAAAATTGTCCGTACAGCACTCGGTTAAGAAAACATTGATAAAAGAAACAATTACAAATCAAACAAAAAATTCAGTTTTAATTTTTTTAAAACTCAAATTACATTTAAGAACCTGAAAATAATAATAATCAAGATATAAATTAAGTTACTTTCACGTTTGATAAGATTTACTATTTAAACCGCCTAAAACGATCTCAAATAATTGTCCGTACACACAAAGAAATTGAGAGAATTTGGTAAAAAAGTTAGGTCTAATATTTCGTGTTGTAACCTATTCATGAAATGATACTTTGCAACCTTCTTTTCATTGAGAAAGCCAACTTCCGAGTTATTTCGGGGGGAATTTTTGGCCCATTCCTCCACAATGACCCATTTTAATTGTTCCTTGCCGCTAATTTGGTGTTCACGGATCTTTCGCTCCAAATAATCGCATAAATTATCAATGGGGTTGAGATCTGGTGGCTGGGGAGGATGAGGTAGTATTTATTTACATTGTACAATAACCTTTCCTTTATCAGATTTGACGAATGCTTCGAGTCATTGTCATGTACGGAGCGAAACTCTTGCCCATGTCCCATTTTCTCAGCACTTATTAACATATTATCCTTCAAAATATCCAAATAATTAAACCGGTTCATTATGAAGGTCAAATGTCCTACACCCCTTCAGCTAAAAGCTCTTCAAACCATTATATTTCCGCCACCATGTTTTACTCAAGTTCAGAGTTCGGTTTCCGCCACACCATAACTCGCCCATCTGGACCAAAAACGTTAAATTTTTGTTCCTTCTGAGGGAATAACATTTTCCCAGAACTCTTCGGGCTCACTCACATATCCCAATGCTTATTCCAAGCGCTTTTAATATTTTTTTTGTCGGCAAATACATTTCTTGCGTGTCGCACATCGACGATACTCTTGTTTATGCAAAATATTGCGTATTGTCTGAGGTTCTATCCTTTTTTATGTTGATAAATTTTCGCAGCGATCGTTGGAGCACTAAGCTTTCGATTCTGTTTTATTGCCTTCTATATTAGATGTATTTGAGGTGTGGACAGCTTTCGGTTGCGACCACGCCCAACAACCATCTCTAGTGATTTGGTTTTTTGGGAGTTCTGGATGATATATTGAATCGAAGATCGCGGGCGAATAGTTATTTTGGAAATTTCCTGTAAACTTTTACCTTCACTCTCCAATTTAATGATCAATGTTTTAATTTCTACACTATTTTTGGTACGAGAATGAAACATTTTTAATTAACTGGACAATATTTCATTCGCCATAAAAAAGTACGATTAGTAATTAACTTTTACGCATACAAAATTTCGTAATTTACGGTTAGTTGAAAATAGGAGTAAAACAAATAATAAATTGTTAATGTGCTAGTTTTAATTTTCACAAAAGTGCAAGTGTACGGACAATTATTTGAGATCGTTTTAGGATGTTTAAATAGTAAATCATATGAAACGTAAAAGTAAATTAGTTTGCTTCATGATAATTATTATTTTCAGGTTGTTAAATGTAATTTGAGTTTAAAAAAAATAAAAACTGAATTTTTTGTTTGATTTGTAATTGTTTTCTTCATCAATTTTTCTTTAACCGAGGGGTGTACGGACAATTTTTTGATACAGTGTATATAGAGGTTTATACAATTGGCGTCTTACTTTGGTAAAAGTTATTCCTATTCGGATAGGAATAAAATTTTGCCCTAAGTAAAAGCCAAGAATATTTTTTTTTTTATATTTTAAACAGTTTTTTTAACAAATATAAAATAGTGATAACAAATTATTGAATAAAAGTATAATAATTCCAAATGATAATTAACAAAATTTAAAATAATGATTTATCGAAAAACTTGAGAATTTTTATTTAATACCAACTCATAAAACTAAATAAATTTAATATATAGTATTTACTCTAGTGGTATAAACACTACAATTACATGGAGAAGAGCATTTTTCTATACGTACTCGTACTTCTCAGTGGAATGAAATTATTCATTCCGGAATGAAAATACACGGCATTGTTGTTGTAAAATGCTCAAAGTAAGACTACGAATATAAAAGAAGCATACTAGAAAACAAGTGACTCCATCAGCCAATCATAGTAAAAACAAATGCTAGGTGGTTTTTTGTTTCGTATAATGTACGGTAAATACAGTAAAACCTGAATGTGAAATAATCAGACAACGATTTATAACAAAAATTTCTGTTAAGCCATAGAATAAAGAATAAAGTATTAAAATATTGCTTTTGTGTATTTCGTTATAACCAGATTTTACTGTATACACATAGATACAAAATGCAAAAAATAACAGATTAAGATTTTTGAATCGGTGGAGCATTTTGATTTGTATATACGAGTACATATAGAGAGGTAAAGTTATTGGTAAAAAGTACAATCGGTGAAAAAAGTATAAAACTATTTTTACAAATATTTAAAATTTATTTTTGGTAACGATTTCCAGGAAGCAAAAAATTATTCGAAGAATTCAAAGAACTCACTAGTATAATTGAAGACTGTTTGGACACTAGTTGAAGTAATAATAATTTCGACATATCTTCCGTGGAAAATAAAACTGATTTTTCAGACTCTGAAGAAGATTTCAGATGACTCTGAAGAAATTGAAGTATGAAATAGTGAACACAGTGAAGAAGATGAAAAATGAATGTAAAGATTCAAAGAGTGAAGATGAAATTCCCTAAAAGAGTCACAAATGCAGAATGAGAATGTGAATATGTTCAGATACTGAATAGGATAGCAAAACTGAAACCGAAAAAAGACAGCAGAAGGAAATTAAGCCGAGCAATGCCGACGGTACTGAATGGGAAAAATTAGGGACTCATCGTATTGGTAGATTGCCATCACATATCATATTCAAAGATTCTTGAGCCCAACTGGTTATGCTTCGAAATATTATGCTTGGTAATGTTAGTAGTGTTACATAAAAGATTGCACTGAGCTATAGGCCAGAAGCATTTTACAGAAGGATGACTGGGAAATTACTATGGACGAATTATATGATTTTATAGCCATTTTGTATACTCGAGGAATCTACGAGGCACGAAACTTACAATTATCGTATTTGTGGTCAAAAAATGGGGACCTTCTTTCTCTCACGAAACTATGAGTAGAAACAGATTTTTAGAAATTATGAAATCCATTCGTTTCGACAAAAAAAGCGAGAGGAATGTTCGCTTACAAACTGACAAATTTGGTTTACGAAATATGGAACTCATTTATTGATAACAGACAAGCTTGTTACAAGCCAGATCAGAATCTAAGTGTAGGTGAACAACTGTTTCCTACAAAGGCAACCGGACAAATTTGGACTTTAGTTTTGATTTGTTGACGGACAAAGTAAATATCTCATAAATGACATTCCCTAGTTAGGCAAAGATGAAGTTAGATCATCAGAAGTACCTTTGAATGGATTTGTAGTTTTGAATCTTGTTAAAAACTATATAAATTGTGGAAGAAATATAACCATAGATCTTATTTTTTTTCAAGCAGACAATTCGCGAAGAAGCTACTGTCCAAAAAAACAAGTCTTGTTGGAACTATACGAGCAAATATACGAAAATTGCCGAAAATAACTAAAGTTAAAAATGATGATATGGCTCTTTTCTCCACAAAACTCTACAAATCAAATAACATAGTTCTAACAATTTACAAAAGTAAGCTTCGTAAAAAAAATCCAATTTCTTAGCTCTAAACATAAATCCGTAAAAAATGCTTCTAATCGAAAACGGATTCTAATCGGAAACGAAAACCACTTCCCAACAACAAGAACCAAACGCAAAGGATTGTACTCCAGAAAACTCAAAAAAATGTTTTTGTCAACGCAAATCTTGCCAAATTCGATTATGTGCAATAAAAACAGAGCGATTTATACTTTTAATGAATGCAACAAATAAGTTTGTGGCAAGTGTCCATCTACATAAGATAACACGTATTTGTAAAATATGTACCTCATAGTTATTTCATACCTATTAAATTTGCTATACTATTAATGCAAATATGTAGACTGTTTTTGTTTGATTTTTTTTTTATTAATTATGCATTAATGAATTATTGTACTAAATGTCGTTTTTGTAAAATTTTGTTCTTTTATTTACATGAAAGTTACAATCACAGCCATGATGAAAAATCCGCCAATTTGACGGGTATGGTAAAATTAGGTATATACGAGTATCTAACGTCGGTAGTTCTAGTATTTAGAAGCTAACTATTTAAAAAAAACCTTATGAAGATTTTGTACTAAATGTCGTTTTTGTAAAATTTTGTTCTTTTATTTACATGAAAGTTACAACCACAGCCATGATGAAAAATCCGCCAATTTGACGAGTATGGTAAAATTAGGTATATACGAGTATCTAACGTCGGTAGTTCTAGTATTTAGAAGCTAACTATTTAAAAAAAACCTTATGAAGATTTATTTAAATATTTAAGGTTCTTAAACCTTAATAAATTAATAAGTAAATGAAACTGACTTAAAAAAATATAAAAATTCCCTTGTTAAGAACCTGAGATCTTAGAGTACCTTGATTCTTGATATCAAGATTCTTGATATAGCCGTATGCACAGTTTCATTCCAGTTAAATTTTTCTTCCCCTGAGAAATTTTACTCAATGCATTAACTTTTAAATAGTGGAAAATTGACCACATAACTTTTTATTTTTTCTATGCTACAAACTATTCAACTTAATTAGCAAAGAATATAAGAATTAGCAAAAAGCCAGAATAATAAAAATTCTTAATTTGATATGGAACTACTAACATTCTAAAATTAAAAATAACATTTCCAATCCAAAATTTACTAAAGAAATCATTAGTATTTAGTTTAAAAGAAACGTGCTTATTTTCTATTAAGAGGAGTTACATACATACATACGTGTATTATCAAAATCAATCACTGTCAGGGTTAATAAGAAATCATTATAAATACTTTCGTTTGCCAACTAATTCACTATAGCAAAAATGTAAACTTAAACCCCAACCACAAATAAATAATAAAATTTGACTACATTGTATAGTGAAATTTATTTACAAATCTTAATTAAATTAAAATTAAATTATTTCTATTTTATTATACTTGAGAAACTGTACGCATATTATGATTTAAACTATGTTTATTTATTCTGTATCCGATCTGTGTGTAACCTAATTGTGCCAGCACTTAGCAATAAATTTGTCATTTTTATCGCCCAATTTTTTTTTCGTTTTTCGCGGATAGTTTTAAACAAAAAATTAAAATGTAATGTAATTTATAAAATATATAAACTATTACATTTCGCAATGAAAAAGATTGCGACACTAAAATATTTTTTAATCGAATTTTTTGCATGAACTTGACTTACACGTTTGAAGCAACCAGTTTTAATACAATTAAACTTACCGTTATGGAAAATCCATCGCGGTACGTAAATATAAGTGTAAATTCCAGAGGTGATGAAATTTCTATGAAACTTTGCTTTTTTAAGTTTTACTTCTTGATAACAATGTTGAAATATGAAATCCCCTTTATTTTCTAGTTGGTCGGTGGTTGGATGTGGGTACCTATTTAACAGAGTACATAAACGACTTTTACCTCATATTAATTCACGTAAACCAATAGAAAAGTTATACCATACTAGTTATATTTGAACATAAAAATGAAACGTGATCGAGGAATTAGAAATATTGGCTCCAAAAAAGTGCTTCTCTTTACAATCATTTAAGTGTTTTAAAAATATGCTGAAGTAATCAATCAAAGTCATTTGTGTCAAGGTGATTAAAAATATTATTCAATTCGAGAATGATTTCTGTGTGGTGATGATAGTTTTTGAAATAAACGTATACTATAAATATATGTACATATGTATATAAAACTAATTGTTTTAAAAGTTTGATTTTAATTGTTTAATAAACAGATTAATTATGGATCGATGATTTTTATTTCTTTATTCATATTTAACTATCTACGTATATTTATGTATATTGTTGCCAGCGTTTATTACATATAATGCCGGGTTCAATACTGGCAATGCTTCGCACTACTATTAATCAAATAAGAAAGCAACAAAACCAAATTAGATAATTAAATGTTTCCACCAACAGATTTACATAATTTGAGATTAGCAACTTTCGAGTTGTAGAGATCTTAAAATATTCGCATATATGTGTAAAACCCCCGCTATATAAAATAATGCAATTCGATTTTTCAAGATGCGATTATACGACGAAACGTAACTAAATGACGAACACACCTAAATCAAAACTAGCGGATTTAAGTGAAAGGAGGAAAGAATTAATAAATTTTAAATATCACTTTCGATGCTGAAGAATGATTTGCAGAAAATATTCACGCTTTTAATATACGTTTGGTTATTATTTAATAGTATATGTAACGCCAAGGTCTAGCTTGTGGCGGTTGAATTTTCTAAGCTGCGTAAATAATGTTCACAATTTGTTTCGTTTAATTCTTCCCAAATTAGTTTATAGTTTAAAAAATTTAAAACGATCACTGCGGCACAAAATAATATTCATGTGATGGTGTTAATCGATCTTTTTTGATTTAAATAAGAAACGAACGAATCTGTTTCAATTCAAATAGGAATCCAATTCTTCGAATAATCGAATATGTTGGAATCGAACTCCCAAACATCCCCAAATCAAATCAATATTTGTATAGCAAGCCAGTTAGTAATTTTTTTAAAATAAATTCCAAAATTGTGCAGAAGAACAGAATTTTTTTGTACTTTCATAAGGATAGTTTAGCACCAAAGAACAGAAACACCTAAAAAATTTCGTCAAAACAAACAAAAATTTCATATTCAGACAAACACAAGCAAAATGAAAACAAAAAAATTTAAAAAATACGAGAATTTCGAGTAATTTTGCTCGTTTTTTTTTTGTTTTAAAGGGTAACCATAGCGAATCAGTAAGAATCCTTACAGAATTTAACGAAATTATTTCATTACAGAATATTTCACATATCGGCCACCCCATCTGTAACGACTGACATTAACATAGTATGTATTCAAAGTGTAATACCCTAGACAGACTGTGGTTTAATAAATCCGATTTAGCTAAACTAGTTGAAGTATTATATGCAAAAACAACGGGATTAGCTAAAATCGAGGTTGACACACTGCGGATAATCTCGAAAAATTCGCTAAATCGGTTTTATTAAATCGCAGTGTGTCTCTAGGGTATAACGTGAATAGCAAAATTTATTATTTTGAACAAAAGTCTGCTGTGAAAATTATGATGTGTTCTGATATGTCCTTCAGTTTGCACGTAAATTCTCGCTTTGTTGTGTGATAGTGAACAGAACGAAAACTTTTTAAAGATTCGCTGGTCAGTACAGGTAGGTATACAATTGCGACGGAACATAGACGGAATTACACACGGAACGCAAAAATTAATTTAGGATTGTAAAAATAAAAATTTTGCTGACGCATCCGTTTTTGACATTAAAATAATCTTAAACAATGTAATACGAACTAAAACTTTTTGATGTTCATACATCCATAATTTGATGGCTCGTATAAAATCTACATTAATTTGTATAACTTTAGTTACCAAGAATGTCTTTCATTTGTTTTTTTTTCACATCATAAAGTGTCACTTCAATCCAGTCTTGCTTGCATTATTGCAAATAATTTAATTTTAATACTTGGTCTAATGTCCTCCGTCCGCCGACTTTGTCAATTCACATATATTTTTATGTAATTTAACTTTTGCACTACCGCGTGACTGTGCGTGCTACAGTGTCGAGACTCTCTGGGGCTAACCTTTATATTTAGGGAGTTTGCGCCTTTATATTTTGGTAAGTTTGTGTTATTTTTTTAAATGTAACGTTACTATTCTTTATTAGTGGGTTTAATGTCAAAGGACAACTTGTTATGAATGCAGTGTTACTACATTCACAATATATCACCCAATCGTAACCAAATTTTTCATTTCACCACATTGAGCAGCGTTAATACCCGAAGTTTCAAATAATGTTCTGTGCAGTTTCATCTGATTTAAGGATCATATCATATTCATATACACATGTGTTCATTTAAATTGCCGATCGAAATAAGACAAGGACAAATCTTTTGGACATCTTGCCAAGGTGCGATTCAAACCCGGTACCTTTTGACCGAAGCACATTAGCTTTAACCCCGCCCGGCAAAAAATAATTATTCCACTAAGATATTGTTGCGTAAAGAAGCAAATTTTATTCAATCATTCTGAAAGATTTGCTACAAAATCGATTAAACAATATTTTATAGGCGCAGACGTTTTTGCCTGAATTAAACTTCAGTCCTCAACGAAATCTGACAATAATAAACGGTTTTTATAAAATGCATGATCATAATTACCCAACAACTCAATCAGTTAATTTGCGATTAGTACATATGACCTCGCTGTCGCTCAGGCTGCAAATTTCACTTTCGGATTGTAATGACTCGTTTTCTCCACTTGTTATACAATATACTATTTAGCATATTTCTCAGAAAAAAATTTACAAGCAAGCAAAACAAAAAAAAAAAAATAAAACGGGTAACTTCAAAAACGGACAAAATGAACAAAATATTTTCAATTTAAAATAAAAAAAAAAAAAAAAAACAGAAAACTTAATTTGGTTTCTCGATTAGACTCGATTTCGCTCTGTTCTCTACAATCATATTAAAGCACAATTTTGGAGTTGTAATAAAAAAGTTATTAACTGGTTTGCTAATAAACACTCCTTAACAGAATTGGTTGTTTACGGCTGAATTTTTAATTCAACGTAACATAAACATCTTTAAAAATTATACAAATAATAAACTTTTCGAAAAAATTTAATTTAATTTAATTAACTTAATTATCTCATTTACATTCCAACAAAAAATGTTTTAAATTTTAACTCTAGAAAAAATTACCGTTAATTCAGATTTTAACAAAATTGCACTCATAATCATTTGTGCAATATAAAAAAATTAAAAATAAAGCGGTAAATCAATTAAATTCAAATTTTTTTTTTGTTTAATTAAATAGTTATTTAGTCACTTATATTTTGTATAAAATTGGTCAGCTTTTGTTGCGACTCTATAACATTTCGTAACTTATCCCGCTCGATTTTCTTTTCTGCCCTGACCGAGACAACTAATTACGAGGGGACTAACAAAAGTTCGCTTAGTTGAGACGAGAAAACGCAAAATAGCTGAGAATGGGTTAGACGAAATTCCACCACCAACGCAAACAGAAATTCGCTATGTGATTCTCTTCGGTTTTCGGTGTAAACTAAAGCCACTACAAATATTCAATGAAGTGGTTCCGAAGATTCCTGACGGGACATTTATCCGAAGAGAACGAGCCCGGAGAAGGCCGACCAAAATCTTCCACTGATGACGCCACTGTGGATCTGGTGAAGTCCAAAGTTGACGAAGATCCACGATTGACACAAGAAATTATTGCTGATGAATTGGCCTTGATTGCCATGGCTGTATCGCGAATACTAAGTAATCATCTGGGATACATGAGAAAATCTGCTCGATGGGTTGCACAAATTTTAAATGAGACCCAAGAAGTGGCTCGAGTGCATTTTGCTAAATTTTTCCTACATAAATTCGAAAATGGGCAGTCTAGCAACTTTAGTAAAGTCGCTACTGGTTACGAATTTTGATTCTATAAGTACGATCCGGAAACCAAACAGCAGTCCATGGTAAGGAGCCCAACAGGAGCAAACCCACCCGTAAAAGCTAAGCAACAAAAATCAGCAACAAAAGTAATGATGTCAGTTTACTTCATCCGATCAAAAATTGTAATTGCTATTTCCCTGGAAAAGGGTCAGAAGGTAACTGCAAAATGGTACAGCGAAGACTGCTTACCAAAAGTTTTCAAAAATTTATTTGAAAACCGGAAGAAAGAGGATTTGCGGTGCTAATTTTTACATCATGACAACGCGCCAGCTCACACTGCTAAAATAACGAATAACTTTATTGCGATCTCTGGCATCGAAGAAATACGACCAGCACCATATTCCCCGGATCTAGCACCTTGTGATTTCTGGTTATTCCCAAAAATTTTTAAAAAATTGAGGGGAAGATCTTTAACAGTAACGCGGAGATAATTGATGCGGTTAATGCTGAACTTGATAAGCTTAAAAAGCAAAATTTTGAAGACTGTTTTGAGAAGTGGATCTACGAGTATAGGCTTAAGAAATGCATTGATATATGGCGATTATGTAGAGAAGATAAAAAGGATGAAGATTAAGAATAAATACGAAAAAAAACTTTTTTTCCGGTCAACTAAACGAACTTTTGTTAGTCCCCTCGTATATTCAAGATTTTTGAATAATTTCGTAGCAATGATGATAGATGATAATCTGATTAAAAAAACATCGATTAACACTATCTCTACTATAAAGTGATAAATCCGATTTAAGAAATCAATTTGTATTCTAATTTGTAGTATTGTGGGGGCATATAAACAGTTCAGTCAATGATACAAACCAATTGAGAAGCAGGGTTTCTCAAACGGGATCCCGGAATCCTGATTTTACGGGAAACCGGTCTCAAAGGTATGACCGGGAAATTCAGGGATTTTTAGGGATTTCCTGGTTTTTAATTTATTTAGTTTATGTACTCTTTTAGCTCAAAACCGCTTAGGAAATTTTGTGGTTTTCAAACAGAGTTTTGGAATCCCGTTTTTCGTTTCAAAAGTGTGACCTGGAAATCCCGGGATTTCCCGGTTATTTATTTATATATTTCGATTTATTTATTTTATATTATGTAATTCAATAATCGCACATGATTAATGTATTACAGAAAAAACCTCTGTTTAAGAGAACAAATGCGGATGTACAAATATATGCTGTTCTTTAAATTTGACTTTTGGTTAATTCTAATATGAATGAGCACTTGGTCAAAATAGAGTACCAAAAGTTAAACAAATAAATATTAAATTAAATGCACGATGGAAATGGAATTCTAAACTGATTCTTAGATGAAGTTCTGGAATAGGGCCAATTAGGAAGGAACTTTACTGTTTCTTAACCGATTATGATAAGATTCGATTTGAACAACAAAAATGGGATTTTAAATGATATTTAGAAGAAGCTCAGGAATATTATCAGTTAGGAAGGAATTTGAACGATGCAATTGGGATCCTAAAATGATATTTCGAAACATTTCTGTAATAAACCGATTGTGATGAAATTCGATAAATACGACATGAAATCGGAAAACAAACGATAAATGCGACATGAAACAAACAACCGAGATCCTTCCTAATTGGCCTTATATTAAAAAGCTAAGAATCCCACTTCTTCATATTCCAGAACTTCATCTCAAATTTATTTTAGAATCGCAGTTCCAACGCACATGTCGAATTGCATCACAATCGGTTGAGGAATAGCCAAGTTCCATCCTAGTTGGCCATATTCCAGAACTTTATCCAAAAATCATTTTAGAGTCCCATTTCCATCAAGCCTGCCAAATTTCACTAAAACCGGTTAAGGAATAGTCAAGTTCCATTCTACTTGGCTATATTCTAGAACTTTACCTAAAAATCGTTTAAGAATTTCATTTCCCAAATTAGCCGTATTCGGTTAAGAAACCGCCGAGTTCCATCCTAATTGGCCATATTCCAGAACTTGATCTAAAACTCATTTTAGAATCGCATTACCGTTGTGCGTGCTGAAATTAGCCTTCTTAGTTGGCCTTATTACAGAACTTCATCTAAAACTCATTTTTGAATCCCATTTCCACTGAAAACACCACACTCCAAGGTTTCACTGTAATTTATTATTCCTATGCCGTTATAGAGTTAAAATACTAATAAGAAAAAAAAAATCTAAAACCGGGAAATCCGGTCAAAAACAGGATTCCGGGGTCCCATGTTGAGAAACCCTATTGAGAACCAATTCTACTACGTAAAACTTCTCAAAGCCGGAACTCGGATATGCCGGAAACTTCTTATACCTGGAAAATTTACTTAAAAAATTATATTTTCTACTAAAATTAACTTGGAAATACCGGAAACTCTTCAATCCCGGAACCCGGAACGATTTTCTGATTCAAAACACATAAAAGCATACATAACAAACTTGGGTAACCCGGAAACATATTTTCTCGCTAAAAATAAATAATAAATAAATTAAAATAAAAAGATAATTTTCCTCCATAGTGACATCTTTTATCGAATATTTAAACCTTTTTTAAAATTGCATCTGTAAACACTAAATGAGAAAAAATATGTAACGAGAAAACAAAAACGTCAATCATAATTTTTTAGTGTGTGTTAATATTGCAGCATTGCAGCAGTGTGAATAAAATACTTTGAGTTTAACGGGGAATCACTACTTAATTGTGTACATACATAAATTTAATTCATGTGTTTATTTTATGAAATTCGCATATGATTCTTTAATTGAAACTAAAACAAATTCAGTTGGTCAAAGCCATTGTAAGTTGAACATTTTAAATTATTTTAAATAAGAAATTAAATAGAAATTGTGTGCTGTAATTTTTTTAGCAGCGATATGAAAACGATATGAAAAAAACAAAAATCAACAATTTATCCCTTGAACAAAAATACAAGGTCATTCAAATGAAGGAAACGCTTCAGAAACTGCTGTCAGTAATGGATTCTGCATCAAAGGCAACTGATTTATGCAAACGGATAAATATTTTAGATGCGATTTATTTTGTCATAGATTCGGTGAAAAACATAAAATCAGAAACAATCACCAAATGTTTTCAAAAATGAGGTTTTGTTTGGGACACCGTAAGTTTAAATATAGAAGAAGACCCAATTTCAACGGCGGAGTTGCAAAATATGATAGGGGCTATATATGGAGATCATCAAAACAGTGTTTTGGATTATTTAAACATCGACCAAGATGTAATATGTGATAATGATGAAATACTTCAAGAAGTGTTGTCAAATGCCACATCATCTCAGAACCAAGATAAGCAAAATAGTTGTGATAGTGAGGCGGAATCGATTGAGGAAATGTTGAGCTCTGTTCCCACAAGAAGTGAAGTTTTGCAACATCTAGAAGAGATCCAGAGTTATGCTCTTAATGAAAATGACTCTAGCTTATTAAACTTGATATCTGAAGCAAAATTGGTGGTAATTTCGAAACCCATTTTATTCAAACTCAAACAAACTACAATGGATTCCTTCTTAAATCAAAATATGTAATTAATTACATGATTAAAAATGATTTTTATGAATTGAACACATTCAATTTATTTTATTTTCGCGTATTTTTTTAATTTTTTACATATTTTATTTAAATAAGAATTTGTATGAATTGTCATGTATGTATTTCATTATTACATAATAAATGAAATATTTTAAAGATTATTTAATTTTTGTTGATTGAATTTTACTTTGAATTTATTAATGTTTAGGTAAAACCAACTAAACTAAAGCTACCGTTTAAAAAAAAAAAAAATATGTACGAATTATTACAATTTTTTTTATTCCAACTTGTTAGAGCCGGAAAACTTGTGAAAGCCGGAAATTTCTTTGGGTCCCGTGCGATTCCGGCTTTGAGAAGTTTTACTGTATATGCATCTGATTCTGTAATTAGAAGGAATCATTTTAATTGAAAATAACTTCAGTTCACAATTCTGCCTTGATGTCGTAAGTACCAATCAATTATGACTTATGAAGAAATATGCTCTTGAACGACATGTAAGAACAAAGATTTGAACATCTATAGATTTACGCAAACATATTTTTGTACTTAAAAATCTTAAAATTTTCAAAAAAATATTTGTAGAATAAAATTTCCGACATTCGTTCGATTCAAATACAGCACAATTCCACTGTGATAATTCCAATTGGAATTTTCACTCAATATACAAGGCAATAGTGTTCTAAAAGATTATAGTACCAAATAGCAGAACAGAAACGAACAAACGAAAATTGACCTAAAATTGGCCAATTTTACTGATTTTCCTAGCTGATTCGTAAGCTCGTTCTTAAAGTTTAAAATTGAATAGATTAATTTATTTACTGGTCAAAGTCTTCTAGTTAACTATTAAATTAACGACTAAAAAGTGCTTGTTGATTTGTGAAAGTTGATTTGTGAACTTTGTTTAATTATAAAAAGTTAAATTGTGGAAGTTGAATTGTGGATATTAAATTATGCAAATTGAAGTGTGCAATTTGAATTGCGCAAGTAGAAGTATTTCCCAAGTGAAATTGTTCTTACATGAAATTTCGAGTTAAAAGGCGAATAAAAACGATACTTCACTGCAGTCTATAAACTTACAGCCTTTGAGAAATTTGATTTTTGCATCTTCGTTTCGGAGGAAGTATTTACTATGTATAACTGAACTGACGCATCAGTAAAAATACTTTATTAATAAGTGCTTAATTGAGTAAACATGATTTGTTTTTCTAATTTTTTATTTATTCGATATGCTTGGCATAAGTAGCTCAAAAGGAAATTGATAGTACGACTACATAATTAATTATTATTATTTTAATTTCACTACAATCAAATTAAAAATAATGTATGATATTAACCTTGAGTCATAAATAACTGTTATCGGCATTGTACCAATTACGTATTATTGTACAAGGACAAACCTTGGAAGATCTAAGAGAGCTGCTGAAACCAAATAATTTCAGCAATTTTCTAATTTTGGTGGTAATTCATAATAACTGTATGTTATTATTTTAATAAAAAATATTGCTATAATCTTCTTATTGTTAAAAAATAATTCTGGTATCTAAGGTAGGGGACATTCAGTTCATTATTATCAAAGTGAAGGGAAGTGATGGTAAGTAGGTTTCATTTTCGTGTTTAAGTTTTATTGTAATTAATTTAGTAATTACATTAAATAAATCTGTAAATTATTTTGCAACCAGAAAAAGTGAAAATTTTTGTTTGCGCAGTTGGTCATATAAAATGGTAGCTAATGCAGTTTGACAGTTTTCAGGTTTGTTTTGAGTTGGCTACATAACCTCGGTTTTCAAAATCTCGATATTAAAATCTTGGTTCTCAAAAGCTCGAATTAATAAAAACTTATTTTTCAAAAACGAGCTTTTGAGATCAAGTTTGCGGTTATGTACATATTTCTCTTGTTACGGGTTGCAAGTTGGTCTGTGTATGTTTGTGTGTGTACGGTTGGATACTAAATCTTGGCTGTCAAAATCTTACTTTTTATAAATTCTGGAAAATGAGGATTTTCCATTTTAAAGTTTTCAAAAACCAAGATTTTCTAAAACGCTCCCGAAAATGCCAGCAAAATTAATTAACTAAAAATATTAAAAACCATCCAAAAACCGTTATTAGCAAAATATTTAGACATACAATAGAAAAAATAAAAACCAAGATTTAAAAAACCGAGATTTTGAAAACCGAGCTTTTGTAAACCGAGATTTGTAAATTTATGATTTTTGAAATACCGAGATTTTGTAGAAGCGGAATTTGAAAACAGAGATTTGGATATGCTCTCGTTTGTTTTTTTTCGTTTTTTTTCGCCTACAATAGCTGCCAGTAGCTGAATTTACTTTTTAACAAATGTGCCGGTAATTATGACAGTGGACTATGTCAAAAATAAAAAAAATGTTTTTAAGTGTTATTATATATTAGAATTATTTGTATTTTAATAATCTTCAAAAATTTCGAAAAAAAAATTAGAAATATTACCGTTTAAATGACTTGGCAAGTTGGTCTATTAACATAATACATTATTTGTTTATTTTCATAGTGGACTGTCACCTACTTACGTATAAAGCATTTTATTTTTCAGTAATATAATATTCTAACAAAAAAACACTAAAACACATCTATAGGTACTAGCTGTGCTGATCGAACATTTATGTTGGTATTGTTGCGTTGTTGCAAAAAACTTTTTTGCACGTCAAATATTGCTGCCTATATACTTTTTGATTTATTTCATATGGTGTAAGCAAAACCTGCCAGAATTCTCTCTGTAGAAAGCGAGCTACAAAAATGTAGCAAACCTGCTAAATATATTAGGACGTGTTCAATCGGGCAAAAATGATAAAAAATATCATGATATTTTATCGCACCCTAACTTCATTTCGTGATACTGTACGTCAAACCCGATTGAACAACCAAAATTGATAAAAAATGATAATTTGATTTTAAATGTTACATTTGATTTTAAATCGCTTTGTAAAATTCAATAAACTCGTTTTGTCGTCAGATTTTTAATTAAATTTTTTTTTTTTTATAAATTATTTTGATATTGAAACTATTTGGTTTTTATCCAAATATTGGAGACACAAATAATTTTAGTTTGAGTTTAGTTGTGTTTATGTTCTCAGACAAAACTTCGAAATATAAATGATTATTTATGTTTAATAAATAGGTGACTGTGTAAATACCATATACTCGTAAATATCTTAAAAAAGCAAATTTAATTTAATTTAAGTACCGAAAATATCAAAAAGAAACTAAATTCAAAATTGACAGTTGGAACCAAGAAAAAAGTTGGTTTTTTATGTGGTAAATGAGTGCGTTTAATGCCAAAAGTGATAAAAAATATCATGATATTTTTATCATTTTTGCCCGATTGAACACTAGGTTAGTGAGAAAGTGAGAATACTATGTATACGTTCGTAAATAAATTGTAGACAAATAAAGATATCAACGTATTTCCAACGTTAAATGGTGGTAGTCAGAAACTAGCAAAATTTAATTTTTTCAGTACAGGTTTTTCTAATGAAATAACTAATACAAGTAACCGTAATTGATTGTTTTTTATGAAATTTTTGAACACTTTAGAATTTAGTACTAGTTTAGATACAAGGATGAACGGAAGTTCAAAGTGCGATTTTTTTTATTTCTTTTAAGAATTTATTAATATATGGTATTTACTTAAACTTTTTACTAAGTTTGACCATTTTTAAAGATTTTATTCAAATTTCAAATTACTTATACTGAGGATTATGTCTTCAGACAACGATTCAGGTAAATAAATTTTATTTGATCACATAAAAATGATATTCAGAGAGTTTATTTGATTTTTTATGGTTACCTGTAATTTTGCAGATATACTACCACGCAAGTCTAAGCATGGTTTCACACAATGGAAGCGAATAAGGCTATTAACATCGTCAGAAGAATCAGATCAAGGATTTTCTATAAACAATTCAAATTCAGACTTATCAACCTCTTATCTAGAGCAAAATAAAACAAAACCCAAAAAGAGATCGAAAAATATAGAGAACTATGTACGAAAAAAATGTTTAAATCTACTAACTTTTGAAGAGCGAGAAACTATCTTTATAAATTTTTGGAAATTGGCAGACTTTTCAAAACAAAACTTGTTTTTATGTGGATTAATGAAACAAAGAAGACCCCGAACTCGTGAGAGAGAACAAAGAAAAAATAGCTACAAATATTTGTTATGTGCTGGCAGTTCAATCAGGGTCACTGTTTGTAAGAAGTTTTTTTTAGATACACTAAAAATATCTGCCGGACGGTTGCACCGTGCTCTTAAGAATCCAGATCGAGCGATGGATTATTTGAAAGTCATTATACGCGAGAACATCAATCTGCAGGGCGAAAATATTTAAATCCTAAGTACTCTTGATATTAAAAAAATTTCTGGCCTTTTCGTTGAAAAGTGTAAAGAAAATAATATTACAACATGTGTTAATGAGTGGACTTACCGAAAAATATTTAACAACCAATTTAATTTACATTTTCATAGTCCTCGAAAAGATACCTGACAAAAGTGCGATTCATTTCAAATCCAAGCAGCTAGCAATAAAAAATAAAAAGAAAATGTGAAACTGAAACATGAATCACATTTGAAAAATGCTGAACAAGCTAGGAATGAAATGAAAAAGATCAGGAAAAGGGTGTTAGTGTTCCATTTTAATATTTTGTATTCACATTTTACCTACAAAAGGCGCTTTCTCACCCCAAACACACTACTTTAATAGCGTATTATAAGAGGAATTTGTACGTTTACAATGTAGGTATTCATGGAAATGTATGTTTCGGATGAGAATTTGGCGTCACGGCGATCACAGGAGATATCTTCATGCTTGACAAAACATATTAAAAATGTCACTACTGTCACTGCATTGACATGGCTAAAAATTGTTCAGTCTCCAGATAACAATGTTAATATAATTGATCACACATTTTTAATGTCCGGACATCCTTTTTTGCCAAATGATCACGATTTTGCAGTGACTGAGATGAAAATAAAAAAATCGAATTATTTATTTATGCCTGAAGACTATTATAAAATAATATCTAAGCGCCGCAAAAAAGATCTATTTAAAGTACACCGAATGTCACAAGAAGAATTTTTCTCAACCAAATCCCTAGATACATCAATTGTAAAGAGACCGAAAAATATTAAGGGAGAATTTGTTCCTTGGCTGAAAATACAATGGATCAGATTTCTAAGAGATGCCCCGTATAAGATATTTTATAAAAGATCTTTAGACGATAGTGTATTTGCAATATGCATTTGTGGAAATATTTTGTTAAAAAATGGTAAAATATTTTTTATTCCACACAAACGCAAAAGTCTAAATATTTCAATACGAGAAAAATATGACTTAGTCCACTGTCATAATTATCGGCACAAATATATTAAGAAATATTGATTCATTCTAAAGATTTTAATGGCTCAATTGGATCAAGTGTTTAAATTTTGTACATCCATTCAGAAACTAGTAAATTGTGCCATTAGGATTAAAAGTGATACTTTGTTTGAAGAACAAATATATTTGCATGCGTGATAAAGCGCAGCGTAGCGAGCAAGTGCGAAGATTGCGAGTTAAACAAAGTTACTTTTGATCCGAATAATTTCGGATAATTCCGAACTATTTTTGCTGCAATGAAAAAAATGTATTCTGTACACTAATTAAGAACAAATTTATATAAGGAATTATAACCTTTTTTGAAAAGAAGAAACACTGAAAACTGAAAACAGTAAACTTGAATTGATGTGGTAGTAGTAATGGAATCAATTTACTACTCACCGCTTCAAACCATGATGCCAACACAATAATAGTAAATTATTCAACGAGCGTGCGAGTTGAATACGGTACTTTTTCTACTCCTGCAAGTATTTATCTATTTTTGAATAAATAACTTTTCAAATTTTATCGATAGAAATCAAAATCAAAAAAGAATTTTAAAATCTTTTTATAGTTGTGATATTTTTGAATCTTTAATAATGAAGACTAGTTTCAAATAATTAACAGTTACTGCTCATTTTCAAGAGCATATTTAAAACACTTTGATTTTTATTATTTTTGTTAAAACGTGCACTCGAGAATATTTATTTAAGCAGACGGAAGCTGTTCAACACGTCGCAGTTCTCAAGTTCTCAATAATGTATAATTAATTATGAAATTATGATTTGGCGGCTTGGCGATGTGGGGTTTATACTGTCGCAATCCCTTATAATTCTTTCGAATAAAAAAATTCAATATTTTATAGTAAATCCCCTACGATAATAAATTCCTTGACACATATTGACTGAAAATAGTTTATTTTAATAGTGTATAGTGTTCGCGCAAATACTGTAATTATTATTTTCATTTGTTTATTCAAAATGTCATTAACATAAATAATATCGGTTTTGTTAATTTAGCAAATTTTTGAAATTACAATGCAATCGATAAGCTAAAAATGAACCATTGGTGTTTAGTGAAATATTTCAATCAGCGAGGTATTACAAAATTTTGGTTGTATATTGATGCGGGCCCAAAGTCAAATAATATAAATGTAGTAACCTCTTCTGACGCAAAACATTATTAAACAACAGTTTTAAATATAATCGTAAAGATATAGTAACCGTGTGCTGTTATCAATGAAAGCTTTCATAATAAATACGTTTTTTTATGTTATCACATCTAATTATAAATCTTATAAACAATATGGTAATTAATGTAAATAAAAACAATACTTACTATTAACTGGTATAGTTCCAGACGTGATATGTTTCTTTTTTTTTTTTGTTATAAATAATCATAAATATTATTATTTTCACTTAACCATTTACAAAATGTAGTTGTATATTAAAACTTTTAGATAAATATCATCACTAGCATTTTCTATATTTACAAAACAAATATAAATAAATAAATAAATTATTGTAAAGTAACCTACAAAAAAAAACTTTAAAATCACTTTTGTACGACAAAAATCTTAATCGTAACCTTCATCAACTTTCTCATTTCTTATTTGTACAGACAGAAATGTCAAACAATAAAAATAAATAAATAAATAAAGGTAATTTATTTTTTAATTATTATTTTTTATTTTTAAAACTATTTTAGTTGCAATTCAAGTCACACACAAACATAACGTACTCTCGTTCTTACATATAAAAAATAGTTTTTACTTTTAGTCCGCACGATCCGTACTTAATCGATGGTAAATAGGTACTGATATTTTTATAAATTTAAAATGTTTTAGTTTGTTTTAGTATTGTTGTTGTACCTAATTAAAAATGTTTAGTCGTTGCTGTTGCATATTTATAAAATTTAATGTGTGGTATACACGAAAAAAGTATAAGAAAAACTGAATTCTTTTATTTTTAGTTTTTTTTGTTTTTGTGTTTTTTTCCATCATTCATTGATCATGCAACACCTATAGTCAACATAATAGCGATTACTTTTTTTTTGTTTTTTTATTTCACCGTGAACTATAAATACATAATTTTTCAGCAGTTCTTTTAAGTAAACATATTGTTTTGGATTGTGATCGCACGCGATTGAATTTATGACGGAACTTGTTGCACTAAATCTCCATAAACAAGTAGATTCGAAATTGAGATCAAAATAGTTCCGTAAAAAGTGAATTTTTTTCTTCTATAGATAGAAGTTCAAACACGTTTCAAATTTGAAATTTTATTTTTATTTTATATTTTTTCAAAACTTGTTTACTTTAATTTGACATGATTTTTAAACATTAAACTGGAAATATGTTGCGTTATGTACCAAGTATAATTATTGGGCTAACTCTTATTAAATGACATCGCGGCAGCGGGGTGCGATGAACCGTGTATTAGAAGATGATCTTGAAATAATTGCGTCGCATGCAAGTATTAATTTAGTTTGTTTTATTTTATTATGGCAAATTATAATATTATAACTATTAAATATAATGGTTAGACGTATACGGCTATTGACCAATAAAAAATTCTGATTATGTAAGCAGTAAAAAGTAGTAATTTTTTAAAATGTATCTATAACTACGTGTAGTCGAGTGAATAAGGTCTTGTTTGCAGGTTGACAGATAATCAGATGGGGTTGGTGACATATTCCCGAGGGAAAAAATCCCCCGGGACATAATCCCGAGGGATAAAATCCCGAAGGTACAAAATCCCGAGGGTACAAAACCCCGAAGATACATAATCCCGAGGGTACAAAATCCCGTTATCCCGAGAAAATCCGGAGGATCGCCCCTTCTGGTGAAGGAAAATTTTAAGGGATCACTACATTTTTCTGAAAAAAAAATCCAGAAATTTTAAGATCCAGAATAATTGAAAATTAAAAATCCAGAAAAAAAAATCTAGAAATTACTAAAGAAGTAATCCAGAAAAAATATTTTGTTCAAAATAAATGAAAAATTAATTTTATATGCATGTTTAGACTTTTGTCGTCATTTGAAACATTAGTGGGACATCTATCAGAAGAAGCGATACGAGCGATACAATTCCTTTGATCTGTGTTTGCAAGGTTGACGAAGCATTAACGAAGAATTAAATCCGCAATTCGCTGCAATAGATTCGTCGATACTATACTAATCCAACGAATTAAGCCAACCACAAAATAATTTGAAACATTTGTGGTACAACAATCCGTAATTCCTTTGATCTACGGCTGAAAGGTCGAAACAATTTTTATTACCATAAATATTAAGAACTTTACGGAAAAACTCAAATTTTATGGCCATTTTATGAATTTTAATTTTGACTTGGGCCGCACTTTGATAATTGTGTTTCTGGATTTTTGTTTTTCGGAATTTTTTTGTTTCTGGATTTTTTTTTCGGGATTTTCAATTTCTGTATTATTTTTTTCTAGATAAGGTAGCCAACACAAATTTTAATTTAAAGTAAAATAAAAATCAAAACCGGGAGTTTTATTTTTGCGGAAACGGATTTTTTAAAGCAGGATTATGCAAAAATGGAATTTAAAAAGCGGGATTTTTTTTGGGCGAGATTTTAACTAAGCGGGATTTTAAAATGCGAGATATCGTCGTTACAATCCCGTTGTAACCATCAGTATTTTCGATGTTCGATTTTTGTGTGTATACATCTTTAAATCAAGAGAAAGTTGCACCAATTGTGCAACAACGAGATTTTGGAATTTTCATAGGCTTGCACCCTGCGGATTTTGTATCTTCGGGATTTAGTATCCTCTGGATTTTGTATCCTCGGGATTTTGTATCCTCGGGATTATGTATCCTCGGGATTTTATGTCCTCGGGATTTCGCACTCTCGGGATTTTTTGAAATCCTCGGGAATTTGTACCCTCGGGATTTTGGCTATCGGGAATTTGTCTCTCTCCCAATATACGCAGTAAAAATGTTGACCTAAAAAGGAGTTATATAGTTCACAACAACACTATCAAGGAACGCTGCATAAGCTACCGAGAGGAATCATCTGCCTTTTGTTAGGCACTAAATTCTAATATAATATGCACAAACCTTCCGGAAAAAAATTCTGTTGCATGGCGTAATATAATCGTCAATTTTCTCGCGAGCTGCACAAAACGAGTCTTTGAAGACGATAAGAAAATTATTCCGTTTCCGACCTCTTTAACATTGTGGAAAATTCGGTTTAATCTAGGAACAGCGGTTGGGAAATATTCGCGAAGTTTCGACAGGAAATTTCGTTCAATCGCTTGAGATTAAAAAGAGGATCCCAATGGTTGCGAGCTTGCACATATACGAGTAGTATATCCGGAAAAATAATAAGACAAAACTATTTAACCGAAAAGTATTAGTATACTTTTGTAATTTAAAAAATTTTTATCAAATCAATTACCACCTTTTAATTTTAAGAAAATGGTTGGATTTGCATTTTATGGTTGTAAGCACAAAATCAAAAGTAATGTTTTTTAAATTATAGTGTCCTATAGAGATACATTTTGAAATTATTTACCATTCTACTAAATGTATGAACTATAAAACTAACAATAATAAAACTTTAAATATTTAGGAGTTACGTTAGACACAAGACTTGGTTTTAAAAAATATATTGAAAATCTGCAACATTATATTTACGCTTGTAATAGAAAATTGTACATATATTCTTCGCATGCTTTATTCCGTGTCAGTCTATTACAATTTTACCACAGCCTAATTCAGTTCAGGCTACAATATGCAATAATTATTTGTGGTGGTGTTTATTCGTCATCTCTTCAACCGCTGCTAGTTGTGCATAATTTTAAAGAAACCGCGTTTAACATCTGCTTTGCCTTTATTTAAATCAATAAAGATTTTACCGTTAAGATATTTATATGTTAGGTATTAAAAATGTTCTTTCTTCGTAGTGGAAATCGTAGAGTAAAAATTACGAGATATAATTTAAGGACTTTGAATATTTAAGATTAAGAACATTTCAGAAAATTTTATCTACCTGCAGCACCAGTAATTTTTAATAAGTTCTCTCTAAAGTATCAAAGAAATTAAAGTTACGTCCAAATTTTTAAATGAAATGAAGAATTGGTTATTTAATATTACTGACATTGAATCTTTGTTTACAGTTTCAGTTTGATGAATGATGATAAATTGAATATGCTATTTTGTAAATTAATTTTTTATTTTTTCCCTTCTTTTACTTGTTGTACCCAACAACAAACATTAACTATTATCTAAGTTTATGATAGGGGGTTTCCAATACTGATCGTTTATGATCACGAAAGCTACAACATACCTAACTCCATCCATTTTAATTTAACAATTAGTACTTCTTAAATTATTTTGTCAATAATTTCTGACTTTTATATATTTTATTAATTATTACTTTACCATTGTATTTTATATTTTAGTGTTCTAAAAATAGTGTACTGATTTTTTTATAATTTAATGTTATGTAATGGTTGGATGAACAAAATAAAATAATCATACAATTTCAATTTTTTTATTTAACTTAGTTTATTTGGTGGTTTGGCGTCTATTGGAGTGGGGAGGGCCAAAGTTGAGTAGATTAATCTACCAGCTCCGTAACCTTCCAGTAGAGTGCGTATCACGTGAGCTGTTCTGGTCTTGTCATTAGGCAGCTGCTTGATGGGTACAATTGTGTAAGGGATAACCTATTCACAATTCGCAAGTGTACGTGCTGTCTCCTCGTGGCAACCACTGGTAAGAACTAAGGCCATTTGGCACAGGCTAAAGTACGACGCTAAAGGAGAAAACCTTTACAAAAAATCCTAATCTAAGGTGGAACAGCATATGCCGATGGATGAATGGCTGCGGACAAAATATGCGGACTCTGGATACCAGGCACCCTCCAGTTTTATTTAGCCTTCCTGTAGTAAAGCTGGGTGACCTACAGGCGATTTGCAATTCGCAACAACTCGTAAGAGTAAAATCAAACGGAATACGGGGCAGAAGTAGGAATATATGGGAGTGGGACAACCATCTCGAAGTCCTTTGGCTCCAATGCTACCGTCTTTCTAGCGGAAGTACATGCTATAGTGAATATCTAGGAGGGAGAGCAATAAGCATGATATTATGTATCATGTACCGGGAGGCAGTATTGTCAGGTTCATTAAGAACCTGAATATTGACTGGACGGATAATTAAGCAGAGTCCAGCACAATAGATCTTTAGGTCGCAGTGCCAGGTGGCTGGTCGCCCGCCTGACTAACTTGGTTTATTTCATCGGCTACTTTAGAACTTAAAGATGTTGGTGGTAGTATTCGAAATAAAACACTTTTACGCAGCTGTCTGCCACAAGCCATCTCGGAAGGGTTCAAAAGTATACAGTTCTAACAATAATTTAAATTGGAATATCGTAAAGTGATCTAACTATGCAAGTGTAGAACTACACACCTATTCCGTTAGTCGTATCACTTCATTCGACGTAGCAATTGTCATGTCATATCAACTATACATTAGTATTTTCCAAGTCGATCAAAGTGACGAGGCACGGTGCATTATATACCATAACAACAATCCCTGGTTTCACCATGGGCCCTTTTGGCATTAAGTGCGAAACCTTAGTGGTTTCAACTAATTTTAATAATAATAATAATTAAAAGGCAACAAACACTAATAATTTACTATCGAAAAGATTGTTAAAAGTAAAAAAAAACTTTTTAAAAATTTGAATAATTCTTCTTAAAAATCAAAAACTGTATCCTTTTGACTTCAGCCATATTTTGTCACTTGAAGATTGTAGACGACGAAATTGTCATTCGATCCAAATTGACATCAAACTTCTCAAATGACTAGGGGAGTACCAATACAAATGACATTAGTAATCAGAAATGACTACTATCATCCGTGTCCGTAATCTGTGACAAACATTTTTTAGTACACATTTTTATAATTTATTTGAATAAAACCGCACATTTTGCTATGATAATTTTGGACACAAACGGAATAATTTTTTGGTCGACATTCAACATGGTCACCTTAGCAATTTACATAATCCAAATAAAATGGCAACTAGTCAATGGTGATGTTATCGTTTGCAGTGACACAAATAATATGGGAAGTGCTGGATGCTGTTTAAATCGAACAACAATAAGACAGACGGAAATTTGTGAATGTAGGGGAATATTTTTCAAATTTAGACTGTGCCCGAAACCTGTGATAAATATTTTTTAGTACACACTTATGACATTTATTTGACAAAACCGCATACACCCAAATTATCACGGTATTTTTCTATGATAATTTTTGACACAAACAGAATAAATTAATTGTTCGGTCGACATTTAACATGGTCGCCTTTGCATTTTATATCATCAAAATAAAATGTCAACTAGTCAATGATTATGTTATCGTTTGCAGCAAGTTAATAATAACAACATGATAATTTTCTAATTGCAACTGCAGTAGCTTGCCGACAATTATTTTCTTCTATAGTGAGATGATTTGTCCGTGTATATCAACTAAAGGTTCATCTTATTTATATGGCATTTTGATCTAGTGAATAAATAGAGAGCTACCACTATCAGCTAACAGATTATTGAATCTATTATAGAATTAGTTGATCGAATGATTTAAAACGTTGAATTGTATGCACTAGATTGACTCTAATATCTTTTAGTTTGTGTTACTATTCTGATTTGGGACCACCCGTGCCATTCCCACTTCCTGTATAAAAGCCTAACTATATCGTAATATATTTTCCAAAATTTTGGCGAGAATTATTGCACCATCTTCCTGTTATACTATTCTCTAACAAATCCAGTTATACCCTGCAATATACCATATATATAATATAAAAAGAAAGCCAATTCGATGCATATAAAAGAATTGCTTGCCATTAAAATCGAACAACAACATGACAGAAGGGGAATACTTCAAAAAAATTATTACACTATTCGGGCAGCGTAATGAAAATTTGTGAATGTAGGGGAATATTTTTCAAATAAATGTCAAAAATATTTACTAAAAAATATTTATCATAGGTTTCGGTCACAGTCTAAATGTCAAAAATATGTACTAAAAAATATTTACAACAGGTTTCAGGCACGGTCTATTTATTATTTATTTACCAACTTTTAAAAAAAAATCTGGTTACAATTTTAAAATATTCGATATTACATTACAAAAAAAAAAAAAAAACTTTACCAAAAATTAGAAAGAAAATCTGACATCAAAACCTTAAATGCATCTCTTGACAAATTAAAATCAAAAATCAACCGTACTTTATTAAAAGCAACCGAGACATTATAAACAGGTTCATTCATAGCTAAATTACTCCTCCGTATTGGTAATTTAAGAACAAACTCCCCACTCGATCGTAACATACGTGTTGGAACGTAAATAGAAAATAAATCGAGAATCTCATTACAATCATTTCTACAAACGAGTAGATCACGGACAAAAGTGGCACACGTCGCAGTTCTATGAATAGAGAGAGGTTCCAATTTTAATAGTTTACATCGTCAATATACATAAACGATCCTCTGGTTGCAAAATGGGTGCTATGCTAGACTTGATAATATCAATGACTTTATCATACACCCCAAAATTAGAATCACATGACACAAACGATTAGTGAAAACGCATGATATCTGATTCTTACTGCGATTATATATGCAAGTCGCAATCCGTCAATATTAAAGGAACAGATGAAAATTTATCCGCAACAGCAAATAGCACACCACCATCTTTCTCATATGTGCCTTTAAGAAGATGCCTGTCTCGACGATGAACAATGTACGATGCCGGAAAATATTCTTCCGTCTTAAAATTAGATGTTAGCCAAGACTCCGCTATACAGACCACTTCATATTCATCCTCAAGTAAAGATAAAAATAGATTCTTTGATTTAGAGCGAATACCGCTTGCGTTATGATAATAAATGTTTATTCTTTAAGTAGCTGAATTTACTTAATGTGGTGATGATAAGATAGTAGAATTTATAGTGGAATTTAACGGAGGTGCTGATCGAGGCGGGCACCAAACACGTTTTTTGATTTCCGCGGATGACTAATAAAAGGTCGTATCAGTATACCTGGAGGCCACATGTCTGAATTATTTAATTTATTGTAATGTTCCCGAGTCAAACCAATTTTAATGAAACGAAAGTAAGTGCATTATCCGCAGCACGATCCTTAGCCAGCAGTGATTTACAATCCACATGGTCAGCATTGCAATCCAATATTTTCGAGCAAATATAAGTTTGTACAGCCTCGTTTTTGTCTAAGGAGATAACAAAACTTTACTATCGGTACTAGTGGCAAGTGACAGGACTAAAAGTAGAGACATTCTCGACGGAACTGAAACAGAATTAATGCAAAAATTAATTTAGTACCATAAATATAAAAATTTTGCTGACAATCTGGATGCACGGGTAAGGGAATAGGGGCGTAATACCTTAATGAATGAACCAGCACAATAGATCTTTTAGGTCGCAGTGCGAGGTGGCTTATCGCCCACATGGCCCTTCAATAATAATTTACTCTATTGCTCAGGCTCTCAAATTCCACTTTTGTATTGCAATGACTCGTTGTCTTCACTTCTAATACAATATACTATAGCCGCATTTATTTAAAAATCAATATGTTTTGAAGATAAGCCATCAATTCACGACTAGTATCCTGAATCGGACGTTTATTGAACAAAAATAAATATTACATTTTATAAACAATTATACTACAAAACTTAGAAACATTTTTAAAAATATCCTTTTTCTTTATTTCAATCATTTTCTTTCCGTTGAAGTAGCATAAGATTTATTTTTGGAAGTTATTTTTATCTTTTGACTTGGTCGCAAAATTACTTGTCAATTTGGCAGGTGTCAAAAATGTAAGAGGGGATTTAGTAAATAAGCATGACCAAATTTGGTTATTTTTGAGTAAATAATGAAAACTTTTAATAAATAACTTCTTTATTACTAACTTTTCAAAAAAAAAAAATAGAAAAAAAGACCTAATGTGAAATGCGATAACTAGTGCCCCAATTCACAAAATCTAGAAATTCTATAGCTGTAACTTTACACAATAGAGCAAAAGTTACAGAGTACTAAAAATTGATATTCACAAACTGTAAGAACTTCGCCACTGTAAATAAATACATTTGAATTCGCCGCTGTAAGAAAACAGTACCTTTGATAAAACGCAATGTCATAAAATAAATCATAACATGTCATTCAGGCTTGAAACTCGATTGATGGAGAATTAATGAGATTATTTGCAAAAGCTTACCTGATAGAAATTGGTAAGTATTTTTCATCGAGTGAATCTGATGGAACCATTTCCGCAAATTAAATCCAAGATGAATTAAAAAAAATGCTTGTGCTTAGTGCAAAATATAAGAAATGTGCATTACATTTTTTGACTCTGATTTCCGGTATGTGCAACCATTATCGATTTCTGAGCAATCACAGATAAGGTTCTTCCGTCGAAAGTGATCAAGACCCTTTATATGTACCTATATACGTTCAGATTATCTGCATTTGCAAGTTATTAATATTTTTCGCCGAAGGGGTTTCGACATGGCCTTCGTCAGAAAAAATAATACGTAAATGCGTATGTTTGTTAAAATTTTACCCTCAAATACGATAAATGGCGAGATCACTTTATACTTTCAGCTTGACCACGTATGTATATAAGGTATTTATTTTGAATTTAGTAGAGAACGTAGAGGATTACCGGTGGCAAGGTGTTTCTTGATATTATGGCGTCCCATAGACCATTGTCATAGGGGATAAGAAATCTCACAATAATCTGAACACTTTCGAAAACATATAATTATATGAGATCCGATGTTGTTTTCTAGACTCATTGACAGTCCCACAAACTTTCTTGAATATTGATTCGTTCAGAATACAAAGAAATCCTATTAAAAAAACTTTTTAGTGAAAATCTCAAAAACTACAAATTAAATCGTCTTGATTTTTTGCAGGTTAAGACTGATTTACATTCAACGACAATCGACGTCTGCAAAAAAATTGAAATACAACATAGGAAAAAGTACAAAGACAAAAAGAGAAAAAACAATCATCTGCTTAAAAAAGTCAATTGAAACCCGAGAAACAAACCCAAAAAACCTCGTCTGCTTTTTTTGCAGATGTCGAGTTTCATCTTTTTTCTGTAAAATCGGCGATGCTTGGGAAAAATAACTGTAATAAGGTAACATAAATAAGAAAACCAATCATTTGTATTGGTTAATGACATTTTTTGTTTAAATTTATTTCTTATGTGTAAAGAAAATGAATTTTTGATTTGACATCTGCATCTGCTAAAATTTTTGAATGTAAATCAGTCTTAAATAGATGCTATCGAGAGTAGTACCTCCTGAAAAAATCAAGTCGAAAAATTGTTACTCTGATGAGTTATGGGCCAATAAAATCAAGATATTATGTAACTTTAAGTCAACAAATTTATCATTGTAAACTTACAGAGCATAATTTACGTTTAAAGAGCCTAATTAAATTTCGTAAATACCATTTTAGTACTAATCGAAAATTTGTCAGTTATAGAGCGAATTTATATTTTGTGAATAGGGGCATAAATTTAGTCATAGATTTAAATAAATTCAAAACTGTTTTAGGATTGTTTAATTCATCGGCGGAATTATTTAATGCAATTGTTAGTACATTAGTATATAATTGTGAGTACTAAAAACCGATTCTGATTTAGTGACTTTTTCAAAATGTCACAAAAAATAATTGTCGTTGATTTTAATTTCAGGGTGTTTTGTTTTTTTATTGTTTAAATAAAATGTCAGTAAAAAATTGGCATGGCTCATATTCATCGAATCGGAAATTTTCAGTGACAATATTTTGTACTAATAAAAAATGTCTCGAAAAATTGTCATTTCATCAGAATCTACTCCCGGGATTGAAATTCAGTTGGGAATGTGCCCAGCTCTCTGCCTTGTTCGTCAATGTTAAAAAAATGTAAGCAATAGAAAAAGTGCCGTTACTTTTTAAACCATTCCATAACCATGGAGAACAATTCATTCCCACCTCAGATAGTGCAATCAAACTACCACTCAAGCTATTCATCAAAATAAGCTAGTTTCGATGATATCCTTCTTTTTATCTGGCATAGTGATTAAACAATTTTTGTTTGCTTGAAAAAGAAATCACAAATTAAAGAAACACTGCAAAATTGTAAGAAATAATATTTAAATCTGGCAACTCAAAGTTATTCTGTTTGTAGAACTAGCTTTATAATCAGACTTTTATCATTATTGATGAAAGAAAGTTCGTATTTTGTTTCAGACTGTTGCATCAAACTACCGCCCGCAAGGTAAAATCATAAAAGAAAGTCGGTAAACATTGCTGTTCAATTCTTGTCTCAAGTAGAGTTTTGCCACAGGGATGAATAAGTTTTCGTGGAGATTTATATAAATGGATTTTTTTATTTGAATGTGCATATTGTTTGAACGTTAGAAAAATAGAATTAGTTTCTTAACAAAGGGTAGATAAATATAAAAATAAAATACAATGATTGAATGCTTATCAATTTAGGCTTAGGATTCTTAGGTAAAAAAATATTTTTTTGGGGAATCCAAACCAAAATTTTTTTGGATAGTTATTCGGTTTAGAACAAATAAAAGCGAATGAGCCCCTATACCATATATTACATTACCACTCAAGATCAATAAACTACAAACAAACCAAAAGTTCTTATAGGAAAGCATGAATCTTTTAGTCTCAACCGGCAGGTGTTCTTTTGAAGAAGGTACCGTTTGCCAGTCCAAATGTTTAAGTGTATGGATATAGAAACATTTTTAGGCTACCCCTCCACTCCAGCACTTTATAACCCAGCAGAGTTATAGCGAAATTTATAGCAAACATCTTAGATACTTTTGTTTAATGACTCTAGTTTTGGCTTTCTTTTTAAAATTTGACATATTTTGCAATTATAGTTACTTATTTTTACCACATATGTTGTAATTTTAGTTACATATTTTTATTTTTTAAAATCCTAAGCCTAATTGTACGTATAATTTAATGCTGTCGCGTCCTAACGAACATAAACCACCCCTTGCGTTATAGCCCTGAATACAGATTCAAATAAAATACTCCAGTCGTTTACTACAATATTAAGGAATATTATGATCATATCCGAGGATATAAACTAACCACAATGTGAGAAAGCTGTTTTTCATAGTGTCAACTATGCAGGTAATGCCCATCATATCATGAAACATGATAAGCTTCAGAATATTTATTTATTGTTTCGTTCCACATATTCCAGGAGTGTATTGTAGCTGAGTGTCTGTACGCTGCTACCGTATTATCAATAATCATTGTCATATCATATCATATTATAAAACCGAGAATTTAAGGGCGGCAGCTCCCATCCTCTGATGTACAAATATGTATTTATTATTACTAATTTATACAAAATTTCATTTAAATTTTTAATGTAGTAATATTCTTTTAACGTTGCAATTCAATTTATTTAAATTTGGTATCTTCTCGAAGGTAATCGATGGGGCCAGATTGTTGACAAGGTAAGGGCAAATCGCCTGTTAAACCAATTTATTATTAAAGGTCAAGTTAGAAGCTTTAAAGTCAGTTTACAACTAATCTCCACCTGCAGCTTATGTACATCAAGTTATACCATTAAAACTCGAACGGTTAATAGTAGAGATCCGAAATAACAATGCTTTGCCATTCGTTAAACAAGCATTTTCTACCAATAAGGTAAAAATCCGTTTGAAATTTTGATACATATAGGTATATTTATTCAGGGCGGTTTTGTATTATCAAGAATCTCCCAAAATATTGGAAATGAGAATGTTCAAATTTTTTTTGGACATAGGACATAGGAGCGTGGAAATTTAACTTTAGCGTGTAAATTCTGGAAAAGGGCAGATTTAATATTGAAAAATTCCAGTTGTGCAAAAATCATTGGTTGGCAAATAATATCGAAGTTACGCCAACATTTTAGGTAATTATTCATTTTCGATTTTTGATTGTTTTGTTGAGCGATTTTGAATTCTTAGTTTGGGCAATTGTAGTCCCTATCCCATCCGTAAATTTTTTGAACGATTATACATAATGAATTAGTAAATAATTGCCCAAAATGTTTGGACCTTTTTCATTTTGGGCGATTTTGGATAATAAATAATTTTGGTAGCGCTTCTAATTTTTAAAGAAAATGAATATTTAAGGAACATAAATTTGAATTTATTTTGAAAAATTGTCATTGCAGGTTTACCACACCCGACGCCATATTTCATATTTCACTTACGCATATCGTGTTAATTTTGATATTAGAAAATATAGCAGATTGAGTGGCTGGGTTAGCTGATGTTGATTTGGAGACGGGTGAATATTTCACAGAGCTTTAACAGCAACAAAAATGGAATACAGAATTTTATTTTAATTGATTTTTTAATTCTATGTTCTTATTAAAAATTTTTTGAAGCTATAGAGAATTCAAATTTAGAACCTGATAACTTACAAAATTTAAAAAAGTAAGGCAATTTTGAAATAAAAAAATAAAAATTTAAAAACTTTCACTTTTGGATGAAGTCCATACGTTTTTCCATACCAAAAGCAAACCACCTAAACCTAACCTTTTGTGTATAAATCTAAATGGGTTCGTTTTAGATTTCTACTCTAAATGGATAAACATTAATCATAGGATCATTTTCTTTTGTCTTGTACACCCTAAGTGGTATATTTACCGCCACAACATCACAGAGATTAGCATAACGTTTGATTTCGCTTAGTCCTGTAACAGAAAGGCTTGGTATGTACAAAGTGCGTTATGGATTTTATTGTTGGTTTGTGATGACATCAACATCTTTATTCTCGTCTGCCCTACGTTTTGTTAGGTCTTAATACCCATCTGCTACAATCAAAGGGATGGTCGACACTAAATGGAACATTATAATATGTTTAAAGCTCTACTGTCAAGAATCTGTATTTGATTTCCTCACCTAAGTTGTTTTTTGAATTGATCAGAAACAAATATAATCAACCATATCGACAAGCACAAAAATTCAGTTAAATAAATCCGTTGAGCTGCTTTATCAAAAACGAAAGATCAGATATTTCATTTGGACCCAATTTTCTTTCACTTTGTAGTCGCTCAGTTCAATTACACGGTTATCTTAAGAGAACCTAATTGAACTAACTTTAAATGTTTTTTTAAACTTATCTTTGTTTTTTTTTGTTGCCACCTCCGTTAATCTGAGATAATTGGAAATATTTAAGAAACCAATCGTGCGTTTTTTTAATCATTCTTACTAATTTTTCTGTTCGTCTTGTTTATATAAATAAATTATCGTTTTCTCGATAATTAATGCGTATTAAAAAAAAATTAAATTGGTACCTCTTATTGGGACAGCCTTTATTTTGAATCATCAAATTTTTACCAAAATAATGAACATTAATAGAAACAAGAAATTTGTTAACCCAATCCTCATTCCTCAACCACATGCCATGTGTATACATCATCATTTTCGCAATTGAAGAAAGTATGTCAAAATTACTTTGTAACGAATATTTCCAAAAAGTAAAAATAAAAAACGTTTGCCAATAAAAAAAATTCTAAAATGAAAAATATTCTAAAATAGAAAACTTACGAGTATGTACGAATTATATATACAAGGGGTATTATATATTCCATATACTATTTCAATATTGGTATTAAATTTTTTTTTATATGTATGCATGTCGAATACATAAAAATAACTAAATAAAATTGCATTTTGGAAATTTTCCAAAAATAACCGAAAAAATTGAAAAACGGTTTACTCACATTGGGGGAACAGAATAAACTTGTATGTGAAATTGGTGGTTAAAACGCATTGATCTGCATAAGTTCATTGGCTTTCTGTGTTTTCATTTTTATAGTTTTCAATAAGTTTCAGAGAATATTTACTTGAGTTTATGTAATGCTGCCGAAAAAAAAAACAAAATGTGGTGGTGTCGGCTTTAGGGCTTTCTCATTCTATGTGGAAATTTTATTAAGTCTAAATACGTTAGTGATAAAACTAAAAGAAAACATCTACATACGTAAATGGGCATATGGAAAGTTTTAGAAGAATATGAAGTAAAGGCGGGAAAAGTTAAATAGCCACTTGATTAAGCCTCGATTTAACGTCTAGATGAAACCTGTAGAACTCTACCAAAATCCAGTATTGGTCTACGGGACGTGTTTACACGAAACAACAACCCTAACAAAATATTTCTCTAGGATCGTTGTGGTAGAGAGAATTTTAGTAGAACTCTACCAATCGCTCTACCTTGTATATAAACGAGCTCCGTTTAAATTTTATTAGGTAGAGTTGTAATACAGAAATTTTTTTAAATTTATCATTATGCAAAAGTATCATTTTTCATTTGAAATCCAGACAAATTTTAAATTTTAATTTAAAAAACTCCATTCAAAAATGTAAATCTGTGAGATGCATACATACCTATGCAGCATGATTATCAAAAACGTTGCTCAAAAATGTTAACCTGGGAGATACTTATGTGCAGGTTTTATTTAATAAGAATTTTTGCGAGGCTCATTTCTAATTTTTACGCCAATACGCCAACCCAATGTTGTCAAATATACGAATTTATTTATTTAACCTAGATACTTAAACATGTAAAAAATTGGACCTCTCTTATATCAAAGCTTTTATCTATCTGCAATATTAATTCCATATCTACTGAATAAAAAAAATTAGATTTTATCGTTTAAACGACATTTACCGAACCTTCCCAGTTAATGCACTTTCAATCAATGTATACTTCGACATGGTGATTTCGGTCGAGTAAAATACTTTTCAATTAATATTGTGACGATTATTTTTTTTTGAATAGCAATAGCTCAGACGGTTGGTGCATGGTATGGAGAGAATGGTCAATGGTTCCGTTGCTCATCGTAGCCAATGCTTTTATTACAATTATTTATTGTGGACATCGAAACATATTTATACACCAACGCACAAATTAATAATGATCTAGTAAAAACAAGAACATCCGAGATGTAGCGTAACAACTACAGAAATACAAACATACCGCCCGTCGACAATGCTGAATGATAATGATTATGACAAGCCATAAACGATATTTCCAGATATGTGCCTAAACAGAATACCCAAGAATGAAGATGATTTATGACACGCAATAAAGGAAATTTCAGGAGCAGTATTAAACTGGTATATAAACACGACCAATGACAAACGGGGTACAGTTTTTGGTTTACTTTAAATCGTGTGACAAGAATAAATCTGTTGTCATAGCCCCCCACCAGTGGCAAGCGGACAGATTTTAAGTAAAGTAAAAGCAAATATTAAAGAGTAAAGAAGTAAAGTGAAATAAAGTCAAGTGACACAGTGTTTTTAATTGCAAAATCCAGGCGAACTCAGAAACCCAGTTCGTAACAATATTTTCTAAACAAAAATTTGTATTATTGAAGGCTAGGGATAAGTAGCCTATTTTAATCTAGCCGTCCTTTAATTTTATCCAGCAAAATAAAATAATAAATGCTGAGTAAAAAAATTTCACTGCAAGACAATTTTACTTTCTTTTACTCTAGTAAAATAAAGTTTAATAATCATGAAAATTTTGGACCTTGAGATTTTTAGAGATTTATCTGTTTTGAGGTCCCCTGAGTCCGAAAAAGTGGGTTTCGAAATGGTGTCTGTCTGTCTGTCTGTCAGTCTGTCAGTCTGTCAGTCTGTCAGTCTGTCAGTCTGTCAGTCTGTCAGTCTGTCGGTCTGTCAGTCTGTCAGTCTGTCAGTCTGTCAGTCTGTCAGTCTGTCTGTGTCCTCTCTACAGCCCATATGGTTTAACCAATCGAACTGAAATTTCAGATTTAAGCTTTTTTGATAAATTGGGAGGTCCCAGTGAATTTTACTCCAAATCGGCTAACTGGAAGTGGCCACTCCCATGGTCCAGAAAATTTATTTTGCAAATATCTTAAAAAGTATAAGGTTTACAAAAAACTACTTTATCCAAAATATTTCCAAAAAATAAAAACAAATAAAAATAAAAAATTAAAAATTAAAAAAAAATTAAAAATTAAAAAATTAAAAAACAAAAATTAAGAAAAAAATAAAATTTCTCAAAATTCTCTGTTCGTAAAAGAAAGTTGTGTGTTGGCCACACCTCCATTTTTTTCAGTTGTTTCCTCAAATCACGTTCCGTTAAATCAAGCCTTCCTTACAGACTAACATACTTTCTTGTCGGTCCTTTAAAAAGATTAAATGACTGCAGAAAATATGTTGCATTCGTTTTTGTTCAAGGAGTTTGAAAGTAAAGTTTTGCCAGTTGAGAAAATGACGTTAATAGGAGCTCTCAATAATTGAAGTGACTTAAACTATTTCACATGTATGACAAATTTGAATTTATTTCCACCAAATAGCGAGACCATATGTATTATAAATCTTAAAATTGTGTAAGCAAGCTATCTCCCAGATTTTTATCTTATTGATTTGCACTAGTAAACGTTTTTTTTCTCAAGTTAATAAACTTTCGGTGATATTGTAAGATACGATTTATAGCTTATTATTGGAAATAAATACGTATTTAGTTTATTAATTTATTATTGCATCACTGGCTGAAATACATACGTATATTTTATTTTTAATTATTCACCCTTCTGAAGGCTTTCAAATCGAATGAAAAGCCTTGAAAATTGTACATCACAACAAAAATTTGGCTAATTTGTCTAAATAAAGATGATCTAAAATGTTTCCGCCGTTTTGACAATAGATGTCAGCAAAGTTGTATATTTCATTTGTTCGAAGGTCATTTGTTAGGAAGTCATTTTTGACCTGTTGTTACTTATCACTCTGGCCGACCAATCACTGAAAAAGTCGATGAAATCTTGCCAAAAGTTGAGCCAGACAAGAATATAAGCAGCCGCTACATCGCTGAGGAACTCAACATTCACCATCAAACATTTTTAAATCATTTGGAGAAAGTTGGATTCAAACAGAAACTGAATGTTTCGAAACCACACGATTTACCAGTGAAAATTTTAATAGAGCGAGTTTCCATCCCCGAATTACTTAAAGAAACGTTGATAAGAAACGAAATCGTGAATGCGTGAAAAAGATCTTGGTCAAAGCGTGGTGGAATCACATAAACGGTGGTAATTCACGCCAAGGATCACCTTCCTTTGTGTTTCATGAAAATCGGTATCATGAAATGCTGAAAAGGAGTTGTGCTCCATCATCATCTTGTTTGGAAAGTATTAAAGAATCTACCATACAGTCCTGATCTTACATCTTTAGACTATCGTTTGTTTTGTTTGTAGTTCAGTTTCGCACTTAAGAATTATAGCAATGGGGTAATGGTTTTACCACAAAATGACAACAAGTTGTCGACGAAAATGGTACATATTTAGTTTAATAGTTATAAAAAAAATCAAAAAAAAAAATCGTTGCAAATTTAAGTAAAAAACGGTGGAAACTTTTTAGTCCATCATATTCTTCCAGCAGATAGAATAGCTGTTAAAAAACTTGAGGTTTCAAAACAAATTAAGAACATTAAGTTCGAATGGGAATTTCAAGCCCTCAATGTCAGTTTTACAATGTTACATAAGCAGAAAAATTAGATTTTATAGCAACATTTGAATCACAACAACAAATATATATTCCAAGTATACCTCTTTAACAGTGGTTTTTTGGATCTGGAGGTATCGGATATTTGGTTATTCCAAACGGGGAAGGATACAAAAGAGATTTTTCATCTTCTGATTATAATTACATACTTACAAACAACGCATGAAGACAATGAACATATCTACAAAAGACCAGAACAAAAAGGTATCTGCCGTAGTGCTAAACGCAAACTTCGGAAGAGTTAGGAATTCGTCGAAGGGCGTGTATGTACTACGTAGTACGCTCAATTAAATTTTAAAAAAATACAACAACAATACCAAAACTAAAAATGTTAATTTTAATAAGAACAACTTACTTCTGTAATTAATTACTTGTCACAGTCATAGGTGTTTATTTAATTAATTACTAAAAACTTACCTTGTCATGTGAATGTGTAATGTGATTATATACGAACAAACTTAATCACACAAATATGTAGAGCAAAGGTGATTCCCACAATCAAAAGTTTTACGTAATCAACATTTAGGCGAACACACTTTTAGCCTAAACACAAAACACTACATCGCAGTTCATTTTTATTTGATAAATTACAATAAACTGGTAGATGCACTACATTACTGCCTACACACTGACACAATAATAAAACAAAAGAATCTTATCGCGTTTCTTTCTTAGAGCGATTACAAGAATATGTGACAGAATTAACGCCTCATTTTAAAACACTACTAAACAATTATAGGATTAACACAATCGATTTAAAATCATGAATTTAAACAATTTTTTTATAAATCACTAGTTAATTCTTAACGCTACCACAAAAAACACGTATTTTTAATTACTATTACACCTATATTGTAAACTATTTTTATTTATTTATTGAACATTGAAGTATTTAAATGCCGCGGACATGCAATGTTTTTGTTTTGATTTTAATTTTGATTAAAAACATTCAATCATATGGTTTCTGCATGACAACACGAGTAAATGTTAGATGAACTGGTCGAATTGGCAAAACGCCGAAAAAACAATTTAACTTTAAAGCCTTACAATTCCAAAATAAAAATTTGTTTCCCAGCTAACTGGCGCCATCTCGGCATGAAGTAGATGCACTTCAAAAAGTTACATGAAATTTGGATATTTTTTAATCGATTATGGTAAAATTCGACAAGTACGATGAAAATGGAATTCTTAAATGATTTGCAGATTAAGTGCTGGACCAATTAGAACGGAATTTAACTATTTCTTAAGCGTTTCCGGTCAAATTCGTCATGTACGATAGAAAAGGGATTTTTAATGTTGTTCAGGCATAGTTGTGAAATATGGCCAAATAGGATGGATTTTCACTATTTCTTATCCAATTGTGGTCAAATCGGAAATGAAGCACGGAAATTGAATTCTAAAGCAGGATCGAACTTGTCTATTTCTTAACCGTTTGTGGTCGAATTTCATATGTACGATGGAAACGGTATTCTAAATGATTTTTAGATTAAGTTCTGGATTATGGCTAATGAGAGTGGAACTTGGCTATTTCATAACCGATTGTGGGCTAATTCGAAGGGTGTGCGATGGGAAAGTAACTTTTAGGTGAAATTATGGAATATGGCAAATTATAATGGAACTTGGTTACCGATTACTTTTTCGTTGGAGTTCGGAGCAATAATTAATTGCTCTGGGAGTAATCGACGCGAGGTCAAATCGGCCGGTTTGAGCTTAGAATAAACAGGGGCCCAATACCTTGTTGCATCATGTTTAAACTCATAGTGACGCGGAAGATAAAAATGGTTTGATTCAATCGCTTTAACTGGTTCCATACAATGGAGTGAAATAAATTCACGTCTAAAAGAATTTTAAGATTCGCGCAGCTCTGAGTTTCAGATTTAATTTGTTTGCAGATTTAATCTACAGTTTGGCCTAATTTAATCTGACCAACAGGATGTAACTCAAAAAATAGTTCTACAGAACAGAAATCCACGAGTTTTATTTTATATGGAATAGACCATATGGATTGGACCATTTGGACAATGTGAACCAGGATAATTGCTAACTCTGCATCGAAATTAAGTAGATTCAATAAAATTAAGCTTGCTAATTCAACGAGAGGAGAACAGCGACGGGACTTAGCTTCAGGTATTGACGGATGAGGTTAGCGAAGTGCCAATTTTCTTTCGGGAACAGGTCTTGAAGATTCGGCAAGATGAGTTGATGGCGTTTTTTCTAATGGTGAAGTTTCACCTTTCGAAGCAATATTTGTGATCGGGCAGAGACTGAGATGTTTGAAACCTTCCGCAGCACAATTGTCAATATGGTGATTATATGGTACTGGTTTGAATAAATTTTTAATTCTTCGATTCTTTGTGTTTGTCTTTCGTCAGAAGAAAGGTCTATAAATTGATGGCACTTGCGTATTTCTTAACCGATTATGGTCAAATTCCATATGAACTTGGGGAACTTGGATTCCAAATGATTTTTTAATACGGGCAATTAGACTGCGACTTGGCTATTAGTTGCTTCACTAATTGTTGAGCAAATTTTTTATCATACTTTAACTCCACAACAATACCCGCAATTTCCCTAAAAGCTTTGCTTTTGAACCCAGACCTCGCGAAATCACTTATTTTACATGAAAACCATCCTAAATGTAACCTACTGATTTTGATCCATATTCTGTGACACAATGGATATTTCAGCCATCTTTTGGTAAAGTTACATTTCAAATCGTCGATTCTGAGATCACCAGAGTTTTACCTAACAATTAATTAACTTATATAATAGCGCTTATATAGCGTGACCATCCAGCCTCGACTTTGCACTTTTCTTCCCAGTAAAAAAAATGCCTATTAAACTGTCCCCGACTAACAGAAAAGTCCCAACTGTTATAAAGCTTCATTCAAATACACCTTAATTGATTTTTAATGTTAAACAACATCTTCGTTTCCGTTACTTTGAATTACTCAAAATTTGGAACTTTATTTAACCATAATTTATTTTCATTATATTACAACTAGGTATTTAATAATACTACACATCATCCACATATTTTGAATAGTTTTCAAAATTTTAAGTATACTCAAACCATGTTTTCATAGATCCATTTTAAATGATGGTATACTCCAGTGTAGACGCCAGGGACTCCTTCAGTTCCACATCCCATACCATATGATATTAAACCAGTCAACTCATAGTTACCTTGACTATTCTTACACAAAATTGGTCCACCAGAATCACCCTAAAAACAAATAATATTTGATAAATAATCGTAAGCTCTTAATGTACGCCATAAGAAATAATATTTACATTGCAGGCATCTACACCCTTACCGCCTGCACAAAACATTCCCGTATGTTCATCAGGCGTCATAACACGACCCAATTTTGAAAGGCAATCATCATGTGTTAAAATTTTAACAAAGCCACCTTGTAATGACTCGCTGTTTGGTCCTGCATATTCTATAGCTCCTTCTCCCAAAATTAAGCACAACTTATTTGGTTTTAGCCGGTGTTTTGTTAATATTACAAAAGACGATTTAGTATCACGCCGAACTTTTAGTTTTAATAGCGCAATATCATTTGTAAAACTCATCCTACACATAAAATAAATTCTTAACTTATGGCAATTTTTGATATATAAATAATTGTGGTGATCAATTATGAGAGATACATACGGATTAAAATCATGTCGATGTACTTCATCGATTAAAATACTCTGGTTATCGGTTGTGGTAGCATAAAACTGTGTATTTTCCAAATGAACTAAACAATGGGCGGCCGTAATTGCCCATTTTTCAGCAATCCGTGAAGCTCCACAAAAATGTTTCGAATTTATTGTGTATTTCAACGACAACATAAATTTGTAATTATCTGAAAGTGTTGTGTATAAACACAAAAAAAAATTAATTCAGAATCAAATTTCGAATGTACATCTGATTTATATATAAAAATTACGCTGTGGTACAGTAAATCCATCAACTATTCGTTTCACACGATGATTAACTTGGACTTCATTGTTGGGTGGCAAAAAATCCGCATAAATCACTACGAGTAGAACAAAATGAACGATTACTTTGAAATTCTGCATTATTCTGAGATAAATTTATTTTGTGATCGTGCCACTTTACACTACAAAAACCGATAAACTACCTACATGGGTATATTAACAAAAAAAAAAATTCAATTCAATTTTATTTTAAGACTGTACAACTGCACACAATAATAAAATGGTTTAATGGTGAAATAACTTTAAAACAGCCACTTGAATAAACATTAGATCGGTTAAATATAAAAACGTAAAATTACGTTTAAATGAGAGGTTCTTGGTTGACGTACAAGTTACTTGATAAGCGGCTTTGTCGGTGATTTTATTTAAATTAGAATAATACATGCAACAACAGCTTGTGACAATAAATAATATTTAAATAAGTGTATTATGTGGTGTGGAATTTAATTATTTCGGGTAATGGGCTGTATCAAATTATATGGAAATTTTCATAGACACGTCTCTCGTTTAAGTGTAGGTATTTTTTTATACAATCTATCTCCTTCAGAAATATTCAGTAAATTTTGTTGTCTTTTACTTTGTCATGATCAGAGTACATGAATAGAGCAGAACTGAACTATTTGCTATGCAGTTTTTTTATTGATGTAAACTTATTTTATGCCTTGCGTAACTTCTTGTGGAGAGACTTGCCTGGTATCTAGGTTAGGTTAGGTTAGGTTGGAGTGGCTGCTTACGCACACTTAGACCGGTGACGGTCCATTGTGATACCACAGGATGTATCCCCTTTTACCCCTATTGGAACCATTTCGAGCTACTTATGTAGCGTAAGACGTCCCGCACTTTAATGTTTTCGAGATCCGAGAGGCAGTCCATCCTGAACTTACCTAAGTGTTTGTGCCTTCTGAGAGCCAATGCTGGACACGAGCAAAGGAAGTGGACCAACGTCTCTTCCTCCTCTTCGTCCAAGCAGCTTCTGCAGAAGTCATTAGCCTCCAGACCCAGCCTTCTTGCATGTTCTCCAAAAAGGCAGTGTCCCGTGAGAATTCCTACGACCGTTCTTAATTCACGTCTTCGTAAGGATATTAATGCCCTAGTGCGCCCCAAGTCCAGCTTTGGCCAAACTTGTCTTGCAACTCTACAGGTGAGGGCGTTAGACCACCTTTCCCCCGCTGAGGATAGCGCCTGCTTCCCAAGTGCTTGTCTCAGCGCTGTGATAGGCCTCCCCAGACTTGCCCTTTCCGGTTGCAGCTGGAGAGTCGTACCATGCCTAGCAAGTTCATCTGCCCTGCAGTTCCCCATGACGCCCGAGTGACCTGGGACCCAGACTACCTGGATGTTGAAATGCTCACCCATCTCATTTAGAGATGAGTGACAACTCAACGCCACCCGTGACGCCAAAGACACCGATTCTAACGACCGGATCGCCGCTTGACTGTCCACATAGATTGTGATATCGTCTGAGGATAACACATTATGCTTCAACCACGTCATGACCTCCTCAATCGCTACGACTTCAGCTTGGTACACGCTGCAGTAATCAGGGAGACGAACAGAAATATTTACATTTAATTTGTCACAGAATACTCCAGCTCCTACTTTGCCGTCTAGCTTGGAGCCATCTGTGAAGAATTGCAACGCTTCGGTTTCCAATAACGGTCTATCCCTCCAGGATTCCCTTGAAGGGAAGGAGGTCCGAAATCGCTTCTCGAAGCGTAGAGTAGGTTTAATGTAATCAAGATTCGCCAGCTCATCCTTCAACGATCTGACTATAGTAGAGTGTCCTATAGTAAGACACCTCCACTGAGAGACGGCTGCAAGTCGTACAGCCGTATTTGCCGCCATCTGTTTGCCAAAAATGTCGACCGGAAGAAGGTGCAACATAACCTCTAAGGCACTTGTCGGTGTCGACCTCAATGCCCCGCTAACAAGCATACAGGCCGTTCTTTGCACTCTCTCAATCTTACTTTTGTAAGTTACCTTATCCAGAGCTGGCCACCAAACACCCACCCCGTACATGAGTACAGGTCTCACTACGGCGGTGTAGAGCCAGTGTACCAGCTCCGGCTTCAGACCCCATCTATGACCAATGGCGTTCCTACAGGAGTACAAAGCAATAGTAGCTTTGTTTATTCTCTCCAACATGTTGGGCTTCCAACTAAGCTTACTGTCCAAGATAATGCCAAGATATCTAGCTCTAACAGTAAAAGCAAGTCTCGTGCCATTTAAGGTAGGAGGGACAACTACCGGGATTTTGTATTTCTTAGTAAAGAGTACCAGCTCTGTCTTGGACGGGTTAATACCAAGTCCACATTTGCCAGCCCATTTCGTAACGATGGTAAGCGCATTCTGCATTACGTCTACAATCGTGCCCAGGAATTTCCCGGTAACAGCTAAAGCTACGTCATCTGCGTACGCGATAACTCCAATACCCTCTCTCTCCAATTCAAGTAGTAACCCGTTTACCACTATGTTCCAGAGAAGAGGGGACAGAACCCCCCCTGCGGAGTTCCCCTAGTGCTCGCCTCTTGAAGGTGGAGTCCCCCAACTTCGAGCTAACAATCCTGCTTCCCAGCATATAATTGATTAACCCTATCAGAGGAACGTCCACCTCCAAAAATGACAACCCCTCCATGATTGCCTCCGCTTTCACATTATTAAAGGCGCCTTCTATATCCAGGAAGGCCACCAAACAGAATTCCTTCGAATTAATCGATTTCTCAATCGTAGACACCAAGGCGTGCAGAGCAGTGTCCACAGATCTACCCTTTGTGTACGCATGCTGAGACGATGCCCACTTCCTGGCACCTATTTTATCTCTGATGTATACATCCAGCAGCCTTTCCAAGGTTTTCAAAAGAAAGGATGATAGAGTTATTGGTCTGAGGTCCTTAGGATAGACATGTGAGCTTTTCCCCGCTTTCGGTATGAACACCACATTGACCTCCGTCCAGTACCTAGGAATATAGCTCAGCTTCAAATACTCTTTGAATATAGTTTCCAGGTAGGGAAGAATAATTACTGAGTTGTTTTGAAGTTCCGCTGGTATAATTTGATCCGGACCAGCCGATTTAAATGGTTTAAAACCCCTCAGTGCCCATAGGATCCGTTTTCTGGTTACGATATCCTCTGTGGTTACTGACAGTGATTCCTGATGATTGCTACGCACCAACAGGTCTTCAAAGCTCCCTGGGAAGTGTGTCTCGAAGAGAAGCTCCAGAGATTCTCCACTAGAAGCTGTCCAAGATCCGTCCGGTTTTATCAAAAAACTAGGACTAGATGTACTTTTGGAAAGAATCTTCCTAAGGCGGGAGGTTTCGGATACCTCTTCCATATTATCACAGAAGATTCTCCAAGACCTCCTTTGTGCCTTTCTTAATTCTTTCTTATAAATTCCGAGTTTCTCCTTATAGGAGTCCCAATCCTGAGCCTCCCTTGTATTTTTGGCTCTATTAAAGGCTATCCTACAAGCCTTACGATAGGTTCCCAGTTCCCTGGACCACCATACCGGTTTTTGCCTACCCCTAGGCTTAGCCAGTGGGCAGGCAGCGCGAAAGGATCGGTTGCATGCGCTAGTAACGCTAGCCACCATGTCCTCCAGCTCCCCAACGGTCGTCGGGGGCTCCATAGCCCTCGTCGGTAACATTTCCTCCAATAATTCCCCATATTTGCTCCAGTTGGTCCTTCTAGGGTTCCTGAAGGCTTCCCGGGTAGCAGGGTGAATATCGAGGCTATAGGTTAAATATCGATGATCAGAAAAGGAGTGTTCCTTATCCACCCTCCAATTTTTAACCATATGAAGAATATTATTTGAGGCAAGGGTCACGTCTAGAACCTCCTGCCTGTTACTAGTAATAAATGTGGGTTCCCGCCCAATATTACACACTGAAATATTAGTACTCATCAAATAATCAAAAAACGACTCACCTCTTTCATTAATGTCTGTGCTTCCCCAGATAGTGTGATGCGCATTAGCATCAACTCCCAGTACCACACCTACCTTTGATTGTTCCGCTTTACGGATCAGCTCCTCCAGGTTATCCGGAGGAACCTCCTTCTCCCGGTCCATGTAGGCTGAAACAAGCCAGAATCTACAAGTGCCTACTTCCAGACTAACTGCAGTAGTGTCACCATTGCTGTATTGAGAGAGAAGGAAAAGATTAATATTATTTTTCCCAAGAATACAAGATCTGATCTTCCCAGACTTACTAGAGGATATAATTTTATACCCCTTGGTTCTGAGGCCACAGATCCTGTTGTTGTTAATCCAAGGTTCTTGGATTAATATCACATCCTCACCCGAACTAGTCAGCCTGAGGAGTAGAGCTGCCGAAGCAGCCTTAGAATGGTGAAGGTTAATTTGTGTTATCTTAATCATAACCATTTAACCTCTACCTATCTCTATGGTATACTCGCCGGATCCGCCCGTCTCGCCACCCCTCATACCCTCTGTAGAGGACTTGTCAGTGCCGACCCGTCTGGCCTGGATGCCGACAGCCTCCTCCATCAGTACACCAGCCTCTTCGCTTATGTGCCTCTCCTTATGCTTCAAGGGAGGCCTTGTCCGACCGAGGTCGCCGAATTCACTCTCCCCCATACCCTCAGCTTCTCCCCCCATGCTGCTGGTACCCCCTTCAGGCCTGGGCGGGTTGCCACCATCCTCCGGTTGGCCTCCCGTACGCGCTTCTGCCCCATCCTTTTTATAAACGTTGAGAGTAATTGACTCGAAACCGAAGTCAATTACTCCCTTCGTTTTGTGCAGGAGGGCAAGGGACTCCTTATTTATTACCATAATTGATAATTTCGAGCCCCCCTTCGCCTCCTCCTGCTTGACGATCTTCCAATTTCCGGTCGGAAGACTCGGGTTACTGGCCAGAATGATTTCCAAAGCCTCGTCAGGGCTAGCCGGTTCGGATGGCAGCCAGACACGTGCCCTCGGCCTGCTGGGAATTTCCTCCCGACTAACTGCCGCAAGCTTTGCGCCTGGCCACACCTCCACTACTTTGGCTATAGCCTTTTTATATAGATACACAGATCTAGAGTCCAAGCATGCAGTCATCTTCACACGCCCTTGATACCACCCCGCATCTCTGCAGGTTGGGGGAGGTCCCGGATTTTCACCCAGGACCTTTAAAAAGACGAGGTTGAGTGCATCATTATACACCAACCTCCATTTTTCGGCCGTGATGCTCCCATCTTCTTGACTTTCGTCAATGACGGCTAGCATCAACACATGCTCCCTCAGGACATCGCTGAACAGCTTTGTTCCTGAGTTGGAGCTCGGCTTCCTTTCAGTCACCAACTTGGCCCGCTTGCTGTTGACTACTTCCACCTCGTCCTGGAACCGCTGTCTTTTCGACACATGGTCCCTTTCCGAGCCTCCGCAGCCCACAGTGCTCTTTGCCCAAGCTACTGATGTTCTTTGCTCTTCCGTAAGCTGCCCCTCGGGGGTCGCAGCCCACTTCTCGAGAATTCGGAATGCCGAGCGGCGATTCCTGTATCGCCTTTTCGCCGGAGGAATGTCTCTCGTCCCACTCCCCTGTGCTGCGTTGGTACCGCTAACTCCCGGGACTTTTGCCCTAGAGCCAACCCCTTTGCAACTTTAGAGGCCCCACCCGTCTGGTTCGAGGTACCCCCATTCACTGATACCGGCTTTTGAGGAGAGCCGGTGCCCTTGGTTTTTTCGTTGTTCGATCTTTCCATCTGATTCCCACGAGTATCGGAGAAATAGAGGTCCGCCTGCGCAGAGATCCGAATACGCAGGTAAAGCTAAATACAACTGGAGGTCGCCAGATATCCAGAGGGCTCCGTTAGCGACTGGGCTTTGTTAAATGGGCCCCCAGCCTAGTTGATCATCATCACGGGTCGCTTAACACCTTAATCCAGCCCATTCGGCTCGCTAGCACCGCGGCCTCCCAGCACCCCCTTCCCTCCGCCCACATTCTCTCCCCCTTTCACCAATTCACATGGAGAGCCCAATCCAATGGGATCCATTCCATTCCCCGAGTCACCCGTTTATAGGGGTACCCCCACTCATCACCCGCGGAGACTCCGGAGGTGCAGAGAGGACACGACGCCCAGTTCGCCGTGGTTATTGGTCGATGGTTTTCTGGCGCCATCTGTTCGCCTTTCCATGCTGGGCATCATAGGTGCTCAGAATTTAATGAACTAAGGTTAACCACTCCCCAGTTCCCTGAGACTCTCCCACCAGCTGGACTGCGGTTGGGGGCGGCTTATTTAACTCACCGCTAGCCTACCTATCGATAGGCCGTCCACTATGCACCACCTGTGACCCCCCCGATAGCTGCAGTACGCCACGGGAATTTATCAAAGTAAAATAAATATCATTTTCACTATCTCTCGGCGAATGCCATGAAACCGTCGCTCGACCTTCATCACTTCAGAGCACTTTTTGGTGTTTATTTAGTTACATATGTCGGATGATCTGTCCCTGACCTTGGCACTAAATTGACGAATTATGGAAATTGGTGCAGTTACCAAAATTTGATTTCCGAGGAAAACACAGGAATAACTTTCAGGAGATAAAATCACTCATAACTCAGATAGATACTTTGGTATATTTCTACCCAAAACGACACAAGACAGGTTATCGCCGATGCACGCCCACAGTTGCATTAGGGACTGTACTTTTTCAATTGCGAAATGATCAATCAAGAAAAAAGCTTTGCTCTAGATTGGTTTGCAATTCGAGATAATAACTGACCATCGTCCATCATTCGCTAGATATTATTTTTTATATTACTTTTAGTCCAAGATCGAAACCGTGTGCTGGTTCCAGTCGCTCTATTTTAAAGTCATCTGGAAATGTAATACATTCGCATCATTACTAACGCTACCGCATTGGCTATCAACCAAGTTCAAAAGCTTAGTCGAAGATCCAGAAGTAGTTCTCGCAAGAGAAGCGATCGAATCGAATAACAAACAAATCAGCTTTCGATTCCCAAAATTGACAAAAAGTTCTCGAAAAAGTGAAATCGTGTCGATGCGAGGATGTGCTTTGGTTTCTTGTTCAACTCCACCTGAACCTAAAGTAGGCGAGGCCGGCCAATTCATTCCTGAGATCACGACAGTTAACGGTTTTCTATCGATTGGGTTTTCAGTGCACTATGACGTTGGACAACGCGAAAGCATTTGTAAGGGAAGAGTTTTAATCATACTGTCAAGCGAACAACTTGCACCTTAGTTATTTGCGCCATGGGCCGTATTGGTCACAAGAAATGCTTTGGTATAGCGCCAAAATCACTCGTTTGTCAAGCGCCTAAAAATTAGCCAAATTTATTCCCGCGAAAATGATTTGCTTCAGTCCACACTCAGCCGTAAGGAAACCACCCGCTACACCTGTTTTCTACAATTCATGACAAATTACCACTGATTGTTGACGGTCTGGATGGCGATGTTCGCAAACTTAACAAGTATATCCCAAAAAGAGTTAGCATTTGTCTAAGAAACGAATGTTTGATAACATTAAACATTTATCAAAAAATCGTTTATATAAAATTAAAAGAAGTCAGGCTGAACCTCAGGATTTGCAACACTAAGGCGATTACGAAAATTTACACTACTCCAGGAAACAAGATAAAAATTTATCAGGGCAATTTTACTGCAACTACAATTTACCTAATCTAACAGAAGCATGTGCTATACAAAAGTATTGATAAAAAGACAGATAATACCCTTAAATTGAGTAAGAGGCGTCCATTTTTAGAAAAAATACATGGGGATCATTCCTGAAATTGATTCATCACAAGGTAGGGCACAAAAAAAATCAAACAAGAAGCATCAGACATCCAATTTCAAAGAAACACACCAACTTTCATTTCCAAATGGTTACCAGTGCTTTATTTCAGTTCATTTGAATTCAACACATTTTATTGGTTGATTTGTTACAGTATCAAAAAGGTTTGTTAGCATTATTTTTACGTAAGAAATGTTCGTAAATAGCTATTTAGATTAAAAGCGATATTTCAAGCGTAAATTCAATAAGCACAAGATAAATTGGAATTTGAACTATAAAGAACTATCCAATATTTTCTTGTTGTTGCACGATAAATATCGCCATTTTGTTGCTAGGATTTCTTAATGCCGGTCGTTATTTGATGACGTTGCTGTGAAAAGAAAACAAATTATTAAGTACCAATTCAAACACATATTACATATTTTGAGTATCAAATTAAACCAAAAAATATTTTATATGTACATATGTCCGCATCGTCGCCCAGATATTTCTTTGGCAAAATTCTTAATTTTAACTTGAATTCAATAAAAATACAAATTCTTGGCCAACCGTCAAACTTGATTTTTCCCGTCACGAGATCCATGTAGCTCAATATTTCAAAGTTAAAAAATACCCTTCTGGCGCAAAAATGTACAGCGTACGAACAGTTTACGAACGCTTTTTTTATAATACACTACTACACGCACATTCCATACACAGCCATGTCAATTACAGTTTATAGAATTCTACTCCACCATTTTACTAAGTAAATTTGACAAATGAAAAGTTAAACTGGTGCGCATTTTATAGAAATTTATTAAAATAATTAACAATAGGTCAGCAGTATCTAAATTTTACGTAAATACGTATTTAAAAGCTAAACTGGTGTGTATATTATTTATATTAATTTATTTAAATAGTAATTAATTTCTGTATCTAAATTGTGTTTAAATTCGTATGTATAAACATTTTGTTTTTTAAATAAAATATAAAAATGTTGAAACAAAAACAATATAGAATATTTGCGATAGCGCAAAAGTGATTCGAAAGTGAGAAAGTGCTTCTGTGAACAGTACTTCTAACGTTTTTTCCCGCCGAGAAGAATATAAGAATTTGTATATACATATACATACTTATGTATATACTTATTTTAACAAGGTAGAATTTAAAGTCCTTAGACTTACGTGATATTTTGATAAGGCAGACTTAACAAAGTCTCTTCTTACTTAGTTCATTAGTACAATTTTGAATAATTGTGATTTTAATAAGGCAGAATATAAAGTCCTTAATATTAATTAATTTTATATGTATGCATGTAAAAAACAAACAAAACTGTGTTTTTAAATTTTTTGATTAACATAATAAAAAATCTTAATTATAAAAACTTGTTTTATTCTTTAAAATTAAATGGAGCGATTCGCACGATACCGTACGTAAATGTTTCACCCAGGAGGCTCATAAATGTCACGCGTAAGGCGTACACATAATGAACACTTTTATTTATACTAATACATATTCAAGTCTTCGTAAATTTGTTTCACTTCTCATGTGACAAAATTATCGTTTATGTTATATTTCCGTTCAGTTTTAGTGTACCGTTTACGAATACCTTAGTAAAGGGTGTTTTTTAAAGCCTGATAGAAATTGAAATTGTAAAAAATAAAACAAAAAATTAAATTTTTATGAAAAATATACTCTGGCAGATCTCAGTATACTCTGGCAAATCAGCATGAATAGACTCACGCTTGATTCATGAACAACGCTACGAAATTATTAAAATTTACTTTGAAAATCAGACGTGAAAATGGAGATCGTTACCGCACCATGATCAATGATTTTTTGTTTGAAAATATGAATGACATTGATCCGGGCGAGATGTGGTTTCAACAGGATGGCGCTACGTGTCATACGGCGACCACAACCATCGACTTATTAAAATCAAAATTTGGCGAAAAGTTGATTTCGAAAAATGGACCTGTCAATTGGCCTCCAAGGTCGTACGATTTGACACCTCTCGATTATTTCCTGTGGGGCTATGTGACCTCACTGGTTTATATTGATAAACCAGCAACAATTGACGCCTTGGAGGCCAGCATTGTTCGTGTTATTCGTGACATACGGCTAGCAGTGTTCGAAAAAGTGGCTCAAAATTGGACGTCCAGAATGCATTTCGTCAAGAACAGCCGCGGTGGTGCCCATATGCCCGAAATCATTTTCAAATATTAATGCAATGTATTGATCTTTCGAATAAAAAAAATGTTGATTATAATTTAATTTTTTGTATTATGTTTTACAATTTCAAGTTCTATCGGGCTTAAAAAAACACCCTTTGTAACAAAGTCTTCGTAAACTGTACGTTTATGTTACGCCTGGTCAGGAGGGTAGCTTAATATCCATTTAGCAAAAACTGCTGAATTGCATAGATATTGTTCCTTACTTCATTACTGTAGATTTTGACACATTTGACAGTAATCGATCTAAACAAAAATATTTACAATTCGGAGAGCAAAAATTTTTTTTTTTGTTTATAATTCGGAATTACATCATAATTATTTAATTATAACCGATTATTCTTAATTAAACTATCTATCCCAAAAACATGTCTATCGAAATCGAATCAGCGGAGTAAGTAAAAATCCTGTTGTATACAATAAATTTTAGAAAATGTCTGCAATGAGTACTCATTCATCAATTTCAGTGTAATTCGATTAATCCAACAATATTTAAAGGAATCAAATTTAAATAAAACTTTACAAACGCTACAAGAAGAAACGGGCGTCTCATTAAATACCGTAGACAGCGTTGAAGGTTTTGTATCGGATATTCATAATGGACATTGGGACACGGTGCTTAAAGCGATACAGTCACTCAAGTTACCAGATCGAAAGTTGATTAATTTGTACGAACAAATTGTACTCGAGTTGATAGAGTTGCGTGAATTGGGTGCTGCACGGTCATTACTCCGTCAGACCGATCCAATGATAATGTTAAAGCAACAGGAACCTGAACGATATATTCACTTGGAGAATATGTTGCAACGGGCGTATTTTGATCCGCGTGAAGCATACCCTGAGAGCAGCAGTAAAGAAAAACGACGAACGGTAATTGCTCAAGAACTTAGTGGTGAAGTATCGGTAGTCCCATCATCTCGTTTGTTGGCACTGTTAGGACAAGCACTAAAATGGCAACAGCATCAAGGTTTACTTCCGCCAGGTACCACGATCGATTTGTTCCGCGGTAAGGCGGCTATCAAAGATCAAGAGGAAGAAATGTATCCAACACAAATGGCTCGACAAATTAAGTTCGGTCAAAAAACCCATGTTGAAGTAGCAATATTTTCACCAGACGGCCAATATCTTGTAACTGGAAGTGTTGACGGTTTTATAGAAGTTTGGAATTTCACAACCGGCAAAATTCGTAAGGATTTAAAATATCAGGCACAGGAAAATTTTATGATGATGGAACAAGCTGTCTTGGCTATGAATTTTTCACGCGATTCTGAAATGTTGTCGACCGGAGCCCAAGATGGACAAATAAAAGTTTGGAAAATATTGACGGGACAGTGTTTGCGGAAATTTGAAAAGGCTCATTTTAAGGGGGTAACATGTTTACAATTCTCGCGAGACAACAGTCAAATTTTGTCGGCTTCATTCGATAATTCGATTCGTATCCATGGGCTGAAATCAGGCAAAATGTTGAAAGAGTTCAAAGGGCATATATCGTTTGTGAATGAGGTGGTATTTGCGGCCGATGGGCATAATATATTGAGCGCATCATCGGATGGTTCGGTAAAAGTTTGGTCGCTAAAAACTACTGAATGCATTGCAACGTATAAAGCTTTGGGCAATGAGCTTACAGTGAATACCATCTTGTTGTTGCCCAAAAATCCGGAACATTTTGTCGTCTGTAATCGATCGAATACTGTTGTAATTATGAATATGCAGGGTCAAATTGTTCGTTCATTTTCATCAGGTAAACGTGAAAATGGTGCATTTATTTGTGCAACTATATCGCCTCGGGGAGAATTCATTTACTGTGCCGGAGAGGATAAAGTACTTTACTGCTTTTCCGTCACGTCAGGAAAATTGGAACGAACTTTGAATGTTCACGAAAAAGATGTCATTGGCCTATCGCATCACCCGCATCAGAATTTACTTGCCACATACAGTGAAGATGGCTTATTGAAAATTTGGAAGCCATAAATAGTAGTCTAGTGCATTTTTATCTCATAATAAAACCAAAAAAAAATTTGAATCTTGTTTTTAAATTATTTACTTCTTGTATTTAAATAATAATATAATTTTGGTTACAAAATAACATTTTACTTACAATAAACAACTGAGATCTTAAATTAACAGTTTGTAAAAAATATCAAATTTCACAAAACACGCAATGGTCATGGAGAGTCAATTGGTAGCGTTACGTTACTCACTAGTTCCACGTCATCGAAGTAGGGGTGAAGCATTGCATTTTTCGCGGATATCCTTTTTGACGGATCGTACACCATTAATTTCTGTGAATAAGAAAATTTTTAGCTTTGCCATTTTAAAATTTTACGAATTACCTTAAATAAATCATCTGCGCCCAGTTTAACAATCGGATCGGGAATATTTTGCGGATCAAATTTGGGAAATACAGATTTGTAATCACTCAACTGTGATACACCAGGCCATGTATTTTCACAAGGTGTCCCCAATGTCCGAAATATTCGAAAAAGTTGATCAATTTCACTGTCACCCGGAAACATTGGCCGCCTTAGTATCATTTCAGCAAAAATACATCCCAAACTCCAAACATCGACACCAGTCGTATAAAATTTTGACCCTAAAAGTATTTCGGGGGCTCTATACCAAAGTGTTACAACCTCATGTGTATAGATTCGCATTGGTAGATTTATTAAACGGGCGAGGCCAAAATCTGCAAGCTAAATCATAATCTGTGTAACTAATTATTTATTACCTGCAAAAATCACATTAAGTACCGACCTTTATATGTCCTTCGGTGTCGACTAATAAATTTTGTGGTTTTAAATCACGATGCAATATCCTATTCGTGTGGCAATATGAAATGGCATCCAACATTTGATGCATATAACTTTTAACGAGCTTTGGCTGGAAAATTTCTTTTGCCTTGTCTAGCACTTTTTTTAGGTCCATTGTTAAATACTCGAATACCATGTAAAGACTATCATCGGCGATCACAATGTCATAGAGCTGTACAATTGAATGATGCTTTAATTCTTTGAGTAGAGAAATTTCACGAATTGCCGTTGATGGTATCCCCTCGGTTTCGCTGTAAATATAAGAGGAGAACAATATTACCAATTTTATTAAGGAAATAAAAAAATTCGATGAGCCGGATTGCTTGAGAAAAGTAACCGATTCTTCCTTTTGACGTAAAGAAGATTATAGGTAACAGTAGACACGTATCTTGGTGGACAGTTGAACACATAGAAATGTAACTTAATAAAACTAATTTCATGTTCGTCCTTTTCGAAAATTTTCAACCTTGCACTTCACCTTGAGCCAAATAGTTGGCACGTGCCATCAGCTTGAGGTGATTGACCAGGAAAGAAGTTATAATTTATTTGTTAACTGAAAGCCGTTTTAGCTTGAATTTACATAAAAATTGAAAAATCTTTTTTATAAAACTCATAAATAAATAATAAAAAATGTATACAGCAGAATATTATTTATGTATGTACTTATTACCTTACTCATCCCAACTTTGCTAAGGCCTGGAGAATTGAAAACAAACAAAAAATTTAAACGAAAATATATCAGCGCAAAAATAAAAGAAAATTAAAAATCTACTATGAAAATTAGGGAAAATGTCATTTTATATGTATTTTATAATGTTTATGATGATTGTACCGTAAAAACTAAGCCGAATCATGTGGTGCTACGAGCTATCGTATCTAAATAACGAAGCGCCACAAGATTTAGGCCTAGTGCTTCGATAGAATTTTGAAACCATATTTTTGCACTTAAAAAACCAATTTTTTGAACACCAATTAAAAACAGTACACCAATTATCTGAAAATCATTGATTTTTTTTTTATGTACATAATTTAATAAATTTTTTTGTGGGTTTATTTAAAAATGTTCGTGGGTTGTGAGAATGTTGTAAGAGGACAGAAGAAAAAAAATGTATTTTGGCTAAGTATAACGTAAAAGAAAATTGTGTTTTGCACAAACCTTTCCAATCGAATCCGTTTGAGTGCTACATATCTCTGTGTTTCTGTATCCTTTGCTTTGTACACCACACCATAGGTACCTTCACCAATTTTTTCTATTTTTCGAAATTTATCAACATCCGACAACATTTTACCAATTTCTCGCTGAAATAAACGCAATGTGTGTGTACACCCTCGTACCAATTCCAATATAATTTATCGATTTTATAAATAAAAAAATTTTTACACGCAAATATTTTTTAGCACATTTACACAATAATACATTGAACCATTAGTTAATCACAATAATTGAATAAATAAAACTAATTTAAAACTAATTTTTTAATGTTAAATGTCGAGCTAAAAACTTTTTTCGTGATTGCAATGGAAAAAAAATGACAATTTTGAGAAAAATAAGCGCGAAATTATTGATTTTTTTTGTAAATACATAGGGTTGAATGAATTGCGGTCGAGCGAAATGTGCTGAATATGGGAATTGTGTTGATGTGGTAATACTATATTTTTTGGGATATCAGCGGTTTTTTTGTTGAGTTTTTTGAATTTATCAGTATCGTATTTTAACTTTCTTGTTTATGGTGCTTAGAGTTATTTGTTGAAGTTCAAACACCCGTGTCGCAAAATATTCAATTTCGTTTTTGTTGTTCGTTACTTATTAGTGCTTCTAGCGCAGTGAGTGAAGTCTCACTAAAAATCAAAGAGGTTTCACATATTTTACCTGCTAAGAGATTTGTTTATGAGAAATTAATGCGTTGGATCCCAGCAAATTTTTCGTTTTTAGTAACATGACTTGTTTTGTCGGCAGAAAGAAAAAATATGATTTTACAACTGTGTAAAAGAGATAAATGTCATTGGTAACATGTCTTGTGGCGGTCTTGCCTGTGTTATTGTAATCAACATGTATCAACATACATGACGTAACCGCTCCTATCGGTTACAGCACAGGTCTTGTGGTGGCCTTGGTAAGATTTTTTTTTCTAACCAATCATTCACAATGAAAAAATTTTACTTTTGACTTACTATCTGGTTTTCCCGGGGAAATTGCGGTGTATTTTGGTTTTCTTTTTAGGGGTTTAGGGGTGTCACGTGGAGCTTGGGATATTTTGCAGGTTAGAATTGTTTGGCGACGACTCCTTGTTTCCCTCAGCTTACAACGGTTTACGAGAAAGAACAAAATGGATGAGCCCCAATTGTCTTGTATTAACTTTCGTAGTCACACAATAAAAAACTTAATTTTAAATACGTTATAAACACGTTGTTTTTTCTATTTATTAATTTAAATACGTTATACACACGTTGTTTTATCGATTCATTAAAAAATACAATTGCTTTATCGATTTATTAAAAAATATAAATTATAACGCTTTTTACCAAGCTGAATGCTAACTTCTTGTTGCAAAAAAACTTTTTTAAATCTCTTTTTAAAAATGGTGTGTCGACAGACATACCAATAATAATAAAATTAAAAACTGAAAAATAAAAAATGTACTAAATTTTTCCTTTCTTTTATGTTCAGTTTTGCTTCATGCCCAAGCAGCATGTCATTTCTTCTTCGCGTGGAAATCCACGCGCATACGTTTCGTCGCCACACAGTCCCCCTCCAGTGGGTTCCGAAGGGACGCACGAAATCTCTCGAAAGCGCCTTGGAAGCGTGACGACACGACCAGCCCTGGTAAAGGTGGGCTTCAAACTTTGAACGGGATCGGAAGCAAAAGTAACTCGTCTGCCCTGCGACGTCGCCTCCGATATACTCTCCCTGTTAGCCTCTGCAGGCACTACGACCTGTGGGTGTGCTGGTTCATCGCAACCATCCCAGAAGGTCTCCGAAAAACAAGGTTTCAATCTATCTATTGACACCCTAGTTTTTTTACTGCCAACTTCTACATCGAAAAACTTCGCGAAACGTTCCACGACTTTATGTGGACCCGTGTAAGGTGGTTGCAATGCCCTACGCAATGCGTCAGTCCTTATGAATACGTGCGAACAGTCCTCTAATTCCTTGCTGACGAATATTTTGCTTGTAGCATGTCGTGTTGCTGAGACTGCACCAAATTCCTCAAAATGTTGTTTAAGGCTTTCCACAAAATCTGACTGTGCAACTGTATGTTTGCTTGCTTCCCAAAACTGACCTGGTGTTCGTATACCTTTACCATACACTAATTCTGCCGATAACGCTTCTAATTCTTCCCTGAATGAAGCTCTAAGCCCTAGAAGGACAGATGGCAAAATTCTCGACCAGTCGTCTCTATTATGGCATATAATAGCGGCCTTTAACGTTCGGTGCCAACGCTCAACCATGCCGTTGCACTTTGGGTTATACGCAGTTGTACGTTTATGCTCAAAACCTAAATAATAACCCTAAAAAGATGCGATTCAAACTCCGAACCTTGGTCCGTGATAATGAAATTTGGGACGCCAAAGCGTGTGATCCACACGGAATAAACCGCGAAAGCGACTGTAGGTGCTGTAATATCTTGTACTGGTATAGCCTCTGCCCAGCGAGTATACCTGTGTATTAGGGTTACACAGTAGCGGTTATTTTCTGATATAGGCAAGGGACCTATGAGGTCTAGGTGTACCTCAACAAAACGTTCCGTTGTAGGTATGAATTGACCTGTAGGTGATTTGGTGTGCCTACTAATTTTGGCTCGCTGGCAGGCTATGCATGAGTGGGCCATTACCCTCACATCTTTATTTATTGACCGCCATACTACATTATTGGTCAGCAATCGTACTGATGTCTTAACACCCGGATGCGCCAAATTGTGGAACGTATCGAAAACTTTTTTTTGGAGTTGCAACGGAATATATGGTCTCGGTCTACCAGTGGACATATCACACCAAAGAGTTTTGTTCGAACTAAACTGTATTGGTACTTGCTCAAACTTTAAAGTTGACTTGCCATCGTTCAGTAATTCTAACAGATCTTTGTCCTGAGATTGTGCGTCGGGAACGGCTGTATAATCAATACTCTCTGCCAATTCTACTTGATCCACACGCGACAGTGCGTCCGCCACCACATTATCTGCTCCAGATACATGCCTCAGATCAGTTGTGAACTGCCCTATATAATCCAACTGCCTGCGTTGTCTAGGAGATGCTTTGTCAAGACTCTGGTTAAAAGCGTAGATCAATGGGCGATGATCCGTGAGTAACGTAAACTCTCGGCCCTCAAGTAAATATTTAAAGTGTTTTATACCTAGATAAGCTGCCAGTAGTTCCCGGTCATAGGCACTGTATTTTTGCTGCGTTGGTGTAAGGCGAATTGAGAAAAAACTCAATGGTTGCCAAACCTGCTCTACCAGTTGTTGAACTACCGCACCCACTGCCGTGTCTGATGCATCTGTCATGATTGACATACGTGCCGACATTACCGGATGCGCAAGAACTGTTGCCTCGCATAGCTTTACTTTGCAATTCTCAAAAGCCTCGACGACTTGATCTGACCATACTATTGGGACCTTACTATTTTTCGGTAACCCTTTAAACAATTATTCAACGATGCTTGATCACGAGCGGCAGCTGGAATGAATCATCTGTAGAAATTTATCATCCCTAAAAACCGTTTTAACTGCTGAACGGTAATTGGTCGTTAAAACTGAGAAATGACCTTTACTCGCTCCTGAGATGGTAGATAATGCCTTTGGCGTTCACCAAATGACCCAGAAATGATAACTCTGTATGTGCGAAAACGCATTTATCTACGTTAATAACTAGGCCCGCTTGTAAGAGTCTTTGAAAAACTAATTTAAGGTGAGTTACGTGCTCCTCCATCGACTTTGATGCGATAAGGATGTCGTCTAAATAGACGAAGCAAAAACTCATATCAAAGAACACCGAGTGCATGAGCCTCTGAAATGATTGCGCTGCATTTCTTAGCCCGAATGTCATCCTACAAAACTCGAACAACCCGAATGGCGTTAATATGGCCGTCTTAGGAATGTCATTCGGCGCAACAGGGATCTGATGGTACGCGCGTACCAAATCCAGAGTTGTGAAAATTTTACACCCTGCTAGCTGGAATGAAAAATCCTGCAGGTGTGGTATGGGATACCGGTCTGGAATGGTCACATTATTGAGAGCGCGATAGTCTCCGCATGGCCTCCATTTCCCGTTCTTCTTTCGAACTAAATGCAACGGGCTGGACCACGGACTACTGCTGGGATGACAAACACCCTGTGCTATCATTTGCTCAAAATATTGTTTAGCGATTTTTAGGTTCTCAGGCGACAGACGACGAACTTTACAGGACACCGGTGGTCCATGAGTCTCCAAATGATGCATTACGTTGTGCTTAACATTCGTCTCCGTAACTACCTCTACTGTGATTGCACTAAATTCAGTTAATAGCGTACGAATGTCTGAAGACATATTTGCTTTATCCAATATAGAAAGCGAAACTTGCGATGAAGACGTTAAAGAACCTATTACAAACAATGAGGCCGTAGGATCAATAATTCGCCGTGCCTTAAGATTTACTATAATACCATAGTGCTTCAAAAAATCTGCTCCAAGAATGGGTAAAGAAACCTCTGCTATAATGAATTTCCACTCGAAACTACGCCTTAAAACAATATTTAACTTAAGTACCCGTGTACCGAAAGCTTTAATGCGTGAGCCGTTAGCTGCGTATAATTGAAATTCTTGTTCGTTGGACATATTACGTTGAAAACTAGGAGGTATGACGGATACGTCAGCTCCAGTGTCGATCAAGAATCTATAGTTGAAATATTTTTCCAATATTAACAGGCGACTTGTATTTGCATCATCAGAACACGTCACCAAATGCTGATGATTTAATATTTTTTTTGGATTAGACTGGTTGCTCGGATCACCTGTAAAATGAACATGGTGCTTACAACCCGGAATACAATTGAAAGCTCGGTCCTTAAATCGTCTGTGATAGAAGCATTCGTTATCTATTATGTTAGGCTCACGTGAACTTGAACGATTTCGCCAGACGGACTGCGAGATTGGAATTTACGATCAATCAATGCGGAAACTTCGCGCGTCATGCGCGACTCAAACTGAACCCATCTATCATCGAGACTGGTCTCCGACCGGCTGACCTACATCTGGTGTACTGCCCAGAGGTTGCAACGTTTTGGAATCAGTAGCGACTGAATGTAATTGAAACTGAGACATGGTTTCTATTAGATTATCGGCGCGTTCGGCCAAATTAGTCAAGGTTAGATCTTTCTCGAATGGTGATAGCACCATCTGGACCTGTTGAGGAAGTCGTGACATCCATAATTGACGTATAGATTCGTCATCGAACTTGCTACCTGCGTCTAACCGGAATTTTTACAATAATTGAGATGGTTTCCTGTCACCTAGTGTCAGAACATGCAATAAATTGTGAAGTTTCGTCTTCTCGGAAATGCCTAGACCTCTGATGACTTCCTGTTTAAATGTTGTATAAGGGGGATCCCCTTTGTCTCTCGTAATCAGAGTTGCGAACTGGTCGTGCAGACGTGCGTCGAGAGCACCCAAGGCATGCGAATATTTGGTATGTTCGCGATGAATATTTGCCACGATAAACTGCTGTTCGAGTATCTCGAACCATACGACCGGATTTTGGTTAAACAGGGGTCGAGGTGGTTTAAATGCTACATGAGCCACTTCGGAAAATTTTGGAAAATTAGTAACCTAGGACTCGCTACGTTTCCCTATTTTTTCTGCTGGTGCGTTAACATACGTACCCATATTGTTTGAAAACGTACTGGGAATTTGTGTCGAGGACAGACGAGCGTCTAATAACTCCCGAACCTTGGATTCAACCAATCTCTGCAACTGGTCAGACGACAAACTAATTAATTCTGTGTCACGCTCGACCGCGGGTACAACAACTTTCTCCCGAGAGGATTCGCCCTCGTCATCAGACGCAACACTGGCAACGATACGCCGCGTACAATAACATAAGATTAAAAACACTGCGGCCAACACGAAATACACGCACGACACACTCAACATTGTGTTTTATTAATATGACCCGGAATGAAGCGAAAAAAAAAATTATTTTTTTTTTGAACTATAATAAAAAAAAATTTAGTACTTACAATTTTCAATTACCATTTGAATTACTCTTGCGTCAAATTAGTGTGGGCTGCGTTGATTCGGCTTGTATTTGTTATGCGGCTTATATTTGTATGTTGTATGCGGCTGTACTGTTATTTAATGACCGATGACGCCGCTCGCTCCACGTGTTCACGCTATATCGCTCGATAGTATTGAGCTTAATTGTTTAATTGCTTAAAAAATCAAGTCGGATGGTTACCACTTTTATATGGGTGTCACGCGGAGCTTGGGATGTTTTGCAGGTTAGAATATTTCGACGACGACTCCTTGTTTCCCTCAGCTTACAACGGTTTAAGAGAAAGAACAAAATGGATGAGCCCCAATTGTCTTGTACTAACTTTCGTAGTCACACAATAAAAAACTTAATTTTAAATACGTTATAAACACGTTGTTTTTTCTATTTATTAATTTAAATACGTTATACACACGTTGTTTTATCGATTTATTAAAAAATATAAATTATAACGCTTTTTACCAAGCTGAATGCTAACTTCTTGTTGCAAAAAAAAACTTTTTTAGATCTCTTTTTAAAAATGGTGTGTCGACAGACATACCAATAATAATAAAATTAAAAACTGAAAAATAAAAAATGTACTAAATTTTTTCTTTCTTTTATGTTCATTTTTGCTTCATGCCCAAGCAGCATGTCATTTCTTCTTCGCGTGGAAATCCACGCGCATACGTATCGTCACCACAGTTTTACAAACAAAGTTTTGGGGAAAAAGAGTTCCCTTTCATAGCAATTTCTTGCTTTGGAAAAGAGAAAACCAAAATACACCAACAAGTAACAATAAGCACTGGCTATTTATTAGCCGATTATGATGAAATTCGGCAGGATTGATCGAAGTGGGATTCTAAAATGGTTTTTTGAATAAGTTCTGAGATATGACCAATTTTGATGAAATTCGGCAGGTTTGATTGAAATGGAATTCTAAAATGGTTTTTTAAAGAAGTTCCGAGATATGGTCAATTAGGATGGAACTTGGCTATTTCTTAACCGATTATGCCAAAATCCATTCTCATAATAGAATTTTCTTTCACTTGAGGATTTTCCTTTAAACCTTCACCTAACATAATATTCTGTCAATTACTAGAATTATCCTTTATTTGGTTAAATTTTCCTTCACCTATTGGAATTATTATTCATTTATCAGAATTTTCTTCCGCTTAACAGAATTTCCCTTCCTTAATAAAATTAAATTTATTCTTCCAATTGAAATAAATTTGTACGTAAATCTAATTTTAAAATTAAAAATACGTAAGTTAAGCTTTTTCGTTCTGTCCGTTAAGAGGTTATTTCTTTTAAATAAAATTATTTGCAAATGGCATAAGATAAGTTTTCTACGAACATCAATAATTAGCAAAGTAATGCGCCCACTATTCGCTGATTTTTTATTTTATTTTTGTAATAATTGTTTTTATGGTTTTCTTTAAGGGTTATATTTTTACGAAGATATATAGGAAAATCCAAATAAAAATTCAAAGATTTCAGTTTTTGTTGTTTTTTTTACCGAACTAATGTAGTACATATAGCAGATGTTTTATTGCACTTATATTTTCCGCCTAACCACTTTCCAGTAACTTGTGGTTATTTTAAAAAAACAACTGTCGAAGTACAACAGAAACACCCTTTGAAAGTAAAATTGATTGGTTACCTGAGTATTATTTAAAAATTAAAAACAATCGTGAATTTCTAATATTGGGCTTTTCCATCTTCGTTGTAATGAAATAATTAGGCAAATATAAACGAAAATTGTCGGAAATCTTATAAATTTATAAATAAGAAAGAAGTTTGATTTGAACGAAAAAAAACAATAGAATTTCATCTTAATCGGTTAAGAAATGGCCAATTTTAAAATATGTCGTTTGAAAAAATGCCATAGTGGACCATATGCCGTTTTGAAATATGTCATTAATATGTCATAGTCGTATTGAAAGACGTCGTTTTGTAATATAACGTGTTAATAAGAATTAGTTTAATTTAAGGGGACATTACATCTTCAAATTTTAAAAAAAAATTTTTCAAACATTTTTTTTTAATGGAATAAAAAGAGATATCTTAATGAAACTTTCCATGGACATTTTATTTAAGTCAAAGCATACACAAAAAATTTTTTTAGATTTTTTTCCGCCCCTTGTCGTCTGCTACGGTCATTTTCCAAAAAGACCGAAAATTCGCGGCATGCATCAGAACTGCTCTCAGAAACGTCTGAAAAAAAAAACTGGGTTTTATTCAGCATTAAATCGCCCTTGGAATCAACTAAAAGGAAGAAAATGGTCTAAAAAATAACAAAATGGCGGCATTTTTTCGAAAATGGAGCTTTTTTGTCCCCTGCAATTTGTTGTAACTCAAAAAATTAAAAGCCGATTTTCCCTTCCGTAGTTCATTCTGAGCAGAAATATGTGTAGATCAACGTGTTAAAATTTTAGAACGATTGGATAAGTAGTTTTTTCTTAATCTTGCACGCCAACTTGAAAAACGTCATTTCGAGATAATCGAGTTTAAAGTACCTACAGCGAAGTAGACCAAAACCGTAGAAAAAAGACTTTGACGCGCTCCGTAATAAATACAATAAAAATTTTTTTGTTGACATTTTCATGTTTATATTGTTAAAATCCTGTTCTAAAACGTTCATTCTAACATATTCGATCATAAAAAAAAATTTCGATTTTTTAAAAATCTGAAGGTGTAATGTCCCCTTAAGTCGCATCCAACTACCAAAACTTTTCCTTATCGTCAAAAATATTTATGGAGCTTCAAACCTTGCAATGCGTTTCGGTAAGGACGGTGATACTCGTTTAAAAATAGGTTTTTGGAGCTTCAATTAAATTTTCATTACTAACGATACTGTTCAACCTGCATCATCTAATAATAACCCTAAATAAATTGTAAGGTTTCGTAATTCGTAAAGTCTCTAACAATTATATACCTAAGATTTTTGTCACAAGGTAGGAGTCCAAATTGTAAACGAATCTAATGAACTTGATTAGTTTTAAATGAGAGGAGCGCGCTTATTCTTGCAATAGCAATATATGTTTTAATGGTTCGAATCCTACGGATAACTATATTTTTTCAGCAATTAGCCAATTATTTGGCTTCCTGATAAGTACATGTTTACTACAACATATCATATTATATACCTCCGACTCGTATACTATACGTAAAAATATATGAAGTTAAACATACAGTAAACTTTATTATAGTCCTTTTATATGTTTAAAACTTTTTTATTATATTTGCACTATTTTATTTTTATTATATATATAATATGTGATAGGAATTTTTTATTTCGAATTTTATATGTGCATATAGTCATGTTAGAGTTAGTATATACCATACATACAGATTAGATAGTTTCAATTACTCCGTATTGTATGTCGTCGCATAAAGTATCTGGGTAAACTTGTACAGAGAAAATTGAAGAATAGTCATGATAACTAATAAAATAGTTTTTTATGTGTAACCAGTAAAAATATATCATTTTGTCCAAAATTTATTGATTCCTTTTTCGATATAATAATATTGTTAGTTCCGGTAATTAAATTAAATTTCTCGCAGTCTTAAGGAGTGAACATATAAATATGTTAGTTTTAAAGATTATTACCGAAATTACATATCTGGACCATCTAATTTATCGTTTATGATATTTAATCAAAATATATGTATAATATTTATGAATTATATGTTTATAGTAATGATTTATTCCAATAATATAATATTTGGATACATTTCTCTTCTTCAAAATTTGTATTGTGTTAATTTTAAAAATCTTTTTCTTCAATATAAAATGTGACTTTATTTTTTGTTGTTGTTGTTGAATAATATGAAAATTTATTGTACATATTTATAATAAATAGTGTAAACATCTATAATTTTTATTTTATACATACATTTATTTTTTGCAAAATCGAAATAATATATTATTATTTTTTGAAGAGACTATTACAATATATCAAGTGTCAAAAGATGAATAAGTACAAAATTTCGTTATACAAACTGCAAATATTTGAATAGATGTTATTTACTATGTACAAGCATGGTACGAAGGTACATAATATAAAAAAAGCATTTATAGAAAAACATAGAGATGTGGTTCGAAGAGAACACTTCTTTTCATCATAAAAATATTTTTTACACTCTTGGTTATTTTCATTATAAATATTATGTAGTACAAATCATAAAAATTTAAATATAATTTTAGTAAGAATATTTTTGAATATAAACTTTATTTAGTATATATGTACATACTTGTAATCTAGCACATAATCGTCTATAAATTCGCAATATAAATGCAAATTTTAAAATCCTCCTTTTATTAAAAATTACTTTTAACAAAGCAGTTTTTACTTCAATAGATAGAATGAATATTTAGATTCTGAATTGAAATAGAAATTAAATGTTTAGTGTTTTTAAAGCCGCTCTAAAGCACTCAATCAATATGTGAGGTCAAAATATTGCGCACAAAGACGCATACATTTTTTGTTATTAATGATCAAGAGCAGTTAATTCTATTACCACCAAAAAGTGTGCGATGAATTTTGGGATTCGAACTTGGCTATTCCGGATTTTGGTAAAATTCGACATGTAAATGGGGTTCTAAAATGATTTTCAGTTGAAGTTCTGGAATTTGCAGCCATTTTGGATGGAATTTGGCTTTCTGTTAACCTAATAAGAAAAAATTCCAAATGTATGACTCTAAAGTGGTTTTTAGACGAAGTTCTGAAGTATGGCCAGTTACGATAGAATTTTGCTATTTCTTAACCATTGGACATTTATCAAGGAAGTGACGTTCCGAAATTTGGCCTATTAAGGTGGAACTTGGTTATTTCTTTATCGGTTTTGATGAAAGTCATCGCTCATATGCAATGAAAATGGGATAATAAAATGATTTTTAGATAAAGTTCTGGAACTTTTGGAACCGGAAACCCAATGTTTACCAAACAGTACTAAAATAATTTAATTACAATAAATTTGTTGAATAAATATGCATAAACTACCATTCTCTGAAGTCTTTGATTGTGATTACACGAAATCTAATACATTCCTGGTAAATAATGGGTACCATTTGTAATTATACAATTAAAAAACATTAATAATTCAGATTAAAAGTAATAAAACTATTAAATTAAAAAAACAATTCATTTAATATAAAATATTTACATTTTCATTAATGTACGAAAAAAGAAACAGTGTTACATTTTTTCACTAATTATATTAAAAATGTTAATTTTCCCTTTAGTAAAAAATTCTTTTATATTACGTAAATTTTAAGACACAATATTTACATTTAATGTAAAGCTTTATATCATCAAAGTTCAGCCAGAGGTATTTTTAACATACTTGTCAGTTAGCCATGCGCAGTGCTTTCTTATAAGCACCAGAAGCATGAAATTTAGTATTGCTCTGCGATGTACGAAGCATAGATCATGTGGGTTGTAGAAATCTTTGTGGCTAATTCCAATATTCGTGATATGCATACATTTAAAATTTTTTCCCTTATGGATATTTGCTCCTTACATATCTCAAAAAATAAATCTATTGGTGCTTTAAGTTTCTTGCAATCAATTTCTTCCGAATAAAAAGAAAAGAAATTCGGAATGCGCTTCAAGTGTCTCTTCATGTTTTATTAAAATACTCTCACAACTGCTACATTTTATTCTTTTAGTAATTTTAAATGCAACGTATCCCACTTAATACCTCATAGTGGATTCTTGGAGAGCTACTGTCAGATTCTTCAGCACGCAGCGGACTAGGGTTTATTTCTTCAACGGTCTGTATATTATTTACCACTTCCATTGATTTCAATAAACACAAATCGGTATCTTCCTCGCAGTTTGTTAAATTTGAAAACTGAGTTAATATTTTTATGGTTGAATTCTCGCGATACTATAATTAAAATTATAAACCGATGGCTTTCGATTATTACCCTTTGCCGCTCTAATGTGCCCAAATAGATTTTCTTTTAATCTTGGTTAAATCTTGAAGTCATTTTATAGTATAAACCATTTCTTTGTGTCAAAATATCTCTAGAAATTGTTCTAATAGCATTTATAGTTTGCAGTAAACCTTTCAAACAATATACAGTTTTTTTTATTTACTAACGATACTTGCGCTATATACTTTTCCATAAACCCTAGATACTAATCCACATTATTACCTGTAGTAAGAGAACATTTAAACAATCAAATTTCATCATCATTTTTTCAATAAACCTGAAAGTAGACGTAACTATTTCAGTATCAACTGAATTGCTGTTTTAATCCCTGCTACGAGGCTCCTGCTAAAAATTTCTATCGCCAAGCTGACTCTCATCAATTGTGATTTTGTAGGGTAAATATGCTTATACCTAATTTTTGTGCAGCACTTTGTTACAGAATGTTGTTCTAACTTGTATAACTCTTCAATAATATCCCAACTAACTATACCGTAGGGGCATTTTAGATAGGTTTTCATAAGCGTATTACGGACAGATTTAATTAAATGCGGTGCATCAAATATTCCAATAACTGCTCTTTCGTTAAAATAAAACAAGGGCCTTTCAATTGTTATGTCCAACATCCTAAAACATTTTTTGTTGTTTGAAGCTTGATCGCAAACAATACCAATAACATGAATTCCAAGTTGTTCGCATTTTTTAAAATTTTCTTGCTCTAGTAAAAATAATTAATCAGAAGCAATATCAGCAATATCAGTATCTGATACAAAATGACTCAAAACAAATTTCCAATTAGAGGAGATGTCTCCAATCATAAAGCAGCACAGTAATTTATACCTATGATGCGTTTCCTTTCATCACCAAAATCCACGAAACCATAAATTTGGTCCAAGTAGGTGTTGTAGGCAAGCTACTACCATACCACTTATTAGTTCTCTTATTTTATCAAGAAGACATGAGTTGAACTCTGGGCTCAAATATTTTATGGGTGGCCATCTCACCAAAGAAGATATTGATGGTAAATTAAATTTTAAATTTTCTCTCAAATATTTGTACGTACTCGATGATCGATAAAACATATTTTGGGAAATATTTTTTTGGTCATCCGGCCATTTTTGGTTTCGTGATGGTTTCGAGCTTAGAAGCATTTTGCAGAAAGTTTGTGTATTCGTATGGATATCCAGTCTGTTTTTGTAAGCATGGACATTAAATTTAAATTTACCACCGGCGGGAATTTTTGAAGATAATTTTATATTTCTGCGTTTTATTTGTCTTGAATTATTTGTACGCTTCCTTTTTAATTCAGAAATTTAAAATTTATTTTTTTTAATAATTCATAATATTTTAAACGATAAAAATTTTCATTTTTGATGATTTTCAAACAATTTTTGCAAGGAGGACTTTCTATGACACTCTTTTATGTACTAATTGGTTCTTAGTTAGAAAACCGGATCCTTTCAGATTTGCAAGTTGGATCATGATTTTTTTTTTATTTCTTAAAATTTATTTTGTCAATGTATTGTTGTTGCTTTTAATACAAAACAATGTTGTAATTTTCTTAATTATATTTTGTATTTTCTATGTTGCAATAACTTAAAACCCTCCTATATGTAAAACAATATTTCAATTATATTGTTAGGAAGAAAATTGACAAAATAAATATTTGTTTACATATGAGTATAGCAAATTCGGTTTTATAAGAAAATTCCGTCCATAAAAATCAAGGTAGCCGGTAGTAGTTATGTTAAAAACTTCCGTTTATTTTTTATTTTCTGTCTTGTCTATCGATTACAGAAATTTAAAATCGAGTTTACTTACTATGGGCGCAGAATACAACCAGAAGAGACATAACGCTGTTTTTGTATGGAAAAATTTGGACTCATTTTTTTGACCTTGATTTGCCGAAGGTAAGAGAAAGTTGGGTTATGTATTCTTTGGTTTAATGGTTTTGATTTGAAATAATAAAAATTGAGAATCCTTAACAGTGTAGTTAGTGGAATTATTTCACAAGTTTTATTTTGACAGCATAATTTGTATTAACTACTATAATATTCAAAAATAATTATACTTCAATGTCCAAAAAAGAAGGTAAGATGAAAAAAAAATTTGGTCCACGCAATGTCTATTCTGGTTAATCTTTCTTCTGTGCTACGGGTGGTGACAAGAATAGCTTACAAAAAATAATATACTATTAAAAAGGGCGTGACAGTTTTTGGCCACGGAACTGTTCCTGTCTGTGTTGTACATCAAGGAGAGACAAGGAGGACGATTACCAATAAGTAGAGACATGTTATGTGATGGAAATGACATCGCGGATTGCAAATATCAGAGGGCTGACTTGCCAATATATTCCGATAAATCATCGATGAAAGAAATCCAACTGCTTTCCTTTTACCATTCAGGAAATTGCAGAATTTTTTTGTATTGGACGTCAAATCAACTTCAATCTGTAAAATGTAGTTATTATACAGGGTGACTCATTTTAATTTTAAAAAATCCACTCAATTAACTCCCAGGGCAAGGTCTAAATAAAAAAAAAGTGTAATCATAAAAGTTGCACAATTTTTAGGGGGAAATCAAATGATGATCTTAAATTTGACCTTGAGGTCAAATTTCAAGGTCCTTTCAAGGTCAAATTTTTGACGTCGGATTCGAAAAACGTGGGAAATTTTACGTCCGCATGAGTATTTTCCATGACCTCCCAAGGTCAATATATTTTAGTTATAATGCTTCTGTTGCTATTGCTATAAAAATAAAAAAAAATAAAAAAATAAACATTTTAAAAAACTTGTTCCAGTTGTCAAACGTTGTCGACAAAAGAAAGAAAATATTCAACTCTCGATTCCCCCTAAATTTAATTAGGGTTAAACAAAATCTGGACTTACTGAATTATTTATAGGCAACGTTTTTTCTTCTTTTTCGTAACATAATTATTGGCTATTTTTCTTAACACTACTGTCTCATCCAAAATCGTTAACTCTTCGAACAGAGACCACTTTTGTTTTGGTAATTCATTGATCCCTTTGGCAATTGTTTTAATTTTTTCCCTGTATTCCTCAGATTTCTGATTTTTCTTTTAATTTCTTTAATAGTCACATTGAATTCATCTGCTATTTTGTAATCTGACCGAATATATGCTTTACTACTAAACATTAATTTGCTTTGTAGAAATGAAAGAGCTTTAATGTATTTTCCATATTAAATAACTGCAACATTTTTTATTTTATTTTATTTTTATTTTGTGAAATAATTTTTATGTCCACATGAACAAATTTTTGTCTATTTGAACTTGGCGATTAATTACAATATATATATACATACATACAACAGATGAGTCGGGGGGGAGCTACTTTTTTTTGATTTTTTTTTTGTTTAAAAGGGTGGGTGTATGCAGCCCAGAGCACTGCGACCATTGAGGCTTATTGTGCATCCCTAGAGATTCCTACGTGAACTGTAGATCTATATCCCTGATAAACGCCGCTACCTGATGCATATCCAGTGGGTCGACTCTTATGCCACTAGATTATACACGCATTGAGGAAGTTTAATCTTTTTAGGATGATAGCATCGCATGTGAATAGTAGGTGTTCCGATGTCTCCTTACCGCAGTCGCAGAATCTGCACTGGTCCGTAAGGGACCTTCCCATTTTATGTAGATGGCCGTGCCCTGTTAAAAACCAGGTAAGGAATCTTAGGGATTGGCGGTCCATCCTCGGTGCCTCTCCCAGACGTATAATATTATAACTGAATAATTTCTTAGCTTGTCTCATCCCACTGGAGGACTCCCAGATTAATTTCCTATAGTTCTGCTCCCAGTCCCTTATACCATCTGCCAAATGGGTTTTGGAAAAAGCAATACTAGGACTGGGACCCAGGAAATCTCGGCTTGCTCCTATTTTTGCACATCGGTCTGCTGCCTCATTTCCTCTAATGGTGGAGTGGCCAGGAGACCACAAAAGGGTGAGTTTTTTTACTATACCCAGTTCTAATAAATTACAGTAGCAGATCCAGATCAATTTCGAATTGATCACTGATGCTCCTAAGGCTAGCAGAGCTGCCTGGCTGTCCGAGATTATATAGATCTCGGTCTTCTTATATTTCTTTTTGAGACATTGAAGCACACGTACCTCAATAGCAAAGGTCTCTGCCTGAAAAACTGTGGGGTGCTACTCAGTGGTATGCATAGCTCTAGGTCGGGCCCGACTATCCCTGCACCGGTACCCCCGTCTGTTTTTGACCCATCCGTATACCGACAGTCTATTGTCCTTATCATCAAATCCGATAGTTGGATCAATTCCTCCTTAAAATTTAAATTATGTAGGATACTGTTGTGTCCTGGCCTTACAGTTTTAATTTTGGCTATAATTCTTAGGCTCAGACCTTTTGAACCGGCCACTTTTTTAATGTGTAGGTGCAGTGGTGAGAGACCCAGTATTCTCTCAAGGGCAGCTGTTGGACAAGTCCTCATTGCTCCAGTTGCACCCACACAGATTAACCTCTGGATCTTGTCCAGTATTCTCCGTGCACCAGTCTGCTCCGTCTTTGGCCACCACACAAATGCCGCGTAAGAGACCATAGGTCTAATGACGGCCCGGTAGAGCTAAACCAATATTTGTGGGCTCAGTCCCCACGTTTTGCCAATCTCAGGGCTATCGGCTGGAGGACAGCTTTCCTCCGGTTAGTAAAGAGAGTACAATTGACCTTATTGGGATTTACCGTAAGGCCCACCTCCGTGAACCAATGATTTACTATCTTAGCGAATTTGCCCCTAACCATCAAGACTAGGTCGTCCGCATAGGTAATGTTCGAGGAGTCTAAATTTCTCAGTCTGGTAAGTAATTGATCCATCATGTCAGCCACAGTATCGTGCAATAATTCACGGAGCTCTGTAACCATTCTGGAGGAAGGTCATTTTCATCCCCGGGAAAATATGCAGAAGCGATGTTAATCACCCTCCTGCCTCCTTTTGGTAAGGGCATTTCTATTAAAATAGCCGTGATATCACTAGAAATAAATTGGTTAACAGAGAAGACATTGTGCTTTGAGCGACAAAGAATTGCTGTCCTCGGCCTATCTGCAGCCATATCGTAGACTAGCTTACCTGTATTAGCTGCAAAACCTTTAATTTTCCCCTTGTAGGTCCAAGGCTCCTGTATGAGCGCTATATCCCAGTCCTTAAAGATAAAAAGACGGTTTAGGTTGTTTGTAGCCGTCTTCGATCGATGTAGATTAATCTGCACGAATCTCATTTTCGCTACTGTTGCAGGTTTGGTGTGTATCACCATGATGTGTATTTTTTTTATTATGTCTTAGGCTCCGGAGAGCCCGGTTTGCTTGGTTGCTGTGCCACCCTTCCTCTAGGGGTCAGCCCATGGCTCTTCCCGCTCTTTCCTCGGCCCGGTTTGGCCGGTCTCCCTGTTTCGGAGGTGCCAGGTCTCTTGGCCTCCCCCGTCTCAGTAATCCCATCACCGCGGCCCGCGTTCTCAGCCAAAGCTGCCCTTGACGTGCCGAGTAGATTCGGCTCCGCCACTTTCCTCTTGACTGTGTCCACCGTCCCCTCCTTCTTTGGACGGAACTTTACAGAGCCAAACATCCAGTTGACTCTGTAGTTGGAGCCCTTCAGTATCTCCGCCGTTTTGTGTGAAACGGACATTGTGAGTTGAAGGAGGTCGCCTTCTTGCTCATTATTCGCAATAATTCTCCAGTCTGCGTCTCAAAGGTCCTTATTCTGGATCGCCAGTAGACGCAGTATCTTGTCGTTTGTCTCCTTACCCCCTCGTGGCAGGTAAACAAACATAATCTTTGGGCAACTCCTCCTCCCCGACTGCCTTCAGGGATGCCCCGTCCCATGGCTTAAGCGAGGGCACTGTGGACCTAAGCCACTCTGCCGTTTCTTCATCGGCACAGTTAACCGTGAGCCAACCGTTTCTGGTGCGACATCCCAGGAAATTAGGACTGACACTATCTAATGGCAGCTCCGCCACTGTCTCCATTATGGCATCTTGTACTGCCAGAATCTGGGCAATACCCAGTTTTGTTTCTGGGTAGCCTTGGTCGGTAATCTCCAACCTGATAGCCTTCACTGCGGCACTATATGTTGTGGCCGTGTCGGTCCTGTTCTCGGGGCAACTCTCCTTATTGTCGCCCTCCGTTGCAGCTTTTGGGGCGGCTTCCAATACCTTCGGTGAAGGACTGGCAACTTTCCCTCTTTTTGCCGCGATGCCTTTGGGCGTAGAGTCGTCATCCGACCTATTCCTCTTGTTAGTTAAGACAATTCTGTCCCTGACGGCAGCGTCGCGGGGGACTCCTGACGTAATTAGATGGGACAGACGTCTCCTCGCGGCTCCACTGAGGCGTGCTCTCCTTTTTGTTTTACCCTCGAGCTCCAACTCCTCGAGGTGCTTATTTATTTCGGCCGTAGTCGACGTGGATTGGGTATCCATTTCAGGCAATAAAGTGCCATGTACAGGAGAGCCCACCACTACGTACGTACTGGAGTTATCCATTACGATCTCAGAAGCAGGGCCTGAATGGTCCATGTCATCTTTTGCGACTGGTTCGTTTAAAGGAGCACCGCCCTTATTATTTTTGTTTTTAATTAAATCCATAAGTTGTTGATTTGGTTGAGGAATGGAAGGTCCACCACGGCAGCGCCTCTTGCCATGGTAAGGCTGATTGAAACCGGAGGTCGCCTAGTATCCTGAGTTCCGTGCTAGCGACCAACTAACCCATGATCATACATCCCTCGGCGCACGTGTCTCACCTTAGATTTGTTTTTTTTTTCAACGTTTATACCATCCTTTAGCGTCGTACTTTAGCCTGTTGTTCGGTAAACGAGCCAACAGTTACCGGAGGTCACCACGAGGAGGTAGTACGTACACGAGCGAATCACGCTCAGGTTACCCTTCGCGTAGATCGTGGGCCCACAGACAGGACTGCCTAAAACATGACCAGAACAGCCTGCTGTAGTCCACCCTAAAGGAAGACACACAGCTTTGTTCCCCCCTTCCAGAAGGCGCCAGACCCCCGGGGAGCTACTTACTCGCAGACCTATCATAATTAATAAATAAATAAAAATATTGAATTGAAAAATTATGTCTGTATCGAAAAAATGAAATTTATAAAAACATTTACCAAAACAAATAATATTGCATGATTTTTAATTAAGTTAATTTGCTATATGTACTTCTTTCTTCATAATATTGCTTATGGTATATCTTCATTTATAATTTTTTTTTATTTTTAAATTAATTTTGTGTTCTTCTAAATTAATTTAGAGATCAAAAAGTATTGCATTGATTAAAAATGGATTAGTTTTTGTTTTAATTTTATAAAAAAATATTGTTAGTAATCAAAATAATTATTAATTGGTATGTTGCTGTGTGTCAAGAGCCAACCAGCGAACATTTAAGAAGTTTAACAGAATTTAACGAAAGTTTTTTCTTACGGAAAATTTGACAGCTTGGCTAGCGAAACTGTAACACAGCTTGTCAATTGCTTTGATGGTGACGGTAGCTCGTATTAATATTTTTAAAAATGTGTGTAAAATCTTGAACTGGCGATGGAATTGGAGGAACTTCGAAAATCATTTCAATTATTAAAAAGCTTTAAATTCTTAAAGGACAAAAACATAAATAATAAAAGACCCAGATCTTGTGGCGTAAGAAAAAAAAACGAAAATAAATAATTTGATGTTACAATGTTTTTAATAATTCGGTTTTCAATTTACCTACATGAACATAAATAAATAATTTTGAATTTAATTTTAAAATGTACAATGAGCTCCCACAAGAAGATTTGCACAAAGGGCAATTTGGATTTTGGACATTTCCTTCAGTTTTGCGCGATAATTTTCGCTCTGTTAAGTTGGCAATTAAATTTAACGAAACTGAACGAAGATTTCTTAAAGGTTTGCTGGGCAGTAACATGTAAACTCCATATATCGCACTATTACGTTAAATTTCTTAAATGTTGGCTGGTTCTCTCTTCAGCAATGTGTAGAACTTATGATATATAAGTTCAGTGTTCTGGATAGGGATAGGGAGCATAAGGAAGTTAGGCAATGCGTTTTTAACTGGCTTATTCAATTAAATTGTAGTTAATTTTAATCTTTCAAGTAACCAACTCACGTCAAAATAAGTCTAACATTTTCTTTTTTCTTTCGAATATATATTTGTAATATTTTTCTTTCTGACTCAGGATTAGAAAAAGGTTAGAAACAAATTGTATTACTTTTGCAAATTATTTGCAAAAAATATAGTTTTTGGAATGGATGGAAAACGACAGCTATTTGGAAGTTTGATGTTGTTTTCGCTTATAATATTTTGGACATGAACTAATAACAATTATTAAGAGTGCAGTCCAAATATTATTATAAAAAAATATTTGATATTTTCTTGTGGTTTTGAATGTTTTAACGTGTAGAAAGTAAAGTGCAGAATAAATACATTTTGCGGCCTTTTCCTCATTCAATATTGATCGTTCTTAAATTACTCGAAACCGTAATTCCTTGTTTGTTCTCTTCGTCACATTTTTTTGTTTTGTTTTGTTTCTTTAGTCGTTTGATTTGAACAAAGCATTGTCGCGGAAATGAGATCTTTTAAAAAACAGGAAATCACCAATAAAAAGCAATATGTAGGTAATCAAATACATACCTGTTTTCGCGACAACTTAAGCTTAGCAATATTAATTGTATTGCTGCTTGTGTATTTTTTGTTGTTATTTTTCTTAGGTAAATTAAGAATTGTAAAGGTCAAGGTTGAGAGTACTATTGAATTACACCAATGCCAGTGTAAAATTTCTTTATATACCTTTATATTGAAACAAGACACATCCAGTGGTAATACAATTTTGTACACACACTGGTCCAAGGTAACAGTTTAATATTGACTATATTTTTTTGTTGTTGTTATATTTGAGATAAAATATCAAAATGGATTGAGGAACATACCTTAAAAAAAATTATCAATTGTTAAGTGTTTTAAGTAATCCTTCACGATAAACGTTTTACTTATATATCTTAATATCTAAACAGCAAAATTCAACGATTATGAATATGAATAGGTGAATATTTACTTTCCCCGTAATATTGCTAAAATGTTATATACACAAGAATTATAATAAGGTAGAAAAGGATGCTTTGCATAAAACCGTTTTACAATAACATTACCGATTTACCTTAAGTATAATCTTCGTAAACACCGTACCTTTAATTATAACCTAAAAGTTGAACTTGTTTACTGCATTTTCTCTTAGATTTACATAAAATTATATGATTTTATCACTATTGTTAACAATTTGCTTCTTTTTTATAAAAAACTCGAACTATAATAAATTTCGTATTTTATAAATCAAACTCTGAAACTTAACAATTGAATATTAAACTTATAACATTTATGTTTAAAAAAATGAGTTTATCTATTTCTTAAGTAGAAATAAAAATAATAACAATACAAAAACTTGTTAACAGCAAAAAAACTTAAAAATTTATGTATAAACTTCTTTCTTGTTTATTTACTTGTACAGTTGTACATATTTCTTTGAAAATTATAAACAGATATTACAAAAAGGAAAACGATTTTCCTTTTTCATTTCTTCATTTCTTCCTCGACTTTTTTATTTTTTCTGTATCTTTTACAGTTAGGTTTTGATATATGTAAGTATGTGCATATATATCTTTAAAAAATCTCATCGTTTTATTTCCGGGCTTTTGAAAACCAGGTCAACTACAATATTATTTTGATAAAAAAACAAGAAGCCAACAATTTATAATTTTTTTTTATGTTATTTGATGTATGTACGTAAATTTAAGCCTTTTATATCATAAATATATTTTTTGTTTTTGTTCTTAGAATGTGAATGTTAAAGTGATATTGTAGAGTCTACTTTTGTTTGAACAGGATTTTTATGTAATTAAAATTTACGCTTTTTAAAAAGAAGTGTAAAAAGTGTAAAATTATGATTATGTATGTACTTTTGTTAATTCGACGATGTATTAACAAATAAGTATTTTAAATATTAAATGGGTATTTCAGAATTTCTATTTGTAATTATGGCGGGCAAAACTATAGCAAATACTTTATTAAGGATTAGATAGCTAGGTGTGGCACATCACTGATAAATTGATAACTTAACGTTGAGCAGCACTGATCAACTGACGACAACAAATATCGCATTATTTATGCACGCTGTTGACAAATAAATAATGAAATCACAAAAAAGGAATCAACTTTTTTCTTGATTTTTTCTATTTGTTATGATGAAATTAAATTAAAATTTTTTGTCTGTAAAATTAAATTTCCTAAAAATTTGGACTAAATTCGCGCCGAAAATTTTCATTGAGGAGTATAAGGAAAACCGGGGCACTTATCCCGCATGTAGAAGCCATAGCTGTAGCGGAATGTAAAAGCATATTTACAGTTACAAAATATTGTCAGTATTGCAATTATAAAATCCAAACTTATAACTATTGCGATGATCCTTATTTTCATTGCAGAGTTTCGTATTTTAATCGAAGTTTTATTGCTGAATTATTTTGAAGGTTTGTCCTCCCTCCTCTCCTGCTTTGACAACTTATAGAAATTAATCATATAAATTTAACTTTTTCTAAAAAAATTTGTGTTTTTTAATAAATATGTATATATTGAAACTGATAACTGGCCATATCTGCTTACATTGATCGTCAACTTTGTAAACACAGATTAAAGGAATTGTATTGCTGCACAAATGTTTTAAGTTGTTCTTTGATGACTTAATCCATTGGGCTAGAATAGAATCGATGAAAGTTTTGGAAATATGTATTAAAAATTAAAATTACATCGTCCTTTTACAGACTATATTTAATTTTGTGTATTATTTCATTTACATCGGGAGTTACATATTTCATTTTAAATGTGGGATGTATTTTCATAATAAAATAAATCCCTATTAAAATATAAAAGTTGTGGCTTGTTTCACTTGGAAGTTATTTCATGGAGCCACCATTTAACACTGCTAGTAGTTAGTACTTAAAATTTACTTAAATCTATTTCTTACAAACTATTTCGTTCATATAGATACTAAACTTACTTCAGATTTTAATTAAAGGTTAATTTATTGTTTTTATTTTAGTTATTATTAAAATATCAGGAAGTTTATAAATAGTAGATCGGACTTCTAATCACCTCGTGAGGTTTCAGCCCTTTATATTACTTCGGTCTAGAAAGACCAAAGTATTGAAATCCTGTCAAAAAAGACAAACAATTTGGTGGGTCCAAAACCATTTTTCTCGACATGTTGAAAGGCAGTGAGTATAAAAAAGCAAAAAATAGAAATGTCCATCCGTCTGTCTGGATGTCTGTACCCATGGTATCTCGAGAACGGCTTGTCTGATTTAGAATTTTTTTTCGCCAGTCTGTTTCTATGGTCAAGGCGGAGATTTGAAAAACTTTTGGAACCTGTACATCAAGAGGGTCGTCTACCTGCCATACGAATTGACCCAAACACCTAGTTATAGAAATATTTACCAATTTGTTATGTATGCTGGTTTGAATACTGCTGTTTTTTTTTTTATTTATTACTTGTTAAATTTTAGCTTTTAAAACAAACTATTTTGAGCAAGAGCTCATTCGTAATAGGTTATGTCAGAAGTGGTTGAAAACAAAATAATAAAAAAAAACTGCGCCAAGATCACAGAACCACTATTCAAATCAATCATATATCCTGGCTCACCATCCCTCCAAAAATGCATTTTCATCTGGATCCTTGCATTCTCATTTTCAAAACCGAGGATTGTTGTATATTTGTTGAACGGCGGTTGGAACGGTTAAGCCATTTTGCTATTCTGCACAAAGTTTTTTACAAATTAGAATTTAAATTATTTGAAGTAAAAATTAAATATTGAATAGGGCATTGAGTTTGGGGTTGAGTTGAATATTAAGTTAGGGGTCAATTTGCGGGTTGAGTTGAGGTTGTGTTGGAGTTGAGTTATGGTTGAATTAAGATATAGTGAGCAGTTGGCCAATGTTTTATATATAATGGTTTGAGGATTGAATTGAAAGAGAGTTTGGGTTGAGGGTTGAGTTGGGGACCGTTTGCGGGTAGAATTGGGGTTAAGTTGGGATTGGATTAGTGTGTAGTGAGCAGTTTAGCAATCTATATAAGTGAGTGTTTGTATATATGTACAGCATATATGTGTATGATATTTAAACAAATCCACACGCTTTGATCGATTTGAACCAAACTGTACACAAATATTGTTTAAGACTTAAGAAAGGTCGACTGTTAATATCTCAAACCTCAAATTGAACCTTCGGCAAATTATATGAATGGCCAATTAGGATGTAACTTATCTATTTCTTATGGGATCTTAGTCAAATTTGACATCCGCTTTGGAAATGAGATTCTAAAATGATTTTGGGATGAAGTTCTGGAATATGGCCAAGTATGATGGAACTTGCATATTTCTCAACCGATTATGATGAAATTTGACATGTGCGTTGGAAATGGGATTCTGAAATGAAGTTCTGGAATATGGCCAAGTATGATGTGACTTGCCTATTTCTCAAATTACTTGTCCATTTTTAACGGATTTTAATGGAATTTTACATGTGCGATGGTAATGGAATTTCAAAATGATTTTTAGATAAAGTTCTGAAATATGCCCAAGTAGGACGGAACTTTGCTATTCCTTAACCGATTACAATGAAATTCAAGATTGGGAATGAGGATTTAAAATAATATTTCTAATTCTGAAACTCTACACTGCCGTTATTAGTGTCAATACTGAGTTGCGTGTCCGCTACACAGTATATTTTTCTAAACAAGGACAAACTTACCGCTCTGACAGCAAATACTCAGAAAACATAACCCAAAGTTTGAAGCGAAGGATTGGCAAGAAAAATTTCTAATGGAACTTGAATATTATTATGGAGATAATCTTGATCGTTTAGAAATTGAACATCATTATAGAAGCCGTATTGACATATTTCTCACAACATCGTCTAACAATAACTTATGGGTCACATTTCCTTCTATTCGTTGGAAACGTCAAAATTCATCATAATCGGTTAATAGCTAAGTTATATTCTTATTGACCACATTACAGAACTATCCAAAAACCATTTTGGAATCCCAATTTCAACGCACATGTCAATTTTCATCATAATCGGTTAAGGAATAGCCAAGCTCCATCCTAATTGGCCATTTGTATAATTTTTTAAGGGTTCAATTTGGAATGTAAAAGGTCCAATTTGAAATGTAAAAGTTCAGTTTGAAGTGTTAAAGGATCAATTTTAAGTGTAAAACCTGTATGAAGTAATGGTATGTTGGTATGTTGGTATGCTGGTATAATGGTATGACGATGACGGTGAGTAGGGTTTGAGTTGAAATTGCATGTAGCTTTCGAATCGAGTTCATTTTGGGATTGGGTTGGAAAATAGGTGTAGGGTTGAGCAGAGGGTTGATATTTTGGTCGAGCTAGGTTGAGTTGACGAAGAATTAGGATTAAGTTAGCTTGCATTGGGGAGTGAGTTGTTCGGTTGGGAAATTATTTAAGGGTTGATTTGGAGTTAGGTTAAGGGTTAATTTGAAAGTTGATTAAGGGTTGATTTGGCGATTTAATTGATGGCTGAGTTGGCTGTTAATTTGGTGATTTCGTTTAGGATTGTGTTGCGATTGAGATAGAGGTTGAGTTGTAAATTGATTTGCGAGTTGAATTAATCAAGAACGAACTTCTGACCTCTTCGTGAGGTTTTAGCCTTTTATATTTTATTATTCAATTTCCCATTTTTACTTTTATTTAGTTGATCGCGTCTTCGATTGACATTTGAAATATTCATATCGGTTAAGGACTCACGGGGTGAGGGTGTAACTAAAATCGCCGCGCGCCCTGAAGACCGGTTCGGATTGATTCTGATGTTTTCTGGTAAGGAATATTGTTATCAATAAATATCACGGCTTTTTGTTTCGTTAGCAAATCAAGTTGAAAAGTTATAAGTGATTTTAATGTAAAACACTTTTGCACCGTCAAGGATTCTCTATGCAATCTTTTGTACTTCATTTTTTTAAATGTTGCCAATGGCTTTATTCTTGAATCTTTCTACATAAGAAACTCACAAGAAGTAATCAAATCTTAAGCTAAAAATTATTACATATTTTAAGTCTTAACCAATGTTAATACTTATTGTTAGTGCTCACAATTTAATTAATTTACATTATACTTATAGGTATACCATAATCATTTAGTAAATTTACAGGTTCACAGGTTCATCAGTCCGAGTGGATCGGTTCTTCTCCGTCGTCTAAATCGCGGCTGTTTTAGTATTTTCTTGGCCAATTCGTTGGGATGTGCTTCTAGTTTTGAATAATATTTCGAACTGAATTCGTTAATTGGTTCTTTAACGGTTTTAATCCTAAGGTCGTCATGTATATTACTATTTCGAATGTACCAAGGAGCATAGGTAATACTGCGAAGTATTTTGGCTTGGGTTCGTTGCAGGAGTTCTCTGTTTGAAGCGCTGGTGGATCCCCGTAACTGAATACCACATGCCCATATGGGTTTGATTATCGCTTTGTAAAGTAAAACTTTATTGACTAATGACAACTGAGATTTTCTTCCCATCAGCCAATACATTTTGGAAAATGTAATTTTTATTTGGTTGCGATTTGTTTCAATATGATTTTTCCACGTTAATCTTCTATCCAGGTGCAAACCTAAGTATTTTACCTTCGTTTGTTGAGGAATATTTTTATCGTTTAATTTCACTGGTGGGCAGGTGCGTTTGTTCAGCGTGAATGTCACATGCGTTGATTTGTTTTCATTCACTATTATTCGCCATGCCTTCAGCCAGTCCGCGACTTTGCTTAAATGATTCTGTAATTCCTTTGAGGCAATTTCAGGATTAGTGTGAGATACCAGGATGGCCGTGTCATCGGCAAATGTTGATATTAATACTTTGTTGGTTACAGGTATATCAGCTGTGTACAACAAGTATAATATTGGTTCTAGAACGCTGCCTTGCGGGACAGTTGCGCTGTTTTGTTTGACCATGTATTACCTTTGAAGAAGATAGTTTCCCAAAAATGAGTGAAATTTCTTCGGTAGAAGCTCTTTAATTTTGTAAATTAGTCCATCGTGCCAAACTTTATCAAAAGCTTGTGCGATATCCAAAAAGGCAGCAGAACAATATTTCTTTTCCTCGAAGGGGATTTTCATTGCATTTACAATTCTGTGCACTTGCTCTATAGTACCATGTTGGTTTCGGAACCCAAATTGATGGTCTGGAATAACGCGCCGTTCTTCTAATATTGGTTTCAATTTCGTTAATAAATTTTTTCAAATAGCTTTGAGATTGTGGGCAGTATGCTTATTGGACGATATGATGAGATTTGCGTTTCATTTTTCCCTGGCATTTATCTGGCAATTCCCTTATCATTTTTCCAGTAATGCGATCAAGTCCTGGTGCCTTTTTCGGGCTTATGCCAGTTTTAATTGTAATCTTAACTTTCTTCCAGTTATACTTTATAGGTTTGTAGGATAAACCATCATCCGTTGGCTGGGGTAGTACGAAATAATTATCTTCTTCGTATGGGACGAATACTGTTGCTAGATGAGCAGCAAAAGCATTGGCTTTTTCTTCATCACTTCTCGCCCAATTTCCAGTTGGTAGAACATCACGATTTCACTTATTTTTCACATCACAATATTTTTAAAAAAATCAAAAAAAAGTTTTAAACTGCTGATTCAACTTTTCACACAAGTAATAAGTAAATTATTTAAATGTTTACTCGGTGGTAGCAAAATTGCAACTACACAGGGTTCGTAAGCTTATTTATGTTACTGCACTTCTTTGTCTACGAGTTGGTTTATTTTGTGTTTCGCATTATCGCTACCTTTATTTGTTCAAAAGATATAAGCGATTAGTTAATGTTATAAACACATCGTTTCTGAGCGAGTGGCCCTAACACAAATAAATTACAAAAAATTAGTTCTCCGTTAAAAGCCAAAACAAATTAAGTAGTGTTTGATCGAGTTTTAATTTAAGACGTATTTATACACAATCAACACAATTATTCGAAGCCAATTTGTATAGGTAGCCTTGGACGACAATCAATAACAACTTCATAGTAGTGCAACCAACATTTTTCTAGTTTGCCATCTTTGCCATCCAAAAATCAATTATAAATGCGTAATTTGATTATCTTCGGCTGTACAACAGTTCGTTCAAACATATTTCACAATATAGGCGATTTCCACCGAAAGTAGGCGGCGATAGTGTCGCTTTTTACAAAGGGGACGAGAAATCTCACAATTTCTCTATTGATATAAAATTTGTATGTACAATTTTTACTCGTGCTTAAATTAATAAAAATAAAAATAATTAAAGTGAATTTGTTCAATATTTTTTTATAAATTGGTTATTAATATTTAGTTTCCTATTCGCATGAATGGAAGTGGAAAAAATATGGCTAAACATAAATTTCGAAGCCATAAACGGTGTAGCATTTTTGGTTGTCTATCGAGAAGTGACAAAACAATCAGCTTACATAAATTTAACCAGCCTAAATAAATAAAAAACTTAGAAAGCAGTGGAATGTAGTATTGGAAATAAGATGACGGGTAACTCTCGAGTGTGTAGAAAACATTTCAAGATACACAATTTTATAGAAAGTGAGACAGCAACAAAATCAGCAACAAAATATTTTGATTTTTAGTTTAATTTCTACTATTTATTAATCGTCTTAAGATAAGAAGAAACAACGAGACGTAAAAAAACGCAATACCAAGCCAAAACTTACCTCGTGGTAGTAGTACGAAAAAGGCACCAAAAAAGGACCAAATACTTGGAAACTACGAATAAAGCTTGCCAAGCGATAGTCTTTTATTTTTTCTCTCCCATTAAAATTTTCTTTTTGGAATTTTAAATTATGATTTAATTAAAATACTATATTTTTATAAATGTTACCTATTACAGTTAGTACTTAGAGTTTTGTATATTCATTGGTGATTTTGTGTTTTTACAGTGCCCAATTATTGACAATTGCACTTCCATAAATTCACTGCGTACTTACAGGGAACCGATATAATTCTGGGATTTCTTGTGAAAATTCCTGCAATGAATACTTTCATATTGCTTGTGGCGATAGACCGGTATATGACCACATTCGCAGTAAAACAACAGCTTACAGCGGTCCGCACCCTGCGGACAGGGAGTCTAGAAATTGTATTGTCTTTATTTTTGTCATCTAAATTCACAGAAACTCCAGGCCAGACATCGTACTTTAGAAACTAATTAGGTTACTGGTGGCGTTAATTCGTCATATCAGTGCTATCTTGTTGTATCTCCAAAATTAACGATTTTGAGTTAAATATTGATTATTACTCAACAAAGTCTGCTCTTTCCAAATTTGTAATCAAAATTATTGTATCTCCTTTCGTTTACGAGATACTCAGTGGTGATTTTGTCCAATCTCTTACAAAATTGTTTTATATTTTGGTGTTTCCCCTACTTTTAACGAGACAAAAATAAATAAATCGTGTTAGTTTATCTCCACATATTGACCAATGAAAATGCATGATTTTATACGTGACTAAATTATATAAATATAAGTGAGAGAATTTCGATTTACTTGATCATTCAATTAAAAGTTTTTGGAGGAAAAACAACGTTTAGTTGCAGTTCAAATATCTTAGGAAAAAAAAAATCACCTGAATGGTTCAGGTTCATGTAAATGTAAATGTAAAAATGTAAATCACATTCTTTTGTTTATTTTTTAACAAAAATATCATAATGTTAAATATGAATGAAACATTGAGTGAAGCGAATTCTGAACCAGGAGAAATTTCAAACGACTTATAGTATATACTATAAGTATGTATTATTATTTGTAACTGTGTTTTTCAATTGAAATCGAATCAACATAATTTCTTAATTTTATTTTCAGAGTTATGAATGAAATTTTTGAGACCGACAATGAAAAAATTGAAAGTCCTTTCGATGATTTTGATAATGATCCAGATTTTCTACCTATTCCTTTTGAAATTCCACATAAAGTATTTAATGAAAATAAGAAATCACAATTGTAATGTATTATACGCAGTAGATTCGGTGCTTACACTTAGAAAGCGTCAAGTTGTAAAATGGAAGCGAAATATTGTCAAGCGTGAACGAAATAATGGAAAAGAATATATTAATCAGCGTCGTACTCTACATTCAGCAAGAACCATAAAACAAGCATGCGAGGCGGCGATCAATGTAGCTACAAATGCAATGTAAATTTCAGTGTGACAGATAGAAAACGAATTCACGCAGATTTTGGAATCTTGATCCCACAGCTAAATTAAATTTTTATTCAAAATTCACTCACCAAAAAACCACAAATAGGAAGAGAACAATGAAGGACATTTCAAGAAGGGCCGCCACTTTTCAATATTTTTTTGAGAAGAACTCATTCTGCAAAATTTTCTTTTTAAATACCTTAGACATATCACAAAATCGCATATACTATTACTATCGAACAAAGCATGACGAAATTTTTGGTATATCAAGTCCTGTTGTAATACATGGGAACCATATAAAATTTAAAATACCCGAAACCCAACTAAGCAGAGTACGAGAACACATCCAGAAATTTCCTGTAATGGAATCACATTACTGTCAGGCAAATACGTTGAAAAAATATTTGAGTCCAGGGCTTAATTTGACTAAAATGTACAATATATATAAGATATATGTTGAAAACCCGGTCAAATTTACCATATATTCGAAAATTTTCAACGAGGAATTTAAATACGCATTTTATCATCCAAAAAAAGACCAGTGTGGTCGATGAGTCGCATTTAATTTTTTAAAAACTCCAACAGATAACGATATAAAATTGTTTCAAAAGCATCGAATAGCTAATGAACAGGCAAAACGGGAGAGAGATAACGACCGAAACATGGTGGACGACAGCACTGCGGCACTTTATTATGATCTTCAGAAGGTTTTTGCTCTTCCAAAAGCAAATGTTTCTAGTTTCTTCTATAAAAGAAAATTCGACGTATATATTTCGAAGGTATTCTAGTTTTACACGACCAAACTGTGAATTTCTTTCCCTTTTAATTTACACTAAGTAAAATTTGTTATTTAACTTTAGTTTAACGATTTTTTTTATCTTTGCTTTAGTATATCTCATAAAATATGTAACAGTTTGCTTTTCTATTTCTTTTTTTATGTTTAAAAATTTGATAACATATACATATGGTATGGTGAAAAATACGGCAAATCACAAATTTTTGGAAGTCATGTTTTAATTTTATGATTTTTATGTTTTGAATTTGAAGTCTTGATTAAAACAAAAATTTTGTAGAACGTGATTTTTTTTGTTGTTGTTGTTTAAAATACAGGGTGTCAAATTTTGAGAAAAATGATGAACTTGATGTTGTGTTTATTTTCTATAAAAGGAAAAATAAATATCCGATATTTATGATATAGAGCTCGTTTTAAAGGTAAGTTAATACGGATTAATAAAAAAATATAAAAATGGTAAGTTCTTTAATTTCTTCATTTTCAAATTTCTTGCCAAAATTTTATTTTTGAATTTTCACAATGATAGTCCAATTTTTTTTTTTTAATTTTACGTCCTTTAATTCTATTCAACATATTAAAAACTTGCGCTAGCAAAATGTTTCGTTTTCGTGCAAAATACGTTTAAGTATGACTCTACCTATTTTGAAAATTTCAAAAATCGAATCGTAGATTTTGGGTCCTCTTACAAAAACTCGATTTTATTTAATTTTTCCAGGTTAATTTTTTCACTCGTTTTTGTGATTCAAAATTAAATTTAAAACAAAAAATATTGACAGTAAAAAAATTTATTACAAAACAAGGATAGAAATTTAAAGATATTTATACGGTTAAAATTTACATGTTATATAATCTTTAATATTTGAATATTTTTTATAAACGAACGAGAGCACTTTTTATTTGGCATTCCTCACTTTCACTCATACTCGAAATATTCTCGTCATTGACTGTTGATGATGTCTCTGGAGTAACAGGTGAATTTAATGAATTATTAACCGGTGATACCTCGTTTTCAACTTTTTGACGTTTATTATTCACTCGGTAATAACATGATGTACAAATCGATTAATTTTCAGTTACATGAATCGAGCGCGGCAAACGAATTTTAATATAATCATTAACATTTCTTAAACTTTTAGAACATTTCAACTCAGGAAACGGCTTACAACACTTTTTGTTATTTGAAATACTTTTTATGTTATTTAAATAAGCAAATGATTTAAATAGAACTTCACAAGTTAAACTAACTGAAATATTAATTTAAACACTAATTTATACCAAAAAATGTTAACAAAAACCATTGGTTATATTTTATGTTGTTTTACAGGCCTACCTACCCCCTTCGTTTATAATTAAATTTTTAAATATGCGTCATTTTGTTCCAAAAGATTACGTTACGGTTTATGCACCTGAACGTAATATTGTGGGACGCATTTTTAGGGTTGGAACTAACAAAATAAATGACTCATACCAAAATTAATTTTTTTACTAATAGCCTTATGGGCTATCCCTAAACTATGTTACGCCTTTGTTTGGGGAAGGAGTATTGATTGTCGTCACAGAATTTCATAAAAGATGACGTTATGTAATTATAAGAAGTTACTGTTATGGGATATTACATATGACATAATACAATAATTTGCAGGTATATCATTAGAGGCGTATTTCTTCAATATACCACTTACTTCATGTTCTTAAATGATTAAATCATTGCTCACATATTCAGTTTTGTGACGACTTGTGATGAAGGAGTGAGAGAGACGGAGTTAAGAATGGCCCAAAATAACTTGACGTAGTTTATGAACGGACTGTTACAAATTGTTTCCTCTTTGTTTTTTAATTTTCTATTAGAAGTAAGAATATACTAAAGATCGACGAAATAATTTTAAACAATTACATTTTCAGGTCGATCGTAAATTAGTTAAAAATTGAAAATAACATATAACAGTTTCAAAAACGGGTAAATCGTCATACTTAAACGTATTTTGCACGAAAATGAAAAGTTTTACTAGCGCAAGTTTTTAGTATGTTCAACAGAAATACAGGACGTAAAATTAAAAAACAAAAGAAAAAAAAATTGGACGATCATTGAGAAAATTCAAAAATAAAATTTTAGCGGGAAATTTGAAAATGAAAAAATTAAAGAACTAACCATTTTTATATTTTTTTATTAATCCGTATTAACTTACCTTTAAAACGAGCCCTGTATCATAAATATCGGATATTTATTTTTCCTTTTTTAGCCATAAACACAACATCATGTTCATCATTTTTCTCAAAATTTGACACCCTGTATTTTAAACAACAACAACAACAAAAAATCATTTTCTACAAAATGTCTTTTTTAACTAGTACTACCAATTGAAAACATAAAAAATAAAAAATTTAAACACGGCTTACGGTCCCATATACCAAATTTGTGATTTGCCGTATTTTTCACCATCTATATTTCCTTTCTTTTGGGTTTGTGGTCGTGTACAGATTTGATTTACACCCCTCATTCAGAGCAATACTTTTCGCATCGATTTTTCTTGTCATTTTCAGATTTTCGCGAATTGTTGTTTCAGATTTTCAGGTTCCGTTACTTTTCTTCCGCTATGATATGGTTCGATGTGTCTAACGGTTTCGTTTAAATTTTTTTTTGTGAAGCAGTGATTAGTGAGAATTAGGCTTAGGATTTTTATGCGCCAAAAATGAAAAATATATACTTAAAATATGTGCTTAAAAAGAAGAAATATGCAAGTAACATAACAAAATATGTGATTAAAAATGCAAAAATATTTCGAAAAACAAAAAGCACACTTTAGTAAAATATTTTTATCAGTAAATACATGTAGGTAATTTATATCTAAATGTACATATAATCAATATTTTACAAATAAATTATTTTTAAATAGTAAAATCAGGGGACTTTTCGATTTCGAAAAGAATCGTCTTTGATTTAAATAAGAAACGAACGAATTTGATTTAATAAATATAAATTTTATTCTTCTAAATATTATTTACACCTAGTTTGCATTCAAAGAAAATGACCTTTCTACTTCAACACATGTGATTGGGGCATGTTTAAAGGGACAAATTTCAGATAACGGGAGTCGTTCCATCTCATTCGCATTTCCAGGATCTTTTAATTTATTTTTAATTAGTTCATCGACAGCTCCACTAATTGCTTCAACTTTCCTATTAGCTTCCAGAAACAAGTCCACTAATCTTTTACTTGAAGACTCTTTCTACTGTCGTGCTTAAATGGCTATAATTGCCAGTTATGTAAGCCAAATCATTTTCAAAGTCGATTAACCTAATATTGTCTTAGCAGTTTAAATATAAGTGGAATCTTTATCGTTTAGTTCCAAAAAAATTTCTTTAATGTTTTCGAAATTTTCTTTCAAAGAATGCAAACTTTTAACGCAAATCTGTGTAATCCATGAATTATACAGTAGCCATGCTTTGATTTATTAATACATTCTAAAATTTATAATATTTTAAAAATATTTATGTTTTTAGTAACACTGGCTTATTTTGAAATTTCTGCAATATTTAAGTAGACATTTCTAATATTTAAAATGAAAAGAATGTCCCAAATGAATCAGATATACAAAAATCATACTTCAAACTACATATTGAATTATTTCAATTTTCCAATCATTACAATTTTCACAAATGAAAATATAATTTAAATGAACACTATTTCCATATAACTTCATATAGCAAATTTGTGTTGCAGCCTATCGGATATTTTAATTTTGTCCGCTTAAGGCGCTTTTTAAACTTTTCCATTCGTCAATTTCATAATCGTTATTTTCTGTAGTAAAATATTCGTTAATTACTAAAATGTTTAGTAAAATATGTATTATGGGTTTTGTGCTAACATACGAAAATATGTAAAAATATGTATTTATTCGGAAAAATGTAAATATAAGTTGTAAGAAATATGGCCGGTGATGGCATAGAATTGAAACTATCACTCCGGAACGACCACTCTTGGTTTATGTGTTTCTTAGCTGCTGAGGCCGTGGCAAAAATATTTTCCCTTTTCATCGTTATTCTTCATGCGGTTATTCAAGCATGGGAATATGTCTGGAACACCCCACGCCACACCGTGAGCCCTAGCCAGCTACTATACAGCACCAGACCTCTATTCTCATGTCTGTTAACGGAATCCCCTTGTGGGGTTTCGTTACAAGTTTTAATTCTGTCTACCAAATGTTAGCTACTTAAAGCGTATTTTGTTGATCAAAATTTAATTTGAATTATTTTGGGTTTGTTTTTTTTCCAAGGAAATAGCCAATTTGATTTAATTGACAAAAGCCAACCTTTCGAAATAAAATATAAATGTAATATGTATTACGATTCTGGTGCTAGGTATCATAACCAAGAATTAGAATTATGTTTAAATAAACCCAATTTTTTTTTGGGTTAATGTTATTCTTGCGAGGATTTATCCTATGCAATAATTGTTGTTGTAAATTAGTCAAGGAATAATACCAGAGCCTTCTAGAGTATAGAGCCATAATCATAATGACGTATTTTTAGAAGCTTTTTTAGTGGTATAACTTTTCATTGATTTCCATAGGAATCCATAGTAAAAATGGTGTTTTTTAGTTTCAAGTTTTTCAATGAAAAAAGCTAAAATATTATAAAATATTTATATAAATGTTTTCTACATACCTTGAACAATAACATTCAAGAAGACTATATTGTTATTGAATAAATATTGATTGCAGAAATATTAAAATTAAACTATGCCTAAAACATATTTTTCGAATTTCCATTTTGAAAAATAAATCAAAGTTGGCTCTGATGAATTAAAAAAATACTTGCTAAATTTATCTTTAGTTTTACTAGTGTACGTAAGATGTCTAAATTGTTTACAGAAAAATACGAAAAAAAATTATTTGGTCACAAAATTATCACTCGTACTTAATTTTTTCTGAATTTGTTTTGCTTTTCCTATAATTTTTTTACTTGAAATTTCTTCAGGTGGTAATTTTTGGTATGATTTTACCAAATTTTTATTTATTTATTTATTTTATTACTAAAATTTGGGGACCCCCTTTTTGAGCATGAGCTCATTCGTAAAAAGGCGTCTGTCTACAAAAATGTGTAAACACCATGTAGATAGTTGACGGTTACAAAAATGCTGACATAACTCCGTCTGGTAATACATACATACATACATATGTAGGTACTTAGGTTCAATCAAAAACTATAGTAGATTTCATAGAGACGTCTCATGTCGAATAAATAAACATTCAAATTAGTTGGGTGTAGAAAATACCTATTTGGGTGTAGAAATTATATTTCGCACAATACAGTGAGTCCCTACGCAATATACTTGAAACCACAAAAACATAATTCTCTCTTTGACTAAATTTACTCATCAACTAATACGAGATTATTTTGAGCGAGGTCAAAAATATGTATTCAGAAAAATTTTCGTTTGTTAAACTAGTTAGTATGCGCTGGTACACCGGTGAGCATGATTTAAGCAAGGTTAGCTCGATGTTTCGAGTCACGTGTTCGTGACGTCACACAATTCTGCCACGTGTTTGTAAATAAATAGAGAAAAAGCGAATGAACCATTTTTGTGTTTGTTTTTATTTTTCGTTTTTTTACTGCTTGTTGTAATTTAAGGTCTCCTTTAATACTAGAATTGAGTGTCGTCATTAAACAAAAAATGATCATTTGTTTACATATTTAAAGCTAAACTGGTATTAATTGAATCACGACCGGTGAATGAAGGGAATATATGTTTATTTGTTTTTTTCTTTATTAACAAATTAACGATGGGTTTTCATTGGGTTATGGGTTATTTATTGTGGCCAACCAGCAATATACATTTGAATACGATACTGACTAAATGTGGGATTCTAAAATGATTTTTAGATAAGATTCTGGAATATGGCCAAGTAGTCTGGCACTTGTCTATTTCTCAACCGATTATGATGAAATTCGACTTGTACGATGGAAATGGGACCTTCAAATGATTTTTAGATGAAGTTCTGGAATATGCCCAAGTAGGATGGAACTAGGATATTTCTTGTACTATTTTGATGAAATTCGACTTGTATGATGGAAATGGGACCATCAAGTTTGATTTTTAGATGCAGTTCTGGAATATGGCCAAGTAGGATGGAACTTGGCTATTTCTTGAACAATTTTGACGAAATTCTACTTGTACGATGGAAATGGGATCTTCAAATGATTTTTAGATGAAGTTCTGGAATATGGCCAAGTAGAATGGAACTTGGATATTTCTTGAACGATTTTGATGAAATTCGACAAGTGCGATAGAAGTGGGATTCTAAAATGATATTTAGAAAAAGTTTTGGAATAGGCCAAGTAGGATGGAACTTGGCTATTTCTTGAACGATTTTGATTAAATTCGACTTGTATGATGGAAATGGGACCTTCAAATGATTTTTAGATGAAGTTCTGGAATATGGCCAAGTAGGATGGAACTTGGATATTTCTTGAACGATTTAGATGAAACTTGATAAGTGCGATAAAAGTGGGATTCTAAAATGATATTTAGAAGAAGTTCTGGAATATGGCCAAGTAGGATGGAACTTGGGTATTTCTTGAAATATTTTAACGAAGTTCTACTTATACGACGGAAATGGGATCTTCAAATGATTTTTAGATGAAGTTCTGGAATATGCCAAGTAGGATGGAACTTGCCTATTTCTTGAACGATTTTGACGAAATCGACTTGTATGATGGAAATGGGATCTTCAAATAATTTTTAGATGAATTTCTGGAATATGGCCAAGTTGAATGTAACTTGGCTATGTCTTGAACGATTTTGATGAAATTCGACTTGTATGATGGAAATGAGACATTCAAATGATTTTTAGATGAAGTTCTTGAATATGGCCAAGTAGAATGGAACTTGGATATTTCTTGAATGATTACGATGGAATTCGACAAGTGCGATAGAAATGGGATTCTAAAATGATATTTAGAAAAAGTTCTGGAATATGGTCAATTAGGAAAGGACTCGATTATTTCTCAATCGAATAGGATGAAATTTTACTTGTGTGTTTACAGAGGAATACCATTTTGTGAATAATTAAAATTGTTGGTTTAGAAATTCGATATAAAGTTTTGCAAGTATGTCAAAGGTGTTAAAGATTTTTTCTATTAGATTGATTATTTACTAGATGATATTTTCCCGCAAATAAAAGTAAATTATTTAAAAAACACTTTTGATTGAAATATAATGTGACTCTAAACACTTTCTAAATAAACTTTGTTTTGAGGATTTTACTAACAGTTGTTTATTTATTTATTTACTGATTAATTTAAACATCTTTTGGACTAATAAAAAGTAAAATGAGGGGGCATTAGAATAAATATTACCTGTCGCACTGTCGCTCAATTAGCAAAGCTGGTTAGAAACACTTTCTATGCAATATGCATTGAGAAGCACAATGGAGATTGGCTGAAAAGAATCTCTTAGCCCTATTATGGTTCTCACCTAACCGAAAAATTTCATACAAATCTAGTCACATTTGCATAGTATTTCTCGGTTAGGTGAGAGCCATAATAGGAGTAATAGTTATTATTGAACATTTTGTTATTAATTATTAATAACATCTCATTTTATTCGTGATGCTATAAAGAAGCAAACTATTTATAGGGTCAGGCCGAGTCTATACCCCATGATTGTCCTTGTTCCGGAAGGACTTTGAATTTGGGAATGAAGGAACATAATAATACCTCTTTGTTCCAGAGTATGTCATCAATTTATGATGTCAGGTCACGTGAAGGCGTTGAATCTAATCTACTAAACCGGTATTTTATGCAAGGTTTGGTTTTCAGAATAAATAATGTGCGGCTAATGGATCTGTAAGGCCTAACATCCTCAGGGGATCTTTCCACCATTTCTGGAATAACAATCACACGCACATCCCTCCTGGTATAGGTAAATCTAATATTAAAGCAAAGTTCCCAAGTTTTCATGGATTTCCCTATTTAGAGAAAACGTCAAAAAATATTACTATAGCTTCTTGATTGATTGATCATTTTAAATTGTAGTCTAATTAACGAAACTGTCATTAGTATCCCCGTAAAGTGTAAAATGAACATAATTCTAAAATAAATTTATGAATCAAACAAGGGGTCTATTCGATCAAAAACTTTTCATTTTGCATATATCACTTATTATAATAATTAATATAATTATCACTTATATTTAATATTATTTTTACCTAATAATACATATATTTCATTAATTAATTTGCTTAAGTATTAGCGGTTTTTATATAAACTACTTATTTAATTAAAATTTCTTATTTATTGTACAATAACCGTGCTGCTTATGTGCTTTTATTTATCAGGTGTTTGATATATTCCATGATTTTTGCTAAAGATAATTAACATCACGTCGTTCTTGACGTCAGCAATGATTCGATTTGAATTATTATTCAAACAGTATGAGATCGACGAATTTTTGATATGTTGGCTTTAAAAAATAAAGTCGAAAATTAAAGCACTGACTCCAAAACAATCGCTTTTAGTGAGCTTTCAACGGTTTGGAAATAGGTGCCATTGGGCGCTTTCAGGTCCCGCAACATGTTGGCTTTCAAAATTTACTGATGGGCAAAACGACATTCGATACATAACATTGTCATGAAATTTTCGATAAATCGGGGCATTCAAAAAACAACAGGGTTATTTTAGTCAACATTTTGCCAACAGTTGGTAGAGCTGAAAGCGCCCAATACTATCTCATGTTATTCATGATGCTTCTGTAGTGTTACAAAAACAATTTCGAAAAGCTGTGTTATGGCCGAAAAACATGACTGCATGAATAGGTGTAGTACAGAATTGTCAATTTCGTCATATTTATAACTCTTTCTGCTTTATTACTAGCGTTTTCTCGCTTTGCCTAAACTAATTTTAAATTGTATATTAAAATAATTCTAAAAATAAGAAAGACCGGCTTTTCCGCAATTCAAATAGAGATATTTTTCAGCCAATCTCCATTATGCTTCTCAATCCTTATTGTATAGAAAGTGTTTTCTAACCAGCTTTGCTAATTGAGCGACAGTGCGACAGGTAATATTTATTCTAATGCCCCCTCATTTTACTTTTTATTAGCTCAATTGTTAGTAAAATCCCCCAAACAAAGTTTATTTTATTTCTTTAGAGTCACATTAAAAATTAAAATATCTTCTAGTAAATAACCAATCTAATAGAAAAAATCTTTAACACCTTTGACATACTTGCAAAACTTCATATCAAATTTCTAAACCAACAAGTTTAATTGTTCACAAAATTGTATTCCTCTGTAAACAAACAAGTAAAATTTTATCATAATCGATTGAGAAATAACCGGGTCCCTTCCTAATTGACCATATTCCAGAACTTTTTCTAAATATCATTTTAGAATCCCATTTCTATCGCACTTGTCGAATTTCATCTAAATCATTCAAGAAATATCCAAGTTCCATTCTACTTGCCCATATTCAAGAACTTCACCTAAAAATCATTTGTATGTCCCATTTCCATCATACAAGTCGAATTTCATCAAAATCGTTCAAGAAATATCCAAGTTCCATCCTACTTGGCCATATTCCAGAACTTCATCTAAAAATCATTTGAAGATCCCATTTCCGTCGTATAAGTTGACTTTCGTCAAAATCGTTCAAGAAATAGCCAAGTTCCATCCTACTTGGCCATATTCCAGAACTTCTTCTAAATATCACTTTAGAATCCCAATTTTATCGCAATTGTCGAATTTCGTCAAAATCGTTCAAGAAATAGCCAAGTTCCATCCTACTTGGCAATATTCCAGATCTTCACCAAAAAAATCATTTGAAGATCCCATTTCCATCATACAAGTAGAATTTCATCGTACTCGGTTAAGAAATACTCAAGTTCCATCCTACTTGGCCTTACTTCAGAACTTCGTCTAAAAATGATTTAAAGGTCTCATTTCCATCGTACAAGTCGAGTTTCATTTTAATCAGTTGAGAAATAACCGAGTTCCATCCTAATTGACCATATTCCAGAACTTCTTCTAAATATCATTTTAGAATCCCATTTCCATGGCACGTGTCAAGTTTCATCAAAATCGGTTAAGAAATAGACAAGTTATATAATACTTGGCTATATTCCAGAACTTCATCTAAAAATAATTTGAAGATCCCATTTCCATCATACAAGTCGAATTTCATCATAATCGGTTTAGAAATAGCCAAGTTCCATTCTTCTTTGCCATATAATCCAATTTCCAACGCACAAACCGAATTTCATCATAATTAGTTGAGAAATAGGCTAGTTCCATTATACTTGGCCATGTTCCAGAACTTCACCCAAAAATCATTTTAGAATCGCATTTCCAATGCAACTGTCAAATTTCATCACAAGCGGTTGAGAAATAGACAAGTTCCATTATACTTGGCCATATTCCAGAACTTCATCTAAAATTTTATTTAGAATGCCACATTTAATAAGTATCGTAATCATATGTATATTCCTAGCTTGGCACAGTAAATAGTTCATAACGCAATGTACACCCATGTTAGTAACATAAATTCGCTTTATTTTCATATAAAAAATATGAACTCCAGCCGAAATACTCGTATGTAGTTTTTTTTTATTCAGTCGGGAAAAGGTTAAATAAAGGTTAAAAAATTCAAAACCAATAACATAAACTTATTAGGAAACTAGACGAGAAGCGTTTATTTTCTATGTATGTTGTATGTTTTTTATTTATTTGTTGCAAACTATCACAAATTTTGTATGAATTGATGTACGTACTCACACATAAAAATTGTAAACACAAAAAATAAACAAAACTAAAAGTAGTGAGAAATGCGAATTTTTGTTCGATTTGTTTTTTAAATTTTTATACTCGTAAAGCATACTCAATTCAAAGTCAAACACAAATCAAGAAGAAGTAAGAGGTAAGAAGAAATTAACAGCAGAGAGTCTGATTTAAAGGGATTAAGAAGATAAAATTATTACAGTTCTACTGTATTTTCCATTTGTTGTTGTTGCTTTTTTATTTTTTGAAAATAAATGTTCACGAGACGTCTCGGTATTACATCGTTTTTGGTTCAATCTTTATTAACTTCGATTTCTGGTTTGCTGATGAATTCTTTTAATCATCCGCTATTTTTTTAAAGCTTACGAGGGTTTGGAGGTTTCCACAATTGGGCATTTTGGTGCAAACTATACTTATTTTAATTTAGGTTTTACAGAAAAATTAAAGTTTTAAATTTTTTTTTTTTTTTTTTTATTTTTTTTTTACGGCCATCACTGCCATCTATGTAATGTATATTGACTTAATGACCAAATCGAATTGTAGTAAGCTTCTATTTTAATTTGACCAGAATGCTGTTGTTATGAAATTTTTTTTTATATTTTGGTTTAAATAAATCAATTATTACAAGAAAATGAAAACGATTTACTTAAACGACATTCATATATGTTGAAATTCAAATATTTATGAAAGTATTTCAGAAATCATAATTAAGAATTTGTAACGTTTTCATTTAAAAATTTGTCTAAGGAAAAAAGTGATTTCCCATATGTTTTATGTATTTTACTATGAAAAGTTTGGTTTTTTCCTCGTTTCTAATTCTTCATTAAAATCATATGGAAATATTCAAATTGGCTTTGCCTGTCGCTCCAATTTTGGAGGATTATCCCGATTTTTCGAAATATTTCTATATTTTTTAGTAATGAGGAAATGAGATTATTCGCGACTTAAGAGTTTATCGAGACTTACTTGGCTTTGAATTACAGAGCTTTAAGTTGCTTGTCTTCCAGATTTTTCGAGATAATTAGGGTTGAGCTGCTTTCAAGATATTACATATATTACAAATTATTACATTTTTACATTATTACGTTTTTGAGTTTTGTTTACAGATATTTTCCCTATTCTTTCCGAGATTGTTAGAGATTATTTCATGAGACAGACATTATATTCACACATTTTATTTAGTATAGATTTACCAGTCATTACATTTAATTCGAGGTTTTCCAGTCCAGAATTTCGAGAATTTTGAATTGTCCGTGAATATTAAATCAGTTTTTTGATTTTCGAAGATTTTTCAACGATATTCCAATCACAACAAAAAAAGTAAAGCTTCGACAGTTTTTAAAAGAAACTATTTCCCGCCAAGTGTATTTTATTAATATGTTACGCCACTGCTTTTAAATTAAATTTGTTAAATATCGTTTGCACCAAAAACCGAAGTTGGTGAAATTGGGTTTCATTGTTCCTGACACGTGATTATAATATAAAGTTTTGGTTAGTATAGCTCCCGCTGGTGGCCTCTGGTATATGGGTTATATGGGACTTTGAATATCCATTTTAAGCAAAAGTCCGAGAAAGACAGAGTTGTTTTTCATCAATCGTTCGCCTCGATTTTTTGTCGCAATTTTTATGCCTTGATTTTTTCCGAGTTACATTTTAGAAACTTTATAAATATTTTCAATGTTAAGCCGAGGAGTGAAGAATATTGGTTCTTATCGAAATTATGAATTTAATTAAGTCATTTCAAAATTTAAATTGAAAAAGTTGTTAAGACCAATAATAATAAAAAATAAAATTTACAAATTTTAATTAGCTTAATTTTCCTTCAAAAAAACTCCTTTGTCACAGATTTTATATTGATTGGCCCACAAAAAAGGTTAATTATTAACAAATCTTTAGAGAATTAGATCTTACGAACTATCCTGTACGTGTGTACGAGGAAATTTTAACAACGTTTTTCCTTTGGTGTACAAAATTTATACTAGAAGATCAAAAGGCAAAAGAATACTTTATATTGCAATTTTATTCATGATTTTTTATGTTACATTGTATATTTACACTTGACATCCACTCTCAATATTTTTTATTTATTTGCTGCTATCTATCCATAAACAAAACACACTTTTATGAATTTAATATTAAAATATAATAAATTTTGAAGTCCATATTCTACTTTGATCAAAAAGTTCTAAGAGTTTCCCATTTAAAACAAATTTAATTCTTTCTTAGGTTGATAGCACCCTAACAGACATACATATGTGTAAAATTTCGTTTAGTAGTTAATGAGTTACACTTTTTTATTTTCATCTAAAAAAACTTCATTTTTCGATTTCTAATAAAGTCCACCAAAGAAGTTGCATCAAATTTTTCTTCAATTTCAAAGAAAGCAGAGAACGCGTTGAAGACAATGAACGTCCTTGCCGTCCTTCGATGTCTACCGACGAACACCAAGTCAAGGAAGTCAAGGATTTAGAGATTTTATTGGCATCACACAAATCTCGTTTAGGTCAGAATTTTGCAGACAACTCTTGATTTTTTGCATCACGATAATGTGCCGTCTCACACTACATTAGTTGAGAGCATTGATTTAGATCCGTCTGACTTCTCACTAAATTTAGTTAAGTACAAATAATGCAAGTTCACAGTGGGAACCAAAATGCAGTACCACAATGCAGTGGCCGTATTTTTGATGTTTTAATTTCATTTTATTTCAATAAATATTAGAAAAATATATAAAAAGCGTGATCTCGAATACAAATCAAAAATTCCCATCACAATAAATAATAAATAAATTTCAAGACATAATAATATATCGTTATAAATTATTTGTATTTTTCGTATAATTTGTCAATACAACTCGCTAACATTCAATTCTACTGTATAGCTAAATAGATAAAAATTTTCCCACCATGTCAAATGTTATATAAAAGACATCCTTGATAGCTAACAACAACCACAAAAATCGAGATCTAATTGAATTTTTGGTAAACAAGCTATTATAAATAATAATAAATCATTTTTGTTGGTGGAAGAAAAAAAAATTCTACGTTTTTTTTTAGAGTAATATTGATTTGAAAAGTTAAAAAAAAAAGAAAAACGTCTAATGATTAATGACGGAATGATTGGAATCGTCATCATCAAAATTGTACGTGAAATACATAAAATTTTAAAACATAAAAATGTATTTCTCCTCAACGGTAACTGAAACCACTTTATTTTTTATTTTTATATTTTATTCCATCCTTATCAAAAATCATAATCATAATAACTATGTTCGTAATGTACGTAATATAGTAATAATAAAAACCGATTTAATAATAATAAAATGATTACAATATTTTTTTTTGTTCTATGTTATTGTAGCTAATGTATAGGTTATGCTATTCTATTATTATTTATGATTTTGCCAGGATAAAATCTAGATGGGGAAGTTATTTGGTATCGCTGATTGTTTATTGATTTATTAAATGCTTGGCGCATTTGAATTGCAGTTTTTTTAAGCCGTCACAAAATGCTATTTTGTAACAGTTGAGCTGCTTAAAAATTATATTAAGTAACAGTTGATATGAGTTTCCTCAGCTAAACGTATAAAATTTGTTTTCAATCGCCTATGTATCCCATGTGGCATATACCTGAACTCAAGACCGGTAGAGGTATATTGGTTGGTCGTGGGGTTTGGGGTGACACACTTTTGATCAAGGATGACTCATAAATAAAAACAATAAAGTTTTGGGACCCATAGATCAAATCCTCTTGGTAGAAATTTGTCGACCGTAGTCGCGAACTTAATTCTGGGCCATAATACATTTTATTCAAAGATACGGTTTCCTTTAAGAGGGTATTGTTAGTAAGTGGTTTTTATTAGTGGCGCGTTACCAGCGGAAAAGATGAGGTTCCATTTCCGCACACTCTAGCCCGTCTCTAATGGGACAGCCCAGTTAGTATGTTGGTTACGGTTTTTTTTATTCTTACCACTGTTTCTATGTTTTTCTTTCGATGAATAAAAAAAAATAGTTTATGCGGTTCAACTCTGTATTTCAGCTTTTAACGTACTGCTGGCTAATGTCTTCTTCTCCTGATTGATTAGAAGTTACTATTCTTCTGAACTCGTAATTGGTCAGATTGACCGATCAGTCTTATCTGGCTTATAGCGTTGACAGACTGCAGTTTAATAAATCCGATTTAGTTAAACTAATTTAACTATTCTATCGAAAAACAAAGAGATTAGAAAAAAAGAATTCACTAAATCGGTTTTATTAAATCGCAGTGTGTCTAGGGTATTAATATGAACGTCTACAAGAACAAGTTGTTATTATCGAAGTCCAAACCAATACTCATACAAATTCAATTAAAACAATATCAGCTGAAATCAATTGCCTAAAACAATTATCGATGAATAACGATATAATTATAACTGATGCACCATCAACTGTTTCCCAAGGTGAATTAGTAAATAAATTAGAAGAAATCTACGGTATAAAAATTACAGGTACAAAATCAAATATTTATACATTAACAAAAACATCAAAAAGCACCAAAAAAATTTATTGTTGTTGTAATCAAATTTAAGTTGACAGAACAAAAAGACAGAATTGTGGAAAAAGTACGAGAAATGGGCCGTCTCAAATCAAAAGTACATTTATTTGGAAATGTCAGCGGAACTGAAAACACCTTAACAATATGTGAACAGCTAACAATAGAAAATAAAAAAAAAATAAAAAAATTGCAACTGCCAGGTATCGAGACATTAAAGCTAGGATTAATTCTACGGACGCAAAATCTATTTTAATCAAAACTTTAGATGATGTCACAAACGAATTACCACAATAAATCGAGAAGCAATAATTTAATAAATTAAAATTTCTTATATCGTTATTATTTTTTCTATTTAGCCTACATATAATATTATAACAATGGAAAATCATCAATTCCTTAATGATATCGAAATTGAATATCGGATTAATCCTGTATCAGAGTTATTAATTAATGGAGATTTCCTCAATACAATGTGTATTAATGTATGCAGCCTAAGGCCAGATCAGAAGTTTGATAATATCAAAGACCTCTTACTTAGATATCGGTGCTCTGTCGACGTGTTAGTGTTAACTGAGATTTGGGTGTATGAAAATGAAATCCCAGATTATAGTATAGCAAATTTTTTGTATTCAGCGACCAGGAATGTTTCAAGATCTGGAGATGTCATCATTTACGTTTCGAATCGATTTGATTCCACTCTATTAGAGCGAGAATGTGGCAAAAATATTGAAATTCTAGTGGTAAAAATTAAAAGTTTAACCTTAAATATTGTTACGTTTTTGCCTGTCAATCAAGGTTCGAATCACTGGATTGTGAATAAAAACAAAACAATACAATTTATCACCAACGAATTTATTTGGTTAACACAAGAATTAATACAACACAATTTTTTTAACAATAATTTACAAAATCACTTTATTTAATTTTTACACAATTTTACTGATCGCTTTTATTTTTAATTTCGCACTAAAACACTTTTTATTCCTTTTTAATCTTCACACTATCGCTTACCAAATACTAATAACCCAATTCGATCTCGTTCGCCTTTTTATATACCCAAACCAAACTTCTAGAAATCTTATGACTTTTCCAGTAAGAATAGTGTAGAAACATTTAGAACAATTTTATCATGGAAAATTCCATTTTAGTACAGTAAAACATTGAGCTATTAATTTAACTTGTTCTATTACAATCTAGGTGTCACCGTCACAATATTATTGCGTATTATCGCTCTGTACTGTCCAAATATCATAACTCATTTGGTAATTTTAATATTAATATTTTTGACAGGGATGATTATAATGTACATGGATATGAAAATATTACAAATTCAAATGGCTTTCTTATAATGAACTCTTTATCAATTGATTATGCTACAAGAGTGTCCAAGACAATTAAAACATCCATTGAGCATATACTAACTAATAGCTTGTATTATCCGATGAAGTTGTCGTACTTTGATGTGGTAGTCAGCGATCACCGCCTTTTATTGCTAAATTTAGGGAGGTCAGTTCAAAAAATCAAACCTAAACAAAATAAAATCATGTTCCAGTATGGAAATGTTGACCAACTAGCATTTACAAATTCTATCATGTCCTGCAATACAATCTCTGATGTAATAAATAAGTGTGAATACGTGATAATGAAACATCAACACATTGTATTGTCGAATAATGAATCTAGAATTTCAAAACCTTGGATAACACGAGAAATCAAAAAATTGGCAGAAGCCCGTGATCATTATTTTCGCCTACATAAAACATATATACTCGTATGAAATGACTTTTTTAAGCTAAAATTTAAAGAATTAAAATCAAAATTTAATAAAGCATTGTCTCGGTCAAAGATCATTTATTTCACAAAGTTACTTAATAATAACGTTAACCGGAAGTTATGGTTGAATTTAAATAGATAGATATTGAACAAGCCCAAAATTAGTACGAGTATAGACAGAGCCTTCTAGAGTATAGAGCCATAATCAAAATGACGCATTTTTTAGAAGCCTTTCTAGTGGTGTCTTTTTTCACTGATTTCCATAGTAATCAATAGTAAAAATGGTGTAGCTAAACTACAAGTTTTTCAATGAAAAAAGCAAAAATATTATACAACGTTTAAATCAAAGTTTTCTACATATCTTTAACAACAATTTACTAGATGGCTATATTGGTATTAAGTAAATTTTAGTTGCAGTAATATTAAAATAAAAATATTTCTAAAATATATTTTTTCGAACTTTAATTTTGAAAAATACATCAAAGTTGGCTCTGCTGAATTAAAATAATATTTGGTAAATTTATCTTTAGTTTTACTAGTGTACGTAAGATGTCTAAAATGTTTACAGCATTCCCATATTTTGTGAATTTGGTTTGCTTTTCCTACAATTTTTGAAGTTGAAATTTCCTTGAAATTTTTACAGCCATCACTGCCATCTATGTGATGTATATTGACTTAATGACCAAACGAATTGTAGTAATGCTGTGTGCCTCAGAAGACTTTTCAAACTAAACTTTTGTGAGACCCAGTAATTCATGCAATATTTAAATAGATGTCACTAGGTTAAAAGTATTGAATTGTGCCTTATAGCCAACTAAACTTTTCACTTGCCTTATAGTCTAATAAAAAATAAACCGAGTCGTTTATTAAAAGTATGTAGGTAATTCAAAATAAGATTTATATATATATACATATGTAGGATTTAAGATATCCGAATTTATTCAACTCAATTAGGATGCAGCCTGTATCGTATTTTATGTTATATTTAAATTGTGTAATTGCTTTATATATTATTCCTGTTTTGTAAAACGATTATTAACCATACAATCAGAATCAAGCAATTAATTTTTGTGTTTCGAGTAGTAAACAACTCGTGCTTCTTTCTTAAAACCTAATTAAACTCTACACTTTGGGGCTCAACCGGGATCGATCAGCGGGTAGTTTTGAGCAACATATATTAAGGAAGTTCCTTAACCTATTGAGTTTTCTTGAAGCAAATGTGTAGTTTTGTACAAACAGGGAAAACCGACCGATTAAACATTTAAGTTTGTGGTGATTAACGTGTATAAAACTTTATCGTGAAGTTAATAGTTGGCGAATTTTTATATCTGTAAGAGATTTTTCATATACCAAGATTTGTGGTGATATAAAGTGCCGTGGAATAACACCGAATTCGTGAGTCGAGAAATATAAAGTACCGTATTGTGTACCAAGGACGTTTGCGTGAAATTTAAAAATAAGTGTTGTTGGATAAAGTTTTAATTTAGTGAAGATAAAAGATAAAACTAGAACGGTTCTTATAATTTATTGTGTTTTATATGAAGTAAAGTTGTTTTGATTTTGGGGCTGAAAGCGAGGTTTGCTATTATATAACAAATTGTTAAGAAATTTTTACTGAGATGGGCCGAAAAAAAATAATCTTCATAAGTCACCTGAAATTGAGGACGCTTTTATGCGTAAGATGATGGAAATGCTTAGAACAGTCGCGAATGTTGAGTTGGTGAATTCAAATAATCCACTGCTATTGAACGAACCAAAAAGCAGCAGCACTATGATGGAGGGTGGTGACAGCGGAGATATGACAAATAGAAGTAGGAAGACTAATGCTAGCGAACTTAACGGCAACCAACAGGAAAATAATACCCAGTTAGAAGAGTTACGAACACGGGACATGGCGCTGAAACGTAAAATGTATTATCGTGCCTACTGCTGGAGCTTGTTTAAGTTTTAGAGATGTCGAAGAATCGCTTTCGAAGTTTAGCAGGGAGGATGATTATCTCGTCGAGAAATGGATTCAGGATGTCGAAGATGCTGTGTGTATGAAATGGAATGCTAAACAGAAAGTTATTTATTCAAAAAGACTGTTAACTGGAACAGCAAAAGACAGTTTACGTTTGGCGGTTACTGATACCTGGGCAAATCTAATCACACATTTATTCAACGAGTTCAAAAAGAAAGTGAATTCTGCTGTGGAGCATGGCAGAGAGGAAGAAAAAGAAAGGTGAATCTTTCAAAAATTATTTAATCGCTATGCGTGAACTAGGTCAAACCGGCAACTTGGAAGATGCTTCGATAATCGATTACTGTTTAAGTGGAATAACCGATTATGAACATAATAAGGTGGTTTTATATGGATCAATCTCTATGAATGATTTCAAAAGTAAACTCGTAATTTAGAAGAAATCAAACAAAAAATTAAGATAAAAGCACCAATCGAGAGCGTAACAACAAAGCCAATTGAGAACAAAAAGTCAAATAGATTCAGAAGAATGCCAAGCAGTTACACCTGTGGTGGAACCGGCCATCTAGGAAAAGATTGCGCGAAAAAATCTGATGGTTCAAAATTCTAAATCTTATGCAGCCATAGAGAATCAGGATGATTGTTCATCTAAAGCTGTCAAAAATGTAATGTTCAATGGAAAGGAACTTTGTGCACTAGTTGATACCGGAAGCGACATTAGTTAATGCCACATAAAAAATTCATTGGAACGTGCATTTGCGAATTTAGCGAGGAGTGCACAATATTCCATGGTGCGGGGTCTAGAGATGTATCAACCGTAGGTATAGGTTTAATGCAAAGCTAAAAATAGAGGATGAAGTATTCCATATGAGACCACAATTCACATAGTTCCTGAGGGGATACTGCCAGTTGACTTATTGGGTAGAGATTTGGGTAGGGAAACGTTTCAATGGTGATTGAATTTGGAGAACTTCCGCTGAACATAAACCATATTAATAATCGTGAAGTGGCGGATAGAATTCGATTATTGGTAGTAAACTAAACTCCAGAGAAGAGAACGCCAAGTCCAAACATAAAAATGCTTATTGAGCTGACCGATGAGAAACCGATTGCTTATAAACTGAATTACCATATGTAAGAAAATTATTAAAACTGTATGATTTTAATTTATCATCGTAAATTAAAACGATAAAATGAAATTTTGTATTAAAACTGTTAAAATTTAAAATTTTATTTTTAGTAAATGCACGATATTTTAACTATCGTTCATTAAAACAGTTTTAACTATTTTAATAATTATGTTACATATTTTGGTAAAAAAGGAAATATCGTTCTCGTTACTCGTTCTCAATGTGTACCGGGCTTTACGACTACGTATTTTAAACTGTATGTCATACAAATTGAAAAGTCGTCGAAAAGTAACCTCGTAAACTGCCTTTTCACCAAGCATCTATGAGGAAATAGCGAAAGCTTCAAAATTTGAAAAGTTTAGTTTGAAAAGTCTTCTGAGGCACACAGCATAAGCTTTAATTTCAATTTGACCAGAATGCTGTTGTTATGAATTCTTTTTTTATATTTTGGTTTAAATCAAAGCCTACTTAATAAATAAAGCCTCCATGATGAAAACAAGCTTTTTTTAAGGTATCAAAAAATCCAAAAGAAAATGTTTATTCCATAGTTTTTATATGGAGAGATATGACTTCAGTTTATTCAAAATATATTAATGAAAATTGACTCGAAATTAATTTTATTTTGATTCAATTGAAACTATAAACTTTATTTTCCACCTGACTTTTCCAATTTACGGTAATAATGATAACAAAATAAAATATTTTATATCTGAAAAAGCTTAAAAATAGAGTACATGCATGTAAAAAAGAGATATAAATATAAAGGAAAAGGCGCGACGTTTACAATAATAAACATGACAAACAATAAAGAAACAAGGTAAATATAAGAGAAATGAAGCAAATACATAATATGAAGCATATTATCAGATGACAGCAAATAAAAAGCAAAGCCTACTTAATAAATAATAAAAATATTATTTTCAAAATTTGTTGTTTTTTTTTTTGTTTGTCATCCGCTCATCATACTTCGTCAGTGTTTTTTCCCTTTACGTTGTAACGAATTCTTTGTTACAAGTTTAACATCGCTGCATTTATACTTTGCAATTTTGATTTGCCTCTCTGATCAGATTTTCAATGTGTAACGATCGGTTTCCCCTTATTTGGTTTGGTACGCGAGTCAAATGTTTTTTTTTTGGAATATTAATCGGTTTTAATTGAGGAGGTCAGTTTATCTTGTGCTGTGAAATAGATCAGATTAAATAATTATCTTTTATTTTTTTGATATTTCTGTCGAAAACTTTGCTAAAAATTAAATTAGTTTTTGAGGTGACGTGTCGTGAGATATTGTGAAATCCATAGAATATTATAGAACATTCTTTAAAAAAAAAATATATTAGGGGTACAAATTGAAAATGCGGGATTGATAACAGATGGCGTTACTAACGCTATACGCATCAGGCAGTACTGTTACTATGTTCATGTCAAAGCTACGTCTTATAGCTTTAATTTTCAGTATGTGTCAATTTGTCGCAGTGTCAAATTCATAGTTTTTTTGAGCTCTCAATATGTCGAGTTTCGTGCCAACAAAACAGCATTTGCGGGAAGTTTTAATACATACCTACAAACGCTGAAATGGGAAGTCTTACCCCACCCGCCGTATAGCCCAGATATTGCTCCTTCCGATTACCACCTTTCCGATCGATGACACATGGCCTAGCTGACCAGCGCTTCCATTCTTACGAAGAAGCCCAAAAATGGGTCGATGACTGGATAGCAGCCAAGCCGGCCGAATTTTTTCGCGACGGTATCCGTAAATTGCCAGAAAGATGGGAAAAAGTTGTGGCTAGCGATGGATAATTCATTTGTTACCATTTTTTCAGAATAAACGTTCAAAAATAGAAAAAAATCCCGCATTTTCAATTTGTACTCCTAATATATCTAAAATTCTATTTAATATTCCGACACATGAAATACCGTTCTTTAGTTTTTTTATACCGAAGTGCTTTTGAGTAAATTCTTATATGGCGAGAACTGATTTCTTAAGTAAACTATTTGTGACAAAATATACTATATTATGCTCAGAGATTAAATAAGTGGTTCCAGTTTAGACTTTGTAATTGGTGTAATGTTTCTGAGATAATTTTAGTTTTTAAGTTTCTAAGTGTATCTATTAATTCATAACGTGTAAAGATTTTCTATACGTTTTGCCGGTTGAATTATATCCGTGCATAAATAAAGTTTTTTTGATATCGTGTGAAGATTGTGATGGTCACATCTCATGTGCAAGGACGTTTTAAAGTGATAGTACACCGTTTTCGAACTAATGTTATAAGTTCATTATTAATAAATCAAATTATAAATTCATATATAATAAACGTTAATAATACTAAAAAGTGATCTCAAATAAATTATCTAAACTATAAAAATTTAAATTGTTCATATATAATTATTATAAATAACAGATAATTTTAATAAGTTAAATCTAACAAAAGTCGTATTTTCTGGAAGCCTAATTGGCCTTAAAACATTATTATACCAGAACAGTTACTCGTAATAATTGTGACATCGACATAATTTACTTATGAATGAGTGAGTCATTACCAACCATAAAATTGTGTGTTATGCAATCATCAAATGATGATAATACAATTGTCAATGAACGAGTGATACCATCGAGTACTCAGCGGTCAACAACCATCACATCACTGGATAACTACATCATCACCATAGACGTTTTGTTGAGTAGACCATTCACAATTTCTTTATTAATTCTTTATTTTTTTTTATTACATATTTTCTAAATTTTTCTTATTATTTTTGATTAACATTTGTTTTTCTTAAGTTAAGTTCGTAGTATTAAGATTAGTACAGTTACGCGTACTTAGGGTTTTTTTTTGGTTTATATAATTTGCTGTGAACATCAATTATACCGCTTTATTATTATTTTTTTATGATTTTTTTTGGTAAATATATTTTTGGTTTCATTTACCTAAGAAATCAGTTGGAATCTTTCATTTTTTTTTTATATTATTTTATTCGCTTATCATTTTTATTATTATTCGTGAGAAAATGACCCATATGGGTTAAGTAAGTCGATTGTGTGTGTGTGGAACTATGAAGAGGTGAGTAGAGTGTAGGGTCGCGGTCTAATACGTTACATAGTGTGTAGGTCATCAAGAAAGCAGTGAGTACCATGAAGAAAAAATAAAATAAAACATCTTTATCCACGACCAACAATAAACCTCTTCGACGAGCTAGGGGAAAAGATGACCGTAATTCTTCATGGCCACTGATATCTTTATGTTAACGGCTGCAAACAGTTAGTACACCGTTACAACGTGCTGACCTTGTTCGTATATTTTTTGCTATTTTATTATTGTAAATGTCGTGCCATTTCCTATTTCATATGTTTATCTCTTTTTTATATTTGTGTACCTACTCTATTTTTAAGCTTTTTTAGAAAATCAAATATTTTATTTTATTATTCCTGGCGGGAAATTGTCAATTATTTACCCAATAATTCGACAAGAAACATTTAGTTGTACAGTGCTGGTAAAAAAAAATTCGGCAAACAAATTTATTGCAAATTGGAGTCTTTTTTTGCTAAAATTACAAAACTTTTGAAAGCAATTGGTTTATTGTTTCATTTTAAATACATGTATGACGTAATTGTTTGAAAAAAAATTGACCTGCAATTTAGGGGCAAAACACCGAAAAATGCCAAAATATTCAAAATACGTTGATTGGTGTTAAAGTAATGTAATAAATTAAACACTTATTTTTTATTTTTTTGTTTGTTTTTTATTGATTTATAGAAGTTCAATCTTACATATTAGTATTTTGTTGGACCGCCTTTTGCTTTTATTACACCGGTACAACCCCGCAACTGATGTTCAAAAAAATTGGGCAAGCAATTATTTTTTTTTACGCCTACCGTTCTTGGCCGTCATTACCGTGCAGATGTTTTATTGCCTGTAATTTATTTTTTGAGTTTAAATAGTGCTTATTTCATAAGATTAAGTTATTCTGTATGTGATCCTAGAAAACAAAGAATAAAGTGCAATTTTAGTTAAAAAAATGAAAAATATTTTAGATATGAGTTATTTTATTTTTTACAGGGTATTATAAAATGCATTAAATTATCAAATTTATTTAACACTATTTCAAAAATAATAAAAACAGTACATCAAAAATGGAAATTAGACGCATACGAGTCATACCACATCGCCAACACCACAAATCTCATGAACACAGATTTTTTTTTTTTTTTTTTTTTTTTTTTTAATTTAAAATAAATTTTATTTATTTATTTTATGTAATTACAATCTAGTCTCCTGGACTAATGAGCAATTTGTTTCTGACTTAATTTACTAACTTAAATTAATCTATGGATTCTTCCCATTGGCTTTCCATAGTGTTTGGTAAATTAAAGTAAACCACATCTTTGTAGTGGATTTTAGATCAGCATAATGCTGCTTAAACTGACAATCACACCAGCTCAAAAGGTTTGGTTCTTTTAAGTCTGCGAACTAAATTCGTGATGCTTAGGAGCTGAGTTGCCTCAATGTTCACATGTTGGCGGAGCCTTTCTTCGTGTCTCCGTGCTTTTTCCTGGATTTCATTTAAGATGAGGTTAATTTTAAGGTCCCTATGAAGGTCATTGTTCCTGACATACCAAGGTGCATCAACGATGTTCCTTAATACCATATTCTGAAATCTTTGGATGATATTTACGTTGCTCTGTTTGGTACAACCCCAAAGCTGAATACCATAAGTCCAAATCGGTTTCAATATTTGCTTATAAAGTAGAAGCTTGTTGTATGTTGATAAAGAAGAGTTCCTTCCCATCAGCCAATACATTTTTCTGTATTTAAGTCTTAATTCTTCACTTTTCTTCTTGACGTGTGCTTTCCATCGTAGTTTAGCATCCAGGGTCATGCCGAGATACTTAGCTGTGTTCGCATGCGGTATTATTTCCCGATTTATGGTAATCGGAATATGTTCGATTCGTCTGTTTGTAAAGTTGATGTGAACTGATTTAGCTTCATTTAGTTTTATTCTCCATCTTTTTGTCCATTTATATATTTGAGTTATAGCTGATTGTAACTTCTGTGTTGATTCTTCGTTGCTTTTTCCAACAGCTAAGATCGCCGTATCATCTGCAAAAGTTGCCACTGTGTTGTTTTCTAATGTAGGAAGATCATAAGTATATAGTAGGTATAAAACCGGCCCTAATACACTGCCCTGTGGAACTCCTGCATTGATTTCTTTCAATTCAGAAAATGTATCATCTAATTTAATCCTGAAGAACCTATCTTTCAAGTATGATTCTAGTATCTTAGCAAATTGCATTGGTAGAAGATTCCTTAACTTGTGGTTAAGTCCTTCATGCCACACTCTATCAAACGCTTGTGCAACGTCTAGAAATACTGTTCAACAGACTTTTTTCTCCTCTAATGCTTTCTCAATTATACTGGTAATTCTGTGTACTTGATTAATTGTTGAGTGTTGGCTGCGAAAACCGAACTGATGATTTGGGATCAAGTTTTTACTTTCGATTATCGGATTTAATCTTTTTACCAGAAGCTTCTCAAAGAGTTTGGACATGACTGGCAATAGCGAAATTGGCCTATAAGACGATGTTATGTGTGGTGGTTTCCCAGGTTTTGGGATCATAATTACTTCTGCAATTTTCCATAAGCTTGGCACACATTTGATTCTAAATGCTGCATTTATAAGATTGGTGAGTTTCACCAGAGCTTTCCTTGGCAGTTCTTTTAAGATTTCTGCAGTAATAAGATCGTACCCAGGAGCTTTTTTCGTATTCATATTAGCTGTTATCTCACGCATGACTTCTTTTGGTGTTGTGGGTAGGATTTCTGTACTTTCTTGCACAGCTTGTTCAGTTATTATCTCGGCTTCCAACGTTTGGTCTTCATGTGGCTGGAATATTTTTTCGAGGTGTTCGGCAAATTCTCGAGCTTTGTCTTCATTATTTCTAGCCCATTTCTCACCTGCTATTTTTATTGGGGGAATCTGCATTATTGGTCTTTTGATTCTTTCGGTTGCTTTCCAAAGAGAATAATCAGTACTGTTATCATTAGTTAATTTTCTTAAATAGTTGCTGATTGATTCATCTTTCAATTCTTTGATCTCTCTTCTTAATTGTTGAGTGAGGTTGTTCAAATGAGTTTTATCTTGGGGGGCCCTTGTTTGTTGCCATACTCTTCTCGCTCTTCTTTTTTCTGCGAGGAGTTCCCTAATTTCCATAGGGTAGTTGTTTCCCATGATTTTCGTTTTAATTTCAGGAGTATTTTCCCAAGCTGATTGCTGTATATCGTTTACAAATTTGTGAACTTCTTTGTCTAATTGTTCTTCAGTCTTTAATGGAACCATTAAGTTAATTTTTTCTTCTAGCGATAGTCTAAAGCATGCCCAATTAGTGTGATTATTTACTAGGAAAGGGTTTCTTTCTTTCTGAATGATTTTTTCACTTAACGTTAGAAGTATTGGTGAATGATCAGAGTTTAAGTCGTGGCTTTCATCTACTTGTACATAATTTACAGATATGTTCTTTATTATAAAGAAATCAATCAGATCTGGCACTTTATTTGGATCAGTTGGCCAGTAGGTTGGTTTTCCAGTTGAGAGGGCTTCACAACTGCATTTTCTGATAGCTTTTAGGAGTTCTTTACCCTTAGTTGTTGTTAATCTGGATCCCCAGTGGACATTTTTTGCATTAAAGTCTCCTCCAAGTACAAATCGTTTTCCTAATTTACTGAGGAACTCGAGATAATCTTTTTCTTTCATTGAGTGCTTCGGTGGGCAGTAAATACTAGCAATACAAATAGAACTACTTTTGGATTTGACAATAACAGCAGTTGCTTGTATTTCTTCCGTTTCATATTTTAACTCCTCATAGTGATGAATACTATTTCTAATTATAACAGCACTACCTCCTTTAGCAGTGTTTCCAGGGTGAATAGTGTGATATATTTGATAATTTTTAAATTTAATGATTGATTGTCTAGTGAAGTGTGTTTCCGTGATGAGACATACATCGATTTTTTCTGTGTCCAGGACCACTTGCAGTTCTTGTTGATGTTGCATCAGTCCATTGGCATTCCAACATAAGATTCTAAGATCTTGGGCCATTTTTCTGTTTAGGGATGGCTCCCTTAGTGCTGTACTCTAGTTTCTGTAATCGCTCATCAAATGTATTTAGTCTGCTTAAAATTAATTTAAGTGTTTGACTTATATCGTCATTTTGAGCAGTTTTTCCTGGATTTCCGTTGCTCATCATTACTTGAGCATAAGTCATTTTACCAAATTGTGCTTGGGTAGTTCCCGGCACTCTACGATTTACTTCGGGTCGGTTCATCTTAACCGCTTGTTTCCTGAATGAACTTGGATTTTTAGCAATCACGTTCTTATTTTTGATATTTTGCAGTTCAATAGCAACGCTGCATCCTCTGTAGTTAGCCGGATGGTTTTCTCCACAGTGAACGCATTTAGGTTGAACATTTTGGGCTTTTACACAATCTTTGGTATGATGTTTACCTAAACATTTGACACACCTAGGTTCCCTGTTGCAATATTTTTGTGTATGTCCATAGGCTTGACATTGTTTACATTGTGGTATAAGCTTAGACCTTCTTAGAGGCTGAATAACCACTTTGCACCCCAAGATGTACTTAATTTGATAAATTTTTTCGATATCTTCATCAGTATCGAAGGTCAACATAAACATGTTGAGAGGTACTTTGCCTCTCCGTTTTAGCTTAATCGATGCTTCAGTTGCCTTAAATCCTTTTGCTTTCAGGTCATCAATTATTTTATCTGGTTTACACGTAGAGTGTGAGTTTTTAGCCATGACCCTAATTGGTCTGGTTTGCTTATCTTCAATCGTGTGCCAAGTACGTTTTTCTTCATTTAACATTTTTGTCATTTTTCTGTATATTTCAGCATCTTCTAAGTTTATTTTGATGGTGTTTTCATTCATCACCTTTGCATTAAACTTATCAGTAGTAGTTATTGTTTTTATTTTCTCATAGAGTACATCGTAGTCTTTGACTTCATCTATTACTATTGATGGTGGTGGAGGTATTTTTTTTTGGTTGTTCTGGATAATATTTGGAACATTATCCTTTAATTGAGGTGGGGAGGGCGTATTATTCCGTCTCCTTTTTTTCTCCCACCTTTAACTCTAATCCACTCAGTTTTTCGAGCTAGTTCTTCTTCATCCGTATGATACTCTTGTGGAGTTTTATTCTGGTTAGGAGTAGAACCGATGTCCTCCTTTGGCTTAAGAGCTTTAACTGTGTTTTCAAGCGTCTTCATACGCTCCTGCATCCATGCAATTGTAACATTCAGTTGCTTATTTATATTGTTGGCTTCAACTAATTTATTATTAGCTTTACACAATTCGTTGTGAAGCTTTTCTTCGTTTGTAGAACGAGTGTTGTGGCTGCTGGGCCCAATGGAGGGACTACCGCCTCTTATCGGAGAATACGCCACTTTGTTACTACTCTGGAAGGGATGTGAATTATCCTTTTCTGTTTCACTCAATTGAACTTGTTTATTCACCAACATGTCTTGGGATTGGTTAAAATAATTGTAGTATAGCAATGGCTGGTCTCCCCCAGAATCCATGAGACCGACCTCCGAAGAGGGTGGATTTACCTGAGCAACAGGTGTACCACCTGGGGTATTAGTTTCCATATTTGTTCTGCTCATTGCTCATTTATAGTGTACTGCACTCGCCTCTAGTATTTTGCCGATGCTTCACATCGTTTCCCGGGAGTTACCACGTGGAGGTATACTAGACACATTTGGTGGTTTCTACATAGTTGCAGCGTTGGAATATAGACCACGAGATACATGGCTATAGACGCTCAACCCCTACCCTATTGAGACGCACCCAACACCCATTTTCATAAATAAGTATTGTTTTTGATATGCCAGTGTCAGCAATCTCAAGTAGTATATTTTTTTTATTTATTTTTTATAATGGTGAAAGCGCTTTTATTTACATATGCAATCATATACATAATTGTTTATGCGCCTAAAAGATGAATATGGTCGAAAAACAAGTTATTGTTGGAAACTTTTAGTAAATATGGATAAAAACTGAAACTTTTATTTAATATGTAATACGGATGGAAAAAAGTAAAGAATGTCAATTAGCGTTCGGTACAATTATTTGAAAGTGTTCCAATCGGTACATATCGAAATTTCATTTTTAGTGAATAATTTGTTTATTTAATATTTGTTTTAATATTGTTTAGTGGTCCTGTGAGTTATACATAAAATCAAGTTATGTAATAAATTTAAAAAATAATTCTGAAAAATGAGAACTTCCGAAAATTGTTCCGCTTACTTATGAATTTAAAATCAAATCATAAACTTTGTTCATTGCTGTATTAATTTGTTGAACAAATGTTTGGTTCACCGATGGGTTCGTCAGTTAGTCCAACAATGGCAAACTTAGTAATGGAACACGTTGAAACCGAAGTGTTAAAAACATCTTCCGTCAAACCTATCTTCTTTTACCGGTATGTTGATTATATTACTCCGGCCACTCCAAATTCGGAAATTGATAGTTTTTTGAACTCATTTAATAGTTTTGCCCCTCGAATTAAATTTACATATGAAATTGAAAATCAAGATCGTTTAGTCTTTCTAGATATACGATGGTAATACGTAAAGAGGATGGAATTTAACTACAGATTTATATCATAAGAAAACCTGGACGGGTCGGTATCTAAATTACAACTCTTGGCTTCCATCATCTTACAAAAATAACACAGTTTTCTTGTTAGCTGAAAAAAATTTGAGATTATCGGATGAGATTTTTCATGCCGAAAATTTTAAAATATTAAGTGATGTTCTAATTCAAAATGGTTATCTGAGAAGTGTAGTTACCAGAGTTATTAGAAAAGCTATCGATAAACATAGCAATTCGGAAAATATTGTGGAAAATACGCGCGAAATTCTAAATTGAATCGTTGAAAATAATCGCAAATTTTTCAGTTCGGTCCCCCGTATGTTAAAATTTTGTTCGAAAAGATTAAAATTCTTTTACAAAAAGTATGAACATTTCAAAGTATGGACTTGGTTTTATTCACTAAATTAAAAGACAAAATTCCTATAGAGTTACAATCAAATTTAATATATAAATTAAGAAAACGTGGCTGAATAGAGAAAGCAGCAAATTTATTGTGCGTAAATTTATTAAATTTTCTCGATGAACTAATTCTAAATAAAATCCTAATAAATATTTTTTGAGCAGCTTACTAATTATTGAATGCAAATTAATAATATTTCAGTGATAGTGACAAAGGCATTTATTACGCATTTCAAAAAAAATCCTAACAGCTAAATTTGGTATAGTTTAATATGTACATAAAATAATAGTACCTACTACAGTGATAATGTGTGTTTATTTTTACTAAAGGGGCAAGATACTTGAACAACTTTTGCCTATTCAGCTGTTTAATACAGTATTACTGTGAATATACCAAAAAATTAATTGTATCTTAATGGGTGAAAATCGAAACGGGCTATCAAGAAAAGCCAAGCATGAAGCTCAGCTTATGTTGTCATCCAGAACAATACCAACGTAAACAGAAATTATCATCCAGTGAACAGCTACAACAAATGCTACAAATGACAAACCAATCACGGGAATCAATGCAGCAGCAGCAAATAATTCAAGGTCAATTGTCTGTTATTTCCGACCAATATGAACCATCCAATAGAGAACTTGTGAAAATAATGCTTGAAAATAGGACAGAATTAACGAAAATCAAAAATTCTACAATATTATTACCATTGGTCATCAATATGAACGTCTACAAGAACAAGTTGTTACCATCGAAGTCCAAACCAATACTCATACAAATTCAATTAAAACAATATCAGCTGAAATCAATTGCCTAAAACAATTATCGATGAATAACGATATAATTATAACTGATGCACCATCAACTGTTTCCCTAGGTGAATTAGTAAATAAATTAGAAGAAATCTACGGTATAGACATTTCAGGTACAAAATCAAATATTTATACATTAACAAAAACATCAAAAAGCACCAAAAAAATTTATTGTTGTTGTAATCAAATTTAAGTTGACAGAACAAAAAGACAGAATTGTGGAAAAAGTACGAGAAATGGGCCGCGGAACTGAAAACGGAAATGGCAGCGGAACTGAAAACACCTTAACAATATGTGAACAGCTAACAATAGAAAATAAAAACAAAATAAAAAAATTGCAACTGCCTGGTATCGAGACATTAAAGCTAGGATTAATTCTACGGACGCAAAATCTATTTTAATCAAAACTTTAGATGATGTCACAAACGAATTACCACAATAAATCGAGAAGCAATAATTTAATAAATTAAAATTTCTTATATCGTTATTATTTTTTCTATTTAGCCTACATATAATACACAACAATGGAAAATCATCAATTCCTTAATGATATCGAAATTGAATATCGGGTTAATCCTGTATCAGAGTTATTAATTAATGGAGATTTCCTCAATACAATGTGTATTAATGTATGCAGCCTAAGGCCAGATCAGAAGTTTGATAATATCAAAGACCTCTTACTTAGATATCGGTGCTCTGTCGACGTGTTAGTGTTAACTGTGATTTGGGTGTATGAAAATGAAATCCCAGATTATAGTATAGCAAATTTTTTGTATTCAGCGACCAGGAATGTTTCAAGATCTGGAGATGTCATCATTTACGTTTGGAATCGATTTGATTCCACTCTATTAGAGCGAGAATGTGGCAAAAATATTGAAATTCTAGTGGTAAAAATTAAAAGTTTAACCTTAAATATTGTTACGTTTTTGCCTGTCAATCAAGGTTCGAATCACTGGATTGTGAATAAAAACAAAACAATACAATTTATCACCAACGAATTTATTTAGTTAACACAAGAATTAATACAACACAATTTTTTTAACAATAATTTACAAAATCACTTTATTTAATTTTTACACAATTTTACTGATCGCTTTTATTTTTAATTTTGCACTAAAACACTTTTTAAATAACTTTTTATTCCTTTTTAATCTTCACACTATCGCTTACCAAATACTAATAACCCAATTCGATCTCGTTCGCCTTTTTATATACCCAAACCAAACTTCTAGAAATCTTATGACTTTTCCAGTAAGAATAGTGTAGAAACATTTAGAACAATTTTATCATGGAAAATTCCATTTTAGTACAGTAAAACATTGAGCTATTAATTTAACTTGTTCTATTACAATCTAGGTGTCACCGTCACAATATTATTGCGTATTATCGCTCTGTACTGTCCAAATATCATAACTCATTTGGTAATTTTAATATTAATATTTTTGACAGGGATGATTATAATGTACATGGATATGAAAATATTACAAATTCAAATGGCTTTCTTATAATGAACTCTTTATCAATTGATTATGCTACAAGAGTGTCCAAGACAATTAAAACATCCATTGAGCATATACTAACTAATAGCTTGTATTATCCGATGAAGTTGTCGTACTTTGATGTGGTAGTCAGCGATCACCGCCTTTTATTGCTAAATTTAGGGAGGTCAGTTCAAAAAATCAAACCTAAACAAAATAAAATCATGTTCCAGTATGGAAATGTTGACCAACTAGCATTTACAAATTCTATCATGTCCTGCAATACAATCTCTGATGTAATAAATAAGTGTGAATACGTGATAATGAAACATCAACACATTGTATTGTCGAATAATGAATCTAGAATTTCAAAACCTTGGATAACACGAGAAATCAAAAAATTGGCAGAAGCCCGTGATCATTATTTTCGCCTACATAAAACATATATACTCGTATGAAATGACTTTTTTAAGCTAAAATTTAAAGAATTAAAATCAAAATTTAATAAAGCATTGTCTCGACCAAAGATCATTTATTTCACAAAGTTACTTAATAATAACGATAACCGGAAGTTATGGTTGAATTTAAATAGATAGATATTGAACAAGCCCAAAATTAGTAAGAGTATAGACAGAGCCTTCTAGAGTATAGAACCATAATTAAAATGACGCATTTTTCAGAAGCCTTTTTAGTGGTGTCTTTTTTCACTGATTTCCGTAGTAATCAATAGTAAAAATGGTGTAGCTAATCTACAAGTTTTTCAATGAAAAAAGCAAAAAATATTATACAACGTTTAAATCAAAGTTTTCTACATATCTTTAACAACAATTTACTAGATGGCTATATTGGTATTAAGTAAATTTTAGTTGCAGTAATATTAAAATTAAAATATTTCTAAAATATATTTTTTCGAACTTTCATTTTGAAAAATACATCAAAGTTGGCTCTGCTGAATTAAAATAATATTTGGTAAATTTATCTTTAGTTTTACTAGTGTACGTAAGATGTCTAAAATGTTTACAGCATTCCCATATTTTGTGAATTTGTTTTGCTTTTCCTACAATTTTTGAAGTTGAAATTTCCTTGAAATTTTTACAGCCATCATTGCCCTCTATGTGATGTATATTGACTTAATGACCAAACGAATTTTAGTAAGCTTTAATTTCAATTTGACCAGAATGCTGTTGTTATGAATTCTTTTTTTATATTTTGGTTTAAATAAACCAATTATTACAAGAAAATGAAAACGATTTACTTAAACGATATTCATATATGTTGAAATTCAAACATATATGAAAGTATTTCAGAAATCATAATTAAGAATTTGTAACGTTTTCAAAAAAGTGATTTCCCATATATTTTGTGTGTTTTACTATGAAAAGTTTCGTTTTTTCCTGGTTTCTAATTCCGTTATGAAAGCTCAGATTTTTTGATTATGGACGTTTGTAATTTGTTTAACGACTATTTTACTAATTGTGTAGCATTGGTGCTGATTCCACAAACTTAAACGTCCCGATTATTTTTAACAGTGTTGATGAATCCGAAATTTTACGTATAATTAAAAAGCTAAATAATAGATCAGCAGTAGGCTATGATGATATCTCTACAAAATTTATTTATTGATTCCTTTAAGCATGTGTTTGCAAATAAACTGGTTGAACTAATAAATAAGGTACTAGTATCAAAAAGGTTTCCCGCCCGCTAATCGAATCATCTACGTGGAAGTAATCACTCATTATCTAGAGATGACGCTGAGATACTTGATAAGGAGCAAAATCTCAATAAAAGATTAATTTTGGAAAGCATTTACATGAAAAAAACATCAAAATTTATCTCAAAATTTGTTAACCCTAGAACTACCGACCGGTCAAAATGACCGGTTATACATTTATTGAATTAAATTTTTTTAATTATTATGTTAATAATTTTGTGGGAATCTGTGATGACTTTTAATATGATAACAAAGTAATTATGTTAAAATTCATCATAAACTTCCAAAAAATATTAACATAATAATTAAAAAAATTGAATTCAACAAATGTACAATCCGTCATTTTCACGGGTTAGTAGTTCTAGTGTTAAATCCCCAGGAAGTTTCAAAATATGTATTTGTAAATTATTACGACATCATTTTATAGATCCTCTAAATTTAAAATTGTTTCACTCTTGCTTCACTCTCATAGCTTAAATTATTTTTGCTTACTTTATTTTAGTTACTTTAGAAAAACATTCGTTATAAAAAAATTTTCTTTGAAATTATAGTTTAAATTGTACCCTTGAAAATGGCGGGAATGTACCGTCGAAACCTCGGATTTTTTTTTATTAAAAAATAAGTAAATAAAATAAAATTAAGCTAAAAAACAAAAAAAAAAATTATTTTATTAATTTTTTAGTTCAACATGGAACGTGTTGTTTCTATTTTTGTAAATTAATACTCCGGTGTCCAAAATTGAATCATTCTCAGGTTTTCTTTTCTAGAATTTTTATTAAACTCTACACCAACATATTTTGGTTGCGCAATTTATCGAAATAAAATGAGATACAGACAGTCAACTACATTGCATTTTGATGTACTGGAATCAGTACTGGACACAAATTGTGTTTGTGTTCGTGTACAACTATGTATAATTTACTGGAACAAAATATGAAGCGATGTGTATTTTTCTTTCAGTACTTTGAATACATCAACGTACAGATTGTGCAAGGATAGCAAATCAACCTAAGTAGGTTTATTTTTAGTTATCGTTTTAAAAATTAAAAATTTGTCAGTAACACTATTAAAGATATACTCATCAAAATCAAATCTTACAACAAAGAATGGTTAGGTATTATATGTATAAGTACTATGTAAAAGGTTCTTATCTGAAATATATTAAGGCTCTTATCTGAAATATATTATACAGGGAATAATCACTCGACGAACTGTCATTATAAATGAATTAAATAAACATTAATTGGTATGAGAATCATATACAGGTATGTACATATATGTACCATAACAATATTTATGTATATTCACAAGACCCATAATCAAATATGTACTTCGCTGTTAAATGTTTATTTATCCGATTAAAGATTTAAACTAGAAAGCAGAAAAGATATCGTCCTTAAACGAGTATTCCATATGCATCCGTTATAATATAAGTTAAAGTTATATTATATGCATGTTATTACCGTGAAGTACCTACTAACCGCAAACATTATCAATAATTTATTGTTGTAATTTTATCATTTAAAATAAACATTTTTTCCGTTTTATAATGTATTTATTTGTATTGCTTGCTTCCATGAAAATCGTAAACACTTCAAGAAAAAATTTAAATTAGATTTTTCACACTTTACACCAAATCCACACTTTTCAATGTTTCCAATAATACATACAAAATATTTTTTTTTAAAGATTTTTCGTTTTTTATAAATTGAGTTTATTTTGTTGTAAGAATTAATTATTTTGGGATATCGTATGAATGTACCTCATATGTACTAATATTATAGGCGGAATATGTTGAATAATAGCAAGCAAATCATATCGGATAATCGATCTACCCGAGCCTCACCCCAACGTAGGCACATTTTAAAACCACTGATAAATGTTTCCTTGCTAAATTCGATTAATTTAATATTTGAGTGCACAATACTGACAAAAAACTAAAGTAAAGTTTTATTTTTTTATACTATACTATAAGTTTTCGTTAAATTTTTAGTTCATGCAACTGGATAAAAATAATTCTCTGGTTGGAAACAATTGGATTAAAAATTAAAAATCTCAATTCACTTCTAAAAGTTTTATATTAGTTGTACTGTAATATTCATGAAAATGATCGTGTTGAATATTTGTAAAAAATTTAAATTTTACGTTGGATGTATTTATTACATAGTTATCAAGTTAGGACTTGAAATACAGTCATTAAATATATGTATGATAAAAGCTTTTAAATTTAAATAACGGAATCTTAATTACTTCAATTGGATGAATTTAAGCGAGAATATCTGAAGTAAAATAAAATTAAATAATGCATTAAGATATTGGAAAAGTGGAATGAAAACGAGGAATTTGATAATTACTGAGTGAAGTACCAATTGACTTTCGAAAGGGCTGGATTAAGATCTAAGTTTATCAGTTTAAAATTATTCCATATTCTGATAAATAATTCAAATCATTCTCTAATCTGAAGTTCTAATTATTGGAAATTATAATCGAAAACTAGAAACTTCCAAATTTCTTACGTCGTTCGCCACCACATTATAACATAAGACTGAATCAATCGAGGGAGCATCCCAAGATTGTAGATTAACACTTTTCATAATACATAATATAGGAATGTATGTTTATCAAGAAAATCGAAAGAGCTCGTTTAAAATTGATCTTATAGTTTGCCATTAAGAAAATAAATAAATGATAATAATGAACTCATAATAGATATCGCACCCACATGTAGCAAAAAAAATTGCTAATGCATAAATATTTCCGATTTACTTTATACCAAAGAAAGAAAAATGTTAAAAACTGTAAAGCATTCTATACATAAATTGATAAAGATAATTAAATTTTTAAAAATTTACTTTAAAAAAAAACTTTAAAATGTGCAATTTTTTTTCAATATTACTTCATAATATTGTACTCGTACAAGCGATTATTTTCTTTAACAAAGGGTGGTGCACAAGCCGCGATATAGTCGTAAAAACTTAGAACTTTGTTGTTTTAAATTTTATAATATCTCCTGAGTATTCGATCATGTTGCATTTTGTTGTTAAGCAAATAACCTAAATAGTTTTGAGCATTATAAACTATATGGTGGCTACTATGTCACCCTACACTGGAATAACTTGGCAACAAAAATACCTAAACTTAGTAACAATACCAACAATATAATAGGAAAATTTAATAAAGTTATAATTTATTAAAAAACGTTCCAAGTTACTTAATCCACTTTTATTTTATTGGTAAATTTTTTGTTTGTTTCTCCCTCCAAAAAAACAACAAAAACAAAAAATTTAATTATTTAACTCCCCATATATGAAAATACCTCCCCGTATGAAGTTATAATATGTAGGAGTATATTACATGAGAAATATGTATAAGGATTAGGTATTTAATATAGAAAAACTTTCTAATCGATTACATTTGTAATTCTGGTGTTTTCTTTTTTTTTGTGTGACTGGGATGAGATGAGTAAAACCATTTTATATTCATCCTAATCTTTGTAATAAGCAAGAAAAATTTCAAACAATGATCTTAAATTATTAGTTAGGCGGTTGTTAAAAAAATATTATTTATATCATTATCATCATCAGCTTCATCATCATCAACGGAAATAAAGTTAAACATGGTTTTATTTTATTACAAGTTATTAGGGAGATTACTAACTTATTTTTTGAATTTGATAAATTTATGTAGAAATTCCGAGCTTATGATAACAATTTTTTTTTTTAACTTTAATCTAAAATTTATATAAGCATGAACAAATATAAAAACGATAACAAGAATTATGATTGCCGGAGGAAGTCTGGCATAACTCTTTACTGTGCAGAGCAACGTCACCAACTTTTCGATGAAAATTGATACATATACAATTCGCTCTGCAAGTTACATTTATCTTCGGAAAAAATCAAATACATTAAATCATATAAAGTTTACATTCTTAAATCAATCTTTTCTATTACTCTAAATGGTAATTCGTAGATGGAGCCCTTCAGTGCATAAAAACTTACAGAATTGAAAGCTTATTTCAATTTGAGCCATTCGGCTCACGGCAAGTTAGTAAGAATCTTTACAAATTTTGATGAATGGTTATCTTCCACATCAACAGTCAATCAGCCAATCTATAAGTATAGTTTCCAAATAAAAAAATTGTAGAATTTTGTATGTTGCTTAAATTTAGAAATAATTAAATATTTTGACAATAATTCTAAGAGATACAAAAACTATTTTTATTGTATGCGAATTTAACACGCTTTAAACATTAAATTAGTATTACATTAGTATTATAGTTGAACCATCACGAGCAACCATAATAAGGGTGAGAAGACTCCGCCTTCGAGACATCCTGTAGTCGCAGCTGGTGTGATAGTTTTATAATCAAAGGAGACCTTCTTTCCTTCTTTACCTAAGCTTATTGATCATATACCCTGCAGTGGAGGAGTCGAATTTGGTATCATCAAAAGCCCCTTGAACATCGATGAGGGAGTATAATAGTATCTGTTTGTTCCGGAACGTGTCTTCTCCACGGTTTCCTTATAAATTATGTGTGGCAAATGGGTCTATAAGACCTAATCTCCTCGGGGAATCTTTTAACCGCTTTTGGAATAAAAATCACCCGCATATTGGAACGTAGTCCAATCTAAAGCTGGCTCTGAAGGGTCTAATCAGATAAGGTTATACATAATTTAATCGGAGATTTAGAGAGACCAAATGAATTAACCGCCCAGATTATTTGTCGTGGAATTTAAATGTTTCTCGAAAACTTTTAACCTTGCATTGGAACCAGATACGTACCCGTAGCCGGTGCGTCGAAATTGGAATAGACTGTTTTATAAAGAATGAAACTGAAGTATTCCGCACATCATGCATTATTACGCAAGTTGCCTCTTTAACTTCGAATCGGTAGGCTACATTACTTAAAAGAGAACAAATCTAGTAGGAGTTTTCTATTTTCATTCCTTCGGTGTAAGTTTTTTAATTTTTTGACTGAAAACAAATGTTTACTGACAATGGCCAAAATGAAGGATATGAATTAATTCGTCTGTGATAAAATACGGTAAAATTTATTAAAAAAATTAACATTAAATACGTGTAAAATAAACTAATGATTTAGATCATGTTTAAATGTCAAATTTTCTCAAACCGGAAGAGCTACCATCTTTCGGAAAACTTCGAGAGCATAAGCAACTTTCACATAATTCCACTAGGTCTCACTAAATATTTGTTGTCAAAAATTGTATGACATTTTTATGTGTGGATTTTGTAAACATAAGCAAAATTATTTTCGTGTATAAAAGTGATTATTATTAATACGTGATAATTAAATTGATTGTGAGAAATTTTTATAAACGTCCTATTGAAAAACGTCAGTAATACTTTTTTGATTGTATAGTGACATCTAGTGGCAAACGCTTTGTACTTTTTCTTTGATCGTGCTGCCTCTTTCGGAAAACATGATCTATATAATAAACAAAACAGAAGAGACAATAGATAATGATTGTAATATATTATACCTGTCCAGAAACATCAATGTCCATGGAAAACCAATCCTAAAACAAAACATAGAAATAATTATTTTCTTAAATTATACATTTGAATTATATAAACTTTATACTTAGCTTACTATTCTGAAATTTACTGCAAAGTTTTACTTCCTTATTTCTGAAATTATATAAAAAACTTTAAAAATATTATGTAAACAATAAAATACTTACGCAATCTCTTTGACAGTAGAATAGTCGATTATTGTGCTGCAAGTTGACATTTCGATGGTTGTTTTCATTTAGCAATCTGTATTATCGACAATGATACTCTGTATAAATAACTCCATCTACTTTACAGTAGATCTAAGTAATTTTATTCAGCGTTTAGTACAGAATATCAATTGTCCCTAATTTCAATTTATTTCCGCCCTTTTTTTTGGCTTATCTTATTAAATTATTTTTTCTCTCGTTCACTTACTTTTTGGCGAGCATCAAGACTACAACCTTTGAAATTCTCGATTTGCTTTGAAACTAATCAATTTGTTAAAATTAAATTAAATAAAGAAATCATAAGATTAAATTCGATTTTTGTTTTTGGGTATTTGGAGCGTTGTTCGAATTCGCACAATACCAATTAATTATGTGCCACAGAAAGTGCGATCATTACTGGTCTGTTATAATTAAGACATTTTTTGTTATTTTAACATTGTATAACAGTATGTAAACCAAATATTAGAATTGATAGTTTTCGAATATTATTCGGCATTGTGAATTTATAAGCCAAAGTATCTGCATGAAAATTGAAGTTAAAAGATTATACTTACATTAAAAGAACTTATAAGAAATCTTGTGTTTTTTTTGGTTAGAGTAAAATTTCTAATAGTGAAGAAATAGACAGTCCATTATATATCTATTCGCGGGAAACATTGCACAAGCATAAGACATTTGACAACAAAAGTCGTTTTATATATATAGTATGTATATTAGGCTGGCCCTTGTTTTCGAAAGTTCCAATATCTAACGGGACACCCCCTAGATATGTGAGGTTATACTTAAAACTTAAACGAGAGAGAAAAAATATTGGCTCAATCGAAGATGGTTTAGAGGTATTCTTTTTAATTTTTCAATTTCAAATGAACATAAAAATTATTTTAAAAATTTTCTCATCCTAAATCAAAATTGTGGTGAATAGAAGAGATAATTACCTTTCGAAAACATCAAAGATATCAAAAATCGGTTCACAATAATAGCGACTTTATGGCCAAATTTCAAAATACAAAAACTGGACAAATTATTACTATTTTTTTTTATTATAAACGCATAATGTTTCTTCTATACAATGATATTATGATTTAATTTTTACAATGAAAATAATCAATCTAGGATGATCTTCTACCCATTAAGGATGTTTTGGTATGGTTTGGAAACTTCTGTGTGTAGTCCTTTACGACTTGTAGTAAATACTGCATTTCATCTTCATTTTTTGTTAATTTTTTATTATAATCTTGTATTAACTTAACACCACGTTCTGCAATATCATTTAATATTTTTATTTGACTAATAATCTTCATTCCCTTCTTGAAATTATCATCCTGAGGCCACATATCCGGATCTTTGTTTAAGAAATCTGTGGAAATCTTGAACCGTTTAAAAAAATCGCCAGTGTTTGGTGTAACAAAATCTGCCAGTTGTTTCGTAATGAATGTTTTCACATCATCAATTTTCAACTCGACGCGCTTACTAGACTCGGCTTCTACATCCCTCATCATATTCAACTGTTTCACCATTCTTCTTTTCTCTGCACTAGAGACGTTTTCATCGAAAACAGAGAATGCGATGCTTTCGTCGGACAAATACCACAAATGACCACCCATTTTATTTAGTACAGCCATCGCCAACTTTTCATCATGTGTTTTGTAGAAAAAAATATCTCGTAAATAGTTCAAATCCAGCTTTGGTGCTTTAGTTGCTTAAGTGAAATGGAACCAAATTTTCACATAAAATCGTACGACAAAAATGCAAATGTACCGTAAATTCTTCTGTTCTTGTGTTGTTAACTTAAATTCTTCACGAAAGATAAATAATTTCAACACCTAAATGGCTTTGGACATCGAGCGAGCATGATGCATATGCCCTGGCAGACGTAAACGGACATTTTCATTTGGTATCATGCCCAAAAAAATTAGAGTGATTTCCAATAATTCTTTGTAATCATCCCGAGCATGTTCCTTTGCCAATTCGTTCTTACAAAAACCCGCTAATTCCGCTTTCACATCACAATTCCAGTCATTCTTGAATCTCACAAATAACGGAACATTTACTCCTGAAGTATTGCCCATTTTTGATTCAATTGCCGCACGCAATGTAATTTCACAAATGTGATGTCGACAAGGAAGATATAATAAACTTCGTTCCAGTTTCTGCTCTAAAATAATAGCTGCTCCATTTAATCTTCCAGAATTTGAATTTGTGGTATCGAAACAAGCCGGCACGACATCGTCAGCTACTCTCCAATCGATTAAGCTTTGGAAAACAACCTCCGCCATTTCCGAACGCCCAATAATTGTTCTCCATCTATGTATATGAGAAATAATCACCAGCAAACGATCCACGATCTCCGTTTCAGATTACTTCTGTAGCAATTTTCCATCCCAATGTACTACGCCTGTTGTACACTTGAAAGTCGACTTCTTATTTGTTTCACGAAGACGCCTCAGTGTTGTTCGATTCACAACGAGTTCATCAATAGAATGTCCAAAACTTTCGGCAACGGCACTGATTAAATGCATTGCTGCACGATCACTAATCTTCCACCTATCCAAAGCTGACAATATTCTAGGAGTAATAAAACATTTGCTTCCTCTAGGGACTCCTCCTGCGCTTAGCACGGACAAATCAATATTTTCGAGCTCATGTCGTTATCAGGTATACTTTCGCTGTCACTCTCCGATGACGAAAATAATGCTTGTGAGTCTATGGGAATTGATTTAGTTTTTTCTTCAAGATATCTTCGTTTACGATTTTTTTCTGCCTCCATACGTTCCGATTTCCGCTTTTCTCTTTCAATTTCTTATTGTCTGGTTCCAGTCAAATATTCGGGACGCTTTTTCTCACGCTGCGACAAGAGGAATCGCTTGTCGTCTTCATTGGTCATCATGGACAAGGCATTGATACGTGCGATATCAAAAATATCATCCAGTTTACTATTAAATGCATTTTCTCTTTCACGGTAAACTTTTGAAGATTTATTTTTATTCTTTAGGAGGTTTTTCCATTCATCATGGAATTTTTCCAATTTTTCCATGGAATGTTGTTCCTTTTTCACTGGGATTCGTGCTTTTGACCAAAAAATAGACACTTCCTGGATTATCAGAACTGCACTTTTACGAAGTACGGTGATTGTAAAAAAAAAGGCACATCACTTGCTTGTTTGAGGGTAACTTAGCACGAATAATTTGACAGTACTCATGGCCAAGAAGATAAATTTCTGTAGTGGACCGTAAATTAGCTGCCATTTTTGTCAATTTTAGTAGCACTTTCTTAAAAATATTAATAAAACTCTTAAATGAACTAGATTTAGTTATTACAAATTTGTGTCCTTATTCGCGAGATTTGGATTTAAACTGAAATTAATTTGCATTTCTCTTCTTTATATAGTATATTATATGATTGTATGAACATGTTGGCCATAGCAGGTCATAATTAATGCGATAGGCGGATTTAAATACAATAACTACTGAGATGAATCATAATGACATCATAAAACACAACTATGTTAAGTCCGTATGACATCATTAAATATTCCTTTGTTTGGTCGTTACACCTCATTGCTATTTATTTATTAATTTTTTTATAGTTTTGAATATAAAATCCAGGATTTAAAAAAAACCGTGTAATTTTTGAGTTTTTATTAGTTTCGAAAATTGGCAATAAAGTCGCCATTTGTTAACCGATTTTCGACATCTTTGATGTTTTAGAAAGGTAATTATATGTTCTATTCACCACAATTTTGATTTAGGCTGAGAAAAAATTCTAAATCATTTTTCTGTTCGTTTGAAAGTGAAAAATGGATCACGGAATACCGTTTTTATTGAAATTCGCGCTCAAGTCGCGACCTCTAAACCATCTTCGATTGACCCAATATTTTTTCTGTTTAAGTTTTTTGCATAATCTCACATTTCTAGGGGGTGTCCCGTTAGATATCTCTACATATTTTTTGCCCCATACCAACAAGGACCACCCTAATATATATATATATATATATATATATATATATATATATATATATATATATATATATATATATATATCCATATATACAAAATCTCCCTTCTAATTCTATTTACAAAATTCGCTTATGGAGCGTCGAGCGACAAAAAATTGGTGTTCTCGAACTTTCCGCTTCTATGTCTAGATTATGTTTCTTTATTGCTCGGCAAACCTTTGACTTTTCCATTATTTGTCTATTTTGTTATAAAAAAGTGACTTAGGTTGTTAGTTTACACCATTGAACGGTGCAGATTATTAATAGCATAATTTTTCTTAAGAAGCTGTGGATAGTGTTGTTCCTGCTGCTTAGGTTGCTTCTGTGCTACCCTGCTCAATTTTTGTGACAGATGTCTCCACCTCTTTGTCGCATGGTAATTCATTTTCTGTATCTTCTACTGCCTCTCTCCTCAATCTGCTCCGCCCTAATAACATGAAAATATTTAAGGGCGTTCCAAAGTAGTGTGCTATTAAGAATTTATATTTAAAAGCTTACTAGATATGTATATATTTAAATATATTATTTATCACCAGCAAATATAGAAATTTAAATTCCATATCACATGGTAATCTACTTATTTTGTCTTAAAGACACCAAGGGAACAATTGTTCGAATTTGGAAGGTGTATTAACCATAATTAAATATTTAGTTAGTTGGAGTGTTAGAAAGTTTGATATTACCTAGGAAAACAGTTCAAGAAATTGTTTACTGTTTTTTATTAAAATCACCCACTAGCAATGCTTTATTTGACTTCAAATTTTATAAACAGTTAAATGATGGATTGCCACAATTATCTTGACAAAACAATCGTCTCCCTTTTTTAAGAAAATCCCTTTGGCAGTTTTCTCTTCCACTGCAACCCTTTCTATTCTAGACTCGACTGGACCCAAACGCTAACACAAACTGCTTAAGTATTACTAAAATCTATTTTTCAAACAGCGAACATATTGAATAAATTAAATATTATTGAAAAAATTAAATACATTAAAAAAAATAATTAAACACATGAAATAAATTTGATAAATTAAATAAATTAAAAAAATTAAATAATAAAAAGTTACTAGTATTTTTCAGCTTCAATTTTTGTTTTCTTAATTAATTTTTTTATAAAAATACCCGACGTTTCGATGGCACATTCCTTCATTATCAAGGAAAGTGACGGAATATATTTTAAAAAGCTAAATAATTATTTTAATAGAATATAAAGCTTACAAAATAATTCAAATGAATTAAATAAATCAAATAAACTAAACTAAATTAACTATAAAACATTTAATAAATTAAAAAACATAAATAATTTTAAAAAATCATATATTAAGCCGAATACATAAATAAAATAAACTCAACGAAAATTTAATAAATTAAAAATTTAGCAATTTTTACTTTAAATTTGAATTAATTAATTAATTCGCGCAATCTCTAATATGCAACCGGTACTAAGGCTTATTTAAAAGAATTACTTTTAGGAAAGATTTATGGAGTCATTCTTTTTACCAGGTTATCGGTTCGAGACTGGATCAATGCTTTAAAATTTTTCAATAAAAATAAATAAACTCAATAAATTACTTTATTCCAAAATTTAACTAAAATTAATTTCCATAATTAAAATACAGTCATACTCCGTACAACGTCCCCTCTCATAACGTCGTTTCGCTGTAACGTCGTTTATCTAAAATACGAGCAAACCTCGCTCTATCGTCGCTGTGTTTCATTGTAACGTCGTTTAAAATAATAAGCAAAGCAAAAAAACATTGAGAAAAAAGGCAAAAAGCCCCAGATTGCCCCTTATAACGTTGTTTCGCCTAACGTCGGAACCAATTAACAACGTTAGGCGAGGTATGACTGTACTTTAATAAAAAATTTACGTATATTTGTGCACTATATCATCTAGCTTAGATTCATTAATTCATAATTGTTCAAATAAAATAACCAAATTATATAAATTATATTAATTAAATAAATGAAATAAATAAAATTAAAGTAACTAAACAAAACAAATAAAGTAAGTTAAATAAATTAAAATAAATTAGATAATAAATTAGACACAAGTACTATATTATTCAATTTAAATAAATTAAACAAAATAGACAAATTAAAAACGAATTAATAAAAAATTAAACAAATTAAATAATGTTGGCAATATTCAATGTCAACAAGCATCTATTTTATTAAAAATTTCTGGGCAACGTGATTTTGTGTGAGTTGTTGGCTTTTTTTTTAATTTTTAAGGAACTTATATTGAAACGGCAATTAAAACATTAGTTATAATAATAATGCCCATTCGCCCAAATAAAGAGCCCACGGGCAGTTAAGTAATACTTCCTATTTATATTCTTTTATGGAAATGCTACTTGTTTCATATTACCAATCGAATGTCAGTTAATTTTCATAGAACTATTTGTCATTCAGTTATTACATATTTAGTAGAACGAAATCGAATAGTTTTAGTTCTCCCAAAAATAATCAGCTTGCATTGGTTTTGTATTATAAGGAAATATTACTTAACTGGCCGTTGGCTCTTTATTTGTGCAACTGGGTGGGCACACATCTTGCTAGTACCTGTGGCTTGTTTTTTTATTACATCGTAGATATCAGAGAGATCACAAGGACAATTTATATTATACATCCGATAATTTTTAATAACAGTCTTTTTACAGATTTTAACACGCTGAACCGTTTAAATTGGCTAACTACTAGTATATTTATGTTTATCGAGCCAATTTTTAAATAATTGAACAAAATTTTTATTGGTTTTGGGCTCTTTATTTAAAAATTATTTTATAACTCGGATTCATTTTCAAAGCAAAATGATTTTATTTTTATTTTTTACAAAAATTGTTTCATCAATCAACAACTATTTAGTAAGAGATTGGGAGAAATTAGGCGACATAGATTTAATCACAAAGAAAAAATTAACAAGATACAATCCAGTGATCCCAAAATTATATGGCTTACCCAAAATCCATAAATGAAACATACCATTCACACCAATTGTATGTCCCATAGACAGTCCAACATACTCTTTATCTTATTATTTAGGCATTATTACAAAATCCAGTGCCGGAAAAACAAGTTCTTTCAGTCAAAATTCTGAAGATTTTAAAAATAAATTAAGGATTATAGTTATAGTATAGTAAGGATATTGTCAGTCAAAACTGGAGAATTATAAAAAAATTCAAAATGAAAATTAACAAAAGTCTAATTTCTTATCGTTTTAGATATCGTTTTAAACAATTCGGAATTTTCTTGTGATAACAAAATTTATAAACACATTTTTGGCTCTCCTATGTGTTCTCCAATATGTCCCATCATAGCCAAAATTTATAAATTTCAGTTTTAAACTCTTTAGATTTAGACTTTCGACCTTTGTTTTATTATATGTAGATCTACATTCTATTGATTCGTGAACCAAACGGCCAAATTTCCTGTGATTGGTACCACAAAAATACTTGGTCTGTCCAATATCTAAATTTTCCACCTTAGCTAAAATTAACACCATACAAATTTTGGCCCAAAAAATTCTAAAACTTTCTAAAAATCTTAAAATTTTAAACGATATATTATTTCGTAATCAATATCCTGGAAAATTAATAAATAACATAATTTGGAAACAACAAATTTTTCACATAAATCCTGTTTCTCGTCCAGAAAATGAAACCACAAAGTATTTGGCCATTCTTTATTTTAAAAATCTTTACGAAAATATAGAACATCTTTTCAAAAATTATAACTTCAATAATATAGGATGAGCCACAAGTTTAAATAACAAATTGTTCTCTAAAATTAAAGATAACATAACTTTAAAGAAACAATCAAATGTTGTGTACGGTGCCTAATGTAGTTGCAACGCTACATACGGTATGTACATATAAAGGACAGATTAAACAATTTTTGGAAAAAAGGTTTTACCAACACAGAAGAGAAGTCAATAAAGATCAAAATTCAAGCATTAGCGCGCCCTTAAAACATGCTCTAGATGCACAAATTTACCGGTATTTCGATATACTTTCCCAACACTATTTCAATATTTATTGTTGTACATATTACCATCAATATTTGATGAATATTTTTCTCATTTTTTGTTATCTTGGAATTTGTGCATTTTTGTTAGGTTGATTTGATTTTTACTAGTATGTATTATCATTTCCAGTAAAATCTTTCTCAATATTGACATCGTAATATATATTGACTGATTTTGACAGAACTAAAATCTTAGATTCATATTTTGATCAGGTATCAAAAATAAACTTGGTATCACTAGTTTCGTACCTAAACTTAGCATACATATCTCCTTTATAAAGAATAGAAAAAAAAATTATTTACATTTTCCAAAAAGGTTTTGAATAATATTTTTCCTAATCCTTTAATAAAAATGTCTAGAGAATATTTTAAAATGTGTATACATGAATAGAGAATTCACGAATCTAAAATAAAAAAAATATAAAGCTTATGTAATATTTATATAAATGGCCTCAAGACGCTGTTAAATTTTTTTTTTTTTTTACATATTTTGTGTTATGTTTATTCTTACTATAAATACTTGTGGGAATCTCGAGCACAACAACAATAAACAATGTGATTTCCATACACAGATAAATATACAATACATTTGAAGAACGAATATGATAAACGATAAGAAAATGTGTTTTTTTTTGTATTCTTTACAGGTAAAGAAAATCTAATAGTTGTTTATATAAAAACGACATTTCCATATACGAGTAGCATATTACGCCGGCGTTCACTATCTTAATATCACTCCTCGGCCGCTTATTCGAAATGAATAGAGACTATTTAAGGCTATACTGCTACGTCATCCTTTAATTTACAAATTACTGATCATCATTTAATTTATGTATCATTGCATTTTAATTGTAGTAATATAAAGACTACCAAAATTGGTGTGGTTTCTCGTAAATTTGATAATATTAAGTTTTCTTCTATAATTTCTTTGCATAATTTCTCAGAATTGTTTTTCCAAACTGAACCTTGCGTAATTCTGTCAAAATTTGTCGCAGTATTTAATTGTTTATATAACTCATGCTTCCAAATTATTAAACAGAATGCTACGGATAAATTGAAACCGTGGATTTCCGACCATTTAATTAATTTAATGTCTAGAAAACGTTACATTCATAAAAAATGTTTAAAGCATCCTAGCAATATTAGACTTCAAAGATTTTTTAGTAAACTATGTATGAAAGTCGATGCTAAGGTGAAGTATGACAAGTACGCGTTTTATGATAAAAAATTTAGTCACTATGGTAATAATAGCTAAAAAACCTGGTCGTTTGTTAATCAAATTTTAAATAGTAATAATTGCGGCCATGTTGAAAAAATTATGTCTGTTGATAATGTTATTCTTACAAACTATGAATCCATTGCTAATGGTTTTGGGTTATATTTCTCGAACATTGTTTCTGAATTGAGAGCTAATATATTTCCTAACTCCCCGAGGCAGTATTCTTGTGATATAATTTTTTTATTAGCCCTGTTGATGAGACTGAAATCAGTGCTATAATTGCTGAACTTAAATCTAGTAATGTCATTGATATCCTTGGGATGAGCTCCAATATGTTTATAGCAAATAAAGACTGTTTGCCTCCAATACTGGTTTATTTTGTTAATCAATGTTTTTTGTCTGGCGTTATTCCTGAGGACTTAAAAACTGCAATTGTTTTACCTTTGTTTAAGAAAGGTGATAAACTTAACAAATATAATTATCGACCTATTTCTTTACAGCCAACCATAATGAAGATTATGGAAAAGGCTTTAAAGTCACGTACGAATTGTTTCTTGGAAAAACATAATATTCTTAGTAGTTGTCAATTTGGTTTTAGATCTGGAAAAAACACAGAGTCAGCTTTGATACAATTTATAAATGGGATACATGGTCAACTTAATGAAAAAAAGATGCTTGAAACTCTCTTGTGATTTTTTTGGTTTTGTTATACATACATCACATAAACATTAATTTGTGTGTGTTGTCACTTCTCAACCAAAAATCGCAAGTACAAATTTATAATTAATAGAAATAAATACTTTTACATAACTTATGTTTTGCGAGAGCAACAATATTCTAGTTTCAATTTTTTGTCTTTACGTACTGTTAGGATATGTGAAAAGTGTAAAATGGATACAGGAAAGTATAAGTTGATGAAATCCGAATATCGGACATTATATATTTTAACAAAAAAATCCTTAAAAAGCAAATATTTTATATAACAAATTTTTGTAACGTTATTTTAATTCGATTTACACCTTAGCTTAGATTTATAGAAACATACATAGAAATTTGAATATTTTTAAAAATATTGTGTTTTTATTAATTATTAACATACTGAAATAGAGAACTAAATTAACCCCAAAGGGCCAAAGCATTTAGCGTAGCTTCTCTGAAGGAAATGATGGCAAGAAAGTATGTAGCATCCTTTTGCTTCTATATTCTAGTTGGTCGCAGTTAAAAAAATTTAGTGGGGCATGGCACTTTATTTTGTGTTCTTCGTTATTTTACAAATTAAAATACTGGAAGATAGGTTAAAAAAATTTAGTGGGGCATTCTGGCACTTTATTTTGTGTTCTTCGTTATTTTACAAATTAAAATACTGGAAGATAGGTTAAGTTTATATTAAGTGCAATATAAAAACAAAAATACGCTACATAATTTTTGTCATCAACGTGCACCAACGACCAATGCAAAGCTACTTCGAGAAGGTCTTTATTTTAGAATATGAATATTAAAAAAAAAAAAAAAAATTTTTTTTGGAAAATGTTGAAATTTCTATGAATGTTAGAATTTATAAATATCGTGGCAGCCCTCTAAGTATAAATCCAGAGTAAAAATCGTTCTGTAAGTACTATAGAAAAAGTATTAAAACATTTTATTTTGTTCTTTTTACTTATTTTCAATATTTTATTCCATCGCACTTGGGAAAGTGAACAACAAAAATGGAATTTTGCTCTTATAGGTCCTAGTATGCAATTCGCACTTATTTTCAATATTTTATTCCATCGCACTTGGGAAAGTGAACAACAAAAATGAAATTTTGCTCTTATAGGTCCTAGTATGCAATTCACGTGAAATATAATTTTCATTTGTCTTGACTAACATCAAGTTACAAATTTATCTTTAAAATTGTATGCATTAGACAATTGAAAAAATAACAAGAAAGTGAAGTGGTAAAATGTTAAAATTTAGCTTAATATTTATCATACATATATGGAGACAAAATTCAGTGAATGTGTAGTGATAAAATAGAGACATCTGTATTCTAATTCGAAAAGTCTAATTTCGCTAGCTATATTTTTACTTTCGATTTCGCTTGTGAGGATATCAAAAAAGAAAAAGAAACTAACTGTACTTTATTAATTTTTTGTTGAATGTTAATTAATTCATGTAATTTCTAATATGCTACCGGTGATTAGACCATTTTAAATGTGTTTTTATTAACACGAGAAGTATATTAGTATTTACGAACAGTAATTCAACGAAACTGATTCTGTCTATTAATTCTATTTATTTAATTATATAATTTTAATATGTTCCGAAGATTGTAAGAGAATTCAATCCAGTTTGATGAGCTTATCATTAAGAAAAAATCAATCTTCTCATCGAAACTGATTGTAAGAGAATTCAAAACTGGATTGAATTCTCTTACAATCTTCGGAACATATTAAAATCATATAATTAAATAAATATAATTCTGTCTAAAAGTCGGTTTCGTTGAATTACTGTTCGTAAATACTAATATACTTCTCGTGTTAATAAAAACACATTTAAAATGGTCTAATCACCGGTAGCATATTAGAAATTACATGAATTAATTAACATTCAACAAAAAATTAATAAAGTAAAATTAGCGTACACAGAAATAGAGCTGTGTGAATATTGTGAAGAAGAAAAATTGTAAGAGAATTCATCTGTATTAGTTATGATTCGCTAATACTTAACGCACAGTACATTCTGTGTATATAGAATGTAAATTGTGGTATAATCAGTCCAGTCACCGCGGCTTGATGAGAAGATTGATTTTTTCTTAATCATAAGCTCATCAGTTCGAAACTGGATTGAATTCTCTTACAATCTTCGGAACATATTAAAATCATAATCTTATTGTACAAATCGTCTTTAGGCAACCACGGTGATGTTAAAAAAACTGGAAACTCGTCAATGAAATTTTAAATAAAAAACTTAAACTTGTTCGATTATAAATATTCTGTCGGATAATGGAACCCTTCCAACATTTGGGTCAGATAAAGTCATGCCAGCTAACTATGATCTCCCGTATATGATTGTTGTCCGTATGAATATTTTTTATGACTCCTCTGTTTCTAACTTTTAAATTTTATCCATTATTGAATCGTTAGTACCAAAACAGGCACTTGATAATGATGGATTGAGTAATTTCATTTTGTTTGACCCGCCATTACCCATATTTTTAATCTTTCTTTCATCCAGGGAATTGTACTTGTGAGACTTAAATCGGCTACGATTATTACTATATTCAAAAACGGTGACCGCAACCGTAAAGAAAACTATAGACCTATTGCTCTCAAGCCAGTGATTCTGAAAGTTCTTGAAAAAATTGTGAGCCTCATCTACACAAGCTCGCGGGAGAACTGAAATTTCTTTAGTCGTAGATTTTTGTTGCCCTTTTCGTCCACGTGGTCGTTGCCTTGTTCTTGTAGCTTCCTTGCTCTGAATTCACGAACGTGTTTCGTTGACGATTGTTGTGGTATTCTGAAATGCAGGATTAATATTGTTTCAGTGTAATTTGTCGCATTAAAATATGCTGTAGAATCAAATCATGAATACAATACTTATATTGCTACTATATTCGTATGGTTTAAACTGTTCTGATACACTAAATATACCAATTATATGTTTCCTAAATAAAAATACGGCATTCACTTCCATCGTTGGAAAATAAAAGAAAAATGCAAAAATCGATAATGGCAAAAAGTAAGCGAATTACGATTTTTGTATTAAAATTGTTTAAGCAACTGCGTCTTGCGATAAATGTTTTATTTCAAAAATTTCAAACAGATACGTCGCTAAGGAAGTTTCACTTTGTAATATTTGCTTCGGTGCAGACGTATAAATGTTACTGGTTTGCGACTGTATTGGCTTTAATTGTGCAAATTTGTTTTGATTGTTATCTTACTCCTCGGTTGAACAGGTGATAATAAAAATTATTGTGTATACAATAATTGGCTGTCAGACATCTTACCATTCTAATCATGGGTTATATTAATTTAAATAAGTGATGAAATTAATTAATTAAGACATACTGTGATATTGTGTAGTGCATATATAACAGACACATGACACGTATTTCCAAGAAATGCATTGAAACAAAATAAAAAAAACGATAAGTGAAAAATCGTCGTACCAAAAAAATAGTATGACTAATAATGTTCACAATCAAACGGAATGATCATAAAAGTTAGTTATACTGAGTTATAGTTATGAAAACTGATCATAAATAAATAAAAAAACAATAAAACATTATATCGTTGGTGTTATAAATTCGCCCCGTTGATCGAGGCTCATAAATTGTATTAAAAAAAAAACTACTGATACAAGAATAATGTGTATACCAAGTCAATGGTTTTACATTTCAAGTACGAGTGTTAATTGGATACAGTAAACGTAATTAAATAAATAAAAATGGTATTTAAGTAAAGAAAAGCAAAAGCACCCTCTAAACAAAAAAAGCGATTCGGAAAAAACGATACGATTGCGATATGAGAACGATGCATATTTTTTATATCACACCACGCACTTTCTTATTTGTATTTCTACTCCCATAGAAACAACGAAAATAAAAATTGTATATTGCGCATTCTCTTACTCGCCATTTCAATTAAAGTTTAACCTAAAACAAAAGCAGACGGCGATATTTGTGTAAAAAGACAAAATCATTAGGAAATATTTGGTGTTGTGAGTTTTACAAAGTAATTATATATTTCTTTGCCAATTTGTTTAAACCATTTTTGTTTATTAATTTAATCCTTATAATATTGTTTATTTTTTAAGATGTGAGCAAATTTTACTACTGCCGATTGAATTGAGGAGCGAAGTATTATGAAACCCGTTACAATTAAACAGTCATATCAAAAAGTAAATTTTATTGTAATAATTATTTTAATATATAAATAAAAAAAAAAAATAATCGTATTATAAAACTGGCTTTTTATTTTTTCTAATCCAAAATACATACTATCGTGAAAACACGAAAAATACGATACGTAAATATATCGCATAATTAGATCTGTTTACGATATGAAAAGTAAGCGTCGTAAACGTATCGTAAAAATCTTTCTATTTACGTTACGTGAAAAATTCTAATTATCATGGGACGCTAGATTCGTAAACATATCAATTTCGAATCGCAAAAACGATTCGTAAACGATATTTTGTATGAACAAGGAACATCATTTTCGTATCGTAAACGAATCGCTTTGTTTAGTGGGCAAACACAAATATATCGCTCACTTGCTGCAATAGTGACATAACTCAAAATTGGTATTTTTAAATTATTGGACTATGAGGGACCACGCAGCCGTTATTAAAGGTGATGTAGTATTTTTTTCTATACTGTTATATTCTATTATATCTCTAAATTGTATCTCTATACAAATTTAAATTATTCTTGAACATTTTTATAATTCAAAATTTTAAAATAATTGTGTCCTGAATAAAAGTAATTTTTGAGTTATGTCGCTATTGCAGCAAGTGAACGATATGTAAAAAGTTTAGTTAAAAGGGGAAAAAATCCATTTGACAGCTATACACAATCTGTGGAGAGTTTTTAGTATATAACATTAAGGCTACCACCGCCATCATACCGATTAAGACTTTCATCTTCAAAAAAAAAAATTTACAAACTGGGACTTAGCTAAGAGAATCTTAAGAGTGTTATCGTCAGAATTGAACTGTATTATCAGTCCAATTCTGACATTAAGACTCTCTTAGGTAAGACCCAGTTTGTAATTTTTTTTTTTTTTTTCATGACGAAAGTCTTACATGCCTATTCTGACGCACAGTCACAGACTAAAAAATCGTCTTATGTAAGACTTTTTTTTATTTTAGTACTTGGGTCTTAACTAAGACTTATTTCGTATTCTGCACATAGTCATACTGCCGTGCTAAGAAAAAAAGTCATATTTGCTTTTTTGTAGTTTTGAGTAATTTCAATATTTCTGTTTTTGTTTTCCATGTCTTATTATTGGAATATATTTGATTTTTTTTATTTCCTTCAATTTAAATTTTTAAATCATCTACCTTTTGTTGGAATACGGATGTATGTTTTATGTTTCTGGAACAAGTCGCGGAAAGATCATCTAAAATATAGGTCTGATCTTCAATAATTTAATCTGTAGTATCATCTGCATCCTGCTCAAATATGAGGTATATGTTTTGAAGTGTACACGTCGCCACAATGCCATTTATAATAAATTCAATGCTAAAATTATCAAAACACAATACCTTTCGAAATTTGCCTTCCAATAAGCCAAAAACATTTTTAACTACGATTCTCGACTTAGAATGTAAGTAGTTGAATGTTTTTTGTTGGTCGCTTAAACAGCCGTTATCGTTAAAAGAAGAAACGATCCAATCGTTACACGCCGAATCGCCCAATAAAAAATTTTTATCAAACATATTTTGTTCTTCAGCATGCTTGAATAATTAGATCCGCGGGTTCCCCGCAAGAATCACCCCTATAAATTTTTTTTTGATGATTAACTACTGCTTAAAGCAGTATACTATAATATTTCTTTCTACTGAAATACTCCATTGGGATTTGGGCAGGTTTATTTTATGCGAACAAGACATCTGTCAATTGCCCCAATTATGCCATTAATTCTGGCAATTTTTTCAAACTCCTTAGATATACTTGTGTATCCTTCTGGTGTGGGCTACTGTATAAATTTTGGCGATTCCGATACAAGAAAATTTGTAATGTCTTTAACTGATTCGTAAGCAGGGGAAATATGTAGCTGTATCAAACCTGTCGGCTATTTGGCGGAACGTCTCCTGGTTACTACATGGTACGAAATCAAATTAATTTTTTTTCAACACGGATTTTTATAATTACTAAACGTAAATCAAAATAATCAAACAATTCTGATTGAATATCTGTCAAAATGCTATTTCGAATGCAGTAATTTTGTTACCAAAACAATAACATTTTTTTTACTATTTATTTACTGTGGTCTATTTCCGAAAACGCCTACTTAGTATTAATGTTAGAAAATATGGCCACTCCACGGCTGGGCTACACAAATCACAAAGTAATGACGGGCACATCGAAATTATATACATAATTGCAAGAATAAATTTGCATCGCCATGACTTAAAACCTGATTTCTGTTTTTCTCTTTCAAGTCTTTACTATTTTTCAAAACAAAAAAGTCATGCGGCAAAAACGATTTACAATACATTTGTTACAATGAAACAGCACACCCAATAATTTGTTAAATAGCTAATATAATCATTATAAGAACAAATTACCTCCGTTAAAATGGCTAACGGGCCAAGTTATAGAATATCATCAGAGTTGTTACTTTTAAAGGTTTAACTCCAATATATAAAGTATGGTTGTTAAATTTTGGCCATCGGCCATTTTGTTGTAGCCCCTTTTCCGGAATGGGAGTGCGGTAGTGTACTGTAATAAAACATAATTTTTCAGACAAAATATCATCAAACTTCAGTTCAAGCATATCAGTGTACTATATATAGAACTGTGGTTGGTTAAGATTATACCTTATAGACATTCATCAATGTCAATTTCTTCATGAATTATGTAAATTCTAGCCAAATTTGTTTTACTCTCGTGATCTTTATCTAAACAGTGATGAATACATCAGTAATTTTTTTAAATTGATGTCCTCTTCAATCTCGGTTATGTTGTACTTGTATTATCTTTAAAACATTTAAATAACAGTTGAGTCATTTATCCATTAGCATCTCGTGACATTGTCTGACTTTTGTTCGTTTAAATTGTTTTGAAACAAAATTTTTATTTGAATTGTTTAAAATTCAATTTTTGTTCTCGCTAAAAACAAATGAATTGCAAGTCATTGCGAAACTAATGTTGGATGTATGTACATACATTTAAACAATAACTGGTATTACAACGTAATGTGTTAGGGATTCATTACAATCTAACTAGTTAGTTTAGATATTTTTATTGATGTATACGTTCCCGACCAATGATTTTCCATTTTTTTTTTCTGTTTTGTTTTCATCCGCTTTTCCAGTATTTTATGTTTTGTTGTTTTAGTTAGGTTCAATGATAGGTAGGATTGCTCTGAACCGTAAACAATATACACACATACATGTATTCACTTACCAGAAACGATATACATATGTGTACATGCATACCCGTAAAATTGTCTTATTTAAAATGTGAGTTTTCCAGTATCAGTTTTTTTTTGTAATTTTCTTTCCTTTTGTTTTTTTTTTTGTGTAATTGTTAGTAACTGTATGTTTTGAATTCAAGCCAATTTTGGGTGAGTGTGATTTTATTATAGCAGATAACATTGTTGGATAACATTTCTGTTTTGATTGTTATTGCTTTGTGTTCCTATACTTTTTAAATAAATTATAAAACATTTTTGTTTTTGTGTGATAAAATATTAAGGTAATTAAATCCTTAAAAAATAGCAAAATAAAAAAGAAATCCTGGCAACAAAATTATCGTACATTATTTTTTTTTGTATTCGGTACAATTTGTTAAAAACGAAAAATGTTGTTAACAGTGCAATGCGTTTTGGTTTGGCTGCCAATTATATTTATTTAAATAGGCCAAGGAATTATTATTTAAAAACCTTTTCGTTAGGCACAAGAATATTAGGGTGAAGGGAATCGTACTCTAATGTAACTAATTAGTGTAATTAAAATATTAAAGGGTTGAACGAAAAAAGTTCAATGATTTTTTTTTTTCACGATTTTTAATGGGTTAAGCATTTTCAAATAATCATTGCATCAAGTGAATTAATTTTTTGTACCGTTATAAATTAAAAATCAGTTAATTTTTGTATTACACTTATTTACAAAAAAATTGATGAAAATTAACACAAAATCGTCAGTTAATATTGTTGAAGTTATTTATTTATAAAAAAACAAAAATCAAGGTTGCAGAAGTTATTTCATTATTTAAATTCATTGTTATATAACATGTACGAAAATTATCGTGCAGTTTTAAATTTACCAAATGATTACAGACTGCTGCCTTCAAACTTGATGACGGATCGATACTATTTTATGTGAATGAGTCCACATTTCTAAATGGACCTTCTTGCATGGAATAAATATGCTAAATATAATTCTCTGTTGCAATTTAGAATCGGAAGTATGAATTTATGTTTTCCGAGCGAATTTAAAATCGTTGTTTTGTAACAATAAGGTTTTATATTATGGGCTGTTAACGTAACGTACCTGGTGTTAGGAAAATGGCAAATGTATCGACCGCTTTGAAATTCAAAACATATGTATTTTTTTATCTGTGGCCCAATAATAACCTTAACAACAAAGTTGCCGTGGTCACCTCCACTGTAAAATCTTAGCACTACTAGCCCATCGAGTTTCTCAAAGAGCAATGAGTTGTTACTCTTAATCTTTTGTGAGTTTCTCAAAATTCATTATTACCAAAACTATTATTTTCACTTTTTTGAATTTATCAGGCATAAATTATTAAAAATGAATTAAAAATTGATAATAATAGCGACTCGACATAAATAAATTTTAATTGGACGATTTTTTTTTTATTGCAAATTTTGCCATTTTGAAATTTGGAATACTCAGGCACTTCATTATAAATTAGAACAAAATAAAGTTCATAATAAATTCATCAATTCATGATTGTTATACTGTCAAGTTGTCAAGAAGAACGAAATTGATTTTAATAAGCAAAATATTTGTTAAACAATTTTTTTTTTCGTTTTACAATAAAAACTTTCTCATTCTTATCTACTCGTACATAAGACAATAATAAGATTTTGTTTACTTTAAATTATCATAGTTATCGATTTTGAATTTATCCAAGTACATACTGTGTAGTTTGAATGTTTGAAAACAAAAGAAAAATTTAATAATATTTTCTATTTCAAAAATAATAACAATTGTTATATTTTTATTAGTTTTATTAATACAATAAAGCATTTATTAAAATTTTGTTGTGTCTGAAGATAATTCAAAATTTATTTGTCTCATAACGATTTGTTAAGACATTTTTTTTTTTGCTAAATTGTCTATAAACAAATAATTTGAAAATAATTTCAATTTTCTTACATAAAAATTGATTTTTGTGTAAACCTTAAAATGTCTCAACAGCATAATAGAAAATAAAAACACCCGCATTTTTCATTTATTTGATTATTATAACAGCACATACGTACATACTTAAATGTACTACATAACACTATATGTTTGCGATGTGGTAAATTGAAAGTTGACATGGAGGAAAAATTCAATTATAACAAAAAACTAGTTCGAGGAAAATATATTTCCAATAGAAAAATTCACATTTCAATGCGCGCTGAAACCTTCTACATACCATGTTTATAGTTGAAATAATTCTCGCCAATCGAGTGCAGTCATTCGGAAAATGTTTATTTTTCCATATTTATTGTTACACATTACGTACAATTTATTTCTGGCTTGATTTGGTTTGGTTTCCGTTTTGTCATTTTTGAGGAACTACATAACATTTTTGTTATTGTAATATTCATTGTCTTGTAAATTTGGCACCTTCAGTACCAAATTTACTATTATTATTTTAGCAACACATAAAGCATTTTTCCACCAATTTTACTCAATTTGTGTATTTTTTGAATTATTCTAAAACAACAATTTTACAAATAACTCTAAAATGCTTTACCCGGAACCGCCCTGTACGTTAAGGACTTTCTATATAGTTTTCCATGCTTATATTTATAAATTATAGCGCCCGAACATTGTCAAGTTTTTAATTTATACAAATTCTATTCTAATAGATTGGAAATACTGACATATGCAACATATCTTTTGTGTGGTGTTTTAGTCAGCCGACGGATTCCAAACTGATCAATATTTATAATACCAGAGCATTTTCACAAAATCGATGTTAATAATAAACGATTTTTACAGGCCATTGCTAGCATGTGGACTGTCAATAATCTGATCGCATCGGTTTCGACCCCGAGATAACTCTTAATATTGTCCTAGACAATAGCCATCGTTCAACGACCTATACGCCTACCAAAAAAAGTGGCCCACATCTCAGAGATCGCTGTACTGTTCGTTAGGCGTATTAATTCGCATTAAATCCCTGATCCCCCGATTATACAAGACTCGAAGTCCCGTCATCGTCGCGCTTGGGGCTAAATATCGCTCGCATGATCGAGTTATATATTTGTTTGAAACCCAGGAACTCTTGGTGAATAATCTTGTATCGTAATATTTAGAAAGAATCGCCCACAGCGAAAAAACTTGATCAGTAACCAACCGAGTCGGACGAAAGCTTCCTTAGTAGTTACCGCTACCGAAGTGATCCTTCCCAATATTATATAATACAGTATTTTGTATGCTGTGCAAGGCAGAGCTATACCGCGGTTCGTGCCGACGACGTTCTTAAAGATATGGTATTATTATTGAAGGGCAATGTGGGCTCTGACCACTCCTCTATTTTAATGATAATAAGTGATACAATCATTACTAATGATAAACAGCCACTGTTAACAAATAAATATACTTATTGGAAAAAGTTCAGGAATGAACTAAATAATAGCATCATTTTAAACACACAACTTTCTTCAGAAGAAACATTAGAATAGGAGGTGGAGAAGCTCGTCAAGGACATACAGCTAGCGGCGTGGAAAAGTACTAACACAACAAACAAAAAAATAGCTGGCAAATGCTATCCAATGGAAATTAAATCACTAGTTATAGAGAAGAGAAGTACCCGTAGGGAGTGGCAACGTCCACGAGACCCAACCGTCAAAAATAGATTAAATAATTTAACACAACGAATACGTAGAGAAATACGGGAATTTAAAAATAAATCAATAAATTCATACCTACAATCTCTCACCTATGATAAAAGTAGTGATTATTCATTGTGGAAAGCAACCAAATATTTGAAAAGGCCAGTTATGCATATACCACCAATAAGAACAAATAATGGTCATCTGGCTAAAAGCAAAGAAGAAAAAGCAGAAAAATTCGCGGATCATCTCGAGCGTACCTTTCAGCCAAATTTAACAACACTAAACCAACAGGATATATTGTTCGAAAACCAAACAACTATCCTGAGACAGGAAATTCCATTAACTAATGCTAAAGAAGTAAAACAAGTAATAAAGAACCATGTAGTACTTAAAAAATCACCAGGATATGACCTGATAACTGGAGAGATTCTAAAACAACTGCCCAATAAGGCTATTAAAAAAATATCGGACATAATTAATGCTTCCTTCAGACTCCGTTATGTCCCTCTATCTTGGAAATTTGCGGAAGTGATAATGATACCTAAGCCAGGTAAGCCACCAAGTGAACTGGCCTCGTACAGGCCAATATCACTTCTTCCAACTATGTCAAAACTATTTGAGAGATTGTTATTAAAACGAATTAAACCATAAGTTGTAAAATCAGGAGCTGTTCCGTCCCATCAGTTTGGATTTAGAGAGGAACACTCCACAATCGACCAAGTCCATAGAATAACAGATATAATAGAAAAATCCTTAGAGGAAAAAAAGATTTGTTCAGCCATATTTCTTGACATAGCGCAGGCATTTGACAAAGTCTGGTTAGATGGTTTAATATTTAAATTGGAGAAAACTCTGCCATTTGAGTATTGCGAACTGCTAAAGTCATACCTGAAAAGGAGATATTTTAGAGTTATACAGGAAGGAGTTTACTCCAGTATTAAAGAAGCTAAAGCAGGAGTCCCGCAGGGGAGTGTCTTAGGGCCTTTCCTTTTCGTGCTGTTTACTAGCGACATACCGCAGACGAGCAATACAACTATCGCCACGTTTGCAGATGACACTGCAATTCTAGCTGTTGGTGACACAATCGGTGAAGTCACATTCAAACTACAAATAGCCGTAAATAATTTACAAGATTGGCTAGCTAAGTGGAGAATTAAAGTGAATGAATCGAAGTCTACTCACATTAACTTCACTAATAGATCAATAGAACCACTACCTGTGACTCTCAATAATATCTCTGTACCACATGCCAATCAAGCAAAATACCTTGGTATGAATCTTGATGCAAAGTTAAAATGGAAAGTACACGTGAAAAAGAAAGCAGAAGAGCTTCAGTTAAAATATAGAAAAATGTACTGGTTAATTGGAAGAAACTCTCAGTTATCCATTCATAATAAACTTATGCTTTATAAACAAGTACTCAAGCCGATCTGGGCATATGGTATTCAACTATGGGGATGCACCAAAATCAGCAATCAACAGATAGTTCAACGATTTCAAAATAAAGTCCTCAGAGGAATTGTAAATGCCCCTTGGTACACTCGTAATAGTGACCTTCATAGGGATCTCGGAATAGACACAGTCGCAAGTGAAATAAAGAAATGTGCTCAAAAACACCAGGAGAGGCTCCAACATAACCCTAACATCGAAGCTGCAAGACTACTTCATCAAGAGGGTATAATAAGAAGACTCAAAAGACTAAAACCTTTTGAGTTACCTGAATAGTCCGCACAATGCAACATCAACCAAAACAACACTTTATGTAAAGAATACATATGAGTGCTTTATTATTATATTGTCAGAGTCAAACGCTCTTAGTCAAAAATGACTAGTTACTTTGTAAAAAAAATTTTATTGTTATCATAAATAAAATTATTAAAAAAAAAAAAAAAAAAAAAAAAAAATTCGTGACGGTACTAATGAATTTTAACATTAGTTGTTGAGAAATATTCATAAAAATTTATTAAATTCATCAGCAATTAATTGTGACGACGTTAGGACAGTATCGGTGTTGTTCTGATAAATTTTGGTGATCTCTTTGTTTATCTTTACAATAAATCAAAATTTGATTCCGTGTAAGTTTTGAATTCTTATATGCTGAATTAAATTTGGATTACAGTAAAGAACTTTTATGATTTTATCTTCTTTTCTCGTACTTCTTCTAAGTTTTCGAGATAATTTTTATGTATGTTAATATTTTTCAGTAACATTGCAAACATCCGTGGCTTTAGTTTTTGATTTTTACGATTTCTTGTAAATTTAGCAAATACAACATGTGAATTTAAAATTGTTACAAAATTCTTAAACACCAAATTGAAGAGTGTTTGGTTATACACCTAGTATAACAATGTTTGTCTTCTTAAATGAACGCATCTCATCACATAACTCAACAATATTTTCGGTGTTAAAGCGATAAATACATAGAAATATCCAATTATGTTTAACAAGTTTGATGTCTAATATCATAAGATCTGCTGTAGCCCAGTTAAGATATTGAAGCGATAAACTCACACAGTCCTTTTATGTACATAAAACCCTACACCACCAGAATGGTAATTATCATTACAGCATGCATGGACGTTATGTTATTGTAAGTAAAATCCCGCACAATCATGTGAACATATCCAAATTTCACATACAAATATTAAATCTGGTGTATTATGCAAACTAGAAACGTACAGGCTAAACTTATCAAAGTTCGCTTTTAAGCTTGTAATATTTTGCTGCTGAAGCAGATACAATAGTATGCTAGTAAAAAAAAAATTGACAAAAGCTAATATATCTAAATTTTTATGTAAAACTATACTACTACCCGACCCGTCAAATGACGGATTTATATTTATTGAAATTATTTTTTTCTATTATTATGTTAGAACTATTTTAGAAATTTATAATGACTTTTAATATGACAATAAAGTACATAACTATTCTAAAAATCATCAAAAATTTCCAAAACAATTCTAACATAATAATTAAAAAAATGAATTGAATGAGTGTTAAGTTATACATATTTTAAAAAAAAGCTTTAAAAGTTTTAACATTTGTGGGCATTTGAGTTGTAGCTTACTATGGTCGCCTTATCGATGGTCATTTTTTATTATTTTATTCTATTTTCTATATTTTTTGCAATTTAATGAAAGACGAAAAACACAAGTTAAATGCCTGGTGGGATCAAAGCATATGGATTGTTTAGGATGTTATACAAAATGTAGGTCTACCATAACTAAAACATGTGTTTCATCAACATATTTAAATTTTTCGGCAAATGGTTCAGAATACCAAAATAATTTGTACGGATTTTCGGTTGGATGTTTATGGTCTTAACTTGATGAAGTGTACTCATTTATCATCCTGTCAATAATGTTTCGAATTTACCCAAACGAAAGTTCAATCAAAATTCATTTAAAAAATTATTTTCTGGGTTTTTTTCAACTATTAATAGCATTGTAATTGTTGTTACGAGTGAGTTCAAACATTGCACTGCAAAGCATTTAAAGCATTTAAATTCAATATTGTGTAAACTGGTATCAACACGGGAATTCAAATCTCTCCCAGAATTTGTTTTGTTGATTGAAAAATCACCAATTGTTATAGTTAATAAAAATGACAGTTATCGCTGGGCTAATTTTAGAATCTCTTTGTCCTTGGGAAAATCCCGATATATAAATATGTACATACAAAATAAGAAAAGGAAAAAATATTTTGGCGAATATTACAGGAGATCTGAAAAAGGAGTTTGTTGGGAAAATGAGACGGAAATAAAATGAAAGAAGTATTAAAAGTAGTGTTATATATTTTTTTTTAAGTTTGTACTGACATGAAAATCGCAACGATTTTTTACTCGCGTGTTATCAGAAGCTATTTTATATTTTCCAGGGATATAAGCCTGGGATAATGTCAAATTCAATTAACAAGGCTAAGTATTATTGTGGTTTCTAAGCATTGAAATCACTTTAATAATATTAATCAAGAAAAGAGAACTTCAAATTATTCGTTCTTATTTTGTATCTGTTGTTTAGTGAAGTATATGAATTTGAACCTCCCAATGCCAAAATAAACATTTCAAGTAAACTTTGAAATTACTTTATTAAAGCTCAGATTGTGATACAAGTATGTAACAATGAAAAATATTTCTAAATTTAATTAAATTTTTTATTTTCCAACAAGTTTGACAAACACTTGTAGTAAAAGTCCAGATTTCAGTACAGTTAAAATATTATCACATTTGAACTAATGTGCAAACTTTTTTTTAACATATGTATTTTGCTTTTGATTTCGGCATTAGCGTGATTATACCAACGGCAACGGGAGCCGCAATTTACGATTTTATTTTGGAATAAAACCACAGGAAGATAAAATCTACAAATACGTACAAGCTTGCGATAAGAAAAATAAATAACAACGGTAACATAAGCCAGAGGAGGTTCATCAAAATTAAGGGTACTGGATCGAACAGGGACGTACAAATTATCACAAAATTTGAATTAATCAACAACGGGACAAAATAATAGCGCCGGATCATAAGCGGAACGACAACAGCAGAAGAAAATCAGCTAAGTTTTTTTTGGATATTTTTTCTTACTTTGATTTAAAATTTTTTTTTTTTAAATTTGCTAAATTCATTAAAAACATTCATTCATATTCATTAAAACAAATTTGCAAATATTTTCATTAATTGTAAATCGAACGAAATAATTTTATTTCACTTTTATTTGCAAGATTCATTCGTATAAAATAATTCAATTCAAAATTTCACTAATTACTATTCAACAACTTTTCTTTGCGATTGTAAATTTCATTTTTCACCACCCGACGAGAGTTTCGTTTCGGTAAAGATCCGCGGTTTAATTGTTTTGCTTAGGGTTATCGAATCCCGTTTGTCACGAATTTTTTTCTGGGTTACATTATTTTTTTATCTATTTTACAAAATTTGAACGAGCCCTCCCAATACGAAGGTGACATCCTCGTCCCGTAATTCGGGGGTATCTCGTCGACCAACACGTGCCACCTTTATTTTTTTCAAACAAGGTATCCATTCCTCTATATTTGATTTTTTTTTTGCTATTTTCTTGCAAGGTATCCATCCCTTTGTTTATCTTTCTCTCAGATAATTCTTCGAAATTATCTTTATAATTCATTATTTTCATTTCACCTTGATTGAAAATTAAATATTTGGTAGTCGGTCGAAAATTTATAGCGCATTTCATACCTATATTAAATATTTGGTGCCTTGATCTCATTACTCGTCGGGAACAAAAATTCTTTAGGAGAATTTAACACATATAGCTAATATGGTCAACGGCGAAGATAATAAATTGGAGGTCAATACACCACAACCCCAACAGATGGAGACTGGGGAACAAGAACTCTTGGAGGTATCAGCCGCAAACAGTACTGTAAAATTACAACCATTTTGGCCGCGAAAGGCAAACAATTGGTTTTTGCTGGCTGAAATTCAGTTTGACCTTCAAGGCATAAAATCTGAGAAAGTTATATATTTACACACTCTGTCATCGTTAGCACCAGAGACTTGTGACAGCATCTCAGAATTTCTTGTCAAATCCTCCACACACAGAACACTATTCTCAATTAAAAAAAAATTTGTTGGACCGATTAGCGCCGTCATCCGAAAGGCAATTGAAAGCTCTCATTACGGGCCAAGATATTGGTGACCGTCGGCCTTCTGACGCGCTACGTCACATTCGCACTCTGGCGGGAAAGAATTTTAATGATCAAACGATAAAATCACTCTGGATTAGGCGAATGCCAGAGATCATTAAAATCGCTTTAATTGCTCAACCAGATTCAATACCCATCGACGCACTGGCAAAAACGGCTGATCGAATGTACGAAGTGATCAACTTCGGCCAACAACAACGACCAAATATATCACAGATAAATCAAAGGCAATCTTGTCCCACGCTGCGCGGTGATCAGGTCCCATCGACTAGCCAAAATTCTGGCTCGTTCGAAAACCGACTTGCGCGTCTTGAAGTCAAATTAGATGGTTTATTTCGCGATAGATCAAAAGGACAATGAGAATCGTCTCGCTCACCGTCCAGATCCTGCAACTCCGCCAATTACTCGCGCCAACACGGCAGATGCTGGTACCACACGAAGTTCGGTCCAGCAGCGAAAAAATGTGTACCGCCATGCAATTTTAATACGTCACTACCATCGACGTCACAAGTTAATAAAATTGATGGCAACAACGGCGATTCAAAATACTAACAGAACACACGGGCGGAATCTCAATGACAAATAATCCACATTCATTTCGGTTATTCGCATTCGACCGAATTACCTACTTAGTCGAAATTGGCGCTAACCTTTCGGTTATTCCAGTTTATAATTATAAAAGTGAATTCAATATCCTCAATCTCAATTTTAATCTAGTTTTGTCAGCCGCCAATGGCATTAACATCCATACTTACGGCACAAAGTTGCTTCAGTTGGATTTGGGACTAATACGAACCTTCACGCATGCTTTCATTTTAGCTGCTGTGAATCGTCCCATCATTGGCGCCGATTTCTTGTGTAAATTTGGACTTTTGGTTGATCTGAAGAATAAACGGCTGGTTGATTCAGCGACAAAGCTGTCAATCAATGCCGACATGGTTCACGTCTACACACCGACCCCGATCCATTATTCAATCACCAACGGTTACGGCACTTTGCTTAAAAAGTTTCCTCAACTTACAGCAGAGCCGAATTATAAATTGCCAGTTCGACACAATGTGGTCCATCACATTGTCACAGCAGGACATCTGCCTGTATCAAGACCAAGAAGACTAGATCAAGTCCGCCATAAAGCCGCATTTACGGAATCTCAACATATGGTGGAATTAAGGACTTGCAGGCCATCTGCATCTCCCGTATCATGTCCATTACACATGGTTAAGAAAAAAGATTTCGATTGGAGACCATGTAGGGATTATCGACGGTTAAACACGGTGACTACACCTGATCATTATCCTATCCCTCACGTTCAAAATTTCGCCATGCACTTAAAATGATGCAAAATTTTCTCGAAAATCGATCTTGTCAGAGCTTATCATTTGATTCCCGTTTCGCCTGAAGATGTTCACAAAACAGCACAAACTCCACTTGGAACAACTCTTCCAAAGATTAACTGAGTTTGATGTTCACATCAACAGATCCAAATGCGTGTTTGGCGCATCAACTCTTGATTTCCTTAGCCACAAAATAACCCCTAATGGTATTCTGCCCTCTGAAGAACGAATTAACACCATTAGGGAATTTCCAGCTCCAAGCTCAATTAAGCACATTCAGCGGTTCATGGGTATGGTAAATTACTATAACCAATTTATACCGAAGCTCGCTGAAATACTCGCACCAGATCACAGTCATTTGGTCGTACTTCTACGTAAACCCAAAACATCCAAGAATTTCTCTTGGACTGACGAATGTCAACAAGCATTCACGTCACTTAAGGCTGAACTTGCGAAATTAACACTGCTTGCTCATCCATTGAGCGATTCGAAACTAAGTTTAACTACTGACGCATCTAACACTGTCGTTGGGGCAGTACTGCAACAGTTCAATAACGAATCTTGGGAGCCATTGGGATTTTTCTCAAGGAAACTTTCGGATTTTAAAAAAAAATGTTCTGCATTCGATAGGGAATTACTCGCAATATATCTGGCAGTGAAACACTTCAGATATTTTGTCGAAGGTCGGGACTTCACCATTTTTACCGACCATAAACCTCCGGCTAGAGCAATTCAGTCTAAAACTGAACGCAATCCGAGGCAAGCTCGCCATTTGGATTATATTAGTCAATTTACCACGGACATTCAGCATGTTCACGGACATGACAATGTTGTTGCAGATACACTCTCTCGCACAACAGACAATGAAACGGCAGCAGTCGAAACACAATTCGACTTAAACAAAATCGCAATTGCACAAAAAGCTGACTTAGAACTACAGAATTTATTTTCTGGTTCCGAATTTCACTCTGGTTCATCAATGAAACTGGCGCTTTTCCAATTGCCTGGCCTCGATATTATCTGCGAAACATCAACTGGGTACAATCGCCCATTCAACATAACATTTCGCATCCTGGTGTCTGTGCTACTCGTAAATTGATTACTGCTCGATATTTTTGACCTAGTATGAACAAGGACGTAAGCCTTTGGGCTCAGTCCTGTTTATCCTGCCAACGTGCCAAAATTCAAATGCATACGAAATCATCCCATGGATAATTCCAAATACCATCTGTTCGATTTGAACATATCCATATAGATGTAGTAGGACCACTTCCTCCTTCTAATGGATATTCTTATTTATTCACTTGTGTCGATAAATTTACTTGCTGGCCTGAAGCTTATTGCATGACTAATATATCAGCTGCAACCATTGCTTTGACTTCTGTCAACAATTACGTTTCACGATTCGGCGTGCCCCTTAATATCACTACTGATCAATGAACGCAGTTTGAGTCAAAGCTTTTTATCGAGTTAACAAAACTCCTTGGCTCACATCGTATTCGTACAACGGCTTATCACCCTCAAGCCAATGGCATGGTCGAACGTTTTCACCGGCAACTCAAAGCCACGTTAATGACCAGAGGGAACACAATCAATGGGTCTTCGGAAATACCCATCGTACTACTGGGAATCCGAGCAACTGTGAAAGAAGATCTGACGTGCTCACCAGCCGAAATGGTTTATGGACAAACCACCAAGCTACCAGGTGAGTTCTTCGTCAACAATCCTCTTACACCACTTCCAACCAGCGACACAGTTATCGAACAACTACGTGAGACTATGCAAAACCTTATCCCAAATTCAACACGGCAAGCCAAACAAGATGATATCGGACCGGCTCAAACCGGCTTACGGCATACTATGTTCCACTGATGCAAAATCAGTTTATCGTCAACATAAATCTGTTCGTTTTCAGCCTAACACTGAACTTCCTTAGGTAGGGGGACTCACTTGCGGGGCAGTCCTGTAGCGGCTCACGCATTGAAATCATATAAATTAATTATTTGTTTATATAAATTGCAATGCATTCACCACCACATACACATTTATTTTACGCATAAGATATCTCTTTGCGTAACGTATTTTCATTTGCCGTCTAACGAAATGACATGTACACAAAATATAATCGAACACTAAATTAAATTTTGTGATATTTGCCCCATCTCGTTAACATTGTTTTTCTAAAATAAACTTGAGTGATATTCTCTGTGACTCCGTCTCGTTTTCCATAGAACAACGAAAATCGGCATGCGATACTTCTCGTGTGCCAACACACAAAAAAATTATTAAAAACAAAAATATTTTTTTTACATGAACCCAGCTTCATGTTGGGTACCAACAAAAAGAAAGAAACGAAAAAACAAGAAATGGGATATAGAAAAAAACACGCGTCAAAAATTATATAGTATTTTTTCTTATGAACGGAGTGTGGTGGAAAGTGAAAGATTAACGTAGTTTAAATAAAAATTAAATTGTATTTTATAAACATATATTTCAATCAATAAATAAATTATAAATGTGGATTAAAAAATTTAATTAAATTTGTGTTACCATTATTTATTATGTACAACATATCATTTTATTTAAATTTTCTATCTGTAGTAGTTCAGGAGTTACTCTAATTCTGCATCGTTTTTTTTTTAGTAATATTTTTGAAAAACTCAGACCGCTCCGCCGCTTAACAAATGAGAGAAAGAGAAGGATGAATTTCCTTTTATGGGGAATTGGATGACCTTGTACATTGTTTGTATTTCATGACCTTAGGCCTCTCGCGGTTCAAAGGATATTAGACCATTCTGAATAGAATATAAAACATTGGTTAAGACAGATTCTTGCCAGACCCCTGTTTCGAATTCGGTTCTTACCGCCGACCAATAATAAATAAATAATTACAAAATGTTTCGACAGACAAATAAAGGTTGCACCAATACGTTATAGGTGCAATTCGAAAAATCTCAGTAGAGACAGAGTAAGGGCCGATTTCTTCGAAAAATGCACACAGGAAATTTGCGCACCGAAAAAACCTCACCCATTGAAATCCTTACAAGAAAAAGTGCGCAATCAAAAATATTTGAATATAATTTTAAACAATTTTTTTGTTTACAATAATAACCCAGCCAGTTTAATAAATATAACAAATGTTTAAAAGATTTTTATTTTCTCCAAACCCCTTCAGGATATCTATAAATTTAAGGATTTATAATTAATTAATAATTAAATTTCGGTCGAAAATTAAAAAGCAATTTAAGGAATTGATTCTCAGATTAAAGTCCGGATTTTCCTCAAACCGCTTTGGTTTTGATCTATTTGTGCAAAGATGCCAGAAAAATGCAAAACATGTGCATTTTTGATGTGAGCTATTTGCGTTGTGATCATATTTCTGTATGAGCATTTTTCTTTGTGGGCCATTTTCCGCGTGATCTTTTCATATATGTATATAGCTAAATAGATGTTGAACAAATTGAATTTATCGCTCAGAAGAACACCATATTTTGAAAATGCTAGAACCCAGCAGTTGCATAAATTTATCCGAACTCAATGGCTAATTGGCCCATTCGCAATTTTGAATATGTTTTAATTAAAATATAAATTGATCATTAATTGATAAATAAGAAATTTACTTCTTTTCTTAATAATGTTAAACATAATTAAACTGTCAATTCACTCACCGTAATCGCAGATTAAATAATATCGGATCATTTTATAGATTTTGCGCCTCAAAACATAAATGTTTCCACAACATTACAATGGGACGCAACAGAAAAGATTTGAAAGTGGTGGAAAACTGGACTGAATGTTATACCCGATTGATTTCATGAACGGGGATTATTTGAAATGGAGAAATTTTCACCGATTTTCAAATATGGCCTCTAAGTTTCAGATAATTTCAAATTACAAATGAAACTCAAATATTTTATTTTTTAAAATATAAATTCTAAAATTTCAGATTTATTCAAACATTCATGGACCATAATACTGAAATGTAAATTCTATAAATTCATAAACGCTATGGCTTAAAAAAAAATTATCGTGAAATAAACAAATGGCTTAAATTCTTTTGTCCTTTTTATTTTAAATAACTTAATAAAATCCAACTAACTAGCTAATGGCTAATATGGCAAAAATTCCTCACGAAGCAAAGATTTCAATATTAATTTTAATCCAAAATTAGTGTCGTGAAATGGATGTTAAATCACGAACGTCAATTGCTTTTGATAAATTGCAAACAAAACGGCCAGATTCGAACACGAGCTGCAGATAATTTTAGAATCACACAAAAAATTACAAATACGAAAACCAAATTGTGAATTTTTTTTATTTTGTTAACTATCTGTAAACAAAGGACGTGTTCGAAGTTGGCATTATTTTGTATGCAACCAAATTACAGCCACTACGTGTTGTAAATTTGACACTTCTGTAATTATATTCATAAACAAAAGCGCGCAATAACAATAACTAAGCCGATTTACGATTTATTTCTAAAAAAAATTGTACAAATAAAACTTGTTACAAAATATGGAAGAGAAAATTATTTCACTCCTGTCAAAATTATTACAAAAACAAAATTGTCACAAACTTCGAACACGTCCAAAGTAAAATTTTTAAAAACTAAACAAAATCAAATTTAGCGGAGTGAGAAATTACCTGAAACTAGTTTTGTTTGTGAAAGGAGTAAAAAAATAAAGTTATTGCGATTCTACTGTAATTTCCATTGCCTGAAAACAATGGACATCGACGGGACCAAAAAAGCTGTCCGTTCTATGTCTAAACTACACAAATTCGTTACGGGGAAATTTGTTCGAGCTGACCAATCCACGAAAGCCCGACAATTCAAGGAAGGAGCGATCGAAAATGATTTTGTCTAAATAAAATAGGAATTTAATAAGTTTCAAAATATTTAATAATATTCTAAGAATCAAAAATAATGATACATATGCTAAACACCATAAATTATAACATTAAACTTACAAACAAATAAAATGATCAACATTTGTTTAACACTTTATTAACTCATCAATTAGTAAAATAATAAATTAATTGAAAACCACAAATAATTCATGCTACAAAAAAATTATTTTATTTTGTAAATTTAAATATTATCAGATCTATATAAATAAAGCAACAACACACGATATAATTTATTGGTGTTCTGACAAACCATCATCAACATAATTATTATGTATATTATACTCGCATACAATACATAATTTTTATACAAAAAAAAAAAAAAAAATCAAATTGTTATGTTTTAGCGCACAGGAGACATAAAGCCAACGCATAAAAACCGCCTATTAAAATAATTACTGGTCATTTAAAAGTACAACAAAAGCCACAATAAGGGAACACCAACTTTTTTATGGTGTTGATTGTTTTGAGGGGGGGGGGGGGGGGGGGGTTGCAAAATAAAGGCTTTTATCGCTAATATAAATTAAAAAAAAAAATATAATAAACAGTTTAATAATTAGCATGAAATTTAATATTCGTTTTATAAACGCGACGATATAATAATTCACAATGGGTTTGTTGTTTTAAATTGGCAACAATTAAACATTTTTTTTTTATACGAATTTTTGGGTGTGCTAAAATATAATGAGGAAGGGGGGTCAAGTATTTATCATTAATAAACATTTGATTTGTTATTAACTAGGTTCGGATTTACCTAATTATATAATTATTCAACTAATGGATGCAATCAATTCTTTTTTTTTTTGCATAACTAACGTTCCAGATAAATTATTTTAAATTTATTCCCTAAAGCCCAAAGTAAAAATTAAAACAAACTATTTGCATAGTTAACAAAAGAGAAAACCGAATGCCATCGAAACTGATGAAAAGAAAGATGTACCTTTGGATTATTTAGGTAAACCAATAAACTCAACAACCCGGTTCTCAACAATTTTTAATCTGCAATCGTTTTTAAGGATTCCGATTCCGAAGAACTTCCATAATTCATAAGCATTTTCAATAAGAATTGTGGATTGCAAATATACACAATTTGTAATTTGTAAAAGCTTATAAGTTATTTAATTCTAAGGAAACTTTTCATACACTACAAAACTTTAATAACAAGAATTATGTTGTATACATAAAGCAAAGCACAGAGGAAATCTTAAAACTTTTCCTTAACATAAATTCCTTTGTAGCATAAAAACACAACAACAACACTATTATTGTTTGTAGATTTACATTTATCACCTAGTTGTAGTGTAAATAAGTACATATATAGTATAAGGTTTTCCTCCCAACATGTACGAGTAACTAAACATAATACAAATTTTGGTATTCAAAGAGTAGGAAACAACACTATAAGCACCAAGAGAAAATAAAACCCTATTTTCAACATTCCATTGTGGTGTAAGATTTTCACAATGAAATTTACTACAAAATAATTTTTTAAATTAAATCAAATTTAACGAGTTCTCATATTTGGTAAGTAATTCAAATTAAAAAACAAAGAAATTTTAGTAGGTAAATGACATAATCTTTTTAAAGTGTGGTGCGGGAGGAATATTTTATTCTTTGAATTCATAAATACTTCTGTTGTAACTCTGATGGAAGCCGCATAAAGTTATTGTGGGCTGTCGTTATTCACTTCCTTATATTTCTCATAAGAAAAAATTGTGCAATTTGCTTAGCAGTAGTAAAACGGAATACAAATATGCTGCAAAATAAGTCTAATCTCTCACCATCTTTCACCTAGACCTCTGCAATTCTACTAGTCGTCGCTGTACAATTATTCTTGTCTAAGTGCCATTTTTGGTCAAATTGAGTTATATATGCAAACTCACTAAATTGACGACGAGGAATTCGAATCTGTCGGTTTCTCTACTCGTTTTGGAGATATTGGCTGCTGATTTTGTCTAAGTCGTTGATGTGACTTCGTCTAAGTCCATAAAAAAAATATCTATGTCCATTAGAAACAGATGTAATCCATTTTTTAAAACTATTTTTGAACAGATTTGTCTTTATCCATAATAGCACAATAATAAGTCTATCTACATTTGTGTTTTTTTATTCGCTCTGGATAGCCGCTATCAAGAGCCGTCATATAAAAAGTGGCTCCCAATAGCGCTCCGTATAAATAGGTAGAGCCAAATATTTTTTAAATGAAGTTTTTGCTAAACAATTGAATTAAAAATGATAGTTTGATGTTAAATAAGTTTCGTTTACCAATAAATAGCGCGTCAAATTTAAATTTAGGCGTAGAAAAATGACGGCACTCGGTAGCAGCTATCGGAATAAAAAAACATAGCTTTAGTGTCAGCCCGGAAAAAAACTATCATGCATCCCGAAAAAACTGTCATGACAGTATTTATCCCGAAAAAATATTTTTACATGATATATGAGTTAATAACATGTAAAAATATTTTTTGCGATAAATTTCTACGGGTATTTTTTATGTTTTCTAGCCAATAAATAGCTGAACATTTTCAATACGAAAAGCGGAACTATAGTCAAACGTAAGTTGTAATTCCAAGAATTGGTGCCAAAAACCATCACAAGCACAAGTATAAGAATTCTATCGAGCGAGCATGGCTTGGTATAGGTTTTGTAGGCCATGGATACAGCTTGCCTATGGCCACAGTAAAAAAAATTGTATTAGCCGTTAGGCAAATATAGTCCCTTGAAGTCATACCAGATATTAATTAACGAGCACGGTTTGGTATAGGTTTTGTAGGCCATGGATACACCTTGCCTGTCGCCATAGTAAAACAAAATTGTATTAGCCGTTAGGTAGATATAGTCCCTTGAAGTCATATAACTTTTCAATTAATGAGGACGGCTTTGTATAGGTTTTGTAGGCAATGGATACAGCTTGCCTATGGCCACAGTAAAAAAGAAAAATTGTATTAGCCGTTAAGTAGATGAAGTCCCTTGAAGTCATATAAGATATTAATTAACGACACAGTAAAAAAGAAAAATTGTATTAGCCGTTAAGTAGATATAGTCCCTTGAAGTCATATAAGATATCAATTAACGAGCACGGCTTGTTATAGGTTTTATAGGCCATGGATACAGTTTGCCTTTGGCCACAGTAAAATAAAATTTTAATGCTGAAGTTTATTATTACATTGGCACCAATAGCTCAATTTGGCCAAAAATGTAGATATGTAAACCATACTACTAATACTGCAATTTTGCATATATCATATCAAACGAAAAAGAAGAAAGTTGTATCGAGTCACATATTCCATTTTTGTCCGCTTAAGTACCAAATAAATTACAATCTATACTATAAGGGACATCGCTTTCAAAAAATATCCAAGGGTAGTAAATTTCTAGAGATAGCCTCATTAGACATTTAACTTTTTTTATTAATCATTTTTTCTTTTTATCGAAAGAAAAACGTAAACAAAAGCATTTAACACGAATATAAATGAATAGCAAAAAAATATTTTATTTTATATTTATGTACCAAAAATTCGAAATTCTTAAAGCTGACATCTCTAAAAAATTTCTGGTACTGTTACTTTCAAGTGTTAAATAGAAATAAATTATAATACTATATTAGTGGTTTTCCAAACGACCACCGCAAGTACTTATAGGCCCTTGTGGGTTATGTCTTTGCTAAATCATCTACTCGTAACTGCTCTAGCTGTTTTTCATAGCTACACGCAGTTACGTCAACATTCTGCTAGGTGATATTTGATAATAATTTTCAACAATAAAGCTAAAATTTATTTTTGAAATATTTATTTTAATATTTTATCACAATAAATTTAAAAAATTAAACCACAATCGTATTATTTTCTGGTATGTGAATTAAAAATTTAGAGGTTATGTTTTGCTCATGCCATGAGACATACATCATGTTTCCACAATAATATTTTTCGCACTTATAAGTACTTGTGGTGGTCGATTGGAAAGCCACTATTGGTGATTGGAGCATTACGGATTCCACCTAGTAGAGCATTTTTAAATTGAGGTAGCTGATAATTTGCCTTATAATTGCCGTCGCCTCCGGGTCGACGCTCATTGAGCGTGAGTTAATAAGTGACCTAGGTATGAGGCGGGGCTAAATGATGGCAAATGGGCCGGATTAAGGTGTAAAGCGACCCATGCTGACGATCTGCCAAGCTGGGGGCCCATTTAACAAAGCCCAGTCGTGAACGGATCCCTCTGGATACCTGGCGACCTCCAGTTGTAATTAGCCTTACCTGCGTATACGGATCTCTGCGCAGGCGGACCTTTATTTCTCCGATACTCGTGGGAATCATAATGGACAGATCAAACAATAAGAAAACCAAGGGCACCGGCTCTCCTCAAAAGCCGGTACCAGCGAAGGTAGGTACCTCGAACCACACGGGTGGGTTCTCTAAGGTTGCAAAGGTGGTTGACTCTAGGGCACCAGTCCCGGGAGTTAGCGGTACCAACGCAGCACAGGGAAGTGGGACGAGAGACATTCCTCCAGCGAAAAGGCGGTACAGAAATCGTCGCTCGGCATCTCGAATTCTCGAGAAGTGGGCTGCGACCCCCGAGGAGAGCTCACGGAAGAACAGAGAACATCAGTAGCTTGGGCAAGGAGCATTGTGGGCTGCGGAAGCTTGGAAAGGGACCATGTGTCGAAAAGACAGCGGTGCCAGGACGAGGTGGAAGTAGTCGACAGCAAGCGGGCTACGTTGCTGACTGACACGAAGCCAAGCTCTAACTTAGGGGCAAAGTTGTTCAGCGATGTCCTGATGGAGCATGTGTTGATGCTAGCCGTAATTGACGAAAGTCAAGAAGATGGGAGCATCACGGCGGAAAAATGGAGGTTGGTGTATAATGCACGCAACCTCGTCTTTTTAAAAGTCCTGCGGGATGGTATCAAGGGCGTGTGAAGATGACTGCATGCTCGGACCCTAGATCTGTGGATTTATATAAAAAGGCTATAGCCAAAGTAGGGGAGGTGTGGCCAGGCGCAAAGCTTGCGGCAGTTAGCCAGGAGGAAATTCCCAGCAAGCCGAGATCACGTGTCTGGCTGCCATCCGGACCGGCTAGCCCTGACGAGGCTTTGAAAATTATTCAAGCCAGTAACCCGAATCTTCCGACCGAAAATTGGAAGATCGTCAAGCAGGAGGAGGCGCAGGGGGCTCGAAATTATCAATTATGGCAATAAATAAGAAGTTCCTTGCCCTCCTGCACAAAATGAAGGGAGTAATTGACTTCGGATTGGGAGGCCAACCGGAGGATGGTGGCAACCCGCCCAGGCCTGAAGGGAGTACGAGCAGCATAGGGTGAGAAGCTAAGGGTAGGGGGCAGAGTGAATCCGGCGACATCGGTCTGGCAAGAATTCACTTGGAAAATGAGGAGGGGCACATAAGCGAAGGAGCTGATGTACCGATAAAGGAGGATGTCGGCAGCCCGGCCAGACGGGGGGCACTGACAAGTTCTCTACAAAGGGTATTAGAGTTACCGAGACGGGCGAATCCGGCGCATCCCAAAATACTGAGAAATAATATTCCTGTGGTAGCAGGAATATACCATAGAGGTAGGTAAAGGTTAAAAGGTTATGATTAAGATAACTCAATTTAACCTTCACCATTCTAAGGCTGCTTCAGCAGCTCTACTCCTCAGGCTGGCTAGTTCCGGGCTAATTTCACAGAGGTCGGCTCTCGATAGCAGCTATCCGGAGCGAATAAAAAAACGCAGCTATTATCTACCTTCCGAAATTTAGAAACAATAATTATGTTAGCAATACAAGATAGAAAGAGATGAATAGATAATAGTTCTTTATTAAGGAAATGGAATGAATACAAGATATACAGAAAATAAAGTTTAATATTGCGCATGCTGTTGCTATAATTGACGTCACGTGTTGTCAAAAATGCTGATATTTATATGGAGTTTAGTGAGATTTTTTATTAACTTTTTAAATAAATGGAAAATAAATGTTTTTTTTTCTTATTCTTGCCATTAATTGTTTTTCGACTTTATGTTAAAATTAAACATTTCAATTTTTGTTTTAATTATATACTACAATACTTTTGGAATTAAACGCGAGAAGAGGCATGTTTTAATATTCGTGTCTAGAGCAGACTGTTTGAGTACATTGCATAACAATTTTCGAAATTTATGAGTACAACTTCTTTGTTAAATGCAGAGAACGTTTAGATTTTAATTATTTAATTAAAAAATTTGGGAGGGTTCGATTTCAAAAGTACTAAATTTGAATAATTCCTATTGCAACAAAACTATCAATTGTACTTCTGATAAGAACACATATAGAACACTAAACAGTGAATGGGTGTTTTGATTTATTTGTTGCGAAAACCATAAGACAATAAATGAAATAAGCCAGAGATTTAGTTTTAATTTATAGTTTTATTTAATTTCCTTTTTATAAACAATAATTTGTGAACTGAATTATTATTTAATATATTTTTACATTTATATTGAATAAAATTTTATAACGGGATAAAATTTTATAACGGATTTTGGTTGGATAAATTTCGTTTATTACAAGTTTTGTTTCCGTAAAGTTGAATTCATTAATTTTTTGTTATAGTGATTATAGTTATTTGGATTAAAAGTTATACCGTGTTATACAAACCACTGACCGGGGTAGTGAGTGTTGTGTGCAAAATACTGTCCAATTTAGACTATTCGCAAAATTAAATAGATTCGCAGAATGAGTGATTTTTTGAAATTTAAACCAATTTGTTTATAATTTAGAGTCTACTCTGGTGGTGAAACCAAAAAAAACTTGAAGGAACCCTAATAACTGGAAGCAAAGTGAGAGAAAAGCCAAAAGACAAAGTGGCCTAGAATATTTGGATAGTAAAGACAATAAACAAGAAAGTGGGCAAGTGACATCGGTTGGATGTCGGAATAATGCCACATTCAATTTTAAATATTCAGAATTAATACCAGAAAATGAACTCCAAACGTTAAACCAAAATTTCTGGCGTCTGGATGATGCCAAAAAATCATTTTTATACTAAATTTATACATTTATCAAAAAAATGCAGAACGCGGACCAAGAATAAAAATAGTAGACAATAAAACAGCTTTAAATATTTTTTTGAACTTCACAACGATATGATACAGGTATGTCAGTAGTTTTTTATGAATATGTACTCTCAATATTAATAAAGGCAGGATCTACTACTTCTTTAAAAATAACCAAAATGTTTCTGTGCCAAAGACTCCATTTAAAGGCAAATTTACTAAAAAAAATTAGAATCAGAGTTAGATCAAGAGTCACACAACACATCAAACAGTTTCCAATTATTGGCTCGTATTATTGTAGAGCATCATCTACCAAAATCTACCTAGACCTTATATGATTTTAATATGTTCCGAAGATTGTAAGAGAATTCAATCCAGTTTCGAACTGATGAGCTTATGATTATGAAAAAATCAATCTTCTCATCAGGCCGCGGCGACTGGACTGATTATACCACAATTTACATTCTATATATACAGAATGTGCTGTGCGTTAAGTACTAGCGAATCATACTAATACAGATGAATTCTCTTACAATTTTTCTTCTTCACGATATTCACACAGCTCTATTTCTGTGTACGCTACCTAGACCGATCGTAAAACATCGGTCTCATGTATTATCTTTTTAAAGAAAAACATCCAGAATCAGTGGTTAAATTTTGGAAATATCGAGATATTTTTAAACAAAAATTTAATTAGGATTTCATTTACCTAAAAAAGATTTGTCTGATAAATGTGAACTTTCTAAGTTGGTACCGAATCCGAATGAAACCCACATGGAAGAGTTTGAAACGCACAAAAATAATAAAATGCAGTCGAAATTGGAGAGGATGGGGACGTAATTGTATGCCAAAACAATAGAAAAATTAAAGTATGAAGTTTTGATTTGCAAAATGTTTTTGAATTACCCAAGGCCAATACCTAAAATTTTGTTTATAAAAGGAAATTCTGCGCTTACAATTTGACCGGAAAATCTTTTGGCGACTTGGAAGTTGTGGTGACTTGTCAAGCACCGCATAATTTAAAATAAAATTTTCTCCATCGCTGTATCATCAACACTAACTGATTTATCTTTAGCCGAAGTAACTAGCCAAACAACAATATCGGTTACAAATTTTAAAAATATTTTTTTTATTATTACAAATACGTCCGCCGAAAGGTGTTGTTGTAAAAATATTTTCGTAAAAGAAATTTCTGGTCGCGAGATACAAAATAATAAAATAAAGTTAAATTTAATAACTTAACTATTAATACAAATGAATGTATACAAATTAATATTTGAAATGTGTAATGATGCACTAGTGTAAAAGTATGTAATGAATTCTTTGTTTAATAAATAGTGATAAAATAAAAGGATATATTGCTGTGATAATCTCATACCGGTGTTTTTAATTTGATAGCACCATTTACAGTTCCACAAAATAAAACTTAGCTCATAGTGCGTTAATGTAAAAGTGAAGTGTCGTAAACGTGCGTCTGGACTAACAAACTTTCAGTGCAAAAATAAATGTTGGTTTACGGTAATAGAAATAAACTCACATTTCATACCACACAATAGAAAATCAACAAGTGGTGACCAGCCACGTTTCCAAGATCAAAGAATTATCATCTTGGTAATCAAATTCCTCACACGCAAAGTATAATAGCGAATTGGAATTTACAAGTGGAATAAAAACATGACCTTATAGTATCGCAGCAACAAAATTGCGTACCGACACAGCTTGCAAATAATTGTAATCGTTTGCAAGCAGAAAACATTTTCAAGCCCCGCAAAGCCGATAGCGGCCCACGAGGGAACCAAAATCAATATTTGGTACATCTTATTGCCAGCGGAAAACATTGTTTGTGGTTCCAGTTAAGATGTTAACAACGGTTTCAAGAGCAACGACTCTGACCGTAACGATACGATAAGGGAAACTGCTATTATCATCATCAGTTCGGCGGAGAAGCGAGAAAGTGTTACCTTCCTTGTGTTCAGCACCGCAGAAATACCGTGTCTACTAATGATTCAAATTCATAAAATAAGTTCCGAGGGTGAATGCGGCGAATGATCGGAGACTTTTAAACCGCTGCCTTTTCATTAGAGATAACATAAATAAAATAACCTTTCGCGTAGACACTGGTGCGGATATCTCAGTAGTGCCATTTCAAATTTTCAAAGAAAATTTATCTCGATCTGACCTTGAATTAGTGTTATCGGCTGCTAACGGTTCAATAATTCAAACTTATGGCACTAAATTATTGAACGTCGATATCGGTGTTAAGCGACAATTTCCACATGTTTTTATTCTAGCGTCAGTTGACAGGCCAATTATGGGTGCTGACTTCCTAACAAAATACGGTCTCCTCGTCGATTTAAAAAGAAGACGACTCCTTGACTCAACGACTAACTTAGCTGTTCAAGCCATGAGAGCTCATGTCAAAACACCTTCGCCTATCCTTTCAATTGCAAACAACGATTACGGTTCTTTACTCAAGATGTTTCCATCTCTTTTAGCTCCACCAGATTATCATTGTTCAGTTAAACACAATGTGGTACATCACATTTTTACACAGGATCGGCTTCCTTTTGCTAGACCACGTCGTTTGAATCCAGTCAAGCACAAAACTGCCCTTGCAGAATTTCCGCACATGGTTCAATTAGAGATATGCAGACCTTCTTCTTCTGAGGTTTCTTCTCCACTTCACATGGTTCAGAAGAAAGGCAGTACCGACTGGAGGCCATGTGGAGACTATCGTCGATTGAATGCCGTTACCCGTTATCTTCACGGATGCACCGTATTTTCAAAAATTGATCTTTTAAGAGTGTATCATTTAATCCCCGTTGCACCTGAAGACGTGCCTAAAACGGTTATTACTAAACCATTTGGTTTATTCGAGTTTACTCGAATGCCTTTCGGACCTCGGAACGCGGTCCAAACATCCCAACGCTTCAAAAATGAAGTGGTCAAAGGTCTTGATTTTGTTTTCACGTATATTGATGATATATGTACTTGTGGCCAGTAAGAATGAGGAAGAGCATAAAGTTCATCTCAAGAAACTTTTTGAGAGATTGTCCGAGTTTGGAGTAAGTATACAAACTTCAAAATATCAATTAGGTGTTCATGCTTTAGAGTTCCTCAGTCACCAAATCACCGCAGATGGCATAAAACCCTCACCACGGCGAGTAGACGATATTCAGGAATTAACGTTCCCAATATCCGTCAGAAAAATTCAACAATTTGTCGGAATGGTCAATTATTACCATCGATTCATTCCAAGATTAGCCGAATTGTTGTCTCCAATTCGTGCGCAACTGGCAAAACTTAATAAGATGCCAAAATCTCACAAGAATTTTTCATGACCAGAAGACTGCGAAGCAGCATTTGGCAAAATCAAGAGCGCACTTGCTAATGTAAACTAAGTGAAAGAGAAAAAAAGTATTCCACCTTTGACATGGAACTTTTGGGAGTTTATCTTTCCATTAAGCATTTCAGATACTTTGTGGAAGGTAGACAATTTATTGTTTTTAATGACCACAAAGCACTTACAAGAGCAATAATCTCTCTGAGTGATAAAAACCCACGGCAAATAAGACAACTTGACTATATCGCTTAGTTTACGATGGACATCAGACATATTTCTGGCAAGGACAATGTGGTTGCAGACAATTTGTCGCGATCATGTGACCACATTGAAAACGTGCAAATCTTCACACACACACATTTAAAGAATCTAGGTCAGGCTCAGCATGACGTCTTGCGTCAGCAAAATTCTATTGTGAAACGTCAACAGGAAAGAATCGTCCGTTTTTCTCAGTAAACCAAAGACGTGCAGTTTTCGATGCATTGCACGGTCTTTCCCATCCAAGTGAGGTACTTTTGGCCAAACATGAATGCAGATGTTACGAAATGGGCAAAAGAATGCGTTGGTTGTCAGAGGAGCAAAGTTCATCGACACACAAAATTGGAACCGGATCGATTTGAGTTACAATCAAGCAGATTCGAGCATATACACATCGACGTCGTTGGACCTCTCCCGCCATCAGAAAATAATAGGTATATACTTACCATTGTTGATAGATTTACCCGACGGCCTGAAGCATACCCAATTCAAGAAAGTACCGCTGCCACTATTGCTAAGACATTTGTCGAGCAGTATATTTCAGGATTTGGGATACCACTGCTCTTGTCTGAATTAACGCGAATACTAGGCGCGCATAGAATTCGTACCACTGCTTACCATCCACAAGCAAATGGTATAGTCGAACGGTTTCATCGACAACTAAAAGCTTCCCTCAAAGCTCGCAGTAACACTGTATATTGGAACACCGAGTTACCCCTTGTCATGCGAAGAGCGTCTGTGAAAAAGGATTTACAGTGTTCACCAGCAGAACTAGTATATGGACAAGCTTTACGTCTGCCAGGAGCATTTTTCGTAACCAGTACTGAAACGGATCTCAACCCAATAGACTTTGCAGAAAAACTTCGTGCGAATATGCGCAACTTAATACCTACTGACACTCATCCTTTTATTAATTTTTTGTTGAATGTTACAATCAATCCAGTCGCCGTGGCCTGATGAGAAGATTGATTTTTTCATAATCATAAGCTCATCAGTTCGAAACTGGATTGAATTCTCTTACAATCTTCGAAACATATTAAAAATCATTTAATTAAATAAATAGAATTCTGTCTATTAGTCGGTTTCGTTGAATTACTGTTCGTAAATACTAATATACTTCTCGTGTTAATCGAAACACAATTAAAATGGTCTAACCACCGGTAGCATATTAGAAATTACATGAATTAATTAACATTCAACAAAAAATTAATAAAAAAGTAAAAATTAGCTTACACACAGAGCAGTGTGAATATCGTGAAGAAAAAAAAAATTGTAAGAGAATTCATCTATATTAGTACGATTCGCTAGTACTTAAAGCATAGCACATTCTCTATATATAGAATGTAAATTATGGTACAATCAATCCAGTCGCCGCGGCCTGATGAGAAGATTGAATTTTTCATAATCATAAGCTCATCAGTTCGAAACTGGATTGAATTCTCTTACAATCTTCGAAACATATTAAAAATCATTCAAGTGATTATCCCCTGTTTCGTGTAACTCCTCCTTAGATTTTTCGCCACGATAAGTCTACTGACCTCCTGGTCGGGATAAGTCCAAAGGTTTGGTTCTTTTCTTGTTGGTGTGGTATTCAGCATACAGCGTATGACCAGATTTTCATGCTGGTGCAGACGTTGTAATTGTTTTGTTGCATGATTCTTGATTTCATCTGCGACAAGCTCGATCTTTAGATCTCGATGGAGGTTGTCGTTTCGAATGTACCACGGTGCATTAACAATACATCGCAGGATTTTATTTTGAGCTGTTTATATGATTTTGATATTTGTCCTTTTGGCACAACCCCAAAGTTGACTACCATATATCCATACAGGTTTCAGAATTTGTTTGTATAACAGCAGTTTGTTATGAATCGCAAGTTCAGATTGTCTCCCTAGGAGCCAATGCATTTTTCTAAATTTTATGTTTAGTTCTTCTCTCTTTTTTTTTATGTGTTCCTTCCATCTAAGTTTAGCATCTAAAGTCATGCCAAGATATTTAGCAGTGTTCGCATGCGGTACTATCGAGTTTATCATTATTGGTATTTGATTAACTTTTAGATTTGTAAAGTTTACTTGGATTGATTTTGCTTCATTTAATTTAATTCGCCATTTCTTTGTCCAATTACATAATATCAGGTTAGTAGCCTTCTGTAATTTACTAGTGGAGTCATTGATGTTTTTTGCTGTTGCAAGTATGGCCGTGTCATCGGCAAAGTCGCCATTGTTGCTTCTGTAATTTGTGTATCTCTAGTATACAGGAGATAAAGGATTGGCCCAAGAACACTTTCTTGAGGAACTCCTGCTGTTATCCTTTTTAGTTGGGAGTATTCATTCTCATACTTTACTCGGAAATGCCTCTCTGATATGTATGATTTTAGAATTAGAAAAAATTGCTCCGGAAGATCTCGGTGAAGTTTGAATTCTAACCCCTGGTGCCATACTTTGTCAAATGCTTGCGCTACAAGGAATATAGTTGAGCATATTTGTTTGCTTTCTAATGATTTCTCGATTACATCAGTAATTCGATGTACTTGTTCTATCGTAGAATGTTTTTCCCTAAATCCAAACTGATGTGAGGGGATAAGATTCGTTTCTTCGAAAATTGGTTTTAATCTTTTAAGAAGAACTTTTTCCAATAGTTTCGATAATGTTGGTAGTAGAGAAATTGGCCTATATGAAGCTTTATCGTTCGGAGGTTTGTTCGGCTTAAGTATCATAATCACTTCTGCAACTTTCCATTGTCTTGGTACAAATCTTAATCGAACTGCTGCATTGATTATATGCACTAGTTTCCTCAACGCTTTCTTCGGTAACACTTTTATTATCTGACCCGTTATGAGATCATATCCTGGAGCCTTATACGCATTCAGATTATTCTTGATTTCCCATTTTAGTTCTTTCAATGTTATAGGTGTAATTATTATTTCATCCTGTTTATTTATCGGGGTAATATTTTCCTCTTCCGTTTGTTTTGGGTAAGGTTGGAATGTTTCTTCAAGGTGATTTGCAAACAAATCTGCTTTTTGTTTAGCATTTCGAGCCCAATTTTCTTTAATTTTAATTGGAGGAACCTGAAGTTTGGGTCTTTTAAGATTCTTTGTTGCTTTCCATAATGAATAATCAGTATCTTTTTGCCCAGTTAGAGTGCTGAGGTATTTATTCACTGACTGATTTTTAATGTCTTTTATTAGATATTTTAATTTGTTACACAAATGATTAAATACCCTCTTATTTCCCGGGTTTCGATGTTTTTGCCAATTCTTCCGTGCTTTTCTTTTATTTTTAAGAAGTTCTCTCACTTCCTCTGGATAGCTAATATTGCGCTTCATTTCCTGATTGTTATTAGGAGTGCTTTCCCACGCAGCACTTTGGATATTATGGATGAGTTTATCTAGTTCGTCTTCTATTTGGACTGGTCCCTGTATTGGGTTCTGCAGATTAATTCTTTCTGTTAATCGTATTTGGAAGAGATCCCAATTGGTTTTGAAGCTCGTTAATTTCGGGTTGCTCTCTTTCATAATAATTGTTTGGCTAAGTATCATAATTACTGGTGAATGATCTGATGATAGACTTTCACTGTTCTCTATATGGATATAATTATCTGAAATTCTTCTTGTAATAAAGAAGTCTATAAGATCTGGAGTCTTAGTGATATCCGAGGGCCAATAGGTTGGTGTACCGCCCGAATTAAAATCGCATTTTAGTTGTTTGCCTGTTGCGAACAGTTCTTTTCCTTTAGCGGTCGTTAACCGTGATCCCCAATAGGTATTTTTTGCATTATATTCACCTCCAATTAAAAAGGCACTTCCTAGTGTTTTGAGAAGATTAGTATAATCTACTTGTTTGAGATTGTAACTTGGGGGGCAATAGATTGCTGAGATACTGCAGGTTTTAGTATTGTTTAATTGTATTTTGATTGTTGTGACTTGCATGGAAAGCTTCTCAACTTTAAGTTCTTCGTTATGCTTTATATAATCTTTTATGAGGATAGCTGATCCACCTCTAGCTTTGTTCTCTGGATGTAATGCATGGTAGCAATAATATCCTTTTATTTTACAGAATGAAGTTTTGGTGAAATGAGTTTCTGATATAAGACATATATCTTTATAATGCATGTTTAAAAATATATCTAGTTCTTGAATGTGATGCAATAGCCCATTTGCATTCCAGGTTACAATTCGTGTAATGTTTTATTCATTTCTTTGGTTTATAACTCGATTTTATATAATTTATATTTTGATACACTCGATCAAGATCCACTTTAGTCTGTTTCTGCTCTGTTTGCTGAACTGTTTGAGGATAAGTAACGTTTTCATTTACTCGCTCTCTTTATAAGTTAACATTAGGAGTCAACGATTTTGGCTCCGTGGTTTTTTTTATAGTTTGTACATTTCTTGATGTAACTGGTTTACGTATTTTATCTCTCATTTTTTGCAGTTCTACTGCATTTTCGCATCCTCTGTAATTGGCTGGATGCTGGCCATTACAGTTGATACACTTCGGTGTTGTATTTCGGGAAATTGTGCAGTAATTTGCTGCATGTTTTCCTGCACATTTAACACATCTTGCTTCTCGATGGCAGTATTTTTATGTATGATGTGCGGAATTTGTCGAGTGACCTTTCTCGGTGTTTCTATTTTAACTCTGAGGTTAAGGATAGCCTTAATATTATAAATATTTTCGATTTTTTCTTGGTTGTCGAAGGTTAGCATGAAAAGTGGGAGATCTCTTCTTGTGATTTCAACCTTTCCCTCCCTGTTTTCTCGTCTCTCTTTTCTGATGATGTTAACTGCATCAACTATTTACAGGCCTCTGTTTTTCAGGTCCTCAATGATTTCCTCTTTTGAACAAGTTGGGTGTAGACCACTTGCCATTACTTTAATTGAACGATCAATTTTATCCTCGTAAGTGTACCACTGGTGACCATCAGCATTTAATTTGTTAGCTAGAGCTTTATAGTCTTCAGGCTCTGTTGTATTTATTTTCCAGATATTATTACTGAGCGATATTACTTTGTAGTCATTTTGTACTAATTCTTTCATCCATTTCTGAATAATACCGTAATTTGTTCCAGTATATTGATCGGGGGTGGGACTTTTTTCTTCTTTTCTGGCTCATGCACTTTTGGTGCAGTAATTGCATTGGCATTTTTAAAGTGGGTTTGAATTGGCTCAAATTCTGGTGATGAATCAGCTTTCCTCTTACTTGGGTTGGTTTCTTTTCTTATTTGCTCTCTTGGCTTTCTGTAGTCTCCAATTGGTTTCACTTTGAAGCTCATCTTCATCAGTGTGATATTCGTCTTATTCTCTGAGTACTTGAAATTGGTTGTTCATTAATGCTGAGTTTCCTGCGTTTTTATTTTTATTTACTGTTTCCTTTAGCATAATGTTTTCTTTTTTTAACATGACAACTTCATTGTTCAGCTGCGCGATTAACTTCTCCATTTGCTCAAATGTATTTATTAACTCCGCGTTGTTTATTTTAACTGTTTGTGCACTTTGCGTGACTTCAGAAGTTTGCTTGAGAGTTGTATGCTTCATAGAAGAGATATTTTCCTTCTCATTGTTAAGTTCACTCAGCATTGTGGTGATCGCTGACGGTGGAGTTGAAGGTGGTGTTCTACGAAGTGCCGTACTTCTTTCACCAAAGGGCCATACTTTTATATCTTGTTCTGTGCTTCCAGTAATAACAGGAAAAGAATCAGCCAGATATTGCAATGACGTTATTTCACTTGCTGCAGCGAAATTTGCCACAGCAGTAGTAGCAGTGCTTGTAGTTTTATCTGTCCCAGCTGCCAAGTGCACAACTGCTGAGACATTGTGGTCGATGGATTTCGACGACTGGGAGCCCACTCGCTCACTCCCAAAGGTCGCCGGTACTGGGTGTCCGGATCCCTGCACCGTAAATTTTTATTCTTCGCTACCCATGGTTGGTTTTTGATCAGGGTGTCCTTCCCTTAGCATTTTATGCCTACTGCCAGGCAAAAAATCAGCCGCCTCTTGCATGAGGAACATACGCTGTTTGAAGCCGCACCTCCTGGTGAACAGACGCTTCTTGCAAGTTTTGGTCCACGTGTGGTATTTTATTTCCCACTTACCCGCCGGTGTAACGGTGAGGGCATCCCCCTATCCGCCACCTGGGGACGCGCCCTATAGGAGACTTGCAACTCCCACGGGAGAAATAGATTGATCGACGAATTGAATAATTTAATTCGTTAGTCACACTTATTAAGCATATGAATTGTTGACTACCTAGGTGCTTTAGTTTTAAGACACAAATGAATTGCGCTAATTTTTGAGATTTTATATATTTTATTAAAAATTGACGAAAAAATGCGCTTTAATTAGTTTTCATACACATGTAAACATTTATGTTAAATTAGCAAAAATTTTTTAAAAAGATTTATTTTTTATAAAAGTGCATTGTGGATATAGACAATAACTCCAAACCTACAATGGTAAGAACGTAGACAAACGTTTTATATGACATAGGAAAAACTTCGACGAAAATTCATAGAAAAATGGTACATAGATAAATCAATTTTTTCCCCATCTAAGTGTACACTTCGACCAAAAATTGTATGTAGTAACATGCGTATAAAACATATTGTTTCAAACTTGATTCACGGTTCACCAACAACAGAATAAAGTGGAGATAGACAAAAATAATTTTACAGCGACGTAGTTCAGTGGGCGGTATTATTAAATATCTCACTTCTGTCTTCTGGTTGTGTGGGAACAACCTGTGTTCCTCACAGGTTCTAACGGACGATTCTTCCTTTGCCCATTCCTTCTCGGTACATTGTAGTTTCCTTCAAATTCCTGCTCGTCTTCTTCCTATTAGGTCGAAAATGGGTCTGAACCTTAAGATGACGGAGTACTTTTTCACTGCTTTCATTCCTGCTAGATTGGCGTGGACCAAGTAAATCACCGTGAATTTTTAATATAAAAGATCTCACAATTTTCTTTTAAATCGTTATAAATTTTTAATTTATTTATTATAAATTATTTATGTATTTATTTAGATTGGTTATAAATATTTACTTTGTTAAGATTTATTTGTTCATAAAAAATTATTATATAAACTATAATGGAACTATCGGAACTCTTCTATCCCTACTTTACCTATCTGAAACAGTCTTAAATCCAAAGAGAAAGAATTTTGTGTTATTACAAAATGGTACAATAAAAAATTATTTGATTTGAATTTTGTCAATCAGATGGATGATACACAATAGATGCAATTCGCCATTAAGATAGAAGCCATTAAGTTAAATCTATAACTAAATTGCGAACGCAATTCTACCTTAATACAATTCGCCTATGTAAACAAATTCCATATTTAAGCTAAATAATTTGTCCATTGAATGCCGATCTTGTCTAACAAAATTTTAAAGGTTAACAAAATACATTTTTATTAGGTTTCAATTAGTTGATTTTTTCTTTTTAGTAAATCTAACACCTGCAATGTGTGAAATAAACAAAGAAATCTTGGGGCTATGAACTTTACCATCATCGATTTTCAGAATAACTTTTCCTCATGCCTTTAGCGTAGTAGGTAAGTAAGTAGGCCTTACACCTATTATAGTATCTGTGCGATATCTATCTCAGAGAATTATTCTAAGGATTTTTTTCCCAATGCATGTTTCTTTTTAATGTATTAAGGCACAAAGAATCGCTGGTTTAAACAAAACTAATTTTGATTTTCTGGTGAAGTTGTTCTTTACCTACTTGCGGAAACAGTAAAAGCTCTGGAGCATTTTGAAAAACAGGTAACCGGTAAAAAATCAGCACAAAAATCGTCACAAAAGTTCAAGTACCTGTATAAGCAAACCGCTACAAAAGCATCTCAATTTCAGATCAAAATTAGCGGAAGAAAAAGAAACTGCCAGCTTTTCATTTATAAAAGGCTTACTGTACAAATTTTATTTTCTCACCACACAATTCTAATCGATTAAAATATTGCAGTTGTGATGTTAAAGTGAACCAGTAACATACCAGTGACAATAATTCTTGTGAAATATTTTATAATACATGTAGTTCACAACACAATGACAAATCATTCTAGAATCTAAGCGATACATAGTTCATTACTAATTTATTTATGACCACAAAGGGAGACACAATTAAATGAATTAAATTAATTAATAAATTATGTTACAAGAATAACAATTTTGACGTAAGGCAAAAGTCTGTAATTTAATCAAAGTTTATAATAAAATTCAAGAACACAAAAAAACAAAAAAAAATGCAAAGTTTCTTTTCAATAATAAATTTTTTATATAATTATTAGAAAAGTTTACTAAAATAAAAAAAATATACCGGAAATTTGTTAAAAAAAAATAATTTTTTATATAATTATTATTTATGATTCTTTATAACAATTCAAAAAAACAAACAAAAAAAAAATTAAAAACATGAACTTCGGAATTCTGTTCTACTTAAATTTTTTATTTTTTTTTTTGAAATTATGTTTAAAAAATTATCAAAAGCAGTAAAAAATCCAACTGAATTGAAATTTATTGAAGTTTTAATTAAAGAAAATAATTAAATTATACAGGAAAATGTTTTTTTTTTTTTTTTATATATATTCTTTGTATTTTTTGTAAGTTGAAATGAATTGCAGAAAAACTGGATAATGCAACTAAAAGCACTGAATCATTTTTAATTAGTTAATTTTAATGGTTTAACTTTTAAGTTGAAGAAGTTAGTTTTTGGTCGTTTTTTGTTGTTGTTGTCTTTGTTATGTAATGTAAGAAAATAATACAATGTTTTTTTTTGTTAACGAAAAATAATGTTTTTCAATTTATTTAATTAAACATGCTGGATCAGTGTTACTAATTATGTATAGTATTGTTAAAGCATAAGGAGATGGACCATTAATATAATTTGTTCTCAATTGGCGTTTGTTTTTTAAAGGTCTTGTTTATTCGCGCTTGGTACATAATCCGTATCTTCATTTAAAAACTTTGTTTCAATTTGCAAACAAATGATACAATTATTTATTACACTTATATTGTATCTTGGGATTATTTTCAATATCTTTTCCCTACAGCCATAATCTCATTATTTTTTTGTAGTTGTACTCGAAAATGTACAATAAATACAACAGACATTTAAATAACCATACAATTCTTATTTTTATTAATAATAATCCAATTTCTTAAAGTTTTTCATCTTATTATTGTTTTCTTGTTGATTGAAAAGAAGAAAATATTTTTTAAAAGAATTGATAAAACTTTTCAAATTTATGTTGCTTTATATTTTCTACAATTCTTTAAAATTCTACTCTGCTTACGGAAATATCAATAAGTATAAGATTATTCTTATAAATTTTTTCAGATTTACTATTGTAAAAATATTTTCTTTAAGCTAAAATCGATAATAATAAATAAAAATACTTTCAAACTACATCAATTTGTGAAGGATTGCTGACGAAAATATTATTGTGTTTTCTAAATAAGTTCGTTTGTCCAATGTACATTTTTATACGTTAGCAAGAAGAAACCTTATAGGTCAAAGAACAAAATACTTAGAGAGAGTGAAGCTTCTTAAAGAGAATCGCTACTCCTTCAAATAGACCGAACTCGCTTCGCAAAGAGATGCAACTAGAACTATAAACTATTAGAAATCAAACTAAGTAATCCTGCCTTCACAATTTGGTGACATAAAGAAAATTGCGAATAATTTGCGAAATAAAACAAAACTCAAATAAAATAACTGCTTTATTTTATTTGGAATGGCTGTTCGTATTTAGTATATTTGTTGAACTGCGCTATATAAGAATATTTCACCCACTTTTGATATTATAATAGCCCGATAACTATGCAGATTTTAAATAAAGAAAATATGAAATAACCCATTGTTTTTCTATTGACGATTGGATCTGCGCTCTGTTAATAAAATACTGTTCATTCAAATATTGATTGCCTGATTGAGGTGCACGACCAAGCCTAAAGCAAGTTCCCCTCATTGTGAATACAACAAAACCGAAGGAAAGGAAACATATCAGTAATAAATTCTCGACCCGGTTCCAGACAACTAAATAGTCGATTGTTAGTACGTTTTTGTAAGTAATATACTTAGTAAATTATTTAGCACAAGACAACACAATTTTTAATTGGAAGTTCTTTAATTGCCAAGTTGGTTCAACCATACTCTAATCATACTCTAAAATTAATTAAGTTTATATTTAATTCTATGAAACAAATTATAAATTACTCTTTATTGTTCAATATTAATCAGTTAAAAATCAAATTAAATCAGCAATACATTGAATTAGTAGCTAATGATTAATTAGCTATTGATTCCAGAAAATAACTCTAAAATCAAAATTAAAATAATTGCTTATTACTCCATAATACCACAGATAAGAATAGACAGATGTGGATCTTGTATGGGCCAAATTTACATTCCAAATTTCAATAGCAAATTCCAATCCAATCTATTTAGACCAGGACGTATATATAATTTATATTTCTATCCCTTTTTATCCTTTTACCCATGACTATTTTTATTACAACCCAAATGTACTTTGCGTGAGCAATCGAGAAATTTTGTTTGAGATGGCTCGTTAAAAACATGAAACAGAAGTATAAAGCAAAAAAAAAAAAAAAAAATCTTCGGTTTTCTTTAATTTGTTTTTCATTCTTCGTTTTTGTTTTGATGATTTTCAGATGAAATTAATGGAACTTGGTAATTTTGAAACTGATTTTGATGAAATTCGACAAGTATGATGGAAATGCGATTGTTAAATGTTTTTGGATGAAATTTAAGAATATGGAAAATTTGACCGTAACTTGGCTATTTTTTAACCGATTATGATGAAATTTGCTGCGTATGATTGGAAGTTGGATTCTTAAATGATTTTAAGAAGGAGTTCTACAATATAACCAATTAAGACGGATATAATGGTGATTAATGATGGTTATGGTCATGTTGATGATGATGATGATGATGGTCTTGGTGATTATGATGATGAGTTTAATGGTGATTGTATTAATGATGATCATGGTCATGGTGATGAAGTTGGGGATTTAGGTGATGATGGTGATGATGATTGTGGTCGTGGTTATCTTGGCAATTTTGTTAACCGATATTGGTGAAATTTGACAGTTACTAAAATGATTTTATGATAACGTTAGGCGTGTTCGTTTCTGCTGAATTAACTGATGTAGTAGCTACATCTGAAGTAACTGAAGTGAAGAGACTGTTCGATTCGCAACTCTTCACTTCAGTTAAAAATTGAGCAACTGAATTAACTGAAGAGGTATTTTGCTCGCGTAGAGACCTTAGATGACGAATTTTTGGTTTTTTACTTTTTTATTTGTTTTTGACATTTTGAATTTGGTTTATGCCGTTAGTGTTGTGATCGGTAATTATAAATATTAATTAAAAATTATTGAAAACCTATAAGTATAAAAAAAAATTTACAAAACATTGTTTATGCATACGAGTATAATATACATTTACAAATAATATATTTTAAAAAATGGAGAATATAAACGAAAACGATGACTTGATCGAGTATGTCTATTTGGAAAGTTCAAGCATAAGTGGGACTACTGCATATCTCCAATGTAAGTACAATATATTTGTTCATATAAGATAATATAGATAGATGTGTTGTTTTACCTTACCTCGCTTACAGTATATTTTTACAGTAAATTTAAATTCTTCTACGTGGACCAAAGCGGAGACATTGCAGCTAATTGACACGTGTGAACAGTACAGAGACAGCTTCAATCATGTAAAACAACACAAGCATGCCTGGGCAATGGTTTCAATGCTTTTAGGAGGCACTTGGTGTGATAGTGAGTACAGTTCCTAGTTTTATGTACAAAATCCAGCACAGCATTCTTAATCATAAAAACTCTGCTTTTAGAAATCAACCACTGATTGCTCCAATAAATGGAACAATTTAGAAAAGACATATAAATGTTGCAAGGACAATAAACATAGAACTGGACGTGGCCCAATTCGTTTCCAATATTATGGATTATTATCAAATTAACGCAATATTAGATCAAAAGGATAGCAATGCTGAAGACGGTATAGGTATGTCTATTGGTGTCTCAACTCTATCCAGCGAAACATTAACTTTAATTGAAAATGAAAATACGATTGAAAATCTTGAGCCAGAACCTCAACTAAAAAATAAAAGAAAGCGGCTAAGTTCGAAAGATGAATATTATAAGTTGAAAAATCAAAAAATGGAAAGGAGGGATAAGCGGGAGGAAGAATTTTTACAAATTGAAAAAGACAAATTAGAATTAATTCGAAAAATAGCCGATAGGCTTTAACATATTTTAATTGACATAGATTAATTCTATTATTGAAAGTTTGTTTTTTGTTATCGAAATTTATTCAATTAAACAAATAACATGACAATAGTAATGAAATATTGGAAGACTAAATTATTTATGTACAAACATTTATTATATTCTGAAATACATATGAACTAAACTAAATTATGCATGATTTTAATTAAATTTCGAATATCTGTTGTAATGCTTGTTGTCTTCTATTGGTCCGTGTAGTGAGAAATTTGTCTTCCTGCTCAAAATACTGCGGCTGATTTCGAATTTCAGTTACCATTTCGATTTCATCATTCTGTGCTATACATACGTACATATGTTATGGAGTACAATGGCACATATATTAGTAGCCTTAATAATACAATTTTTGTTTACATTTTGAAATTCTCTTAATCGAAAGAATCTTCCCTTGAGTATCCCAAATGCAATTTCAATTCGTACTCTTAAAGATGAGTGTACGTAATTGAATCGGCATTCCTGTGTGGTTAAGGTTGCATTATCTTTAAATGGTGGTACCAGCTAAACGCTTAAAAAAAACGCCTAGGCGCTTTAAACGAATAGTGCGCCTACTAGGCGTTTTATTCGAATAAAACGCCCAGAGCGTTTTATTCAAGTTAAATGATTTAAGTTACTGAAATACAATTGTTTGCGAAATTTGAATAATTCGTCGTAACACTGTGAGGTATTTCATTACAAAATATATAAATAAACTCGAAAAATTCATACATATATTACAAGTATTACTTTGCGTAAAAGTGGGAAAGTGATGAAAGTTTAATCTTGATAGTGTAATGAAACGTGAAGTTCCGAACCAATTCAAATTTAGTTCTTGTTAAAATCCAAGAATTTAATATTTTTCAAGGCATTTGGCCAAAAATCTATATTTTTTTGTATTAGCATAGGTTGTTCGGTAAGTTAGTATTCTGTAAAAAAATTATCTAATTTTAAGTTTAAACGCCGAGTGAATTTGACCTAAGTAGAATCATCGTTTTTGACATGGTTGGAAGGAAAGGAAGAATGATGGTGATGAAATAATTATGGAACTATTGAATTTTCTTACTATATCATGTAAAAGAATTATTTTTTCTTAGAGCTCTCGTGCAACCCTTTTTCAGAAATTTTTTTGAAGGCTTAAGAAATTTTCATCGTCAAATATAGATCATTAATAGAGCTGCTTACAACATCCGGTCTTGTGTTCGATTATAGCCACAGATCAACATTTAATCACAACTATGCATCGACAAACATGAAAAAAAAAAAAAGATTTTGAGTACACAATCGTTCGTTGGACTGACGACCTACTACATTCAATAAAACGTTATAAATACAGTTCAAAGGAAAGGTACCAGTTCAGACGATACCGGCCTCTAGGTTATAGATTTTTTTATTTATTTTAAAAGTATTTAGAATTTTAAACTCGACTGCAGACAATTTAGAGGTTATTCAAACTTTATCCTCGTTATTGCAGATCGCAGGCTTACAGGTACAAATTTTAAACATAATAGTAAACGTAATTTAGTACCCAATTCACAAATTACTACTGTATTGGGTTCAAAAAAACCTAATAATTTTATTGACGAGTGGACCGTGTGCTCTATCGGACAAAAAAAACCTTCTTATCAGATCTGAAAAAAATAATCACAGTTAGCTTTGATTCTTCACTCAAATATTATATGATATTAATTACTATATCAAAGCTTTGCAGGTTTTTTTAATGGGTAGGAATCTTTACTTTCGGGCGGTAGGTATCGCATTTCCAAATTTTCCAATCGGCAATTTTGTTTTTTTTTTCGAGTTGCTTTAAGGCTACCTTTCTATAAAACATGAAATTTTGGCGCAATCGTACCTTATATTTCTCCTTGTTTTACGAAAATAAACCGATATTTACGTTGAAAAATGTATTTTTATTTTCTTAGTGGTATTCGAATTTCCAAATATAGGGCTTAGCCGTTTTATTTGAATGGGCGTTTCATTTGATTTTTTTCCTTCACTTTCAAATTGTTCGTATTTTCAGGTACTCCCGAATAAAGCGCCTAGGCGTTTTTTACGGTGGAAGACAATAGTCATTATCACATTTAAATTGAGAATATGGGAACCATCAATACAGCCCAAAACATTTTTTAAACCACCTTTATTAAAAAATAATTGTTCGTCAACACCCGCTTCCTCCCGGGTCGTCCATTTGATGAATTTGGGTGAATGAGTACATATAAATTAAATCTGTCACATAATTTACTATCTCATGGGCTGCACTTTTTGAGATGTCAAATAAATTGGCAACCTGTCGAAAACTGTCTCTCTAAGAACCTTTTTCTTTTTGGGAACCATCAATCTTCTTCCAGTGTTTGCGCTGAATTAGTTTGAAGAAAGCTATATATGTATTTAAAAACATAGAATTAGACATAATTTTATAAAATAATTCAGACATGATTCTACTTACTTATAAGAAAATTAAAAGATGGATTATCTACCCCTTTACTCTATGATGATATGAATAATTTATACTATTTTCTTCCTCTATCACTATCACTCGATAAACTTTCTTGATGTTTTCGTAAGCTAGGTTCTTGTAAAAAGTGCATCTGAAATATTTACATAGGAATATGCTGATGAATATGTAACACAGATTTTAAATATTTGTTTTGTACCGTCACTTCTTTAGTTATTCCATTTAAATGCGTCATATTGAAATTATTATTATCACTTAAAAAGTATATACGTAACAATTATAACTGTTATAAAATTATATTTTTATTGTAAACAAAAATTTTTAATTTTATTTTAAATTTAAAATACTTTTAAATAACACACGCTAGGCGTCAATTTTATTTTTGACATTTGTCTGATGTGAATAGTGCTAATCGAACAGTTTCTTCTCTTCAGTAGCTTAATTAAATGAAGACTCTGAAGAGTAACTCAATATCTGAAGTGAAGAGTTATACTCTTCAGTTGAAACGAACACGCCTGTTATAGAATATAAAAAATTGGGAGGCGACTTGGTTATTTCCTTTCTCGGAAAATAATAGTCGATATTGTTCAAAATGGGTAAAACAAAGGAATTATCTTTGGAGGTTAGAGCCGCGATTATAGCGGGCTTTTCTGCCGCGATGCCTATAAATTAGTTAACACGGATGTACAACTGCCATCGAAATTCGATTGTTTACCAAATCAAAAAATCAAAAACTAAGAGTAGCTTGAAAAATGTGCAAGGGAGAGGACGAAAACGAGCTACAACCGCAAAAGAAGATAACAGAATCGTGAAACTCCTTAAACGCAATCCTCAGGAAAAAACCAAGCAAGTATACAGAATGAAATAAATTACACCCGAAAAGCCAAAATCTGTCTAATGACTGTACGAAGACGACTATACGAGGCAAACGTCGCCTATACTAACCAAAAGAAGCCGTTTATAAGCCAAACAAATAAGAGAAAGCGACTTAAATTTGCACACACCTACCAGTCAAAGCCTGTGGAGTTCTGGCGTAATATTTTGTGGACAGGCGAGTCCTGTTTTGGTTTGGATGGAACCTACGGTAAAAAATATTTTTATTCCACTCCCGAACAAAAAAAAAAAAAAAAAATCGCACTGTTATTATGCCCACTCGCCAAAGTGGTGGCGGTAAAATAATGGTATGGAGGTGTTTTAGCAACAATGGTGATGGAAATCTCATAATGCTACCTGAAACGGTAACTTCAAGTACGTACTTGGAAGTGTTAAATGAGCACGCTTTAGTTTCCGGTTATGAATTGATAGGCCAGCATTTTATATTGCAGTCCGGATTTAGATCCAATTGAGAACATGTGGAATTATTTAAAGCAAAAAATGGCGGTTGAAACTGGAAGGCAGCCAAATGAAACTTTTGCCGTGGTAAAAAATATCTGGGATCAAATTCCAACGCAAATGTTTATGCATTCCAAAGTTTAATATAAAGGTATTGGTTAAGGAAATGTACCAAAAAGTGGAAACATAACCATATTTTATGTCTTTATATGTTCATGATGGGAAGGGCAAATGTATATTGCAACAACAAAATTGTTAAATATCTTGTTTTTCTTGTGATCGAATTTCGGCTTAGTTGAATTGTTATTATCGGAATTTTATATTGTGTCTGTGTGTAATATTCAAAGCAACTGGAATTCTATGCGGCATGGGTTGAAAACAATTTTTATTAGATGAAATGCGTTGATAAAATTTATATTTCTGTTTTATTTTATTTAATCGTCAAAATACAGGAGTTTTTTCGTAAGTTCAATATAGTAGTTTGTTCAAGCGATTTTCTTTGGGACAAGGTTGGTAAAGTTTTGGATTCCTGATTCCTGATTTTATTAGATTTTATAGATTTTATGCAAATTGCTTTTTCAATTGGTATTTATTATAATTTAGTATGGCAACTTTAAACAGTTAGTATTTTATGTGGTCTTAATTATTTTAAATTATTGTGCAATGGGATGTAAACGAAATAGAGTAATAAGCAATTAATTAATTATTAATTTGATTTTGGAGGAATGTCTGGAATCAGCTAATTAATTTGTTAATCTGGAATTAAACTTATATGGTTTCAAGTATTAGATGATTTTAATTTCGAATTTTAGAATTTAAAAAAAAAAAAAAAATTAAGTAATTAAATTAAATTTTTGTGTTGGAATTTAATTGATAATTAGGAATGCATTCAATACATTGAAATTTGCAGATAGCAAACCGGACGCGGCTTTAGTGTTTTTCTATTATTGTTCATTATTTAATTATTTATTATAGAAGTTTTTGGAGCAGAGAAAGCGGGCGCGTCTTTTTATTTAATTAGTATTCATTGTTTGTTTGTTTATATAATTTTATTATTTATTTAATCAATTTATTAAATTCAACTTAGTATGGAAACGTTGAACTATTGGTATGTAATATGTTCAGATTAATTTAAACTATTTCCCAGAGCTACTTAAGCAGAATAACGTAATAAACAATTAATTATTTCATTTTGATTTTTGTGGTATTCCTGGAATTAGCTAATTAATTTCTTTAATTTCTGGAGTCAATAGCTAGTTAGCTAAAGAATTGAAAATTAAGTTGAGATTTGTAGTTTTTGATTTTAGAATTTCAGTTTAAATAAAAAAGATATTTAGTGTTTAAAATTCATAATTTAGAATTAAAATTATTAATCCATCTTGAATTTCAAGTTTTTAGTTAGTGTTTAATTTGCTGTCCTTCAATTTAGATGCTGAACTCAATTTTATTTAAGGGTATTAAAGGCTGATTTGAAATAAAGAATTAATAGTGAAGTAAATTAGATTAAACGCAAATGGAATTAAATTAATTTTTCGTTGTAATCGAATCATTAATGTCATAATGTTAGTGTTGATGTTGGTATTAGTGTTAATGTTTATATTGGTATTAATGTTAATGATAGTTTTTAGTATTAGTATTGATTTTAGTTAGTTAACATTTTAGTTTAGAAAACACCTGAGAAACTCAACCAAGGTGGCACTGGCTGAGGTGACAGCACGATGGGCGGGTGGTAGTTGGTTTAATTATTGTCAAACTATTAATGTTAATTTATTTGTAGTCATAAAGATTAATCTATAATTTATTTCAGAGAATTAAATTTATATTTAATTAATTTTAAAATGGTTATTATAAGGATTAATGCATATTTTAAATTTAGGAAATTCTTGAAGAATCCGAAACAACTTTACAGGAATTTGAGCAGTAGATGAACTTTTGTATTGTCTTGTACTAAATAATTTACTAAAAATATATTACTAATAAATTTACTAACTATCAACTACTTAGGTCTCTGCAATCGGGTTGATTCTTTGTTGCTAACATACCTTTCCTTTCCTTCGGTTTTGTTATGTGTAAAGGGATTACGTTGGGCGCGGAATGGAGCTACTGTGTTGGGCTAATATATGTATATATGGTAAGCTAATTTACCTAATATTGGTGTTTATGGATTTTAACAGGTGGTCGCGGTAACTATACGGCTTTAATGAATTCATCGTTAACCTTTCAATCACCGATTATTTTGAATCTCCAAATTTATTGGGACGGTTTCATCAATTATTGTACTCGTAATCTTACCAAGTAAGGATTGGAACTTAATGATATAAAAGCTAAACCTCGGCTCTTGTGGAGTGGGACCAAGGGTATCTGTTTGACTGCAAGTGGCAATCGTTGTCAATCAAGTTTGCTTGAGTGAATTAGTTCGTTGGATAATCGTTCTCTATGTCATTAACATAATGATAATCCAGTGTTAAATATTTAAGTGAATGGTAATTACTAATAATATGAAAAAATTGGCGATAATGACGATAAATTTAACACGATCGTTTCACGATTAATAAACATGAGTTGCTGCAAGTATTATGTAATATATTTAATTTAATATCTCTTCATTTATTTATGTGCATGACGACAATTCATTTCCGGTTCTCCTCAAACCAATTTAAGTCATTTAGTTAATCAAATTAATTTTCTAATTAAAACAATATTTTTATTGTTGTATTCACTTTTTTTGGAAATATATATAATTATAATAGTGGCAATTATTTATCTTATTTCTGTCATATCCGTGTCGATATCATATGGTTCTCCACTGCACGTTAATTTCCTCTACTGTACACTTAATGTGACGTTACCAAATTCATCTTTTATAATTTTTCTTTGGTATTCGTTCATTATCTTATGTGCTCTCGATTTATCAAGAATCACTCCGGTTATAATAATATTAATAATTAGTCCTATAAAAGGTTATTTGTATTTAATAAAGTCATTGTTGTAGAATAAATGTTATAAATAATCATTTGCGAACCAATTCCAAAATTCTCTTGTATACTGACACGATTGTTTTCCGTTAGAATATTGATAAGAACGCAGTGAAAATGAATTTAAGAACAGAACAAAGCGAGTATTTAAAATTATTTATCTAGAAATCGTTAACCAGAATTTTAAATTATGAAATTGAGTTGTAAATTGGACAAATTTATTATTTGTTACACAAACTTTAACATTTGAATTAGGTCACTGAACTACATCAACTAAAAAAATTGATAGCATATAGTAATTCTTATTAAAAGTTACAACAAAAGCAATTCCGATGAATTGGTTTAGGTGTAAAACACACTTTCAATTTCCGCCTAAAAACCTATTGAGCGTAAGCAACCCAATTACATTCATATTGAGCTTAACTGTGCAAAAAATTATTCCATGTCCTACCTTGTATAAAATCAATATTATGTCAGGACCTATATCTAATGTCAAACAAACTGTTTACCGAAATACTTGTACGTACAAGATTTAATAATTCCAAAAAACATTTTTTTCTTATATTACATACACGGTATACCGATTCCGGAATCTCGTCAAAAATACTTTTCCGTAGAACAGACATAAAAAAATCGACATGAAAAAGCTCATAATTCATTGCAAAACAAAACAACATTTTTTGTCTTTTATACACATATGTACATATACTTGTCGGTAGATTCGACAAAGCTTTTAAGTGAAAATACCGAACAAACATATTTTGCCTTTTGTGCCACATAAAAACCAGCCATAGAAATTTATCTGCAGAAAAAAAGAACATGCCAAAAGCCAGTTTTATTTGATAAACAAAAAACAATAAATCTTTTACAAATCTCCTGTTAAAATATACATATCTTTCGTTTCAGGATTGATTTCTATATTTTGATATTTGATTTTCCATTTTTTTTTTTTATTTCCTTGGAACGATTTTACAAAATCATCAAATATAAAGTAACAACGATATGACATTTACACCATCATAAATCTTTTGACGTTTTTTTTGTCTTTTATGTCGTCGTCGTGTTTTTTTATTTTTAGTTTAGTTTTATTGAAAACGGTACACAGTAATATAAAATGGTTCAATAAGCTTAATTTAATTTAATTTCCTACATTTTCTTCGTTCTCAGACTTTCTCTATCTTTGAAATTCAATTATCTGCATACAATTGAATCAAAATTTAATTTTCATATTTATTTTTAACTTTCTGGTTTACTTTGTTTATTCTATCTACCTACACGTATGTACATACGTAAGTCGAAGACAGGATACATAAACTGAACCCATCAAATTATAATGTATGTTGTATGCAAACAACAAAAAAAAATATGCAATGACACACTTTAATCAAAGAGTGGTTTAACGTTTAATTTAATAATAAGTGACGACGTGGCGCCAAATAATGTTTGTGATATGCGTAGTGCAACTAAAGCTAATGGTGAATTCAGCGAGGAAAATTTGCTAGCTCGTGATCACGAATTATTGAAATTTCGTCAACTTTTTGACATTTTGACTTCTCAAAAAAGTATAGAGCAACCATAAAAAAAATACAAAAAAAATTGGAGGGGGTAAAAAAGTTGACGAAATTTCAATAATTCGTGATCACGAGCTAGCAAATTTTCCTCGCTGAATTCACCATAAAATGTAAAATCCATTGTCAAAAATTTGATTCTTGATGGCTGAATTCCCAATTATTTATAATAGTGGAGTCATAAGAGCCGTTTTTCTTCGATGAAGTGAACATTTTCGGAATATCATTTTTTCTTTTATATAATCAATTTCTCTCATAATGAATAGTAAGTAGGGCTTGCGTCCTGGGATTTTCCGGGTTTGAATTCCCGCAATATAAAAATTACACGTATCTCAGTTTTCCGGGAACTTTAAATTGGTTAAAGAAATTCCAAAAATAAGTTGCAGAAATTTAAATACCAACATCCTACGAACCTAAACTAGATCTTACTATTTACCTATTATAAAAATAATCCGAAAATCAAATTAAGTAAAACGATGTTCTTAAATACTCTGGCAATTACACAACAACGGAAGCCTTAGTATCGCAAAAATATACCGATTGTTCTTGGATTGGTTGGAATTAAAAGTTGTTTGGACTCCACGGCCAACTCAAAGACAATACCGAGCCATTTTCCACTGTAAATTCAATTTAGGATTTGAGTTTCCCAAAGAGGATCTAAGAGATATTTGTTCAACATATGAAAATATGAGCGAAACTGAAAAAATGGAAAATCAGATTTTCCAGTCCCATGACAAATTAGTGCCACTTGTTTTGATTTTAAAAAAATTCTGCAAACTCCTTGTAATGAAGTCAGCGTTTTTAATATTGGTATTTCAAGGTCTAGAATGCAACCGAAGGGGGGTGCAAACGAAGTAGGTAGTTGTATTTTAAAATTCGTTTCACATTCCATTAGCACTGGAGTTAAAGCATTTAATTTTTGAAGTGATAATTGTCAGGAGAACAGACAAACAGTTTCAAGTTTGTATTTATACATAGATTCTGGAAAAAGGACATACACAGAACGAGAGAGACAACGTGCATTCAAATATTGAACGTGCAAAAAAGTTGTGACAGAGGAGCCATATGATATTATATAGACCTATATGATATCATACAGAAAAAATCAACAAGGTTATAATTCGAGAAAAACACATTTCCTGTGATGCTCCCATTAACGCAACGATGGAACAAACGCGGTCGAAAAAATATAAATTTCGAATTTGATATGCTACAAACCGCATTTGATGGGCCTATGCCTATTCCAAAATCAAAGCACAAAGATTTAATGTAACTTTGTGATGGACATTTTATTCCGCAATTCTACCAAGGATTTTATAGAGAATTGACATATTATAACGATGACCAAAAAAATGATGATGATGCAGTATTTTAGAACTAAAAACCGATGGTTTAAATGTTCAATCTTTAATTTTTGGTATACGATGGAGTTACCTACACTGCTACAAAGAAGATTTTCATATCTGAGGTTGCACTGAAAATCCGAATAACGAGAGATGAAAAAGAGTGTAGTACATATAGCTGAGAAGAGCAGACGTGTAAGATAAAGGAAAAAAACGTGTTCGAGTTTTTTTATTTGAAAACTATATCAATTATCAGAAGTGGGATCGAAATAGGATTGTGACGGGTTTTGGAGCAAAATACGTGCGAGTACACATTTTTTTTTTTTTTTTTTTTTGTGAAATAGTTCAGTTGTGAACACGTGGGTTGAGGTTAGCAGAGTGGGTTTCTCTGGGGCAGTATAAACTGAAGCATAAGTGCGGAAATGGGTGAACAGGGCTCCCGAGGTAGCGTGAACGAAAATGGAAGTGCTGTTGGCCGCTACGAGGCCGAAAAAAAGAGTGTCAACGGAAACGACATGTGTTCTAAAACCACGGTCAAAAAGTGGGGTTATGACCGAACGGTGATGGATCATACACCAAGATATGTTCGAATGGAAATTATTGTTAATTGACAATTTTCCAGTATTAAGGTCGTCATTTAAATTGAGGTTAAACGCTCAGACATATAAGCGCCAATTTGATCAAAACGTGGTGGATTATTTTTTCAAAAAAACTTAATTTGTGCAGGAAAGGTCGAATGGATGAAGACGAGATAATGGAGTGGATAGTGCATGGTTTAAATAATGGTCGTTTTCGAGATTATTTGGAACCATTGAGTCGATATAATAATTCGTCGGAACTGTTATGCGAGTTGGTAAAGGCAATCGAATATATTGACAGAAAATTTCAACCAAATCCAAGTGTTATAAGTGGAAGTCGCGGACCTGAACAAGATTTTGGGAACATCAGTAACCTCCATTGCTTTAAGTGTCGAAAAGTAGATCATGCTACGGCAAAGTGTCCGAATAAAAATCAGAAACCCAGTTGTTTTAAGTGTCAAAAGGTTATGGCGAAAAAACGGTGTGTCCCATTGAACTGTTGACATCACCGGTGACAATCGATCGAATTGAAGTCGAAGTGGAAGTATTGGTGGTGCCTGATAGTGCGCAAAATATTCCTTTGTTGGTTAGACATCAGTTTACGGAGCAAGACCATATTCAAATTTTGAGCGATTCAAGTGGCCTAAAGGGGTTTTTCCAGTTAGAGTGATGTGGAGAAATTACTTGATAGAAAAGTTGATTTGTATACCAAAGAAGAGACGATCATTCCGAAGAACTATGTTGGCAATGTTAAAGTTGTAACGGAATTAACCGATATGGAGTTATGCATTGAAGGCGGAATTGGTGAGCTGCAGTCAAATCGATCGATTGCAGAGTAACGAATGGTTCACTACCTTGAATCTCGCAAGTGGATATTACCAGGTGCCTGTCGAACAGTCTTCGAGGGAAAAGAGAGCATTCTTAACACCCGACGGATATTATCAATTTAAAAAAATGCCCTTTCGGCTCTGTAACAGCCCAGCAGTTTTTAAACGGCTAGTAAATAACGTTTTAGGTAGCAGACAGATTAATTAAACCAAGATTGTAAATTTATGTGCAGTAACAAGCAAATTAAATTATTTGAGAATATGAAACGAAAGTTGACAGAACAACCTGTACTAGCGTTATATAAACCAGATGCAAAGTTCGAAGTACACCCTGATGCTAGTTCAGTGGGGAAAGGGACGATTTTATACCAAGAACAAGTGAATAAGGAATATAAGCCGATTTGCTTTTATAGTCCGAAGTGTTCGAAAGAAGAATCAAAATATCCATCGATATAGCTCGAGGCGTTAGCCATTGTCGTAGGGCTAGAAAAAATCCGAGTATATTTGTTAGAAAAATCTTTCATAATTAAAACTAATAGCAAACAAAAGGAACCTGAACTCCAGAATATAGCGAGATGGTTTATGCGGACATCTGAGTTCGATTTTAAAATAGAGTGCAAGGGCGAGTTAATCAGGTAACTGACGCCTTAAGTCAAAGTCCGTTCGATAATGCACCGAGCGAAAGCATTGCGGTTAATACTGGCTGGGTGGCAGCACTTCAGAGAACTGATGATGATATTATCAGGGTTAGGGATAAATTAGAGGATGGTGATACAGCCACACATCAGAAATTCACCTTATATAAGAGTAGGGTTATAAATATACCAAGAATAAATGGAGATTATTTGTACTGGATTGCCTTCGATTTGACGTTCGTGCGGTTTCTGCACCCACTGGAAAAAGGCACAGACTCCTTTGTTACGCTATTGATCAAGTATGTAGCAGTCATAACTGTAGCAACAAATATGTAGGAATCCTGACGGTTGTAGTAAATACGTGGTATTGGGTCGGAGAAAACAATTATGTTTGTGAAGTTGTTTATGTCAAACTACGGCAGGCCGTTAAAGATTATAAGTGACAGAGGTTCGGCGTTTACGTACGGATTGTTTAAGGAATTTCCGAACTAATACATCATTACACATGTTAATAAAGTAGTAAGTCGTATTGACCACTAGTTTGTCTTGTATCGATTTGGATCGTATAGAATGTCTGAACTGGGACGATAAATTGCTCGATCTGCAACTCAGTATCAATAACGCTGTACACCGCGTCACAAAGAAAATACCAGCGGAGATAGTATTCAAATATAAACCGCTTTTATTGAAGGACAATCCTCTGACTATAGAAATTATGAATCTAAATAAAGAATTAAGTCCCGAAGAGAACGTCGATAATGTAGCAGAATCGTTGGAAAAAATTAGAGCAGTTATTAAGCAGTTTTATAAGAAAAGACGAGCTGCGCCAGAGGTGTCGGTAGGTGATATGGTTATGGTCCGTAGTGAGCCACCATTTGTTAGGTAGTTCGGTTGTTCCAATTGGTGCCAATATAAAAAATAAAAAATAAAGAGTAGAGATTGCTGATTGGTACATCCAGCCTGGCGACAAATCTATTCGAATTGTATTCGTTATTTATTTAAGACATTTGAGTTATGTTCATTAGTCATTTAATTAATATTCATTAATTAAAATTGATATAGAATTAAGTTGAATTAATTGGTTTATTATATTTAAATTTTAAAGCGGAGATTCTGGTCAACATATATGTATCACGCCTTTATCAGGTGATCAGTATTTTGATTCGAATCTTTGCTAAAAATAAATAAACTAGATGACGAGGACGCCATCTATTACAGGATGGCCGAATTGTTGTAATCTTACAATCCTACATCAGGGATGAAATTGACATAAATTCCAAAGTACTAAAATGTTGAGCACAGGGGACTAAATTGAGCTTCAAGGGATAATTTTTTGATGAACTTACTACTTACATATTACACCGATAGATGTCACTAAAAGTAACAAAAAGATATTTTTTCTTTTTCTTAGGAGGTAAAGCGTTCAGTTAAAAGGTTGAATGCTGATTTTGTGAATTAAGACTGATTTTTTACATTCAAACATTTTCGCAGATCGTAAAATCAAAAATTTGTTTTGTTTAAACATAAAAAATAAATTTAAACAAAATATGTCGTAAATTAAAACAAATGATTGGTTTTCTTGTGTATGTAACATTGTAAACTTATTATAGCTATTTATTCAAGCATCGCCGATTTTACAGAAAAAAGATGAAACTCGACATCTGCAAAAAAAAGCAGACGACGATTTTTGGGTTCGTTTCTCGAGTTTTAATTGACTTTTCAAGCAGATGATTTTTTTCCTCTTTTTGTCTTTGTAGTTTCTCCTATGTTGTGTTTCAAGTTTTTGTAAGTCGGCACTCACTCAGTAAATGGTTTGTTTAGAATTATGGGAGATATCCACAATATCAAGCACGTCCACGTAAAATCATTTTTTTATAAAATTTTTGCCTATTTACAATATGTATAATATTTTCATTTAATTAAATCCGAAAATTACTTCAAAGTTAGATACAAACGAAATTCCTATGTAAAACATCCTAAATAGGCAAAAAATATATAATTGATTTTAATATCATAATTACATAAAAACTGTTTAGTCGCTTTGGAATTCGTGCTTGATGTTGTCAATAGTCCTTTAAGATTAAAGGATGGAACAATGGGGTTAAAATAAAGAAAACGCGTTGTTATTGTTATATTAGTTAACTACTTTATTTAATAAGAGTATCAAATTTCAAATTATCACAAAATATTATAAATGTTGAATAACAATGAATATTATTGAAATATTAATACAAAATAACAAGTTAATATTCAGAAACAGTAATAATAATTGTTATGCTACATTAAATATATTAAATTTGTATTATGTATATAGTTATATTTATGTAATCAAATAAATCTTACAGAAACTTAAAATGCTAAAAATAAAGACTTTATTTAACAATGTAACGGTTTCTTTTAATGATTCAAATTAGAATCGCTTAACATGCCAATTCAGAACAAAAAGTCCGTCACAATATAAATGTTAGTATAATTCAAATTGAATACCTATATTTTTCAAATATAAACTAAATCTAATTCAATAAGTATCGAATATCAAAGAACCCCGCACTAATCATATGGAAATTGAGTTTCGACCAAATTTGTTTATATTGAAGGATTTTGTAGGTCTTGCGGTTCCGATTAAAAATATTCACGGGCACATCGTTCCAAATGCCTTACTTTTTGAGTTACCGGTGCTTGAACGCTCATCTGCATTTTTCTTATGCAAGGTATTGGAATAAGATCGGTTAGATAATTTGGAAGGTGATAACCCTGGCACTAAGATTACTATGGTATCCAGTAGGACCTTTCCTTCGAAATTAAATGCTACTCTCAGATTTTGGGCTCGATGCTGTATGTTGGCCTTAGTAGGGCTACTCTGTATACAGACCCATACAGACACCTACCCTCACACACATACACACACACACACTTAAAGGAACACCATATTGACTCAATTAAAAATACTTTTGATTATGAAATCGTAATAAAAGCTTACTTTCCTCATAAGAATTACCGAGTATATCTAAGCCATCATAAAGCATCGAGACTAAAATATGATGAGCTTTAGATTTCAAAGGAAATCCTAGTGGATACTACAGTCATCTTTGTGCCAGAATAACACCTTCCAAAATATCTAACCGTCTTTCCAATACCTTGTATCTGAAAAATACAGATTATTAGCATTCAAGATCCATAACTTCAAAAGTAAGGCATTTAGAGAAACGGGCTCATGTATACTTTTAATCAGAACCCCAAGACCTATAAAGTCATGCAAAATTAACAAATTTGGTCGAAACCCAATATATTTATATACAATTAGTACGGAATCCATTTAAATTTTCACAAAATATTATAAATATTGAATATCATTGAACATTATTGAAATATTAATAACAAATATGTATATAGAAATTAATATTAAAAAACAATGTAGAATAATTGTTATGTTACATAGTTATTATTATGTATAAATAAACCATAAAAATGCTAAAGATCATATTTAACAATGTAACAGTTTCTTTTAATTCAAATTAGAATCGCTTAGCATACCAACTCAGAACAAATTTCTTTATATAACTAAAGGTGCTATCACACCAAGTGCGGCGCGTCGGCGGCAAATTTAAATAAATTTAAATACACGTTTTTTTGCTTATATAGTGATAGGAAATCGTAGCTTGAACAAAAATAAAATTATTATTCATAAAACCATTTACAAACTTTATATTTTTAATAGAGAAATTTCAATTTTAGTAAATGGTATAAAATGAAATTTTATCTGCACCCGCGAAACCCGGCGGCAAAAAAAAATCGTCATTCATCGCTAGTTTATATTTTTACACAAACTACGATTTCCTAATATTACATAAGCAAAAAAACGTGTATTTAAATTTGCCGCCGACGCGCCTCGCTTGGTGTGATAGAACCTTAAATGGCTTTAAAATAATAAATAAAATGTATTACAAATTATCAAATAGTAACATAAGTAGGTAAATATGTATCACAAACGAACACATTTTTGATTTAAATCTTAGTTAAAAAAAAAAATAAAATAAATAAATTATACCGACTTATACTAAAAAAATTACAAATCACATGTTTATAAGTCGTTTACTAATGATAGTTATTCTTCGTCAACTAATAATTCATCTTCTACTAATTTGTCATTCACTTTTATCGATAGCATATCCTTTGTGATTTGAAAGTTGAAACAATTAAAGTTATTTGCTTTTAGTAAATCTTTTGTTTGAATAAGTGTTTCGCAAGTGGTTATAGCTAATCGGGGTTCCTACATTTAGTTTTTATGAGGTTTTGGATTGAAAATATGCGCTCTACATTTGCGGATGAATGTGGTAAGGATAAAATGCCTTGCGCTATTCTATATATATTTTCAAATACCAAATTACCTAATTCATTTTTTTGCAAACTTACGTTGTACCAAAAATCTGAAATATTGTGATTTTTAAATTTATTTAATTCGTCATGGCCAGCTAATGCGCGATACTCCGTGTTAATTATTTCAGCATTTTTGATTTCATTTTGAGAAAATAACAGCGTTAATAGTTTCGAAATATTATTACTTTGCCCAGATAACACGTGTTCTGGAGTAAATTTTGGAGCCAAATTCAAAACCTCATTTTCAAAATCGATTTTATTTCTCAGATGTTGACAGAATTTGATGTAAAATTTTCTTACTTTCGTTTTAAATTCATGAATAATATCATGAGCTAAATCTTGACAAAATATATCAGCGTCCGAGCTGCAATACAAATCATCATCGGACAAATGATTTTCATTAAGATTAATTGAATTAATTGACGTTGAATCAATACTAGCCTTATCAATAAAATTTCGACAAATCTGTCTAAATAAATGTTTAATTCGTATTATCAAAATATGCAACCGAGGTTGCTCGGATTGCATTTCTCTGTTAACGGAGTTGATAATATTGAGAACATATGATAAGAATAAAAAGTATAATTTAATGCAATCATTTTTTAGCATACTCGCAATGAATGTAACATTTTCCTTGCCACTTTTTGCCTCAAATTCGGTAATTTCGAAATAATACGATAACGCGGTCCACTGCTCCAATATGCGATTTATAGCATCCTAAAATTAAAAAGAAAATCAGAAAATAAAACTTGTTTAAATCAAAAAATGTATATGAATGTAGCGAATTGTCGATGATGAATGACGCTGAATTCGCTTAAGTAAAATTTATCCCTTGTAAACTGTTCCAATCAGCGGTTGAATAATGCAGGAAATGAAAATAAAACTCGCAATCCAAGATGATACCAAACAATTTTGTTTTATTTTTTAATTTGCAAACAATTTGTTGATTTTAATGAGATGTTTTTCGATCAAACGCGATGTGCTGGTTGTCTTCTGTTATGTTGCATATGTCACATAGGTTATTGTCTTCAATGCCTACGGTGTTTCTAAATTTTTTATTTTTTGCATGTCCAGATCTTAATCTATTAATTGTTCTTATATTGTATGAGCTTAAGTGTACCTTATAATACCACGGTTTTTTGAAGGTTCCTTGTTTATTTGATTGTTATATCTTCCTGTCTCTGTAGTCCAGTTGTTATACTTTATTTTCTATTCCTGCCATATTGTTTCTTCAATTATACTATAAGCATCTTCTATTGTTATTGGATTATCGACTGTTTCATTTGAATCTTCTAGTGCTTCTTTTGAAAGTTTGTCTGCTTTTTCATTTCCCAAAATACCGCTGTGGCCAGGTATCCATTGGATTACTACTTTTATGTTTTCGTTTTTTTTTTATTGCGTCTATTATTTTTTTTTCATAATATTTAAATTTGCCCTCTTTTATTACTTTTTTAAGTGACATGAAGCTACTTTTTGAGTCAGTGAATATTATTATTTTTGTATGTCCTTTTTGTATGGCTTTTTCTATTGCTATTTTTATTGCTATAGTTTCGATCGTTTTTATAGTTGCTTTATTTTTCAGGTTGATTTTGATTTCTGTTTCTGAGTGTCTAACGAATATTCCGATTCCTCCTTTTCCCTCTTTTAATGAACCATCTGTGTAGATTTGTTGATAATCCTTGTATTTGTTTAATAATTCTATGTATCTTGCCATTATTTCAATTTGATTTCTTTTGACTGTTTGATTTTTATTATTTAATTCTTCATGTATTATTAAATTTTCTGATGAATTGATATCTCTATTATCCGGTTGTGTGATTTTTGATAAAAATTCATATTCTGTGTATAGTTTTTTTAGATTTTCCATAATGTCGTTGTTTTGTATTTTTTTACCAATTTCACTGTTTTTATTTATATTATTAGCAATGTATTTTAGTGTAGTTATCTTATTATCCAACTCTGCTGGTAATGTAACTGTTTCTGCTAGAATCGTTGGAATTGGAGTGGTTCTCAATAACCCAGAACAAATTCTCAAGTTTTTGTTTATTATTTTTTGTTTTATTTTTGTTGTATTTTTTATATTTGTAGGAGTAATTGTGTCTGCAAATTTTATTCTCGATTGTATTATTGCTTTATATATGTTAGTCATTGTGTGTGGGTGCGCTCCTCCGTTATTGTAAGTGATCATTTTTAATAGGTTTGTGGCTCCGATTATTTCTTTATCTAAGTTTTTGTGGTGCGGCAAGAGTGATAATTTGTTGTTGAAAGTAACTCCTAGTAACTTTGTGACTTTTTCTTCTTTTATGGATATGTTGTTAATTTTCAGCGCAAAGTTCGAAGTTTTGTTTTTGAATAATCTGATGTAATTGGATTTATCAGGATTTATTTTAAGGTCTAGTTGGGTTAGTTCCTCTTTTAGTTTATCTAATATTATTTCAGCTGTTGTTTGTGCTTCTTCTTCATCCTTTCCCTTTACTAGTATTGCAATGTCGTCGGCGAATTGGTAAATTGTTGTATTTTCTTGTTGAATATTATGTATTTCGTGAGTGTATATATTAAACAGATACGGGCTTAAACAACTTCCTTGAGGAATTCCCTTGTTAGTGACATGTTTTATTGTCGATGTTCCGTTATTGTATATTATTGTTCTGTTTGTAAGAAATTGGTGGACCCAATTAGTTATATGACTTGGAGTATCAATTTTTATTAGTTCTTGGATTAATTTATTTTTATTGACATGGTCGAAGGCTTTGGAGATATCTGTAGTTATCAGAATTTGGGGTTTCCAGTGGTTTTTCCCTTTTGTGATTTCGCTAAATAGTTTTATGAAGTAATCCATTATGTTAATTCCCTTTCTAAATCCATATATATGTATTGTTTGATAGTATTTTTTTTAATTCTAGGTGTTCATTTAATTCTTCAAGTATGACCTTGTTAAATAGTTTGGCAAATGTGTTTAGAAGACAGATAGGTCTATAGCTTTCAGTTGCGTATTCGTCTTTTTGCGGTTTTTTAATTGCTGTTATTTTTATTAATTTCCATTTCTCTGGGTATTGTTGGTTTATGTATATATTATTGAAATAGTTAGTAAGAATGTTAGTTATATTTGGGTTTATTTCTATAATTGATTTTAGGGTTTTATAGGAAATTTTATTTTCTCCTGGTGCAGTGTTTTGTTTATGTTTTAAAATGTCTGTTATTATTTTATTATTAAATTTATGTTTTTTTATTACCGCTTTTTCCATTGGAAGTGTTGTGTCTTCGATTGACTCTGGGAAATTCTCATTCATAAATTTTTTTGTCATTTCGTAATTTTCTAACAGGTTAAATCCTTTTTCTTTTTTATTTTTAAGTTTATTGATCTTGTTCCATAATTGTTTAATGTTTGCCGATGGATTTATACTGCTGACAAATATCTCCCAGGAGCTTCGTTTTGCCTTTTTTATTTCTCTCTTTAATATGGCTATTGATCTCATGAGTTCTTGTGCTGTGTAAAGATTTTTATATCTATTGTATAATTTTTGCCTGTTGGTTTTTATATCCCACAGTCTTTGAAGTCTTTCACTCCACCATGGTTTTGGTGTGTTTCTGCTGTTTATATTTATAATTTTTGTGTTTGCTTTTATTATTTCTTCCATTCTAGATTCTATGTTATTTTCACCGTTGCATTCCATATCGCATATACTGGCTAGTTCCTTAGTAACTTTTTTCCAAACAATAATTTCTTTGAGGGCATATATATTTGTATTCATTTTTATTACTATAGGTAGATGGTCTGAACCAATGTTTTCTTCTAGGCAGTCCCATGTTATTTTGGAGGCTATGTCTCTGGTACACAATGTAATATCTATAGCTGTCGTTGTATGGTTGGTTATATTTTGTCTTGTAGGTTTTTTGTTGTTTAATATTTGGATACTTCTGTTAGTAATTATTTCGGCAATTGTTTTTCCCATTCTATCTTCTTTGCTATTTAGTTCCCATAGATTGCTGTGTGCATTAATATCTCCTGCTATTATTGCTGTGTGGTTGTGTTCAGCAATTTTAACTATCTTGCGGAATTCTTCTGCTTTCTCGTTTATGTTTCCATTTGGTGGGTTGTAGAAAACAATTATAAATAGATTTTCATTTCCATATTTAATTTGTAATTGAAGGGCTTCGATGTGAATTATGTTAATGTTTAGGTCTATTATTTTCGCGCCTATATTATTTTTAATTAATAAACCTACTCCTCCATATCCATCGTTTCGGTCTTTTGTGATAAGTTTATAATTTTTTATGGTTGGTTGATTTCCTTGATGAGTCCAAGTTTCATTTAGAATTGCGATATCTATTTCTTGTGATTGAAGAAAAGTTTGTATGAGGTTTATGTTACTTTTTAAGCTTCTGATGTTGGATTGAAGTATTTTGAGTTGGCTGGTCATCTTAATTTAGATTGAGGTTTTTAACTAATTCTTTGAGATCTATAGTTAGCAAGTCTGATTCAGAAGTTTTGTAAGCTTTGTTGCTTATTTGAATGAATTTATTAAGTGATGCTTCTAACATGTCTATTTTTTCTCTCTGTTCTTTAACTATTTGTTCGTGTCTGTTAGCTCGAGCTATCCAAACATTTGGGGTGTTATCTTCTGTATTCTTGTTAATTGCCGGGTAGTTTTGAAGTTTTAGTTCATTAGTTATATTATTGATTCTTGGATAGAGTGTCATTATTGTTTCCTTGTATGTTGTTTTGTTTTTTATCATAAATATTTTAATTTTATTTTGTTTTTTCTTTTCGGGACAAAATCTAGAGTTTGTGAAATGTTCTACTCCTTCGCAAAATCTGCATTCTGGTTTATCTCTGCATACATGTGTTTGATCTTCTGTTATTGGTTTTGCACATTTTGCGCATCTTTTGATTTTGGAACGACAATGTTTTTTAATATGTCCATAGCTGAGGCATACCGAACAAAATTTTAATTTGGGAATAAATATATCCGTTTTTATTTTAACATCGTAGAATGATATGTATTTTGGTAAGTTATTTGCTCTAATTTCAATTTTTAAGATATTAGTATCTTTTAGTGTTTGTGTTTGTCTGTCCCATGATTTGATCGTTTCCATGTGAGTGATCGGATATTCACATGTCATGTTTTCCTTGATTTCATTTATATCAAATTCTCCTACTATTCCTTTAACAACACCCTCTACATGGGTATACGCTTTTGGGATATACGATTTATAACCTTTTTCTGTAAGTGTTTTATATAAGGAATCGTCTTTACGGATACATTTATTCGCCTTATCATATGTTTCAAATTCTACCCTGGCAATTTTTTTGTTAACCTCGATTATATTTTTGGTTTTTATTTTATTTTCTTTAAAAATTTTTGATAGGATTATTGATAACATATTTTTTGGAGTAGTAGCGTCCACCAATACATAATATGGTCCTTTGTCTGTGTTGTTGTATTTATTTTCTATTAAACTTTTTGGGATATTATTTTGAGTATGAGTAGTTGTTGTTGTAGCCTCCATTTTTTCACCCTGTTTATCTATGTTTTGCTTTTTGGGATTCATTGTTTCATTTTCAATTTCACTGTTATTAATTGTTAATTTTCTTTTATTATTTATCTCACATTTATTGTTTATCTCACTTTTGTCGAATCCTTTAAATTCATCATCAGAGGATATTGTTTTTTCACTATTATTTGACCGGCTTGGGTTGCCGCCATTTTGAAAATCCACTGGTCCACTAATTTTTACTTTTTTTATCGTCTTTTTTCGCTTTATAATATTATTTTTTATTTTTTTATTTTTAATAATAATGTTCTTTTTAATAAGAATTTTAACTAATTAATCGCTTTAATTAATTTGAAGGTTTCACTAAAAAAAATTCTTTCCACAAAAATACGTATTAACACTTGAAAAGATCTTTCTCGAATGCATATGTCGGTTATAAGAGTATATAAATATAAATTGATAACAAGAAATTTATAAAATACAAGAAGGCAAAAATGCAAATATAATAGCTCTTCTAGAAACTTTTTTGCGCGTTATATCAAAGCTTACCTAAATATACATCATGGTAAATATAAATTTAATTAAGACTAGTTTTTAAAAAACTGAATTCATGTTTAATTTCAGCGCATCAATTCAGTCGCTCAGGCGAATGTACCAATTCAACAGGATTATGGTCTTCTTGAATTCGGAATGAAAGATCCTAGAGTTTATTCATCCGTACGTTTTTACTAAATTTAGTACACGACAGATGTGATTCCAAATTGAGGCGATTCAGTCCAAACGACCAACTCGTTCAAACTGTTAAAGAAACTTATGAATGACTGTATTTTGGAGCGGAAAATTTTAAAAATTTTAATCTCATTACCGCATGCGTATTTGATTTGATTTATCAAGTATCACAATCACCAGATAAAGTGAAAGAGGAAATATTATATGAAATTTTACAGAAGATCGAGAAAAAATCGATTAAATGGTTGACCGAGGACAAGAAGAATCATAATGTTGGCGGCGAGATTTTGAAGCTCCTCGCTTGGTTGATGACACGAACTATTTACTTGATTGGATATGTGGCCATGAAGGAAATGATATTTTTGAATATGGATGTGTACAGCAATACAAAATACCGACATGAGTTGCATAGAAGTCGCGAAAAACAAATGTTACACAGGCATCGAAAGACAAAGAACGCATCAGCGAGCATAACGCATTAAAGCGATTATCGAATCATGAAAGGCAACCAAATGAGGTATAGTATTGTAATTTCTTGGCTGTGTCGGTAAAATGTTCATCGCTAAAAATGTTTTTTTTTTTTTTTTAAACTAAATTTTAGGAGGAAGTATGTCAGGGTGCCGAAGCTGATGACCGGATTGCCGAAGCAATAAATTATTTATTCGGCAAAGAAAGTTCTTCTATATTCGGACGATATTATATTCCAAAAATTTGTGACACCTATTTTTGAAATCTTTAAGTATCCAGGACGGAATCAAGACAGTTGTTTCTTGGCTGCGGTTACTGTAATTCTTCGTTTTATATTCGTGTCAACATTATTAAATTATTTAATAAATATATAAATATATATATTATTTAATTATTTTATTTAAAGTTGAGCTGGAGTAAAAGAAATGCGGCTAACGAGATTAATAAATTCCTTATATCATTACAATTGCTTAGTTGCGTCTTTTTTCTTTTGTTTATTGCGCCAAAGCCATACATCATAGATAATTTCTTTATAATGTAAGTATGGGGATTATTTGTGATTATGTGGAACACTATTAAATAAATCCGGGAATTGATTGATTGATTGATTGTGAGTGTACGGCCAAGCATTATAGCAAGTCTCCCGGACTCCCAGGCACACACCGTACACCCGTTTACACACAACAAAACCGAAGGATTGGATAGGATTATTAGTAGGGACAGACTCGACCCGGTTACAGACACCAATGCGATCGATAGTTAGTAAATAGACGGCACAAAAGACAACACAATCTAACTACATTTTTAGATGATCATCTCTCTGGAATCCAGGGCCGGATTCTCAGGACTCCCTAAACCTAAATTAAGAATTATTAATGTTGTAATATCCCCTGTTCGCCTGTCATTAATTTACCTGATAAAATATTTCAGAAAATCTAAAATTACTAAGCTAAAATTATAATTATAATTACAATTACAGTAGAATTCGCTTATAGCGAACACTCAAGGGACATAATTTTGTTCACTATAGCCGGCTGTTCATTTTAATCAAATATTCATTTACGTTTATAAACGTAGTACTTTGTTTGTAGTGTATAAGAAAAAATAAGTGTTCGTGCAAATTCAAGGCACACAACTATATGACAAAACTGTATGATCATTATAAGCGTTTGTTCATTATATACATGGTTTGGTATAAACGGATTCTACTGTATTATAAAAAACATCATTATAACAAAACAAAGATAAAATTAAATAAAATAAAGTTGAAATTAAACTTTAAATATAATAATAATATAAAAATAGTTATAAGTATAAATGTGGACCTTCACTAAGTATTCATATATAAAATTTATTGATTATGATTGATTATGAGTGTACGACCAAGCATTATAGCAGGATCTCCCGGACTCCCGGGCACACACAGTACACCCGCACACATATAACCAAACCGAAAGATTGGATAGGAATATTAGTTGGGACAGACTCGACCCGGTTACAGACACCAATGCGATTGATAGTTAGTACATTATTAGTACAATATATAATAAATAGTTTAGCACAAGACAGCACAATCTAACTACATTATTAGATGATCATTTCTCTGGAATCCAGGGCCGGATACTCAGGACTCCCTAAATCCTAAATCTAAAACAAGGCTTAAAAAATTATTAATGTTGTAATTTAATCCTTAACCGTCTTTTATTAATTTACCTGATAAAATAATTAATAAAAATTTAAAATAACACCGCTTATTCCCTTATTAATGGTCCTTTTATATCCAATTAAAAATTATTACTTACTGCAGCAAGAATTAACATAAACATTAAACCGTTTAAACATAAAATTTTACTTAAAACTAATCATCAATTTCCTACCGATCCAGAAAAGAAAATATATAATTATGAATTCAATTATTTTATAAAATTTATATAAAATGATTTAAATGATAATATTACAGCACCACAATACCTAGATTTATTAATAATTCAATAATTCAATTAGGTACTATAATTATATTAAGAATCAACAAATAAAATTAACATACCAATTCCCAGACAACTCTGAAAACTAAATTTAATTAATAAACATCATAATAACAAATTTTATTACTTAAATGAATAATTATTATAACCGGATCTTTAGTATTCCCGAGCACACATCGTACACCCATTTATCCATCCCCAGCCGAAGGATAAGAGTAAATTGTTAGTAATTATATAGTATATAGTAAAAATAGTATGCACAGGACAGCACAATTTCTAAACTACAGCTTATTCACTACTTGTTAATCCTGGAGGGTTGATTAAAACTAAAATTTAAATTTGAAATTCGGGATTAATTTTGATCCGTATAATAACGATTAATTCTAGAACTATGTTTATTCTGAAAATTGGATTATTTATTAGTATATTAAAAAGAAATCCATTTAAGTATTTTAAAACTAAATTAATTAAAATATATTAATGGACAAAACAGAATATATTACACATTACAAAAAATTAACATTTTATTGATTGATAGATTGATTGACTGAGAGTGTACGGCCAAGCATTATAGCAGGATCTCCCGGACTCCCGGGCACACACAGTACGCCCACATACATATAACAAAACCGAAGGATAGGATAGGATTATTAGTTGGGCCAGACTCGACCCGGTTACAGACATCAATGTGATCGATAGTTAGTCAATTATTAGTACAATATATAACTTCATTATTAGATGATCATTTCTCTAGAATCCAGGGCCGGATACTCAAGACTGCCTAAATTTAAATTAGGACTTAAAAAATTATTAATGTTGTAATTTCCTCCTGTCCGCCTTTCATTAATTTACCTGATAAAATATTTAAGAAAAATTAAAATTACTAAGCTAAGATTACAAAAGCAGCGCTTATTTCATTTTTCATGGTCCTTCTATATCTAATTAATTAATTATTACGTACTGCAACATGAATTAGAATAAACGTTAAAAACCATTTTAAACATAAAATTTGACTTAAAACTAATCATCAATTTCCTACCGATTCAAAACAAGAAAATCATTAATTATACATAGATTAAATTATTTTATAGAGTTTATATAAAATAATTTAAAATGTAATTTTCCGGTGCCATAACATCCTAGATTCATCAATAATTCAGTTAGCTACTATAAGTATATCAGGAATCAACAAATAAAATTAATATAAAAATTCCCAGGCAATTCTGAAAACTAAATTTAATTAATAAATCACCATAATACCAAATTTTATTACTTAAATTGTGCTACAAGAATTAATATAACCATACAAACCATTTAAACATAAAATTTTACTAAACTAATCATCTATTTCTACCGATCTAGAAAAAGAAACTGAAAATGAAAATGAAAATATATAGTTATACATTCAATTCGTTTATAAAATTATATACAATGATTTAAATGATAATGCTACAGCACCACAAAACCTAGACTTAACAATAATTCAATTAGGTACTATAAGCGTAACGAGAATCAACAAATAAATTTTACCTAAAAATTAATATAAATATTTCCAGACTACTCTGAAAATTAAGTTTAATTAATAAGACACCATAATACTAATTTTTATTACTTAAATTAATAATTTTTACATTAACCGTTTCTTCAGTATTCACCGCCACACATCTTACACTTAATTATACACACCAAAACCAATGAATATAATATGATTATAAATTGGGACCGATTCAAATCCAAGATTGAATACCACATTATTGATTGATTGATTAGGATTAGGATATACGGCCCAGCATTAAAGCGGATCTCCCGGACTCCCGGGCACATGCCGTACACCCGTTTACACATAACAAAACCAAAGGATAGGATAGGATTATTAGTTAGGGCAGACTCAACCCTGTTACAGACACCTAAGCGATTAATAGTTAGAACATTATTAGTACAATATATAATAAATAGGTTAGCACAAGACAGCACAATCTTACTACATTATTAGATGATCATTTCTCTGGAATCCAGGACCGGTTATTCAGGACTCCCTAAATCTATATCAGGACTTAAAAATTATTAATTTTGTACTTTCACCCCTGTCCGCCTTTCATTAATTAACCTGATAAAATATTTAAGAAATTTTAAAATACCAGCACTTAGCCCTTCTATATTTAATTAATTAATTATTACTTACTGCAACAATATTTAAACTAAACGTTAAAAACCATTTAAACAACAAATTTAACTTAAAACTAATTATCAATTTCCTACCGCTCCAGAACAAGAAAATAGATAATTATAAATTCCATTATTTTGTAAAATTTATATCAAATAGTTTGAAAATGTTAATGTTACCGCGCCACAACATCCTAGACTTATCAATAATTCAGTTAGGTACTATAAGTTTATCAAGAATCAACAAATAAAAATTCCCAGGCAGCTCTGAAAACTAAATTTAATTAATAAATCACCATACTACCAAATTATTTCTACCATTAAAATCAATTTAGTACATTTAATAAATTTTAATGTAGTTAATCGAGATAATTTAAATAAATTATATGATTAAAATAAACTTTGATATCCCCCATTAATATTATTTCATTCTACCTAAATAAATAACCCTGTATGTATCATATATTGAGTTACCCATTCAATTCAAATTTCCTCGATTATACGAAGTTTGTATTACAATCCCACTTGAATTGAGTATATGAGAATTTGTGTTGAATTTGTGTAGCTCATTGATCATAGTATATCAAGAGCTCCACCAACAAATATTCTCATAAAAAATGTCCTTAATATTTGCTTAAGTATTGTTATGTTTCATACGATCTTAAACAATACACAAAAATAAAACAGATTTGTTCGGATTGTGCATTTGTGTATAGCCACAAAAATGTATTTCTCTATATCTACAGTACTACAGTGTTTGAACCGTATGGCTTATATGTATATAAATTTTCCAGTTTTGGTTAGTGATGTGCTAAATCGATCTTTTTTGTTCTGTTTTGTTTATTTTCTCATATGATTTTTAACAAAAAAGATCGATTTAGCCCATCACTAGTTTTGGTATAACATAAATGACTTATGTAACTTAGCCATAGAGAGCGAGAACAACATCAGATAAAAATAATGGAATCGTACTACAATACTAAACCACAACCACATAAAAGAAAATTTATATTTACATATAATCTATTATGCTCCTTGTCGGTCGGCCATATATTTTACTGATCTGTATTTGTTCTTACTAAATACACACACATAATACACCAATAATAAACAAAATCCAAATAAAATATAAGATACACACATTTAACTATTAAAAACTATGCCTATGTATAAAAATCAATCCCTTTTATCTAATTTTCAATAAACATTTGAGAGAATTATACACAAAATAAAACATCAAAATATTCTTTTGTATTGGTGAAAATCCAATAAGACATGCAGATTAAATACGCAACTTAAATTGCGTCAATTTTAATTCAATCTAAACTCACAAATTAACTATTTTAATATTTAGATTTTGTACACAATTGTACCCATATTAAATAAAAATCAAAATGATATCATACAATTATTTAATAAATCAAGAATTTTGATTCCTTTTATGATAAATTCAAAACATTGCCTGCTAAATGCATCCCGGTGGATTACATTTTCCAAAATAATTTGCACTACACTCATTTTTATGTTTATTTTATTTATAATAATTAATTAAATAATTTTAATTATAATTTATTCACTAACACAAAACACAATAACATTAAAAAACTTAAACAGAAGAAAATGAATTAATTTAAATAAAATAAAATTAAAATTACATTACATTACAATAAATTTACAAAGAGGACGACAAAAACACGTCTATCCTCTTTGAGCGTCAACGACCGACTCCCCACTATTAAATAAATCCGGGAATGCCACAAAAATATCCGGGTATAATTCCATAAATTACATGATGACCAAAGGGGAAATTCCAGAGCTCGCGCTTTATATGAGGCTCACTTACCGGATGGATTTTGTCGAATACGAAATGGATTCAGCGCTAGAAAGCTAGATTTGAGCAAAATATGAACATTAAAATAAATTTAAAAAGTTTTAGTAATGAATTTATTTTTTCCGCGTCCACGCCGATTCTATAATCGACCTGTATATTTGAAAAGCATAAAATATTTTACCAAATAAAATAAAATATTAAATAAATTAACTAAATACGTTAGTTTAAATTACTTGTAAATTCTTAGTTTCCCATTTAACAGAATTAATGCACTGTTAAAAAATTTTCAAAATTTAAAAAACGTTGTGTAGCCCACTTCATAGTATTAAAAAAAAAAAATTTTGTTTTTACAAAACAAGATCTTACGTCATTGATTTCGTTTTTATAAGTTTATACTGTATTTTTCCAAATTTTTCACATAGACATACAAAGAAAAAGTAAATTTATTCAATTCTATTTTAATTATATTAATCAAATTACTAAATTTAAGTTATTGGTTTTAAAATTTGTTATACTCAAAGGTTTGATTTAAATATAAACCTAAAAATATTTTCTGTTACGAGTATTTTTCATTCATAAAATTTTAATCAAAAATGTTCAATTTTACATGGGTTCTTATGGGAAATCGTAAAATGTATCCCCCTTAAATTAAGCTTCTTTTAAAATTGGTCTGAACCTGACGGCTTGTATATTTAGGTAAGCTTTGGTTGTATACAATAATTGGCAAATGGATTTAAATACATAATAAAAGCTTGTATTAGAAAACATCGAAGAAAAGCATTGATTCAATGACATTATTATATTTTCAATGTCAAAAATATATGAACCATATTTCAGTTAGTTTTTTAACTAAAATATGGTTGCATCGCACTTACGTTTCACATTGAAAATATAATAATGATATTGAGCTATAACTATAACTATTAAACCTGATTCACGATAAACTCATAAAAAACCCCAAGCATATTAGTTTACTCTAAAACATGTGGCAGTTTCACCAACAATATACGATTATGCACAATTTGTGCATTTTTGTTAATCATTTATATAGCAAAAATTATGTACATTTAGATCCATAAAAAAACATTTGGCTTCAAGCGAATATAAGTTTTGTTTGCTTAATAAATTTAATTTGAATCAACCATTTACGATTTTTATGCAAATCAGTTAAAAATCATTCACTGTTCAAAGTCGATTTCAATAAAATCACAATAAATCTTGTCTGTCAGAAATAAATAGAAAACTGTTTTATTACTAAAAAGCATAAAAAATCAAAAATAAAATTACAAAGCATAAAATTATTAGTTTGATTATTTTTATAATACAATATTTGCTAAATTCAATAATACTAAAACTAAATTTTTGTGATTGATGATTTATTGAACTTTGTGTGGTAAAGACCCCGCGTGTAAATTCGTCGTACATGGACGATGATTTTATTAGAACTTTATTAGATCAGCGAATTTAATTAGATTTTATTTATTTTACACAAATATCGAATACAAACTATTGAAATTTTAATACAACGTGAGACTACGGTAAAAATACAAAGTTCATCAAAAAATTATTTAAGCAGCCTTAAGCAGTAAACAAAAACCAATTTTCCCAACATCCAAATCGAAATCATATTTGATATTTCGACTTTTACTGCATTGGATGTAAGAGTAATGTATGTGCACAAAAGCTAGAGTTATCACAAATGGAATATAAATAATTTTAGAACTATTAATAACTTGGGTTGAGTTTTGTTTGTATGTGTGAAAAGTTGTATATGTTGAAAATGCCTGAGAGCAGTTATAAATTGTATGAAAAGATTAACAACCTAGTATTATAGGCCAAACTTTAAAAAAAAAAAAAAAAAAAAAAAATATTACCAAAGCTAAAAATTGGCAAACAAAATCTTTAAAATAATTTAGCAAGTTCAATTTATCTCAAGAAATATGTTATTAGATTAACATAAGATTAACATTAAATTCGTATTTAAGATAAAATACGGCCGAACCGTCTGTAAAATGATATATGACACAAGCAAAGTAGATGTATGAGTATATACTACCAGTTGAATAGAGCTCTATATTATAATGTCAAGGTTTATGCATTTTGAAAATATAGATCTAGAATTCTAGAGTATATGAAATCATAAATTACTGGACGGTATATAAACAATAAATCTTTCATCCGACATAATTTATGTAAATAATAAATCATATATGTTTATAAAAATAAAATTTTATTCGTATAAAATATCGTTTTATATTTTATAAACAATTTTAAAAATTTCCCAGAAATATTCTATTAAATTACACACTTAACGATCTATGAATTGAAAGAAAAAAAAATCCAACCTATATATACAACATCATGATAAGGAATATAATAAGGGCTTCATTGTTATTTTGTAACTGTTTTTTATGTTTTATATTTTGGTTATGTGAAATATGGAAAACTAAAGTCAAGGATGGAAAATTAAAATCATGCGAAATCAATTCATCTGGAATATTTTCATGTTTCATTTGATTTGTTGTGAATTATTTGTTTCCCAATATTTTGAAAGGATTTTTGAAATATGTATGTCCTGCACTTATAAAAAAGTTACTTTGAGCTGTCAAGATTATTAGCAATGAAACTTAAATTGACAGGGGTCGAATGGACCCATTCCTAATATTAGAATAATTTTGCTTATTATTCTTGGACATAAGAAGTAATTTTTTGATATAATGAGTAAGTCTTTCCTTTGTTATATTTTACAATGAAACCGTCCTTAATGACAAAAGGTATGTTTTTTGCCATCACTTGAAATATCGACGGCAATTATTGTGAAGCACTCACATCTAGGTGTGAGTGTGATATCTGACGATTTCAATTCTTAGTAATTTATTTAAAGTCACGAAATCTTTCTCAAAGCCTCTTTGCTATTGATGCAAAAAACGATTTTTTTTAAGATCAAATTTCAGAAATTTTGAATTTTTTAAAGTTATCATTCTGTAGTAATAAACAACTACTATACCGAATAAAATTTCAAAATATTGTTTCACCAACACTCATAAATACCTACATATGTGTTGAATACAGATTTGATGTTTTAATTGAGATTGTTGAAGAAATAGTTTTGCTCTGCTCTGACAAACTTGTAATATCTTGGGTAAGTTAATTATGCATATTTTCTTAAATATCTGGTGATCCTCATCCTGGTATCAACATATATTACAACATTATAACCTCAAGAGGTGCTGTTGTGGTGAATCATCTTTACCTCAAGCAAATCTATAATTGTCTGGATATTAACAATAATGAGAGTAATGCTCCTTCAAATAAATAAATCTCAAGAGTAACAATTCAGATTACCAGAGTAGTGACTACTAAAGCACCGTTTCTATGGTTGGTTTGCAGACACGTGGCACTCATTTGCCCCTACATTTTGATAACCAATCATACCAACAAAACGGAGCCGACCAGAACCGGAGCGGTGATGCCGAACTTGCCTGAAGTGTCAAAGGTTGTTTTGGTGAAAGGCACTGGTCGCGGTAGTAGGACTCAACGGCCAGGGTGGTACAGAAGGAACCTACCAGGTTTTAATCTTAGCATACCAAGAACAGGACTCTTCGCAGCCTATGGATATGCTGCACAACACACCAAACAATACCTTTTTGAGATGTGAAAGCACTGGGACGTAGCTCTCATAAAGGGGATTTGGAATAACAAGGGAAAAATCAAAGCTTTATCGAACAACATACCATATGTACGCTAATCGATGATACGAAAAGAGAAAAGCCAAGAACAGCAATTCTCTGTCGCTCGACGCAGAATATTTTTTTTCTCCATTAAACAGTTTATTTCTAGGGGCATAACAGCAGTTATAGTAGAGACGTCTTTACCTAGGGGACGCACAAGGCAGATTCGATAAAGTACTTTCCCAATGGGGAAATTATAACACAAATATAAGAGATGAGCAATTTTTAAATTATGTTTAAGTAATAATATAGCAATTAACAAATAAAAGGAACGATGTGATCTTTGTGAATGTCATTATATGTATTCCAGATTTGATATTAAAATCTTTCTAAGAAAAGAGTCGGCGGTAAAAATACCCAAACGTCTCACTACAGACTTTAAATAAAATTAAGCTGGCTTACAGAGCACTATGGTATAAACTCTATCAAGGACAGCTTATGCATATCATTCAAGTTAATTAGGAGAGATCGAGACATTCATGATGGAACCTTACACTGGGAAGCCAGATAAGCTCGAGATTAAGCTCAAGAGACTTTTAGGGAAGGACATCTAGAATGTTTAATGAAAGAGGAAATCGATGTAAGTAGTGTGTATCCGTACCTGGTTCCAAAATAAGCCTAAAGCTCTGGTTCCTAAAAAGCCTCCAAAATAAGTCTCGACATTTTCGCTCCCGGACAAATCATTCGGTCCCAATAAATCTTCGGGAGGGGTTTTCAGTTACCCTTATTTACAGAGCAAGGCCTGCAAATGTTGTTCTTTATTTTAAACTCTTCAAAACCAGAGGTGGAGTTGATTTTTATTCCAAAAGAAGGAGAAAGATCCTTCGGTCTTACTGACCCATTACCCTTCACATCATTTTTGTTGAAAAACAAAAAAGAAGATAATGAAACGACAGGGTGGGCCATCTGTTAGTCCTTTTTCTATTTGGTAATAAAACTAACATTTTGGGATGAAACAACATCGTTCATGTACCCATCACGGCTTCGTCTACTTTTTCCAATAAAAGCGGATCAATGACCTTAATTTCAGCGTGAATATTGTTTTTAAGTTGTTGTTTGTGGATGATTAGCATAAACTTTACCTTTCAAATAACCCCACAAAAAATAATCAAGTGGTGTTAAATCCGGGCTTCTTGGTGGCCAAGGAACTTCACAATTTCTTGAAATTATGCGATTAGTAAATTTTGTTGACAATAAATGGATTGTTGCACGATTTGCGTAGCATGTCGCTCCGTTTTGTTGAAACCAAAGTTCGTTGACACGCAATTCATTCAAATTGGGGACCAAAAACCAGTTAACATGATCCGATAACGTTCCCCATTCACTGTAAGGGCATTTTCCTGTTAGTTTTCAAAGAAAAACGGCCCAATGATGCCACCAGCCTATAAACCACACCAAACACTAACTCTTGGAGGATGAAGTTCTGCTTCGTGAATAACATGAGGATTCTCCGCTCCCCAAATTCGACAATTTTGCTTATTGATGTACCCATTAAGCTGAAAATGAGTTTCATCGCTAAACATGATTTTTGATGAAAAAACTTCATTTCGTTCAAGCATCCAATTAACAGAACGACGACGATTTGAATGGTCTGGTGGCCTCAATTTTTGAGTTAGTTGAATTTTGCATGGATGTAAATGAAGATCGTGGACATGTTTAGTTCTGTGAACGATTCATTGATGTGCTTGGTTCATTATTAACACTTTCACTAACAGCTGCCACTGTATCAGGAGTACGAACTGAATGAACATGTTGATACCGTCTACGACCTTCCACTGAACCAGTTTCTTCAAAACGATCAATAATTTTGCCAATTGTACACTCAATAGGACGTCCATGTCGACCAAAACTCTCACGTAATTTTCGAAATGTTGTTGTTTTTGAACGATTATATTCATAATAAATTTGGACAGTCAAAATGCGTTGTTGTGTTGTTAGCGACTCCATGATGATAAATGGCATATTTTTGACTTTTCATATGTCAAAGAATTTTTTAGAACAGATAACATTAAGTATTAAAATTCATTGATTGAAAAACGACCAACAGATAGCCCACCCTGTATATTTATAAGATCCAACGCCCTCCAAAGGCGAAATACATTTATTTCTGGGGATACGGAATACCTTGATAGCTTAATGGATGGAGAATTTATTGAGCTATTTCGTGACAATCTGAGTCCAAAATATTGACCAGGTCCATCAATGGCAATTCGTGCAAATCCGCAATTTGAAGTTTAAAATTCGAAGCACGTTTATTTCTGGGGATTGGAAATACCTTTCTAGATTGATGGAGAGAGAATTTATTCAGCTATTTCGTGAACTATCACAAATTGAGCCCAAATCTCTGATAAGGGTGTTATTGGCTATTAATCAATTTCATGCAAAGCCGCAATTTGAAGTTTAAAATTCGAAGGACATTTAATTCTTGGGATACAGGCTACCTTGATAGCTTGACGAATCGAGAATTTATTCAGCTATTTCGTGAACTATCGCACTCTGAACCATTACAATCTGAATCTCGAACTATCTTCTTTTTCGAACTTTCATGTTGAAAAATATATCAGAGTTGGCAATACTTGCTAAATTTATCTTTAGTTTTACTAGTGTACGTAAGATCTCTATAACTGCTTACGGAAACATACGAAAAAATTATTTAATCACAAAATTATCACACGTTCTTAATATTTTGTGAATATGGTTTGCTTTTCCTACAATTTTTGAACTTGAAATTTGGATCCTTTGAACTTGAAATTCTCCATCCGTCCAGCTTCTAAAGTACCCCTCATTGCAAGAAATAAATATGATTTTGCATGAAATTGATTAAGGATCATTGACATAGCTTATCAGAGATTTGGACTCAATTTGTGATAGTTTACGGTATAGCTGATTGAATTCTCCATCCATCAAGCTATGAAGGTATCCCCTATCCCATCAAATACATGTGCTTCGAATTTTAAACTTCAAATTGCTAATTTGACTGAAATTGATAAAGGGAAAATAACCTTTATCACAGATTTGGATTCAGGCTCTGACAGTTTACGTGACATCATGAGTTTCCATCAAGTTGAAGATGTATCCCCCGTCCGCAGAAGTTTTTTTTTCAAATTTTAATTGCGATTTTGACTGAAATTGGCAAAGGGTCATTAACGACAGGTTTGTGGCAGATTTGGACTTATATAGTTTCTGACGATACATGGAATAACTGAACGAATTCATCACCCATTAAGAAAGAAAGTTATTTCCTATCCGCTAAAATAAATTTGTTCCAAATTTTAAATGTCAAATCGCAATTTTGACGTGTTAATAAATTAACTGACTAAATTCCCTGTTTCCAGAAATAATTTTTATTCGAATGATTCTTTTCGTTTTTGTAATAAAATTACATTTTAAGTTCTAAATATTTCAATAGGAATCCAGATTTTTTCCACTTGGAACTCAATTTAACGGCGTGAAACTAACACATATGTGTATATAGACAATGGGAATATGTGAAAAACTTAACAACCATATAAGCAGCATGCCTTTTAAACAGGGAAATCAACAGAGAAGGCCTACTTGAGCTGACAACAGAAGTCGAATACACGCTGCGGAATAAAGAGGGTTGTTAAGGAGCTTATTAAATTCGAAGTAATTCTGGAACAAACACAAGCAAGAGGAATAAACCACCACTATAGAGTGGATAATCAATACACGTAGGAACAAGAGGATCTTTGGACAAACCATCACAACTTACAGTGGTAGCTACTAGAGAATACCCTGAAGCTGGGTCCTCTCAACCTTACAGTGGTTGCTCGTGTTGGATCAACTACTTACCAAATTAAAAAATTCAATTTCGAATATCAGTTATGCGGATGATCTAATCTCGATTATTAGGTTAAAATTCGATAGTACCCATAGTACCATCCCTATAAATAAGTTAGTAAATAAATGGTGTACGGAAGTGGGCCTTCATATAAAATTAATTGCACCCTCTTAGCTGAAAACAGAAATTGATGTGGAACAGGCTTTTAAAACATATTACCAACACGACGAACAATAACAACCTACTTCACTTGTCAAAGAATGAAAGGAAAAACGTGAGATCTGAGGGGACCTTTCACCGCTACATTAACCTTTTAAAACCATTAGACTTTGCGATTAGGCCCAAGAGAAGCACGACATAAATGTGGGCACCGGTGCGGAGAAAATCGACCAAGCAGCCTGGTCTCGAACTCGTATGATTCACAAGAACAAACTGCACTTTTCGTGTAGTATTGCTTATTGCAACCGTCGCTTGGCCAACGGCATTAGGATTTGAAAACGGAAATGTAAGAAATTGCTCTGGTAGTCCTCCCTTGGGATGAGACAAGCCAAAAAACTCTTAAATTACAATATTTTGCACCTGGGAGAGGCATCTAAGATGTATCATCAACTCCACTTTAGACCACTGCAGACTCAGTAACCTGAAAAAGTAGACATTGGAACATTTACTTTTTACTTTTGAATTTCTTAATTCATAAACATTACATGCATCGGCTGGCGGTGTTCATCAGGGATTTCGGCCGTCATTTAAAGTGAAAATCTTTCAATTTTTGCTAATCAAATAATTTATTTTGTTTGAAAATATAATTTGTTTTTATTTGTAGTGGATGGTAGAGCTACAACTGATTCTTATATTCTGTCCTTAGTTCTATGTTACCGCTATTTTCAAGGTACTGTTAAACATTTGTCATCTCGGCTTTTTCCATTCAAAATACCACGAACATCAAATAATGAGGCCACCGTTCTTACATTTCCGAATCTGTCAGTTAGGTGTCATACAGTTAATGATTTCATAAAACCTCTGATTTTCCTCATCTTTTCTTCTTATATTCAGAGTCAGATTCTCTCTCAGATCTTTTCCTTCAGATTCTCTATTTTGTCTTTTCTTCTTATATTTTGGGAGGTTGGTTCAAATTTGGCCAGATTTCTTTTTGGATATAAAGTACAGTAAGATCATTATATGAGTAACCCTATAAATTGTTTTATACTTTTTTTTTGGTTATCCCGTTGCCTGTAGTCAGTGGATTTTCATTAAACTTGTTGAGATGAGAGCTAATTGATTTATCACAGATGACCAACGTCAAATACTTTTCAAATAATGTATTATTGGTTCCACTTCAACCCATAATATATATTATTACTATGTAACAATTTTAGTTGTGTACTTCATTATTTTTCTCAATTTTTTTATTGAGAAATTCAATAAAAATCACATCAACAAAGCAGAAAAACTGTAAACAGACAACTTTTCATAACATTATAGAAAAAAAAACTGTTAATTTACTTTGATTGAATAAAATTGATAAAAACATTTTGTTTTATCTATTTTGGTATCGACCATTCATGTTTTTGTACTCGGTAAGCGAGGGCAACAATACAAAAAAAAAACTCTATTCTATTAGGATGTAACGTCATTTTCAACCGGACATCCGCATCATGTTGAATAATATTACGATTTTGTTTTTTGTTATGCGCTTTTCGCTGCTTCTTGTGCTTCAGTGAAATTTTATTTTTATTTGTTGTACAATAAAGTTCAAAAATTAAATTTTTATTTTTTGTTTTCTTATTTACGATAAACACATATCGAATCGATAGCATTATAACTGATGAAAATTATCGAATTTTTTGTTTTGTAGCATTTATAAAAATCTCGTTTCTATATTTTCAATTACTAGGTTAAAAAAAAATTAAATTCGTCGTTCATTAGTGAAGTAACCTGGAGAGACCTAGATTTGTCGTTTTCTTTAAGGCTAGTTCAAAATACAACACTTTTGTCAGTCTCTAGAGTTCTCTGCCATGTCTTATACTCTGCAGCAACGGCCTTGATATGCCTTTTGACCTCCTGAGCTTATCTTTACTTTTGAATTCTCTAAACGTTTGAGTTTTCGAAGCTTTTAAAAAGATAAAAACATTTGTATATCCATTCTTTGGGGGAAAGGGGGGGGGGGTTAAGGGCAGTGATTTCAGAAAATGAAAAACAATTCCCTAACTATGTTTTACTAAAATTATTATGAAACTTTAAAAATCTTTTTGGGCCATGTACGTCTGTCATTGCTGTTTAAGGGACTAATTTACACCTTGTTATTTATTTTGTATCTCTATTGAACCCGAATTAGATGAGATCTCACGAAGTTATGCACCTAAAGCAGCCCCTGAAAAGTTTTTTCGAGATACGCTTTGTCCAGTATGCCTGGTCGACCTTAACGGTTCGCGATTTCTTACCTTCGTCGCTAACTATGAACTTCTTGGATAGTAAGTGATTCATTTATAATATTTTTAAGGACATGGTTTCCGAGCGTTCGAAATTAATGTTCTAATACCGTATTTTTAAACCAGAATAAAACTGAAAATTTGTCAGTTGATTCCAGTACAAATTCGAGACAATAAATTTTCCTTTTCAATTCACCCATAAAAACAAAAACTGTTTAAATAAGTTAATTTCACCTGCGTAATTTACTATCTTCACAATTGTTTTAATTACCTCTTGATTGTTAGCACTACTCCCAATAAAACATTCTGATAAGGTTTACCATAGTCTTGTTGGCCCTTTTCCCGCTTGAAAAGTCTTGCAGTACCATAGCAGTTCTTTGGATCGCTAGAACTATTATAGTGAAAATTACATCAAATAACAAAATATAAACATATATTAGTGAATACACTGTTAAAACAATTTCTTATTGGAAATTTGAGTGAAATATGTATTACTGATTCCAAATGTTTGGATAGTTTGAGAGTCTAGATTTCGTTGTAAAATGCGACTAAGTGAAATTATTAGCTTTATATTTAATGTATCAAATGGGCCACGTGCCATTTCCAAACGGAGGCAATGAAGATCATTTTTTGTTGCTGTCGTTGTACCGATTCCTAACATTTGAGTAGTTTTGCATTCGCGATGAATAACAAGAAATCTTAAAAATCTTAGAGTTTGTTGTAAGATGCGACTAAGTTAATTAAGTAGCTTTATGTTAGGCATCTGGCTGGCAACAACGTTTTAAAAAGCATTTATCTTAAGCCTCACGGTAGGAATCAGTGTGACTATATAACGTTTCGAAATTATGATTGGAATTATAATTAATCGAAATTGTACCAGTTGATCGCGATCAACTGGATGAATACTTCTGGTATGTACTATTTCTACCCGTGTTTTTATTTTTTAGTATTTAGGTGCAATTCACGGACGCCAATCAATTTAAGTATACACACGTGTTAAAAGTCGAAAATAAGAATTTTTTACAACTCATTTTCAATAGCGGAACCATAGGTCGTGCTACTACCGGTACATGCTACATAATCTTCTTTAGACCACACACGGAGGTTGTTTGCACATATCGGATTTGGTGAGCCACATAGATTCAGTGACCATAGCCGTTACAATAGTTGCAGCTTACAGTCGCTTGAATTGCCAATGAGACTCAAGGCGGATTTTTTGAGCTACTGTGACACATTTATATGAGTATGGATATTTGAAGAATTGGGTTTATCTATATGCAGTCTTGGTTTTCCAAAACACGACAACGTTTGTTCAGAATGTTTGTTAATTCATCGAGAGCTGGCATTCGTTCGGTGGGAGCTACGTAGTCCCGTTTTGCTCGAGTTTCAGGATATAATTTCGAGCAGCGCAAATATACTATTAAATCGTCCCAATGTGATGTAATGGCACCGAGCAGGTGCCGAATATTTTCAGAGGATACATTGACGTTTGATTTGAGGGAAAATATGTCCCGAATGTGGTCCTCGCAAATCAATTTTTTATTTTGATAACGATTCTGCAACAGCGTTAAATCCTCTGCACAGTTCTCTCATGTTAACTCTAACAGTAAAGATTTAAGATATTCAAAACGGGCAATATGAGAAAGAGTATTTTTGCTGTGAATTAATTTGTGGAACCGTTTCTTGCGATCTCCTGCAAATGGAGTGATTTCGCACTTAAAGAGTTTCACCAAAAATTTGTCCACCCTCTCAATGATTATGTAACCATATTAAATTTGTTTATAAATTTCTCATAAATACCTGTAGTGTTCGTGAAACCCGTCAAAGAGGTTTCCTCAAAATTCGACCTCATATTTGGTTCCGTCTCTTTGTTCTCCATTAAATCAAGGTCGAGTTGAGCATCTTCAAAATTGCGATACGCCTTCTCGACTACAGCTAATCGCGCTTCTAATTCTAGCAACGAAGCAGTTTGAACTCTACTCGCTAAAAATTGCTCAGCACGCTTTAATTGGTCGACTGCGGTTGCACGTAATACCGTCTGCTGCCAACTGAATCTCAAAAGCAACAATTTCATCACATGCCACCGAAAAATATAACATTGGGAGCACTGCTTTAAGTCAAAAGCGTAGCATCACCTCAGGAGTCTTTCTTGCCCACCGACAAAAAACTTGTACATTTACTTGTCCACTGTATTGGTCAAAGAGTACGATAAAAATGGTATTATTGGCAGAACTTTACTCGACTCAGCTCCACAGGCCCATATTAATAATGAATCTTTTCCTGCAGGCTCGCAACCGTCGATCGAAATTAATACGTCAAATTGGAGAATTCCTAAAAACATTCATCTAGCAAATCCAAACTTTGCCAAACCAAAAAAAAACTGATCTACTCATCGGGGCTGAGTTGAATTTAATCCTGCTTTCGATCGGCCAAATCGAACTTGCAACAAACTTACCTCATCTACAAAATACACAGCTTGGTTGGTTCATAGCTAGAAAAATAACTAATTTTACCTCTATTCAGTTGTATTCACACGCGGCAATAGCAACTCTAGAACCAGCATTAGATCCAGTCACCTCAAAACACAATTACACGCAAATGGAATTAGCCTGCGAAAGTCACTTTTGCGGAAAACACTCAACTAGGTGATTCTGGGTGCTTCGTCGTCTCTCTGGCATTAATTTGCTCTCAAATCATGTCTACTTGCCGATTTCTGAATTTGGAAAAAACGGCTGAATAAAAACGGCGAGCTCAAGCAGTCATACAGAAAATTTTAAAGCCTGGGCCACATGGTTCCTGTACCAGAATCTGAGATTGCAATGGTTCGTTATTTCATTCCGCACCATTGTGTTTTTAAAGTGGAAAACTTCACCATGAAGATTCGCGTTGTGTTTGATGCTTTTCCAAGACAGACTTGGGCAAATCCTTAAATGATATAACGATGGCCTTTCGCACATATCGTAACGCCAAATTCGCATGAAGGAAGCTGACTCACAACGGTAACACATGGCATGGCTACATCTGTGTATTTGGCCACCAAGTGTCTCAATGGAATGGCTGAAACTAATCGCGTCAAATATCCTGAAGTATCATATGCAACTGACCAAGATATATATGTACGTAGATTATCTACTAACTGGTGGCAATTCAGTTAATGAAGTGAAAAGAATTAAGGTTAATATTGTTACGTTTTTGCCTTGTCAATCAAGGTTCGTATCACTGGATTGTGAATAAAACAAACTCAATTCAGTTTATCACCAACTAATTTATTTAGTTAACACAAAAATTATAACAACACAATTCATTAATTATAATTCACAAATTCACTTTATATAAATTATTGTCAAATTTTACTGTACACTATAATTTTTATTTCGCACTACAACACTTTTAAAATCACTTTTTAATTCCATTTCAATCTTTACACTGTCGCTTTCCAAATACTACTAATAATCTTACAAGTTTACTCTACTAATACTACTAATCCAATTCAACTTCGTTCGCCTTTTTATATACACAAACCAAACTTCTAGATAGCTCATGATTTTTCTAGTTAGAATAGCGTAGAAACACTACGTAACAATTTTTATCAAGGAAAATTCCATTTAATACAGTAAAACATTGAGCTATTAGTGTTACTTATTCTATTACACACTAGGTGTCACCATCACAATACAAACCAAACTTCTAGAAAGCTCATGATTTTTCTAGTTAGAATAGTGTAGAACAATTTTATCATGGAAAATTCCATTTTAGTACAGTTTAACATGAGCTATTAATTTAACTTATTCTATTACACACTAGGTGTCACCGTCAAAATATTATTCATATTGTGACGGTGACACCTAGTGTGTAATAGAATAAGTAAAACTAATAGCTCAATGTTTACTGTACTAAATGGAATTTTCCATGATAAAAATTGTTACGTAATGTTTCTACGCTATTCCAACTGGAAAAGTCGTGAACTTTCGAGAAGCTTGGTTTGTGTATATAAAAAGGCGAACAAGATCGAATTGGATGATTAGTATTTGGAACGCGATAGAGTAAACTTGTAAGATTATAAGTAATATTTGGAAAGCGATAGTATAAAGATTAAAAAGGAATTAATAAGTGATTTAAAAAGTGTTTTTGTGCGAAATAAAAAGTAATAGTGATTAGTAAAATTTGAGAATAATTTATATAAAGTGATTTTGTGAATTTTGATTGATAAACTGTGTTGTAATAAATTTTGTGAAATTAATAAATTCGTTGGAGATAAATTAAATTGATTTTGTATTATTCACAATCCAGTGATACGAACCTTGATTGACAAGGCAAAAACGTAACAATATTTTACAAGAGGCTGGAATTGAACTGCGAAAACGGTGCAGTAATGATGATGCCTTGCATGCAAAATGCAAACATTGACAATACCGATCGAGAACCGTATAAAGAACCGTAACCGTTAAGGTTACAGAATTTGACTTTTCCAGGCCTATTACGAAGAAAACAATCCTGTTCTGTGAAATTTGAAAATCGATTGGGATGCTGCATTACCGCAAAGAATGAATACAAAATGATGGAACTCAACAAAATACTGATACCTCGATTTCTTCAATATGACCAGCAATCGGAAGTTCAAGTTCATGGGTATATGGTGCATCAATAAACGTCCGCTGCCAAAATAAGGGTGGAGAGTTATCAAGCCTCTACTCTAGCTCAATCTACTAAGCTCAAAATATCGGATCGCTCCTACGATGAAGATGTTACTTCCACAACTTGAGCTACGTGCGGCTGAATTACTCGTCAACTTAATGATGAACGTTGTTGCAGTTATGAAAATTCACAACCCTAAATTATTTTATTGGACCGACTCCACGATAGTGTTTTATTGGATTGCTTCTGAGTCTTCTCATTTAAATACATTTGTGGCAAACCGTGTTTCTAATATTCAGCTATTCAGTAAACCAACCGATTGGTACTATATTGCATCAAACGACCCGGTGGACTTAATATCTTGATGAATGCAGACATCGGCGTTAGCCAGTTCTTCTCCCTGGTTCAATGGTCCAGAATTTTTATTTCATAACGAAAGCTCATTTCCAAAGCTAACTCCACAGTTTAGCGAAGAAAAGGAAATTCTTGAATTCAAAATTATAAAGTTTGTCTGGTTACAGTTTACAATACACAATACACATTGTGTTTATATTTAATTTTATATGTACATACAATAAAATTAAATACAAACACAATTATCGATCATTATGCAACGTGATAAGTTTTATGGTACGATTTGCGGACAATGGAAGGACACCAAAGAAGAATAGGCGCTTCATGCCTGAATTATCCATTGAAAAAAGAGATCTTGGTGCATCAAGAAAATAATTCAACGAGAATCGTTAATAGAAGAATATCAGCACCTCAATCGGTCCCTGTCCGATATCGTTCGGTTCGGAAACCCGAATACAGAAGGAGTCGGCAGCTTACACATAATTCAATTCATGGGACAATTGCCGGCTCGACTTCACCGGAATTGACTATACTGCGGGCCGTTCTATGTCCATTAGAACCTACGAGGAAAGAGGCCGACCAAAGCTTATTTATGCATATTTGTATGTTTTGCAACCAAAGCCGTGCATGTTGAATTGGTAACTGAACTTACGATATCAGCATTTAGTGGACCTTTGAAGCGTTTCGTCGCAATAAGAGGCATATGCCAGCATATATGGTCCGATAATGCAACAAATTTTATTGGTGCCGATAATGTACTACATCAATTGTATGAACTGTTTTGCAATCAAAGTCATAAAAAAGAAATATCGAAGCTCTGTGAGGACGACAAAATTACTTGGCAATTTGCTCCACCATATTTTCCCCATTTTGATAAACTTTACGAGGCTACCGTCTAATCCGTCAAACATCATCTTCGTCGGAAATGTCTCATTTATTAAATACGAGATGCCGAATAATCCCAGTGCTTTTCTGTCATTGACTCCGGGCGGGCCACTTTTTGATTGGCCGACCCCTTACATCGATTCAGTATAATTTTATTTTTGAAATCTATCAATGTATACCAATTATTAGCTAAATTAAAATTTAGAATCAATTAAATTATTGTACAGCCATCCTGGCTTTAATTTGTATTTTTGTTTTCAACAAAAAACTTACGTTCAAAAAAGGTTGTACGTCTTTATCAGTATTCTTACACCAACGGTATGTAAATGCTTTGACTTTCTACAGAGAGAATTTTCGAAGATTTTGACGTATAGAACAAAGTCACATAAGGCCGTTGTAATTTTTTGCGAAAAAAGTAATAAAACGAAATTAAGAAATTTGCAAAAATTTGAGTTAAGTGATTTGGCTCTGACACGTTCGACAGAACGATTGCAGATTTTTTTCACTTTTTTTTTTATATTTGATAATCAATATGGAAGACATAAAATATTATTGTCTGGATAATGGGGTGGAAAACGAATTCCTATTGGTTATTTGGTCGAAACAAGGGATGAACGAATTATCGCTTGACCCAAATACGTCACAAGACTAGATTAAATAATTAATGTTTGAATACACATTGCGACTTATTTCAAATTAATTAAATGCTCAGTTTTGCAAAAATTTGCTTTGAAGCAGCTGCTCGAAATACGATTGGGTAACCATTAAGATTTAATCAAACTAACAAACACACAAGTATAAATAGATAATAGGAATCTATAAGTATCTCATACGTTGCCATCTCTTTGAGAAAAATTAAAAATTGAAAAAATTTTCGAAAACATTTCTGGAAAGCTCGCAGTAATAATAATTTAATTAGTACATTACGAGTATTTTTCATTTCTGCTCCATACATCTTTCGATTTAATCAAGTTCTGGTTCAACATGAATGAAAAATATTTTCTTTTTATTAGATTCACTAAGTATCCACAACCATATGGTATGGGAAGAATACAATTAATTTTTTCTAAAGAATTGGAACTTTAAAATTTCCAATTCAATTGTCTTTTGTTATTGTTACTTCATATAAAAAACTAAAATGGTTTTTCTACATCCATTTGATTCGTCTTCATTGTTCCTTATGAGAGTTTACTTATGTTATATGTACATTAACTCATGTGTATGTGTACTAAGTAATAAAGTAAAGCGATGAAATTTTACTTTCTTTTCATCTCCACATGTGTGTGTAGGTTTTTCTTCAGATTTCCTTTTATTTGTTTTGTTATGTACCATGTAGGTATATGTTTATATACTAACCGTTTGTTTTCTTGAGATTATATTTGTAGGTCACGCACTAAAGGAAAACAATATTTTCGTTTATTTTTATGATTGAGATAAATAAAAATAAAAACGAGAAAAGGTATTATGGATGAGACAGGGAATCATTACATCAGTTGCAAAATGTGTTTAATAAAAATGTTTAGTTAAAATGTCAGTTAATTGTTTATTGCTGATGATTAATTTTTATGGTTTAGTTTTCTGTCACCAAGTTTTATTGTTTATTGGTTACGACCCCGGTTTCGTTTCACTATACAAGCAAACACGTTTGAAAAGAAATTATAAATTTGGAGGGGCGGTAAGACTTCAAAGGACATTCAATACTCAGGAAGAATAACATCACGACAACAATGTTGAATAAACGCGCGCATTGCTTATATTGATACAAACGGGGCCGGAACCTAAATCTGAATTTGGTATGGACCGCTAAATTTCTCAGTTTCACTGAGACCAAAACAATATTTCTAGCAGCCACCTTGTTTGGATTTAAACCAAAAAACACCAAATTTTTTCGCGTAAAATGGTCTTTTCAAAGTTATTTTCGCTGTTGCCACCGGTTTTTCGATGGCATAGAGAGTACGTGAATACTGGTTCGATTTCTGATAGTGGCAAGAAGAAATTGGTCACGATTGTGTGTTGTGTTGTAAAAGAACAATGTTACTGCTTTCCTTTAAATGCCATTAACTCCACTGTAAAAGTGTATCTAGTATCTATATGTTCAACGAAAATGTCGAATTTTACCGAAGTCGCTAAAAAATTGCCGCCCTTGTCGAATTTCATCATAACTGGTTAAGAAATGGCTTGAGTTCTAGTCCATTTGAACATTTTCCAAAAATTAATTGAAAATCATTTTAGAAGCTCATTCGGGACGTGGAATGTAGAGCAGCCGCTGACCAAAAATCTAATTAGTTACAACATGTTTCGACAGTTATAACATTAGATGAGATAAAATACCAATTACAGTTGGCCTATTTCTGCCGAAATTCAATAGGACCTAATGTTTTGTCAAAGCAAAGCTGCACATTTTCAGATCAATCCCTTAATACGTTTGGGCTGTAGTTGTGGAGAATGGACAGACAAACAGACCGATAGAAGAAGAGACGTCGCTGCAATAATCACGTTTTCCGAGTCGACCACAAAAGATATCTGTAAAAAACGGGAAGTTGAATATTCCGCGAATAATAACGGGAATTCAAGTTTTCCGAAAAAATTTTTGTCATTTAAAGGAAAAGACTTAGGCATGTTCGACGCTATTTTGAAAACTGTGAAAATCACTTAAAATGTTCAAACTTGATGCTACACTAAGGCCATTTATTTGCCGAAATCTCAGAGATGTTACCAGGTGTGGGCTTATATTTCCATAAAGTGGACAGGTGAAGCTATCGGAAACAATTTTTGTTATTAAAACAAAAAGGGTTGGACATGTTCGACGCTATTTTGAAAATTGTGAAAATCACTTAACCCATTAACGCCCAAATCAAAACTAAAATTTTCACAACAATTTTTTTTATTCAAATTCAGTTCAAATGCAATAAAATTAACTAAAATTATAATTCATTCTTTGGTTTTTATATTTGGAACAAAAATAAAGCTATATGCACTTAAGTGAGTATAATGGGGAAATATGAGGTTTACCGTGTATTTCGAAGCAATCCCGTTCAATGCAATGCGTTGTATTGCATTTTTTGCGACATTATCGAATTCTGGCATGACAAATTGCACATCTTAATTGTTTTTGGGTAGTGGCTAGACTTATTTTGCTCAAGCTGTTTCATTTTTACTTCTAAAGCGACATAAAAGGTTTTCCAGGCGTTTGTCATGCAAAGGTCTATCGTATGGGTAAATAAAACCCACCACCATTTCTTCCCTCTTATACCAATAAGGTTATAGTGTAGTCTTATAGTGTAGCATCAGGTTTGAACATTTTAAGGGATTTTCACAATTTAGAAAATATCGTCCCATACCTGGTTCTCCTGCTTATTTACACTTTTTTATGTAGATCTACACTTTTTCATTACACTTACACTTTTTGTTAATTGGTGCAGCTACATTTTGTGTGAAATACTTCACACCGGTAATCAACTTCCTACCAAACCATCACCAAATTTTGCAAAAGTTTGATGAAAAGGCGAGGTGTAAGCTTGATAAAACTACTAACACATAAAAAACTGGTAAATTTATTAAAATGTGTCATTTAATCAGAGTCTAGCCCTGCTGGTGATAAGAGCCGATACTCTCAGATAAAATTATATTATCAAATCTACAAATGGCCAGACTATTGCTTTGCCCCGAAATGTCAATTACCCTTTATTTAACATCGGAATTCATCACAAGCTTCATGTTGAACTTTATTCCTAAGAATGTTGTGAAGAAAATGTTTATAATATATTGGTTATTTCTGCAATACCTACTAACATATACGAGTACGTACAATAAAAAAATGTGTCACTAAGCTTCGCAATAAGTCACAAGTTTATTCATTAAAATATGTTTTAACGATATTTAACGTTTTTTTAATAATATTTTATGTTTAACTCTATAGCTAAGTTGTTAATGCGAGGCAAACAATTTTTTATGCCTAAACTAGGCTATTTATTGGTAAACTCAATGTATTTAACATCAAACTGTACAACTCAATAGTTCAAAGAAAATGTTGTATACAAAATATTGGGAGCCACTTTTAAATGACGGCTCTCAATAATAGCTTACTCCGAACAGCGAGGAAATAAAACGCTATGAACAACTACCACATTATATGTGTATTGTGTAAACAGTGTTAAGTATTTCACACAAAGTGTAGCTACACAAATTAACGAAACGTGTACATAATTGTAATAAGAAAGGGGTAGGAATACATAAAAAAGTATTAATAGCCAACAGAACCAGGAATGGGGCGCTATTTTCCTAAACTGGACAGATCAAGCTTTTCGAATCATTTTTTTACTGTCATTAAGATAAAAAATGGAGGTGTGGCCAACACACGACTTTCTTTTACGAACAGAGAATTTTGAGAAATTTTAATTTTTTTTTATAATTTTTAAAATTTTTTTTTAATTTTTAAATTTTTAAATTTTTTTTTTAATTTTTTTTTTTTAATTTTATTTGTTTTTAATTTTTGGAAACATTTTGTTGTTATTAGTTTTTTGTAAACCTTATACTTTTTAAGATATTTGCAAAATAAATTTTCTGGACCAAGGGAGTGGCCACTTCCGGTTAGCCGATTTGGAGTAAAATTCACTGGGACCTCCCAATTTATCAAAAAAGCTTAAATCTGAAGTTTCAGTTCGATTGGTTCAACCATCTGGGCTGTAGAGAGGACACAGACAGACTGACAGACTGACAGACTGACAGACTGACAGACTGACAGACTGACAGACAGACACCATTTCGAAACCCACTTTTTCGGACTCAGGGGACCTCAAAACAGATAAATCACTAAAAATATCAAGGTCCAAAATTTTCATGATTACTATACTTTATTTTACTAGAGTAAAAGAAAGTAAAAGGGTTCGGTATGTTGAACAAAATTTTGAAAATTTCTAAAATGTTCAAAACTGATGTTGCACAAGGGACAAGTCAAGCTTTCCGAAACCATTTTTGTTATTAAGATAAAAAGGTTCGGTATATTCGACAAATTTTAGAAGATTATGAAAAGGCTAAACCTATTGAAATTGGTGCTACACTGTGACCATTTCATATAGTCTCAGATATGTTACCAGGTGTTGGTCTATATTTCCATTAAGTCGACAGGTCAAGCTTTTTAAAACGAAAGCTTGACCTGTCTACTTTATAGAAATCTAGGCACACACCTGGTTTAAAAACAGATAAACAATTCTTTAGACCAATTTCCATGTTCCCTAGGGCAGAAAAACAAAATTTGTTTTGAAAATGAATTTTTAAAAATATAGATTCTTTCTTCCACCATAGTGCGGCCGATTTCAGAGTTGCACAATTTAGTCCCCATCATCCCCTATTGACAACCCCTATACGTGAAACAGCCAAATTTCGATGTAAAAGATGCACCTCGCTCTGGTCGAAAAATCACTGAAAAAGTTGATGAAATCTTACAAAAAATCGAACACATAAGCAGCCATGGCACTACTAAAAACTTAAATATCGATCAGAAAAAAATTTTAAACAATTTGCGTAAGGCGGGGTATACAAAAAAGCTCGATGTTTGGTTGCCGCATAGGAATTGTCGACGAAAAACTTGATTGACCGAATTTTCATCAGTAAATTGGTACTGAAACACATCGAAAGCGACCCATTTTTGAAAAATGGGTAAAATACGAGAATGTCGTTCGAAAAAGATCATGGTCAAATAAAGGTGAACCACCACAAACGACTTCAAATCCAGGATTGACGCCCCATGAAGTTATGCTGTGTGTATGGTGGGAATAGAAGCGAATCGTCATTATGAGATTCTAGAACCTGGTCAAACGATTGAATATAATTTCTACTGTCAGCAATTAACCAGATTGCAGTAAGCAATTCAACAAAAACTGCCAGAATTGATCAATAGAAAGCTTGTTGTCTTCCATCATGACAATGCCAGACCACACACATTTTTGATTACCCGGCAAAAATTGGAAGGGCTTGGCTGGGAAGTTTTGATGCACCCATCGTATAGTCCAAACCTTGCACCTTCTGATTACCATTTGTTTGGATCTCTGCAAAACTCCCTTGATGGTTTAAAGTAGGCTTCATAAAAAGGCCTGTGAAAATCACTTGACCAAGTCTTTCGCCAATAAACCCCAAAAGATCTACACCGATAGAATTATGAAAATTCCTGGAAAATGATAAAAGGCCATAGATAATAATGGCCAATATATTCTTAAATAAAACTCATTTTGAATAAAAAAAATCTTAATCAAAAATGGCAAAAAAATCTGTCCTTTTTCCCCAACCTATTTTTCAAAAATTTCAATAAAATCCGAAAAAGCAGCTTACAGCATTAAAATTTTATTTTATTTGGATGATAATACCTTCGCCTACAACCTCTGATACTTTCAAAATTAATACATTACAATTTATTTTCATATTTTACTTACTTTCAGAAGTTGATTCCAGTTTATCCGATAAGAATTGGTTGTGCTTTCGATTTTCTATATTAGTTTTAACAAGCGCGTTGTTTACCATTTCCGAAACAATGTTGATACTACTCGAACAATGTTAGTAAAATTACATTGTAAATAATTTTTATTAATTAAATTTAATGAAGAATTGCAAGTTTTACAAATTGCATTCGGGCCTCAAATGCACGATCCGAATTAGGTACTCCTAGGTCAAGTTTTTGTACGTAATGGAGATCTTGTGCAACAATGCTCTAGATACTGTGAAGTAAGGGTATGACTGCTCACGCGATCAGAAGACCTTTGAAGTGCCTAAAACTGCATTATATACTTAACCATTTTTTTAATAAAAACTAAATGCTGATAAAGCGAAGAGCAGCAACAATTTCGCCAACAAAAAGTATTTTGTTGGGTGGGGACCAAAAGGAAAAAAAGGTTGGTTCTTCATACCAACAAAAGGTTGGTTCTTCTTACCAATACAAATTTTATTGAACTTGAAACATTCAACATACATTTTACAAAATTGTAAAAATCTATCAAATACGTAAAGCTGGGCCGGATTTTGATCAAAATAAAGTCACTTCGTTCTAGCTAACTGAGATCGCGTTAAAGGGAGCAACATCAAGTGGGAGATGGGGAGTAGAGGTTTATTCTTGGAGACAAAAATTGCTCCTAATAGATTCGCTTCTCGCCTTTTGTTTTTAAAGCAGACTAAAAATAATAAAATAATTTCTGCTAGCCACATACATATAACCCCACACAGATTTGTGACCCTATACAGATTGCCCTGAAAGTTTGTGATGGGCGCATAGGGACAACAAACGACCGCTTTGGGGACCTGCATTTTTAAGGCGATCCACGAATATGTTATTTATGAAAAATTGGGTTTTACAAGTAAAAATTATACTTTTTTTGTAAATTAAATTAAGAAAAAATTACTCAAATTAGACAAAAGCAAAAAGGTTGGTTTATAAATACGCATACATGTGGTGAAATGGACTATTTAATAATCCATGTTCCCACAACAACAACATAACTATATACAACGATTAAATACAGTTGCAATACAATTACAATTAGTAAAGAGATATGCAATGCGGAGGAGAAGTTGTTCTGTCGGTCAATGGTTTATGTATTTATTAATCGGTACATAGCAGACAGCTGATTTTTATTATCTAACATTACATACATAAATATTTTGTAATCTTTAGTCATTTAAGTCTTTGTTTGTAAAAGTATATTATATACTAATGATTATATATTTTGAGTGCACGACAAAATAAAAAAAAAAGAATTTAATTGCATACGGATTTTCAAGCGGCACTGATTTAAAAAAGGGATTTCTTGTGAAAAATATGAATTGTAAACTAAACATAAGTTGAAATAAAATTAAATATGTATTAAAAACTAAAAACAATTAAATATATAATTTCAATATACATACATTCTACAATTAACATAGAAATAATCAAACTCTTAAGTTTTATATAGCGAACCGAAATTAGGACATTCATCCTATCTGTTGTAAATGCTGAGTTCCAGTTATGTATGGCGTCTTCTTATAGACATGTCTTGCTTCTCTTCTTTTTCATGCACCCAGAGCGTGGTGCATATTTCGAAATTTCCAGAACGGAATCGACCGCACCATACATGGGCTATTCTTTCTGATACGGCGTAATCACCGTAAACTGGACAACTTTTTTTAACGACCTGCCTTTTTTTTGCTTTTTTTGAAGTAGTATTTTCCGGATATATAGATATTTTACGAAAAGGAGAAATTGTTAAGAGTTCTGCAATTTCACTTTCGATCTGCGAGGAATGTGAAAAATAAATCATTTTTCAATTATCTCATCAATCAGGCTTCAGAATACATTTCTGTATCTGGAAAATACCATAATAACCTAACGTTTGAATTAACAATTTAACACAACTGCTTGTACCGAAATAAAATTTATCTTATGTCTGTCATTTTTTAGTTTCTTCATAAAATCTTAAGTTATATGATGAGAAAGCTTATGCAGTTGTTTGTTAAGATATGCTACTAGTCAAAATTTTTTTAAAACCACTTAACTACAAAAACCTAAGTTTTTTCTAATTAGTTTAGTTCAAATTTCTTTCTTCTTTCTGTAGTCGCGTGTATACCATATGCATTTGAACCTGAATTTTTTTGATGTGAAAACATCTTTAGAGTAAAACGGTGTAAAACATCTTTTACTAACGAATTTATCTAACATTTGTACAATAACATCGTAAAGAAATTACAAATTGCGGCCAACTTCATCCATCATGTCAAAGTAAGCAAAATTGTATCCAAATAAAGTGAAATTAACAAAAACACCAGCATAAGCAACATTATTCCGCTTTAGACTCGACCAGCAGCAATCGATATTGCAGCCACCCTCCACTTTGGCAAATCAGCATTATGCAATCTTATTAAAAGGTGAATAAAGAAAAAATACAACTAACACCAGAGCACCCTGTATTTTATAGAGCCATAATCAAAAAATCTGAGCTTTTATAAGGGAATTAGAAACGAGGAAAAAACGGAACTTTTCATAGTAAAACACACAAAACGTATGGGAAATCACTTTTTTCCGAAGACAAATTTTTAAATAAAAACGGTACAAATTCTTAATTATGATTTCTGAAATACTTTCATAAATGTTTGAATTTCAACATATATGAATGTCGTTGAAGTAAATCATTTTCATTTTCTTGTAATAATTGATTTATTTAAACCAAAATTTAAGAAAAATTTCATAACAACAGCATTCTGGTCAAATTAAAATAAAAGCTTACAACGATTCATTGGTCATTAAGTCAATATACATTACATAGATGGCAGTGATGGCCGTAAAAATTTGGAAAAATCGTACCAAAAATTACCACCTGGGGCAATTTCAAGTTCAAAAATTTTAGGAAAAGCAAAACAAATTCACAAAATATAGGAATATTTTGGGATTAATGCTGTGTGCCTCAGAAGACTTTTCAAACTAAACTTTTGAAACTTTGAAGCTTTCGCTATTTCCTCATAGATGCTAGGTGAAAAGTCAATTTACGAGGTTACTTTTCGAAGAATTTTCAATTTGTATGACGTACCAGGGATGAAATTGATATAAATTTCAAATTACTAAAATGTTGAGCAACAGAGGAATAAATTGGGCTTTAAAGTACTTTTTAATTTATTGATGTGTTTACATATCGTCGACTCAGAATTATCCTTGTCCTTATAAGCATTTTGCCGATATTGAAGAAAACGGCATTTGAAGCTTTGCTGGAAATTTAAAGATGTTCCTATTTCATTACTAAATTTTGGTTACCAAATAGATTTGTTAAAAGAAAGCTTAATTACGAAGTGCAACACTTCAAACTCGAAGTATACTTTAATTATTTAAGTTTTAAATTTTATAGTTTTGTCTATGTCCAGTTTTCGACCAACTTTTCTTAAAAGGCTTGTCTATTTCCATAACATTTTATCTACATCCTCGATTTTTAGAAATACTAATTTTTAGCAGACACCAAGCAATGTTTACTAAAATGATAATAAAAAACAAAATTCTAAAATCCATTTGTAAAATTCTAAAATAAAACATCACAATTTTTATTTTATTTTAAACTTTAATTTGAATTAATTAATTAATTCGTGTAACAACTTCATGATTAAAAATTATAGATAAGTAACCTGACAAAATTTAAGACTCTTTTATTTTTAATTACTGGTTCTTCACTCTGAACTGAACGTGAAACATGCTTTGGAATATGAACGACCATTCCAGATTTCAATTATATTCTTATAAAATACCCGATCCTCCGGTGGCATGTAGATAAGCATGTCAAACAAATCTCTCAGTTTCTGTGAATACATTTTTCCGCTGGTTGAAAGAGGCAGGATTGTGGGTAAACAGGTATCATTTGATTTTTTCTGTGATATTTTCACAGAAATAAAATCACTTTCATAACCACAGCGATAATTTATGTAGAATGACCCTTTCTCATACATTAAATGTTTAGTTTTTGTATGCTGTATCTGACTGTAGTTTAATTTAAAGGCCGCGTTATGATCCTTGTAATCGGAACATTTCATCTGTATTGCAGAGAACTTTTGTTTTCCCTCTGGTAATTATATATACATATGTTTTTAGCAGGCTAACTGAGAATGCAAACTTATTTTTAAAATTTCTTTCCAAAACGCTACGCGCACAGTCAATACCTTGTATATTGCCGTGGCCCGCTTCCAAGAATTTCAGTTCAATCCAGTTCTGGGCATGCGGTGAGCCTCGTATTTGTTGATTTGCTCTACGGATGCAGCCATTACCATCATCTTTTTAGGACAATCGAACCCCAAATTAAATTATTTGTTGAACGTATCTCTGCAATTCCGTTTTTTGATGTTAATGTCAGGACATTTAATCCTAAATAAGTTGAACATCTTGCTGATGTTGAGGGAGCTTCCCTCAAGGATATTGCAAAACTCAAGGATATAGACAAAAACATAAAACTGGAGAAAAAATTAGCGAATATAGACCAAATCGCACGGATATAGATAACACCACAGATAATAAAAACAGTAAAAGTTTGTGGAAATATATACAAAGTTTTAAAAAAATATCTCAGAAATGATTGGAGTTAGCTGAATTTTGTTTGGATTCCTAATGGTCGTTTTACCCTAGCTACATACATATACGGTATAACTCAAATTGACCAAAAATTGACATAGTAGACGAAAATAATTCTAAGACAACGAAATTTCACTAACTGACGAATTTTCACGTTTATGTCACTAAAAGTAAGAAAAAGGTATTTAAACTTTTTCCTTTTTAAAAGAGTTCAGTTAAAAAGTTAAATACTGATTTGGTGAAGCATTAGAGTCAGATACTCTGTTGCTGAACTAACCAGAACTTAGAAGTCGGCATAGATAATTTGTTTAGAATTAAGAACTATCCACATCAAGAACGAATTGCGGTAACCGGGCTATTCCACTAGCACAATTCCACTGGACGCAATTCCACGGGGACAATTTCACCTGACACAATTCGACTGGGGAACAATTTAACTTGCGTTACAACTTGTATAGTTGCACGGAAACGCAAACACACGCTTTAATATTTTATTGGTATTATTGAAACGTAATTACAAAGATAATTATAACTATGGGCTTTAAATTAATAAAAACTGAAGTAGGGAAAGAAGCTAATTTATAATAAAAGAAGCAAGAAGGGTATACCTTTCAAAAAATGGTGAAGGTAGCAATTCCACTCGACACGATTCCACTGCATACAATTCAATTGGTGCAATTCCATTTCTTTAACATTCGTAAAAATTTACGTAACTTTTTAAGTTTAACTATTTTTATAATTAAACGAATTTAACTTGCACAATTTAACTTTTTGATAATCAAACACATTTAGGGTGGCAAATCGTGCGGGCCATTTACCACCCTAAATGCGTTTGATTATAAAAAATTAAATTGTGCAAGTTTAATTGTGCCAAATGGAATTGTGCCCAGTGGAATTGTGCCAAGTGGAATTGTGCCAATGGAATTGTGTGCAGTGGAATTGTGTCTAGTGGAATTGTGCTAGGGGAATAGACCTAGAATCCGAATTGCGAATGCGAGTAAATATTTTTTTAGGATTATTATATTAAAATCACTTATACATAAAATTGTTGCCTATTTATAGTATTAGTGTTATGTTTTCAATAAAATTTAATTTAATTAAATATGAAAATTACTTCAAAATTACCGAAAACCAAATTCGCTCGTCATATGGCATTTTACAATTGAATTTCGTGTTTCGGATCTAATTAAATTTAGTTTGATTGAAAATATCGTACTAACATTATAAATGGATAAAATTTTTATAAAAACATGTTCACTCGCATTTAAAATTCGTGTTTGGTGTTGTAAGTAATATAATAGATACAATTATATTTCCCTCAAGTTACAATTACAAGAACAAGACCACCCCCTTGCCCACCAAAATTAGAGGGATAAAGCGTTATTACGTTTGTTTGCCGTCGGTATACAGTCGCCTCGGCGGTTAGAATTGAATTTGGTTGAAATTCGAAGAGCTGTCCAACGAAAAATGATTCGAGCTTCAAAAAGTGCTACCTAACAGAAAAAATTGAATATCAATATTTTTCGAAAGGACTGAAATGATGCTCAAAAGTATCTAAGTACTTTTTATTTTCTAAAGGACCGAAAAAAGTACTAAAGGATCAACGTTTTCATCCCTGTGACGTACTGTTTAAAACATGTAGTATGCGTAGTATGTAAATGTAATTGAAAAACAAAAAATTTTCAGTTCCAGTGATTTTAAAAAAATCGCCCGTCATCGATTTTCACTATTCTAAATGTATTTCCCACAATACTTCGTGCTTTGCTATGCTTAACGTTAAAGTTTCTTTCTACTGCGGTTAAGTTGCCTTTTCTTACGAACGGTGTGATAATAGCTACCGGGTCTAATGAACATTTGTATTCACTGTCACCTACTAGAAAAAATCCATGAGGTGGGAATGTTTGTTTGCGATATAATTGACTAATCCGCAGGACTCTTTGGTCATGTACAGAACCCGAGTATCCACAACAAATATTAATAAATTTACCAGAACTGTCGCATACTGCCATTAAATTAATGCGTTAATCAAGTTCTAGATTCATATATTGACTGTGTATTGCAGTCGGTACAACAATTATTACGTGGTATCCATCGATAGCACTTAACGCTTTAGAAAATATTGAAGTGGCCGATCGTCGATTAAATTGTTCGCCGATAAGACTATATGAATTTAACTTGGCAATTTGACTAACTTTGGTGCGAGCTTTACAAACATCAAGAATTTTGTGAACAATTGTTCTCACAGAATATCTTGATTTATTGAAAATTATACCAGTGACCCTATAGCCCGTTCTCCACTGGCCAGCCAATAAAGAAACACAGAAACACGGAATTTTATTTAAAATTTTAAACCTTTAAAAGTTTGGTGTTGAGCGAAGGGACCGCAAATTTTATTAAGGGAATTAGCAGACACTCAAGTGTTTGCGGATATAAGCATTATCATTTATCATTAGCAAATTTATGCTTGTAAATTTCAGTTTTGTTATAGTTTCTTGTTACCAACAAATAAAATAAAAATAATACTGTAACAAACCTTCACAAATTAAATATACATATAAAAAGTTTAGTTTGGTATAAGGCACAGTTGAATACTTTTAACTTAGTGACATCTATTTAAATATTGCATGAATTACTGGGTCTTACAAAAGTTTAGTTTGAAAAGTCTTCTGAGGCACACAGCATTAATAACTTTTTTTCGTATTTTTCTGTAACCATTTAGACTTATCTTACGTACACTAGTAAAACTAAAGATAAATTTAGCAAGTATTATTTTAATTTGTCAGAGCCAACTTTGATTTATTTTTCAAAATGAAAGTTCGAAAAAATATATTTTAGAAATAATTTAATTTTAATATTTCTGCAATTAATATTTACTTAATACCAATATGGCCTTTTTGTATATTGTTCTTAAAGATATGTAGAAAACTTTTATATAAACATTTTATAATATTTTTGCTTTTTTCATTGAAAAACTTGAAGCTAAAAAACACCATTTTTACTATGGATTCCTATGGAAATCAGTGAAAAGTTATACCACTAAAAAGCTTCTAAAAATACGTCATTAAGATTATGGCTCTATACTCTAGAAGGCTCTGCTAATACTCACCCGCTTTCGGGACCCAATCCACTATTTGTGCAAAAACCATTGGAAATGTTTTGTTTTTCCTGTTTTGATTAGGTGTATTTCGAAAAAATACCACGAAAAATTGTACCAAAATGAATTTTAGAGGTTCAAACATAAATCACAGAAAACCTTCAGGTTACGTCCACCACGCCTTAAAATGAAGAATAGAGGGCGAATCCAGGATAACCACAAAAGTAAGCCTCTCTTTTATCATTTGTAATTTTTAAGACACAGAACGATCCACCTGACGTTCCACTCCGGCTTCACTACAAAAACAATTATTAAATTAACAATAAATTAATTATTTTTAATAAATAAATTTTTAAGGAAAATTACAAAAATACTACTGTTTGACTCCAAAGTCATGGCCAACCACGAGAATAACTTATTGACTTTTTGAACCAAAAATATAACGTAGTTTAAATACTGAGCGAACAATAGCCATCTTTATGCAGGGATTTCTCAGCCTCATTGAAATGGCTTGAAATGATTCAATAGATATTTATAATACATAAATGTTTTCAAATAAATCTTTTGCGAGTTGAGCGTGAATACGCTCGTTGTGTTTTAATCCAAAACCAAACATTTTAGATAAAATTAAAATAATGGAAAACTACGATTTCAAACCTAAGCTCCAGTGTCTTATTCGCACAGATGTAATGAGTAGAGATGGAATATCAATTTCCTCAACAATAATCGAAAGAACCGAATATTTCATTTCTTAAAATAAGAAAGAAATTTAAGGAAAAAAATACTGCTCCACAAAACGATGTGATAAAAAATTGCCCTCTTTCACTACTTAGGCGTAACACGTTCATTTTATTAGTTTTATATGAAGGCAGTAAGTACTTCTACGCCTGAAGTAAATTTGACACACATGCTTAAAATTCAGTAATTCTTCTGTTGTGCATTGTGGCGGAGGAACCATTTGGCGCTGTAGCAAGTCACTTGAGAAAAACTGAAATTTTTATACGCGTATTTACAAATAAAATACAATCTTTTTCCTTATTTTTGAAATGTCAATCGATTACGTTTTTGCACTTATTTTTGCTGTAGCTGCACTCATTTTTCAATTTTTCTTGTGTTTCATCTGCTGCGAGTGTCTCCTAATGAAAAAAGGGAAATAATTTTTGTAAAATAGTCAGTCAGTCTTCATTCTTTCACGTACATACATACATCCTGAACTGCTTGTTCAATTAATTTAGGTTCTTCTATTATAAGAGAATGGCAATTCGACGTTTGATGATTATCAGCGGTAGAATCATTATCAAATTTTGACAATGTTTTTGGATAAGTTATTTTAAAACACTTTTCCTTAGTGTAGGACCATTATCCGAATATATAAATTTGCTTTTTAAATAATTGTAAGTTTCCCTTTTTTTATAAATTTTATTGGCAAAAACAGTTAGTAATGGGAAAACAAACACTTTCTCACCGAATTTTAATCAAATTAGTGTAGTTGTTTGAAAATGAAATGTCAAAATGTTTCATTTATGGAATTGTTGAATGTTCCCACTATGCAAAATTCTACATTTAACTATTCCCTTTAATCAAAATTTTTTCACAAAATTTTAGAGGAGAACTGGTCCTAAGTGTAGAACTAGACGGAAAATAATTTATGCTTGTTGCTTATATTTTTGTAACAACATTTTTATTTATAACTTGCTAAAATTTCGTATAAAAAATAATCAATAAGCTTTTTATTAATATGCTAGACGTCATTCCCAAATTTAGCAGTCGTCAACATTACATAAATATTTTATAATTTTATATAATCTACAGGGTGTACCATCTTTTATGGGGGTATGTAAACATTGAATAACTTTGATACCGATTGACCTTGATTAAACATGTTTTTGAAACGTCAATTTAGTACAAAGCACCGAAATAGTGACACTGTACACTGAAAACAGTCGTTCAGTTGTGTTAACTCACCTGCATATTATCGAAAATATCGTGGCCAACAGGCACTATCTAACAACATTATTAGTCATTTGGTGTCACATGCCATTTATCAACGACCAAGACGTTCCAATGAACTGGTTGAAGCGGTCAAAGAGAGCGTTGCACAGAACCCAAAAGTGTTGTATCGTCCCCGCGCTCAGCATTTTGGCCTCATTGGAACCACTTTGCGGCACATTTTGAAGAATGATTTGGATTTGTTTCCGTGTAAAGTGCAATTAACACAAAGAATATTGCCGACAGACCGTCCACGTCGCTTGAAATACAGCCAAAACAGTCGCTCGAATGGTTGACACTGTACCTGATTTTTGGAAGCAAATTTTGATGACCGCCGAGGCCTATTTCACTCTCTCTGGTGGCGTTAATAAGCAAAATTGCCCCATTTGGGGAATGGAGAATCCACCCAATATCTATGAAACGCCATTGCATGACAAAAAAGTGACTGTTTGGGCTGGTGTTTGCACCAAATCCATCATTGGACCATATTTTTTCAGAGAAATAGAAGCATTCGATGGATTTTGGCTCATTCATTTTAGATATCGGTGGATTTTGGCTCATTACGTTTTCCCGGAAATGCGTGAAAAAGGTCTTGACGGTTACTGGTTTCAACAAGACAATAATTAGAAACCACCAAAAAACCAATTCAGTTTTTGCAACGAAAATTCCCTGGACGTCCGCGACATTGACTGGCCACCCTGATCTCCAGATTTGACCCCTCCGGACTTCTTTTTGTGGGGTTATTTGAAAAGAAAACTATACGCCAGCAAGCCTCAAACCATAGACGAGTTCAAGGCAAACATTCGTGCCGAAATAATCGCTACACCAACCGAGATGCTCGAAAAGGTAATGGAAAACGCAACAAAAAGGACACTTAATTAATGTTGTATTCAAAAACTGATCCAAATAAATTGTAAAAGACCAACTTGAATAAAAATACCTCATATATAGAAATTGATTGTTTTTTTTTCAAAGTTATTCAATGTTTACATACCCCCATAAAAGAAGGCGTACCGCGTATGTTTGTAAAAAATGCTATAATTATAATCTATGTATATTAAGTGTATTACTTTCAACCAAAATGAGTTAGGTATTTTATTTGGTTAACGGCTGGTCAAAGCAACAGCAAAAATTAACCAAATTTTGGTCTAATTTTTTTTCGTGTATTTTCTTGTCAATTCGACTCTTGTGGCAGGTATTGAAACTAAAAATTTGGTTAAGATTTGTTTAACCACTAATTTTTTTTGGGTTAAGCTAAACTCTTTTTTGGTCTATCTAGTACGATTGTTGTTGTAATTTTTTATTTTTTGTGAAAGCAATACAACTATTATTTAGCGACCCAAAATTTAAATCTCGCGACATCAATTTGGGTCCGCGACCTATAGGTTAAAACGCCTGGTGTAGAGTAGAATTTTGTTCTACAGGTTCAACATAAAAGAACAACGGCTAAGACGACACATATGAGCGAAAGGTTTCGTAGGTGAAGTTCTTTTAAAATTTAATATTTTACATAAAAGGTATTTCAATACGTTCCAAATAGTAAGATAATCCAATAATTTTTGATTTTAGTGTACCCGTTTCATATACATTTTACTACAATTATTTTATTGATACAAAACTGTTTGTTTTCAGTCAATATTAGTACCCTGTACACGTATAATTATTAAGTTACAAAATTGTATCATACCACCGATTTAGGTATAAACACATTTTCGTATATTATACATACCTACCATATACCGCTTATTAACTCTAAATTAAGCATTTATTTTCTCTGTTACAACAAATTAGAACATAAAATGCAATATTAAATTGGTGGTATTACAACAAAATATTAATAATAACAAAAACATTATTCGTACGTATATTAGCACCCAATGTGTGACACGTTTGATCAATAAAAGCAGACAGCACCGGATAAAAGGCAAAAAAAAAAAAAACTTCCACATAGCTAGCTATAAGAGAGAAAAGCTATCATTATGTTTTTGATATGTTTGGTTTTGTTCCGTATATGCTCATATTTTCCTTAACACTTCTTTATCTTGCTTACTTAAATGAATAGACGAAGAAATATTTTAAGATCTCACGAACATCATGATTGTTTTTCTTTATTGAATTCATTATGGGCTCACGTATTTTCTTAAAAAAGTGGAAGGAAAATACGAAAAATATTAAGAGAAATTATTAAAACTTATAGGTATAAACACATACAAATATCGAAATATACACAATACACATATTTAAGTTGTATTAATTTATTTCCGACCAAATTATGCTTCTTCCTTTGAATACACATTTTGAAACATATTGTTTGCTCTTTAATTGAAAATTTTCTAAGGCAATTGGTTCTAACAAAATATAAGTCAAATAGTTTAGAAAGGCGTAAAACTTCTTGAGGATCATATAATAAAAACACCATTTAACATCTGTTATTTATTTTTATTTAATTTGCTTAAATTAAGCGAGCATTACAGAAACAATATTTTTACATCCTCCACTGAACAATAAGTGTATTGAGAAGAACATGGAAATCTAACTAAATTTAGCGTTAAATCGAATCTATGAAGGAAAATTGTTTTTTCTTTCCTAAACTACGAGTATACATTGCAACATACATTTCAAAATTGCAATAAATAAAGGAAATAAGCACACAATAGAGTCTACAAAAATAATGAAAATAGACAAACTTCTATCTATGTACATACATATATCGATTGTCTGTACACGTTTACATCTTCTATCTCTGTAGAATACAATCGATATTAAACAACTAGAAACTAATTTTCCATATGTATACTGATTACCTGGTATTGAACTATAAAACAATAAACAACGAAATACTACGATATAAAGAAATGTCTCATTATGATTAAATTTGTATTGCAGCCATCAATGTAGCTATTTAAGACTAATCAGTTTTCGATGAAATTAATCGTTTGATATACATGATATTTTACAGGGTGGGCTGCACAGGTTGACTCATTTAAATGATAAGCGTTATCGCAAAAATATATTCCAAAAAAAGTTATTTGATCTAGAAGAGGGCTTTTAAATGACTTGTCAAGGTCAAATCGTTTTTTTTAACTAGGCTGTGTTTCAATCGTAAAAAGTATAAAAGTTAAATGTTTTAACTGTGGTATAAAATATTCAATTTTCCTCACTTGTTAATCGTTTTGGTGTTTCAAATGAAACTGGTTAACATTGTGACGTTTACGTTTTTTATTTTTGTTTTGCGTAGAGAAAAGTAAAATACCAGCTAGAAATGTTTAACTCCATGTCCCTGAGCAATTAAAATTTCAGTGGTAAATAAAATGTCAAAAATACTTTTTACTTATTATGTGGATTTTTATTCGTTTGAAACACAGTCTAAGAACCAATATTTCTGAACGAAATATTATTTTACGCAAAAAACAAACAACTTTTGCCTGAAACATTTTTAAATTTTTCCTACTTTCCAAGAGAATAGATCCATGAATTGAGTTTGATAGGTTAAGCAATCTTTTCCTGGAATATTTTCTACCATCTCTTATTTTGAGATATTTAGTTAGGTTAACTTAAATGTTCCTTTCTGTATATTAAGGGAGGACACCACTGTGACCGACCATTTTCAAGTGCTTAGTTTGGTATTTTTTTTGAGGAATGGGTTCTGTTTAGAGAAAAAAAAAAAACTTTTAGGCTATATTTGGCATATATTCAAGTAAAAAAAAATTTTTATGTAAAAAAAATACGAAATGGCGGCGTAAGAGTAGCTTTAGTAGAAGTGATTTTGACTCGAGTCGCTCCACTGCACGCAGTAGAAGTGTCTTAAATTTGTTCCTGGAACAAAAAATAAAATATTTTCATGAAATATATTACTTTTAGCATCGAAGTATCTGAGGATATTAAAAAATTACATTTCGTATAAAGAGTTGTATACCTTTTTTAATTTTTAATGAATCAACAAAAAATCAGATACTTCGATTTTAAATCTATTTAAGAAGCTACAGTTAAAATTTCTAGTGTTTAGTTTTTGGCATCAATAACTTCTCAATAACTTTAGAAATTTTTTACATAACTCTGATCAGCAATGCTAGCTCCATACAGTTGTCCTTCTACGTTGATATACGCTTCATTTCTGGCCTTGGAAGCTGCCAAATTGCCTCTCCGAGCCTCTTGTTGAGGCAACACCTATTGTTTCTAAAACTTGAGCAAGGGATAGTAGACCATCATTGAAAGCCATTGTAGTAATATCAGCTGCAATATCGAGCATTAATTTACCGCCAGAACTATTTTTTGGAGCGATCGTCCACACTACCTTGTTAAAGTTCTTATTTGTATTTTGAGTATATCCACCCAAACAGCGCTCAAGCAGATTATCGCTACTAAGATATTTATAAATCGGCAAGACTGCTTCATATACTTCATCACACATAGCTGGCTTGTGATTGTAATTCGCTAAGTCATTTTGAGCTTTCGAGCGTTATTTTGCTTCTTAGTCTTTGTTCGATAATTCCTCCGATCACCTTTTTTATTTTCTTATACTTTCGGTAGAGACATGACTTAAACAAGTAAAAAACACACTGTTATTCGTAAAAAAACAATAAATATGTACACAAACAGACGCGCACTCCAAAAATGCGCTTCAGCTGGTGGACATTTTTTTTTTTTTGCAACTATAGGTCAAAAAGAGAACTTATTGCAGTCGGTAACTTAATTTCTAAGGATAATAAAATTAAATGAAGAAGAAACTAAAAATAACAGGGTTATATTGCCGATAGCGTTTTTCTGCTCTTAGAGAGCTCAAGGAAAATGCTTGAAAACCATCGAAAAATTTTTTTTAGCTATAAACGAATTTGTATCATATTTTTGAGGGTCTAAGGGACTTTTAAAGGCAAAAAAAAAAATGAATTTTTTGAAAATCTCACAGTGGTGTTCTCCTTAAAGTTGGATACGGATTACGAGAAAGATTTTTCAGGTAACGAATCTAAAAAGTTTAAAACCGACAAATACAATATTTAAGTTAGGCCGAAATCTCAGCCCGAAATTTAGGTATGTTTCTTAACCAAAATGGAGCTATCGAAAAAAGTGTAAATGTCGTATAAATGTAGCGCCATTCCGAAAAAAATGTTGAAATAAAATTCAGCAGATTCAAGAAAAAATTCTCATGTAGAGAAAATGTTGTTTGAAAATTTTCTTTTGGTCAAACTAATTTTGTTACGTCATTGCACATTGGAACAAAACAATTATTTTATATTACAAACTTAAAATATGTAGTTTTATTTTAAAATTCCTCTAAGATCATTCCATGTTTAATGTTGAAGCCTTAACTTATAAGGAGCCAATATGCCGATATATGCGGCCAGATAGGCCATACCAGTACCAAGATTCCCTCATATTCAAATATTGGGGATAAGATACTTTTTTTCTAATTTCTCTCAGACCGTTTCATTTATTTACTGTTCTAATTAAATAATTTCATGGCTAATGATCAAAAATAGAATTAAACAAATTTCAAAAAAAAAAAAAATCATTACAAAGTAAAATAAAATATGTACAATATTTTGCTCTCCAAATAACTACTATTGAAAGTTTTAAATAATTATTTAAATTTACAAATTAAATTTAAAAAATTTATAAATCTGGTTACATCTACCCGAACAAAATTATCACAACAAAACAATAGGAACCAGAAGCCAGCGCAAATTTTAGTGATAAAAAAATTTTTGTTGGAAAAATATTTTTTTATTAAAAAAACTGTATGTAGCCAAAACTGCTGTAATTTCTATTTTTCATCAAAACAAACCAAAAAAATATTACTAACTCAAAATAAATTTTAGTGGTACGTATTGAGGTACTCTTAAAGAATAATGTATCGTTATTGTCAAAATTGTATACCGATGAAGAAACAATTTCAGAAGACTTTTAAAGTATCGTGTATTTTTTAAACAAAAAACATTATAAGGAGGCACACGTTTGATACAAAAAAAAAAAATTTGATGTGGACATACGTTTTTCTAGCATACTACAAGCGAATAATAATTTTTTTATTTATCACTAAAACTTCCGCTTGGTTAGGCTTCAGGGGTGCGATTCCGGTTCAGTGATAAAATGAAATGATAAATTTGAATCGGTGTAAACAAAGCAAAAAGGAGAATTCATTATTTCTCGTATTATGCCTACTTTGAAATTTATCAAGAAGTAAAGCAAAGGAAAAATAATTATTTAATGTGCTAGGTTTACAAGAGTACTAAAAGCTGTATTTGCTAACCATTCAATATTTGATTGGTAATTTCAGACATTGTTTTTAGAAATCGATTTACGACACCTTATCTCCTTACTAATGTTATACTAAAAATGATACATATAGAGACATACAAAGCATCAGTATAAAATAGTTGATAAAATCTTAATAGAGTTATTTATACTGATACCCACTTATTCTGCCGTGCTAAGAAAAAAAGTCACATTTTTGTTTTTGAAGTTTTGAGTAATTTCAATTTTTCTATTTTTGTTTACCATATGTCGTAATATGAAGGATATTCGGCTGTCTTAAACAGCAAAAAAAGTGGTATTTGTTTGTAGAATTCTAATAGCAACTTTGGCGTTTGTCACTTTTGTTTCTTAGTACGGCAGTACTGTGCTAGTGCATACACGCAGTGTGTTCTCTTTTCTTCTGTCAATATAAACATTGTGCATTTTTTGTTTAGTTTGCTAGACACCATGTAACAGGCTGTATTGTCATCCCGTAATTCGAGATTAATAAAACCTGTTGCAGACTCTTCCTCGGTGGATCCACGCAGCATATTTCAGCCGGCTAGCTTGCAGTGGCTGGGGGGGTTATTTTGTGGACCGAGGTCGAGCTAGATATTGCTGCTTTGTATTAATCAATCACGTCTAAGGGGTGTACACTGTAGGGAAAGAAAATGCGATCACATCTCCAGTGGAAAAATAAGAAAAAAAACTACCACATCATCATCTCATTAACAAACAAAAAGGAAAAAAAAAAATTGAATTATCATATGTTCATATTACACTAAATTTATAATATGTAATATTGTTTATTAAATTAAAAAGAAATAATAAAAAAATTAATAATATAAAGATTTGAACGTACGCCAATGGTACTCAAAATTAATTACATACAAAACAAAATGTTTGAATTTAGCTTTACATAAAGCTAACTGAACTTAAATCTAGAAAAAAAAAAATATAACCATAAGAAATTAACTACTAAATAATCAATGCATAACATTGATAATACTATTTCTTATTTTACAATATTTATGATAATATGTATAATTATATATAAAAAAATTATAAGAAAAATATAAACAAAATAATAATATAATTAACTTGCGCTTTGGGATTGTATGGATTTTCCGAAGCGTTGCGGATCCGATCGTAAACGTATTATTTCGACTCAAAAACATAAACTTATCCAGTTATGCCAGAAAATAAAACGGTGATAAATTTGATCTTACGACGCACTTAACATTCGTGACCATAAAACTGTGATTTGATTCTGTCATACCATTTAACAAAACTGTGATATTTAAGACACATACATTTATACTTCGCACTTATTCAAACATTAATTAATTTAGTTTTAGTAATATAAGTATATATTAATTTATTTTCACTTCTAGTTTCATTATTTTACATAATCATTGTCCATAAGCTTCTAGCTTAATTTATGTTTCGCAATTCACTACACCACTATATTTATATGCACAAGCTCGTTTCAACACTATACAGTTTTTGCACATTTTTGTCCACTTTTCGGTTTTAATTATTTAAATTTTAATTTATTAGCTCACTAATTTTATACTATTTAATTAATTAAACTTTTCTTTGTATCCACTAACTATACTTAAGAATTTTTAATAATTTTTTTTTTATTTTTAATATTAAATATTAACTTTTAAAATTTTTTCGTTTACTCAATATTAATTTCCTTATCCATTTTGGTGAGGACATCCATTAATATATTTTTTTTTGTAACTCACAAATGTTGTACCTCTGTACAGCTCCGATGTTAAAATTCAACTCTCCATCATCGCATTTTTTTCCCGTTTCGTCTCTTTTTGCAAAAATCCATACAATCACACCAAAACTTTCACAATCCATACAATCCGCTAATATCTTGCAATTGGTATTCATTTTATGGCCCTATATAATTAGTACTCAATTATGTATATGCAGGGTCATTTATTTACCTATCGAACAATTATTATATTTATACAGTAGCTTAAATAAGTGGCTACCAGAGATAAATTAAACTGTGATGCAGTGAAAAATTTTCTTAAAATTATGGATTTGCAAACTACTTTCTTCACAACCAAACGAATTATAAACTATCAAAATGTCTTTGAACGTTGGTCACCGAGGGTGGTTTTTACCCTTTGTATTTACATCTGAGCTCTATCAAAACCAACGTAATCAGCCAAATAACAACAAAACTTTGATTTGGTTGGATTAGAGAGCGAATGTAAATAGAACCAGGGTAACAAAACCTATTTCAGAAACCAACCTTAACTATGGGTAAATTCAATAATCATAATCATATTTTTCCTTGTGTTATTCGAATCTTTATAGTGGACACTAAATTCGATACTTTGAAATTTCTTATTCAAATTCTTGATCAATGCGTAAAACTGTTGATCTAAACAGCAATTTTATATATTTACAAAATACATTGCCTCAAAATCTGTATCAGTATACGTAATTGTGGAAACCAATTTTAGTCCTAATATACATATATTGTTCTGAGTATTTCCCAGCAGATTACATTATGTACAGGTGTGATCGGTCGCCACTAACCAGTGTCAAAACAAGTGGGGAGGTATGCTGATCGCTGTTCATTTGTCTATTGTAAGTGTAGCTGTTGACAGTGATCCAACAATAGAGCTTAAATGTGTTAAGGTGAATATCTTCAGAATTTGTTTTACATTATTGCGGCTTATACATCTGAAGTTTATGCGACAGAAACTGTTTATTTAATAAGATTTCCAAACTCAACTTAAATGAAATCGTGCTGATACTTGGTGATTTCAACTTACCGAACGTTAAATGGCTGTAGTTGATGAAGATGTAAATTGTATCATTCTGCACAGTATAGCATCGGGTGCTGAATCCATCTGCATAGATTCTATTTTGTAGTATGCCTCTGTCCAGACAAATAATGTTGCCAACTATAATGAAACATTTCTGGATTTATTTTTCGTCAATTCAACGATGTCAACCGGAATCAATGGAAACAAATTTAAACACATCAGAGTTTTTGTAGTTTAATTCGAATATCAACAATTCTAATTCAATTAAATTTTTTGATTTTAGGTCTTATTTCAAATCGGTTTACTGGGATTCGGGCTTTTCGTTGGCGGACATGAGCATTAACTGTGATGTACAAATATTCTATGACATTTTATCGAATAGCTTCAACAGGTATGTCCCAATTTCTGTTAGAAAGGTTAATCTTATCAATCCTCTGCGGTTTAACAACGACCTAATAAATCTTCGAAATCGTAAAAACAATTATATCGAAGGTGGAAGTTCTCCAAGAGTGCTGATGATAGACTATCATTTTTAGATTTACTGAAACAATTTGATTGTTGACATTGTACTGCATACAAGAGTTTTATTGCAAAGATTCAAAGTAATATGGATAAATAATATAAATCCAAAATCATTCTGGAATTTCGTTGACTCCAAAATAAAAATTTGTTTTTGTTTCCGTCAACAATGTCGCTCAATGATATAACTGAAAATGTTTATAAACGATGAAGATGAAGACAATTGTACCAACACGCTTGTATATCCCTCTCCAGATGATATCATTAAACGGATGTGGCCCAGACGGTGTTTCTTCAAATTTTCTTAAACCATACTGTAATGAAATGGCTCAGCCTTTGTCAATTTTATTTAATAGTTCATTTTTGAAAGGTGTTTCTTCGGTTGTCTGGAAATCGTCTTATATTGTACCGGTGTTTAAATCAGGAAATAGAAGTGAAGTATCTAACTACAGAGGTAGTTCATTATTGTCGGGAATTCCTAAATTGTTTGAGTCGATTGTTTGTCGGGTGATATGTTTTTCGGTCTTAAGTCGCGTATGTTAAATCAAATCCGTGTTAATCAAGTACCGCGTTAATCGAGGGACAGGTGTACTTGGTATTAATGATAATTTGATCAAATGTCATATGATCTTACTGGGCGGATGTAATGTGTAAAAATTAACAATAGTTTGTCTGATACAATTTATGTGCATTCTGGGATACCTCAGGGCTCGCATCTCGGTTCGCTTATTTTCATATTATTTTTTAATGATATCACGAAAAGTATACAATTTTTCCGTTGTCTTATATATGCCGATGACCTAAAAATATTTTACCCTATTCGAAATCTAGAGAAAAATTCGAGAAATTCGAAATTCGAGATCTACCTATTCGGTATTCTTCCAATTTTTCAGAAAGCATTTCAGAAGATAAAGATGGTAATACCAAAGAATAAAGCACAAATACAATTAATCAGCCAAAAACATTTTTGCCCTTACCTTTCATTTTACGTGTTGAACGAGTCCTATTTCTGGAATTTGCGTCCACTTAACGACAATTTAACAATGACGAATCTTACCTTCGCCAACCCGACGTGAAAAAAATATGTCGACATTTTTTCAAACAAAAAACTCATGTGAACTAAGGCCAATAAACCTATACCAGGTTTTATTATTTTCATTTTGCAAAATCTTTCTTTATAGATGGTATTTCAGGGTCACTTTTCACTTATTTATTTCAAATAATTAGAATATTTTAAGGCTTTTTAATATTCCTAGAGTAAATTTTCCGTTGATTTTGAATTTGCAGTTGCCCAATTATACAAATTATTCAGATTCTATTTATAAAAAGAAACTGAGAGATATAACGTGAAACATCGGGTTATCGAATCAAATGGGTTAAAATTTAAAATCTTAAAAATAAACGTTTATATGCATACATACATCACATATATGGTATCACATATATCCCAGTGCTCACAAAAATTTGGTACATCACTTTTCCTCAGAACTAATTTATTTGTAAACGTAATTAAATATATTCTACATATTTCAGTAATCATTATTGTATACGTACAAATTTTATCATCGGCGACAAAAAAGTTTTCATCGACAAAAACCAGTCTGATAAAATTATTGAATCTGTTTCAAATTCGTCATAAATTTATCATCCGTCGCTTACTTGAAATCGCAAAACACCGTCCATTTCATTATCATCGAACCAGAATCGTATCCTGGTGCAATAAGACATGCAAAATTTTGTTTTGAGTAATGAAAAAAATTAAAACGGATGACTAGATGGTAATGAAAAGTTTTTTTATCATTTCAAATTATCACCGAGCCAGAATCGCACCCCAGGGGATCGATTCTGTTTCCGTGAAAAAAATGAAATGAAAAAATAGTTGTGTGTAAACCAAGCTCCAATTTGAATTAATTTTTTATAGTTTGCGCCTACTCCGAAATTAAATACATAAATTTTATAACGAAGGAACAGTAAACGACAAATAATTGTTCGTTTACACAAGACACTTGTTTATCGGTATTAAGAGCCTAATATTTATAGCTGCAGTAATTTTTGTGTGGCAATAAGTGACTAACTTATGTGCGTTGTGCGTAAGTTGATAGATATCTTATGTTAATTAAGTTATGCAACCATAATGAACGCAATTCGACACTATCAATAATTTTTTTAGGCTTTACTTTTTTTTAATAAAGTATACACTTGTATACATTTAAATGGCGGTCATCTATTTATGGAATTTGTAATTTGATATTTTACACAGAAGTTTTGTACATACTTACAAAATTAGATTTTTAAAGTTCGAACTAAGACAAAGTACAAGAGAGTTTGAATTCTGATTGAAGAATAAAGATAAGTTATGTCGAAATTTGAAATCTTAAAAAGCCCAAACAATTACTAATTTCAATAATTTCACCAATAACCTGTAATTGTCAATTTTTATGAAAATGGGATAGTAAGAATTTCATAACATTTAAAATGTTCCATATATAGTCTCAAGTTGAAAGTATTTTTGAGTTTAAAAATTTTCTTAATTTTGAAATGTCTAGAATCTGAAGAATATTCAAATACCGATCATAGTCTAAGCGTGTGAAGCGCTATTGTGAAAGCATTAAAACTCTTAAATTTTATTTACTACACCGAAATTCGAATTTTTAAATGCAGCTGTTTCGAAAAACTATTTGTAATCTGACATAATTTTGAAACCCTAGATTCAATAGAATATTCTAAATTTATAGATTTTTAAAATAGGAGTAGAAAACAGGTGATTGAATTTAGAATTAAAGAAGCTTAGGGAATTATAAAATTTTAAAATTAAGGCTTAAAAGGACTATTTTGGAAATCTAGAAATTAAGTCGATTTTAATAATTCAAAAATTTGAACTTAAAACGACTGTACATCAATGTGAATTAAAAAATTTCAAAAATATACATTTGAAATAGTTTAGGATTTAGGAAAATGAACAAAAGCTCTTTCTATTTTTCAATACCTTTATAAATTATGAAAACTACCAAGTTTGCTTGAAGTACGATCAGTTGATGGCGGTTAACCAAAACCCTTTGAGATTTTCGACACAACTTTCGGTATATCGGCAAATCGGTACATTAATAGACACATTAATTTAAATGATTTTCTCACCACCAAAAGCCTTAGAAAAATCTAGAAGCACAAACAAAGGCACTTTACTTTCAGCAAGAGATAAGTTCAACCCATCTGTAATTTTAATTAATGTAGAAGTTCCACTAGATCAGCAATTAAGCTAAAACTAGAAATATAATTCATCATCTGAAACTTCATAATTTTTTACGATTACCTTAGATAAACAAGAAAGTATACTGATTGGTCGAAAATCTTGTATAGTTTCTGGCTTAGGTACCTTCCCAACAGAGGTTATTTGTGTAATCTTCCATTCCGTCAAAAAAACAGATTTAGTCAACACAGTGTTAATTATGTTTCTTAAAATAGTGCTTATTGACGGTAGTAAAAATCGAATGAAGCCTATAGCGATACCATAAGAATCTTGTGATTCAGATTGCATATTTCATCAATTGCATTACATACTTCCATACTGGAAGCATTCCTATAATTAACTAATTAGCGCAGAATCCATAAGAAATTGATTTTGTACAGCTATACTTGGGAGCATTTTGCAAAATGATTTCAGAACTCAGTAAATGAAAAACCCGATTCGGCAGTTGGTTTAGTACATACGAGTATGTAGGTCCAAATTAAAAATATTTCTTTTAAAATACTGGAATTTCGCTGCTTTGATCATCTCAATAACCTTATTCCTGTACTTATTATAATGACTAAACGAAGCAGGATTTTTAATTTTTCTCCAAGTCTTATGAAGAAAATCTCTAATATTCCGATGGTGCAGTATGGAGTGATTTAATTAGAAAGAATTGCACGGTGACTTCAAACAAACTTTTCGTAGGGGTACAAACTCATCGAAAAGTTGAGACGCTAGTGCATTGAAATGATCCAATTAATTATTTATATCCGCGATGAGGAAAATTACTCCCCAATCAAGCGAATTGGCTTCAGCAAGCAAAGCATTTTGATCTACGTCATAAATATCGTAATAGATATTCGACTAAGTGTAGCCAAAATGATATCCACATCGCATAAATCATCAAGAGATACCACTTTAAAGTGATAAACTTTATTTTACCAACGTAAAAGAAAGTAATAATTGTCGAAAAACTATTTTTAGTTTCCCCAAATATTCGGCGGTTTAAACCCAAACATTTTTCCAAACATTCTTTTTTGTTTAGTGTAGGAATTATGTGTACCAATTCCGGTATTTCTCAAAATTTATAACAAAATTAAAGTTATATTTTGCCGGATAAATCAATTAACTTCAACATTTCAAGATATATAATTCTGATCCCAACAAATCAGACAAATATTGCCAAAACAAAATTATAGGAATATTGGGGGAGAAATTAGAAATTGATTTAAAAATATCAGGAAATACAATACAAGACATGTTTCGCTAAAGATTTACTGCATTAATAAATCCCTCCACACAAATATTAAACGAAAACTTTCGTATGTATGCCTAGTCTCAGAGAACAGAGTTGGTTGCACAGGGAAGCACGAGTTATAATATACAGAGAATTTTCCATCAGGAAATTCAGTTGTGAATATATTAAATCAATTATTTTATACGTCGCTTAATTGTTATTTAACAACGAAGTATTAAAATGAAGCGTTATGCAGTGTTCAGTTTTAGCACAAAAAATCTATACCTTATGACAGCGAACACATAAAAATAAAAATTAAAGCTAAACAATTTTTTGTGGTTAATTGAAATTCTAAACACGATTTGCAATGCAAAATTAAATTACGATGGATTTTTTTCTCTACATATTCTCTAGTCGTCTATCGTTTTATTTCTTACAAACTTGTACCTATTTACTTATTTACTATATGTATACATACCAAGTACAATACACAGAAAATTCGATTCCTCTAATTTTCATTTTAGAGTAGACATTTTCAATTTGCTGTTAAATTATCAATTTTTTGCTTGGTGGTGTGACATTATTGACGAAAATATAATAAAAAATCTGTTTCATTCGAATACAAAGTCCGACAGGTTTTTTATTTGCACATAATACTCAATTCAGTTTGAAATGTTTTCTTTTTTATACATTCAGAAGGTGGGCGGGAAAATGTGGGAAATTATTATTCAATTTGAAAATGTCTTTCTGGTCCCACTGCAGTAGTGAAAATATTGTTCTCAACTTGAAGCTACATTTTCGCATTTTTTATTTGACCCGTTGGGGGATGGACATTTTTCGTTGCATAAATATTTTTATGCGTTGAATAAGGTTTACTAATTTGTATACTAAAACTATTATTTTTCTAAATTTTGGCAATCATTGTGAAGGTAAATTTCGATTACCGCATATTTCAAAGTATACCTTCATGACTTTGAATATACATATGTATAAAGATGCTTTAACGAAAGAATTGAGCTCAAAATGAATAAAGGTGTTGCCAACGTTTGTTTTAAAAAACATCAATCTAATGGCACAGTTATGAGCAATAATTAATGGTTTAATTGTGCTGAGGTAAGTGAAACCCCAGCAAAACCCCAACACTACTTCAAATAAAATCAAAAAAATATCAACCTAACAAATGAAACTTTTGTTTTTTACTTGTTTAGATGTTTACCCGTTATCTTATTTTTTAGAAAATCAGGGTGCTGTTTGCACTGAGATATATAATAAGATAAAAAAGAATCAAACGCTTTGAAATATCGGAAACAGCCAATACGAAGCACCAAAATTCTTGGCATCTCAATAAGGGATTGAAGATGGTAAATCAACAAATCATAGTTTTGACGTAAACTATATTTTGGTGAAAGAGAAATAAATTATTTTTGCTGGATAGGTTAGATATAGAGATGGGGCAATTCAAACTAATAATAGTACCTAAATTTGGTTAAAATGAATTAATAATTAAGAAAAAAAAAAAAATTGACAATAATTACAATTTTGATAAGTCCTCCAAAGAATTAACAAGATGAATTCGTTGGCTATTCTCCTTCCTCATAAATATGTTAGAATTCCTCTACGGTTTTTACCAACATAATACCAAATTTTTTTTTTTTTCTTGAAACAGTAATCAATATCTTTGCTTCTGACCTTGGGTAAACCGAAACAAGTCTTGAATAATTTTACAGCTGCACCTTCAATTTTGTTTGCATTAACAGTAGGTAAACCGATGATTTCAACACAATTTTACCGTAACATTTTTTCCAAATAATCAATTTTATTTCGAGACTCACTGGTCGATCGTTTTAAAATTAAGTTTTCAGCTTCTAGATGATTCACTTGAATTATTAATTTCTCGTAATCATTGAGTTTATTAAAGATCATATCGAAAGGTTGTTTATTTTCATTTTTTTGAGTAGCAATTCCAAGTTCCAAGATGACAGGTGGTTTAGCTGAACCGGTAGATGTTTTATCAAATGTATGGTTGCTAATGGAAGAAGGTTCTTTGCACGTACCACATGCGCAGGTATTGATTTTATCGGGATTATCGAAATCATAGATACTGCATGCTGTACCACTACAGCACCACGATTTATTTTATTATTACATTTGTTGCACGACATTATTATATGGTATATTTATTATACGTCAATAATTATTTTAACTTATTATATTTTAATTATTAATCACAATATTTCCCACAAACCACACTTAATTCACAATTTAATTATACATAATAGATTTACTAAGCAAAAATTTTAGACGTAAGGGCACCCTCACAATATGTAAAAAGACAATTGAAAGCTTTGTTCAGTCATCAGAAACATTAAGTGATCCTTTGTTTATTTTTTGATTTGATTTTAAAGTTTCGCAAAGCTAACAAGACCAAAATCAAAAATTATTTATGAACGTCTATCTCTTTTAAACACATTACAATGTATAAAGATTTCTCTTTCCTGTTTTAATATTTGTTCACAAACTTATAGCCGATTTAGACGTACCAACATTTTTTTCCAACATTTTTTTTGTTGACACTTAGAGCTACACGCAATACAAAAAAATGTACACGCGATAAAAAGGGAAAAGTATACAACAAAAATCTCGTCATACCATAATTTTTTGGCGGTATAAAATCGACAATATAATTTTTGATAAATACCGCGGTGATACTAGTTTATTTGGCAAAATTATGGGTTTTCCGCGTGAAATGAATAATTTTCGAACGTAAATTTTATTTTATTACTACAATTTTTAAAAAATAAAATAAAGCGCTATAAAAATTTCTAAAATCGCCATTTTTATTGTGTTTGTTGTTGTTTGTTACTATAAAATATACTCGCGTCGAGTATATTTTATAGTCAAACTTGTTTTTATAGTAACATTGTTGGAAAAAAAAAAAAAAAAGAAACAAAAACCCAACAAAATTTTGTTGGATTATTTTTTTGTTCTTGTCTTACAAATGAAAATCGTAATATACTAATATCTTCATTTTTTGTTGGGAAAAAAATGTTGGTACGTCTAAATCGGCTATTATAGGACTAAAGCGGAATAGAAGATATTGTTCTGTTTATATTTACATATAATATAAAAAACGAACGTCTAAAAAACGAAGCTTGCTTTGTTAATAATTTCACTTGGAGTTCTGATTATACCGATGTGAAGTTTTTGGACACTTTTTTGGACACAAATTTATGCGAGTATACATTGTGAAGTTTTTAGACAAAATTGACCTTACAGAAAAATTAAGTTTTTGTACGGAGAAATTAAGTTTTTGGGCGTTGTTCTCTATTATACCAAATAGAATGAATATCAGAGATGCCTTATATAGTGACTATATAGTTTGTGAATGGCATAGCTTGCGAAATTATAATCACTTAGTGCCATTTTGATATAAGCCGCAGGGTTCTTGCAAAAAAAATTGGAAAATTAACAAATCGACGAATTTCGCTTGGAACAAGGGCGTTGTTCTCCATAATAATGGCAATAGCCATACGGTTCATATCAAACTGGGACTAAGTAATTTCAATTTCGCAATGTATGCCCTTCACTAACCTACATAGTCATTATATGAGCCAATCTCTGACATTCTTACTATTTGGCACAACGGAGAATAACCTCCTTGTTCCAAGCGAAATTCGTCGATTTGTTAATTTTCTAAATTTTTTTGCAAGAGCCCTACTTGCCCTTGATTTGTTGAAAAGAAAATTGGAAATGAATGTTAAAAATTATTTGAGGCCTATTTTATTTGAATAACTTTATTTTTCTTAAATACACTGTTAAAAGATGTATATGCGCATAAATATACATATGTCCAAAAACTTAAATTTTCTAAAATCTCAATTTTGTTCAAAAACTTTTTAAAACTGCTTAAACTTTTGTCCCAAAAAAGTGTCCAAAAACTTCACACCGGTTCTGATTATAGCTTCTGTGGGGATTTCGTGTTTAATTTCTATTTTTGTTGAATTTTTACGGCTACTTATCCCGAGAAACAATACGGCTATTATTAGTCCTATAAAACCTGTTCTCCGTTGGTATTCCATAAACATTCTGAATCTTTTAAGGCACAACTCAAATGGATCATTGTTCGTTCTCTGGGAAACTTCGGTTGTATTTTCTGAAATCTGTAATGGCGATGATTTTGGGGTATTTCAATGGTCAACTATTTCAGGGGGAAATATGCGGTTTGGCTAGATTACTGATAATTTATTATAGGAAATATTGCGTGGCTTTTAGTCTTTCTTCAGACGGTTCCTGTGGATATGATTATTATTATAATTTTTAAATTTTGATTATAATCCAATAAAATCATTAGAAACTAGATTTTATGTTGAAATTATGCATTTATTAGAAAGGTAGGTTTGACTGTGGTTTGATTTCTTTTTTCTAGTTTTGTAATAAGGATTCTTAATAATACTTGAAATGCTTTATTTGGGTTAATCTGAGTATTTGTAAGAGGAGTTGTTATTGGAATATTGTCTGCTATACAACTTTATTGGGATGGACGCCGTTGGATTAATTTCTTTTGGATTATTCGAGACAATGCTCGATTCGCTTAAACAACTATTGCTCGAGACGGAACTCGGCGGAATTATCGAAACAGGACTCGTATAGATTGTTGCTTGATACTATTCGAGATGACACCCGTTTTTTGATTAATGATCGAGGCAGAACTCGGAGGATTTATTTTAATGTCTGAGGCGGAATTCAGAGGATTTGTTTTCATGTCTGAGGCGAAACTCAGAGGATTTATTTTATTGCCTGAATTGGAGCTCAGAGGATTTGTTTTGATGTTTGAGGCGGTGATTGAGTGGTTTTATTTTGATGTCTTGAGTCAGAACTCAGAGGATTTATTTTATTGTCTGAAGCGGAACTCAGAGAATTTGTCCTTATTTCTAAGGCGGAACTCAGAGGTTTTGTTTTGATGTCTGAGGCGGAACTTAGTGCATTTGTTTTAATGTCTGAGGCGGAACTCAGAGGATTTATTTTGATTTCTGAGGCGGTACTTAGGGGATTTATTTTAATGTTCTTATTGTTTGTGGGCGGAGCTTGTTTGGTTGACTAATTGATTTCTCGAACTCGTTCGAGTGTTATATGGTGTTATTACTCGGCGAGTCCCAAGTCGTTTCCCTCAGTATTATCTTGCTTTATACTCGCATCCTCGATGTATAGTTCATTTGCAGGTTTGGCAGCTCCACCTTGCTTCATTCTTGAAAAGTTTCGCAGTTGCCCTCTATTGAACTGAAGATTCGTTTGTCTTGGTGAGGTGTTCGAAATTCCGTTTTCAGTCCTGAAATTCCGTTGGTTGTTTGCCAAGTTGTTGTGTGGGAGTTCTGTCAGTGCGTAAAGGTTTGCTGGTACCTAGCATCGTTTGCTTTCTTCCTTCCGCAGTCTGTTATAAGATGTCCACGCTTCTTGCAGTACCTGCCGAACTTCGTGGGCGAGTATTGCTTCTTTTGCTTTTGGATACAAATGTTCTCTGGACATTCCCTTGCTTCATGTCCAATTCTTTCAAAAAAACTGGCATTTGAGTATCGCACAATGTGACATTCTGTTGTTTTGGTAATGCACTGCATACTTGTTAAAGCTTTGTTTATACCCTAGTTGTTTTACGTTGCTTAATCCTTTGATGAAGCCATCGCATTCTAGTGTCTTCAGAAATAGTTTTCGTAGTCTAAGGCGTAACCTTGTACTCTTGTTCCAAACTCAGAACAATCTTCCGATGTGCCCTGACTGGCTGAGTACAATCTGTTACTTAGGGATTCGGTTGAGTGCGATGGTATAGGAAGTTTTTCGTGATGATTTTATAATCTTTATTTAAGCTTTGGACTTTCGAGTCTCTCCATATTTTGTATGCCTTACTACGGAGGCGTAACTTGATTTCCTCCAAAAGAGTTTCTGGTTGGTCAGGATCTTGTGAAGTAATGCACCTCACTACTGTCAGCGTCGTGTCGACCGTAGAATATTGGTACCCTTCTTTCTACTAAATTTTACGTTTCCACACCCGTTATGGCCATTTTCGTATAGAATTTGATTTTCCTGTACACTGATTTTCGGAATTCGGTTAATGCTGTTTCTAACTATATGCAAGATGAGAAGATCGACTAAAAATCTCGAAGCGGAAGAGTTTGCTACAGCGCTAATGTATTATAAATCAATTCACTCTGAGCTTGTCACGGGTGGGGCTTTTACCAAAGCGAATAAAATATTCTCAAAAATTGTATTGATGTGTTAAATTGTGAATAAAAAAGTGTATTAAAATGATTTAATACGCAATGTCGGCATTTGAAATATCTGCTTAAGTTTGAATGAGTTTGTTTAGTGTTAGTTGAAGAAATTCCTACAATAGCTGTGCGCAACAATGGAAGTTTGAGCCGTATGCCCCTGTTTATTTCTTCTTCTGCTTGGCCGTGAAGAAGTTAAGTCCATTAACAGTACACCTATACTCACCAATATTTTCCTGAAGCATACCGAATAACACTTTATCACCGTAAATAAAATGAGGAAGAAGAAGGCAAAAACATTTTTTTCTAAACAGACTAACAGAAAATCCTATACTACTTTATACAAACAACTAAGCGTAACTCTTACTAATATTAACTAAAGCGTCACCCCAAGTAAGAGTTTTATTAATAATTAAGCCTAAATTCCTAACAGAATTTGAATATTTAATTAGCGAACCCTGCAGAAAGATACCGGGAAAGGAAGAGTCATCTAACGATTTTTTAAATAAATTATAATCGACTGAGATTTATTCGCATTTAAAATGAGAGTATTAGAGCCCGACCAACTAACGACACAATCCTGATCTAAACGGCTATTTCTATAAATTTGGACATCATCAGCGAAAATGTGAAATGAACAATGGTGAATTGCCCAAGTCATTACTGTACATAGAAAAGTAATAGAGGACGCAGCACTGAATCGTGAGGAACTCCGGAAATTACTAGAAGGAAATCGGACCAAGAATTGTAGAAAAAGGCTGCCTGAGAACGATTAGAAAAATAGTTGAAAATCAATTTGGCAGCGGAAATCTAAAATCTAAACTGAGGTAAGAGTTTAATAAGAAAAATTATGTGATTAATAGAATCAAAGGCCTTTAATATCATTATATATATTAAATGCAGCAGAAGTGCGATATTTTCTAAACTCAGATTGGACGAAACTAACTACACTAGTCGGTATTAAAGATCTACTGCATGAATTAACTAAGCCATTAATATTATTGATAAAACGGTAAATAATTAAATAATAAATTATTTAAAATTTGTACAGTCAAATTTGTAAAGTTGGATACCTCTTTAACTCGGACAAATACATAACTTGGCCAAATTCGCAAGAACCAAGAAAATATTTTTTTTTAGGTATTCAAGTATTTTTACTATGGACGTCTGCCTAACTTGAATGTTGAACATGAAATTTTGCACCAGCTAATATTCGTATTTTGTCTCAGATAAAACTGCAAAAGGGGGATATCAAATTAATTTTTCTTTATAATCTTTAGTATTTTTTCATACCACGTTCATGTTATATGAAAATGAAGACACATCCACATTCGTTAAAATTTTTCGAATAAATTTTGTTAACAGCATTTGTATGTATGCATTCAATTTGTTGTTTTCAAACACGTTTATATAGGCGTTCTATCTTTAGAGAAATAAAAAAAATTGCTACTTCCACTTTCTTAGTATTACATGTATGTATGAACATCAACATTCTCTTCTACGATTTCAAAGCAAAAATAAAAACCAAAAATTAGGTCTATTCTGTCCCTCGAACAATACTTTTCCCAGAAAGCGGCCATTATACGTCACTTACCCAACCATTTACATTTTACAAAAATTTTCCATTATTTTGAGCAGAGACGGTCCTTCAAAAATGTGAATGAGTTTCTTAAATTTGGAGACCTCGTCGTTCACAAAAGATAGCCAATCTCCATTTAAATAACCCCTATTATGATTGGTGAGTTGATCGAAAATCGACACGACTCTGTGTTGCCTTTTCGTTTTTCATATTGTTAATATCAAATGAAAAAACGAAAACGCAATACAGAGTCATGTCGATTAATCGATCGACTCGCCAATCGTATACTACTGTTACATGCCTCTATGTGCGACCAACACGTTATAAAACGGATAGACTTCAGCCGGATTTAGGTGGGGTTTTGCCGCCACATTTGGAATAAAGCACCACAAAAAAAGTCGTGTTGCAAAAGAAAAGCAAACAAAACTAACGAATTCACATATGATCCGGGGGAGTTGTCATCACCCACAATTAAAGAAACTGATTATTCCATATTCCATATTTATCTTTTATTCACAAGGAAAAGATAAACATTAATTTTTAATTCCTACTACAGATGCCTTGTTACGATTTTTTTTTTTTGGAATAATACTGCCCCTAGTCGCGAGCTTACTTGAACGTAACCATCCGCCTACGGAGAGGCTATTTCCTCTGAATTTTTTTTTTTTTTTTATATTCCGCGATACACAAAATATGAACGGAAACACTAATTCACTTTGAAACCAAAAATTCACTTTGATTTTATGTATTTTATACACAAAAATATAACTAAACGTTTATTAATAGAAATTTAACTAGCCCCGGTGGTCTCTCAAGAAATACTCATTTTATTGTACCAATTATGGTTAAATTTTACAACCAACAAAAAAAGACTCGAACATTCCATATAATAGAAGGTTCGGAATGTAGTGGCATTATACATGTACCAATCACTTACACTAATTACTTACTTATGTATATACCAATGCCGTGATAAATAACCAAAATAACGTTCCTTAAAATACCAACAAAACAAATCTGCATATTTACTACCAAATTGTAGCTACACCACCAATACTATAAGGAATGTGTAGATACGTTACCATGAAATCAAATAGGAAATGTAAATTCAAGTTCATTGACCTAAACGAAATCATAATATTGCATTACAACAACACACCAACCAAACAGACCAAAATACTCAAATCAGAATATTTAGAGCTGTGCATATGTCAGAAAAAAAAACTCAACTGTTTACCCGGAGCAAAGAAAAATAAGATGAATGCAATGAGTAGCCGTAACACTACTCAAAAAAATTAAAGGAACAAAGATTTTTTTCAATTGTTTTAGTGTTTTTTGGAGAGCTATAACTTTGAGAAAAATGGTCTACAGCGATGGAAAAAAAGCATTTTAAGCTTCAAGTCTCTAGTTTCAAGTTTTTTTGGCAGAAAAATTTTGTGAGATACAGTTATTGCGCAATCATAAGAAATAGTGCAAGACAAAAATTTTCCATTTTTTCGACGACGACGAGTTTAGGAAATGGGATTCTAAAATGATTTTTGGATAAAGTTCTGGAATATGACCAACTAGGATGGAACGTGGCTTTTCCTTAATCGATTTTAGTGAAATTTGGTATGCGCGATGGAAATGGGATTCTAAAATCATGGATTCCATCTCTAGGCCACCACTATATAAAACAATTATTGAATTATAATACCTATACTATAATAAATTTAAATTTAATAATAAAAAACAGATCCAATGTTAGAAACTTCTCATTATGACTTTACTGAAGTCTAGACATAGAGGGCATATAGGATTAGAGAAGCCCTAATTAGTTCTAGCGTACTTAGTTAAAAATAATTGATTGTTTTTTGTCATATAATGAATGCTACAATTTCCAAATAAAGTTTAACTTCTTTAACAGCAATAACTTATCTAAAGTCAATCTCCAGTTAACAAGCCAAGTACCCCTACCAGTTTTGGTACACTGAAAAAAATAATAATGGTCAACATAAATATAAGGCGTTTTATCTTAAATTTAGCTGTTTTAATATTAAATTTATCTGAACACCTGAAAAATATTATTGAAATCGTTTATATTTTTATCTGACATAACGAAACTAATTAAAAAAACATATCAGCTGATTTTTATTTAAATGGGATATACAAAAACCTTTAACTATAACAAAAGTAATCAATTTAGATTATTTCGATACTGTTCCAGATCTGGTAAACTGTATATTGAGTTAAATGTATACATTATTTAAAGTTAAATAATAAAACGAACAATCAATAATGTACATCAGTAAACGTAATATTGAAAATCTTCTACAGTAGTAACTTTTGTTACATGAGGTATGAATAAACCTACACATCCATTGAATATAACTATCATAGATATAAAAATATCGAAAATATGTATATTTTTACTCCTTTTATTGTGATATGTTTCAATCCGTCTCTTTTTAGTTGGTAAGTAAGCGAAATAGATGCTGTTACAGAAAAAAATTATTAGTTAACAAGTTTGTTGTTTTAAACGTGATGTCGACGTCATACGATCTAAGCGTAGCAGAAAATAATATATTAAGTTGTGCAATTGATGATGTTGGTAAGTATAGTTTATAAAATAATTGTGAGAACTGCGGCAGTTCTTTTTTGTAAGTAAAAAAATTGATCACAATGTTGTACGTGTCGCTTAAATTTTTAATGTAAATTAATTTTTCCTTAATTGTTACATACATAAATACAATTAATTATTTTGTGCATATTTGGTAATCGTTTTTAATTGTTTGTCATGGCAAAATAACAAAGAAAATAACATGGACTACCTGTGTTTTATTTATTGCAGTAGTATTTAGTGCTTCCCCAATTTTTGTGCTAATAGTTGTTTCTTGTATTGTAACGATTATTTTATTTTTTTATTTAATTATTGTTTTTTTTTCTATTTTCAATATAAGGATAAATATGATAATTTTAAAACATCAATATAAGGATAAATATGATCCACTAGGAATATATACAGCGACCTCGATCACGGAGGAATGGGCGACCTTTACACGGACTGCCATAATATCTAGTTGAGAATGAAAAGCGATCATCTCGTTCAAAATCGAACACTTCACAGCAATCAACACTCCTCCACCTTTCATGCTGGTAAGGAAGATATAACGGTCTTTCCTATGGACGACATAGTTGGATGGAAAATATTCCTCGGAATTAAAACTGGCTGTAAGCCAGGTCTCACCAATAGTTATAATGTCGTAATCATTGTCAAGAACCTCAAGCCGAAAGGCTTTAGCTTTGCCCCGAATGCTGGATGCATTGTGGTAATAAATCGACGTAAATGCCATCAGTTTAGGGTTTAAGTTATCCATGATAATACTGTTGCGGTTGTCACAATTGAATTCTTGTCGGATATTCGACGGAGTAATACTGGTGCTAAAGTGGTTATTACGTAGGTAGTTATAACGATTATTATTATTATTGCTATTCTCCCATTAAAGGGTTCACTCTCAGCTTGTGCTGGGATTTTTACCCACTATGAACTGCTTTAGAGAAACAAGAGCATAGTTAGGCGCTGTTGGGTGGATTTGTTGTATTAATTGTTTGTGCGGTTTGATATTGTGTGTGTGTGATTGGTTGTGTATTCAGAAACTTGCGGACTAAACTACACGTGCTCAAAATGACCGCTTTCTGAAGTGTCATGTACGTGTTTTTAGGTAGTTGAAGTGTATTAATGGTATTGTGCAGCGAATAGGGTATGACTCCCGTGGAGGAAAGTACAATGGGCACCGTAATGACACTGTCCATTCTCCATATCTGCCGCACCTCATTCGCCAATGTTGCGTATTTTGTGATTTTTTCTGTGTAACTGTGTTGTAAATTATGTGTGTTTGGTATTATGATATTTACTATGTATGTGGTTTTGTTTCTTTTATATATTAGTGTAATATCCGGTCTATTGTGTGGTATTGTGTGATCAATGATGATGCTCCTATCATAATATAATTTATAATAATTATTTTCCAAAACTGTTTCAGGTATATGTATATATGTAATAAGGTAACGGTGGTCTGTTTGTGTTTGTGAGGTTGTACTTAATTGCTAATTTTTGGTGCATTATGTTTGATACCTGATTGTGTCGGTGCAAATACTTCACCTGCGCAAGAGACTGGCAAGCGCTAGTGATGTGTTGTATGGTTTCTGATGCACTGCCACAACGCCTACAGCGGTCTAATTGAGTATTTGTATCGTGTATGTTTCTGATAATTCCGCGTGTTGGTTATCTGATCCTGGATAGCCAGCATGAATCCTTCAGTCTCCGGAAAGATATCTCCAATACTTAGCCATTTGTTCGCCGCTTCATTGTCGACATGAATTTGGCTTAGGTCATGTGGAACGAATTCTGAGACCATGGTAACATTTTATCCCGATCAGTAATATTACGGGGTTCATTTGAATTATCAGAATGGCATAAGTTTAATGGTGTGTATTTTGTGTCTGCTTTAACTATTGCGTTATGTCGTGGTGATGTGTTTTGTTTAGAGTAAAAATATTCTCGGAGCTTGTGTATGATTTTGTGATGCAGATTGGAAATGTCTATTATACCTCTTCCACCTATTTTCCTAGGTAGGGTCAGCCTTTCTATCGCAGATTGTGGGTGATGTTTTCTGTATTTTGTGAGTGTGGTACGTGTTAATCTTTCTAACGTTTGAAGATCAGTTTCTGTCCAGTGTATAATACCAAATGTATATGTCAGAATTGGGATTGCGTATACATTTATTGCTCTAAATGAATTCTTTGAGTTTAAGTATGTTTTGAGTATATGTGTAATGTTTGTATTTCTGTTTTTGTATTTTTGTATTATTTGTGTTTTGGTACTTGTATGATTTATATAGCGAGATTGAAGGAAGCCAAGATATTTGTAAGTATCCCCCTCTTGCATTGATTGAATTATCGAACCATCCTCAAGTTCGATACCCCCAAACTCCTGTCGCCCTCCGCTAATTAGCTGTGTCCTGCACTTGTCCAAACCAAACTGCATTTTGATGTCATTGGAAAATGTATGTGTTATTTGTGTTAGTGACTGGATATGTGTTTTTGTTGATGTGTACAGTTTAATATCATCCATATACATCAAGTGTGATATTGTATGTAAAAGTTGTGTGTTGTGTTTAATTTTTTATCCGTAATTGCTATTGTTTAGAATGTTTGAGAGTGGATTTAGAGAGAGGCAAAACCAGAGAGGGCTCAAAGAGTCCCCCTGAAATATACCTCTTTTAATTTGTATTTGTTTTGTTGTAATTTTGCAATTATTACAAGACAGTCGTAGGGTCGTTCTCCAATGGCTCATGGCATGCTACAGAAAAAGAATGATATCAGGATTAATTTTGTACAACTGCAAAACCTTCACCAACCATGAGTGAGGAACAGAGTCAAAGGCTTTTTGGTAATCTATAAACGTTGTAAACAGATTGCGCTTCTTAGTATGCGCCTGTTTAAGTACCACTGAGTCAATGATTAATTGCTCTTTACACCCTTGTGACTCTGGCCAACATCCTTTTTGTTGCTCCGCTAATATATTATGATCTGTTACATGTTTTTGTAAGCGGTGCGAAATGCATGTTGTAATTATCTTGTATATTGTCTGTAAACATGTGATCGGCCTGTATTTGGATGTATCCGTGACATTATTTTGTTTCGGTAACATATACGTAATCCTGTCTGTTAAAAAATCGGGCATCTCCTGCGGATTTGTAATAAATTTGTTTATATGTTGAGTTAAATACGGATGCACACTTGCGAATTTCTTGTACCAATAATTTTGAATTTTATCTGTACCGGGGGCTTTCCAATTATGTGTATGATTTATGATGTCTGTAAGTGTGTTTTGTGTGATACATGGGAAAATCATCTGTGGAATATTGTGTGTTCTGGTCGCCTTATCTGTGATCCAAGATGCCTCACTATTATGTGAGACACCTGTTTCCCAGACTCCAGACCAAAACCTGTGTAAATCTGCAGATGAAGGCGGCTGTGCATCAGTGTTCTCTGTGTCGTGCTTTGCAAGTTTTCTATAGAACGTTCCCTCATTTTGTGAGAATATATTGTTCTGTATTTTTCTGTCTCGACTTCGCCTGTACCGTGCAATACGACCGGACAAAGCCGAAAGTTTTTGTGTTAGTGTATCTATATACTGAATGATTGTGTTATTTAAAGGTTCGTGTGTTGAATGTATTTGCGCTTTCTGTGTAATATTTGTGACGAGCCTTACCAGTCTCCTTGATCGATTTCCTAACTTATATTGTTGGAGACGATCCAGATCCTGACGAATTCTCTCAATCTTACCCTGCAATCTGCGCTCCCAACTTGGCATCAAAGGTGACACGTTAGGATAATTGGGGTTGTTAACTGTACCACCCATAAATTTAACTGCAGTCACAGCAGCACAGTATACAAAATTGTGAATCTCACCAAATGTTGCATCTGCACCAACACAAGCAGGTAAAATATTAGTGTTAATTATGTGAACTGTTTGTGCAAGTTTCCTTGACGTATGTAATTTTGGTGTTTGTGGTTTTAATGTTGGATTTAATCCAGTGTATTGTGTAAGCGTGTTTTGAAAAATGTGTGTCAGCTGTTGTGTTAATGTATCTGATTGTGTTGTTCTATTCCGAATTATGGTAGGAGCAACGTCATCTAATTGTGTGTGTAAATTTGTATTTGGTGCATGTTGTACTGACACCTCAGAAGCAATATCACTTTGTCCACTATTTATTTCTTCAGCAACCTCATCCCTAATCTGCTGAAGAACAAACTCGGATAGAAGGCCATTCCTAACAATTGCTCTGCGTCGATCCGCAAGATTCTGAATAGTGACAGTTATGTTTGGGTATTTGTGTGTAAAAATTTGGTGTAACGTATGTCTGTAAGATGTTGTGTCAGTTTCTAAATGTGTGATAGTGTAATATGTTCGCATGATAAATTTATTTATTTGTGGCGTCCATTTCATGCGAACACGTGGTAAATTTGCCAATGTGGTCGCTGGTAAAATAGTGTCCAGCGAAACATCATTAACAGGTTGGGGAATTATGGCTGTACTGTTTCGGGTCATCCCGACCGCGGCCCGCATATTCGACCGTCGATCACCATCGGCTCATATGCTGTCACTTCCAGCGATGGCTCCAGAAGTGCACTGACGTTCCTCAGGTAGCGTCCTTATAGTACGGTTACGTAAATTTTTCTCCATTCTTGGGTTCGGTATTATTTAAAGTCTGTCTACCAAAGACTACTAACTATTTATTCCAGTTAGTTGGGCAAGGGGCCCGGTTATACCCCCGGGCTCTGGGTTATCACTAATTTGGGTTAAACTAAAATGTACATACCAATAAATGTTCCAAAGCAACAATTTTCACAACCACAATATTAATTTTGTTAATCACGAATTTAAATAATTTAGAGCAATTTTGAATTTTTTTCCTATTATTATTATTGTTATTATTATTATTATTATGCTGGTAATAATGCCGTTATACGACCCTTACGAAGAAATAAGGGTAGTGCATCAGAAGTATTATGTTTGCTCAATAACTTAGGCTTGATCATTGGTGATGTGGTTCCTGAGTCTGATGAATTATGGGATTTGTATATTTTATTGCGTAAACTATGAAAAATTGTTGTATGTACTCAAATAAATGATACTGTTATTTATGTCTTAGAAAATTTAATACAAGAGCATCACAATTTGTATATTAAGCATTTTGGTTATAACTTAATACCAAAACACCATTTTATTACACACTATCCAGGCATAATGCGCAAATTTGGTCCTCTCATCAATTTGTGGTCGATGAGATTTGAAGCTCATCATCAAGTAATAAAAAAAAATCGCTGCTAATACTACATCCCGGAGAAATATTTATTTAACAATTTCGAAAAGAAACCTTTTACAATTAAGTAAACGTAAAATTAATAATAAATATTTAAGTTTACCAACAATTTCAGGGAAGTCGGTGGAATAATATATTCCGGCTAGTTTGACGGCCGAAGTCAAAATTTTGTTGAATACTGAGAACTAGGGCATGCAAAACCGGTAAATGATTAACCGGTTAACCGATTTTACAAACCAAAATTTCCTATCGAAACATCGGTAAATATTATTACAATTTACCGGTAATTCGGTAAATTTTTCACGCTAAATTCAATTGATGAAATAATTATTTAATTTAAATTAATTTTAATATTTATTCAATAATTATTTAACTAAATTTGGTCATGCCACCTATTGTTGAGAATACTAGTAGAAAAAATTTCCATTTTACCATATTTTAGTCGGGCTGCGAGCGCTGATGCTAATTTTTGATCGTCGTTACAGCTTTATTTTATTCCGATAGGTAGTGCTTTTTCTATATTTCCAATCGTCAATAATGCTTTATGCAACCTTCTTTATACTAGTTATTTTCTGTCATCGGTGAATATTTTGTTTTATCCAAAAACCGGATTTGGTTTCACCAAAAATTTGATTATTTAAAATATTCTATTAATTGGATATATCCCCTGGAATGGGATGTAAAATAAAAGGCCCGTACTTGTCATATAATTATTAATATAATTCACGTAATTTATATATTTGTACGTAGCTACTGTGAAAAATTTAATAAAAAAACTAACGGTATAATTTTTGTCACTGTGTATTTAAATTATCCAATTTTTTAGCCGTGGAGATGGAGACGGGAAGCAATTACAACAAAAGTAAAACACAAGTATGGGAATATTTTATGCATCAAGGGAAAGATGTAGCGAAATGTAAAAAAATGCAATAGAGTTTTAAAATATAGTGGATGCTCTACGAGTGGATTGCATTCACATCTCAAAGGCAGCACAGTATTAATTTATTTCAACGAAATGATGATGCTGATAAACCGTTTCCTTCTACATCTTGCAAACCGTTAATAAAAAGGTGGTTTAATAACCAGTTATAACAATTGACAAATCTTTATCTGCTGTAATTTCAAGAATGGTTGCAAAGGACATACTACCATTCAGCAAGTTTTGCAATTCTTATGACATAAGAAAACTATTAGTGGACAAAAGATTTACAATAGCGAAACCACCAAACTCAATTAAAGAAATTGTAATGGAATATGGAGATCAAATGCGAAATGAAGTATGTCAAGATAATATCTTGACGTGATATATTATATCAAATCTGTTGAACAATGGTGGAAAATCTATAGTCTCACATTCGACGAATGGACTTCTATTAAAATTCGAAGATACATGAACATTAATATTCATTTTGAAAAAACTTATTGGAATTTAGGACTTCCTAGAATTCATGGCTCAATGCCTGCAAATAAATGTATTTTGTTATTGGGAAGTAAATTAAAAGATTTTGGGATTAACTTTAATAATATTGTTGGAATTAAAACGGATGGTGCAGCTATTATGAAAAAAAGTTGGATCTGACCTAAAGACCATAAATCAATTGGGTTTCGCACATGGAATCCAGCTGGCAGTAATTAGATTTTATATAAACAGGATGTAAAATATTCTGAATTGGAGCAATTCACTTCGTCTGACGATTAATCGAATAATGAAAATTTTTACAATGCTGATGCTAATGCAGATTTGCATATACAGTCAACGGTGAACCATTGATTAATAATGGCACTGATATCTCGTACAAAGATTTAAGTGTTCTTATTGCAAAAATTAAGAAAGTTGTCAACATATTTCGACTATCTCCCACAAAAAATGAAATTTTTCAAAGAAATGTTGTACAACAATTTGGAAGAAACAGTGAATTAGAACTAATATTATTTTATTTATTTATTTAGTAACATGAATTTTGAACTCGCATATCCACTCCATCATAAATCCATTGTTTTGAGCATATAGGAGCTCATTTATAAAAATGTATGAATGCAAGAAGTGCCATTACAATATTTCGGCCAAGATTACTTCTGATTTGGTGTGGTCATCCACAACATTGCATCACTTTTTTAATACCGGATTTTCCTTCGTATTTAGCCTGTTTAAATTCGAAGAAGTCATTAACGAATAACCACACTCTGATTTGGGCAAGAGTCTCTGCTTGGATTTATTTCATACTCCTCGACATTTTATCTAGCTAAACAACCAGGTCACGGATTTCTATACAGGGTTACATTTCATAATATATAAATTAAAAATCAAAATAATAAAAAAATGTAAAAAGAAGAAGAATTTTGAACGTCTCGCTGACACGAACGTCATCTCATTAGAGCCGTATATAGAGAGCCGTAATATTAGACACCCAAACTAGGTGGAACAGTTTATTACACATGTTAGAACGTTTTTATCAACTCAGATCTTGAATGAAATAATAAAGGCTTTGCAACCTATTAGGCTAACAGTTGAATCACCAGGTTCTTCCGACTTTACCAAAGAACTACATTCTGAATTAATATATAGAATTCAACAGCGGCGAACAGAATATTCTGATGTTTTACAATATTTACACCTTCCCACATAGTACAAAATATTGAATGAGAAAGATCTTAGTGGAATTTTTAATAAATTAAGTAAAGTTAAGATAATAAAACTTATTGTTGCACTTATTGGGCGTATGACTATAGAAAACTCAGATGAACCGTGGCCAGCGGATTTGGATCAAAATGATCTGTCAGATGATAAAGTCGCTATACAAGAACAAAAACCTTCTTCAATGGAAGAACGACTACACCTGGCAATCAAACAAATCAAAGATTTGAGATATTCAGATGCAGTGAAAACACCTGTTATCACTAATATTACAATTATTTGAGAGGGACAAAGTAAAAGGCAAATATTTGGAACTATCATTCAAATATTTACTAGCCATCAAACCAACAAGTATCGAATCTGGAAAAGCTTTTCAGCTGCCGGCCAAATCGTCACAAAAAATTCGATCAAGCATCAGCGGCACAAAATTAATCAATCATCAATTTACGGGGCTATTTTAATAAGGAATTTACGATGAAAGATTGAAAGGGAAGGGCTTCACTAAAATTACCTTTTTACTTTTAATTTTTTTTTAGATTATGCAACGCTATACAAGTGAATACAATAGTATAATGATTTTTTTTCTAATCGAAACATAATTATTATTAATTGGTTTTTAATAAAAAATACAAAAAAATAAAATTGTTTACCGGTTTTTACCGATTAATCATTTTTTTTAAATTACTACCGTTTACCGGTAAATGAAATTTTCGGTAAATTTACATGCCCTACCGAGAACTTAAATCAAATTAATCAATAAATGTTATTAAGTATAAAAATATAGTTTACAGAAAAGGTATGATTGGAATGTTGAAAATTGGCGTCGACAGTTTACCAATATATGGGTTAATTAACTCAATTTTTTCTTATAAATGTTTTAATTTTTTTATAGGTCAAGCGTTAGAAACATTGTACTACAGTGATCATTTTTGCGGCTCGGTAGTAGTAATGACACATAAATTGGAAATACTTATGCCCGGTTGCACACAAAACATATCAGTAGTTAAGATTGATTTAACTAGCCGTTAGTAACAAAAGCGTTTCACAACACTTAACAGTCAGTTAAATATTCAGTTAAATGTAACTATGCAAAATTGGGCAGATAACTATTTAACTTCTGTGTATATTGCCACTAGCGTTGCAACGGATATTATTGATACTCTTAAATGTCAAAAACAATTTTAAACTAAAAATATTTTTCAAATTATGCTAAGAAAAGATTACCAACTGTTTAGTGATAGCGACAGTGATAATGATAATTTTTATCTCACGGGATTTTGAAACATATTTGGATCGTGTGGAAATATATTTCAAAATTAATCAAGTGTCAGAAGAAGAAACAAAGCTTTTGTTTCTAAATGCGCTAGGCAAAGAAACATACAAAATTTTGAAATCGTTAGTGTTACCAGACAAACCGGATAGTAAAACGTTTAAACAATTATCGGAGGTATTACTAAGACATTTTGCGCCAAAAGTGAACAAAAGAGCAGAGAGGCATAAGTTCAATCTAACGGTACAAAATGAAGCAGAAAGCTTAGCGGAATACATTGTAAAATTAAAAACACATGCGCAGTCTTGCAGTTTCGGAGATTTTCTGGAAGTCACGTTGCAAAACTATGCTAAAATTAAAAGTCGATTAATTAATGAAATGCTGACGGATAGGTTTTTAGTTGGTCTTAGAAGTCCAGAAATAAAAAAGGAGCTATTAAACAACGAACAATATGATTTCGAGCAATGCTGTAATGTAGCTATCAATATGGAAATGGCTAAACGGGAAACTCATGCTATGCAGCCAAGGGAGCAACCAGCGCAGTTTAACATCCACAAAGAAGACGAAGTGGTTAATAAAATTTCAGCTTTAAAAATAAACCAAAATCGTAGTCGAAGCCGGTCTAGTTCAAATAGTCGTGAATACCAGCGGTCTCCGTCAAGGTCATCAAGATACTACAACAGATGTTTTAGATGCGGTCGATTCCATGATGGAAATAAATGTCCAGCAGTTAACTGGACTTGTTATAATTGTCAACAACAAGGTCATACATCAACAATGTGCAGACAGAAAAATAGAAAATTGAAGGTCATCAACTCGATCAACATACAACAACCATCGCCAGCCTTATTAGAAGTTAGAGTGGAAGAAGAAACTATTGAATTTGAAATTGATACAGGAGCTTGTTCAACTGTAATTAACAAAGATATGTATTGTTCTAAATTTAGTCATATTAATTTAAAGAAATGTAATTCTCCGCTTTTTTCCGTTACAGGTGAAGCGGTTTTGGTTGAAGGAAAGTTGCAAGTCCAAGTATTTTTTAAGAGTCATTGTTACGGTCTAGAAATGGTGGTTATCGATTCAAAGCGTCCAGTTAAACCGTTGCTGGGAAGAGATTGGTTGGAGGTGCTTGTTCCAAATTGGAAAAACAATTTATTAGGCGATCTTAATTCAGTTAAGTACATTTCAGTTCCAATATTGGAAAATTTGAAAATTAAATTTCCCAATATAATGGATAAACGTTTAAATTTACCGATTATTGATTTCAAGGCGGATATAGTAATGCCTGACGATGTAACTCCAATTTTTCACAAATCTTATTCAGTACCTTTTAAACTTAGAGATAAGGTGGAAAAGGAATTAGAAAGATTGTGTCAGGAAAACATTATAGTTCCAGTAAAAACGAGTAAATGGGCAAGTCCCATTGTGGTAGTGTCAAAACCAAATAAGGAAATTAGAATTTGCATGGACTGTCGTGTAACAATTAATAAATTTTGTGTCTCTGAACATTATCCGATTCCAAATATCGAGGATATTTTTGCAGGCTTGTCAAATTGTGAGTATTTCTGTGTAATTGATTTGTCGGGAGCCTATCAACAGGTTTTAGTATCAGAATTAAGTCGTCAATATTTAACAATAAATACTCATAAAGGCCTTTTCCAATATACTAGATTACCTTTCGGATTATCCAGTGCACCCCCAATTTTTCAGTCCATAATGGATAGAATTTTGCTTGGTCTAGAAAAGGTATACTGCTATTTAGATGATATAATAGTGGGTGGTGCTTCAAGAAATGATTGTCAAAACCAATTATATAATGTATTTAGCCGTTTAAGTAAATATAATGTCAAAATTAATGTAGGAAAATGCAGAATTTTGGAAAAATCAGTTAGTTATTTAGGACATAGAATTTCTAAGAATTCTTTAAGACCAAATGACGAAAAGGTTAAAGCAATTGTTGATGCTCCTTTTCCAGTTAATCTAAGTCAACTTCAGTCATATCTGGGTCTTATAAACTATTATAGGCGCTTTATTCCTAATTTATCTAGTGAATTAAAGTGTTTATACGATTTATTAAAAAAAGATGTAGTATTTACGTGGGGCCCAGAATGTCAGCAAAGTTTTGAACGTAGCAAACAATTGCTAATAGAAAATCATTTATTAGAGCTATATGATCCGAAGAAACCTATAATCATAGCTACTGATGCCAGCCCGTACGGAGTCGGAGCTGTAATGTCGCATTTGGTAGATGGTGAGGAAAAACCGGTAATGTTCGTGACGAGCACATTATCTCCAGCTGAACAAAAATATTCACAGCTTCATCGGGAAGCGTTGGCTATAATATTTGCCGTGAAAAAATTCCATAAATACATTTATGGACAAAAATTTACAATTTTATCGGATCATGAGCCTTTGAGACATATTTTTAATCCAAAGAAAGGTATGCCATCGGTCGCAGCCATGCAATTGCATAGGTGGGCGATAATGTTGTCAATGTATGATTATACTATTATTTATCGGAAAGGGAAAAACATGGGTAATGCTGATGCTCTGTCACGGTTACCTCTTCAGGAGAGTACAGGCGAAGAACATTTTAGTTTTATAAATGCTATCGAAATGGAAAACCTGCCCATAACAACCGCTAAAATTGCAGAGCAAACACAAAAAGATCCCATTTTGAGTGAAATATATGGTTATATCCTAAACGGCTGGCCTTGTAATATGAAAGAAAATAAATGTGGGAGGGAAGATACAATAACGTTTTATAACAATAGACATAGCTTAAGTTGTGAAGATGATTGCATATTTTATGGCGATCGTATCGTTATTCCGTCAGTTTATCAAGGACAAATCTTGCAACTATTACATAAGAATCACATTGGTGTTGTTAAAATGAAGATACAAGCGAGGTCATATGTATGGTGGAGCAAAATAGACAGGATATTGAGTTTTTTGTAGCAAAATGTCTTGCTTGTCAGCAAACCGCAAATAAACAGAAAGTTGAACAGTCTTCAGGATGGCAGGAAACAAGCTATCCCTTTGAAAGGGTCCACATGGATTTTTTTTATTTTGCAAAATATACGTTTCTTGTGGTAGTGGATTCGTTTAGTAAATACTTAGATATCTATTTAATGCCAAATACTACTGCTAGTCAAGTCATATCGAACTTAAAAACATTATTTTCAGTTTTCGGATTTCCAAAAGTGTTAGTTAGTGACAACGGTCCACCATTTAATTCTAAGGCGTTGAATGAGTTTTGTGCTAGAAGTGGGGTTGAATTATTGCATTCACCGCCTTATCATCCACAAAGCAATGGACTGGCAGAAAGAACCGTCCAAACCGTGAAAAACACCTTCAAAAAATTTCTCTTGGAAAATAAATTTAGTCAGTCAAACGTCGCGGATATAATTCAAGAATTTTTATTACAACACCGAAACACCTCTAGTACCGTAACAATGAAGACTCCGAACGAGATGCTGCTCTCCTTTAAGCCAAAAATTCTGCTTGATAATGTGAACGGAAAGAAGCAAGTTAGGTTTAATGAAAACAATTTGTATGAAAATAGGAGTCAATTTGGGGAAATTAGGAAAAGTAAATTAAATATTAATAATAAGTGTAACGAAACTGGCAATAAAAAGTGTTGTAAAACTTTTGAAAAGGGCGATAAAGTCCTTTATTTAAATCATTTTAAAGAATATGTTAAATGGATTCCAGCGAGGGTATTAGAAAAAATAAGCCCATATACTTTTTTAATTAATGTAAACAACCATGTTAGATTTGTACATAAGCATCAAATAAGAACATCAAAATTGCCAGACGAAGTTCATCCATTAGATTATATAATAAGACACACGGAAATTCGTGACGATCAAATTGTCAAAAATGAAAATGATAATGCTTGCAATGAGCCGTGGATGCAGAATGATGTAGTTGAGTTAAGAAAATCAAAAAGAAGTTGTAAGCAGCCTGATCGACTTAGATATGAATAACGCCCTAGGGATAATTTCTAAAAAAGGGAGGAGTTGTTATGTCTTTATAAATATTATTTGGTAAATTATTCTTAGTGTACTTACTGTAACCTCTTTATGTAATTATATTATATATATTTGTATCTATGTATTTTATGTATAATGTTATTGTTGTAATTCGAGTAGAAGCTAAACAATTAAAAAAATAAATAAAAAAGGACAGTCAGGTCTATATAGCCGAAGAGCTAACCAAGTTAAATAAATAATAAAAAATTAAATAAATTATAATTGTTGTTCACGATCTAAAAGTTTTGTTTCTTAATTAAGTTGAAGTGGTGGATGTCCTGATTCATAGCTTTCTCAATAAGTCGTATAAATATTAAGCACGTTCCAAAACTCCGGCAATATCCAGAACGCCCTGATGTTTTATTTAAATATAATGAAATTGAATTCCGAGACCGATTCAGATTATCAAAAGAGACTGTCTCTAAATTGGTTGAACTACTTGTTCCATATCTTGAACCAATAACAAATAGATGCAAAGCTTTATCAACTGTTAATCAAATATGCATCGCACTCCGGTTTGTATTATTGTGAGTTTCTTACCTATAAATATAATAAAATATAACTACTTTTATTACAATCTAGATTTTTAGGAACTGGTTGTTTTCAAATTACATGTGGAGATCTTTTTAATTGTCATAAGTCTACAGTGTGTCGAATAATTCGAAAAGTTTTGGAAAAAATTGCCCTATTTTGTCGTATGAACAAAATTATTAAAATGCCAATAACCGATGAAGAATTGCGCCGTACGAAATTAAATTTTTACCAGATCGCCGGCTTTCCTGGTGTTATCGGAGCAATAGGTACCTGTTACATAATGGTTATACCCATTTGATATTAGTTTACATTTTTTTCTTCTTCAGATTGCACGCACATAAAAATTCAATCTCCAGGTGGGGATGTTGGAGAAGTATATCGCAACAGGAAAGGATATTTCTCGATTAACGTGCAATGCGTGAGTGACCGTTCTTTAAAGATTTGTGACATTGAGTCAAGATGGCCAGGGTCAGTGCATGACCAGACTATTTTGGATAATTCGTTTTTGATGGTAAACATTCTTTCAAAATGCGTTTAATTTATTAAATATTATTTAAAATTTACTTAAGGTAAGGCTAAGAAGAAACGACTTCGGTGATAGCGTACTATTGGGGGATGGTGGTTACGGAAATAACAACTTTTTACTAACTCCATTTTTTAATCCCCAAACCCCAGCGGAAAAGAATTATGAAAGGTCTCAAATTTTAGCCAGAAATCCAGTCGAGAGACTCTATGGAGTCTGGAAGAGACGATTCCCAGCTTTAAGCCTTGGATTTCGGGTCAAGGTTATTTTAATTTCTTTTAAAACAATTGGATTATTATAATGTACCTATAACTGTTATTTATTAATTTAAAGGTTGAGACTATATTGACGTCAATTGTTGCCGCCGCTGTTTTGCATAATTTAGCAGTGGAATGGAAAGACGATTTTCAGGATTTTGCAGAAGTTGAAAAAAATCTAATGTCACGAAGCAATTCGAATTACCGACGATTGGCACTCATTGAAAGCCATTTCAATATAAATTCATAAACAAATTTTGTTTTAATTTTGTACATTTTTATTTAAAATTCAATTAGGGATACACAAAGTTTTATTATTTGAATAATTTAATATAAAAATAGGAACTAATATGTACTAACTAATAATTCAATCGTTGTTTTTTTTAGTAGTTGATGGTGTTGTTCCTTTAAGATGGTAAGTTCAATAGCATGTTGCTCACATTTCATTTGTAGGATCTGGTCTGCGTTTTTCCCCCAGTGAGACAACAGTTGTTTCTGCTCTTTCAGCACTGCTATCTCCATTTCGTGCCGCTCGCGTCTCATTTTCATCAATTTTTCTTCAAATTGGCAACTTTTACTAATTTTTTTATATTTTGTAGCGCAAATTTCAGTCAATTCTTCGAATGTACTGAGAGAGAGTGGGGCTTTTACTTGTAAAATTTGTCTGTTTCGATGGTGCAATTGATGCAGAAGATTGCGGATTTTCTTCCAGAAATTCAATTTCATAATCTTCTTGAATCTCTGGATGCTCGTTAGATCGCTGCTCATCTCTTTGGGTAGCAGAATCATTTAAATCCTCCAAAATACACGTTTCGTCGTAGAGCTAAATAAATGAAAATATAATAATTATCAAAATAATGGTGTACCATTATCATACCATAATTGTAAATTGAAAAAATAGTACCAGTAAGTTGTTGTTGTAATCAGCACTGGCGTCGAACCTGTTTACAAGAGGCGTGATTGTCAATGGCTCCAAAACCTCAAGCGTTTTATTGCTTATTTCAGAAATTTCTGAATTTTTTGTTCCCCCACCAGTCATGAAAGTGGCAACCTTAAATTAATAATTAAAATTGTATGCATTAACTATTAATTAACATAACTAAAGAAATAAACATATTACCTTATCGGCGGATTTTTTTTTTTTGCATTTTTTTTTTAATGGTTCATACAAGGATCGAAGCTGTTGCGCATTCCTGTAGGATCCCAAGCTCTGGGCATTAAAATCAAAACTTAATGCTTCCCATGAATCGTTTTTTTTTTATGTTATTTTATCCGTTTTCTTGCACTCGATAATGTGCCGGTATTGCTTTATCATTTCTAAAAGCAACATTTTTTCTGTATTTGAAAAGTTGGGTGCACGGGTTTTGGAATTTGCTTCTTTTTTGTAAATGAAATTTAATAAAAGCATTTTGAACAAACCAATTATATAAAATTACAAATAGCATCACTTTATAACTTACTGTTTTTTGATACAAAGCTCATATTTATGGCTTTTCTTTGTAGATATAGCAGAAATATTATAGATATATTATTATATATCGTAAGAATAATACAATTTTTATTAACGTCAAAATAAAAATAACGGATATTTTGTTTTTTTTTATAAGTAGGGTTGAGTAAAATCTTATTATATCGACAATATCGACATATTTGTTAACTAACCATGGACATTTTTTTGTAAAACGAAATGTAATTTTAACCGGAGTTTAGACTTATCAATTAGATTGCTGTCAAGTGGTTAACTCGTTTTGTGTGCAACCGGGCATTAATATTGAAGACATGATCGATACTAAAACAAAAAATTTGGTGAAATCCAATACATATTTATATGTTATAGGGTAGTAATTTATAATTAAGCTAATTAGGTAATAAGTTTATTCAAATACGTGTAATAATAAAATATTAATAAAGTGAATTAAAATACCAAAACAATTAAATTGAGTTATATTATTTTTAAAACAGCTATGAAAATTTAGTGAAGAGAAACTATCAATATTTACCAGAATGAGCTATTAATATTTTTACTTAAGGTAATTCTAATTACTTGGTTTGTTCAAAATACTATGTGAAAGGGTCGAGTTTTATATTTAATTTAGACAAAGCATATATTTTTATGGGTTTCTGTTATCGACTAAATCTATATATAATGAATTACGAAACAAAGAAAAATAAAAGTCTCGACAAAATAATTATATAACTTTTGTAGGTAATTATGTAACCTCCATAGATATTTTGGTAACTTCTGTAGTAATGATTATACGATATTATTTATACGTTTTATCGCGAATTTTGCTATTTAAAATTTCCTGAGCAATTAGTTATTTAGCTTAATGGCAATTAATTAAATATATTTATAGCTATAAAATGTTTAGCTATATTTTTCGTTTTTGGGGATATAAAATATTCTTATCCCAAAACGAGTTATAATTTATAACTGAAATGATGGAAAACATAACTCTTTGTGATATAATTTGTCTCAGTGTAATGATTCGAGGTATGATGCAAATATCTAAAAATCCACCTTGTACAATTTTACAAATCTAATCGAAATATGTTGGGTCACAGACATATGGAATTTAAATTCTTAAAAAGCAATTCATGGCGGTATTAAGCACACGTAAACAGAAAGGCAAAGTCAATAAATCATATACTACACTAGATTTGAAATTTTTATTTGTTTCTAGGTTAGAGTAACAAGAATTTAACCCTTCGGCAAAATCATTTGCTGTCTAAAAAATGTTTAGGTTAAATATTGTCATCCGAAGGCAAATCCATGACATGAGATGCATAAAATAGGATAAAAGATGTTATTGGCAATTCAACATTGAATGCTGAGGGCTATATAATATTAGTGTTTAAAATCTGCCTTCTTTAATGCTTATTATAAATAAAAGTCATGAACTCTTTGTTTCTACAACTTTGTATCTAAAAACTTAATGCGAGTGTGTAGAAAAATAGCAACTCTCAATCATAACGAGCTTAATGCACTTTTCATAAAAGAATTTTGTTTAATGATGCTCTTATTATACATAAAATCTATTTTTAAATTTCTAAATGTGTTATATCATTGTATGTCACCTCTATTTTTGAATTTTTTTTTCGCACTTTTATTCCCATATCTTAAAAAGCAATTCGAGAACAGGAGATGAAAATGAAAAATTATTGAATTTAAAAAAAACATATTTTGTGATGAAACTAAACGACAAAAAAATATTATTTTAGTAAACATAAACATACATACCTATAGACACCTGCACTACCATAATATTCTCTTCCTGCATATAAAACAAAACAAAAAATGTGGAAAACACCTCAACACAAATTTTCAAAATTTGTTTTTGTCTTTTGCTTCAAACACAAAAAAATTGTGGAGATAATTTACAACGATGATACACTCGTATGTTGTATATAGTATAATACTCGTATGAGTGTATATATTGTTGTTCCGGTTGTGTATAAGGTGAAACAGTGGAATAAATTGTTGTTGGTTTTTTTTTTTTTTTTGGTTTTGTTCCCAATTTGCAATTTATGTGAATTTAAGTGAGAACGTAAAAAAACACCAAATTCCAACACAGGAACCAAATATGTACTAGGGAACAAAAAAATCTGTGGCTTAGTTATATAGATTTGCAAATAGAACCGTCGTGAATATATATATATATACTATATATAGGTAGTCTGTAGGTTATTAATATTTATCTGGATTTTCAAAGGACGTTTTTGTTGTGTTAGTTCATTTTCGAATATTTCACCTTTTATGTATAATAATAACCTGCTATGATATCAATGTTTTATTGTTTTATAACGAAATAACGACAAATTTGTTTGTAATTTTGTTTGGAATTCCTGCTTTGGTGGAATAAATTGATTTTTTTTTGTGTACTCGTATGTCTAACAAATTATTTTTCCCCAGATGATATTTTAGGTAGTTATTCTGTGGGGGCATACTTTTTTCAACTAACGATTCACCTTAATAACAATAAGTACATACTGCAGGGTTATTTTCCGATTTGATCAAAGTCAACTAAATTCATCTGGCTTTTAGATACATCTATTCAGTGAAATTTATTTTATTTTTGAAGATGGTTTGCTTATTGCTGTCAACAATTTCCAATCTTACGCCAAATAGTTTACGTTTTTAGGTTTTTAACAGAAAAATTTGCTTAACTATTGCCTAATGTTGTGGAATATTTTCATTTTATTGCAGCATGGATAAAGTAAACAAAAAAAATGTTGAATGCTAATACAAACATGCTGATAAAAATTGATACAAACTTTTTCGACTTAGATAGCAACGATTGGGTTCAAAATCGTTCGTGTGCCTCATGACGATTTTCTCTAAATCACTGACTTTTCTAAATTGTTGGCATACGGGTCAATGAGGTAGTTTACACCGCCATGTTTGTCGCATACTATACACTATATTCGACCTAATCTGCATAGATCACATAGTGGAAACGCTTGTTACCCTAATTAGGACAAGTAAGCAAAATATGTGGCCTCATATCTAAAATAGGTCGGCTAGAAAGATGGTGTAAAGGTTCGACAGATAAAATATTAAAATTAAAATCAATAAATACAAAAACAATATACATAATATTAACTATTATATGTACATTTATTGAAATATTTTAATTGAAAGCCCCATTTAGGGCATTTCTTCCAGGCCAGATATGTTTCAAGATCCCCATCCCTAAATCAATATGGGCATTTGACCTCAACTGGAATTATTCTGTAACATGCGCAGCTCCAAATGCCATCCGGCGATGCAGAATAATATGTTTTCTCAAAGTAAGTCTCTAAAAAGTTCAGTGCTTCTTTCTCGAGCGTGCGTCCATATGACATCGCAGTTTTATTAAAGAAATCAGCCGGATAACAAATTTGTTTTAATAGCTCCAATGAAAAACCATTTTCTAATTTTGTATGGCTTAGCTGGACCTTTTCGTCGTTCATTTTAAAATTGTCCAAATCAAAATTTTTCTCTCAATCGTTCGAAATATTTATATTCATTGTTCTTCTTACATAAATTTGATAAATCTACATCGAGCAAATGCTTAAGTTCGAAATCGACAGTCCTGTTTTCGGTTGGTATATAATCGGATAACCACAAATAGCTACTAGCTTTATTCCTTTAGCGATTGCCCGGCTAATCATGTTTATCATCTCAGGCCTCGATGAAACATGCGAAGGTGCCTCGCTCATCCGCTTCGGTCTTTCTCTCTTCGCATATAATATACTCACGTAGTAACCGATTTCTAAAATTTAAACGGGGGTTATTAAGGAAATCTTACTCACAGCCTCAGTTCCATTTTCCACAATATGTTGGTAAATCGCGTTAAGAGCAAACAAAACGACACCAACGTGTTAACAACATTCCCCCATAGCTGCAACACAGGTGCAATGTCCGTTTTTGGTGATTTATCGTTGTTCATGATCGTTATCATTGTGGTGGATCCACACTCGAAAGATGGTAAATTTAAAGCTTGCGAATGCAGCATCTATAAAGAATACAGCATTGGTATAGGTTTCAAATATCAAATTTTCTTTAAGATTAAATATTTTGCCAAATATGATGAATCCGTTTAAAAGTTTATTCCCGGCTAAACGCTGAACCCAGCCGCTTTTCTAAAACTGGTAAGCTTTCAAGGACTTATAAGCTTTTAGTTACATTCTTTGGAAGTTGGTTCTCATCGAATTTCTTAAGATAAAGCATTCGAGAAGAAACGTAGTGGTCAAAAATTCTTATCCCTTCCTCATGTTCCCTGAATTTCTAAAACCACCGATTGAGTTGATTTTTGGGTATTTAAATCAAAAATAAATCGACAGGTGTATCACTATTTTTTTTTAACGGTGATGGTAATGGTGATGGTGATGTAGATGGTAATGGTGATGATTATGGTGAGAAGGATGATGATGGTGATAGTAATTGTGATTGTGATGGTATAATAGTGTGATGGTACAAAGTAGGATGGCATGATGATTTGACAACGGTAGAATGGTATGGTGATATAAAGGTATGATGGTTAGATGGTTTGATGGTATGATTTTTACAGCAATGTGTTTGTGAAAAATTAATGATTCGAGACTTAAAATATTTTCTTTGGAATTTTGTTAATTAATTAAAATAAACCGAAATTCAAATTTTTAATTGTTAATTTGATTGAAACTTTGGTTTTTTTCATTGTTAAAGTTTACACCAATGCAATTTATAGAATTAAGTTTTTTAACCGCGAATAAACGATATAAGTTAAGTTATTTTGATGCCATCTTTGCTAAAATAAAAATATAAATATTTTATTTACCCCGGGAAACGTCGGGTACTTCAGCTAGTACCTACGTAAAAAATCACAAATTATATTACACAGGAAAGGTGCATTGGCCAACCGATATTTTTACAATTGTTTTTATCTGTCAATTTTTATTCCGGAACAGGTCTATATCGACTTTTGGAACGTCAACCGAATGTCATTATTATTTGACGGAAATATACAGGCATACCGTTTGAAATGTCAAGTAAATTTTTTTCGTTTTGGCTAAGCAAACTAAAGACGGCCCTTCTCTTCAGCCCAAAAGTTTCCTCGATATCTGTGTCGGCTACGGACGTCATGACTTATATTTCTCAAAAGGGCGAAATCAAAGTTAGGATCGCTGTTGCAGCAACATTAATGAGGATTAACAATGCAGGCAAAAATGGCTAATATACATTGAACAATGTATCTAAGCTTCGTTAGTAAAAATTAAGGCGAGATGTTTTACCATTATGATTTAAATTTACTTGTGGTTAATTAATTTGCTTTGATATATAGGTTTTGCGGATTAAATGAAATCCTTTCTGCTGTAAACGAAACATCCAATTTAAGTGAAACTATTTTCAAAATGAATGAAAATTTTTCCGAATTAAATGAAACCTTTTCCAAAACATAAAACACCAAATTAAATAAATTTAAACCCAATAAATGCATTGTGAAATAAAACAATAGTTCTCCTTTAACAGCAGCAGCAAGAGTTTTTATCTGTCCTGTTCAGTAAAGTCTAAAGTGAAATTTGACCAATCTATAGTTTTGAAACTGTTTCAATTCTAAATTTGATCACGCCTTTTAAATTAGGGTTTGCTAATAAATAATTCTTAATAAATTGAGGCAGCTTTTGCAAATTAAAGTAATCGTAGTAAAGTAAAGTAATGGTGATGACTGTTAGCTCTATTTCCATTAGTTTGGACTTAAACACGATCATTTTTGTTGTGCTTACTGAGCTGAAGATTATTTGGAAGGATTGAATTTATCCCTTAAGATATTTTCATTTTCTTGAGTGGCCAAAAATTAAAAAGATAAACACTTCAATTCAAAATATATGTAATTAAAAACAAAACCGAATGTAATGTAACATTATAAAGCAAAATTAACACTCGAACCGAAACTAATCTCAAAGTAACGTCATTAACATCGGAAAATGGCAAGTCAGCTTACTTTATGTCGTTTACAATCTTTTCGATGAGAATGTTGAAGCACGTTGAAAAGAACTTATCGGAATCGTTGTAATTAAGGTATAAATACAAATAGAAGTAGCAGATAAAACTCTGCTAGGCCACCACGAAAACTTTTAATAAAAACACGCGCACCAAATATTCAATTATAACAAATTTTATTTATTAGTTGCATATTGCACAGCATTTCACAATCAATTGAAGACCACCAAAAAGTATGGAATTTATTAGCAAAATAAACGGTATAAACCCGTAATACATATTAATAAACAAGGATTTATATTATTCATGAAATAATGATGTGTATGAAGGAGCGTTGAATTAGATAGATATAACAGGAATATTTAAGGATTCGCCGCGGAAATCAGGAGGCTTCAGGTTGGTGTTATGGTTCGGGTAAAATCCGTTATAAATTTATTTTTGAACTCCTGAATAAATAGGCTAAATTTATAGGAGCTACACCGTACCGTTCGATATGTTTTTATGATGTGAAATCATGTTTGGTTTTGTCGTAAAATAATAAAGGTGAAGAACTATATCTAAGCAGTGCAAACCCGCATAATTTTTCTTCCTCCGTATTATCTGATACTAAGTAAGATAGAAAAGGTCTTCACAAAGGACATCAATAATTTATTAAGCACTATGAGAGAATTTAATTTAGAAGGCACGTCAAAGGTTGGGTTGGAACAAAATTAATAAAAATATAAAATTTTAATGATTTATTTATTCCGGTAAAGGTTTCATTCCATTCGAAATTTTGCTTTTAATTCGAAACAAGTTTTATTCGTTATAGAAATAGTTTCGCTTCATTCGAAAACGGGGTTATTTAATCCGAGAACTCTTTAAATAAGATTTGATTCGGTAACATCTTACACGTAGTCATAAAAATGTTCCAAATTTATCTAAAGCTTAAAACAGGAGAGATGTTAATTTATCTGCCTAATATATTAGATTATATTATAAACTAACGATAGAAAGCTTATATTTCTGATTCAGAACACTATCACAAAGAGCCCAACGGAATAATGATTTGCATAAACCTGGTACGTTTCTTTACTATATATTTGATAATTTGCTGGTCGTTATGCAACTTCACGCCAAGATAACGTACTGACAATTCGAAAATGTTAATCAAATCAGTATTAAAAAAGCTTAAAATACTCATATAATCATTATATATCATTATATCATTAGCATTTCACTAAAAACTTGTGACACAAATTAAAATGTTTCATAATCAAATGTCAATAAAAACAACAACTAAAACGAAAATCATCCTCCTGGTGGTTAATAGCATAATACAGCATTATTTATAATAGTGTTACATTTTTGCCTTGTCACTGAAGGTTCGAATCACTTGATTATGAATGGAACAAATCACAATAATTTAATAATTTATTAACAATAATTCGAAAATCAATTTTTCCACATAATTACTGATCACTTATAATTTTTAAATCGCACTAAAACACTTTGTAATTCACTTTTTAATCTTTACACTATCGCGTTCCAACTACAATAATCTTACAACTTTACAGTATTACGTTCCAAATACAAATGATCCAATTCGATCTTGTTCGCTTTTTATATACTCAAACCAAAACTTCTAGAAATTTCACTTTTCCATTATGAATTTATATTTACATCAGTTTTATCATGGAAAATTCCATTCTGGTACAGTAGAACTTTGCGCTATTAATTTAACTTCTTCTATTATACCATAGGTGTCACCGTAACAATATTGTTACTGTTACGTTTTGTCTTGTCAATCATGGTTCATATCACTGGATTGTGAATAAAACAAAATCAATTCAATTTATCACCAATGAATTTATTTAGTTAGCACAAGAATTATTATAACACAATTTCAATACAATTTATTAATAAAAATTCACAAAATCACTTTATATAAATTATTCTCAAATTTTACTGTACATTTATAATTTTTATTTCGCACTTCAACACTTTTTAAATCACTTTTTAATTCCTTTTTCATCTTCACACTGTCGCTTACCAAATAATACTAATAATCTTACAAGTTTACACTATCGCGTTCCAAATTCGAATAATAATCCAATTCGATCTCGTTCGCCTTTTTATAAACACAAACCAAACTTCTAGAAAGCTCATGACTTTTCCAGTACTAATAGTGTAGAAACATTTAGAACAGTTTTATCATGGAAAATTCCATTTTAGTACAGTAAAACATTGAGCTATTAATTTAACTTACTCTATTACACACTAGGTGTCACCGTCACATTAGTCTTAAATTTAATCGGAAAATCGACGTGAGGCAGACGTATAATAAAATTTGTATACCTTATAAACTAAAATTAACGCCCTAAATGTTATATTCTTCCCATTTAAGGGTCGCATAAAGATTAAATATTAGTGTGAAATGTATACAGCATAGATGGATAGAAATCTCATTTCGTCACATGATTTTTCTTTAAAAACTGAGGAAAATTTATCTCAAAGTTGACAAATTTCATTTAAAAAAGTGAAAATACTTCTGAAGTGTATGCACAATTAATCAAAAGATCTTAAAAAAATGTCGGAGATTTTACCTTTTTTTTACAAGGCGCTTTCATTGGCAATATCACGGAATATGCTTTACACTCCGTTTAACAGCTTATTGAAAAGTTTTGCTAAATATTTTACAGCACGAAAATTTAAATGAAGTTTGCGTTAACTGGTCCTAACAATAAATTAGTTATGTATTAGAATTGGCGAACATTCAGGCGAATTACCCTCTATTACTTTCTTTTACTGTAGTAAAATAAAGTATAGTAATCATGAAAATTTTGGACGTTGAGATTTTTAGAGATTTATTTGTTTTGAGGTCCCCTGAGTCCGAAAATGTGGGTTTCGAAATGGTGTCTGTCTGTCAGTCTGTCAGTCTGTCAGTCTGTCAGTCTGTCAGTCTGTCAGTCTGTCAGTCTGTCAGTCTGTCAGTCTGTCAGTCTGTCAGTCTGTCAGTCTGTCAGTCTGTCAGTCTGTCAGTCTGTCAGTCTGTCAGTCTGTCAGTCTGTCAGTCTGTCAGCCTGTCAGTCTGTCAGTCTGTCAGTCTGTCAGTCTGTCAGTCTGTCAGTCTGTCAGTCTGTCAGTCTGTCAGTCTGTCAGTCTGTCAGTCTGTCTGTGTCCTCTCTACAGCCCAGATGGTTTAACCAATCGAACTGAAACTTCAGATTTAAGCTTTTTTGATATATTGGGAGGTTTCATTGAATTTTACTCCAAATCGGCTAACCGGAAGTTGCCACTCCCTTGGCAAAAATAAAATTTCTCAAAATTTTCTGTTCGTAAAAGAATGTGGTATGTTGGCCACACCTCCATTTTTAAAATGGTATTCAAATAATTGTTTGCTTAATAATTTGTGACCTTAGAATTAGATTTTATCTTTAATTTTCTGTAAGTTATTTTCATTTTTTGCATTTTTCGTAGTCGTCGTGATCTATAGCATATTCTAAACTAAAAGGTTAAATGAAATTTCAATGATATTTTCGAATTTAAAATCACAAAAAATTCGAAAATCGATGATAACTTCAAATAATTAGGGTCTATCCGACTCCTTAAACGACATTTTTTCTACAAATATAGATCATCAACCAACCATTTATATTTTACAAAGATTTTCCATTATTTTGAGTAAAGTCATTAAAAGTTGCCACGGGTTTTCTTAAATTTGGAGACTACTTCCTTAATATCATAATTGGTCATCACATTATAAATCTTTTACGCTCAATCCGTTAAATCAAGGACTCACAATTAATGTAAAAAATAAGATCCAGGTATACATCTCTGGTATACTGTTGAAAATCATTGAGAATTCTCAGTTCAGAGAGCATCCACAATGTTCAAAATTTATTTTCTCAAAAGTTGTACCATTTGTTCAGATCACAACATTATGTGAGCAACGTGAGAATTGACTGATATAATTCTTTGGCCAGTTCTTCAGTCTGGATGTAGCTTTGCTGTGGATCATTCGAAAATGCAAAAAAAATTAAAGTAACAAGATGCAATAATACAAAATCAGAGTTAACGTTATCACATAGCATTTAATTTTCTATATCTCCTACTACCTATATCCTCAACCTCCTCCGCCCTTAAACCGTGATATTAGTTTAAAGGCCGTCCCATAGTAATTTGGCTATGACATGTCGTTGAGATTTCAATCAATAAAATGTCAATAAAATGTCACAGATCTAATCTCGTCTATTATTTGCCACCAGCAAAGAATTTTGGGTAAATTTAGAAATTTAAATCCCATGTTACATGAGACACCTATGGAACAATGATTGGAATTTGGAATATGCATTAACAGTAGAGAAATATTTAAAATGTGCATACTTACCCAATTCCTTCGTTATAGTGGGAAAAGTAAAAAATTAAAATGTCAAACAGAACCTTGTTATTGTAAGGTTGCGAATTCTAGCCATAGGTGTTTTTTGAGCTAGCGAACTAACTGCCTTTTATTGTTTTTACTCTAATCTATAATTTTTTTCAAGAAAATCTAATGGACTTTGAAAAAATGTAAGATAGATACAATATAAGGGGCTGAAACCTAACGAGGTGGACAGAATTTCGGTTTGAAAAATTTCGTACATACTTGAACTCATGTCGGGTTAACTCCATCTAACCTAAAACTTAACTCACAAATGAATCCCTATAGCCGAACCCCTTAACTCAATATTTAGCTCAACCTCAAATGCAACCTCCAAGTCAATTTCCAACTCAATCGCATCGCAATCCCCAACGTTCTGTTGAAAGTAAAGGCCAAATCAGAACGCTATCCCAATTGTCCAAATTGCTTTTAGTAACTGAATTTTGTAAGCGTACATTTTTTAACACAAACAAATAATTGTGAGCCGATGTATGGGCTTCACTTTGAAAATTAAATTTGAATGCTAGCACAAACCGAAAAAAATAAATTCAAATTAGAATTGTTTTAGCACAAAATTTGTTAGATTAAAAAATTGTTGTTTTACCACTTGCCGTTCTGGGACAGTGCCCCACCAAACCCATGTAGATTTTCTGCCATGGCTTCTTCGATTAAATCTATTTCCAAAGAGGTGAATGTAAACACTGATTTGAAAATTTAGTCTGTTTACGTACCACTTTAAAATCAGTGTGACGTCACCGAAATCAGTGTGGCGTTACCGAATTCAAATTACTAGGCGCTTCTCAGTAATCATTTCTTCTACTTAACAAGTGAGCGGGAGTAGGATTCGTTTGGTGCGGGACCTTCGGTCAACGTCCTGTCCAAAACAAACTAGTGTAAGTCGGGTCACATCTTTAGGTGGCCGCTATATCATTAATGACAATTTTGGATACGGTTATGTATCACCACGGTTAGGGAAATACGAGAGAAGTACCAGCGACTGGCCCGTCACTTGCTATCGACGATGTATCGCAACATCAATAGCTTCACAGATTTTTGTTGCACTAAGAACGTTACTTTCGCCTCTTGTGAGGCTGTCAACAGACCTCCAATGGATTATTGGAAAGGGAACCGTTACCGGTTTATTCCCCTTGAAAGAAACCAAAACTCTCTGCTCATAGTTGATTGAAAATATGACTCCTCCATCATTCGATCAACAAAAAATCACATTATTACTCCCTCCAATATTTTATTGGTTATTAGCAATGTGCAATAATTGCAAAGGTGAAGAACGTTTTCATTGCATATGTATAAACACATACGAACTGCCCAAATTGCAAAAATTTGTTTTTGCGTTTATTCACCCTGATGTTTATGGAATTCTAAAAAAATGTATACGCACCTCACATAAGCTTGTATGCTAAGAAAAGTCTTTTTACGTTTATTGATGTGTAAACATCTTACCGCGCGCTATGCACTTTTCGAATATGAGGGTAATTCGATAAAAATGCAACGGAAATGGGTAAGGAGAAATGACGTCGTTCATATTATAATAAAAATAATAAAAAAATCTGGATTGCTTTGATATACATAATAAAAATTTCCATATACTTGTTTGCTTCTTATGTATTGGTGATGAACTTGATCAAACAAGCGCGGTCGCCATATTGATTTAAAATATAACAAAAAATTCAAAAAAGTTCAAAAAAAAATTTTACTCCGTTTTTTATAATATTGTCTTAATTTTGTGAATGCAAATCTTATAAATGCTTTGCAATTCTAAAAAATGCATAGCTGTAAAATTCAGTTTGAAAAATGATCGGGTTTGCAAATTATTGGACTTCAAAAATTCCAAATTACCGGAAATTAATTTGATTTAAAATAATGAATGTGGTTTATAAGTGCCACCTGGTGTCTATTGACTTTACATCATATTATTTGTAGTTTGTTATTGTGTAGTGCAACAGTTGACATTGTTTAATTTCAAAACATTAATAAAATTTCATCAAAAGTGAAATAATTCATTCAGTGAAGATAGTAAGTATTGTTAAATTATTTTATGATTGTTGAAATTAACTATATGGAAACAAAACACCAAAAATTTTTAATTCCCATAGCAAAAATAAAAAATTGAAAACAAAATAGTGTACAGATTCGTTCACTAAAAGTTCCCCGTAAATCACAAAATCGTTTACCGATTTTGTTTATTTTGACATAATATGTATAATATTTATGTAAAATTAGAAAAATAATAATAAAAATGCATAATTATATCATTTGGAATTAATAATAACAAAATAATGTATCCAGATTCCTTTAGTTTCTATTCAGCTAACGTGTGAAAAATCTGTGCAGTTTAATTCGGAACCACCATTATGTAGTTTTGTTTGGTCTTAGTTTTAGTGTAATGCACAGAATTCTTATACTGAAGGTCAAACTTTTATTATTATGTTTTTGGAGTAACAAGAGACATGCAATTTTTGATTGCGTTTTCTAAGGTAACTCGAATGAATTAATTTAAAAAAAAAAATTTATTTTGAAGTTATGTTACAGTAGTTTTATTTGAAACTATGTATGGTGCCTATTTTTGTTGTTTTGATAGCACCACCGAAGGTGAATATTGCAAAAACGTTGTATTGGTGGCTTATGGAGTTATTAATTTACAATTGATCGATTTTAAGAAGAAAAAGCCAAAGAACAAGTTTCTCAAAAATAACGTAAAATAACCAAAAATATTCAGAAGGGTCCAGATCTGAATAGAAAATATCCTAATATCAATAATAATAATAACATTTTTGAGTCAATATGTTAAGATTTAGTTAGTTAACTGTATACAATTAATATGAGTACTTGTTTTAAAGTTTGATAAATAGTGTTAAATTGTAAGACAAAAACAATCCAAATAAAAATTTTATCTAGAAGTTAATAAATGGTGCGTTCTTGGTTGATGTCATTATAATGAAATTTAATTTGATTTAAAAATGTGCATTTAAATACGCATTTCGGACGCACCAAACTTTTAATGGTGTATAAGCAATTCTGTGTATCATTGCATAAGTTAAAAAAATTGTTTAATTAAGAAAATTATTGTTAAATTAATTAAGAAAATCCACATTTTTCAGAAATGGGTAAAACAAATGCAGAATATATGAGAGAATATAAGAAACGGAAACGTGAGGAAAAGCTACAAACTGGAGGACCAGAGCCGAAAAAAATTGCACGTAGCAGTACCGAACGGTCACGAAACCGGAGAGATTGTGTTGTAAACTCGTGTTTAGTTTCAGCGCCATCTACAAGTACATCCAATATAATATCGAACATTGTCGAATTCTCCAAAGCTCACGCTGAGTTTAAAAAAAAATTCTTGAATAACAACTTTGGTGCTATATGTAGTGTGTGCGATCGGTTGTGGTACGAAAGTGATGTCAGAAACCCACCACCATGTTCCACAGGTATTCTCACAGCCGAATTTCCCCAAATTAATCTTGAAACAGCTCTCGTTTGTGGTACTTGCTATTTATCACTCAGCAAAACTAAAATCCCAAATTTATCTAAATCAAATGGCTTCACTTATCCATTGAAGCCAGCCCATCTGCCGGAACTGGATCTAATAACAGAGCGCTTGATCTCACCACGACTACCTTTCATGACCATTAGAAGGCTTCGACATGGTAATGGCCAATATGGAATTTTAGGACAAGTGATTAACGTGCCTGTATCAGTAAATAACATGGTTAATTTACTTCCACGTGAACTCGACGATGATTACGCCATTAACGTACACATAAAACGTAAACAAATTCACAAATCAAATTATCTGATGGGGTTTGTTAAAAAGAGCGTTGTGAAATCTTGGCTCGAATATTTGGTTCAGCAAGAACTATACAAATATTATGATGTTAATATCAACGAATCGTTCTTCTCTGCTGAAGAGTTGCCAGTAGTTCAGATGGACCGTTCTGAATTAAGTGAATTGGTAGATATGGAAGAAAATTTGATAGCTCAGCAGCAGACTTTGCTCTGGAATGAGGAAATGTATCTCCGAATTGCTCCGGGAGAAAATAGCTTGCCTAAATGCATTCTATTTGATGAGCACTGCGAGGAACTGTCGTTCCCTTCCATCTATCTTGGGCAATTCAGAGCATTTAAGGAACAAATCAGGGTAACACCGTTTATGATGGCAACAAGCGAGCTGCGAAGAGCTGATCGACGAGGGGTAAGTCCGACTCACTTGCTATATATGGCAATGAAAATTATGCGTATACGCACGCGCGATTCTCTGCAGGTAGCCTTCAAATTTGTTGGTAGAGACAATACGTTGACAAGAGCGCAAATACAATCTGAAGACTACATTCATGGATGTATCGAGAACAATTTAGCGTTCTTACGTCATATCCCGAACTCAACGTATTACTGGGCAACACGTAAGCGAGATCTGTTTGCGATGATTCGACAACTTGGTAAGCCGACATTCTTCCTTACAATGAGCGCAAACGAAATTGGATGGCCGAAGTTAATTAAACTGCTTTATAAGCTTAAAAATAATGGTGCTGAGATCGACGCTGATGCATTCCATCAACTTCACTACATCACAAAAGCCACACTTGTAAACGAAGATCCAGTCACTTGCGCAATTCATTTTAATAAACTGGTGGACACCATAATAGGAATTCTGCAATCAAAATGTTTTAGTCCATTTGGTGTGAATTACGTATCACATTTTTTCAAACGTATTGAATTTCAGCATCGCGGTAGTCCGCACGCTCATATTCTGCTATGGCTAAAAGATTCTCCTCGAGATGCTCTAGGTTCAGATATGCCTGCGGCAATAAATCTAATCAATCGGCTAATATCTGTCTCACAGGAAAACGCATCCGGACACGTCAAGCTACAGCATCACAAGCATACGTTTACTTGCTATAAAAGGATGAGCAATGCTGCGGGACAAAAATGTCGTTTCGAGGCACCGTTCATGCCAAGCCGATCAACTGTTATCCTCGTTCCTATGGCTACGAGTGATACTCGGCGAAATAATCTCGCAAAGCTATACAATCAACTGTGGAAAGCACTTGAAGAAAATGATTATATAGATATCGACCACTTCTTCAAAGATCACAATATTAATTCAAATGAATTTTATCTCGATGTATTAAGAGCTGGCATCACGAGACCCAAGGTTTTCCTCAAACGGAATACAACTGAAAAATGGATCAATCCGTTTAATCCATTTATTTTGAATTGTCTTGGTTCCAACACCGATATTCAGTTCATAATCGAAGAATACTCATGTGCGGCATATGTAGTTGAGTACGTAAATAAGACAAACCGAGGGATTAGTAATCTGCAACGTAAGATTATCACGACGATGAATGAACATCCTGAGTTCGATTTCGTGGAGATAACTCGGAAACTCAGTATCGATATGCTGAACGCAGTTGAAATAACTAGTCAAGAAGCAGCATGGTATTTGCTGCGACTACCAATGTCATTGAGTTCGGTGGCCGTTCTTTACCTTCCAACTGTTTGGCCAATAGAAAGACAACGCTTAAAGAAAACAATCGATCAAATGGAAAAAGAGGAGATTGACGATGATTCTACTGATGTATGGAAGACAAATTTGTTTGAAAAATACGAAAAGAGGCCGGTAGAGCTAGAGGATTTGAGTCTGGCACGAGCAGCTGCCAATTACACTGTGGTCAATACGACGTGGAAGCGACGCCAAGTAGGTCCTCGAATAATCCGCTATCGTAATTACGATATGGCGGCTGAAGTTGATGAGTATAAACGTGAAATGGTCACACTATATCTACCATTTCGCAATGAAGAATTGGAAATTCTGGCTGAGAAGAAGTTTCTGCGGTTATATGAGGAAAACGAGGCGATTATTCTGCAGCACAGAAAAGAATTTGAGTCAGATCTGGACATAGGAAAGACCATTGAGATCTGCCGGCAAATGTGTATCGCTAACAAAGAATCAGACTTACTATCAACTCGTGTCGCCGAAGCTGATCCATTTTCCGATTTCGATCTTGCTGCAAATGCGGAAATTAATTCAGACATAAGACTAGCCTTACTTAACCGCCTTGGGCCAATTGTGAAGAAACGCCAGAATCTTATGTTAAAAGAGGATTTTAACAATTTAATGCGCTTGTCTAATATTCGGCAAAAGGGACTTATCATGCACGTCATAAGTACTCTTCTCGATAAAACTAACGTTGAGCCGTTGCAAATTTTTTTCACTGGACCCGCAGGCTGTGGAAAAACGTTTGTGATCAAATTGTTAATGGAGATTTACAATCGCTTTAATGAAACCGATGGCTATTGTAACGCTTATCTTACATGCGCGTCGACTGGCAAAGCAGCAGTAGCCATCGATGGGCTCACGGTCCACACTGCATTAAAAATTTCAATCGGAAAGAACTTGCCACTATCCAATGAAGTGGTTCAACAATATCGAACGCTTTTCAAATACGTTCGATGTATTATTATCGACGAAATAAGCATGATGTCAGCGGAACTGTTACATCAGGTCGACGCAAGATTGAAGCAAATTACGGGAGACTTCGTTCACAACTTTGGTGGAAAAGATATTTTTTTGATAGGAGATTTGCGACAACTGCCTCCCGTCCGGGCAACTCCAATTTTCCAGCAGATCAAGGCGAGTGTCGTTGGCCCTACACTATGGCGAGGCTTTAAATTCTATGAGCTGGATCAAGTCATGCGACAGTCGAACGCTCAATTCTCTTGTGTTCTCACTAAAATTGGCAATGGTGAAAAGCTGGAGCCCGTCGAGCAGAATCTGGTCCAATCCCGATTTTTCACAAAGGCACGGGCGGATGAACTTTGTCCTAATGGTGTCAGACTCTTTTTGAGAAATAGGGACGTAAACGCATATAATCAGTATGTGCTCAATGCAGCTCCAGATAAGATCGTTTCCATATCGAACGACGGTTTTACTGGGTATCACAGTACCGAACAGCTGTCATTTGTGCGACAGAAGCTGCATAAAATGGAGTTGATTGATACAGGGGGTTTGCCCTACGAGCTCATACTTGTAATTGGTCAACCTTATTTGATCACAACTAATATCGATGTGGCAGATGGATTGTCGAACGGAACTTACGGCCACTTAAAATTTGTTGAGAGAATTGAAAATATTACCGAAAATGACAACTCGAACATTGGAGACGTCAAACGAATCTGGATAAAATTTTCGGGTAATCCAAGAATTGGCCAAAATGCTAGAAAACTTGCAGCAAAGTATATGCAGAATAAAAACATACCCGGAGAATTAGTTCCAATCGCTCGAAGAACTTCTTCTATTTACCTCAACAATAATCGAACTATTGTTGCAAAGCGCAATCATTTTCCTCTCACGCCCGCCTGTGCCATGACAATTCATAAATCACAAGGTGGCACGTTTGATGTTATTGTATATACGTATGAAAAGGGGCACGCTCAGCAACTCGTATACGTTGCCTTATCAAGAGTCACGAGTATCGAAGGTCTCTTTATAGTATCACCTACGGATGAGCATGTGTTTTACCACGGACTCAAAAATGCAGTTTCTACAATTTCACTTCGAAACGAGTTCCTGCGCCTTACCACAAACTCATTACGTACGTGCCAGGAAAATATATACGATTTTATCAATAATAAAATCTCATTCTTTACTTTTAATTGCCAAAGCCTGAGAGCACATTGCAACGACTTCAGTGACGAGATAACTCAAAATTGCACTCTGCTCATGCTCTCCGAGACATGGCTGGACGACAACGAACAAATTGATATTCCAAATTTTTTTTGTTGTGTTCAATTTAAACGACCACAGAAGCGGGCTGCTGGCGTAGCCATTTATAAACATCGAACCAGTTCTCAAGTTGTCACTCCAATCATGGACGTAACCTACCGCCAAGCAACTGGATTAGGAGTAGAATTACAAGATATCGGGGATATATGCGCTGCTGTATGTGAACTTCCAAATTCGAGGACATTCCTTTCAGTAGTTGTGTATATCTCACCAAATCAGCCTGTCCCGAAGATTATCGACTTTATTCAATTTGTACTCCTACCATTTACTGAAAGTGGTTCGGCTCTACTAAAAAAGGACTATCACCTTCGGCCGATGATTCTGAGTGGCGATTTTAATATAAATTTTAACATGCCGACGGCCGAACCGCTAATTACGTTTCTAAAGGACACGTTTCAACTTGAAATGAACTCTAAAAGAGACGTCCCTACTACTCCATCCGGCACAGTTATTGATGCAGTATTTCAACGGTTTTTGAGTGATTTGGAATCTCAAATATATATTTCTTATTTTAGTTTTCATAAACCTATTGTATCGATCTTACCATAGAGATATAGTTTTATAAAATATTTTGTTAAAATGAATAAAGCAATTATTAAATATTATTTCAAAATTATTAAAAAAAAATTATTAGTTCCATGTTCCTTAATAGCCAACATATTTCACCAAATATTTCTCATTTAGTACTAGAAAGCATGAAAAAATTATATTTCTGTGTCAAAAAATATTAAATTATATTATATTGGTGTATTTTATACGGCAATGATTTAGGAGTCGTTACGTCAAAACCAACAGAAATGTCTAAAAATAAACATTTGTGTTGGTTTTGGGTGATTACAATTATACACAGTAACGTCGACGAAATTGGAAATATCAGAAAAATATGTTTTTTCCGTTTTCATGAGAGATGGTAAATAATGGTTCCACCTCACTTCCAGAAAACGTCCTGTCTATTTCCCCAAACGCTTTAAGATGTTTACACATATCTTTCCCGAGTACTGACAGACTCGCTCGCGTTTTTTTTTTACTGATACTTGAGTCCACACTTATAATGTGTAAAAATACATTTGTAAATAAACGTAAATGAAATGTGATTCTATGTTATTTCATTTATTGATTGTGAAACTTGATTATGTACATGATTTAATTATGTACAAACAAATTTGATACAACACAACTAACGTAATTGGAATTGTAGCGACACCCGGACTTTGTCATTAGATTTTTGGTGAAGGTAACATCTACAAGGTTCGGTTGAAGGCTTTTCTTTCGTAGAAAGCGCCCCCGGGGGGGGGGGGGGGGACTGGAGGTAGAGATGCTTTTCTGCGTTTGTGCTTACATTTAGGATTGGGTTAAGTAGTGATTATGTAAATTTTATATAACATTGGGTTTTCAGAAGTGTGTCCGGGAGATTGTCGTATGTCGTTTTGTTCGTTCTGTTCACTGAGATGTTCATTTAAATTTATGTCCTGTTTCAGAGTTTGGGTTGCAAATTTTACATATAAATACATAATAGTACGTTTATTAATGCATATAACTACCGCTCTTAAGTAAAATCGGTACAGTAAGTAAATTAATTTATTCTGTTGATAAAATAAGGGCGATTGATTCTGGTTACAAACTATTTAGCCGAGTCAACAATTTGTGTAGTATTACAGTGCCTGGCTATATTAGGATGAATGTTGTTTTTTTTTTTAATTTTTCTTAGAAATTGTTAATGATACATTATAAAAACTCAAAATGTAAATTTGAAAAATATTTATTTAAATATAGTTTATTACAACAAATTTTTTTTAAAATCCAATTCAGGATTTTATATATGGTTTAATGTTTAATTTTGTTAAGTTGCCTTTGGCCTTTAAAAGTGCTTCAACACGTCGGGGCATACACTTTACACACCCTCTAGTCATGGTGCCATACCGTAATAAGTCGTTCAATAAGCTGGGTCATGGTTGTTATAAGTTCTTGGGCCATCTTCCTCTTCATAATAAACAAAAATACTTTCAGGGATTCTCATATTAGTCTGCCGTATAGATGCAATTTAAATGTCAAAACGGAAAAAATGAAAGTGGGATGTCACCATCTACGAAATCAAAAACAATTGCATTTTTTTTTAGTCATAGACGGAGTTTTAATAACCGATAAATCCAAAAATTAGATTTAATTGAAACAATCATACTAATATGGCCAGGCACTGTATATCGCAGCGTTATAATTGACTATTAGAGTGAAGTATAACCATTTCGAAACACGAACCCAACAGGTTATGTGGAAATAATCAAGGCGCCGGATCGGAAATACGACCATTTCCACAAGCGGGAAATCTATAGGATGGAATTGAAAAATGGCTATCAAAAACAAGGAGACCCGGTACAAAAATTTTCATAAGCAATTGAGCGATTGGTGCGTCTGGTACAAACAACTAGGTCGGCCGATTACTTGGAAAGGTTTAAAATTGATGTATTCATTGACGATATTCGACATCCAGAGTCACGAAGGGCGGTGATGTTGTCAGCCAAAGCAACTCTTGCAGGAATCAACGCTTGTACTTTAACAAATGCCAATGAAAATGTGCCGAGTGGAAATTAATAACAGCTTAACCCCGAGCGATCAACAGATTTCAAGGGACTATAGGCAAAGAGTACAAGTGCGGGGAAGATTGGTGGAGAACAGGAGAAAATCGAACGGCCGAGCCAAACATCCAGAGGCACCGAGCTCAGATGTTAGGCATATGATAAGATTAGCCACCTTTCACGGGATTGCTCGGTAGCAAGACAGACATGTTAAGAAGAGCAGGCATCGGCTAAGGAGGGCCGAATGAAAACAGTCGGTTAAGTGGAAAGATTACAAGTCCTTGATATAACAGTTTAAGTGTTATTTAAATAGTGCGAATAGTGTATAAGTGTAATAAGAGATTTTGTGTTGTATAAATTAGTTATGTGATAAATTGAAGTAATTCAGTTATTCGAATCTTTAATGATAAGGCGAAAACCTAACGAAAACGAAATATTCACCACTTGTTGTACATATCAAATCCAAATATTGAGAGATTATTACGTAATCTAGCTATAATCTGATAGGTGAAAGACTCGGAAAATTCTCTAATCCCATTTAGCTAATCCATAGTTTCGCAGCGGTATTTTAAATCTGAGTTTGCTGAATTTGTGGTATGTTACCTACATTAATTGTCATTATTATCCCAGGAAGAGATAATTTGTTCATTTGAATTCCACCAAAAAAAATTATCATTTTTTGTGCTTCTGTATGTATTTAGCAAAATGAAAGATTGCATATATTCCATAGAATTAATAATATGCTAAATCATTCCCAAATTTAAACCTCCCTATATGTTCACAAAAGGAAGTGAAAATATACAGATTTTAATAATTTTTCTTTTCGTTTAATTTTTTCCTTTTCACTATTAATTTTTTTTTTCATTTTTTTTAAATATTTGAGATAAAAATTAAATTTCTTTTGAAGTCTGATGAACAAATCTTTTTATTTAATTTGTTTTTATCAAAAGACAGATAATTTTTTTTTTCGAATACGATTAAATTTTTTTTTTTTTTATGTGCTAAGAACATTTTTTCCATCCATCTGCACATTAATAAATTTAATGGGTTTTACCTAAATGGTGGATGTATAGTCGAGGCTTTGCTTATGCGGTTCTTAAGGTTTACTTTAAAGTTGAAAAATGTCGCAATAGTACGGTAAACGATGGGGTTAAAATGTAATCATAATTTAACAAAATTTCCACAAACGCACAATAACCTAACGGTTTGGTAAAATTAATTGAAAAATGTAAAAGTTTTGGTTTTCCGGAATATATTCTCCCACTTGGGAGTGATATTTTTATTCTTTCAACTTTACTAAATATATCATAGTTTTTGTGTGAGTTTTTTGTTGTTGTTGTTTATATACAAACTAACAACAACAGTATTGCGAGGTACTAGTCTAGGAGCAAAAAATAAAACTTTCGAGCAAAATAGAAATTTGCTTTACTTCATTCAAACACAAATATAACAGAAATTCGAACAAATTAAAACTTTGAATATTTTACTAGTTTGAGTTCATTTGAACTTTGTATGCTTATACGTTTTTTTTTTCGAAAATATTTTAATGTAAGTAGTTTTTATAATTTATGTTATAAATTGGAAATATTATTACTTCTACTACTGCATACATATATACCTACATATGTATATCATTGCCATAAATCAAAATTAATGGTTTATATAGACAGATGTTTAGGTTATGGTAAAATAAAATCAACCCATAATTTTTTAATTGAATTAATTTAAAAATTATGGTAACTATAATAGGAATGTGTCTTAATTTAAATCAGTGTAATCAAATTCGACTCGTTTAAAAAAGTTGTACTATATTATTCGACACGCAATCTACCAAGCAGAGTCATTTATAACCGTAAATGGAATTAAATTGTAAAACTTTATGGAAAAGAAAATTCTACCATTTTTACTTGGGTAATAAGGGAATAATTAAATAAGAATTTTCTGATAGTTTTATGTTATCACGTTTACAAGGTGATAAAACGTAACAGGATCATGCAACATGTATAAGAACAGATATTTTCACATTTTTTCAGATTTAAAAAAATAACCATACATTACTTTGGTACTCCGAATCATTGGTTCTACCGAGGTGAAATTCTTCCCAAATAACAAAAAATATGTAAGTGCATATATGTTTGTACAAATTGCATTCATTCAGGCGATATTTTGTGCATCAAATGTTGCATATAAATCCCAAAAAAGTTGAACTTGAAATAAGAAGTTTAAAATATTGTATATTACACTACTAGCTTAGTACATCAAGTACGCTAAATGTCACAAGGTCGATCACGTAATCAATCCTAGGGGTCAGTGATATAAATAACAGGAAATTTATATATACGGCATGTTGCATCAAATTTCAATGACGAAATCTGTTCAACAAAAATCAAAAGATTGATATTCGACTATAGTTTCTGGGATCTCTATTGTATAGGCTAGGGTATTGCCTAGGTTGTTCTGTTTTGTTTATTTTCTCATATGATTTTTAACAAAAACAGATCGATTTAGCCCATCACTAATATATGTACGGCATGTTGCATCAAATTTCAGCGACGAAATCTGTTCAACGAAAATCTAAAGATTGATATTCGACTATGGTTTCTGGGATCTCTATTGTATAGGTCTTGAATGTAGAATGTCACAAGGTCGATCCTAAGGGTCACCAATATAAATAACAGGCAATATAAATACGGCTTTAAGTTTTTTGCGAGATTATCACAGTGAAGCGACATGTAATTTAATGTGCTGCGTCAACATGGTGCTGAGGGTGCTAAGTTTGGTCTACCTCAAACAACGGAAACTTGGAATATTCCTACATAATTCAACGTACTTCAGAAAGAACAGAAAACAGAACCTCGCATTGAAAATTTGAATCCGCAGCAGTTGACACCATTCACAAACATTATTTTCGCTATATGTAGATTTCGAGAATAATCAGGGGGCTCTTTCCTCTTAGGTGGCCTAGGAGGATCCAGTATGATAAACCTTTACAATATGTTGATACATTTCAAAAGAGGTATTGGACCAATGGTAATACCATTCGCCACAACAGGAATAGTACCAACTTTGCTAAAAGGTGGCCGTACAGATCGCAGCGCATTAAATTACCATACCAGAGTTGGAAACTTGAACATCTAACAAGAACAAAACAATTTTCAGTTGAAATCATTTGTGACATTTTATAAAAAAATATACAATCGATATTATACAATATAGATCCCAGTAACTATAGTCGAATATCAATCTTTTAATTTTTGTTGAACAGATTTCGTCATTGAAATTTGATGCAAAATGCTGCATCTACATTGCCTGTTATTTATATCGCTGACCCTTAGGATCGATCATGTGTCATTTTACATTCAAGGCCTATACAATATAGATCCCAGAAACTATAGGCGAATATCAATCTTTAGATTTTTGTTGAACAGATTTCGTCTTTGAAATTTTATGTAACATACCGTATATATATCGCGACCCAAGAATGATAAAGTTCTAGCTAACATTTTGGGTAAAAATGAGTTAAGATCGGTTTGTTTATAAACGAAAAATCCTCTTTCAAATGCGACCATTCCCGACTTTTGATTTTTGCTAGATTTGAAGATAAGAGTAGTCTAAGGGTGTATCTGCTTCATTTTTCAATATTAACTTAGTAATATACAGTTCTATCATGCAACAATTTCTCTTATACAACCTTATTCTATCAAAAATTATTGCAATATTCACATGCAACCTTGTCAAATTTATTCAACAGCACATACAACCTTTTTACAGTTCACAAAAATTTTCCCTCCATTTCTTGTGAATACGTCAAAAATTTAGTTCAGTTTAAATCTTGTTACAAAGCACATCGTATTAAATTTTTTTAAAAGTTTATTTAAATCGTATTTAATTTTCACCTGCTAGTCAATGATCAAAAATATATATTTCACCGTTTTATTGTGTAGTTTCTTGATTGTGTATGAATGGTAAGTGTAATTGATTGAAGTGAAATATGTGTTAAATCAAATTATAAGGTTATGGCTTAAAATGTTTATTTTAGGTGAAAATGTGTTGATCGCAAAACGATTTTTGTTGGGACTTATAATTGCAACGTGCATATTCGGAGGACATAACAATAGAAATAACAGTAGTTTCTACTAATACTACGGGGCAAATAGAAACAGATCCATATATAGCGTCGAACTATAAGTTATTGGAAAACGACATTGGATGCAATCAACTGAAATCAGCGAATTTACTCCCCGATAATTCTATTGAACCACCAAATAATATTTTAATACAAATAATTAATGACTCTTCCATTGAGAATCAAAACGAGCCTGTAATAACTGATTCTGAAAATGATTTATCTTCATCGAAAATACTGACACGAAAAAGAACACGACGAGTGGATGAGTGGAAATCCGTTAACAATAAACGGTTGTACCAATCGGGAGAAGAGTACTTTACGAAATCTGGCAGTGTTAAACCTAAAAAGGGCATAAAAACTTTGAAAAACTGTTCTAATTGCAAATATAAATGGACTGAATTCATTACTTTGGACGAACGGCAATTGCTGTTTGATGAATACTATAAATTAAACCAACAGGGCAAATACGAATTTTTAGTAAGGACCACGACACAAATGCCGTAGAAAGACGCACCAAACTAGAGTCATCACGTAGATGTAATACATTCCAGTATTTTTGCGACATCCGTAATGATAGTGTGCAGGTATGTAAACTATTTTTTTTGGGCACACTATGCATTTCTCAAAAGCCAGTTTACACTGTTCATGCGAACAAATATAAACAATTGGGTATACCTGCAAAATCGAAACGAGGCCAAAACCTGAATAGCAGACGGAGAATTTCGGAATAGGATCATCAATTTATTGTTAACCATATTAAAAGTTTTCCTAGAGTACAATCGCACTACTGCTGTGATAAAACTCAAAAGGAGTATTTGGATACTAACTTGAAGATTGCAAAAATGTATGATTTGCATAAGGATAAATGCTTAGAAAATGAAAAATCACTAGCTAAAGAAAATTACTATCGCTTTGTATTTAATACCAAGTTTAATTGTAATTTTCATAAACCTAAAACTGATCGTTGTAGCAAATGTGAAGTTTTTAAAATTCAAAAACAAGCGGCAAATTTGAATGAAGACGAGTTCAAAGCTCATAATTTATTGAAAACTTCCATGAGAGAGCTGAAAAGCAATGATTATTATTATTATTAACCGGAGGGCCATGTGGGCGATAAGCCACCTCGCACCGCGACCTAAAAGATCTATTGTGCTGGACCCTACTTAATTATCCGTCCAGTCAATATTCAGCCTCTTAAAAAATCTGACAATACTACTGGCCGGTACAAGATACATACTATCCGGGCTCATTGTTCTCCCTCCTAGATGTTGCAGTCTTTGCTGGAAAATGGCTGGGCAATGGCACAGAACATGTTCCGCTGATTCCGCTTCCAGACCGCAGAAGCGGCATCCATCTGTCGTACTTAGGCCCATCTTCTTAAGGTGATACCTTAAGGGGACATGACCTGTGAGGAAGCCAGTAAGCAGCCTCAACTCAGGTTTCCTAAGTTCAAGACACTCCTTAACCCTGACAGACGAAGGTGATATAAATTTCTTCGCCTGCCGTAAACCTGGAATTCTGCGCCAGTAGGAGGACTTTTGAACATCCTCCCAGCGTTTTACCGCTGCTCTAAGGTGTCCCTTAGTGACACCGCAGAAGGGTTCTGGTCCAAAAAATGGAGAGGCAGAACCCTCACGGGCGAGGCCATCAGCTGCCTCGTTTCCTTCGATTCCAGTATGACCTGGCACCCACATAAGTGTTACCTTATTTGAGCCTGCCAGATGTTTAATAACCTTCAGACAATCCCATACCAGCCTTGACTCAACGGTACAAGACCTAAGAGCTTTTAAGGCTGATTGGCTGTCTGATACAATATAAATCTTTGCATCGTTTAGGCCTTTTGCTATGCCTATCCTAGCGCAAAGTTCTATAGCATGTACTTCTGCTTGTAAAACGGCAGCATTGGTACCCAAGGACTTCGAGAGGGTAGTGCCACTCCCGTGTATTCCTATCCCCGCCCCATCTTCCGTTTTTGATCCATCTGTAAACCATACCATGGACCCTCGCTCAAATGATGGTCCACCTGCCCTCCACACATCCCGGCCAGGTAACCTAACACAGAATGGTTTGTGGAAGTCCAGTTTAGCTGGCATACAGTCGGAAGGCATTCCTATTGTAGGGTCTGTCTCAAATTTCTTAAGGATTTCCATATGACCCACCATATTGCCTGGCTTGATATTTCCTTCCGCCTGCATTTTCAGGGCCATACTTCCAGCGTCCTTTTTAATATGCAGGTGTAACGGTGTCAGTCCTAGAAGTGTCTCCACCCCCGCGGTTGGGCATGACTTCATTGAGCCCGTAACACCGATGCAGGCTACACGCTGAACCTTATTTAATAAGGTTTGCGTTGTCTTCTGCTCAGTTTTAGGCCACCATACAACCGATGCGTAGGTCTAATGATAGGCCTAATGATTGTAAGAACTGACCAGTAGATCATTTTTGGTTGTAGTCCCCAAGTACGCCCATAGAGTCTTTGACAGGCCCAGAGAGCCTTGATGGCTCTATTTTGAACTTTCAACAAATGTTGGTTCCAGTTCAGTCTTTGATGTAGGATAACCCCTAGATATTTAACCTCGCTGGAAAAAGGAACAGTAGTACCGTTTAACGAGGGAGCTGTAAGCGCAAGCTTTGTCCTCCTCGTAAAAGGAACAATGACAGTTTTGCTTGGATTGACACTGAGCCCTTCCTGGTAACACCACTGCCATATTATATTGAGTGCATTTTGCATGCGATCAGAAATGACCTTATCAAACTTGCCTCTGATTATGATAGCCACATCATCCGCATAGCCCTGGACATCAAACCCATGGCTACTCAGAAGGACCAGTAGTCTGTCAATAACCAATGACCACAAAAGAGGAGATAGTACGCCTCCTTGGGGACAGCCCTTTACGGCCTTGATGGTTACTGATTCGCCACCTAGTCTGGCAGTAATCTCACGATGTTCCAGCATGGAACGGATCCACCTAATTGTGGAAAGTGGAACCCTTTTTCCCATTGCTGCCCTCTCTATAGATCCATAGGAGGTATTATCAAACGCCCCCTCAATGTCCACAAAGGCACAAAGGGCAATTTCTTTATATGTCACTGCTTTTTCAATCCTCGTGACTAGCCCGCTAAGGGCCATAACCGTGGATTTACCAGTTTGATACGCAAACTGGTCCCGATGCAGCGGATTCTTTCCAAGGACCTCACTTCTTATTTGATAGTCCAGGATTTTTTCCATCGTCTTCAAAAGAAACGATGTGAGGCTAATTGGCCGATATGCCCTGGCCTGGGTGTCTGGACGACCCCCGCCCTTTGGTATAAAGACCACATTTACTTTCCTCCACAGTTTCGGAATATAATTGAAAGCATAACTTGCCCGAAACATCTGGATCAAGCTGGGGAGTATTTCCTCAATACCTTTTTGAAGTAAAGCTGGAAAGATAACATCCCCTCCAGCGGATTTGAAAGGTTTGAAAGACCCAATAGCCCATCGAACCTTGCTGGGTGTGAAAATTTTCCCAGAGAGACTCCAGATCCTACTGTGAGGCGAATAGGCCACCTCACTCGAAGGATCATATGAGTTCTCTTGGGCTCCTACCACTACTGAATCCGGAAAGTGGGTCTCTAACAGTACCTCTAAGGTTTCCTTCCGGTTTTCAGTGAACCCCCCATCTTGCTTCTGGAGAAGTCCTAAACCATTTGAATGATCCCTGGAAAGGACTTTCTGGAGACGAGCTGCAGAGGGCAATTCATTGATTCCCTCACAGAAATTCCTCCAGGTAGCCCTTTTGGATCTCCTTAGTTCGAGATTATATTCCGTCAAGGCCATCTTATACTCGCCCCATTCACCGGTGCGTTTAGCCTTGTTAAATAATCTTCTCGATTTTTTCCTCAGTTTACCCAGCGTCCCGTTCCACCAAGGGACCATCTTTGTGGACTCTCTTCGCTTAACTGGGCAGCTGTTCTCGTAAGCCAAGTGTATAGAATTATGCACCTGGTTTGAACAGATCTCCAAACCCTTTGGAGACTCTATGTTCCCCACAACCGAGGGCATTTCTGATTCGAGTGAGACTCTATAAGAGTCCCAGTCGGTCAGTTTTGGAATTCTGATTTCCTGCCGCTGCATGGTCTCAGCCGCCAAATCGAATCTGATGTGCAAGTGATCCGATAATGAGGCCTCTTCAGACACATGCCAGTTTTTGACCAAGTCGCTGAAATGCGGAATAGCAAGTGTCAGATCTAGGACCTCTTGCCTAATCGCATTTATAAAAGTAGGTTTCCTTCCCCTATTGACAATGTCTACATTATTTGAGATCAGAAATTCAAAAAGGTACTCACCCCTGTTATTGATGTCCGTGCTACCACACACCGTGTGGTGCGCGTTTGCATCGCATCCTATCAGGTAGGCCAGCCCATTGCGTTTGCAATGAGCTAGGAGCCGCCTAACTTCAAGTGGAGGTATTAACTCTGAGTCTCCAGGAAAGTAGGCGGAGGCTATTATAGCCTCCTGTTTGCCTCTTTCACCCAGAACCTCCACCATTACTGCAACCAAGTCCCTGGAGATGAACTCTGAAATGGGAATAAAATTAATTTGCGAACTGGCCAACACAGCCGCTCTTGGACTCTGAGTTCCGTTATGATAAATTAACTTATCCACTTGATTTGGTATACCTCTAATCTGGTTACCAATCACCCATGGCTCCTGGATTAGAGCCATGCCAATGTTTTGGCAGATTAACCTGCGACAAAGGACGTCCGAAGACGCCTTTGCATGATGCAGGTTTATCTGCAGGCAGACGATGTGTGCCTTCACTTCACCGAAGGCCCCTTGTGAAGGCCCTGCTCAGCCTCCTTTTCAGCACCGCCACCACCCGCATGCTTTCTTTGTCCGGCCGATGGCTGACCAGTGTCCTCCATCGCCGTTCTGCTGGCCCCCGCTGCCTGAGAGCCTCCAGGCCTAACCAGTGGCTTGCACGGGAGGAGTCCTTGTGAGGCCTTCCCCCGCGGAACCCCTGACGCCTTCCTCTTCCTTTCCCGCCTTCTCCTCACCTGTCTCCTGGAGAGGGCGGTCACCCCGGTGGTCTTAGCTAAAGGTGCCGCTACCGTAGCTTCTACAGGCTTCACCACTTGGGTCCCGCCGACAGAAGCTGGCTTAGCCCCACTCTGACCACCCTTGGGATGCAATTGTACAGTCCCAAACTTATAGTTGACCTTAAACCCAACCCGCTTGAGCTTCTCAACTGACGAGTGGTCCATAGAGAACGTGAAAAAGGCCGAAGAGCCTTTCGCCTCTCTCCTGATCACTCTCCAGTTGATCGCCTGCATGCCCTCATTTTGGCTTTTTATAAAACTAAAAAGCTTCTCTGTCGGCAATTCAGCACTATTTGGGAAGGTGCCGAACACAATCCTGGCTCGAGGCAGGTTTTCCGCCTCGGCCACGATCAGCTGCGCACCCTCCCATGGCTTGATATTACCTATGGCCTCCCTGAGCCACTGAACAGTGGCCCGGTCAGCACAGGTTAGTACCAGCCAACCAGGCCGAAACTGACTGCCAAGGAACTTAGGTTTAAGCTCCTTGACCTCCTGCTCTAGCACCTTATCTAGGATGCCCTCCTGGACAGCCTTTAGCTGCTCTCCAGTGAGGACAACCTCTGGAAAACCAGTGGGCAAGATCCCAACGAAAAGCAATGATAAAAAAACTGAAATTCCTATCATTTGTTTTGACTTGCAAAACGTAATTAATTGTCCAAAGGCAGAAATTGGCGAAATTTTCTACCACGCAAAGCTAAACGTGTATAATTTAATCACACATCTGTCAACTTGTAAGACTGTGTACTACGCAATATGGAATGAGTCAATTGCTAGGAAAAGCGGGAATGACTTTGCTTCTGCTATATACAAAATTCTTACAAGAATTTTTGAAAACAACAATTTTAGCGAAATCATTTTATGGAGTGACTCTTATGTTCCACAAAACAAGAACTCGGTGATGTCAACAGCTATAAAGTATTTTATGTTGAAAAATTCGGATTTACTGAAGGTAACCATGCGTTTCTCAATTAGTGGCCATTCTGCTTTGCAAGAAATGAACCTTGCTCACAGTGAGATAGAAAAGGTTATTAGAAAAAATGAATTCTTCTCACCATTAGGCCTGCTCCGAGTACTGAAAAATATAAATAGGAAAAAACCATATGAGCTCATACAACTATCGGCCAAAGATATGTTTGATTTTGGGGAAATTGTTAAAAATTTTAATTTCAAAATTGTTCCGTTTACTCAGTTGAAAATGCTGTGTTTCGAAAAAATATTTATACTGTTAAATTTAGCTTGGATTATAACGAACAAAATTTTAAAGAAGTGAATTTAAGATCCGAAATCGCTACTAAGAAAAAACAATCCTCTACTGAAAATTTTCATCCAAAACAAATTATTCATCATTCGGGAATTAATGAGCATAAACAGACTCATTTAAAGGCAATGTTTAAATTCATAGGAGAGCAAGACAAGATATTCTATCGAACCATTTTCAATATTCCTAGTAAGTCAAAGATTCATACCAATGCTTTTCATTTAATATTATTTTGATTTACTTTTCAGGTAATCTAGAAACCGGCAAAAACCAACCAAACCTGCAAAATGACCAACTGGTAAAATCAATTCCAATTACGAAACAGACTGCTCGTACTTCGAAAAAAACCAAAGGTAAAATTGGAACGTTTTGTAATAAAATTAATTATTAAACAAAATCAATTTATTTACAGCGAAAACAACAACCAAACCAAAAATTAAGGGATCTAAAAGATGCTAAATAAGATAAACTAAATAAATGTGATAAGAGTTTTAAAAGTTCTTAACTGAATTAATCTGTGATTTTATCAAAATGGGTGCTGTGAATGAACCCAAAGCTAAACAGCTTTTTTATTTTGTATTTTTTTTATATTTTATATTTAAATAAAGCAAATGAGATGAATTACTTAACTATTTCGAACAGTAAATCAGTTCGTTGAAAATTTAATTTTGATTCAATCTTAGAAATAAACCTTTCTCTATAATGAAAATATTGTCTCGAATTTAGGTGAATGGTTGTATGTGGTTAATTAGAACCCTATGTTACAAATTAATTGTATGAACTATGTACGATAATGTTGTGTAGTGTTTTTTAAATTGCATTTATTTCTCCGAATTAAAAAATAAAGTAAAGTTTGTTAGTGAATTCTTCTTGTTACAATGTTATTTAATTGGTGTATCACCTAATTTAGTTGAAAACTACACTTTTTATGTAGATTTTGTAAATTGCAAACTTTCAACTTGTTTTTCTCAAAACTATACTGCACTCACTTAGAACCTTATCATTCTAGGGTCGCGATATTGCGTGTTATTTATATCGCTGACCCGTATAGGATTGATGTAATATATTCCAATGGGCCCGTTATTTATTTAATTTTACATAAAATCAAAATGTAAATCCAATGAACCGTTTTTGCTTTAGTCATTTTGACTATTAAAAACTGTTTAAATGTTATCTATTTAATTAAATTTAATATTGGCTTTCTTCTTAAAGATGATTATTTGAAAAATCGTATCTCTGAAAATGGCATTTAGGCGAATAAGTTACCACCAAACACATAAAATATATACGTATACGGAAAATTTGGGATTTTATTTTGGGAAGTATTTCACAGGCATTTGGTTCTTTGAAAGACTTTACGGCATATTTGCTGGTACTTCTAAAACAAGACTTCCAGATTTTGGCATCGTCCGGCTAGATTAAATAACTTTCATATTTTGGCGCCACCTGTTTCGTTTCGAGACTTTTTTTCGTTTAACTAACATATAATCCAGTTCTAAAAAAAATTAGCTTTGAGAAAATGATTTGATTATTCGCATATTTCACACGTTCGAATTGATATATCTGCCAATATAACTGCCGACAGCTTTAACTTTTTAGCAAAAAGCAGGCTAACTCTGTCAAATTATGAATATTCGAAACTAATTTTAATTTGGGGCACTTAAAAATATCGTTTTTGATTAATGCAATTTTGAACTATTATTCATGAATTTTTAAATAATTTTTTGAACGGTTTAATTCAATTTTCAATGTTGATGTAATTTTTGATGATTTGTCATATGCCGTAGTATGCCTTATGGCCGTTTTGTAAGTAAATTTTACATTCCACTTAACGTTCACTTAACACCTTAACTTGACGTGACATGAAGATGCTGAAATAATCACAAATGAATAATCTAAAATACTTTTTATCTGACCTGACAGAGAAAACTAAAACGATTTTTTTTATTATGCAATCGACACACAAATATAAATTCAGTAAAAGCGTACAGTACAATCGAAACAGTATACAATGAATAAATTGTAATGCCTAAAGCATGTTCTAAAAGTAATTAATAGTTTTTATGTTTAGTTTTTATCCAAACAAGAATTTTTCATAAAATATGTATATGAGATACTGTTCTACTCCTGTTTAACTAGAGGTATGTACGATATCCATTTACTCGGTATGTATATGTATATGAGATGAATTGGATGATAAAATGGAAATTAATCGGATTTATTTTTCACAAAAAAAGTAAAACATAAAAAAAATTGTCTAATATATTGGAATTATCACATTTATCTTTAGATAAGAAAGCTAAAATGCAATTGATATTCAACGAAGAGAATAGAAAAGAGCATTATTTTGTCTTAATTTCAAATCTAGTTATTTTTCATAGGTACATTGAGACTTTTGAATAATTTAATAATCAGTTAACATATATCGTAAGCATTGAATATATAATATGGCTGGACTATTGTACATTAAATCATAGCGTTTTGGACTATAACTCATAAGATCTACTCGTTACACGATAACGAGTGTGAGAAACCCTGCATGATCACGTATCATCGGCTTCTCCGATATTCGATATTTAAGGTTAAATAGTGAACGTTGAGGATACAGGGACTAAAGCCCATTGTACTGGTAGATCAAGTTATTTTTTCTCACCGGTGTTATTATTATCCACATTTACCATTTGTCCAATTTCCAGAAACAATTAAACATAATTAACGATAACTTATTTTTAAATCAACTGTAAAAAAATATTGGGCCTTCATTATCGTCGCTTGTTATTTGAATTGCGAGCTATTAACTTTATTTTAGATACAGCTCAACCGTGTTCATTTTCTGTACATCAGGTGCAAAATTTAGTGCAAAGAACGACATATGAACAGTTTTTCATTGAACTTTAGTCTTTGAACTTAAAGTTTAGTCCAGACACCTTCAAGACAGCATATGGTGTATCATGTATATTCACGTTTTGTTATAATATAGCAACCACTCGTAATTTAAACTTGACAAATTCATATCAATACGAAATTTATCCAATGACATCCATGCCATACGAAATGTTTTAAGGATTTATATAATTTAAACTGCAAAGGGGTTTCATTTGCAGTTAATATTTATCAATAATATGTTGTTTTTATAATGGCTAATATTGTATTTATGTAATAGTTAAATAAAAATTCAATATGGAATTTAGCCTTTTTTAACAAAATTATAAATCAAAATTTATTTTTCACAAATTCACATTTAAACTTTATTATTATTTAATATTTCGGCATTCATGCCATTTTCAAAAAATACACTGAAAACAATTAAAAACAAGTTAAAATTAATTATTTACTAGACATCGTTAATTTTATATAATGCACAAATTCTTTTGTATATTATAATCAACTTACATGAAAGTTTAATTTTTAAAAAACATTATAAAATCCTTACACTATACTTTAAATTTAATACATTATACAATAGTACATTAAATAAATAAATAAATAAATAAATAAAAATGATTTAAGATAAAACTTAACATATTAAAAATCTGGTCTTGTTTAAAATATTATTAGAATTCCATCCTCAATAAGCCCAGAAATTGCCTATATACATATAATTATTTTAACTAAGACTACTTAAAATCCTATTTTTGTATGCGTGAAATTGAAAAGTATTTATATCAAAAACATCTATAATCAAAACCAACAAAAATGTTTATACATTTTTGTTGGTTTTGCTATAATTCCAAGACGAACTATACGAAATTTAAAGGTACAAAGTGACGACTGCCCATAGTGTTAGTTGTGTACATATAAGCCTTCAATAAAAAAACTAACCAACACTAATCTAATTTGTTTTGGTTTTGTGCTATGAAATATGAAAAAAAAACAAAAAATACATAAGAAACAACAACAATATACATCACGGCAACGCCGTTTAATAATATCGTGTAAACACAAATCCTATTTATGTGTATGTTTTGTGTTGGAAAATAATACCAATTACAATAACGTCTTTAATCTTGAGCGCTCTATTAAAATATATTTTTATATAACAAGGGCCACAAAAACAAGATGTCATATGTTTGTCGTACATATTTTTTGACATAAGGAAAAAGATGTATAACCTAACCTAACCTATTTTTATTACACTCTAGACCAAAAATTGGCACATTTCATTGTGTTAAAAAATACGAATAAGCGTACATATTTTAATGCTTTACTACATGTTAAATAATAAAATATTAAGACACAATTCGATTTTTAATATTAATACACCTTTTAAATTTAAATTATCTTAATAATTTTTTTATTAAATTCAAAAATGAATTCAAAAAGGTACAATATTTTTGTCAAGAGTGTACAAATAAAAAGTAAATATGTGTTTGTATGAAAATAAATGTAAAGTAATATGCGACGTTGCCGTAATCATTTAGTCACCAATACTACCTTCAGTAGCAATTACCAGCCAATAAAGACTAATAGTTTGTCTTGGAATTATAGATGTTTTTGATTTATATTGTTAAATTCGCGCTAATTTATTATTTACCAACACTTTTTAACTATACACTACTGTCTATTTCTTATATTTTTATTTTTATAAGCTTGTATAATAAATTTATATTCTCTGCAGAGGTTGTTGGTGTCAGTTTTAAAATTAATGTTTTTCGCTGTGTTTAAGCTAATATGAGCAGATTCCAAGATTAGCCTAGATTTTTCCCATTTCTCGTGGTAAATTATTTTTGTACCCTCAAAATTAAATTTATGATTGTTGTCAATAGAGTGTGTGCTTAAAGCTGTAGATTTATTTTTTAACTTTACGTCACTTTTATGTTTTTGAATGCGTTGTTTTAGGATTTGTTTTGTTTGGCCCACGTAGGTTTTACGACATTCACACGGTATTTCATAAACTACATTATGCTGCTGTTGTATCGGTATTTTGTCTTTAAGTTTAGAAAATTGATTATTTAATTTATTAGGGACTTTATTACCTATTCTTATTATGTTGTTATTATTTCTAAATATGATTTTAAGTATTCTGTCAGATACATCAGGTATATATGTGAGCGGAGCAAATATAATGTATGTTTGTGGAATATTACTATTATTGTTATTATTATTATTACTGTTACTGTTAATATTATTATTTCCGTTATTATTATTATTATTATTATTAATATAAATATTTTGATTGTCATTTAAGTTCATACCATTGTTATTATTTGTATTATTACTGTTGTTAATTAGGGGAAATTCTAAGACACCGTTGTCATTATTCAAAATAGATTGTGTGCTATTAATTACAAATGTTGTATTTCTATTCAACTGGTTTTCTGCTGGAAGCTGCACATTATTTCTTAATATTAGAGTTGCTTTACATTTCGCTTGTATAATTGTTCGTTTTATAATATCCTCTGGATAATTATTTTTACATAATAAGTTTTTGATTATCATAACATTATTGCATGAGAATTCTTTATCAGATAATGTTAACACTCTTAACGCGAAACCTAAGGCAACATTTAATTTCATTTTCTTTGGATGTGCTGAAAGATAATTGAGTAATCTTTCCGAACACATAGATTTTTTATACCAATCTGTTTTTATGTTACAGTTGTCCCTTATAAGCTAGATATCTAAATATGGAATCTCATTATTTTTTTCCAGTTCAGACGTAAACTTAATGTGTTCATCAAAGTTCTCCATTGTTGATTTTGTTATATCTACTAAATTAAGTGGCAACGCCATAATTATGTCATCCACATATTTTTTAATGAACGTAGGTTGTCTTGTTAGTTTTTTTAACGTTTTTTCAAACAACTTCTCCATAACGATGTCTGCTAACACTGGGGATAGAGGATTCCCCATCGCTAGTCCAAATTTTTGTTTGTAAAATGTATTTTCAAATTTAAAATAATTATTTTCATTAATTATAAACTTTAGCAATTTTATAAAATTATCTTTACTTAATTCCGTACTATGTTTGATTTCTTCCCATTTAAGTGTTATCTCCTTAATTGCTATTGTTGTCGGAATATTCATAAATAAGGATACGACATCAAAATAAACCAAAATATCCTCTTCTTTTAGTTGTATATTCTTGATATATGATTTAAATTCCAATGAATTTCTAATATTGTAGCTACTATAATTAGTAAGATTTTTAAGAACTTTACTCATGTACTTAGATAGAAGATACCCTGGAGAGTCTATAGTGGATACTATCGGCCGAAGTGGAATATCAACCTTATGTGTTTTTGGTAATCCGTACACTCTAGGACATGTAGGATGTTTTGTGGTTACTTGTTTTATTAATGTCGAACTCACATTAACTGATTTTAATAATTTATTCAGGTTATTATTAGTAGATGTAGTTAAATCTTTATGTACGATTTCATATGTGTTAGTGTCTGAGAGTAAATTCTTCATTTTTTGGATATATTCACTCTTACGATTACCGTTTTCTTCGTTTTATCACTTGGTAAAATTATTATGTCTTTGTTATTTTTCATTATTTTCTTTAGATTTCGTTCCGCTTTAATTAGGAAATTTTCAAAAACTTTTCTTTTTATTGGCTTTTTAATATAATTCAGAATTATTGTTGAAATATCATTGCGTTTCCTTATTTTTATTTGTTGGTTCTCCTCCTTATCTAAAATATTTTCAATGTCTGCTAAAATGTTAAAAACCGGAAAATTATCAATTGTCGCTGGTGTTGCAAATTTGGGTCCAAAAGATAATAAGACTTTTACATCCAACGGTAAAATTGTATCGGTTAAGTTTATAATATAATCTTCATTAAGGATAATTTCAGTATCAAATAAATTATTATCATTAATATTATTAAACTTTTTAATTAGTCGTGATTTATGCAAATTTAACATTATTTTATTATGTTCCAATTGTGTTAATTTTAGTATATTAAAATCTTGTAAAATTAAATGGTTTTTTAAAAAATTGTTGATGTTAATTACCTGCTTTATTAAAGTATTTAAAGTATCTATTAGTTATCTATATCTCTTAGTAATTTTAAAATGATTAAATCTTGAAATAAGTGTTTGCATGGAAATTAAATAATAATAAAGTTTAAATGTGAATTTGTGAAAAATAAATTTTGATTTATAATTTTGTTAAAAAAGGCTAAATTCCATATTGAATTTTTATTTAACTATTACATGTTAATATTTATCTTCCACTTGACCGATTTCAATATTTTTTATTGAAATATGAGTAGTATTCCTAACAATTATAGTGAAGGCACACAGAAGATGATGAATACCCTTAGACATGGTTCCGCTAACATTTATTTTTTAGAAGATGATAAGTCATTTTGTGCACAAATATTAATAATATATACATAACCACAACAACAGGTAGATGAAGTTTAACAACATCGCGAAAATTATATGTAGGCATAATTATTCAGTAGAAGTTTCAAACCTGAAGAAGGATGTAATATCCGAAACTGGTAGTTGCAAAATATATCACAATAAGAAAGTCTTTTTAAAAAAAAATTTGTTAATTATTTTTTTAATGTGTTTTATAAATATTCTTGTAAATATGTAATAACAAAAATTTTTTTTAAAATAAAACGTCATTTTTATTCTTATTTATGTGGGTCAAGTTAAGTGCCTCTCAAATAATTAAATAATTTTAGTGATCTTGAAATGACCGGTGAAAGGCCTATAATTTTTTGATGAAATAACTTTTGGAATCAGATTTTTACCCGCCCTTTACTTTCTAAAATGTTGGAGGGAAGGTATATAAAGAGAAAAATCAAGTGTAACGTGATAGGCCAGCTGTATTTTTTCTACAACAACATAAATGTAGAGCCATTAATGCACTGCATCATTTTGATCGCAAACTACGATAGAGGTGTAATTAGTTAAAAAACCTTTGACATTTTCCAGAATTGTATTGTTACGAGGCATAATTGCTCTTTGGCAAAGCCACGAATCTACATTCCTAGTCAAATGTTATATATTTTCGCGTATTTCTCGAATTAAGTTCTCGAAGTCCGTAACGACCGTGCAAATGGCAGATGGAAGTATGATTTCTTGGTTTTCATTTTCTGGAAATCTTGCCTCTCCAATTTCTAATACGAGCCTCGAAAACTAAGAATCTTCTAATCGGCCTCTCATATTTACTGATGGAAACAGTTTATTAAAATGTATCCATAGTGATAAACGCTTAAAATATGCATTGATCTCGTCTGCTTGTGTATACCTCTAGGGATAACTGCCAAAGTTTGCCAAAATCACCAGAAAATAAAACTGCCACACCTCCGAAAGGTCTTGTGTCGTTTCTTATATTCTGCAAACTTCTGTCAACTGCTTCTACATATACTTTGTTTGCCATAGTACATTCATCCGGCACAATAAGACACTGTCTGGCAAAATTTTACCTTTGTGGCTATTTTTAGATATATCACACACTGGGTTCCCCAAATGATCCGCTAGAAGCGTAGCAGCGATTCCGGTTGATGCTACTGATAACAGCGATCTTTTATTACGTCTTATTTTGGCCAAGATGAGGTTTATTATTATTATTATTATTATTAGCCACTACGTATTGCGACATAAAAGATCTTCTGTGCTTGGACCCAGCTTAATTACCCGTCCAGTCAATATTCGGGCTCCTAATGAACCTGATAATACTACCGGCCGGTACACGATACATACTATGTGGACTCATTGCTCCCTCTTCAAGATGTTTACTGCATGTACTTCTGGTAGAAGGAGCATTGGTACCCAAGGACATTTCTACCCCTGCCCCGTCTTCCTCTTACAAGTTGCTGGGAATGGAAAATCGCCGGTAAGCTCACCCAGCTTTACTATAGGAAGGTTAATAAAACTGGAGGTTGCCTGGTATCCAGAGTTCGCACCCTTTGTACTAATTAACCTATCAGCCATTTATCCATCGGCATATGCTGTTTAGGCTGTTTAGGTACAATTATACCCATAACGCAGCTGTCTAATACATGACCAGGAAAAACAGCTCACGTGATGCGCATCCTATTAGAATGTTACGGAGCTGGTAGATTAATCTACTCAACTTTGGTTCCCCCTCCAATAGAAGCCAAGCCACCAGCAACAAAGTCAATTTGATCAGCCGTAATTTTTTTCCATCCATAGTAAAATGTGGGCGTATGGGAAACCTCGTTTTTGCCACTATATGCTATACATATAGCAAAGAAGAGAACCAAGGATGGAACTTTTCACCAGAAGATCGATTCAAGTTTTGAGTTTCATTGTAAATACTCTTGAAATTATATGATGTCGGTCGGATGCACATTGCATTGGAGATAGCTCATTGGCAGTGAAGAAGGAGGGTAAGGTGACTAATCTTTCTAAATTACTTGTACTTTCATTCCTATTCATTGCATCCTGAAATATGTGTATTATTTTTGAACTCTAAGTTTATTTTGATCCGTTCTTAGTAAAATCAGCCTTTCAGTTTCAATTTCAATCCCTAAAATGAAGTACATATGTGACAGTATTCTTCTTTGTTTACCACAATAATATTTTAGTCCAGATGTCTTTTTGTTTAAGTTTTACGCTCCGGTTTCTGGCTCAACTTAGTAAATTGTCAAAATACATCCATCTTCTCATCGACAAAATATTATAGGATATTGTAATGCGTTCCGAATTTCTTTGCAGACTATTATTTTTTCTATGGAATGCAATATCCCTTTTATCGCTCTGCTGATTTACTAAGAGGAATAGAAAGTCCTCTGTGCTCTGATGGTGGTCTTCGATCAGCATTGATAATTGTTTTGTGATCTGTAGATTAACCGCGATGACAAAGATTGTAGAACGATTTTAAAAGCTTTGATATATGCTGGTTCGATTTATTCAGCATCATAGGCAATCATTTCAACCAATGAAGAATTTAGGTTGAGAGAATGTGTCAATATCGCTTCCCTTTGTTCGACGAACAACAAAGACCCTTGGGTTCTGCTTTCTATTTTTGGGATTTAGCAAGTTACTTCCATTGTTCTAATTTCCGCCGCTTTAAAGTAATCTGTAAGTGGGTTTTAATTAAAACCGCTATTACGTTTTGGTTGCCATCTCATAACTCGGTCGGTTACTTCCTCGTTAATGGTTATCCATAAACGTCGTCGTCTCTTGGGGCCAGACTTAACGACATTTCTTATAACAATTTTTGAATATCTATCGAATCTTAAGCGATGCCCGATTCAGATCTACGCCTCAGCGCAGTATTTTTATGATTATGAATCGCAATCAGGCTTCTGTATTCTTGCGACTTATAATAACTTTCACGCTGCGATGTGATGCGGGTTTCATATTGTTCTTGAGATTCAGTTTCACGCTGATGTTTATGGCAGATACGGTCTGCTTCTAAACGTCGTTCACATTCATTCTCTGCCTCTTACGATCGCGATGTGGTATGTCTCATACGGGCATTCCTAATCTGTGGTCTCACCTCTTGTTGAAATCGAGAAAACTTGAGAATGATTGGAGTATGTTGTTATCGGCAACCGAATGATCTAGCAAATTTCTGGAATCAATACATCTCAAAATTGTGTGGCGCATTCGGTTAACGCACAATCTTATGAATATATGGCAGTTAAAGTAAGTTTTTCTCCGTAAAAATATTTATTTGTTTTAATTTATGGTGGAAACACTTTCCTGAACAAAAGTAACCAAGAATTTATATGGTGCACACGAATAAGAATCACAATAGGCGCAAAACGGAAAATTCCGAAACAGTACATGCTAATATTCGGCAAATTCGATGAAAATGGGATTCTAAAATAATTTTAATCATCATAGAATTTTCCTTTCGCAATTTAATTTGGCTCTAAATTCAAAGACGAATGAATATCTTTCAAAGCGGGTTGTTTTATTAGAAAGAGTATACATTGCCATTAAGTACGGAACACAATTTCATTCAAATGACTTCCACGGCTGGCTTTTCAGTACCCTATTTTTTAACCCAATTTTTCAGAACATTTTCGATAGTACGGGCTAGTCCATCAATGGTCTGGCAAGTTGGGCCGTCCTGTTGAAACCAAATGCCCTGTGTGTCCTCCTCTAGAATTCTGGGTAACAAAAACTCGTTTATCATGGCTTGGTAACGCTCCGTCTCCTGGTTTCATGGTTACGTGTGGATTTTCTGAGCCCCAAATGTGATAATTTTGCTTGTTAACATAGCCACCAAAGTGAAAATGACCTGCATCGGAAAACTCGATTTTGTGGTAAAAATGCTTATTTTCTCCCAAACGTTTCATAGCCCAATTAGCGAACCGAAAACAAACTGCACTAATTGAACTTTGTACGCCTTCATACCGAGGTCTTTATCCAAAATTCTTATCACAGAACTGCGTGAAATGTTCAATTCTTGAGCACGATGGCGAGTTGATGTTGATGGATGCTCGGATAATTTCTGAGCAACAGCTGCAATGCCCTCGGCTGTAAGCGCTGTAAAAGCATGTTAGTTTATCCAATAACAATCCAGTTTCACAAGCTCCCTGCACAAATTGATCCACAAATTGTCTTGTAGGCATTTTATTTCTACTGAATTTTCCACGTAAATTTTTTACAGTTTGGGTAGAAGACTCACCATTTTAAAAGTATGTAACGGAGCAACTTGATTATAATCAAGGTGTGACTATAATACATCTCAGCTGGTTGAATTTTTATTTTTCTCCGTTAGCAGAATCTCTCTGTAGTTCTATACACTAATGACGGCAGCACGTTTGCCGGCTAGTAAAAGGCGGTGGGTAGGGTTCTTGTCATAAACTACAGAAAGCTAGATGTGCTGCTATACCCATATTGGCAAGCCGGTTTAACAAATATAGAACGATCACCAAAAAAAAAAAAACTAATAGGGTATTAAATACCTTATCACAGATGGGATTTTAAATAGAATTTGAAAGCATGCAAAATAAGTTAAAAGAAAATATAAATAACACAAGAAGAAACAGAGAGAAATAACAAGTTACAGCCACGCTTCATGATGGACAAGGTGTTGGTCCACTTGCTCACCTCCCTCCCTATATAGGCAATATACAGCATAATAATATTTATATGCCCCCTTTAGGAATGCGCTAGTCTACCTTATAAATATAAATTTACTGATACATGGTAAAATCTATTCAAGCTAAGCTATTATACGATACAACATCAGAAATTCGAAACGAAGAGGCATGTTACATAACAAAAAAAAAAATGATGATTTTGTGTATGAAATAAACAAAAACAATATTTTATATTCACGGTAGCCAAATAATTATTGGTATTAAAGTAAAGATAACAACTTTCTTAAACAATGTATGTAATACACGAAACAATAACTAAATTAAGTCATTAATATTAAATCATAGTAATGAATATTATGTATAAGTATATGTAATTAATAAAAAAAAAAAAAAATGGTGGCTGAAAATCTTAAAAGCTAACATGCATTAGAACCACCATTTAAAAAAAACTTTAAATTAGGGATCCGCGGACCATACTTAATTTTTAATTTAGTTGTTTCTTATATAATTAGTAAATATAAAAGTTTTTATATTTTTAAATATAAAGGTAAAAATTTAGGTAATATAAATATAGGTAAATAAATTATTAAGATTTAAATAAATTGAGCACAAATAAATAATAATGCACAGTAAATTATAGCATAATAAATAAATAAATAATTTTCAAAAACTCATCCTGTCATTCGATGGTGATGATCGGCACATTTTATTGCGGCCTCTAATTATTTAATCGTATACGATCGAGTCCGCCATATTCATATACAATTCTACATGTATTTGGTTGCTAATTGTAAACCTTATCATCCAGTGAAACAATTATTTGTTGGATATTTGAAAAACGTTGAATAAAAAATTGTCGCGGGAAAATTTCGAGCGCTGCTAATTTTCGCACGCGTTTCTTTTTCGTTTCTGTTTTTCTCGAATATTCTTTTCCCGCGGCGATAATCTGCATATAAAAGTTACAAAAGCGTAGGCTTTTAAGCAAAAAAAACAATAATAATTTTAACATACTAAAGCTTACACTGATTGTTTATGCAATGCTTATATGCAGATATTTATGTATTCCTTTTTTTTTTATTCACTACACCGTGCCAATGTATATAAATTTTTTTTGTACAGAAAAACTTGTACCTACTCGTACATAAACTTTAACCGATATAATACCACAATTTTATTAAAGTAAACAAATACACTTTATTCGGCCACTGTTTTCACGTAGATATTATTTTGTGTAATTACAAATATCGCATGACCGACCAGATTTTATTTATCAATAAATCAATAATAATACAATATTTGTTTTGGGTGGGGGAAGAATGATAACAAGAAGAAAATTGACGATCATCACCATCTATCATAATTTGTTATTATTAGATAATTTGCCATATACCAATAATTATGGTACATTATATTTGTCCAAGTAACCTAATCAAGGTAATTAAAAAAAAAAAAGTTAATTGCGCGTCACACCCAATTCCGCACCCACAAAATCATCATATTCACAACAATTTAGGATTGAAAAAAAAAGAGAAGAAATGCTCAAGCAGAAAATTCAACCAGATTAAAGCTTACCCTGCCTGGAACATAACCAATGTTACAAGTAAGTCTTAGGTATTTCCCAATTTTGTTCGAGCGTAAAGGTACCCATTTCATAAATGTCAAACGATAAACTAATTTTCTGTAATAACACTAATGACGTAAGTGTTGCTACACTCGAAATAACCGATAGTTGAAATTGCAAACGCTAGATGGACCCGTTATAACACATAGCTACCTTTATTTATTTACCCAGAGAAAATAAAAAATCAAAAGCAGCCCTTCTGCTGATGATGCACGGTGCGATCATGTTTTGTGATGATGTTCTGCTAATGATGCTGATGTGAACGAACAACAAACATCCACATACATAATTTATAACTTTTTATTGTTTTTTGAGAAATATTTACACAAACAAAAATTTTGTAGCTATAGGGAAAATTTTCCAGATAGCTACTGTACTGTGAATAAATCTTTTTTCTCAAAACTGCATCTTCATTTTAACATGGAATATTGATTCGACTTCGTATTTTGAATTTTTATTCTTTGTAAACTTTTTATGGCAATTAAAATCATTGTACGTGAAAACTATAATTAACTAACTATCATTCAACAATAAAATAAATGAAAAACAAAAATCAAAGAACGTAGAACAAACGACACAAAAACAGTAAAAAGAGGTTACCTTTGTTTTTTTCGAAATTAAACTACCGTATATTACAAATTGCATGAAATGTCCGAAACTGACCAACCTACTATCAGATACTTATTACAGTCTAACACTTCCCGGTGCACATTGGTAGAAGTGGTTCAAGATTGGTTTTGTAGTTTATATATTTGTCTAGAGAAGATAAATAATCATGTATCTCAAAAACCGATTAAGATATGGAGATGAATTAAAGTGCAGATTTTTTCTATGGATGTCACCTATAATCTCTCCAGATTCCGTTAAAATCGCTTCAGCAGTTTTGACGTGAAAGGCGGACAACTCTATTGTGCAGACAGACAAACAAAAATTTTGAAAATGGTGGTTTATGTTCTGGCTTGTTATAAATGACGTAACAAGCTTAAAAAGAGACATTTAACTCACAAAAAACGATAGTCACTCCAATTTTATTGATATGAATACATTTCACAACTACAATATTTAATAGCTGAACTAATCGCCATTTGTGATTCAAAATCAATGTTGACATCATACAGTGCATAATTGTCCAATTTAATCAATTTAAATTGAAATTGGCTCATATTATTAAAAATGACTTCGATGTAATTTTTACACAAACAAATGAGAAAACATATTGTGACGGTGACACCTAGAATGTAATAGTTTTACTGTACTAAAATGGAATTTGCAAAGATTAAACTGTTCTAAATGTTTCTACACTATTCTTACTGGAAATGTCATGAACTTTCTAGAAGTTTGGTTTGTGTATATAAAAAGGCGAACGAAGTCGAATTGGATTATTAGTATTTGGTAAACGATAGTGTGAAGATTAAAAAGGATTTAAAAAATGATTTAAAAAGTGTTTTAGTGTGAAATTAAAAGTAAAAGTGATCAGTAAAATTGTGCAAATAATAAAATAAAGTAATTTTGTGGATTATCGTTTATAAATTGTGAATGAAATAAATAAATTCGTTGGTAATAAATTGAATTGTTTTGTTTTTATTCAGAATCCAGTGATCCGAACCTTGATTGACAAGGCAAAGACGAAACAATATTGTTACGGTGACACTAGGGTAGAATAGAATAAGTTAATTAATGGCGCAAAATTTACTGCACTAAAATGGAATTTTTCCATGCTACAACTTACTCGTACTACATGTAGCAAACTATTTTTACTGGAAAAATTAAAAAATTTCGAGCAGTTCTGGTTTGAAATTTGAGTATACAAAAAGCGAACGAAATCGAATTGGGTATTAATATTTGGAATGCGATGGTGTAAAGATTAAAAAGTGAATTAAAAAATGATTTAAAAGTTGAACTAGTGCGATATAAAATTTATAAGTGAACAGTAAAATTGTACGAATATTATAATAAGTGATTTTGTGAATTATGGTTTGTAAATTGTTTTGAAATAATTTTTAGGTTATTAAATAAATTCGTTTGTGATTAATTGAAGTGGTTTGTTTTTAGTCATAATTCAGTGATTCGAACCTTGATCGATAAGGCAAAAACGTAACAATATATTGAATAGTTTTCATGTAAAATTATTAAAGTTATTTTATTGTAAATTACATGGTCAGCTCATAATTAATAATTGTACTGGCAATAATTTGGGGTAATTTAAAAAAAAGCAAAAAAAAAAAATTAAAGTAAAACGTAATAAACTGCTGCTGATGTATATATGTATGGGGATGATATCAAAGGGCCGAATGTCGAAGGGCCGAATATCAAAGGGCCGAATGTGTCGTAGGGCCGAATGTCGAAGGGCCGAATACTGAAGGACGGAATGGGTCAAAGGGCCGAAAGTGTCGAAGGGCCGAATGTCGATATTCCGAAAGTCGAAGGGCCGAATGTCGATAGGCCGAATGTCGAAGGGCCGAATGGGTCGAAGGGCCGAATTTTTATTTTTTTTGTTTTGTTTTTAGAAATATAATTTTTTAAATTTTTTATGGAATATCTTGTAAATCTTTTATCAAAAATAAATTAGTTTCTTATGAATTTAGGTATTTTATCGATATAAAATTTTGCATTTCAAAATGTTGCATTAACATAATATTGCTTTTTTTATTAATCTTCCAACTACAAAATGTTGCAATTACAAAATGTTGCAACTACAAAATCTTGCATTACAAATTCTGGCGTAACAAAATAGTGCAATTATTTTTCTTTTTAGTAGGTGTCATTAATAGATTCTATATAATCCGCTCCTACTTGCGGCATGCAGTGCGACATGTTTGCTGATCCCGGCTCCTACGTCCCCGAAGTTCAAATCTAAAGCCTCTCGGAGGGCTAAGCGGGGGGGGGGAGCGACCTCCCGCATGCCCGTGATAGTTACCGAAGCCGTTAGCATCTGCAATTCTAAGTTAAATTAGTCGATGTCAGTTTTTTCAATTTATTTTCCTCATAATAGAGAAACAAATGTATGGGAAACATATGAGCAGGCACTTATGTACATCAAGATGGTTCAGATTCAATTAATAAAAACAAATTTTAATAATTAATTTATACACAAATTTTATTTAAAATTGTCAGAAGTTAGTTTCTCTTCTTGAGATATGTTTGAAAAAATATACTAAAAATTAAACGAAATTTACTGGATTTATAAAAATTCGTAAGAAATTAATTTATATTTGATAAAAAAATTTACAAAATATTCCTTAAAACAACAAATCTAAACAAATATATTTCTAAAAAAAAAAAAAAAAAAACCTGGCCCTTCGACCCATCGATCCATTCGGCCCTTCGACCCTTTGAAATTCGGCCCTTCGACCCTTTGAAATTCGGCCCTTCGTACCTATTCCCATGTTTTTCTGTACAGTTTTCAATAGATTTAATCTTTCGACTGTCAGTGACAATCACCAAAACTTTTTATAGTAACATCGAGATATATGCAACTGATAAACTACCCGCCGCAAGGGGTTTACATACATAAAGTCCAAATTAAACCTTCTATAAAAAGTAAATTAAAATTAATTTCAATTCATTTATTCATAAAAATCAAACACAAATAGATAGAAGAGATGCGATTTCACGGATGAAATGGTAATAATTAAATATTATATTTTATTATTTTAAATTTTGTGTTTCAAACATAAATTAATAATTTTTTTCTTTCCTTTAGGGACATACGCTTTTATTTATTTAATTTATAATTGTTTTGGATTTATTGAAATGAAGTGCTTAATGTATGCAATGCAAACTACGCCAAATATTATAAAATTCATTTGTTATCAAATTAAAAATATTCTCTTCTTTGGCATTCGGCTACTGTTTCATGTTTATTGATTATCGTTATTACTTAGCTTCGTGAAAAAAACCAACATTTGTAGAAATCCACAATTCGCTGCAATCTTTTAAAATCTTGTTTCTTCTAAACTCAGAATTAAGAAAAAATAGAATGGTGTTCTTCAAAGTTGAAGGTGTCAGAAAAATTAAACATAAATTAAAAAAGTAGACAACATTTTTTTTTTGTTGAGCTTTGACTCCCAATTCGGGATCATTAAGCAGAATGAAAATTATTTCCAAAATGAGTTTTTTCTTATACAAAAATTCCACATAAAATATGAAAACATTTATTACCAAAAACCGATTTTTCATGGAAACGCACAGCCTAGACAATTTTTTCGAAAAAAAAAAATTCCTGGCTAAAACGATTTCAGGTAGAAAGGTTGTACAATTGAATAAAAATAAAATGAGTATGAGACAAAAAACTTATATAAATACATACATCATACGAGTGGCCAATATAAGCATAATCTTCCACAATATTAATCGAATTTGTTCTTGATTTAATATGTAACATTTCCAAAATCGATCTTTTCCTAAAATTGGTTTGTTTATCGAGAATTTTGAACGTTATCTAAATTGATAGAATGACTTGAATTTTTCAGATGCGGTGTAACTGCGCCAATATTTGAATTTAGATCTTTGTTGGTGTAATATCTGTGTTGATAAATTTTTTTTTCTAAAAATTGTTTTGTCTGTCCAGTGTACGTAGCGTTGCAAATACAACGGACAAACCACATTTGATTGTTTTTTTAAAGGTACCTTACCTTGTCTTTAATTTTGGAAAAAATATTTCCATAAAGACTTGTGGCTGCACATCCCACAATTTTGTAATTATAATTTTGGAACAAACGTTTTATTTTTTCTTAAAGGAAATTTAGTATCGGAAAGCTTTATAATTTTTTGGGTTAAAATTTGTATAGTGCTAATTTTATAAGTGATGGGGAGCCAAGAATGAAAATTTATATATAAAAAAGCAATTTTAAGCAGAATTTAAATTTATTGCTCTTTATAAAAAATTTCGCTCTTGCTCCCAATAAATTTTTTTTTCAGTTTGCTTTTACGCCCTTACCCTCTAATGGTAAACACAAAAAAAAATTATTTCGCTCTTTCAAAGTGATTTAAATTTTTATTTTTAATTTTGCTCTTAAAACAGAGAGCGTAAAAGCTGAAAATATCGCTCCCAACCCGTTCTACAGAGCCATTGAAGAAAATACATTGGGGAGCAAAATTTTTTGTAACACATGAATTGCTCTTTGAATATCATTAAATAAAGAAAGTTCGATAAACGATATTTAGATAAATTTCTGGAATATGGCCAACTAGGATGGAACTAGGCTATTTCTTAACAGATTTTAGAGAAATTTGACATGCGCGATAGAAATGGGATTGTAAAATGTTTTTTAAATAAAGTTCTGGAATATGGCCAATTGTGATGGAACTTGGCTATTCCTTAACCGATTTTCGAGAAATTTAAGTTTAAAAAAACCAAAGCGAGAGACTGATCGATTCTGCGCATGGGAACGTACGTCGATTACAAAAGTAAAAAAAATTTAAGCAATTGCAATTTAGAATTGGAAGTTAAGATGTCTTAAAAAGAAATATAGGAGATATTAAAAGGTTAAAAAAGTAACTGTATTTGTTAGTAATAATGTAGCTTTGGAAATGGATTCAAGGCTGGAAAAACTAATAAAACACATGCATGAATTACGAATAAATAAATTAGCGCTCAAAGATAATGATATAATTTTCAGTTACATGACTATAAATCAATTTAAAGAAAAATTCTACAATCTACAGATAAATAAAGTAGGGACATATAGTGAAAATGACTTAAGAATATTAATTTATAAAGCTCCTAAGATAACAGTTATTTCTGAAGAAATGTTAAAAAATAATCGAAGAAAATCATTAGAGCCCAGAATTTGCGATTTATTAAAAATTAATCAAATTTATTCTACGCATTATCATCATGAGACATTAGGTACAAATAATTTCACAACAGATTTTAATTGGGAAGAATGGCTTCCTTACTTTGTATTTACGTGTAGTTTTTGGGAAATTAGCCAACATACGTTCATTCATAACAGCTGAAATATCAAAACCAATCTACAACTTTGATAATTATGCGGAGGAAGCAATATTTAGCCAAATAATTTACTACATCATTCAAAAATTAACAGAAAATTAGAATATGATAAAAAACAAGTCCATCAGATTTTAAAGTAGGTGATCACTAGGCTTAGGATTTTTAGGTTCTAAAAAATCAAAAGTTTGTGTAAAACATGTAACTAAAAATTGCAAAATATGTGATAAAATGTGTGATTTAAATGAAAAATATGTGGTCATATTTTGAAAAGAAAACCAAAATTAGACCTTAACCCACCATTAACAAAAATAATTATCAAGTTTTTGGCTACAAAGTTGGATAAACTAGCTCTCCTGGACTGCATAGTGCTGGAAAAGAAGTCCAAAAATGGTTCCACTTCCATACACTTAAAAATTGGACTGGTAAGCGATACTTACTTCAAAAGAAGTCCATGACGGTTGATGCTATAAGATTCACGCTATTAAAGCGAATTTTAAACTAAGTAAAACTAAATTACGCTCATATTTTTGCTCAAATCAAATTGTAATTCAAACACAATTTTTAATTTAAGTTACCATCAATACTATATATAATTACAGTTTAGAATTCATATTTTTTAATACATCGTGCTGATACTAAATAATTTTATTGTTTTTTTGCAATCATGTTTCGTATTGCAATTTTTTACTAATTGCAATTAAAATTTAGTTTGGAATATCAAACTTACACTGCTCGAATCGTTTTAAAATGAAAGCTGAAGTAGTAAATTTTGTATTTTAAATTTCACTCAAAATTATAAATCAATTCCTCCTTCAATTTTTTTTTCAAATTGAGTTTGGGCAGATCCTTCTAGAGTATAGAGCCATAATCATAATGACGTATTTTTTAGAAGCTTTTTTAGTGGTGTAACTTTTTATTGATTTCCATAGGAATCCATAATAATAATGGTGTTTTTTAGCTTTAAGTTTTTCAATGAAAAAAGCTAAAATATTTTAAAATGTTTATATAAATATTTTCTACATACCTTGAACAACAACATTCAAGAAGATTATATTGTTATTGAATAAATATTAATTGCAGAAATATTAAAATTAAACTATGCCTAAAATATATTTTTCGAATTTCCATTTTGAAAAATAAATCCAAGTTGGCTCTGACGAATTAAAATAATACTTGCCAGGGATGATATTGACATAAATTAGAGGACTAAATTGGGCTATGAAGTACATTTTAATTTTTTTGATGTGTTAACATATTTCACCGATAGATGTCACTAAAAGTAACGAAACGGTATTTAAACTTTATTCTTTTTCTTAGAAGGGTTCAGTTAGAGCCGCGTATTATGTTGCTAAATTAACATGGACTTAGAAGTTGGCACGGATAATTTGTTTAGAATTACGGGCTTTCCACATCAAGCACGAATTGCGAATGCGAGTAAAAATTTTTTTAGACTTATGATATTAAAATCACTTATATATAATATTTTTGCCTATTTATAATATTAGTGTAATGTTTAAATTTAATCAAATTAAATTTAATTAAATCCAAAAATTACAAAAAAAGTAATTCGCACGTAGTATGGCATTTTACATTTGAATTTAATTTTTCTCTAACCCTTTTTCTTTAATTTGTTGCTGTTAATCAATCATACGGAATTATTCTGTCCAATGTAGATGGTACACCTGTTACTGAATTTATTGTTGGCTCTTGCAACGATACCAATGATACTGATTATCAAAGCTGTTCCGAACAGGAAGTTTATTTGTGTCTCAAAATTCGCTAACACCACTGAACTGGCTGCTTTACGGAAATCTCTGAGTGGTAAGCTGGTAATCTCTGAGGATTAGATCGAGTGTCGGGCGCTTGTGTCAGCTGCCCGTGACGTTAGTCGTTTCAATTTCGTTTCGTTCAAAATCGGCGTTCATTCAGTCCACATATATATAGTATATGGCCTCTCAGTCCATATGGCCTGTCGGATCATTGAACAGAGAGTTTGTGCCTCGTCCAAAAAACTTCAGACTGGCGGTTGTGGAATAATACCGTGATCCACCAATGTTAACAGTAACATTTTCTATCGACCTAAACTCCGTAATATTATGCCCACAATTTTAAACGTGGAATATGCTCAAATCAGCCTCAAAAGCGACTGTGGTGAGTCGATTATTATTAAGGTCAAATGTGTTTCTTTTTGGATCTTTATAGTGGGAGTCTGTATACCATGTGGTAGTACTTCAGACGTTTACCAAAGATTTATTGAATTTATTCCCAATAAAGTTCAACCACTATTTCATTGTGGGCGACTTTAATCTGCCGAAAATCTTTTGGTGCCGGATCAATGACCAGTTTGTGTGATCATTCGTTTATATCACTTCTAGCTATGTATGTGCTAGAAAGTTTTGCGAATTTTGGAACGCGGCAATTCAATATTAATTTAACGAGTTTGGACGTATTTTGAACTTAGTTTTTTCATCTTGCGAAATCATCGACAAAGAATCTTGTCCCGATTAAACGGCATATCACACGCCACTTTTAATTAAATTTTAATTTTTGGATTATGATATTTGTAATTTTATTTAGAGCGATTTTAAAATTATTTTATTTTATTTTTTATTTAGGGAATGCTAATCTAGTGTCGCTAAACAATTTTTTTGATAATGTTGATCGGACAGCTTTATTTCACTTATTGGACATTTCGGTTGCTGTTTCAAAGTTTTACAGTATTATGAAGAACGGTTTTGATTTATTTGTTCCAAAGGTTTTTGTGGGCTCGACGCATACAGAGCCATGGTTCAATCGCCGCTTAGAAAACCTCGCAAATCATAAGTCTAGAGCATTTAAGAATTATAAACGTTCTGACTGTCTTATAAATCAAAAAATTAAATCACGTGGCTATCCGAGGATTATGTCATGCAATAATGTTTCATTCTCAGGTCCTCATGAAATATGGAAGCGTTTGCCAAATTTTGTCAGGCCTCTTTTGATATCTCTGATATATCTATCTTTTCAGGTATCATTGATGGTCGCTATAAATCATATACTACAATCCAACTCGCGGAAATTATGATTGGACTTGATACTAACTAAACTAAAAATTATTCACTTATCCATTTTAGTAATTTATAAGTATTATGATAGATACAACTATATTTTCATCCTACCGAATGGAATACCAAAACAACCCACAAATTACAATTTACAAGAACAAGGCCACCCTCCTTGCCCACCAAAATTACAAGGAAAAAGCGTTATTACGTTCGTTTGCCGACGGTATTCGGCCGACCCGTGGATTAGATTTGAATTTAGTCGAAAGTCGAAATTCGAAGAGTTCATTCTTCATAAGGTGCTGTCTAGCGTTGACAGAAAAAATTGAATATAAATATTTTATGAAAGGACTGAAATGTTGAACAAAAGTATCAAAGTACTTTTTATTTTCTAAAGGACCGTAAAAAGTACTAAAGGATCAACTTTTTCATCCCTGATACTTGCTAAATTTATCTTTAGTTTTACTAGTGTACGTAAGATGTCTAAAATATTTACAGAAAAATACGAAAAAAAATTATTTGGTCACAAAATTATCACTCGTACTTAATATTTTGTGAATTTGTTTTGGTTTTCCTACAATTTTTTTACTTGAAATTTCCTCAGGTGGTAATTTTTGATATAATTTTACCAAATTTTTACGGCCATCATTGCCATCTATGTAATGTATATTGACTTAATGACCAAACGAATTGTAGTAAGCTTTTATTTTAATTTGACCAGAATGCTGTTGTTATGAGATTTTTTTAAATTTTGGTTTAAATAAATCAATTATTACAAGAAAATGAAAACGATTTACGTAAACGACATTCATATATGTTGAAATTCAAATATTTATGAAAGTATATCAGAAATCATAATTAAGAATTTGTAACGTTTTCATTTAAAAATTTGTCTTAAGAAAAAACGTGATTTTCTATAGGTTTTGTGTATTTTACTATGAAAAGTTTGGTTTTTTCCTCGTTTCTAATTCCTCTATAAAAGCTGTGTTTTTTAGGCTATGGCTTTATATAATCAAGGTTGTTTTGGTTTGGTCTTAGCCTACTTGTATTCAAAATAGCACAAAATTTCTACCTAATTGCAACCAAAATTTTTGAATTCAAAAACAACTTTTTCTCAAAATTTTGCCGTCACTAAACATAAAATTTTGCTCAAATCGATTTTATAATTATAACTTAGTCTTTAAGTTTTCTCTTACTAGTTCAATTCGACATATAAACTCAACTTTAAACTAAAAACAAAATTACAGTTACGTTTTTGCTCAAGTCCAAATTATTATTCAAATTCAATTTCTACTCAACATTTTTTTAAATTATGGCTTAAAATTAAAATATTTCGATTTTGATTCAAACTAGAGTTTTAAATTCGACTTTAGCTCAGCATTTCTAATAACACTCAAATAAATTCTCAAGAAATTTCTTAAATTGACTTGCAACTATAGCTAAAGTTGTATTCCAAATTTCTAATCAAGCACATTTAGACAAATCTATGTTGGAATTTTTTCTTAATTTGTAAACAAAATATAACAAGATTTCTAGCTTAAGTGTACCCATAATTTTACGTTAGTTAAATTTGGAATTCTAGCTCGTTTTTTAAATATTTTTAATTTATTTTCTCGATTCGATTGAAATTGAATTTTTATTCCAAACTTTGTTCAAATCTTGTTTTACCCCGTTCTAAGTAAAAATTTTGCTCCAAATAATTAACTAAATTTTTAAAATTCACCCATTTCACGTTGTTTCTATTATAAAACAAAATTCATTCAGATTTGTCGTGTTAAGTTTCGTGTTGTTTAAATCGTGTTTAGAATTTAAGGCAATCACATAAAGGGCATTAAATATTTTGCTAAAATTGTTTTTGAAAATGAGTTTCCCAAATGCAAAATAAAGAAAATAACACGAAAATTTCAATAATCAATTAGCAGAATACCTAAATATTTGTTAACACTATAAATTTCACTCAGCGTGATCAAAATTACAATTAACAAATATTCAAGTACAGTTTGGAAGTTTAACTCAATTTCGAATTAAAATGTCCCTCACAGTTGATTCAAATCCAGATGGAATTGTAATCTAATTTTATTCTGGATACATTTTTTTTTTAAATTTAGATTCCTAATTCAAATTTCTCTCAAAATTTCCGATACAAATTTCTAAACTAAATTCTAAGGAAATTTTGTTGGTTGTTTGAGACAAAATCTCGAATTGCAACTCAATTATTACCTAACTGCAATTAAAATTATGTTTGAATCTAGTTCAGAACAGCAAATTTATACTCAAATTTTTGCCCAAAACCAAGGAGAATGTCCTAATCAATTTCTAATCTAAATTTCCAAATCAATTTTTAACCAAAGTAACACTGTACAACAATTTGTACTATTTAAATTCCATGCAAAATGTAGCTAGTTTAATCCAGAAACATTTTGTTAATTTCTATTTTAAATTTAACTCAAAATAGTGAAAGGTGTCGTGGTTCGAAATGTAACCAATTAAAATTGTATCTGTTTAATTTCAAACTGAAAGTTTATGGATTTAAAACCGGAGATTTCTTTTTTTTTTTAATCAACTCAATATTTAATCATGTCCTGGTTGGAATTTTTATTCATGGATTGGGATTCAAACTCTATTTATAGCAAAATTCTGCTGAAAACTACGGTTAGCTTTTGATTCATATTAAACACAAGATGTTGTTCAAATCAAGTTTGTAATTTTAATTCAATTTTTAAACTTTTAAATCCAATTTGAGTTTCTACTCAAGAATTTATTCAATGTCATTTGGGAATTCAAATTCTCATTCAGTTTTTTGCTCGAAATTCCAATTTTATATTCCATATATTAAAATTCACAAAAGTATGTTAACTTTCCTCACGTAAATGCAACTCAATATTTTACTAAAATTCATGTTCCAATTCTGAGTTAATTTTATTTCTAAATTAAATTTAAAATTTTGGCCTAATTATTCTTCTTAAAATTTCATTCACCATCATTACGTCCAATTTTGAATTGAAGCTACTAAATCAAATTAACATTTCAACATTTGTAATCAAATTTACATTCAACATTTCCCTCAATCTTATGATAACTAGGAACTTTTCGATTGAGAAATTGGTTTTCGTTCGAGCCCATTTTAAATATGAATAACATTAAAACTGTTGCTCAAGTGCATAAATGAATTAGAGTTACATTTGCTACGTTCTTATAGTTTAAGGAATTTTGAAGCTTGTTTGATTCATTTAAATTCCGATGAATTCTGTTACATACATTTTCATATTTTGCCTTAATCAAATAAATATCACAACGAATAAAAACAACAATCACAAAATCTGTCAAATAATGTGCAGTATGACTATTGAGATTTGTATTTTATTAATTTGACGTTTATTTGAGATATGTATGTTAATTAGCGGTGTTTAGGCCAAAGTGAAATATTTTTAACTTCTAAAAAAATATTTGTTGGAATAAATTTAAAATTTGGCATATAAAGTCGGTATAAAGGTTATTATTGAAGAAAATTTAAAAATATTTGAAATAAACCATAAAATATGTGGTAGAACGTAAAATGTGAACAAATAAGAGCGAATGAGCCCTATATGGCTCTTATTTGTTCTAAAAAGAATAATCCAACAAATTTTTGGTTTGGATTTCCCAAAAAAATATTTTTTTAACTAAGGACGTGTCCGATTTCTGTGCGAAATAATTTTTTTGTGATAAATTAATGTTAAACTGTACGCAACCAAATTATTACAGCAGCGGTGTGTTATAATTTTGACATGTCCGTAATAATTCTTGTTTCTGTGCCGGTGAAGTAAACAAAATAAGTTTTACGAGTATTTAATTTAATTTAAATAATATAATAAGTTCCAGCATTTTCTAGTGCCCATCATTTTGTGAACAATATCACAAACTGTGGATCTTGATATATTTATTGCTGCACCTACAATTTTATAACTAGTCCCACTTGTCAGCCACAGCAAAAATATCATTAGTTCCATTTCCGGTCCCCAACCATGGTTTTTATTGGGCAAGAATTTTCTAATAGCGATAAAAGTGTTAGACGATATCCTTAAATACATTCTCGTCACAGGATCATTATAACTAGGTATTGAATTAACAATACTGTTTGTTGAGGGAATTGTGTACATTATTGGTCGCTGCAAGAAAGAATTTTGTTAATATTTATAAATACTAAAGAGCAATACCTAACATACATACCTGTAAGTTTAAATGTATCATACCTGGGAGTTTCGGAGATCCATTATTAAAGGTCGCGTAAAGTTCCATGTTCTTCTCATTAAACACATGTAACCCGAACTTAATAGAAATAATACCATATTTGGATCAAATTCTGCTAATCATTTTATATATACACTTTTAAATAACTCTCTATGTACAATTTGTCATTTGTTGTATTTCCAAAAGTCAATTTTATTATGTCAAAATTATTTCAGTATTGAGACACCAAATGAACTTATTTCAAATATGGAAGAGAAAATTATTTCACTATTGTCAAATTTATCACAAAAAAATTATTTCGCACAGAAATCGGACACGTCCTAAGAATCCTAAGCCTAGTGATTACATTTTAACCTTAAACGAGGTAAAATAAGGAAATTCGAGAGTAACTATAATGGTCCATATGACATTCATATTTCATATTTCATATTTTTTTTGTTTTCCTTAACGGTGAGGGTGTGATACCATCATCATAATAATAGAATATAATAAATAATACGTACATATATTGAAAACAATAAAAAAGGTGAAATTTATTTGATGAAGTAAAACGAACATTAGAGTTTCGTTTAACGTTGCAAAGTACTCAGCATGCAGCTGATTTTATGAGTAGTTTGATTTTTGAATTTTTGGAAAGAACTTGCAATATTGCACGAAAATTTATTGTTTTTTCGCAACTAACTTTATGCCTTCTATTTAGGCCGTGTCCGAATACTGTGATCATACCACAATAAATAATAATTTGTGACATTTACTTGATAAATTTTCTCCTTCGCAGACATTTTTTATTTTTACTGCCCGAATTTAATAATAATTTGTACGTGATAATTTTATCGCCTATTTTTTTTTCAATAAAAGCTAAAGGAAACCAATTAAAAAAAATACGACTACTTTATACTCCGCGTGAAATATTATCTTATAATGATGAAGAAACGAAGAAACACATAAGGATTTCTGGGGATTCGTTTCACGAAATCACAGATTTTCTACCAAGCAAAACGCATGGATGGCAACCTGAGCTACAACTCATGGCTTTTTGTGGCTTGCCAGTGGGACAAGGCATAGAATAGTGTGAGCTGTTAATAATCAAATTATATTTTATTTAATATTATATAAAATAATTATGCTCTCACTATTGTTGGTTGCTATTTCTAATAAAATATTCAAATCACATTCACTAGTAAAATATTTCACATGGATCTGTCAAAATGTATCATAGGGAACGACTGTAATAATTTGGATGAGTGTGTTTTATGCCAAAAATTATTACGTGTGCATATTTAACATGCCTAGTGTTCGGTATGGCCAAGATGAAAAACAAAATCACGATTTATATGTCAAAATATGTAGCATAAAACGCACTCATTTATCACGAAAAAATCCAACTTTTTTTTTGGATTTAGATGTCAAAATTTCGTAGATTTGGCTGTCAATTGAAAATATATGTATTTTGATCAGCTGTTTTTTTTTTAAATAATGTTAAATTTAAAATATTTTTTAAATTTAAGTGAAATGTGAACTTATCCAATTTGTGGTATAAAGTAATTAGTGTATTTTGTGTATTGATGTGTGATGTATTGATTTTATGCCTTTAGATCAACGACAACATTGTTATGCGGGCAGAACCCGATGATTTTGAGAAATCAATGGGCTAAACATGTGCGATTTGTTTATTACAGGCGCCCGTGAGGTTGAATTCAACAACAAAAAGTTATGAGTACAATTTCTTAAGTTAAAAGTGTTAACTAATTGGGATACATTTTTTTTTTAGGGAATCATTATTTATGTTATGTACCAATGCCAAAACAAAAGGCATTCCAAAAAATTCAACAGATTAGTACATGAATTAGAAACGAAATTGTCTAGTAATCATGTTGTATTCTTAAAATTTACCAAAGCCAACACGTAAAACAAGAACTCAATTGAAGCTTAAACGCCCACGATCAAGATAATTGACGGCTGTTAATGATGCTATCTTAGAAGATTTAGTATTCCCAGCTGAAATTTTAGGTAATCGTATTCGTGTCAGACTAGATGGATCGTAGGTGTTCAAATTTTTTTTGTTTAAAACCACAAATTACAATTTAACATAAAGTGAGTGCAGTTTACAAATTTATAAATCAGGATTACCCGCCCTTGTGTTTTTTTTGGTAGATCAAACCAAGTTTACTAAAAGCCGAAAAAGTCGCAAAGTGAATTTTGTAGACAAACATTACTGATACGTATAGCTAATATTGTCTTGGATATAAACTTACAGAAAAATTTCATCCAAAATTCTTTAACTTTCTTAATTTGGACTAATGATTTTTTTTTCTACTTTTTCAGGTTGAGACATTTACATCAGTAAAAAGCTAAAAAATGTAACAATTTTGTAAAAAGCTAACAGGACGAATTGTCACATTCGAATTCTCTGAGCCATACTTATTGAAAATTTTTTTTGATTAGGATCATAAGTGTTAATCACTAAAGAAAATACAAAAAAATTAAAAACTAGCATTTTGTCTTTAATTTAATAGCAATTTTGTTGTTTAAATTGCTATGAAATGGAACCATTTTTTCCGAAAATTTAGTATAGGTAATTTGGAAAAAATAATACATACAAAGGATACGAAAAAGTCACAATAAAAATAAATCAATTCGCCTAGGAAAACCAAAATAGTGCCATGATCGGAATACATAGTAGTCTTACAGATTTTGTTTACAATTTACAAACGAATTTTCATTGTTTACTAAATTCGTTAAGAAAATTGCTAAAATAGGGAAAGCCAAAAGTTTCTAATTAACGATAGCTAAAATATCGAGCATTTACTAAATATCAAATTTGAATATTTTTAATAGAAAATTTCAATTTATTGATAATTTTGAATTTAAGATGATAAACTGAAATTTTGTATTAAACCTGTTAAAATTTTATATATATTATATAGTAAAATGCACGATATTTTAGCTATTGTAAGTTAAAAACATACGTTTTTCACTATTTTTGCAATTTTCTTACATAATTTGGTGAAAAATGATAATTCGTTCTCCATGTGAACCGGCGTTTTAAGTACACTCTAAAAAATGAAAATTTTGTTGTGTAAAATTATCATATTAAAAATTGTAAATTTGCGTAATTTTTTAGAGTAATTTTCCACCCGAGATTTAAAATTCAACTAAAAAGTTGTAGTCTAAAAAATATAGAATAAAATTTGTAATATTACGTTAATCTTTGTTTCTTTACGCTTATATGTGTAACAAGTACGGCGAAAGATATAAATTTCATGTTTTTTGTGTTCTTAATTCCAATACTAATGCAAATTTACGCATTTATAATAAACAAACGCAACGTAATATGTAAAAATACGTTATTGTAGTAACCAATGCCACTACATAAATAGCCGTGACATCAGTCTAAAAAGTCAAACCACTAATATAAAGAGGGGAATAAAGATTTTTATTTTCCTATGAAACGTAAACAAAATACTATGGGATTTTCAAACACATTTTTTTATATCGTCTCTATTTTCAATTTAAATAAATATTTTTATTTACAAATATAAATAATTTGATATCAAATATATTGAAATGTAAATTGTGAACAATTTTGATTGAAATTAAAAATCATTTATTAAGTAATTTTGCATTTTTATAAAAATATTTGTTTCGGCATGCTTCGTGTTCCTCTAATCTTAATAAATTTATTAAGATTAGAGGAACACGAAGCATGCCGAAACAAATATTTTTATAAAAATGCAAAATTACTTAATAAATGATTATTAATTTCAATCAAAATTGTTCACAATTTACATTTCAATATATTTGATATCAAATTATTTATATTTGTAAATAAAAATATTTATTTAAATTGAAAATAGAGACGATATAAAAAAATGTGTTTGAAAATCCCATAGTATTTTGTTTACGTTTCATAGGAAAATAAAAATCTTTATCCCCTTAACACATACTACCACACATTTTTGTGTCATGGCTTTTTATGTAGTGGCGTTGTAGTAACTAATATTAACACAATATCCTTTGTTATAAAATATTGCATCACTTCGAATAACTTTTCAAAGGTAAGTGGTTTTTTTGATAACACAATGGTTGTGTTATCAAAAAAAAAAAAAAATTAGAAAATTAGTTTTTAGTTAAATAAATTAGTACAAAATATATTTTTAAGGCATAGTTATAATGTTCAAGTGTTTTTATTGTAACTGTAGTTTTAATTTTATTGAAAATTATAACAAGCATTTGCAAAAAAAGTTTAGTAAGTACAATAATTTTCAATCACATTGTTTTAGGAGCCATCCGAAAAATAGTTTAAACACCGAAAGTAATCAGCTTTATATATGTAGCTTGGATAAGTGCAACTTTAAATCCCATGAGTGTAATAAAGTGTTTTCTCATTTAATTAACCATATTAATAATAACCGTAAAATTGTATGTCCAAAATTTAATTGTTCAAAGCAATTCTCCAATAGTTCATCGTTCAAATCTCATGTATTTCGTCATCATAAAACGTCTGGTTCATTAAAGTTAAAGTCAAGTGGCGGTTTAGATAAACACCGAGATCAAGTACTAAACATAGCATGTGGAAATAATTTCAGAAAATACTACCCCAATTGAAAGTAGCTGTCAAGTTCAAAAAAATGTGTTTGAAGATTTGTTTGCTAAGCTTAAATTTAAGTTCAGAGTATCAGACGTAGCGTCACAATTTTTATACGATGAAATGTTTTTAATTCTTGATTTGGAAAGTTTAAATCAAAATGAAGTTTTGGAGAAGCTTAATATTTCACATTATAAAGATAATATTTTTCCAAACAATTTAATTGGAGATATAAATAGCTTTAGTTCAAGGTATAAACGTGCGGAATATATTAAAAATATGTCTTCTTACATTAAGCCACAGAAAGTAATGTTGGGAATAGATAATTATCATAACAATTGTTTTTTTCACTATGTACCGGTAATATAATACATTAAATCTTTGTTAGCAGATCCCGCCTTTTTCAAATTAATTCATGAAGAGAAAGATACTAGGCCCAATGTGTTTATGGATTACAATGATTACAATGATGGATCTCTGTATAAGAAAAATATTTTTTTTTCAACAGCAATCTCGCAACTTACAGCTTATTCTCTTTCAAGATGCATTTGAAATTGGCAACTCTCTGGGACCCTCGAAAAAGAAGCACAAACTAATCGGGGTTTATATGGTAATAAGAAACCTCAACCGCAAATACCGAACTCAAATTCATATTATTCAATTGGTTTTAATATGTAAAGAACAATTCATAAAATTGTTTGGATTAAACAGAAGTTCGCATCCTTTAGTAGACGATCTTATAATGTTAGAAAAAGATGGCATCGTTTTTTACAATTCTTTATCTAAATCTTTTGAACATATTTATGGCAGTTTATATGTGATAACTGGTGATAATTTAGGTAGTCATCAAATCGGTGGTTTTATGGAAAATTTTAGCACTACGAAATATTTATATCGATGGTGTTATTATACTCGAAATTGCTTACTCGAATATGATTTGAAACCAAAAATGCTTAGAACTAATGAAAGTCATATCAGTGATGTTGCATCAATAGTAGAACTTGAAGCAGTAAACGGAGTTTAGTATAATTCGATATTAAATAATTTCCAACACTTTCAAATATGTAACCCTGGTTTACCGCCATGCATCGCTCACGACTTATTTGAAGGTATTATACCTTATGATTTTAAAACATTTTTCAGACTCGAAAATAATTTCTTTTGATGTAATTAACCTTTCACTTGTGTCTCTATAAGAAAGCTATTTCAACTATCTTTATCTTTCCCGAAATTTGACTTAAATATGAAGAAAATTTCAGGAAATGCTGATGAAGTGTGGCATATACTTATATTGATGCCACTGGTCTTATTGAATCCACTGGTCTTATTGATGTTGTCATTTTAAAAACTAGATTTGAATCTCAGAGAGAAACACTCCTTAAATTTTTCAATCTCTGCAAAAAAAGGAAATCGTTCAACTTATCAAAGGAAAAGCAGATTGCTTAGACATCATTAAATGCTTATTTTTATATTTTAATGAAGACTCAACGTTTTTATACAAAATTTTCGAGGTAAATTTTTGTTGCTAATTGTGTTTGCAAATTTTATTAATTTAGTGTTGTATATTTTTTTACAGTTTGGAACTACTTTGGATGCCATAAGGCAAGCCTATACATATATTACCAATACAACTGGGATAGCCGTACTAAGTATGTAAAATATTTAAATTATTTTTTAATTTATTTAAATAAGTAATTTTGTTTATTTCTTTTACAGAAACATCGATTCAAGATGATAAAACAACGAGTTATGTATTTATCGAACACGTCTTAATTGCTCACTTTAATGTCCATAATTATAGCGTATTATTATAATTTTAATATGTTATATCCAAAACAGATATCCCAAACAATGGAATTTTTTGTAAGGTACTTTTTACAACACTATGCTGATAATGTCAGGGGTTCTAAAAAACCTATAAATAACTTTTCAAAAATAAATAACTTAATATTAAAGTTATTAACAACAGAATGTACTGTTTAAGATTTTATCTAAATTACCAATATCTAAAATTATTGAAATTTGTTTAGAAAGATTTTTTAAAGGAATTAAAAACCTCTTGATTTAACATTTATTTTTATATAAATAAATACAAATGAAATATACATTTTTTTTATAAGAAAAAATAACATTTTTTATAATTTTTAATTATTATACATATAGCTTGAGCAATTCATTAATTATTATTACAAAACAATAATTGGTATGAAAACACTTATAATATTTGATTAATTTTGTGGGACATTTACATATATGCGAGATCTCCTTGTCATAAGATTAGCTCACTAACACATTTAGATCGAACGCGAATTATGAATGAATACAATTGTCCTATTTTTCGGGAAATACAGGAAAATTATGTTGGCACTGCTATCAAAATTTACAATTATTTTAATTAAAAATTTTAAAACCTAAGTGCGCGAATGCAGTTTCACAGTTTCATATTAAATTTTATGTAATAAAATAATGTTTTCTTATGTATTCCTTTTATATCCAAAAATAATTGTGTATGTTTAACATACATATTTTGATAGCAGTGCCAACGGAGTTTTCCTGTATTTCCCGAGAAATATAACAATTTTATTTATTCACAATTCGCATTCGCGCTCAATTTTAAACAGATTTTGGTCTAAATTTTGAATTAAATTCAAGTCTTTTTGCAAAAATATACTCCATTTTAAATGTAAAAAGCAGCCACGAAGTTTTAAATTTACATAATTCGATTTAAATTTACCACTTCTTTTATGTCGTTGTTCGTGTATTTACTCAATTTGCTGCAAATTATCAAGGAAATTATAATAAATAATAAGTAATTGGTAAGATAATTGCACCTTTAGTTTCAAAGAAACGTGTGTCAGGTACAATGGTTCTCTCTAATAATATTACAAAAAATTTAACAAAAAAGTCAAAGTTACCACAATAATAATTTACAAAATTTAAAAAATTTAAAAAGTAAAAGTAATACAAATAAAATAAAAGACAAAACTATAATAATACAAAAAATAGATGCTCAATTGCTTTGTTTACTTTCAACCAATGTTTGAGAGCTTTGGAGAAAGCGGAGAAGCTGCTGCACACTCGAATTTCCAATGGTAAGTTGTTAAAGATTATTGCTGAAGCCACACTGAAGTAACGTTTACGAAACTCTAAATTAACATTGGGGACAAACTTTATAAATTTGAAATTTAAACGAAGATTATAAACTGAATAGTTGACAAAGTTGTTCCCGCTGATGATGTAAAAAAGCTTTAAGACCTTGAAAACATACATGTGTTGTAAAGGCATTATATCCAGCTCCTGAAATATAGGCCATGATGGTCCCATGATGAATTTACGGATTAATACGTAAATTTACAGTGAATGTTACTCAACTTTTTGTTTAATATTACACACCGAAGCGTATTTTTAATTTACGAATGGCTGCGTAATTTTTCATATTTACAACTTTAGTGTAAATTTACATTTATAATATGAGGCATTCAGTTTCCTCATATAATAAATGTAAAATTACTCCATTTTTTTTAGAGTGTAGAGTTTGACGTATAAAATCAAATTTTTCATTTTTGGCTGTTCGGCCGGGTTTGACGTGTATTTAACGAGGTGAAGTTAGCACGAAATGAGTTTGACATAAAATATCGTGATTTTTTTTCATTTTGGCCAGACCGAACACGTCCTTGGTATTCGGGCACGGCCCTAGTGTTCAGTCGGGCCAAAGTGATAAAATTTATCATGATATTTTTTATCACGTTTTGCCATAAAACGCACTCATTTATCACCAAAAAAAACTAATTTTTTTTTTAGTTTTGTCAAAATAAATACATATTTGAAAACAAAATATTTGGCTTTTGATTGTGGTGTGATGTTTTTAATATTATTCAGGAATGCTATTGTTTATTATTTTATAAAAAATAGCGATAAATTGGTTTTTATGTTGCCCAAATAAACCTAGTGTTCATTCGGGCAAACACGATAAAAAATATCATGATATTTTTTATCACTTTTGGCATTAAACGCACTCATTTATCACACACAAAAAAAAAAACTTTTTTCTTGGTTTTTTTGGTTCTTCCGGCTATCAATTTTAAATTTATTTTCTTTATGATATTTTCGGTACTTAAATTAAATTTTTTTAAGATATTTATATTGTATTTACACAGTCACCTATTTATTTAAACATAAATAATAATTTATATTTCGAAGTTTTGTCTGAGGCCGTGCCCGAATACTGTGATAATAACGTGATAAATAATAATTTATGACATTTACTTGAGAAATTTTCCGTGCGTGATAATTTCCCCGCCAATTTTTGAAACCAAGCAAAATTATTATACATTATTGTTGTAATGTAAAAATGCTTCGAAAATCAATACTAAATTAATACGAGTATTATCAAGCGATCCCACAATCCGATTATTAGTCAAATATTAAGTAAAGAAACACTTAAGGATTTCTGGGGTATATTTCACAAAATTACAGATTTTTATCACGCAAAACGCGTGGATGGTAACCTGAGTTAGAACGCATGGCTTTATTTTATTGCAGCTTGCCAGTGAGACAAATCATAGAATGGTGGGAGCTATAATAGAAATGCATAAATGCATAGACAAACAGTTACAGAAATCATCCATATAACCTATTCAATTTTACCGTCGAAACAATTATGTTCCAAGTTATTTAAATATTGGTTTAATATATAGTATATTACCGTAACACGGGTGGAATGCGCACAAAAGTGGATACATTTTTTACATCGGTTATGGAAGAAGATTATGACATCATAGTCATAACTGAGACATGGCTGGTTCCTGCTATAAAGAATGAGGAATTCTTTTCTGCCTATTATATAGTTTTCCGCAGAGATCGGCACGAAACTGGAGAGTGTCTGGATGTTGGTGGTGGTCTACTAATAGCTGTAATAAATCAGTATAAATGTCTACAAATTAATATTGCATCCGGTGATATTGAAATCCTTTTAGTAAAGGTAAAAATGGCCAAAGGAAATCTTTTCGTTTGTGCTACATATGTTCCCGGGAAATCTACAAGTGAACGCCTTAAGGAATTTATCGATATAATTGGAAATAAGATTCATCCCAAAATGGAAGAATATGATAGTTTGTGCATCGTGGGTGATTTTAACTTTCCAAACTTAAATTGCAAACGAATTGATGGAATACTTACACCGTTTGGTTTCACTGCCAATACTTCTTTCGTGATAGATTCATTTTTTGAAATGGGTCTAAGACAACATAACGAAGTGCACATTCAGAATGGCTCACTTTTGGATCTTGTTTTCACTGACGATAATTTACATCCATCAGTGCAATCTTGTGAAGACCTGGCTCGCTTATCAAGTATTCATCATACGCCGTTGTTAATTTAGTTAAGTTTTCAATGTTTCGACGATTATGTTCCAAATGATAATATTTTAATCTTTGATTTTAGAAATGGTGATTATGACTCTCTAAATGGATTTCTTGAAAGTATTTCCTGGGATTTCCTTTGTAATGAGAAAGATATTGAAATTATGACTAGCCGGTTTTACGAAATTTTGTATGTGGGGATGGATCTATTCATTCCAAAAATTGTCAACAAACATAATTCGTATCGAGAAAATTGGTTTAACAAAAAACTTGTTAATTTATATAACCGTAAAACCAAGGCACACAAACTGTATAAAAAGACGAACACATCAGCTGATTATGCATTGTATTCTCACCTTCCGTATGAGTTTAAGGTTTTGAATCAATTTATGTATGGTAATTATTTATTAGAAATTGAATCTGATATCAAGTCCAATCCATCGTGTTTCTGGCATTATATTAACTCTAAAAGAAAATCTGTTGGTTATCCTTTACCCATGAGTTATAATGATAGGCAAGCTCATGATCTAAATGCTGTTTGTGAATTATTTGCAACGTTTTTCAAATCCGTTTATTCAGTCGAAAATGTTTTAACATCTCCCAGTGACCAAGTCTTGGTCAATAATCATATGCACGTTATTTCTTCTTTTACGGGGGAACAAATCAAAATGGCTTTAGTTGGAATTTATAGTAAAATGTCTATGGGCCCTGATGGTATTCCCTCACTACTCTTAAATAATTGCGCCGAAGCCTTATGTGACCATTTAGCAGATTTATTTAATTATAGCCTTAGGCAAGGTATTTTTCCCCAGTGCTGGAAACCCTCGTATGTAATTCCAGTATTTAAATCGGGACCTAAAAATTTAGTTGAGAATTATAGAGGAATAGCTATATTGTCTGTTATCCCTAAACTTTTTGAAAAACTGGTAAAGGATTGTATTTATCTTAATATTAAAAACTTAATTGTTCCTCAACAGCACGGTTTTTTTCTGGTAGATCAACGACAACCAATCTTGCGGTATTTGTTAATGATGCGATATGCTGTTTAGAAAAAAGTGCCCAAATTGACACTAGTTATACAGATTTCAGTAAGGCCTTTGACAAAATTAATTACAAATTATTAATTGATAAATTGATTAAAGTGAATTCTAATTGTATTCCTATAAAATGGTTATCATCGTATTTGTCGCAAAGGTCTCAACTAGTACGTATTGGTCAAAATTATTCTGAGAAGTTTACAGTCTCATCTGGTGTTCCTCAGGGTAGCCATTTAGGTCCATTATTGTTTATTCTATTTGTTAATGATATTGTTACATGTTTTAAGTTTTGTAAATATCTGTTATATGCAGATGAGCTTTAAATTTACGCTACTATCTGAAATGGTGCAGACGTTTATTAATTGTAGCTCCGTACAGTTTACAAAGCGTGGAAATAGATAGAGTTACTAAGTTTATTGATTTAGGTGTTTTGTTTAGATAACCTAAGTTTTACTAAACATATAGAAATGATTGTAGCTAGAGCCGGCTCGATGCTCGGTTTCATAAAGAGACATGCACGTTAATTTTCGGACCCATATACTCTCAAGACATTATATACTGCTTTTGTTAGGTCTATTTTGGAATACGCTGTAGTTATCTGGAGTTCTGGTTATAAAATCTTTAGTGATCGTATTGAGCGGATTCAAAAAAAGTTCTTAATATTTGCCCTCCGAAGACTTCCAAGGTCAACTTCAGGATTTAGTTTACCTTCTTATGCCGGTCGTTGTACACTTTTGAACATTCGTAGTCTTGAATTCAGAAGAGTGGTGATTCATGCAGTATTTGCTCGGGATGTAATTTGTGAAAAAATTGATTGCCCGGTATTGCTTGACTTATATTCATTTTACGTTCCTAAGAGAATTCTTCGTCCACGACAGTTAAGACTAAGTATAGCTTTTCATCGTACGAATTATGGAATTGATGAACCGGTCGCGCTTACGTCAAAATATTTTAACCAATATTCAGAACTTTTCGATTTTAACATTTCAAGGGATCTGTTTAAGAGTCGTATTCGAAACAATAATTTGTAATTTTTTTTTATATACAAAATTATTGGTATGTAACCTATGCTATTTGTTAGTGCTGGTAATTAATAAATAAATAAATATTAAATTACCAAAAGCAAGTGAAATGGAAAACATGGTCGGAGCATACGATGGGACTCATGTTTTTTCCTTAACATTTATTTTGTTGGTTGCTATATCTAATCACATTCACTACTAAAATATTTCACATGGATGTGTGAAAAAGTATCATAGGGAACGATTGTAATAATTCGAATGAGTGTGTTTTATTCCAAAAATTATTACGTGTGAATATTTAACGCGATATTCGCACGGTCTTACTATTAATACACAAGTGTTTGTTTGTACTGTATACCACGTCAAATGTAACGCACTAACTAATAAAAAAATTTTAATTATGCATTGTATAATTTAAAACAGTGGTTTCTATAATGTTTGTAACATTAAAATCAATAGAAGTGTTATTAACATTGGCTGTAATTTGTCCAGTAAACAACAAAACAAGTCGTCTGTTGCTGAAAATAAGCAAGTTCCATTGCTAAAGGAAATATTTATTCAATTAAACCAAAATTCCAAATTTCCAGCCTGGCAGTGAAATTTGATCGTGTTCGCTTACTACTACTACGCTATTAAACAACTCGGAAGAAATTGTTGGCTTACCACTAATCAAAGATGAAAAATTAAAAAAAAAATTAAGGTTTGTTTAAATTAAGCATGTGACGAAGGTGCTTTAGTCGAGTGTTTTCGCTTAAAAAACAAAATTACTAACAAAGTGATGGTTCCTTTTAATAATTCTGATACCAAGTAAATATTTTAAATGTATCGAAAAAAAACTAAGTTGTCTCTAAAATTTTTGATAGTGATAATGCCTTTTTTATCCATCAGCGCATTCCAACGATATTACTACCGCAGTACCCTACGCTGGTCATCATCGATTGTCACAATGTCAGTACGATTAAAACTTTAATCTGCTACAATTCACAACTTCAAATTGAAGCCATCCCAATTACGAATTCAGACTTAAATTCCATATCTAAACGACATTTACAGATGCCTTGAATATTAAATACCGTATTGATATTCCTAAAAAAATTATCTATTAATAATAATAATACAATTTAGGAAATTTTTCGGTTAATTTTATATATCACCGCAAATCCTTGCAATACATTTTCGACACACTTCAATATAATATTCTCTATGCCTATTGTTCAATATAAAATGTGTATGTTTGTCTCGTATATAATGTACCTATCGGAAATATATAATATAGCAAATAAAAAATACAAAAAAATGTTTCGCAAAACACAAACAAACCAAAATTATTAAGAAAACTTGTCACATCCCTTAAATATATGTATATACGAGTACGTATATATGAATAGAAAAGAAAATACAATTCTATTCACATATTGGTGTTTCAATAAAATTATTTGCCATTTATACCAATTTACTTTTTATTACTAATATAATCAGGTTTTTCTACATTTTCTTCGATTTTTTTCTCGCATCGATGTATCTACGAAAGAAGAGAAGAAAATTGCTGTAACCTATACAAAATATGATATGACATTGATTTTAACTTGCTTAGTTTCTTTTTTTTTTGTATCGATTTCCCAAAGGTAATATTAAAACAGAATTAAATTTTTATTTTTTAAATCATAACGAGAATATAAAATAATTTAAAGAATTCTTCTTAGAATTTATAATATGCCGACAGATTATCCAGAATTTTTTTTTATTGTTTTAGCCTGTGTGTTAACATATATCAAATCATATGGTCGCACGTTTAGATAAAATAATTATTTTAATGATATGAGAATGAATGGGTATGGTTTTATAAACGCAGTGAAATGTAGGCGGTCGGAAAACTGTTTATGACATAATTTATTTTATGTAGGTACTCGTCCATATTCCATGTACATCCATTTGTTGTGTTACGATCCAAAACTAAAAAAAAAAACATAAACTTTTTTTTTTTGTACCTATATTGTGTGCTTGTGCTGAAACACCTTGAGCTTTTTTTGTTGTTGCTATTCTAGCTTTTCTAGGATATCCATTATTGTTGTAAATTTTATTGTTATTATTATCGTTACCTTTTTTTAATGATTTTAATTTTATTTATTTTGTTGCTCTGTGTATATAATGTGAAAACAACAATAAGATGAAAATACTCAAAAAAAAAAAATAAATAAAAATAAAAACAACAAAATACAAAAGATGTTACGTGACATCACGAATTTCGGCCATAAGCATTTAGTGATTAAATAAAAATGTTACCTCGTAAAAAAAATAAATATTAGAACGAGGAATATTTTCTAACAATTTTTTTTTTTTTATGTTTTTAGCTTATTTTTTTAATTTTTATAGATTTTATTTATTATATATTTCACGCTGAAAGTGTACAAAAAAAAAACAAGAAAAGGCAAAATCAAATTAGAAAGTTTTTTTTTATTTTCAAGATGAATAGATATGAAACGTCAGCATAATTTAATAGATGTGTTAACTCGACATTAATTTGGTATTCGTGCCGTCATATGGTGAAGATTAGAGAGTTTTTAATCTGCTATATATTGTAATAATGGGGAAAAGGATAACTCGTGTTTATGATTTTTGTATCTGTACTTTTTTTGGGGCAGATTCAAATTTGACTACTGTGATCAAAAAGTAGTAAGACTTTTCCATTTTATTCGCGCGGACTGATCCAAACACGAGTCGTCGTTTTTTTTTCTCCCTAATAGAGATCTGTGTCAAATATGTATATAAAGTTAGCCCAGGATTCCCAGAAAAAAGAAATGGTAACATCACAACTATCGCGACAAAAATTGTCATCCCAGGAAATTACTAACATTAAGATATATTATGTCAGCCGAAAAAATAACTATCACGATAGTAGGTATTTTCCACCATCCCAGGAAGAATAATCACAACATCATTACACATTTATAATATATCATATGAATGTAAAACTTGCATTAATAATATTTGAAAATATTTAAAAAAAATTGTATAAATCCTTTTACCATTCATTAAAATAGCACGAACCGAAAATTATATGGAAGTGCTGTAATACAAACTTAAATCTCTTGGTGGATTTATCTCTTTAGTGGCTATTTACAAATTGTTGCTAATGCATAATATAGTACAATAGATATATTGTTCTGCGTCGACTTTATTAACCCAACTGTCACATCTAAGTAAGCAATTAGATTTTCTTTTGGCTTTTCTTTATATAACAATTTAAGCATTGCTATTTGCGTATCATTATAAGAAACGACAAGAAACGGTTTTATGGAAAATTTTTGAAAAAGGGTAGGATCTACTATCTTTCCATTTGTAAATCTAGAAAATCGTCAGAATCATTGTCCTGCTGTTTCAATTCGTCCGAACGAACTTGTCTCAAAACATTCTTAGTTCTTTAGACGTATTAAATTTGGTTAAAAATACCGGATCTTCATTTTGAACCATATTGTTACGGGTTTGCCTTGTCAATCAAGGCTCGTATCACTGGATTGTGAATAATACAAAATCAATTTAATTTATCACCAACGAATATATTTATTTCACAAAATTTATTACAACACAGTTTATCAATAAAAATTCACAGAATCACTTTATATAAATTATTCTTAAATTTTACTGTTCACTTATAATTTTTATTTCCACAAAAAACACTTTTTAATTCACTTTTAAATTCCTTTTTAATCTTTACTCTATCGCTTACCAAATATTACTACTCCAAATCGACTTCGTTCGCCTTTTTATATACACAAACCAAACTTCTAGAAAGCTCATGAATTTTCCAGTTAGAATATCTTAAAAACATTACGTAACAATTTGTATCCTGGAAAATTCCATTTTAGTACAGTTACACATTGAGCTATTCATTTAACCTCTTCTATTACATGCTAGGTGTCACCGTCACACTACCCCCCACCTAAGCCTGTTCGTCCCGAACAGGACCCAATTCACCTCCTCTGTGTAGGGCCAGCCACTCCAAATGCACCACCTTTGGTTTACCTCGAGGTCCCTTCCGTATCCGATAAACCATGTCGTTCATCCTTGTGATGATAGTGTAATAAGGTCCTTCCAAAGCTAGTTGCAGCTTCGGTGAGAATCCCTTTTTCCGTTGCGCATTGTGAAGCCATACTAGTTGCCCTTCCTGGAAGCCCTGGTTATTTGCTCGTATGTCATATCGAGCCTTCATCCGGTCACTTGAAATCCGTATTTTCTCCAGTACAAATTGATGAATCTCATTAAGTTCCTCTTTCATTCGGTCTAGGTAATCCTGTCCACATAAAGCCGATGATGGTACAGCCTCAAACTTTAGATCTCCAGGTAACCGTAGATTATCTCCAATTAACATTTTAGCTGGTGTCATTCCGGTTGTGTCATGTATTGCTGATCGTTAGGCCATCAGAAACATCGGTATATGTCGATCCCAGTTACGTTGGTTTTTCTCAACGACCTTTGCTAGATATTCCTCCAATGTACCATTCAATCTTTCCACCATACCATCAGACTGTGGATGCAAAGGCGTTGTTCTCGTTTTATTTATACCGAGCATCTGGCATATTTCTTGAATAACCACCGATTCAAAATTCCGTCCTTGATCGGTATGAATCTCGGCATAAGCTATTGTTGTCGTCTCCTGATTGGGAATGGGGTACACCTCCGGCCATTTGCTGAAATAATCCATTATTACTAGCACATATTTTTTGCCGCTCTCGGTGATAGGAAATGGGCCCGCTACATCCATTGCAATTTTTTCGAATGGTGCTCCAACGTTATATTGTTTCATGATTCCACGACTTTTGCGTGCGGGTCTCTTCACCGCCGCACATTGGTCACATTTTTGGCACCATTCTATCACTGACTGCCTACATCCTGCCCAGTAGAATCGTTGACGTATCTTTGCTAGTGTTTTATTAATTCCAAGGTGGCCCCCACTTGCTCCTCCATGATACTCATTCAGGATTTCTGCAATCCAGCACTTTGGTATCACCAGCAACAATTGCTTCACTTTGCCATCCGTGCTTTCCCGCAATCATTTTAAACAGCCATTATCAAGATGGAGGCTATCCCATTGAGCCCAATAAGCCTTGACAATGGGAGTTTTGTCCACGATCTCGCTCCAAGTTGGCCGTTGTTCCTTTTCCTTCCATTCAATTATAACTGATAAATCCGTATCATCCAATTGCTCTTTCCTGATAACTTAGTCGGCTCACTTCTCATCAGGCAGCACTTGCGTAAGCCTCACGTCGATGATGCCTTCCTTTGCTTCAACATGGCCACAATGTTTACATTCTACTGGATACGGCCGTCTTGATAATGCGTCGGCATTTCTGTGTGCACTTCCCTTCCGATGTTCAATTTGGAAATCGTAGATTTGAAGACGTTCGATCCAGCGTGCTACTTGTCCCTCTAGATTCTTGAATTGTAACAGCCACCTAAAAGCGCCGTGATCTGTCCGTAAATGGAATTTTTGGTCATAAAGATACTTATGGAAATGCTTGACACAATCCACTATAGCCAAAAATTCTTTCCGTGTCACGCAGTAATTACGCTCCGGTTTTGATAATGTTTTGGAGTAGTACGCAATAACTCGTTCTTGACCAATAATTTCCTGTGATAACACACCTCCTATACCGGCATGACTTGCATCGGTGTTCAAAATAAATTTCACGCTGGGTATAGGGTACGCGAGGATTGGCGCAACACATAACCGTCTCCTTAGTTCCACGAATGCTTCTGAAAAATAATGTTTTTTTTAAATGCAAAAATGGTTCCTATATTTTCAGTTCACTATAGAGTTTCACTTTAATATCAAATAAGTCGCAACAGGAGGAATAATAAAAAAAATGCACCAATCGCGTTTAAATATAAAACTCACAAAATAATTATATTTTTTAATTCACAATAATTTATTATTCCTTATTGATATTTAATAAAATTAAAATATATATCACCGTTTTCTTGCTTCAATAATCTCCGTTTTTCTTTGCCTATGATTTTTTCCAAAATGCTTTGTTTACCTAGATGTATCTGGCTTGCTGGTCGCCAAAAGAATAGATCGAGAGAAAATTTGCCAATCATCATGTCATAATTAGAAAATGGCTAAAATTTCCCTTCGATCTTAATATTCTAAGTAAGTCGGTTAATTTCGATGTATTTCAAATTATCCGCTTTATACTGCTAGAAATTGCAATACAGAAAATACATAGAACGCACTCATTGCTGAACACAAATAATCTGCTATGGTATTGGTAGTTATTATTATTTCATAAACAAAATGTCAAAGTGTCAAATCAAAGTTTTTTGTGATGTAAACAATAATAAGAATACCAAGTGATTCTAATTGATAAAAATTATTAACCCGTGGCGATTATGGAAGCAACTCGATGTTGATTCTATATAATAAGATAAGTATTTATTACATTACTTTTAATACAACAACAAAAAAAATTATATTAAATAATTTTCTTTTGCATGGATTTTTTAGGCTGTCATCATTCACAGCTTCCTCCTGGTCATCGTTCCATTCGAATTGCTTGTTCTTCCTGTTCAACTCGTGTAAACTCTTGGCAATGTTGGCACATCCTGGCACGAAGCGTCTATAGTAGGTGCACAATCCCAGAATGCTTCGTAATTCGTGTAAGTTTTTAGGTCTTGGCCAGTTCCTTACCGCTGCGATCTTTTCTTCGTCGGTGTGAATTCCATTAGTCGTTACGAGATGACCCAAATGTTTGACTTCAGTTCTGAACAACTTACACTTCTTTGGACTTAACTTCAATCCGGCGGCCTGTATCCGATCTAAAACTTCCGCCAAGTTCTTTAGATGCTCGTCAAAATCCTTCCCCATAACGATGATGTCGTCCAGATATATTAGGCAAGTCTTCCAATGTAATCCCTTTAACACGCGCTCCATTAATCGTTCAAAAGTCGTAGGGGCATTACATAATCCGAACGGCATAACATTAAATTGCCAAAGTCCGTTACCCACACTGAACGCTGTTTTCTCGCGATCTTCCTCATGGACTTCCACCTGCCAATAGCCGCTTTGGAGATCTAATGTCGAAAATATTTGAGCACCCGATAATGTGTCTAACGTGTCATCGATCCTTGGCAGTGGGTAGCTATCTTTTTTCGTCACAGCATTGAGTTTTCGATAATCAACGCAAAATCTCATGCTACCGTCCTTCTTCTCGACCAATACTACCGGTGAGCTCCATGGGCTATTAGATGGTTCAATTACTCCTGCTGCCTGCATATCTGTTACCATTCGATTGACTTTTTCTTGTTTTGCCAAAGGTAGCCTCCTGGGTGGTTGACGAATTGGCATTTCTGCTCCCGTATCAATGCGGTGCTTTACCATTGAGGTCCTTCCGTTATTATCCGATGTACTGCAGAATATGGACGTGTACCGTTTGAGTAGTTGATGTGCAGAATTTGTCTGTGCCTCAGTAAGATCTTCGGTCCATTTCTGCATAAGTTGTTCTACCATTTCTTTCTGCCCTTGCATGTCGGCTTTTTCAACCGGACTTCTCTGTTCACACTTTACTATAGTTGAAACCTCGTTAAGATTGGAGTGGTCACTCGATGTTATCGTAAATTAAAACTCCTCGTCCAACATCCACCACGAAGCCATTTGCTCTCATGAAGTCCATCCCCAAAATGAATTCATCCACAATATCCGCGTTTTTTTATTAGCTCCGGATAGCTGGTATCCGGAGCAGTTAATTTTCTGTTATAAAACTAATGTTTTACAAGCTATTTATAACTAATTTATTTAAAACTATTCTGTAATTTTTAATTCAACTTTTTAACTAAAAATATATAAAAAAATATTTAGCTCTACCTATTTAGCTGGAGCTGCTATCCGGAGCTGCTATCGGGAGCAAAGGGAAATTTGAAATTTTGTTAGTTTTTGTACAACCCTAATTGTGGCAAACTTCATTTTGGTTTACAAATTTTGATGGATGTCAAATTCAAATGTCATATGGTTGTATGACATTTCTTCCAAATAAAAAATCATCGGGATATTGATGAGGAATACGTAAAGTAGAAGCTGCAAAAATATTTTTAAAAGCTGGAAAGCAAAACGATAACCGAGATGCATCGTTGTCGGAAGGTGACAAAAATGAAGATAAATAATATTTTGATGAAATGGATATGCCTGGTTCAAAAGTCAAGTCGATTCAAAACAAAGAATTACTGTACGTATTCTACGTATACGTGAAGACACAGCTTAATATCACAGAAATTTGAACCCCAATTCGGCATATTATGATTTAAAACACGTTCTATAAGAGATATTCCTGATCCAAAATCACATCCTGGGGCCCTATTCCCGAAATCCACATCCATTTTCCACATGCAGACATCTGTCAAAATTCATCAAAACGTTCGGAAATTTTAATTGGTATATCAATTTATTAATTTTGTATATCAATATAACAATTTTTATGAATTTTGACTGATGTCCACATGTGGAAAATGGATGTGAAATTCGAGAATAGGGCCCCTGAAGAGTAAATAATTTTTGTTCACTAAGTTTAGAATTAAATAAATTAATTAATTTTATTATTTTGGAGTTGAGTTGTGTACTGGAGACATGGAAAAATATTCTAAAGCAGAACTATTTGCTTGGGAAGCTTATGGTAAAATATTCTCGAAGTGGAAAAATCATTAAAGGACAAGAGAAACAAATCATTCGAAGCCGATATGAAAAGATGTACATATATGTATTTAAATAATCACTGATTATATTAAAAATAATCCATCATGTATTTATGCTTCTTATCTTCCACGATTTGCAGTAAGGCTTATTAATTTTATTCAAAGATTCAGTTTTATTAAATCATAATTTGTATACTCCTTCGAATATAACTTACAAACTTAAATCGTTTGCTTGCTGTTCGTTAAACAACCTTGACATGTTACCTGACCGCAAATTAAAATTTTATACAAGGTAATTCCGCTGCCGCTAGATAGTAAACATTTTACAGCAATCCGAGTAACAATCTTCGCCTATTTCTCTTTACCTTCCACAAATTCTAGCCTTTTTTAATATTTTTCATGGCAATAAATGCTAATAATTTAAGAAATGGATTCTCGATACTCAAAAAACAAAAAACAGCTGAAATGGATGGAATTTATTCAAAGTGTGCGCCAAAATCATTGGCTTTTAGTATCTCGCGTTTTTGATCGGAGAAAATGTTCACCAAGAAATAGGTATTCAGGTCTTTTGAATCTAACTAAAAGGGACTCTATATTTTTAGTAGTATTTTAAACCAATTGAATTTATTGCAAATCCTGGTGCAGAATGGGCCTATCTAGGATCGGATAACGCCGCAGTTATGTCTGGCCAATTTAATGGGATTTAAGCAAGATTAAAAAGGCTAGAGTTTGAGAAGGAGAAATAGGTGAAGATTGTTACTCGGATTGCTGTAAAATGTTTATTACGTACCGGCACCGGAATTACCTTGTACAAAATTTTAATTTGGGGTGATGTAACATGTCAAGATTGTTTAACGAACAACAAGCAAACGATTTAAGTTTGTAAGTTATTTTCGAAGGAGTATACAAATTGTGATATAATAAAACTGAATCTTTGAATACAATAAATTAGCCTTACTGCAAATCGTGGAAGATAAAACATTTTTATGGAGCATAAATACATGTTGGATTATTTTTAATATATTCAGTGATTATTCAAATATATGTACATTTTTTCATATCGGCTTCGAATGATTTGTTTCTCTTGCCCTTTAATGATTTTTCCACTTGGAGAATATTTTTCCATAAGCTTCCAAAGCAAATAGTTCTGCTTTAGAATATTTTTCCATGTCTCCAGTACACAACTCAACTCTAAAATAATAAATTTATTTAATTTATTTAATTCTAAACTTAGTGAACAAAAATTATTTACTCTTCAGGATGTGATTTTGGATCAGGAATATTCCTCATAGAACGTGTTTTGGATCATAATATGCCGAATTGGGGTTCAAATTTCCGTGATATTAAGCTGTGTCTTCACGTATACGTAGAATAGAATATGTACAGTAATCCTTTGTTTTAAATCGACTTGACTTTTGTACCAGGCATGTCCATTTCATCAAAATATTATTTATCTTCGTCATCTTCCGATAATGATGCATCTCGATTATCCTTTTGCTTTCCAGCTTTTAAAAATCTCTTTGCAGCTACTACATTTCCGTATTCCTCAACAATCTCCCGATGATTTTTAGATATTTTTAGTCCGATTTTTTATTCGGAAGAAATGTCATACAACTGCATGAAGTTAGGTAACATTTTAGTTTTTTGTTTAATAGCGACACATGTGTATAATAGCAAACTTTCAATTGAAATTTCCCATGTGCTCCCGATAGCTTGCTATCCGGAGCTAATAAAAAAACGCGCTCAATATCAGCAATCAGCACTTCGTGTTGGAAAAGAGTTCTCCCGATTTTTATTTTCACGAACCTTTTGCCTTTAATTATTGAACTACCTCCAGTTGCTGTTTGTAACTTCAATTCCATTAGCTGGTTGTATACCTCCGTCGATCAGATCTTTACGGACAATTGTGCGATTTGCTCCCGTATCAAGGGTGATGATGCAGTCCGTGCCATCAATGTCGCCTCTGATTGTTAAGCTGTTACCGCCTCTTGCTACTTTCGAAACGCGGATGGAGGTTATGGGGCAATCGGTTGTGGGAGTCAGCTTCTACCCCTTAAAGCTGACTCGTTCAAGTTTAACGACTCTGTCATCATTTGGCTCTCTTGCTTGGCCACTGCATATACTCCGCTTGGTCGTCGCTGCATAGGAGATGGTGTTCTTCACTGTTTTCTTTTTATTTCTCAGCAGTCACGAGAGATGTGACCGACCTTATCACATGGCCAACATCTGATTTTGCCGCTTCCGTCTTGGTATCCTGGTGCTGACCGCTCTGTATTTATGCTGGTCTCGGTTTCCACTCGACGTATTTTCATTGATGGTTTGGTGATGGCTTGTGCAGTTTCATTTGTTAACGTACAAGCAATGGTTCCCGCGAAGGTTGCTTTAGGTGACAGCATCACCGCCCTGCGTGTCTCTGGATCTCGAATGTCGTCAATGAATTCGTCAATTTTTAGCCTTTCCATACAAACGGCCGATGTACTGGTATACGCTAGATGTACTAGTCGCTCGATTGCCGATGAAAATTCCTGAAGTGATTCTCCTTCCTTTTGGTACCGGCTTTTCAATTCCATTCGATAGATTTCAGGCTTGTGGTCACTGCCGTACTTCCTATCTAGCGCCTTCATAATATCGAGATAGCTGCTGCGATCTTTTTCCGGAATTGTTTGTAACCCCTCCGCTGCTTCACCTTTAAGGGCCACTATTAACGCTGCGACAAGATGTTCATCATTCCAACGGTTTTGATTGGCTGCCGTTTCAAATTGAAATTTGAAAATGCCGAAAGATGTTATTCCGTCGAATGTTGGTGTCTTTAACTTAATCGATTGAACGGTCTGGACCACTTGCGTCGTTGATCCACTCCGTTTTGACAAGTTGGACTTTTTTAATTTTGTTCAACCTGTTGAATCTCCGTTTTAAAATTCGGTTGCAGTTTCTCTATTCCGCCTTGTACATTTGTAGACAATTCCATTCTCGTCCATTCTCTGTTGGCCTTCGGCAATTTCCCCCATCTGACGCTCTATAATTTGGATTGGTTGTTCTATTTTCTCTATTTGTTGTTCCATCTGGTGTTTAATTTCGTTGTTTGACCGATCAATTTTCTCCTTTTGTTGTTTCATTTCTTGATTCGATTGCTCCTTGCGCCATTAGATTTTTAATTTGTCCTAGCTGTCGTTCGTTTTGTTGTTTCATTAAACTCATCTGTCCCATCATCTAGTTCATAGCACCTATTAACTGCGACAAATCGAAACTTCCAGATGTTAGTTGTGTTGTTTCGACCGACGGTTGTTTATCTCTTGTCTTTTCTACAGTTGCCGCATCCGTTATTTCCACGCCAAATTCATGATGGTCAGCGTTGAACCCTTCTTTCTCCATGGTGTCACATAGTCGCGCTTGTAAAGCTGCTTTACTACCATCAGTAGCCAAACCCCGTTTCTCTAATTCTCTTTTTAATTCTGGAACTTTTAATTCGTTGAGAATCATTTTCTTTGTCTTTTTATTCACAATCCCACCGCTTTCACCCTTTGTTACGTTTTTGCCTTGTCTATTAAGGTTCGTATCACTGGATTGTAAATAATACAAAATCTATTTAATTTATCACCAACGAATTTATTTATTTCGCACAAGAATTATTACAACACAGTTTATTAATAAAAATTCACAAAATCACTTTATATAAATTATTGTCAAATTTTACTGTATTCTTACTTTTTATTTTACACTAAAAGACTTTTTCTTCACTTCATCTTTACACTATCGCTTACCAAATATTACTAATCCAATTCGATCTCGTTCGTCTTTTTATATACACAAACCAAACTTCTAGAAAGCTCATGACTTTTCCAGTTAGAATAGCGTAGAAACATTTAGAACATTTTTACCATGGAAAATTCCATTTAGTACAGTAAAACATTGAGCTATTAATTTAACTTATTCTATCACACCCTAGGTGTCACCTAAATAAGTCCACCCTAGGTGTTCTTGAATATACATACGTATGTCATGATAAAATCGCTGTGTTGCCTAATATACATTTTCGATTTTTCTGGGATGGAAGTCTGGGATAATTTTTTTTAAGTGTGTCAAATTTCATGTCATTATCTTTAGTAGTTAATGAGACATGCTTGTTTACTTTAATCTAAAAAAGTGCTATTTTTTAAAAGAGTTCAGCAAAAGAATTGCATCTTGTAAATTGTGCAATTGCAAATAGAATTTCGGTTTCTGAAACGTTGAAAACGGTGGAAAATTATTTTGGTGACAATACACTGTCCAAAGCGAGTGTGTTTTAATGGTATATTGTGAAATCAATGTTGTGACATATGTCTTGTTACATGTTCATCTTATTACACCTAATATGGTGAATCAAGAAACCTGTATGTACCTGAAAATCATCTGTTCTCTACGAGAACCTTTGCTGAGGTAACATCATCCATAATGAGTTCCAGTGTTGCTGTGCCAGCAGTTGAAAATAAAACTCCTCAACATCTGGACAGAAAATCGATTTGTGATAACATACAGTTTGCCGAAAATTTTGTGGTAAAGGTTATTGAACCAACAGTATGGTTACACCTTTCAAAATTTGATAAGCCAACTAATGAAAATGATACATCAGTTATGGCTAAAACTTGTTGGAGATTGAGGATTGCAAAGTATTTAAACTTATTCCCAAACAACGCAACATTGAAACGTTGGAGTTTGTTTGCTATAAATTGGGCATAAAAGCTGATTTTCGGGTAAAGGTTCTTGAACCAAATACTTGGCCGACTGGGGTAAACATTTGGGAATTTAGTAATATTAATTTTTGGACATCCTTACCTCCACGACTGAAGTTTCGGACAACCGCTACAGCCAATAGTACAACACGTTAAATTATAACTTACATTGTAGTATATTTGTTCCAGGTGATAATCGCCAGGTAAATGTAAATTGTTCTATAAAATTTGGCCATTCAAAATGTCCGTAGTTTGGTTAAACATTTTAATGAAATTACTATTCCGTTAGAGTTATACAAATTTGATTTTCTTGCTTTAACTGAAACTCTTCTTAACAGTAAAATTAGAAACAAGTCGCTCCTTATCAATAATTATAACTAATAAGTTTTGAATGTATTAATAATACGCGATGGGGTGGTGTTGGTATTTATTTTCGGTCTACTTTAGGGGTTAGAAAATTGTTCTCGGGTGCCTTTGGTAAGGTTGAAGTTTTGGCGTCGATTTGGTAAAATTCTTATTTTTATTATTTATAACCCGCCTCCTGCTTGTACTGATGATATTAATAATTTACAAGCAATTTGTTCTGAATATTTGTCTAAAAAAATTATTTGTTATGGTGATTTTAACTTTAATATGTTGATTAGGAATAAATTAAGTGCTTTCTTGAGTTTAAATAATTTATTTTATTTAGCTTATCAACCGACTAGATTGGATAGCAGCCTATTGGATTTGATAATTTTGTACGAGGCTGATAAGCAAAATATTATTTCTTTTGGGCAGCTTGCTGCTCCTGCAATTTCTGATCAAGACTTGATTTTTGCCTGCTATAAGTTCAATCGTACTAGAGATAAAATTTCATATACTGTTATTCCATGATTATAAAGCAATCAATAATGAGTATTTTATTATTGTTTCTTTTCATTAGATTGGTAAAATATTTATTTTTATCCTGATATGAATGATATACTTGAAGAATTCAATTCAAATTTCTTAAAATTAGATACTATTTGTGTGCCTGGTAAAACAAGTATAAATAAATGTCCCACTGCTCCGTGGTTAAAAGATTTGGATTAGAACTCGATTTTGAATCATTTAAATATTTTAGAAATAAAACAACCAAATGCACCAATCAAGCTAAAAATGTATTTTATTTTAGAAATTTGCACAAACCTATAATAACGTGGAGAAATAATTAAAAATTAAAAATAATTTTTAAATATGAAACATTTAAATAAATACAAGTGTAATGATCTTGTAAAATAGATTATTGTCTATTTCTAACAGTATAAATTGAGGTTTAAGTCGAAATCTGTTTTTCAGTTTAATAAGGGACAGTTATTGTAATAGAACAAAACGTTTTTGAAATCCAATGCCAAAAATCCTATACATTTTCTTTAGACAATTTTCAACTAATTAATTTACGGCGGGAGTAGTTTTAATTTTGTGAAAATTAAATGAATGAGTACTTGTTGTTATTATGTTAAATAAATTTTGTAATTTGATATGATTTATGATATTTACTGGTCACTGAACAGTAAAATATGATTATACAATTTATTACCATTTAAACGAATACAAATGTCTGTGTTTTATTATTACAATGTTTCGCTATGATTTTCAATTTTGATTTTTCAGGGAATTTTCTATAATTTAATTTTAACACTGTTTTCGATTTTTTATTTTTTATTTTTTTTTCAATTAAGCAAATTAGTTTTCGTTTTGTTGTTGTTATTATGTTGTATTTTTAAAACGCGAATTTTATGGGTTGGAAATTTTTTATGAAAAGAAAATTTCTACAATGCAAAATAAAATGTGGTATGTTTTTATTTTTAATAAGTTTCATTAGAGTGAAATAAAATAATAAAAATAAGTAATGTGGCATTAAAAGGCGATACACTGGTAATATACGAGCACAGACATATGTACATACACAAACATATACCATCACATTTAGATCGCTTTGCTTTTTTTTTTAAAACAACCCGAGAGATTGCTTGGCCTTGATAAAGCAGACTCAACTCATTTCACCCCAATATAATAAGCCTTGTCTATTTTACGTGGCAAGTCAAAAGCATTTCGTTTTTATTTTATTTTTAATAATAATTATTGTGACAGTAAAGCAATAATTAATTGTAATTATTATTTATTCGCGTATTTTAAAGTTAATTCATTCGAATAATTTTAATTGAAATTAGTTTTATAAATAAGTTTCATATTATATTGTTATTTTGCAAAATGAATATTGCTATCACACAAAAGGTCAGGTTAAGTTTGACTCCAATTATATTATATAGTCGATATCTTGGTAGACTAAATAATTAAAAAAAACAATGATTAAAATAACGAATTGGTGCTTTTTCTATTTTGAATGTGAATTTTAAAATTGTTGTTTTTGACAATATGGATTTTACAATTTTGTGGTTTCAGCGCGTTCTGTAAATAAATATAGAAGAAGCTCATTTTGGACACCATCCATCAAAATATAATGAGATTATGAGGCATCTAAACTTAACACGAAATTTGTCACCTGTAATAACATTGTACTACAAAGCGTGTAAACAGGAATGTGCGAACAAGAGTTGCCAAAATTACCTGTAGATGATCTTTACAAGATTGAAACTAGTCGTAATTTTAAATGAATAAAAATAAATAAATTCAAAAATAAATTTTTATTTTTAAGTAGGTGAAAACTGTTGGTGTTTTGTAATTGTACAAAATAATATTAATTATAATTGTATTATTCGTTAATAAAATTTTTCAAACGATTGTTGTGAACTCTCACATTATTTCTATTAATCTTTATGGTAGAATTCTTTGGAGAATCAATACTGAAGCGTAGAATTCTTTGGAGAATAAATACTGCGTCTTACTCGTGTTTTCATTTTTTTAGTAATACTTGATCATCAAGAACTTGGAAGTTGGGAATGTTTATTGTTTGAGCCTAGATTTCCCTAGCTTGTTCTTTAGATTTCAATAAATTTTCGTTAGCGACTTTCCAAGAGTGACGCAACCGATATTTTAATTCTTCAGAATAATCATCGTAATTGTATATTGGCTGTTGAGGTTGTTTGATTGAACCTGGAATGTTTGGCTTAAATCCGTAAATTAACTCGAAAGGCATAAATCCGGTAAAGCAGTGGGGACTGGGAATCAACTGATCCCAATTTAACGGTAATTTCTAAAGTATACGCCCAAAGTTTCATGTAAACGTTCAAGAGATCAGTTGGATTGCGGATGGTAAGCCGTAGTATTTTATTTTTTTATATCTAAAAATGTGCAAAATTTGTGAATATTTCACTCATAAAGTTACTGCCGTGGTCGGTTAAAATACTAGTAGGTGAATCGAATTGACCAATTAAATTTTCTATAAAAGCGTTTGCAACCGCACTAGCATCTTGAGATTCGAGAGATACTGAAATTGAAAATTTTGATGTCATCTATCATTGTTAATAAATAACCACTGACTGTATGTGTAATTGGTTCAACAACATCGAGAAAGATTTTCGAAAATGGCGAATTCGAAGCCGATGTTTCAATTTTAGTCATCATTTTCGGGAAATAGTAATATAATTTCAATCGTCTGGAAGTGGACTCGTATGGAATTCTTTTAGAACTCGAGTTATGTCGTTTTCATCAGAAATTTGAATAATATTATCGCGATTTAAACTAGCCACATTGGGTACGGTGGCATTTGTAATATCTATGGAATCACTTAAATTAACAATTGTACCAGATAAAGAAGTACTGATGGAAATATTTTGAGTAACAGCTCTTAACCGAGAACGCGTAACTACCGATATATCTTTACATTTTGTTTCTTCGTCATCTGGAGAAATGGAACGACTAAGTGCATCTGCTAACACATTTGTTTTGCCAGTTTTGTACACAATTTTGTAATCGTACTCATCCATTATTATTCTCCAACGAATCAAACGAGATGTAGGATTTGAACTCTTATGTAACCATATCAGAGGTTTGTGGTCCGTTTGAATGACGAAATATCTACCATACAAGTATCAAGTATGATCTAAATCGTTGAACGGCCCAAACAATGGATAATAAATAGCTCCTTTTCAACCGTAGCGTAATTATGTTCCGCACTGTTTAGAATGCGACTGGCAAATGAAATAGTGCAATCAACCGATTCGTACTCTTGGGATAAAACCACCCCTACAGCATTGCTGCTTGCATCTGTTGTTATAGTGAATTCTTTTGAAAAGTCTGGATATTTCAGAATAGGAAGACTTATTAAGAGATTTTTCAATTTGAGGAACGATTCCTCTGTGAAAGCGTCCTATTTGAACTTAATATTTTTTCTGAGTAATGCATTTAAGGGTTCAGAGATTTTTTGAAAAATTCTCAATAAATTTTCTATAATAACCGCAGAGTCCTAAGAAAGCTTTTATCTGTTTCGCGTTTGTATAGGTTTATCATAATTTTAAATAGCTGCTATTCACTGAAAAAAATACAGTGCATTTTATTTACGAATGGCGTTCATTAACTATAATTCGTACTATTAATGTAAAAATTACTATATTTACGTAAAAAAAAAAAAATTTAGAAAAATTCATGAAAATTTGTGCGTTAATAGTACGAATCACAGTTCATAAACTAAATAATGGTTTAGTTTATTGTACTATACGTATAATACATTCACGTGTTGTTTGCGCATTAGTGAAACTTGAATGATTTTATTAAAAAAACATATTTATGAACAGTTCATAATATTTATGAATAAAACTATGATGAAAATTTATTTTAAATACTTACTGTTCATCATATTAACGAAAGTGGCTCTATAGTACCTGAATATTACGAATAAATTCTTATGCGTAACGATTCCATTACATTTTTATTTGTCCGAATATATTAAATTTTATAATTGCATAATGTATACGAATTTGTTCGTATTATTAATGATTGGATGAATCTATTCTATCATCTACGAAAATTACGTAAAGTTGAATCATGATTGGGACAACGATAATTCAACTCGCTTTTGGAGTACCTATTTGGATCAGATCAGGTAACAAACTTAAGCAAATAAAAGTACCTACATGTATTTGTAATTTAATTTATTGATTTTACAGAATAGCAAATTACTATCGAATTTCAAAAGGAAAATGAGAGAAATCAACAATTTCGAATGTAACCTGTCAATACATGGCGTTTATTAATCCTAATATATTTTTTAATTATTAATTATATTTATTTCAAAATTAAAGTTCATTTTTATGAAATTGAACAAATTTTATTTTTTTTACGAATAAATAGAAGAAATCAAAAAATAAAGGAATTACAAAATGAAATTTAAATTTTTTTATTAAAAGGTAGCCAGTGCTCCTTTTAAACCGAAAGGCATGCGGAAAAAATGAAAGTAACCACGCTCGCTGCTAAATGTGGTTTTTGTGACATCATTTGAAGCAAGGGGAATCTGATGTTAACCGTTAGCTAGATCCAATGTCGAAAAATAATTGGATTGACCTAATTGATCGAGTATATCCGTTATATTCGGTAATGGATAAACATCATTTACAGTCGTTTCATTTAAACATCGAAAATCTATCGTGACTCTCCATTTCTTTTCTTGATCGGATTATTTCTCAGGTACTATTAACAATGGCGAGTTCCACGGACTAACACAATTTTCAATTATACTTGAGTATTTATTTCAATTTTTGTAGAATGAGGTATTCGGTATGGTTTTATTTTCACTGGATGAGCATTTGGAACTAATGGTATTTCATGATATGTTGCCGATGTGTGGAAAGTTGATCTCCAGGTAAGAAAAAAACATCATTAAATCATCATTATTTGATAACTGATTAGCAAGATAGATGTCATAATTGTTCATTGATTTTAGACTAATCGAAAAATTCTTGATAACTACATTAGCATCATTCATGTTTAACATAGAAACTAATCCATTACGATTTTATACACTGACTATTACGATATGGAAAGAAATTGCTTTACATAATGCTAACTTTTGTATATTATGAGAAGTAGTACTTTTAATATTACATTTGAGGTTTGAAAAACATTTAATACTTACAAAAATATATGGTTTCTTTACTATGCTTATATCAGCATCTGCGCCAATTAAAAACGGAGACGGAGTTTTCTTAGGTTAGGTTAGGTTTGGTTTGCGATCCACTAGGACCAGGCAGAGACACAAAATTGGTCCGTATAATTGTTTCCTCCAACTCATTGGAACCATTTTGAGCTGTTGACAAAGCGCTGGATACTCTTGACGTCCATTCTACAGAGGTCCGTCAGGTCCTTCAAGAGGGGTGCCCCTAGAAACTTTAGTCTGTTTCGTGCCAGACGAGGGCAGGTGCAAAGAAGATGAAGTAATGTCTCTTCCTCCTCTTCGTCCTATCAACTACGACAGTAGTCATGTGAGAAGACACCAAGTCTACTCGAATGCCTCTCTGTGAAACAGTGCCCCGTAATCACCCCAACAACCACACTGATCTGACTTCGATGAAGTGAGATCAGCTATTTGGATCTCGCCAAGTCCAAATTTGACCAGACCTGCCGAGCTATTACGCAAGAGGCAATACTTGAAAATCTGTCATTCGTCAGCTTGCTAGCTTCTTCCTGAAACAGCAGTTTGCATACCGCAAGAGGCATTTCAATATCCTTTCTGCTTTCTGAGAAGTGGTCCGTTGTACCACGTCGAGCCAGTTCAATGTAACTTAACTTATTAAATGTCCTGGCACCCATAAAATGTGGATGTTAAACTGATCTGCCATTTCGTTAAGAGATGAGAGCCAGTTCTGGACTACTTTCGACGTGAGGAGGTGTGATTGAAGCGCTTTAATGGCAGCCTGACTGTCCGTATATGTATATGCGAATATCACAAACCGATATTACTTTATACCTCAACCAGTCTACGACTTCCTTTATGGCAGTTACTTCAGCTTGAAAAACGCTACAGTAGTCGAGAAGACGGAAGGAGAGATTTAACTTAGGAATATCCAAGAAGTTTACTTAAGAATATCCTAATTAATTGAAACGTATTTTGAATCCATGGTATTAGTGATGGGCTAAATCGATCTTTTTTGTTAAAAATCATAAGAGAAAATAAACAAAACAGAACAAAAAAGATCGATTTAGCACATCACTACATGGTATTCGCCAAAATAAGAACATAAGATTTTATACTGGAAACAGGGTGCTTGTCTGTTAATTCACCCCAATTATTTCATTTTTATTTTTTACAGAAATTATTTATTCATTTAATTTAATCGTTTATTTTTAGACTTTTGTCATCACTTGAAACATTTGTGGTACGGTACGTCTATCAGAAGAAGCGATACGAGCGATTTAATTCCTTTGATCTGTGTCTGTAAGGTTGACGAAGCATTTATCAACTTAACCAATACATTGGATTGGAAGATTCTCTGTTTCAATATGTAAATAATTATTAAAAAACTCAAATTTTTGAAAAATGTTTAAATCTCTGTTAATGTTGCAATTGAAAGCGACGGTTTGGGGGTAGCAGCGCCCATTCTCTAAGATATAAAACGAATTAAAATACATTTTCAAAACAATAACGTTTCTTCGTTAAGCGTTAAAAATTCGATTTTAAACAGAAATAAAATAACTCCCAACAATACATTTATATTTCCCAAACTCAAATGAAACAACGCCGAAAAGATGAAATAACTCTGCAATAATTTTTGGGAGTTTTTTCATAAACTCCAAATTAGTCACAAATTGTAAGTCGTTGAAACAGACGTTGCAAAATTGTATTGTAATTTGTTAGATTTTGTCAAAATGTATTTAATTGAAAATTAATCAAAATTTAAGAGATACTCAATCAGATTAAAAGACTTTTAAGAGATGCTCAATCAGATTAGAAAACAATACTGAAACAACCTGAAGAAGTTAATTTGACTGCTATTCGATTTTAACGAACTCATATAAAAGAAGTATTCTCGCATTTTCGCTGTACCTTGAACTTAACCAGAACAAGTTAACAATGACCATTTAGATTACCAAATCAAATAATCTCTAACTGGTAGAATGGCTGCCTTAAATTAAAAGCTTTCAATTATAAAGTCAATCTTCGATTAAGTTTCTTCGATTAATTATACAACACAAATTTGTCTAGTCGTATTGTGCGATATACAAGTATGAAGGACAAAAAAAAAATTAAATCTCATTTATAAATCATCCAAAACTAAAAAAAAGTTGTTATTTCAAAATAAATGTGTCAACTTTTTAAAAATAGCAAATCTGAAACTTTTAAATCACTAAAACTTTTCCAATATTCAATATTGGAAATTCTCTTATAGTATGTATATTTGCAGTATAACAGTAAAGGAATAAAATTTGTTGTTGTTGTTGAAAAATGGATAATCACACAAATTTATATAAGTGGGAATATTTAAAGTAGAATAAGTAAAACAAGTTGTTGTTAAAAAAAAAATTTACCCATCTGTTTCTTCAAATCAATATTAAAATTATTTATGTTTCATAAATTTATGTTTAAACACGATTTATTTTAGATATATGTATTATATGTATATGTGAGAAGGGAGGTATCTCCCCTCATTTGTTGCTACCATATTTGAGAGGTGATTATCTATGTAAGTATACAATTTGTCTTTTAAATTAAATGTCGCTAAATATTCTTCTCTGGTAAGAAAATCTACATTGAGCTATTTTTATTAAATACGTACCTAATCAAAATAAATTAAATTAAGAACTAATCATTCTTAATTATATATATTCTTAGTTCACATCCAAATGATAATTCAAATTCATAAATATATAGTTGCGTATCTAAAATTTCAATTAAACATATTTTATTTAGTAATTTTAGTAACTCGGCATAAATATTAATTTTGTATTTTGTACGGTTTTGTTGATAACCTTAATTAAATTTCTTATTTCGATAAAATCTAGGAACGACAATATATTCGAAATTCATCTAAAATATAAAATTAAATTTTAGTACGGCTTCTCCCTATGGTTTCATATATGTTAGATGAAACTTCTAAAATTGTTAAAATTAGATTTTTGTTGTTTTTTTATACAATAATATGTACATACATATTTTTGCCCTAATAAATGTGGTTTCTGGGGGTTTTATGTTACGGTGATGAGCAAATAAAACTCAAAATCAAATAAAACACACTGAACTTCTGACTGCGTATGGATATAAACTAATAGGGTTGGTATTGTTATCCTACAAAAAAAAAAAAAAAAAAAAAAAATGCTCAAAAGCAAGTTTTTTAAACATAACAAATGTTTGAAAAATATATTATTTAAAAGAATCAATTTGTTTTACAAAATAGAAAATCTTAACATTATTTGGTTTACTGGAGTTTTTAAGGAGTTTCTTGGAAATTTCTCTGAAACGAAAATTAAGATTGTAATGAAATTTGGCACATAAGGGTAAAGTTACGTGGCTCGCTTTTTTATTTTAAATGCAGCACCCTATAAATTCTTATTTATTTCAGTATGCCTTTGTTGTGTTTTGATCCCAAGTGGGAATGTCAGGAGACGTAAGGTATACGTAATAGTTCGAGATCTGCTATTGGTAAAGCGAGGACTTGAATGTCATTGATTCCCTTGATTAACCACTAATTAGTAAGGCTGGTCTGATTAATCATTTTGAGAAATTTTCGATTAATGATTAACACTAGAACTACCAACCCGTCAAAATGACGAATTGTACATTTATTGAATTCAATTTTTTAAATTATTATGTTAATATTTTTTTGGAAGTTTATGATGAATTTTGTTTGAATCCGGAACAACCTAAATAAACAAACGCAGAATTAACTAAATTATTATTATGAATATCTGAAAAATGTACTTAGCTTTATAATTGCTTTATTGTCAAATATTTTGTTATTTTTATGTCAAACGTCAATGGTCTTATAAAGTAGAAAATGTACTAATTTGATTTTGGTAATGGTATAAAAAATGCAATTACCTATCCATAATAAATTATATTGTTCTTCTCGATTGAGTCAGGGTTGGTAAGTAAGTACCATAATATTTGCGTAAGGGTTTAGTACTTTATGGGATCATTTACGATGTAGCAAAAATAAAAAAAATCATTCACTTGCAATCTGTAATTTGACGCATAAATAATAAAAACCATATTAGTTGTGTATTATTCACTTATTTATTGTAAAATTAATTTTGTAGAAGCCATCTTGGGATTACAATTCGGAAAGCAGCGACTTTCAATTCATTGTTGAAATCTGCCAACTCATACTGAGGAATCATAGAACGAGAAAGTAGCTGGGATTGTAATCTGAATAAAATACACAAATTTGTACATGGTCCTTCGAGCCGGATTAGCATCAAATCAGAACTAGCACGTGCTGCATCGTTGGAATAACCGCATTCGGCCGGGAACACAATCTACAAAGAAAGCTAATTCATAGATAAGTAAAAGCCAAATTTATTAAAAGCCAGTAAAAAATTTTTTTTTGGAGAATAAAATCAATCGCTTAAAAAAAAATTGTTGTTATTAAATAGTGGATTAAATAGTGAATTTCGATCCGTAATTTCTGTGCTTTTAACTTACTAAATTGAATTCGTCACTTTCGGGAAGCAATTATCAATTCAAATTACATATACATATACGTGTACACTCTGTTGTGAAATTGTTAATTTAATCTAAACTAAAAACAAGCATGTCTGAATTAGGCGGATTAAAGAGGCAACGTGCTTCTTTTTGCGCAGTATTAACTAAAATGGTCAAATACGCAAACGAAATTAGTGAAGATTCAGAAGAAACTGTCGAGGAAATGCGCGTCAAGCTGGAGCGAGCACAGACATTACTGGACACAATAACAGAGTTAGAGGGCAAAATATTTGCTTCATCGATAGCAACAGAGGATTCTAAATTAATAGATGCTGAAGAATCCTATTACACAATTGCGGGAAAATTAAATGGTTGGATAAGAAAGCGCGATCTTGCTGACATGAATAGAACCGTCCATAACGATAAGACATGTGCTGTAAATACATCTATTGGGGTAAAACTATACTGAGTGGCAAAGCTTTTTTGACCTATTTGCCTCCAGTATACATGAAAAAGATTCAATTACAGCTTCTCAGAAATTCCAATATTTAATGGGTTTGCTTAAAGGTGAAACTTTTGCGTTAATCAAGCATTTTAAAATAACGGAAGCAAATTACATCGAGGCTTTGCAAAAACTCCGAAAGCGTTATGATCGCAAGCGCCATACAATTAATTCATTTATTCGCACATTTTTGGACCAACCTTCGGTGAATTTGGCCTCTGCTTCCAATATTAGAAAACTAATGGATACCTCCGATGAGGTAGTATGTTGTTTACGGGCACTTGGTGAAAAAGCTGAGTCCAGAGATCCGTGGCTCATTCACATAATGTTAACAAAGTTAGATGGTGAAATGCAGAATTTATGGGCACAAGCCACATCAGAAAATGAATATCCTACCATAAGCGATTTTTTAAAGTTTCTGCTAACTCGCACTTATGCACTAGAGACGTTGAAAGTCCACTCTCATCGAACAGCATGAAGTTCTGAAGCTCCAAAGACCAGAAAGAGTTTTACTGCTCCCACCCCTGCTTCCAAAGTTGTATTAGTTGCAACGGCCAAAGTCATAGGCTAGTTGATTGTGAGAAGTTCAAAGCGTTAACAATAAAGGAACGTAAGCAATTAATCATTAACAATAAAAGATGTTTCAATTGCCTTCATCCAAATCATAGTGTTTTCGAATGTAGAGTGAAAGCCAGATGCTGTATCTGTTTTCGGAAACACCACACACTCTTGCACGTCGACGCCGAACATAAATCTACCAGTCTTTCAACAGACACTTCACGACCTGATGTAACAGAAGAACACAATACTAACAATATGCATGTCGAACTAGATAATTGTATCGAATCGGAAAATAAAAAGATATGTCTAAATTCGACACTACAAGCAATACTCCCAACTTCCCTAATTAACATTTTAGACAATCATGGCGCACAACGTCAATGTCGATCATTGCTGGATACTGCTTCACAATCATCTTTCATTACAGAAGCTTTAACGCAAAAATTAGGTTTACCACGATCTAACGCAAGAACATTGATAGCCGGGATTGGGCAGGCTAGCGCGGGCAGGTCAAACGGAAGCATCTCATTCAGGTTTATGTCTAGATTTAATTCAGACTCAGTCATAACAGTAAAGGCTTTGATTTTACCGAATATTACGTCATCATTACCAGCCATTGAAGTTAATGTCACAGCCATATGAAATCTCAAAACTATTAACTTAGCTGATCCGGAATTTTTCAAACCTGGACCAATTGATGTTTTGCTTGGAGCAGAAATAATGTTTTCCCTCCTCGAAAATGGTCAACTGAAATTAGATTCCTCCAGACTAGCTGCTCAAAACACAAAATTGGGATGGATTGTAGGTGGAAATATCAATCAAAATCGTTTACAATATTGATAGATATCGACGCAACATTGCGAAGATTCTGGGAGGTTGAAAATGTTGATAATGTTTCTTTAAATGGCTACCCCGAAGAGGAGGAGAAATGTGAGTCAATATTCAGAGCTACCACCGAGCGGGCAGCGGATGGCAAATTTATCACAACATTACCATTCAAGGAGAAAGACAAGCAGTTAGGATCAACTTACAATATTGCTCTGTCAAGACTGTTGGCGATGGAACGACGATTCAAGCTAGATTCGAATTTTGAAGAACTTTATAAAAAATTCATGGAAGAATACCAAGAACTACACCACATGAATAAGATTGAGATCGAGCCAACATTACTTCGCCAGAGTTATATTTTACTACATCATGGGATTTTAAAGGACACAAGTACCACCACTAAGTTGCGAGTGGTATTTGATGCTTCCGCAAAATCTACCGCCGGTTTATCATTAAATGGGAATCTACTGGTTGGTCCCAATATTGTTACAGATCCTCCCGGCGACCAACACGTTTCAATAACATTGGTATAGCTTCAGTGGAAATTGGCGGGTTCTTTGTCGTCGGAATCTTTTGGACCGCACAAACCATTCGTGTTGCTAAAAAAAAACTTGACCCTCACTTTCGATACTCAAACATGTTCTTGCCTTCCCCCATCATCACCCAATAAAAAAAATTATTCCATATTTTTTTTGTTAATAATTATTAAATTAAAACCAACATTTTAATACAAACGTAACACATCCGATCGTATAATCTCACATAAGTATGTGCTTTCTAAGTACACCAAACTATTATATATTAACTTATAATACAAAATTTATACAATATATACAAAAAAAAATTTATGGTTGTTGGAGTAAGTGGTGCATATAATCACAAAAAAAAATCAATATATTTGTAAAAACCAAACTCACCACTATCAACAGCTCCGGCCAAGAGTACTCTCCGCTTGTGCTACAAGATAGCTGAAAATTTTCAAAAAAAAATCACTCCAACCACACAAATTCTTTTCTTTTTCTTTTAAATTTTTCTTAACTACGATTATTATATTTTTTCTTTAAAATTTTTTTTTCTTAAATCTAGTGGTCGGTATTCACTATAACATTTATCGTTTCTTTATCTTTTTTTTTTAGCTTATTTCTTAAATTAAAATCTATTTAAATAAATGTTTTTTTTTCACACTCAAGCACTATCATTTATGAGCACTATACTATATCGGTAAAACAGCTGGAAGTGGGCTGCTTTACTGGAATATTTTCGACCAAAAATATTTATCCAAAAATGAGCCACCACCCTATGCTAATATAGCTAACCGGGACTTTGCCGCTAATGCAAATAAAGATTTAAAACAATTTTTCCTGGTAGCGTATGACCGTTATTAATTCACCTATTCACCAAAGACAAAGTGTGGACATTAGTTCACTATCATTATCTATAAGAATTGCCACATAACTTACCAAAAGGAATTTTGCCTTAAAATTTGGGCATCAAATATACGTAGATTTTGATGAAATTTTTTTTTTTTGCAATCGAAATCCACGTAAACACAATTATTTTTATTTTCGGTATTAATATAGTCTTTACTAAGAATTTAAAACAAATTATTTTGTTTTGTGACTATAGCATATACCTAATTCACTGGTACATTCGATTTTACATGGTCAACCACATAGTAACTTGTCGGTTGCCTCAAGTGAAATGAAACCATTGAAGTAATTTCTTTTGTTTTGTTTTCTGTACCGCTAAACAATTTTCACTTATATACTTGTAATGTATACATGCAAAATATAGTATATACAAAAAAAAATAAGTATATCAGCTGATACGTTTATGTATTTATAATTCTGTGACAATTTGACCATTTTATTGGCCATAACAATAGAAATGCAATACACATTCTAAAAAAAATCCCAATATAAATCATTGCTATGAATCACAACCATCAGGAAATTCATCACGAAACACAATGATCATCATTATTTAATAAATAACCTCTTCGCCAGGGATACCCACCCTACTGAATTTGATAGTAAAACTTACGTAAAAAAAAAAATTATTCGTCACCCGTAACAATATCCAATCAAGTCTATTTGAAATTATAATTCGCTTTAGACTGCATCGTTACGTGTTGGTAGGGGACATAGAGAAGATGTCCCGTCAGGTATGGGTTCACGAAAATGACGCCAAACACCAAATAATACTTTGGCGAGATGAACAGCAAAACATTTGTCCTTACGCATTGAAAACCGTAACATATGGTACGGGATCCGCATCCTTTATGTCAACAAGGTGCTTGAAGGAGTTAGCAGATCTATGGAGGAATTAAACAACCGAAGCGTCCAGAGCCATAGAATGTGATACATACGTAGATGACTTAATGACTGGTGCAGCAACGGAGGTTGATTTAATTAAACTAAAGGATGACGTTTTGAAAGTATTGAGTAATGGAGGATTCCACTTGAGAAAAATGTCATCTAACAATCTTACCATTCAAGACAGTATAAACATAAAGGATTCAAATATAAAGGACATACATCAGATTTCGGAGCATCAAGAGTCAATGAAGTTATTGGGCATCGGCTGGGACTCAACTTCTGATCAATTTGTTTTTCAAGTAAAGCTAGACCAAAAAAAAAATCCTCACCAAACGAAGTCTGTTGTCAGACGCAAGCAGTATATTCGATCCTCTGGGATTAATATCTCCGATAATTATCAGAATAAAGATACTATTCCAACGTCTATGGCTGCGAAAATTAGAATGGGATGAGGAACTTCCGCCAGAAATAAGCAAATCGTGGAACGAAATTCGAAAAGATATCAGCAGAACAGCTGAATTCAAAATTCCTAGATGGACAGGATCGTCAAGCACAGTAAGCATTCATGGCTTTTGTGATGAAAGTAAATGGGCCTATGCGGCGGTAGTATATTTAAGGTCACCAACAGCTGAAGGTTTTACCACTAGTTTACTGTGTTCCAAAACTAAAGTGGCACCGTTAAAACAAGTAAGTCTGCCCCGGCTGGAGCTAATGGGTGCCGTTCTTCTCAACAGGCTGGTGACACAAATTTCTGCTATGTTAACCGTGACCATCGCATCTGTTACACTATGGACAGACCCACAAATAGTGCTTGATTGGCTCTCTAGTCAGCCGAGGCGTTGGACTACCTTTGTTGCCAATAGAACTGCGGAGATTATTGGTACCCACAAAAGTGACATATGGAGACACGTACCATCTAAACATAACCCTGCAGATTGTGCAACGCGGGGCAAAACTGCAAAAGAACTATCTGAATATAATATATGGTGGAATGGTCCTATATGGTTATCAGATGACGAGAAAAATGTTCCCAATCAACCAAGTATACCTAATACAAAGGAAGAAGATGCAATATTTGTTAATGTACATAATACGACAATTCAAAGGAATCCAGATAATTCCGTGATAAATAAAATAATCACTAAATATAGCAGCCATTTCAAAATGCAAAAAATTTTAGCTTATGTTAATCGTTTTATTGTAAATTCTAGATGCCGTAAATATCAAAAAGAGAAACAAACTGGATCACTTGTAGCGCATGACCTTCGAGATTACTCCCCATGGTGTGCACATGCTTTTAACACTTTTACATCCGGGATGCTTAGGGCTGGGAGGTTCTTGATTCACCATTCGGTTGGAATAAACGGCCTGCTACAAAAAAACGATAATCATGTGCAGAAAGCAAAAAAAAATAAATGACAACAAACACCAAAAATCACGTAACGGATTCGGTACCGTATGCCCATATCAGCAACTACGCGATGATTCCCGAAAAAATAATAGATTAAGAACACATTATTTACCACTTATCAAACCGACGCACATATGTCCAAATCATATACAGAAAAAAACTAAATGAATAATAAATGACTAATAAATGTCGTTGGTAAGAAGAAAAAAAAACTTTCAATTCGTTATAAGAAATTACATTAAGTGAATTAAAAAAAAAATTAACTAAAAAAAATTATTTTTGAATATTAATGTATACTTATCCTTATCTGCAATGATGCGATGGTGTCCGTTATTCCGTAACTCCACAACGTGATACTCAAATTCTGGAACACAGCTATTCAGGATACTTAATACAACAGCGACCAAAGCCAAATAAACTTTTTTTGTTTTTTTTTGTTTTTGTATGGGTAGCTGATTTCCCCCTTACAATACGTTGCACTCCAAAATACACTTCAGCACCATTCGAATTCGACCAATTTATCACAATTATACGGGCGGATAAAAAAAACCAAACAGCAACTTTACACAATTATATTGACTATAATTTCAATTGGTTTACAATAGAATTTATTCAACAAAGTTTATGAATTAATTTATCAATTAATTTAACAAAAGTTTATTAATTCGAAATTCGCCACATTACATTGGGCCCGATTCTGGAACGATAAAATTCATGTTATGTTATTTTATTTCCCCGCTTCCTATATGAATTTGTATTGAAAAAACAAAAATAACATAGCATAACATAAAATTTTGGAAGGCAGAATCGGGCCTATTATCAATTACACAAAATGATCATAACAGAATTTTTATTTTTATTTCCTTTTTTTTTATTTCGGGTTTTACAATGACTAAAGTTTATTAACCACCAACTTTTAACATAATGTTTATAAATTCGATCCGTTACATTAGGAATTTCACAAAATGACCATAACAGTTTTTTTTTTCTTTTATAACATAATTCCTTAACTTATCTTTATTTTTTATTTAATACAGTTTTATATATAAATTTTTTTTTCCAAACCGTTAATTTAAAGTTTTTCTTTACACTTATAACCACCGACATTCAATAAACCATTCCACAAAGAAAAATCTCAAAGCTTCTAAGCACTCAAAATATTGTATTCTGCCTCACTGTACAGAACTTTAACTTTACTATTTTTATTTTTATTTTTCTTAACTTCAATTAAATTTTGTTTTTTTTTCTAACAGGTAACTTTTTTTCACCAAAAAAAAAAAAAAAAAATTCACGATATGTGAAAAATAATGGTTCTCTTCATCACCACCTTCAATTTACTTCTCTTCATACCCAAAAAAAAAAAAAAAACCAAACGCGAGCTTTATATACGCCATTTTCCCGCCAAATCTACCGACTATACGGTCATCTCATTTCCTCCGAATTTTGTTTTCGCACTGCATAATGCAGTAAACAAACGTACCATAAATTTGTATATCACTTTTCTAATTCTTTTATTTTTTTATTTTTTTTATTTTAAATTGCCATAATTAGGTTGGTTGGAGTCCCCGATTAAATTGACTTTAAAGTTGGATGGCAGGTGTCGACCGACAACGATTAAGAGAAAATAAAACAAAATAGTTACTTGTAAAATTCAAAAATTTTTTGTGTTTTTTTTCTTCTATTCTCTTCCTTGTTGAAAACAAAAAAAAAAATGACTGAAATTTATCGACCGTTACACACTCACACCAGTAGAATTGGAAGATGCCAATAAAAAAATTATGATCTATATTCAAAGGGTTGACTTTCCTGATGAATACCTAAGCCTCACTAATAACAAACGCATTTCAGTGAAAAGCCAACTGAAAAGATTAAATCCTTTTTTGGATGGTAACAACATAATGAGGGTGGGAGGCAGACTGCAAAAGGCTTTACTACCATACAGAACCAGGCATCCCATCATTATATCGTACAAATCACCAGTGGCGATTGCTATAACACAAGACACACATGAATCTCATCAGCATCCAGGAACCAATTTGTTACTCAGCTTAGTACGTCAAAACTTCTGGGTGCTTCGAGGAAAGGACGTGGCCAAGAAAGTTTCAGAAGATGTGTGCGCTGTCTGGAACAGAACCCAATAATGGCCCAGCAAATAATGGGGCAGTTACCTGAAGCGAGGGTAATTCACACAGTGCCATTTGGAACCGTCGGTGTCGATTTCTGTGGACCGTTCAAGATTCATCTATTGCGCCGAAGAGGTTCAGTTCCCGTAAAAACATATTTGTGTATCTTCATTTGCATTTGTACACATGCCATACACGTAGAAGTTTGCATGAATTTAAACACAGAATCATTTTTGGGTGCCCTTCGAAGATTTACCAGCAGGCGTGATTTGTGTCACACCATATATTGTGATAATGGTACCAACTTTGTTGGAGCGAGGAACTACCTAGAAGAAATTCAAAAATTTTTGATCGACAATTGAGATAACATCTCCTCTAATCTTCTCAGAAACAAAATATCTTGGCGATTAATCCCACCGAGAGCTCCCCATCAAGGAGGTCTATGGGAAAGTGCGGTAAAATCGATGAAAGTTCAAATCACACGAACTGCTGGTGATGTCTATCTAACATTAGAAGAATTTTCAACGTTGGTCACGCAAATCGAAGGCGTCCTAAATTCTAGACCTTTATGTGAAGCAGAGACTGACGACATTGATGTTCTGACGCTCACCCATTTTTTAATAGGCCGACCACTATAACAAGTTCCTGAGCTACTCCTTAATCAAACTGTATTTCATCATGCAAGTTGGGAAGTTGTGAAACGAATGTTTGAACATTTTTGGAAGAACTGGCTGTTGCAATATCTAACATCCCTACAAATACGATCGAAATGGCAAAATCGTCATGAAAATCTGGAGTTAAATGACGTTCTAGTGTTAATCGTATGAAAAAAACGATTTATCGATTATTAATCGATTAATTTTCAAAAATTAATAAATTATAAGAAAATACGTTTTTCAACTCCAATTCATATTTAATTGCACATTAATCTTTAATTAATATCACATTAAATAATATCTTTTTAAAACATAAATTCATTTTGGTTTTAAATAATAAAATATTTCAAATAAATTAACAATAATCATAATTCGATAAAGTAAAGTAAAAATCATATTACATATTTTAAAAATGGTTAGACGAAATAAAATTCAAAGAAAACTTATTTTAATTCCTGTCCATTTTGTTCTTGTAGCAGGTATGATCGGAGAAAGCATAACGAATCAATTGTTTCATCATTTAATGATGTTCTCAATTCCTGCAGCACTAAAACATCGTTCCGCTTCTATCGACGATGGTGGAGTAGTTAACAATGCATTATAAATTTGTTCGAATAGATGACTTCCATTTCTTTTGTTTATTTTTTCAAAAACCCTTATTTCTTTTTTAATTGACGAAATGTTATTTTGAAAAGTTACTACTATAGGTATATCGGTGGGCTTCTTCGAGAAAATGCGATTCAATTCATCTTCTTTTGTAATATTCTCAAGACATTCATAAATAGCTTCATCCTCTTTGAGCAATTTCATTTCTCGTTGAACGTTTTAATATTGAATTTTTTTTGTGTGAGAGTTTTCAGGTAAATGTTGGGATCCTCTAAATACTCTAAAACGGATTATATATTTGGTATTCTCCTTTCAAATATTCGCCTACTAACTGTTTCGAAAAATTTTCTTCCTGTTTCACTTGATTGCGCTTTTAATTTAATCAATAAAAATTAAAAAAATTTCAATGCTTTAATTAAACTGCAATCCCGTCTTCCCAAAGCAAGTGAACTTACTTCAATAGTTTCTAATGACTCGACAATTTCTTCAATTTGCTTAATTTTACGTTGTGTTACATATAAATGTGTTACTGACAAATTTGTTAGTACTACTGAATATAAAACATCTTTTAATTCCAAGAACCTCTTCAACATTGCCAACATTGAGTTTAAGTACGTATGTAAATTATCATGACTTTTTCCTTACCAAGTTTTTCTTGACATGCTCTTTGCAAAAAGTCATTTTTTACCGAAGATTTTCTAAAAAAAAACGAATGAGTGTTCTCAATTTCTTCTTCTAAACATTCTTCTTCAATTTTCTTGGAATATAAAACATCTACTACTCTACAGCAAGATGTATGCCATGACTATGGCAAATTTTATGATGTATTCCCATTAATCTACCCATTTTTTTCATAACTGACGATCCATCTGTTATGATAGCTACGATGTGAGTTTTGAGTAACAAACCAAATTCGTCCAATTTTTTATCACAATTTCTACTGTTATATTAGGTGGCATTGAGTCTTTTATCCTTATCATTTTTTGTTCTGCATTGTTTATTTCTACGGTAGTTAACGCCGCAGATTGGCACTTTTGCTTTGAATTTTTTAAATAATTGTTTATGAATCTACGATTGTTTATGAATCTATGAATTACAAATGAGATAATTCCTAAAATTTTATTGTAATTATTGTATTTGAGCATGATTTGCTGATAGACGTGCTCTTTCTTTGTTTTTGCTTTAAGACTGCTAACTGGTGAACTTTTAATCTCTTCGTTGCATGAGTTTATTTATGGTTGCTCTGGCCAATAGCTTTCATCTAGAAGCAACCAATCGGGCCCAATCCACCAAAGATTGAACACTTGCAAATTATTTGCTGCCATCCCACGTGATGCACAGTCTGCTGGATTGGTAGCTGTAGGGACATGACGACAAAGTTTACGATTATATGTATTCAGAATTTCCGCCGTTCGATTTGCCACAAACGTCGTCCATCTCCGAGGTAAATCTGATAACCAACTAAGCACTATGGTAGAATCTGTCCATAGCGTTACTGATTCGATCTGGAGTCTAATGATTTTAGATATTTGAGGCATTAAACGTGATAATAGTAATGCCCCAAGGAACTCCAACCTTGGTAGGCTTACCTGTTTTATTGGTGCTCCCTTGGTTTTAGCGCTTATTAATGACACCGAATATCTGCCACTTTCTCTCACTCTTGCGTATAAGGCATCTTGACTAGCATCACAAAAGCCGTGTAACTCAATACTATCAACTGTTTTGAGCCATCTTGGAATCTTAAAGCCTCCTGCCGCTGCTAAATCATCTCTGTAATTGCACCACTTTGACATCACATTTGGAGAAAGTTCATCATCCCAACCGATATTCTCTAGCCATAGACTTTGAAACAGTATTTTTATTTGAATCGTGATAGGTGACAGCCAACCCAGCGGATCAAAAACTTTGGTAGCCTCTGATAATAATGTTCGTTTGGTATGAGATTTTACAGGACTTAGGTTTACATCAAAGGTGAACGAGTCGTGTATTGGATCCTACTTAACGCCCAAGACCTTGATTGCATCAATATTTTCTTCAAACAACTTTATGTGTGTAGCGCCTTCGAAGAGTTGATTTCTTATTACTTCATTGTTTGAGGACCGCTTTCTAAGATTAAACCCGGCACTCTTGAGTATATTTACAATTTTTTCTTTGCTTTGTAGGAGACTCTGAATGTCCCTTGCGCCAGTCATCAGATCGCCTACGTATATGTCTTCTGCTATCATTCTTGCCACCTGCGGTTCGCTCTCTACGTTCTCTTGTGCTAATTCCTTGATACATCTTGTGGATACAAAAGCTGCTGATGCGGTACCATACGTTACTGTGTTAAACTGATATACGCAAAGTTGATCGCCTGCATCTCGCCATAGTATTAGTTGGTACTTACAATCATCCTTTTGTAGGAGGACCTGCCTGTACATCTTTTCTATATCGCCTGTTAACACGAATGGATGTTGTCTAAACCGTAGCATTATTTGCACAAGACTGCTCTGGACGGTTAGCCCTGCCAATAACGTTTCATTTAATGAACAACCTGCAATGGATTTCGCCGAGGCGTCGAAAACGACCCTAAGTTTGGTAGTATTGCTACTTGATTTTAACACACCATGATGCGGTAATATATATAATTCGGATGGGTCGTGGACGTGAATCTTTTGCATGTGTCCTAATGATTCGTACTCTCGCATAAATTCTTTATACAGGATGCCAAATTGATGATCTCGATTGAATTTCTGCTCCATAGCTCTTAATCTGGACCTTGCTATTTGATAAGTTGACTTTAACTGTGGTGCTGACTTCTTAAAGGGCAGCTTAGTCACGAATCTTCGCGTTATGTCTCGTGTTGTGGTTTGCTTAAAAAACTCCTCGCACTCTTGCTCTTCCTTCAAAAGAATAGGCACATTTGATGATACTTCCTCGTTTTCCCAAAATCGCTGTAGGGACACATCAATATCAAATGTAGTGTGAAGACTGGCTATCGTTTTCACAGCCGACAAACATGGACGTCCTCCTACGATCCAACCTAAAATACACCCCGCAAATATTAAAAGACCTTTGAAATTTGTTGATCATGATAACTTCAATAATCCTGATGCTAGTGATAATGACACTAACAATACCGACACGTACTCAACTCCTAGTAGAGAAAATAGAGATTAATACAGGATACACTATTTTTTAGGAAACCGAAACTTTACCATTATTCGTTGAATATAGTAGTAGCTCCATTAGAAAATACTATATTAGACCTTGTAACAAACAGGCCTCCACTATGGACCTATTGTTAACAGAATTATTTGATCGATTCACAATGATGCACAGGTCGTGTGTGCATTTGTTTAAAGATATTAAGTAACCGCATACTGGGGAAAGAAAAGTGCAACCAACTCACCTATAGACATACTCACATCCGCCTAAGTTTCCATATTTTTCTCAAATTTACTCCATCACGACTGAAAAACTTTCCTTGTTTAGAGATCAAACGTAAAAGTATCCATTTTGAATATTATAAATTAACAATTTTATTATCAATAAAATTAAAATAACGGGAAAATTAGGAGCAGCAAAAATGCATGAGCTCATAATAACTAAAGTTATTAAATTTAAATAGAACTTAATACTGAACCTTAATAATTTACAAAACCAAATATTATAAAAATTAAATAAATTCGTTGACTCACTAAGCAATTGCATATTGTTGAATGTTGGCGGCAGGGACACCTGATTTGCAAAATGGCTAAGGGGGACAAAAAAAAAACAAATTTTTTTTTTCATATAGTTTTTACGAGTTGAAGACAGCAATAGAAATTAATAAAATAAATATATAATAAAATAACAAATCTTCTAGATTAATCTAATAAAAAAATAAGAAAATTATAACAGTTTTTTTATATAACTCAGAAACAGAAATCAATTCACAGCAAGTAAATATATTTTAAACATATTTATCTACTACTCTTCTCTTTTTAAACATATTTATCAGTACTCTCACCGGTTTACAAGAAGTTTGCCATCTTCCGTTTTTAGATAAGTTTCAAATTCCAGGCAACTCATACCAAAGTTTTGCTTGATCAAAAATCCCCTTCAGATTTTCTAAAAGAAGCCTATTCCTGCCTTTGCGCCGAGTGACCTTCATTAAACTGAACATCAGCTCGCATTCGATATTTGAATGAGGAATGGAAAAAATGTGTTGGATTATTTTTTCAAATTAGGCGACGAAAATTTTTCGAAAAAATGAAATCCATTTAAAATCTAATTTCATTTGGCTTTCTTCTTCAGCCATTTTGTTAAAAATTTTTTTCACTTGAGTGAACTCTTCAAATAATAAATCAACGATAACATTGATTTTGTAAGTATTCACAATTTCTGTTACGTTTTGAAAAGATGGTGATGTTGTGAGATATGAAAGATTTAGGATTGACAATTTTATATGTTCTAAAGATTGTAAGAGAATTCAATCCAGTCTCGAACTGATGAGCTTATGATTATGAAAAAATCAATCTTCTCATCAGGCCGCGGCGACTGGACTGATTATACCACAATTTACATTCTATATATACAGAATGTACTGTGCGTTCAAGTACTAGCGAATCATACTAATACAGATAAATTCTCTTTCAATTTTTCTTCTTCACGATATTCACACAGCTCTATTTCTCTGTCTATTAGTCGGTTTCGTTGAATTATCGTTCGTAAATACTAATATACTTCTACGTGTTAATAAAAACACATTAAAATGGTATAATCACCGGTAGCATATTAGAAATTACATGAATTAATTAACATTCAACAAAATATTAAAACTAGTAGATTTAGGATTTTTAGCTTTGTATTGTTAAAATCAAACCATAATTTCAAATATTTAATTGATTCGTCAAAAAAATTTGTAACGTCAATTTTAAATCTTGCTGTAGCTTGCTGTTATATTTTCGAATTATTTGGGTAGCTAGAGTACCGTAAAATTATTCGTTCCTTCTTTCTAATAATGATCATCTAATGTTATCCATAATTTAATAAACTTCTGTTATTAAAATATCGTTTCCCTGCAATTTCTTCAAAGAAACATCAAATACTTTGAAGGCGTTCATTAGAAATCCGATATGCTTCGCTTAATTCATCTTCAAAAAATTGTCACAAAACTAGTGACAAATGCTTCCGACTCAAGAAGTATTCTTTAATTGGTGCATAATTAAATAGCATTCTCTCAACGGCTGGCAGTAAAGATAACCATCTTGTTAGCACATGCTTAAGCAATTCGGACCAATTTGTTTGTGTCCATTCGAAAAACTCTTTTAATGTCATTGTTCTCTTTGTGGAACTGCGCTTAATTTATTATAAGATTTTATTATAATTGTCTCTAGTTGACTTCTTTATTTATATATTTATTTATTAGCCACAAACAAATTTAATTAGTATACCAATCCCACTTAGACAATCCACTTTGAGCTAAAGCTCATTTATAGCAGATTGTGCAAGATGAGGTATGAATATCTTTATAGTAAAAGATCTAACAGCGATGTCCTGATTGGACTGGAGCCAAGACTGGATTTTTGGATTTACGACATTATTTGCAGGATACCTTCTTTCCACGATTTTTGAAACACTCGAAACGGTACTTCAGTGATCCACGGTTGACGCATGTTCCCATTTTAAGCAACTCTGAATTTTTAAAATTAATTTTTTTCAGACAATAATTTCCAAAAATAAATACACTGTATCAAAAAATTGTCCGTACACCCCTCGGTTAGAGAAAAATTGATGAAAAAAACTATTACAAAACCAACAAAAAATTCAGTTTTTATTTTTTTAAACTCAAATTACATTTAACAACCTGAAAATAATAATTATCATGAAGCAAATTAATTTACTTTTACGTTTCATATGATTTACTATTTAAACATCCTAAAACGATCTCAAATAATTGTCCGTACACTTTCAGTTTTGTGAAAATTAACACTAGCACATTAACAATTTATTATTTGTTGTACTCCTATTTTTAACTAACCGTAAATTACGAACTTTTTTTTTTGCGTAAAAGTTAATTAGTCGTACTTTTTTCACGGGGAATTAAATATTGTCCAGGTAATTAAAAATTTGTTATTCTCGTACCAAAAATCGTATAGAAATTAAAAAAATTGATCATTAAATTGGAGAGTGAAGGTAAAAGTTTACAGAAATTTCCAAAATAACTAATTGCCCGCGACCTTCGATTCAATATATCATCCAGAACTCCCAAAAAACCAAATCACTAGAGATGGTTGTTGAGCGTGGTCGCAACCGAAAGCTGAACACACCTCAAATACATCTAAAAGAGAAGGCAATAAAATAGAATCGAAAGCTTAGCGCTCCAACGATCGCAGCCAAAGTTTATCAACGCAAAAAAGGAGCGATAGAACCTCAGACAATACGCAATATTTTGCATAAACAAGAGTATCGGTGATGTGCGACACGCAAGAAATGTATTTATCGACAAAAAAAAAATTAAAAAGCGCTTGGAATATGCATTGGGATATGTGAGTGAGCCCGGAGAGTTCTGTGAAAATGTTATTCCCTCAGACGGAAGGAAATCTAACATTTTTGGTTCAGATGGGCGAGCTATGGTGTGGCGAAAACCCAACACTGAACCTAAGTAAAACATGGTGGCAGAAGTATAATGGTTTGAAGAGCTTTTAGCTGAAGGGGTGTAGGACATTTGACCTTCATAATGAACCGGTTTAATTAATTCTATATTTTGAAGGGTAATTTGTTAATAAGTGCTGAGAAAATGGGACTTGACAAGATTTTCGCTCCGCACATGACAATGACCCGAAGCATTCGTCAAAGCTGATAAAGGAATGGTTATTGTACAATGTAAAGTCAATACTTCCTCATCCTCCCCAGCCACCACATCACAACCCTATTGATAATTTATGCCATTATTTAGAGCGAAAGATCCGTGAACACCAAATTAGCGTCAAGGAACAATTAAAACGGGTCATTATGGAGGAATGGGCCATAAATTCCCCCCAAAATAACTCGGAAGTTGGCTTTCTCAATGAAAAGAAGGTTGCAAAGTATAATTTCATGAATAGGTTACAAAACGAAATATTAAACCTAACTTTTTCACCAAATTTCCTCAACTTCTTTGTATGTACGGACAATTATTTGAGATCGTTTTAGGCAGTTTAAATAGTAAATCTTATCAAATGTGAAAGTAACTTAATTTATATCATGATTATTATATTTTCAGGTTCTCAAATGTAATTTGAGTTTTAAAAAATTAAAACTGAATTTTTTGTTTGATTTGTAATTGTTTTATTTATCAATCTTTTCTTAACCGAGTGCTGTACGGACAATTTTTTGATACAGTGTATATAGTATAGAAAATTAAATATATTCTAAGCGCATTTTAAAAATAGAGAGAGAATCTTCCTCTTCTAACGAAAAAAATCAAACTAAGGCTGATTGCATTCCATTGTTAAGATCAAAAAAACGCACTCTAAGGGGAAATGTTTTAATATTTCCTTTGTTGGATGCATCTGTGCTGATTGGAATGGCACATTACCTGGAATTTTTTTAAAAAACAAATCCTTTGAATGCGGTCCAAGAACTCTTGTTATAATAGCAGCTATTTTAGTTTTTCCACACGAGTATTTTGCCGAAATGCTGGAATCCGGAAACATGGTTTTGAATAATAACTGGCACAGCCCCCAGAAACATAACTGTGTGAATGCAGGCCTGAATGGTAACCAAATAAAATGTCTGCGAATGACACATTCCTTTCAGTTATGCTATTTTTTTTAGCGAAGTAATTAGAAATCGCCGAAATACTTGCAGCAGATTTTAAATTTTCGAATTGTATTTTAGTTTGCGTGTGCCGATGTTGTATTCTGCTGAATTCGATATGTTAAAGCTAACATTATTGCAAATTGTACAAACTGCACAAAAATCGTTTTTTTCGCGTTTTAGCCAAGGACATTTTTCTTGCCAATGTTCTTAAATGCAACCATTCGCTTAATTTTTTTTTCAGGTGAAGCATGTTCTGTATTTTCATCGCTGTTCGACATAATTTAAAAAATTTAAAAACCACTAACACACCAAGCTAGTCACCAACACCAAGCATTAATGTTGTTGTTCGTTATTTAAAATGCTTATAGGATTTGTCTTTTTAAGATACATTTCGAATGAGAAATCTAATATTAGGTTTTCAAACATAATTTATGGAACGAGGGTACAAATTACTATGGACGGGAGACGGGGGGAACTCGAACCTGACGAGGGACAATCCCTTCCAAAGGGGGACGTCTGGCATCCCTGGTTGGCGGCCATCATGTTAATAACCATACCTATGTAGCTCGATCAAGGATGATTTTATTTTTGTAATACCAAAAATTCTCTTTTTGGATTGTTGAATTAATTGATTTGGTATTAAGTATATTTATATGAATTATAACTTATAGTTCATGTTAATTATTAGTTAAGTTAATTATTCATTATTTATCAAACATGAATATTTCATTTAGTTTTATATTGTTTGATTTTTTTTTATTTAATTTTTAATTTTTTAACAGTATGATTTACTTAAGATTTTTACTGATAAAAATAATTTTGTTGATGTAACTAAATTCGTAATCATTTATTTTACAAATTGAACAGATTACACGACTCTTAACTTTCACAAAATTAACCATTACAATTTTTCACAATACATATTTTTTTTTTATATGACTATATAGTTTATAATTTGCAATTCAAATACAACTACGCTAAATTTGCTAGCTTTAATTTTAATCTGGTACACATGACATTTTTTTATTTCGTTTTAAATATAATGGACACATTTACACAGATCAATTAAGCAGAAAAACTCGGTCCGACAATTATTATTCCGGAAGAAATTTTTTTTTTTTTCTTTTCTTAAACTACACGAATTTATCCATCAGTGGATTTATTTACAATAACACAAAAATTGTAAAAAAATTCTTGTCTGTATTTAATCACATTTAGGTACTGTTTTCATTTTATTACCATATGAACTTCAATTTATATTATTTTGTTCAATAAATTTTATTTTTGCACACAACACAATATATCTCTATCTCGGATCAACTTAACCGTTTTTCAATCACCACTGATCTCCCAAACGTCCCTTTTTTATACTCTCTCCAAACAATATAAAACCAATACTCACAAGCCAACAACCAGATCATACAATTTTTAATTTTTCTAAAAATTTGTCAACCTGAAATTTCTCCTATGAAATTATTAATGGGAAATTTCGAGTACTAAAATTTTTCTAATATGTTGTTTGCCAGGAATTACATGGAGGCCTGACAACATTTGGAAATTTTACCGAAATTAATACTAGACCCACTGTTGAGAAAATTAGATGCTTTATTGTATAAATTAATGACTCTAAAAGACGGACAAACACAAGTCTGATATGTACTTTATTTTATATCATTCTTCACTATAATGTCACTTTATCAACAAACAAAAAATTTATGAATGTGAATTTCTTCCTAAACATTCCTAAAATCACAAAAACAACAAATTGTTAGAATGTATGAGTAAAACTACGCATTAACGAATAAATTATACATTACTCAATAAGTAAAGAATATTCAACCTTTTGTATTGATACGTCTAAATATTATGTGTAATATTTTTTCAATATTCCATTATTAATTTCTGTATGATAATTTATGTTGATAAAAATACTAATGTTCAATACCATACGTCGAATTTCCGAACGTTTTCCGATACTTAGAAACACCGGCCCAAAATCCTAAGTGTATTTTTGAGTACCTAACTGTGAATGTAAACTAACAGAAAACATCATCATTTGAAAAGTTATAGAGACTAAGGGTGTTTAGTATAACAAAATCATATTACGGCTTCCGTATATGTCCTACGTAAATTTCCCAAGCATTTTCCGCAACTTAGAAAAACCGGCCAAAAATACTAAGTATATTTTTGAGTAACTGTGAATGTAAACTAACAGAAAAACATCATCGTTTGAAAAGTTGTAGAGACTAATGGTGTTTAGTATAACAAAATCATATTACGGCTTCCGTATATGTCTTAAGTAAATTTCTTCAGCATTTTCCGCAACTTAGAAAAACCGGCCAAAAATACTAAGTATATTTTTGAGTAACTGTGAATGTAAAATAACAGAAAAACATCATCGTTTGAAAAGTTGTAGAGACTAAGGGTGTTTAGTATAACAAAATCATAGTACGGTTTCCGTATATGTCTTACGTAAATTTCCCAAGCATATTCCGCAACTTAGAAAAACCGGCCAATAATACTAAATATATTTTTAAGTAACTGTGAATGTAAACTAACAGAAAAACATCATCGTTTGAAAAGTTGTAGAGACTAAGGGTGTTTAGTATAACAAAATCATATTACGGTTTCCGTATATGTCTTAAGTAAATTTCCCAAGCATTTTCCGCAACTTAGAAAAACCGACCAAAAATACTAAGTATATTTTTGAGTAACTGTGAATGTAAACTAACAGAAAAACATCATCGTTTAAAAAGTTGTAGAGACTAAGGGTGTTTAGTATAACAAAATCATATTACGGTTTCCGTATATGTCTTACGTAAATTTCCCAAGCATATTCCGCAACTTAGAAAAACCGGCCAATAATACTAAATATATTTTTAAGTAACTGTGAATGTAAACTAACAGAAAAACATCATCGTTTGAAAAGTTGTAGAGACTAAGGGTGTTTAGTATAACAAAATCATATTACGGTTTCCGTATATGTCTTACGTAAATTTCCCAAGCATTTTCCGCAACTTAGAAAAACCGGCCAAAAATACTAAGTATATTTTTGAGTAACTGTGAATATAAACTAACAGAAAAACATCATCGTTTGAAAAGTTGTAGAGACTAAGGGTGTTTTGTATAACAAAATCATATTACGGCTTCCGAATATGTCTTACGTAAATTTCCCAAGCATTTTCCGCAACTTAGAAAAACCGGCCAAAAATATTAAGTATATTTTTGAGTAACTGTGAATGTAAACTAACAGAAAAACATCATCGTTTGAAAAGTTGTAGAGACTAAGGGTGTTTAGTATAACAAAATCATATTACGGCTTCCGTATATGTCTTACGTAAATTTCCCAAGCATTTTCCGCAACTTAGAAAAACCGGCCAATAATACTAAATATATTTTTAAGTAACTGTGAGTGTAGACTAACAGAAAAACATCATCGTTTGAAAAGTTGTAGAGACTAAGGGTGTTTAGTATAACAAAATCATATTACGGTTTCCGTATATGTCTTACGTAAATTTCCCAAGCATTTTCCGCAACTTAGAAAAACCGGCCAATAATACCAAATATATTTTTGAGTAACTGTGAATGTAAACTAACAGAAAAACATCATCGTTTGAAAAGTTGTAGAGACTAAGGGTGTTTAGTATAACGAAATCATTTTACGGCTTCCGTATATGTCTTACGTAAATTTCCCAAGCATTTTCCGCAACTTAGAAAAACCGGCCAAAAATATTAAGTATAATTTTGAGTAACTGTGAATGTAAGCTAACAGAAAAACATCATCATTTGAAAAGTTGTAGAGACTAAGGGTGTTTAGGATAACAAAATCATATTATTGCTTCAGAATATGTCTTACGTAAATTTCCCAAGCATTTTCCGCAACTTAGAAAAACCGGCCAAAAATACTAAGTATATTTTTGAGTAACTGTGAATGTAAACTAACAGAAAAACATCATCGTTTGAAAAGTTGTAGAGACTAAGGGTATTTAGTATAACAAAATCATATTACGGTTTCCGAATATGTCTTACGTAAATTTCCCAAGCATTTTCCGCAACTTAGAAAAACCGGCCAAAAATATTAAGTATATTTTTGAGTATATTTGGAAACTTCACTTTTGTGTTTGAAGAGTAAAACATTGGTATAAATCTTGGCCTTGGGCTAAAATTACAGGGAGGGGGGAATGATATTTCTACTTTTTCCAGTAGATATGTTATGAGGGATTGGCCTCTTTATTTTTCTGATTTACCAAATCGAAAATATTGGAATTGCCATGAACAATTAATATATTTGTCTATAAAAAAGCCGATAAAATCAAATGATTTACAGACAGACAAATTAAATTCTTAAGAAAAATATGTCCGCCAGGTGGCCACCTAGCATTGATATAAACGCCGGCTCGATTTTGAGCATTTTTCATGGCGTATCGGTAGTATTTCGGTCGAAATGTTGGCAATTTGACCCACAAAAAGTGTGGTGGTGTCAAATTGGGCTATGTAGTGTCCATAATATCGCCGAACGTTGATATGACACTTCCACGAAACATTTGTTGCAAAATGGTCATTGTTTGGCCGGATGTGTAGCATGTGCCCGTTGCGGTCCTGCTGAAATTACAGGCCTTCAATACCAAGTTCGTCCACTTCTTGTGCCAAAAAATTCGCGTAGCATTACGTTGTCTCTCTAGCGATTATCATTGACAGTAACAGCCTTCCCTTCGTTAAATACAGAAAAGTATTATTAATATGATTCGTTTCGAGCAAATCTCGCACCAGAATTACTTTTTTGTCGAATTGAGCTTTCTCGTGAATAATTCGAGAATTTTCGGATACCTAATAAAGACTGTTTTGCTTATTTTGCACTGCAATTGAACAATAATGCGGTTCATCGCTCATGATAATTTTCAACCAAAAGTTTGGTTCGATTTAATTGGCGAGGGTAATAGGCATTAAATTGTGTTAATATAATTTTGTTCAAAATTCGACGCAAAGGGGTGGGATTACATACCAATTGCGGTGCACGTTTTCTTGTTGATGTTCCCGCGTTTTCATTGACATCATCACACACAATATCAATATTCTCGCTTTATAAACGTCTTGTTCTCTTTTAGGCGTCTTTAGACAACGACATTTTGATCGAAATGCTCTTTGAGAGCAATAAACTGAAAATTTATTTTCATAAAACAGTTTAAACATTTCTACTCGCTGGCCGGTTTTTCTAAGTTACGGAAAATGCTTGATAATAATATGATTCATTATGCATAATATGATTCTGTTATACTAGACACCCTTATACCCTAGACAGACTGTGGTTTAATAAATCCGATTTAGCTAAACTAGTTTAAGTTTCTATGCAAAAATAGTCCTCTCTGGAGGGATTTTTTATTTTTATTTTTTTTATTTAAAATAAATTTTATTTATTCATTTTATGTAATTATATTCTAGTCTCCTGAGCTAATGAGCAATTTGTTTCTGACTTATTTTACTAACTTAAATTAAGCTATGGCTTCTTCCCATTAGCGTTCCATAGTGTTTGGTAAATTGAAGTAAACCACATCTTTGTAGTGGATTTTAGATCAGCACAATGCTGTTTAAGCTGACAATCACACAAGCTCAAAAGGTTAGGTTCTTTTAAGTTCCCATGTTGGCGGAGCCTTTCTTCATGTCTCCGTGCTTTTTCCTGAATTTTCTTTATGATGAGGTTCATTTTAAGGTCCCTAGAAGGGAATATCAGTACAAAACCTTTCCCCAAAAGATGGTAATGGAAACAAGTAATCGGTGGTACCAAGGATATCTCTGTTACACTATAAAGATGAGTATCCTGTATTGCTACAGGTCCACATAGAAATGGATTTGATCCTTAATGCCTGAGTGGGTGTATCCTGAGTGCAGGGTGGAAAGGGTGGAAGTTCTCTAAATTTTCATCAGTAACTTTTGGTTAGCCTTACAATTTAAGGCTGGCCACCAAACAACAATCCCATATGAAAGTATGGGCCTTATCATTGAAGCATAGAGCCAGTATAAGATATGGGGTTCAAGACCACAACGTTTTCCAATAGCACTTTTAAAGGTGTATAGCGTATAATAACTTTCTTTACCCTTTCTAAAATATTAGACTTCAAACTAAATTTGCTGTCCAAGACAACACTAGGTATTTCGCTTTATTTTTATTTATTATTCAAATGATGATGTTCTCATTTTAGGAAAGTTTAGGTTTGGGCTCATTTTAAGCCATATTCATTTTATAAACTATGTAATTCGAATTGCGTTTTCTTCTTTATATAATGCTAATTATCGGTTAATTCGAATTAAGTATATTATAATCACGAACACATGCAAAGCTATTAATCTTTAGGAAAAACTTCACACATTTGCGTAAAGACGTGAATTTTTTCCTAAACGATCCTATTTTTTTTTTTTTTTAGGATAGTTTAGGATAAACTTCACGCGAATAAAAATTTTAACTCTAAAAATAAACGCAACTTTTTTTCTGATATTTTTCGTACATCTAAGTGACCTGTGCATTTATTGCTTAATTAATATTGTAAATAAATAAGTTTTTCAAAAATGTTAATGAAAATAACTACATCTAACATTGAAATGGAGTTAATTGCTGTAAATTTACATCCCAAAAAGTGTGCTGATGTGTATTTACGCTCGTATGAAAAGTTTATGGAGTAGAAGAAAAAACAAAAAATTCACTAAAAATGCATTAGTGAATCAGTCATGTTGGTATACTTCAACAACCTTAAAAGTCAATAATATATTTTCAGCAAAAATGTGAGTAGAATACTCGATGCTGAAAACCATGACCGCACGAAATCACAATATCAATATAAAATATGATAAGCTCAGCGCATTTTTGAAAAAGAATTCTGTTGGATTTTGCTCAAAAAAATCCAACATTTTTCAACCGGAAGACGTACGGAAATTTTTGTCTGCTTTTGACGATACGAATTTCTTAGCTATAAAGGTAACAGATCACTTACAAACAAATGTATCAATTTTCCAGCATTATTTTCGTAGATGTATATGGTGCAACTCTAGCGGACGAATTGAGTAAAGCTGATGGTAATGTTGTGTGTGGAAAAGGAGATGTTACATTATAAAAATTCCAGAAACAAAAATAAATGTGGGGCGCACATTTACTCTGAAGAAGGAGTATTCAGCATATATCAGATTATACATCAAACTTCGTCCGTTAGTTGTTGGTCATAATCGATTCTTCGTCAATTACCAAAAAAGGAAAAATGTACAACTCAACCAATTGGAAGAAATAAATTTTTAAGTACAATTAAACAAATTGCCAATTTTTTGAAACTTGAACATGTCGGCCATTCATTACACGGGCCATATTTTTTGGCGCACATCTGCAACATTATTGGCACACAGTGGTGCCGATTTACTAACCCTTAAACGCCACGGTGAGTGACGATCATCCAGTTCCGATATTAAAATTTTCAATTCACCATATCCTAGACTATTTAATTTTGTATTCACAATTGAGTCGACAATTAAATTCTTAATGGTAGAGTTACCAAAAAACTCCTTTGTTTTTATAGCTTTCTCTTCCATAAAGTGCCTATTACAGTTGAGAATGATATGAATAAATTAAAAGGTTTAAGAGTAGGATTTTCTAAACCAAGTACTAATATATTAATATTTTTAATTAAGATACCTAATAAAATGAAAAAAATAATTAAATAGTTAATTATCCCTTTATCAAACGAAAAAGATTGTAATTCAATTAATTACTAAATAATCAATATTACGAATATCATATTAATAAAGCTTTTCATCAATTGAATCAATTAAACCATTGTATAGTAAGAAAGATTTGTGAAACATAAAAAGTTGTAATGCAGAAATTAATAGCATTAATGATAATAGCATATTGATACAATTAGCAAATAACTTAAGTCTAAGATCAAATTATGACGAAAGAAATTATATATTAAATGGAAATTATTTTATAAGATTTCATAATTGTAGTGTTTAACTTGGGAAACATAACATTTTCAAATAGCATTAAAGAAGTAAAAGGTAACTATTTAATCCGTATTTGTATATATAGTATATCGTGATTTTTTCATTATTTCTTGAATGGTCTCATAAAACACTTTATTCGGTTTATAATATGTAATTGAATTCAAATTTGCTAAAAAAAAGTATCCACGACTTGTTATTCAATAAATAAGAGTGTACCCAATTTGTATATCCCATATATACAAATTTGGTTATCATCGCTGGTAACTACGAGTATGTTTAACTAACGAATATTCTCAACACGTACTCATGTTATCCATTCACAAGCATTCAATGACTTCCAAGAGGAGAGAGAGTTCAGTTAAATAATAAAAAAGGGTTAATACTTTAAACTTAATTTTAAAATTGCAAAACATTTAACTCACTTTTAAGATAAAATGTGATAATTTACGATAAAATACAATTCGTCGATAACATTGTTTTCTTCGATGAAAGATTAAATGAAAATGAAAGTTGGTTCTCTAAATTCGATAAAATACGATGAAATACCCAAATTAGTATTGATTTATAGAACATTGATCGGAATATGTTTTTCATCCAGTGCATGCTTGGAATTATGTTGTTTAACTTTATAAAAATGGTTTTGATACAAATAGTCCAAAAATGTATCTACTTACAGACAAACCTGTATTTTGTGTATTGGTAATTGTTATATGTACTACCTATACTCCTCTACAGAAGAAAAAGACCAACTTGTTTGTTGCTTTATATTAACAAATTTTAACTTTTACCGTTATCTATTTTTTCTATTTTTGATACGGAATGGTAAAAACCCTTTTTGATATTAGAACACGTTTACCCAAGATATTAAATGTTACTTAAGTTTATGTCTCATTTATTTTCTTGTTTATAATATGTACGCGTATGGATAGTATTTTTTCGGTAGTATAGGTATGGCTTTTTTCAAGTGAAAACTTTTATTCTTAAAAAAAAAAAAAACTTTCAGTCTATAGAAAATTAATTTTTCTACTTTATTTTAAGGATCGGATGGATGAATTTATTAGATTGGTTTTATATGAAAAGTTTTGCGCTATTTATTACAAAAAGCTTTTAATCAAGTGAATTGTTTGTCGATGTTCGTTCGCTTTATCGTTTTTTGCGTGTAAATATAAATATATCTCAATATAAAAAGTTTATATCTAAATTGATTATCCCTACATATATTTATTTTTTTGTTTGTTTCTTGAATTGGCATTTACAAAAATCCTTTAGTATTCAAAAATAATGAAGCATGCTTGCGTTAATAATTTTATGAATTAGATCTTCGTTGATCACATAAAAAATATATAAAAACATAATTGTTTCATTCAACAACAATAAAATATCAATAAAAAGCAACATCAAAATGTAACACGTCTTTTCCTAAGTTGGTAACTAAAACAAACAACAACTACAGAATCGGCCATCGGACCTCCACAACTTAACAAAATCACGCAAATGAAGATTTTACTAATTTTTTACTAAAAATAAATAGCTGTATTAGCTACTTAAACGCGTACATTCAGGCGTATTTCATCAATAAATATTAAAATTAGTGTTGCAAATTATATTTTGATACAATTTAGAAAAACAACTGAAATTTCGTTAAGCTAATTTTTATTTTTATTTTGGGTAAAAAACCGAAAGATAGAAATTCATCAATGAAATATATGCAATAATTTTAATTTTATAAACAATAGTATATTAGAAATTCAAAAATAAAAATAATGTTTATATTTATTCGTAGAAAGTAAAAAACGAAAATTCATAAATCGAAATGGGTGTTGGGTGCGTCTCAATAGGGTAGGGGTTGACCGTCTATAGCCATGGATCTCGTGGTCTATATTCCAACGCTGCAACTATGTAGAAACCACCAAATGTGTCTGACGTGGTAACACCCGGGCAACGATGTAAACCATCGGCGAAATACTAGAGGCGAGTGCAGTACACTATAAATGAGCAATGAGCAAAACAAATATGAAAACTAATACCCCAGGTGGTCATACGGATGAAGAAGAACTAGCTCGAGAAACTGAGTGGATTATAGTTAAAGTTGGGAGAAAAAAAAGGAGACGGAATAATACGCCCTCCCGACCTCAATTAAAGGATGATGTTCCAAATATTATCCAGAAACAACCAAAAAAAAAATACCTCCACCACCACCAATAGTAATAGATGAAGTCAAAGACTTCGATGCACTCTATGAGAAAATAAAAACAATAACTGCTACTGATAAGTTTAATGTAAAGTTGATGAATGGAAACACCATCAAAATAAACTTAGAAAATGCTGAAACAAACAAAAAATGACAAAAATGTTAAATGAAGAAAAACGTGCTTGGCACACGTTTGAAGATAAACAAACCAGACCAATTAGGGTCATGGCTAAAAACTTACACTCTACGTGTAAACCAGACAAAATAATTGATGACCTGAAAGCAAATGGATTTAAGGCAACTGAAGCATCGATTAAGCTAAAACGGAGAGGCAAACTACCTCTCAACATGTTTATGTTGACCTTCGATACTGATGAAGATATCGAAAAAATTTATCAAATTAAGTACATCTTGGGATGCAAAGTGGTTATTCAGCCTCTAAGAAGATCTAAACTTATACCACAATGTAAATAATGTCAAGCCTATGGACATACACAAAAATATTGCAACAGGGAACCCAGGTGTGTCAAACGTTTAGGTAAACATCATACCAGAGATTGTGTAAAAGCCCAAAATGCACAACCTAAATGCGTTCACTGTAGAGAAAACCATCCGGCTAACTACAGAGGATGCAGCGTTGCTATTGAACTGCAAAACATCAAAAATAAGAACGTAATTGCTAAAATAATCCAAATTTATTTAGGAAGCAAGCGATTAAGATGAACCGACCCGAAGTAAATCGTAGAGTGTCGGGAACTACTCAAGGACAATTTGGTAAAATGACTTATGCTCAAGTAATGATGAACAACGGAAATTCAGGAAAAATTGCTCAAAATGACGATATAAGTCAAACACTTAAATTAATTTTAAGCAGACTAAATACATTTGATGAGCGATTACAGAAAATAGAGTACACCACTAAGGAAGCCATCCCTAAACAGAAAATGGCCAATGATCTTAAAATCTTATATTGGAATGCCAATGGACTGATGCCACATCAAAAGAACTGCAAGTGGTCCTGGACACAGTTAAAATCGATGTTTGCCGCATCACGGAAACACACTTCACTAGACAATCAATCATTAAATTTAAAAATTATCAAATATATCACACTATTCACCCTGGAAACACTACTAAAGGTGGTAGTGCTGTTATAATTAAAAATAGTATTCATCACTATGAGGAGTTAAAATATGAAACAGAAGAGATACAAGCAACTGTTGTTATTGTCAAATCCAAAAGTAGTTCTATTTGTATTGCTAGTATTTACTGCCCACCGAAGCACTCAATGAAAGAAAAAGATTATCTGGAGTTCCTCAGTAAATTAGGAAAACGATTTGTACTTAAAGGAGACTTTAATGCAAGAAATGTCCACTGGGGATCCAGATTAACAACGAATAAGGGTAAAGAACTCCTAAAAGCTATCAAAAAGTGCAGTTGTGAAGCCCACTCAACTGGAAAACCAACCTACTGGCCAACTGATCCAAACAAAGTATCAGATCTGATTGATTTCTTCATAATAAAGAACATGTCTGTAAATTACAATATGTACAAGTAGATGAAAGCCATGACTTAAACTCTGATCATTCACCAATACTTCTAACGTTAAGTGAAAAAATCATTCAGAATAAAAGAAACCCATTCCTAGTAAATGATCACACTAATTGGGCATGCTTTAGACTATCGCTAGAAGCCAAAATTAACATAATGGTTCCATTAAAGACTGAAGAACAATTAGACAAAGAAGTTCACAAATTTGTACACGATATACAGCAATCAGCTTGGGAAAATACTCCTGGAATTAGAACAAGAATCAAGAGAAACAACTACCCTATGGAAACTAGGGAACTCCTTGCAGAAAAAAGAAGAGCGAGAAGAGTATGGCGAGTAAGGGCCCCCCAAGATAAAACTCATTTGAGCAACCTCACTCAACAATTAAGAAGAGAGATCAAAGAATTGAAAGATGAATCAATCAGCAACTATTTAAGAAAATTAACTAATGATAACAGTATTGATTATTCTCTTTAGGAAGCAACCGAAAGAATCAAAAGACCAATAATGCAGATTCCCCCAATAAAAATAGCAGGTGAGAAATGGGCTAGAAATAATGAAGGCAAAGCTCGAGAATTTGCTGAACACCTCGAAAAAATATTCCAGCCACATGATGACCAAACGTTGGAAGCCGAGGTAATAACTGAACAAGCTGTGCAAGAAAGTAAAGAAATCCTACCCACAACACCAAAATAAGTCATGCGTGAGATAAAAGCTAATATAAATACGAGAAAAGCTCCTGGGTACGATCTTATTACTGCAGAAATCTTAAAAGAACTGCCAAGGAAAGCTCTGGTGAAACTCACCAATTTTATAAATGCAGCATTTAGAATCAAATGTGTTCCAAGATTATGGAAAATTGCAGAAATAATTATGATCCCAAAACCTAGGAAACCAGCACACATAACATCGTTTTATAGGTCAATTTCGCTATTGCCAGTCATGTCCAAACTATTTGACAAGCTTCTGGTAAAAAAAAAAAATCCGATAATCGAGAGTAAAAACTTGATCACAAATCATTAGTTCGGTTTTCGCAACCAACACTCAACAATTTATCATGTACACAGAATAACCAGTATAATTGAGAAATCATTAGAGGAGAAAAAAGTCTGTTCAACAGTATTTCTAGACGTGGCACAAGCGTTTGATAGGGTGTGGCATGAAGGACTTAACCACAAGTTAATGAATCTTCTACCAATACAATTAGCTAAGATACTGGAATCTTATTTAAAATATTACATTTTCTGAATTGAAAGAAATCAATGCAGGAGTTCCGCAGGGCAGTGTATTAGGGCCGGTTTTATACATATTATACATTTATGATCTTCCTACATTAGAAAACAATACAGTGCCAACTTTTGCAGATGATACGGCGATCTTAGCTGTTGGAAAAGCAACGTAGAGTAATGAAGCTAAATCAGTTCACATCAACTTTACAAACAGACGATTCGAACATATTCCGATTACCATAAACCGGAAAATAATACCATATGCGAACCCAGCTAAGTATCTCGGCATGACCCTGGATGTTAAACTACGATGAAAAGCACACGTCAAAAAGAAAGTTGTAGAAAAGAAAATTGTATTGGCTGATGGAAAGGAACTCATCTTTATCAACATACAACAAGCTTCTACACTTTATAAGCAAATATTGAAACCGATTTGGACTTATGGTCCAACTTTGAGGTTGTAGCAAACAGAGCAACGTAAATATCATCCAAAGATTTAAGAATATGGTATTAAGGAACATCGTTGATGCACCTTGGTATGTCAGGAACAATGACCTTCATAGGGACCTTAAAATGAACCTCATCTTAAACGAAATCCAGGAAAAACCACGGAGACAGGAAGAAAGGCTCCGCCAATCTGAGCAAACTCAGCTCTTAAGCATCACGAATTTAGTACGCAGACTTAAAAGAACCAAACCTTTTGAGCTGATTTGATTTTCAGTTTAAGCAGCATTTAAGCTAAAATCCACTACAAAGATGGGGTTTACTTCAATTTACCAAACACTATGGAACGCCAATAGGAAGAAGCCATAGATTAATTTAAGTAAAATGACATAATTTACATAAATATTTCAACGAATTTAAATTTAATTGTATATTTGGTTTCACACAAAACTTAGATGTCTAATTAAAAAAAAAATTACTGGGCCAAAACCACCATCGATTGAGCTATGGGTTCAGCTATATTTATGCAAAAAATTATGAAGTTCTTTTAGACTTTGCTACCCTTAGTATTAAAAACTAAATATCTTAATTTACTAGAAAGGCCGAAATATAAAATTAAATGTTTAATTAAAAAAATTTAGTGGTCCAAAACCACATGATTGCTATCGATTAAGCTAAGAGTTCAGCTATATCTATGCAACAAATTAGGAAATTCTATTGGACTTTCATACACTCGGTTGTAATGCGTGTTTAAAACTTCTAAAAGAAATAATAAAATAAAACCCAAACAACCGAAAAAGAACTTATGAAAGAAAATTTATATTCGATTTCGTTATAAACCGTATAAAAAAAATAATTTAGTTTTAATAATCTATAAAGTTTAATTATTTTAAATATTATAAAACTTAAAAAAAAAAATGGAAAATTAAAACAAAATTTATATAAACCAAAATAAATCACTTAACAACTAAAAAAAAAATGTATATAGTTTAAATTCCGCAGATGGTGTAATATTCCATTCCCAGTGGTAACCTGAATTTGATTATCTAACCAAAATTTTAAAAAAGAAAAAAAAATATTAATTAAACAATAAAACCCAAAAAAAAATAAATTAAACCAAAATTTTAATAACAAAATCTATAGATTTACTTCAAAACTACTTTAACCAAAAATTCGCTCAATCATTCAGGTATAAAATAATTTTAGTTGGGCGCTATCTTCCAAATAGAAGAACCCGACGCGCGTTCACCTTGTTTGGCTATCTCAAGGAGCAATCAAAACTAAGGGTGGATCGAATGTTGATTGAGCCAATCTTTAGAGAAAATTTCCTCAACAAGAAATTAAATTTTCCAAATAGAGGAAAACTTTAAATTAAAGAAATAGCAAAAAAACATAATCTACAGTAAACTAGAAAAAAAAAATTTCGTTATTTAAATTAAAACCAAAACTACTCTCCCCAAAGATCCATCCACACAACTATTGATCCTCAAGAATAAGAAAAAAAAACGTGAAAATTTGGAAAGGACTTTCTTACCCGAAACCAACACCTAGTATTTCTTACACAACTCCACATGTTCCACGGTCAGTTCCAATCAAAAATCTTTACAGCACGAGGTCGCAGCTATACAGTTGTATTTTCCTTACGGCAATTTACCAGTCTATTTGCAGATTGAGTTTGCAGCAATGTTACGTAAAACTTATCAAAAAAAAATGTGCTCTCCCAATACCATAGATTTCGTCCAAACAAAATCACACAAAAATTAGTCTTTTTTTTTAAAAAAAAAAAATTAAGTAAAATATTTAAATAACACAAAAATTGTTCACTTGGCAAAATCAGTAAAAGATAATTTACTTAAAACCATGAGGCTTCGTAGCCATGTTTGGTAACACTCATCCATATATTCTATGAAATGTTTGTGACACACAACAAAAAAAAAATTATAAAAATTATAATGTTTTGAATAATAAAATATTTGGAACTTTAAGCTATTATATTACCTCTATTTCTATATGTATATCCATAGAAACAGCAAACGATTGTCCATTCAAAAAAAAAAAATTTAACAAGTAAATTTATTAATTTACTCTAAACAAAAATATAAAATTGTTCGTCAACAATTATATTTTCTTTTATCAGCTTGTCCACGATCTCGATATGTGTTATTCTTCAGCTCCTAACGTCCAAAAAAAAAAAACTTTTCGCAAAACATAATTCAATTCCAAACATCATAACGGCTCTTCTCTCTTCATAGATGTACCATTCCTCTATTTCCATCAATCTCATCATTTTGCCGTTCCAAATACATTTTGGTTTACAATACATGGCAATGATCTCGAGTTTCAGTTGGTAAGGTAATATGTAATGGTAATGGGGAAATATTCATTCTGTTTCCCAAAAGATCAACCACGTATATACATAACGATTGAGGAGAGAGAGAGATTGCCAAAACAAATTTACACAATTGCAATTATACTCAACGAATGAAAAATAAACGTTATGTATTTGGCAATTTATCAAAGTAAATCAGGGCATTAGAACCCATAGCAAAATTAAAAATAAAATAAGATGCATCAAAATTCCAAATTACTACACGGTTTTAAAAACTAAAAATATCAATTTACTACTAAAGCCGAAATATAAAATTAATGTTTAATTAAAAAAATTGTACTGGCCCAAAACCACATGATGGTTATCGATTGAGCTAAGGATTCAGCTATATCTATGCAAATAATTAGGAAGTTGTATTGGACTTTGCTACCCTTAGTATTAAAAACTAAAAATCTCAATTTAGGACGTTGATTCTAAGTATCGGAAAACGTTCTGAAAATGCACGTATGATATTGAATATTACCACAGGTGTTTGCTTACTAAACGCCCAAAGCCCCGCTAACTTTTGAAGTGACTGTTTTTTTAGGATAAAGTATTGAAGAAAATTTGAAAATATTTTACATTCTACGAAATTTGAATTGTATTTTTTCCTATTGTAATGTAACGCTTAGCAAATAAATTCACCGTTTATATGCTGAAACCAGTTCAGATATCGGTTAATCGGTTAATCCGAACAAACTTTAAGAAAGTCACAAATATATTGAAATATATTAATATTTAGGAAAAGCTTGCCGGTGCTTTTTGCTGATGGTTTTTCTTTTTTTTTTTTTGGAAAGTTTAGGATAAAGTTCTTGTGAATCAATTGAACTGCCTAAATTTTTGCATAGATATAGCTGAACCCATAGCTCAATCGGTAGCCACGTGTGGTTTTTGAGACAGTAATTGTTTTTAAATTAAACATTTAATTTTATATTTCGGCTTTAATAGTAAATTGAGATTTTTAGTTTTTAATAGTAAGAGTAGCTAAGACCAATAGAACTTCTGTTCGATATCATTCTTCAAATTAAACTAATTTTGATTATATTTGTAAATAATTTAAATTTTATTATTATTATTCATAAAAAGCTGAAGATTAGATGTCCATTCTTGAACCTAAAAATAAAAATAATGAACTAATACCAGAATTGACATCTAATAATTTGTATGTATGTATCTTGGTAATCTGCATTGCCACAGTTTTGATACGATAATTCTGAAACAAATATAATATAATATAATTTTATTTTTATTTTTAAATTATATAATTTAAATAATAGTTTATTTACCTTAATAGTTATTTGTATCCTATAATATTATTGTTGTTGTTAGCACTGTACCACTAATATCAATAATGATAGTAGATTTAAAAGGTTATTGATTACACCAATTGCAATTATATTGTAAGATGAATGTTGATTAAGCTATTAATTAAGCAATACTTCATACTCGTACTTAAATTGGTGTATTGGTATAATTTGTATATAATTTTCCATTTTTTGATTTTTACATCATTCAATTTTTGAGAGTTACAGTGGTTACATCAAAAGAAAACATTGAGTCTAAACCACAATAAAATACCAAATTTATATTGAATAAAGCAATTGTAATTGTAATCAGCTGAGTCGCCATCGTTTTATTTTCATCAACGATAAGCTGTTTATTGTGCAGCCAAGCCGAAATACAGGCCACTCATTTAGCGCTCGGTTGAGACAACTTCCTAGTGTTTTGCATAAATATAGATGAATCCATAGCTCAATCGATAGCCATCATGTGGTTTTGGGCCAGTAAGTTTTTTTTTAATTAAACATTTAATTTTATATTTCGGCCTTAGTAGTAAATTGAGATTTTTAGTTTTTTATACTAATGGTAGCAAAGTCCAATATAAATTCCTAAATTTTTGCAAATGTGGTCTTGGGCCAGTAAAACAATTTTAAATAAACATCTAATTTTATATTTTGCTCTTACTAGTACACAATAACTTTGATTGAAACCCGACCAACTTAATTCCCCTAAATGGCATTATTTGAGAAACGATTTTTTTGACTTTAGTACTGCTTTAGTAAAACATTCATCCCGTTGTGCGCCCAAATGAAGAAATTATTAAAATCAGACTAAAAAAATTTTAGTAAAATATAGTATGAACTTCACAGGCAAACAAAATCGCAGTTTTTCGAAGTGATTATAGGGACGATTTCCAGAAATCCCACATTTTACTGACATGCGAACTAAAACAAAGAACCATTAGTATATTAGTCAAGATTCATGTTTGTGCATGATACACTTTAGCCAGAATCACAATTTAACAAAATCGTGGATTTTCGTTTATTTTGATGCGAGCTAAAGCAAAGAACAATTAATGTATTGACCAAGATTCACATTTATGCATGTAGTATACTTAAGCCAGAATCAATGATTGAACCTCAACAATTTAACAAAATCGGGGATTTCGAAAGTGGTCAACTCCGAAAAACCGCAATTTTAGGCACAAAATTGCACCCTCACACAGATGCTATGTCAAATATTTTCCTTTTGTCTAGATTTCTGGAATGTTCGAGTGTATATCTAATTATTAAAATGGTATCAAACCCAATGGCATTACTATACTGACAAACTTTAAACAATCTTTCAGCATCATCCTTCTGAAAGAGCCATTCTTTCAACAAAACTCAAAAAGCTAAAGCGGTAATCTGTTGAAAGGAGCGGCACTTGAAATAAAAAAATAATGCCTAAAGCTCTTTTTCCGAGTGAATGGAATTAAACAAAAACTTCTAACCTTTAAATTGTACAAATGAGTTTTCATTATTTTATACCCACTACAAAAAAAGAAAAGTTTTAGGACTTTTTATAATATAAATTCCGAAGAAGCAACAATTGGCAATACTGGAATAATGAAAAACTATGAGCAGTAGGTTTTTGGGTTCTACCATATACCATACAACAAGACCGTACTCAATATTTGAATTAAAAATGCCGTAATATAGTTTGAGCTTAAATAAAGCTTCTTAAAAGCAAGATATTGTATAAATAACCTTTAATATTATTTATATGAGATTTAAAATTGAATTTGGTATCAATCGTTATTCCTAAATATGTATGTTAATTTTAAAGCACTTGTTGGAATCAGTAGACCACCATACAATACAACATATTTCAGTTTCTAGTCACTCTTGATCCTGTATTGAATATCACGCCCGTAGATTTATCACTTAAACATAATTTATGATTAGAAAAGCAGATGTGGGATACTGCTAGGCTTGCATTCATTTGGCGTTCTATATTATTTACACTATCGGCAGAATAAGTTAAGGTAAGGTTATAAATAGTTCAACTTTACCAAGTAAATTTAAATGAAAACATGAATTCACGTAGAATAAATATAGGCAAAAGAACTGAGATACAGAGCACTAGACCAATCATCTCAATTTATATTCGGAAATTTTATTTTAACAGAAAATACCGGGTAGTCTTGCTAGTTATAAATTAAGCACGATTGATTAATATGTTTTATAAATATACACTATGCTATATACTTTTTAGAGATAACGTTCTAATCATTGTATTTTGTCTATATACTATATACTTCAATTAACACAAATACTAAATAATACAAATCGAATTATTTGTATACATGATGTCGAGATTTCAGAGATTAAATGATATTCGATACAACAATCAAATGATTTACTCAAGCATTCATGACACAACAATTAACCTCTCAAATTAGTAGCAACCACAAACATCGTCGTACTCAAATAAAAGTACTATGTACATCTGCAAAATGGCATTTTTCAGTAGAGCCGTTTAAACATTTCATTGTTTATTTCTTTTCAAACTGGTTGTCATTGGCAACTTTGAAAGTTTTCTAAATTAATTATTTTATTTATAACAAATTTTTAAATAATAAAATTTGTTATATTATTTGACAGAAAAATTAATTTATTCATACGGAGAAAGAAGTAAAACAGTGTTATTAAAAATTATTTTTATTGGACTTGATTTTATCAAAAAATATCATATCTATCACATTAAAGTAACTAAATTAAAATAATAACGTTTCTTAGTCGTTGTTTCAAATATTATTCTTCATCCGAAGTAGTACTATTCAGATTAGAAGCGTCTTCCATCGCGTAAGGAATATTTTTATAAAATTCACTATAATCTGTGTTTATGCCATTTTTATTGCACAAATACATCAGATCGGTTCCTTATAGGCGGGATTTAATTCGAATAATAACGAAGCGCTCACTTTGCTTGATTTTCTACCCCTAGGTTTGGGTCCTAAATCTTTAACGAGCTCAATTGATTTTAAAATATCCTGTTAATTGTATTTGTGTTTTAATACTTTGTGGCTTATTTTGTTGGTATAGATAGCTTTTCATTTTCAATATTTTTTGAAAATTGGATCCATTTGTGAGAGTTTTAAAATCTGAGAAATCTATTTGGCCATTCCCTCAATACACGAATGAACAATGTCAACCTCGTTTTGAGTGTGACCCGTTTTTATATATTTATGGGAAATGCGGACGTCGTAATGCTTGGATGCCTATGCATGAAAGGCATCTAATATTCAATTTCTGTTTTGACCAGAACAATTATCCAACCAGTCTTCGGTATTTCAATACATTTCCATACATTTTTTTAAGCAACTGGCAACTTCAAGTTCTCCACGTTTTCCAACAACCTCGTGCCACACAAAGCAATATCCAGTGTTATCGTTTAAACAAAAAACTGTAAAATTTTAAACGAAATATTTCCTTTTATAATAAAAAACGGAAGCTCTGGATTGTGGCAAAATCAAAACTTTTTATAAATTAAATACTGTCGCAGTAATTTCCGGGTTTTATTGTCCTTCAAATTTGTCGATCTCTTTGAGTCTTCGAGCTTCTGCTTTATTAAACAAATGCTGTTCTAGGCTAAACTTTTGCTTCTCTTTATCTTCAGCGGATAAGTTGTCATAAGTGAGTGACACACACATTGCACTGATCTTTCTTACAAACATGAAACCACAAATTAAAATTTTCGTTGAAGATGTCCCTAGATTGTCATTCGGTTACTTCATGAACAGTATATACTGCTTTCATTTTTTTCTGAAATAACCTGTACATTTTAGCAAGGCTTAGATTGCTTTTCAAATATGTTTTATTACTACTTTTCCGACAATAGTGGGGATCAATGGCAGGAAATGACTTAATGTTCTCGCAAATTAATTATTTCCCTCCCATAGGACCCTCGACGATCTTTGTCAATAATTCCTTTTTCATATCTTTTTTTTTATAAGCAGTGGTGATCCATTGATTGTTTATCGCCAGTGTATAAATAAACATTGCCTTGCAAACCTAAAAATAAATTGCGTTAGAATTGTTAAAATAAAAATCAACAAGTCTAACTCGCTGCTTCTCGATTATCGAGTTTTCATTCCATATTGATAAAAAATATTAGCGGTTGGAGGTTCTTTGCAGTTTTGGTAATAAAATTGCTCGATATTTTTCTGTTTCTTCTGTATTCTGAACAATAAAGTTCAATTGCCGATATCTTTATATTTCATTGTACACTTTACATTTGGAACATTAGGCGCATGGCGGCCCAGCGTGCTTCCCCAGTTATTTGTTTCCGCTCGGATTAACGTGTGACAGGCCTTCCCTATGTGTTTTTCGTTTTCTAACGTTAGGCCTTGTGGTTTTGTGACTTTTAAGACATTCACTGTTCAAATTGGCGCTAAGCTTTGGGATAATCGGGCTCCATGCCGGATTTTGAATTTCTGGTGTTTCCGGTGTTTTTGCACTTTCCACTGATGAATCGGTTGAGTTCAACTCACAAGAATTGCTTCCCGGTGATTGTGTTGAACGGAGCAGGCTCAACTCTTTAAAACATTTTTCCTATGATTGTGTTGAATGGTGACTGTTTTGCATTAAACACTAGATTTGTAGTTTCTTAAAGAATAAATAACGTTCACCATTATTTCAAAACAAAATTGATTAATTATGACATACCGTGATACGTGTCTGTTTCGCTTTCCGACGACAGTTCAATGCTTTTCGGAAAATATTCACTACCACTATCAAATAAATCTAATAATGGCAAATAAGGTTTCAATATAATTAAAATAAATAATTAAAATTATAAGGTTTCAAAAATAATAAAAAATCTTACCCGCTCTTTTCAATTGCTTCTAGTGGTACCCCGTTTAGATGTACGTTTCATTGTGTTAAACTTTCATTTTCTTTAAAAAATTAAAAATATATTAACAAATTCCATTTTTCAAAAGAATAGTTTGTAATACTCTTACCAGCATTTGCTTTAATTTTTTGCAATGCCAATTGCAATATTTTGTTGGCTGTTGACGACATTTTAAACTTAAAGAAATGTTAGGTTGTTACTCCTTCGAGTATCAGTGCAAAACTAAACCATATCACAAAAAAATAAATATGTCAAAATTTGCCGCCGCAATATTAATACAGTTGACCCCATTAAATATATAACATAATTATTTAAAACACAACCATTAATTATTATTAACAAATTAAACTACTACAAACTATATTTGAAATATGGAAAACCTCAGAAAAAACAATTCAAAGAATTTTATAATACATTTATCGAAAAATTATCCGGCTGCAAGTATTACAATATGCTTTATTATTGTATTTGTACATAAAACTCCAAATTAAAGTAATACACGTGAATTTTTAATAGATTAAATCGGGAAGAATAATTGAATTTCATTAATGGACAAATATTGATGATTGGAGGGTCTCGATTTTTATGAATCTGCTTCATTTTTCTATTTTCCGCAGGAGCGCTGATAGCACGTTTACTATGGTAGATGTACATGATTATATGTATCCGCATGGCTTGCATGTATCCGCTTCAATTTTTCTATCTTTCGTAAGAGGCGCTGTTCCTACTTTTACAATCGTCAATAACATCTCGTTTTTAAACCTAAGGGCTGCCTCCAATGAAGATGAAAAATTTATGGTATATAATATCAATGTCGCAGAATTCAAATCCGTCATTATTTTAAATTAGATTTGATTTTGTAATACTTTAATTTGAGTACAACGACATGATTTCAAACTATGATTGGCAGTTAATCAGGACACTCGGTATAAATAAGGGCCAACAAGGGCCACGACATCAATTCAACTTTTATTATATTATCAATCATTTTGGAAATTTGGGTATTAAAAACTAAATTTAAAATAGTAAATATCTAGGTTAAAATAAAAAAAAATTTGAAAATGATGTTTTCATGAAAGGATTTATTTACAATAAAAAGAAAATTCTCTATTTTTTTTTTTTTTTTTTTTTGTAAGATAATTTTCAAAATCAACTCGTTTTTAATCCTTCTATTTATGTTAAATTAACATACATTTTTTTAAACAAAAATCTTTTAGGTCTACTGCAAAAAAAAATACTTAAAACAATAAACAAATTAATTAAAATAAAAATAAATTGTATGGCTTTCAAAAATAAAATAAAATTTCATGAAAAAATAAACTTTAAGTTTTACAAATAATAATAAACAAAATGCATACAAATAAAACTTTAAATTTTTGGCAAAATAGCATAGCTTTTATGATTTTAATTTATCAAATTTTTAATGCAAAAAAAAAGCAAATACATATAAAAATTTTAAAGTTTTATTTTATGTTTTGTTGAAAAAAGAATTCAAAATAGTGTTCTGAAATATAAAATCTAAATTACAATAAAATTTTAATTATTGTTATTATTACGAATAAAACATAAAAGTTTTATTTTTTAAAGTTTTCTCTAATCAACTTTTAGTCTAATAATTTTTTATAATTTAGTTTATACAATTTTTGTGTAAGTATTGTATAATGTCCGTCCGTTCAGTCTTACCGAACATAATCCATTTTTTTTTTTTTGCTGTTCGAAATTGTTTTACCACTGTGTTTTGTACCCTACTTGGGTGTTTAGTAAACTCTAAATATACTGTTTACCAGTTCAATTTAAGCTATTTTTTAAATGGTAGCAACAAAAAGTGAAGGAATATGAGCATAACAACAACTATTTACAAAAACTATATTATAATTTTGAAAGCAATCCAAAAATAAAAGCATTAAAAAATATTTTAAGTCGACAGTAAAAATACAATAATTGTTTTTGTAATTTTAAATTAAAACTGCTAATAGTCTTATTTTTATTTTTTGTTTTTGGTAGATGAGAAAGTTTTAATTTTTATATTTTGAGACACAAACACAATATCGATCGGTTGTCTTAATTGCAACACTAACTCTTGCAATTAAATTCTTAATGCTGTTTTTCGTTTTCAAATTCTCGTATGAGTCTCTTAAGAATTTATATTTAATTTGATAATATTTAAATTTTGTTTTGTAACCTAAAAACTCAAATCGTTATCTATAAAATTTATAGAAACTTTGGGATTAGCAAATGCATCCAATTTGGTTAAGGGGATTTTTAAAAATGTTAATGTAACATCACAATTGAATGTTTCATAAGAAATTTAAATCAAATTTACCAATTTTAGCTAGGGTGCGTTTTACTCTTGTTTGTGGTCAAATATTTGGACTTTCTGTTTTAAAATACCCTTTATTAACTTTTGTGGACTAAGAAATCAGCTTAATTTTAAATTAACTTCGAAATTTTGGTGCTCATTGGATTTCTTAAACAAAATGATCTTTTTGTATGATTTTGTTTAGTAGGTGGCGAATAGGCATGATAAACTGTCGGATAATTCTGGTATAAAACGATGATAATATACTAAGGGAGGTGGTGGAATATTTTCAATATAATATGTTGAAGCTGAACAGGTATTTTGGGTATCTAGAATACTTTTTTAAACTGGCGTGATGCGAGACATTGATCAGCTGTTCAGGATGTGTGATATCCCTGAGTTCTATGTAGGTTTCTTAAAAAATTAATTAGTGCAAAGGTTCCGGTTTAATAATGAAATATAGTCTTGTAATTAAGACCTCCTGCTATACAGCAAGCTACTATTCTTTTAACAGGGTATAACTGCGGCTCAATTTCTTGAATAAAATTAATCACAATTAACAATAAGCTCCTATAGGTCATCAATTGTTTGTGGGTCGTTGGCATAGGTTTTGCATTCAAATAGCCCCTTAGGAAAATATCTAAGGGTGTTAGATTCTTTTGTTGTTTATTTAATGTGGCACCGTCCTGCTGAAAATATATATTCTGGACATCCATACCTTCCAATTCATGAAACAAAAAAATTCGTAATCACATTCATCACCCTAGATTCGACAATTATGTTTAATAACAAAACTGCCCAGTTCAAAATTGGCTTCGTCGCAAAAGATGACTTTGTTGAAAAAATTCACATTTTCACGTTTGGTTTTTTGTATGGCCTAATTAGCGAATCGACGACTTAATTCAAAATCTGTTGGCTCTATTTTTTGAGTTATTGCTTGTTCTGAATAAGCTGTTTGGTAGAATGTGTAATTGCTGTAAACGATTACGAATTATTGTTTTTCGACTCTCATTAACTCTAGCACTTACATCAGCAATATTTTCGTCTGAACGACCAAAACGGTGGTGTATATTGCTTTTTGCATCCTTCATTTAACCAGTTTTGACAAATTTTCAAACAATTTTTAAACAATTGACGGATAATTTTCTTTTCCATATTGTGTACAAAATGTCCTTACAGCTTCTACATAACTTTCACCAAATTTAAAATAATTTTTAACTATAAATACGCACTGATCAATAGTGTATCTCTCCATTTTTAATAACCGGAAAGTTTCTAATTGTCATCTGTCAAATAACATATGGCACTCTACTACGAAAAATCTAAATGGTGAAAAATTTAAAAATAAACCTCAAATTGAAATATCCTTTATATGTAGATTAAGTAGAATCATTGTGGAGTAGGTTTTATTACTTGGTTGTCTTCTAGTGCAAATATCTTAGATCTTGTTTTCTAGTGCAAATAGTTTATTTATGAACTGACGCTGGCGGATTTACCCAGAGAATTTTCCCTTTTAGAGTATAGAGCAAAATCATACGCCAATTCATAGTAAAAATGATGTGTTTTGGCTTCAAGTTTTTCAATGAAAAAAGCAAGATATTAGTAAACGTTTATATAAAGGTTTTCTACATTTCTTTAACAACAATTTACAAGAAGCCTATATTGGTATTAAGTAAATATTAGTTGCAGAAATATTAAAATTAAATTATTTCTAAAATATATTTTTCCAACGTACATTTTGAAAAATACATCAAAGTTGGCTCTGACGAATTAAAATAATACTTGCTAAATTTATCTTAAGTTTTACTAGTGATAGTGTACATCAGATATCTGAAAAAATTATTTAATCAAAATTGTTACACTTTATATGATTTTAATATGTTCCGAAGATTGTAAGAAAATTCAATCCAGTTTCGAACTGATGAGCTTATGATTATGAAAAAATCAATCTTATCATCAGGCCGCGGCGACTGGACTGATTATACCACAATTTACATTCTATATATACAGAATGTGCTGTGCGTTAAGTACTAGCGAATCATACTAATACAGATGAACTCTCTTACAATTTTTCTTCTTCACAATATTCACACAGCTCTTTTTTTGTGTACGCTAATTTTTACTTTTATTAATTTTTTTGTTGAATGTTAATTAATTCATGTAATTTCTAATACGCTACCGGTGATTAGACCATTTTAATTGTGTTTTTATTAACACTAGAAGTATATTAGTATTTACGAACAGTAATTCAACGAAACCGACTAATAGACAGAATTTTATTTATTTAATTATATGATTTTAATATGTTCCGAAGATTGTAAGAGAATTCAATCCAGTCTCGAACTGATGAGCTTATGATTATGAAAAAAATCAATCTTATCATCAGGCCGCGGCGACCCTGACTGATTATACCACAATTTACATTCTATATATACAGAATGTGCTGTGCGTTAAGTACTAGCGAATCATACTAATACAGATGAACTCTCTTACAATTTTTCTTCTTCACCTTTCAATTAACATTCTACAAATAATTAATAAAAATGTTACACGTTCTTAATATTTTGTGAAGTTATTTTGCTTTTCCTACAATTTTTGAATTTGAAAATTTCCCAGGTGCTATTTTTTGGTACGATTTTACCAAATTTGTACTGCCAGCACTGCCTTCTATGTAATGTATATTGACTTAATGGCCAAACGAATTGTAGTAAGCTTTTATTTCAATTTGACAAATTTTTTTTTTTTTATAGGTTTAAATAAATCAATTATTACAAGAAAATGAAAACGATTTACTTAAACGACATTGATATGTGTTGAAATAAAAACATTTATGAATATATTTCAGAAATCATAATTAAGATTTTGTACCGTTTTCATTTAAAAATTTGTCTTAGGAAAAAAATGATTTCCCAAAAGTTTTGTGTTTTCCCGTGGAAAGTTTGGTTTTCTCGTCGCTTCTAATTCCCTTATAAAAGCTTCGTTTTGTAGATTTTGGCCAAGGCAATCTTGATTATACAAAGCTATAGTGTAGAAAACGAAGCTTTTATAAGGGAATTAGAAACGAGGAAAAACCCGAACTTTTCATAGTAAAACACACAAAACATATGGGAAATCACTTTTTTCCTAAGACAAATTTTTAAATGAAAACGTTACAAATTCTTAATTATGATTTCCAAAATAATCTCATAAATATTTGAATTTCAACATATGTGCCCATAATTATGAAAGTGGTCTAAAAATGTTGTTTTTAAAGCTCTAATTGACTTATACCATTTTCAAAATTAATTGAATTTTTTATAAATGACTTAAAGCAATAAGGACTATGAGTTTTATTTGAAACAATAACTTTAATGAAATAATTCATGAACATTTATTAATTATTTTTAAAAAGTGATCCATTTTTATCATTTTTTCTAGTTTTTAAGATTATTAAAATGTTCCTGATAAACTAGAGGGATGTATGCTAGTAAACACATAATATCTTTATGTTTTTCGTCCGTTACTGGTCTAGGGGTGGTGTATAATGGAAGTAATTTAATATTTTCGTATATTTTTAGTCTTCCTTTTTTAGGTGAAAAATCCAAAACGTGGAATTTAGAATCATCTAAAGAAGTTTTATAGAACATTTTATAAAGTTCATTTTTCAAGAATCTCATCCATTGAATTTTCAGCCAAGAGACAGATTCGCCTGCGGTATTTTTTACTCTTTTTGTTATTGATTCTTCTAGTGACTTCGTTGAAATAAAATCCGGCTGCGACATTCGTTTTATCGAAAATGGATTTCTACTTCTACACTTTTCTATCAATTCATAATAATGCTCAGGGTTGTATAAGTAAGTTGCCTTTTTTATTTTCATTTCTATCAAACCGAAATCACGGTCATTCGGTAGAAAGGAATGACCCGATACCAAAAATTTGTGGTCTACCGTTTCAATATTATTATTATTTGACTGAGCAATTTTCAACCATGTCAATGCTACTTTAATGTTACGATTTTGGCCTGAACAGGCATCACTGTAAGCTATTACGTGTTTTAGAGTAGTTATAATATCCTCCATATGCGCTAAAATGCATGATGCTACTTCCTGTGCACCTCTTGAAGCTGTAGTTTTATCCCATATATACATCACATCTTGACAGTGTCATTACGGAAATTATGGAAACCCAAGTTATATACGTACATATTTCGCTTACAATAGGCTAACGAAACAGACAGTTTAGGGTATGGAAGTGCTTTTTGCAAATCAAATGAGAATCCATAGTATTCGCTGGAATTTTCTTTTTTCTGGTCCTCTGCAAGACATTTCCTAGCTCGTTCGGCATTTTGTAAATGTACATCATGACTTTCTCTAAGATGTAATTTCTCTTACTCATTATTGCATGATTCGATTTTTCCATTCAGTAAATCGCATTTTGGGCATGTGTCTTTTCGAGGAGCATTGAAATTTAAGTTAAATTCAGTATTAAATATTTTCCTGTAGATCCATTCCTTAACAATGGATTGGTTATTTTCCTCACATTTCTCTACATAAAGGCTATACATTTTACAAATGTCTAGGTCAGGACTCAAATATTTTCGACCAGGAGTGTGACAATCTCTGGTGTAGTGGCTATCATATGCTGGGAAACTTAAAATATGTACTCGTACAGCTTTTATCTTAATTTCATTTGTTTTTCGTGAAGATCCACGGCATCTTCATCAAAATATGTAAGTGCATAAAGATTCAAAATATGTTTGTATACAAGAGGACGGAATGTTAACTTTAAATTTTGTAGCAGCATAAGCTGAGCATTTTGTTTGATATAAAAATAAAACTTAAAGGCGAGTAGAACCTAGGACTCTACAATCATTTATTTTATCAGCTTACTATGTAGTTCAGAAACGCGTCGAAGAGGCCACGCGCCATTTTCAAGTTATGTTTATATGTAATTTCTTCAAATTTTTGACTTAGACCACTTTCATAATTAACACTAAATGAATTCCGTATAACGTTGAAATTACATTCCACTATCTAAAGGTTCATATTTGACGATATCGTAAAAATGACATTAAATACATATAGTTTAAGATAATATGAATGTGAAATAAGTGATTATCTTATTTTTTTGAAATTTTGACTTAGACCACTTTCATAATTATGGGCACATATATGAATGTCGTTTAAGTAAATCGTTTTAATTTTCTAGTAATAATTGATTTATTTAAACCAAAATATAAAAAAAAAATCATAACAACAGCATTCTGGTCAAATTGAAATAAAAGCTTACTAAAATTCGTTTAGTCATTAAGTCAATATACATTACATAGATGGCAGTGATGGCCGTAAAAATTTGGTAAAATCGTACCAAAAATTACCACCTGGGGAAATTTCAAGATCAAAAATTGCAGGAAAAGCAAAACAAATTCACAAAATATTAACAACATGTGACAATTTTGTTATTAAATAATTTTTTTTCGTATTTTCCTGTAAATATTTTAGACATCTTACGTACACTAGTAAAACTAAAGATAAATTTAGCAAGTATTATTTAAATGGGTCAGAGCCAACTTTGATGTATTTTTCAAAAGGAAAGTTCGATAAATATATTTTAGAAATACTTTAATTTTAATATTTCTGCAATTAATATTTATTTATTACCTATATAGCCTTCTTGTATAATGTTGTTAAAGATATGTAGAAAACTTTTATATAAACATTTTATAATATTTTTGATTTTTTCATTGAAAAACTTGAAGCTAAAAAACACCATTTATAATATGGATTCCCATGGAAAGCAGTGAAAAGCTATACTACTAAAAAAGCTCTAAAAATACGTCATGCTGATTATGGCTCTATACTTTAGAAGGCTCTGCTATTGCTTTGTTTAATCTAAGTTGCTTTGAATATTATTAAATATTTTTTGAAAAATAGGTTTTTTTTTTCCAACCAATTTAATTTGAATGTTAGGCCATTTGGGCATTTGAATTAGGGCTTTTTAAAGAATAAAGTTATTAGTGTAGGTTCATCTGTTATTTAATGTTTTAAAATTTCCATTTATGAAATATTATCTGGAAATTTGGTTTATAAATGTGTGATAAATTTTTGCGAGTCATCAGGCGTGATTAGAGCTTTCTAAAAAATATTTACCGTTTAGCATTAATCGTAGATGATTTTATAATGGCCGCCACTTTTCAAGACTTTTCAATATTTCATTTTTGAAAGTGTACTCAAACGATGTATCGTTCATTGCTGTACACGAAGTAGGTGCGGATCACCGAAGATAATACAAGAAAACACGATAAGCCAATATCAATTAGAGGAGTGGCCTCCTACCAAAATGTAATGCGTTTACGTCAAAAATTTCCGAAAATAATCCCGAAAAAAGAAGCTATTAAATTAATAACATCTCTCTGTCTGTCCCAAATTACGGATCGTTTTGCTATAAAAATAGTAGGGTTAGCAGCAAACTTGGAAAAAACGCCAAACCAAAGCAATTAATGGCTGGCTGATCAGTAAATTTAAATACTGTAGCTTTTGCTGCAACGAACCAAAATTGGGATCAATCACAAGTATTCATCCTAAAATACGAACAGTAAATAATACTGTGATCAAAATGTAGTAAGCGTAGAGGCCCTATTTCTGAATACGTTACGAATTTGTATACGAAACGAAAATGCTATTCGATACGAAAATTAATTGGTATTTCTGAATACGAACGTATGACCTATTTTAATTTTTGTAGTGTAGGCAAAGCGAAATTTTGTTTTACATGAAACATCCTTAAGGCATTGCCACATGCACAAACGGCAAACCGGCATTTCAAACCGTCAAATCCAATTATTGACAAAATTGTTTGATTTTCTATATCAAAACTATTAAAAAATAGTTCGAATGTATAAGTTCTACCTTCTTCGTAGAAAACTTTATTAAAATTGATTTAATTTCATTTAAAAAACTCCAATTTTATATTTTGACGGACGCATTTTTGCTTGACGGCCGACAAAACATAAAATTGGGGTTTTTTGAATGAAATTAAATTCATTTTAATAAAATTTTCTTAGATTAAGGTGGAACTTATAGATTTGAACTATTTACTAACAATTTTCATTTTGCAAAGTGAAGCAACTTAACCATAAATTGGGTTTGACGGTTTTAAATGCCGGTTTTCCGTTTTGCATGTGGCAACGCCTTTAGGGAGGCCATACACGTACAGTTTTAACTGACAGTTTTAACTGTACAGTTAAAACTGTCAGTTAAAACGGTACGTGTGTGGGTATTTTAGTTCAGGTAAACTTAACTGTACAGTTTAACTGATAACTTTAAAATTTTTATATTTTTAACTGAAACGATTAACTGAACTGAACGTGTGTGGGGTTTTAACTGCACAGTTCTCAGTTTTGTGTCGACATTTTGAGAAGAGAAGACGTTTCATATAATAATTAAAACATAGAATTATACAAAACTAGTTCGACTATTTATATAATTTTCATTTTATTTTGAAGTAAATACAAATTAACATCGTGTCACGGAAACATAACCAAGTTATTGAGGATTTAATTGGAATATATAGATCCGAACATTGTTTGTGGCAAGTTAAATGTAGTGATTATCATGACCGTGCCAAAAAAGATGCTGTTTACAACAAGTTAGTGATTAAATTAAAAGAAATAGAACCTGGTGCTGAAAAAAACGTGTTATAGCAAAAATTAATAGCTTAAGATCCGCTTTTCGCAAGGAACATAGAAAAGTTCAGGGTTCAAAGAATTCTGGAACATCTACAGACAGCATTTATAAGCCGGTTTTTTGGTATTACGACCTGTTGAGAGCGTCAATTTCAAATCTGGACAATGAAATTGAAGAGGTAAGAAAAATACAATATGATTAACGTATATTTGTTTTTATTATAGTATTTGTTATAATATTTATTTGTTTTTTAAAATGTGCTTGTTTTGCCATGTGATTTTGCCATCATTCATGAAATAGTTCAGAAAATTATTTCTAATTTGTTTTGCATCAATACAAATATTTCCTTCCTCGACGACATTGAAGTGGAATCATGTTTGATTGATAACTATCGCAACCAGTAAAAACAATAGACCCGTCATTTCGATTTTCTTGATACAAACAGTTTACATGGGCGTATTTACGAGATTGATGTTCAATCAGAAAATTATGTAAAACACAAGTAACCATTACGATCTTCTCTACATTGAATGGTTCTAAATTAATTGGTTTTTGAAAAATACGAAACAGTGAGGCAAGTATCCCAAAAACGTTTTCGACAATGTGCCTTGCTCGAGATAATCGATAGTTAAAAACCACATTTTCGGCTGAATCTAATTGTCCTTGCCTAAATGGCTTTAAAATATCCGTTCTGAGAGGAAACGCATCGTCCGCAACGAAGACATACGGAACATTTTTGAAATTCTCGGAAACATCGTCAGACTGAGGAATATGTAAATTCTCGTTCACCAGATTTTAAAATAAATTTGTGTTCTGAAGAACACCGCCATCAGAATTCCGTCCATTTGTTCCAAAATCTGCCAGTAGGAATCAGTATTTGCCGTCAACTATTGCTAGAAGAACCATACTGTGTTTGCCTTTGTAATTGTAATAATAAGATCCAGAGTTTTCAGGGGGAATGATATCAATGTGTTTCCCATCCATGGCACCGATGCAGTGTGGGAAATTCCATTTTTCATTAAACGAAGTTGCAATCTCCTTCCATTTTCCTTCTGAGTTTGGAAACTGAAGCAAGCACAAAATAATAAATGTTATATTCATTTTTTATTTTTTTTTAATTTAATTTTTTAATAATATATATTTATAATTTTTTAGGAATCGAGTGACAATACAGTTCCACTTGATAAAAATACGAATGATGAAAGTGAAGACTCTTGAAAAAAATCAAAAACACCAATATCAAGGCCTGGTTAAAATATTTAAAAAAAAATGATGAACTGTCAGCAGAAATGATGACTACAGTGTGTGACTATTTTAAAACTCCTAGGGATCAACCTGATCGTTATGATCTGATAGAAAAAACTATTGCTATGAGGTTAAAAGGACTAGAAAAACGCATGGCTCTCACTACGAAAAAAAAAATAAATGACATACTTTTTGAGGCTGAAATGGGTCTTTTAAACACATCGGAAAGTCAAAGCCCTTTCTTGCACCACTTTTTAGAATTTTTTTTTATTTAATTTTTTTAATATTAAAAAAACCACACCGAGAGCAGCCAAATCGTTCCGCTCATTCAAATCCATGATAATAACTGAAGGATTAGACTGAACGTGTGTGTACATCTCAGTTCACAGTTAAAACTGACAATTATAACTGCACAGTTAAAACTATCAGTTAAAACTGTACATGTGTGGTCTGCCTTAAAACGACAGTGTAAATCTGAAAATAAACGTAAATATGTCAAATTTTTGGCATCAATTTAGTTTTTAATTGGCTACGTGAATAAAAGCGAATCCGCGGCATATTGGCTAATATAAACATTATAAATAAAATAATTTTATTTAATAAAAGCAAATACAAATCTGTATCTAGAAAAATTCATAGCTACATATTTCGTAAAATTTTAGTTTTATTTATTTAGTTTATTGTGATTACATCGTTGAGGGACCCAACCCGGTAATTGGTCAACAAATTGTTGTGTACATAATATATGTGAAATTTTGCTAAATAAAAAATATTTTCAATTATTAAATTTGGCTTTTAGTTTTTAAAAATTTGTATTTCTTTTAAAAATTCATTTTTGCTTGTTTATTTTTGGTGTCGTTAACTATTATGTCATCGAACCAAAGTCCGTTCATGAACGAACAAAACCTGCTCGAATTCGTATTGTGAAACAGGGGAAATTTTGTCACGAATCATTCTTACACGAATTCGTACAAGAAATAAATGTATTCGTATTCAAAAATATCAATGATACGAATTCGTAGATTTTTTGTTCGTATTCGTATTCAGAAATAGGGGCGCAGGTTTTTTCAAACCGGTAATTTTTTCTTAGGTTGGTTGTTAGCATCCTAACAGACATCTTTAGTAGTTAATGAGATATGCTTGTATAAGTAAATTCTATCCAAAGGGGATTACTTTGAAGGGGATGAAGGCGTTTGCGTTTTATTAAAAAATCCTTACTACTTTTTGATCACAGTGTTATATAAAATAAATAAGAAAAATCCAGGTACGAGTACATAATTTTTTTATTATTCACTCTAATTACATTAATTAAGGTTTATATTAAAGTTTAAAAAAATATGTCCTCTGTGAGAGGTATATGGTAATCATAGGGACGAAAATAAAACCGATAATGTATACCATAATATGAGACAGAGGGAGTAATAGATTATTGAAATGTTATTTTAACTAGTTTTATGCCTTTTAAAGGTGGAGGCTACCGAAAGTTGCCAGCCGAAAGTGAAAAGTCGATAATGCAGATTGTGTCAACTCAGCCGAAAAAATGATAGTGCAGATTGTGTAATCCCAGCCGAAAGTAAAAAATCGATAATGTAGATTATGATATAACATTCCAGCCGAAAATAAAAAATTTAATAGTTATCAGCCAAAAGTAAATAGGATACATAGATTTAAATAAAAATTTTTGTAAATAAATTTACGTGTAAAACTTTCCTTCGTAGAAAATATTGGAAAATCAGAAGAATATGCAAAATTGGAATAAAATCAGCCTATAGAGTATTTATCTGAAGTTGAATCGTTTTTATGTGATTTGTCAATCATTAGAAAATTTGTATAAAATCAGCCTCTAGAGTATTATGCCTGGAGATGGATTGCATTGATGTGACTTGTCAATAGCTATGACAGGAAAAAAAATCAGTTCAAGTTTCCCGTGGGAAATCTCGGAAAATTCGATTTTGTAATAATCATTAGAAAATTTGTATAAAATCAGCCTCTAGAGTGTTATGTCTGGAGATGTATTGCATTGATGTGACTTGTCAATAGCTATCGCAGGAAAAAATTCAGTTCAAGTTTCTCGTGGGAAATCTCGGAAAATTCAATTACTTTTACCCTTTTCTAATGAAGATATCCTGGCTGTTTATTCGTTAAAATACGAATACTTTATCGACCTTTTTAAGTACTGAGCAAAAAAATCTCGCATGCTCGGAAAATAAAAGAATATTTTCAAATTCTCTACCGTCTTATCGATGCCTTGGTGTGCGACTACTCCATGAGCAGCCTATACCACATCGTAAATCAGACCTTGTGGTACATACAACCTTCATCTTTTCTTATAGGTTCGATACACTCTTGACTCGTACATAATAATCGTCCTAAACGTTTTCACAAACGTAAATTCTGATAACCTGACAAACCATCTACAAACCCTTGAATTGAGATCTTTTTTTCTTCCCAACAATTTTATGCTTATACAATCAGTTTTGATCGTGAATTCTGTTCCCAATAAATAAACGCGCCATTTTTCTAAGGCACGTTGCTATAGCTAATACTTCCAGTTCCATTTCTGCATATTTCGCTTCTTCCGGTGTAGTTTTCCTACTGTCATAACTTATAGGTTTGTACAACGAAGGTGTCTGCTCTTGATATAATACATCGCCTATACCTAATGGATTTCCATCTGTATGCACTTCTAATTTCCTAGCTGCCACGTACATCCCTAGTATCGGCTTATTCATTAGCTGATGTTTGATCTTTTTAAAAGCTGTTTCTTGAATATCACACCCCACACGAAAGCTTCACTCTCTCTAATCAAATCTGTAAGAATTTGTTATTACTGCGAATCCTTCAATAAATCATCTAAAATAACTAGACAAGCCTAAGAGCGAACGTAGATCCCTGATACTTTTAGGTGTTGGAAATTTTTCAATTGCCTCAGGTTTTGCACGACCGGGTTCAATAATTTCACTGTATATTCTAAACCCTAAATATATATGCTTCTACATAAAAATCAATACTTGAACAAATTAAGAGTTAAATTAACATCTCTTAGAACTTGCAATATCGTCTCTAAACGGAACAACCCCTCCGAAATGGTTTTGCTAGGTATGACAATGTCATCCAAATACGCCATGGCGATGGTACACCGATGATTACTTAACCCTCAAATTATTAGCGCTTGAAAAACAGCTGGGCTATTCGTGGGCCCAAATGGCATCCGTCGAAACTGGTGGTTTATTCATAGATCACAGAAACCGTCGACAATTAATTGAATAGTTTCCTCGTTCTCCATTTCAGCCTTATTGCACAACGCCAATTTTTTAAAGAAATACTACGCTTAAAATTTGCAGCTGTACGTCGTTTCTGTATTACGCTTCCACTAGATGGAAAATCTTCATTTAAAAGCTTTTTCCATTGTTCCCATGTTCTATTTATTTTTGTTACGCTAAATAATTTTTATCCTGTCCGATGCCTCCGTAACAAAATAAAAACACGTTACTACCAAATACTTTTTTTTTATTTATTTTCAAAATGCAACCTTCTTCATTCGTTGTTACTCTTCGAATGCCTCTTTCTTGCCTTTTTGTTTATTTTAACATAATTTATTTCTGCTTGGCGACTTTAGTGACATCTAACCACTAATACATATACTTAATAATTCTTTTAGCCAAGATTTAAATCAATTAATTCACAAAATAATTAAATTATGGCAATTTTATGTCCGTCAAGTTCTTCTGTTGCGAAATTACCATAAACGTTGATATCGGTATTTTTCAAGTAAGCGGCATGAAACAAATCAAAAAAAAATCTGCTTAGGTTAAGAAAGGACCACCTTTCGCGCTTCATCAAACATAATTAAAACATGTATCTTCGTCAGTTCGTAATTAATTGAAGAATTTAATTAATGTTTTCTTCCCGATTGTATTTTATTGATTGGATGCACCTAAGATTTTCTCTTATTTTGATGACCATTACACTATAAAAGGAACATAAAACAAAATTATCTTCGGACTCCGACGAATATATTGGAGCGAATTGCGAATTTGATTCTGGTAAAGGAAAATTTAATTTTAGAATATTCTGGAAAATGGAGATTTAATTTTAAAATTTGTATGGAAATAACCTTTTTGAAGAATATTTTAAAAATAAATCTTCCTTTTCCAGAATTATGACATACGAGCCTTTATGCCTTTCCGTAGAAGTAATAACTACCGTGGTTTGTTTTCCCTTAATATCTAAACAAATGCAAATGAAGTTCTTGGGCACTAATTCCTTGCGCGTTACTTTACTCCACCGTATGACAACAACCCTGTAACTACCTGTTTACAATGGGTTGATTTTAACAAAAAGCAGAGTAATATAAAACATTTCCAAAAAATATTTTTCCACGATTAGGTTCTGTATCTTGCAAATATGCAGATACCGTCTAATTTCAAAATCAAATTTCTAAATTTACCTACAATACAAAATATTTGGAGGAAGCAGGTCTATTCTTTCTTTTATGTTTAACATTTTCTAAGTAACATTTTCGATAATATTTTATTGATTAACTTTTACTAATTATTCGTGACATATGGTATAAAACCTCGCCTTTGAATTTTAATGACAAATTATCACGAGAGGCCTTGTGGATGTCCAAATTTAGGAAACCCATAATTTCAGGAATTCCGTTGCTCAAAATAACTTGAAATTTCTTTGAAACGTCAATGGTTGGATTGGCAATGTACAAATAAACATTTTAGAGTTTTGTTGGAAAAGTGAAATATAAATCTAAATTTTGAGTTGCCACTCGTTTTCTAACCAGACAAATCGCTCGAAAAATCCCACCGAACGACCATGATACCCTAAAATTCCACCACCTTGTCCATTGCTCGTCCTAGGAAACTACTAAATGGTGGGATCGTTGGAGTAATGCACCCGTGAAATTCTTACTATTAAAAATTGGTAGAATTTTGGTTTACTTCACACTGGTAGACGATTAAGAATATCTAGATTTATCTGAATTTTCAAGAATATTTTGAAAAAATATTTTAACTCTGACCCATGTCTTTTAACCGCTACATTTCTGATATGCATAAGATAGTTTTGCATTTTTAGATGATGCAATGCAAAGTTTACTTGTATGTAATTATTACATGAAAGCTTCAACAAGTATGTTGAATCGATAAATTTTTTTCTCGAAAATTACCAATATTTTCCGTATTCTCTTATACGTTTCAATTTCAAGTTTCGGTTTTCTTTGTTCATTTTTTTCTTATTAACTTACAAGTATATATCTATATATAAAACAACCAAGAAAATAACAAACCGAAAAAGTTTTATTTGTGAATTGAATTTTAAATAAGTTTAGTACAAATAATCTATACTGCTACACTCTTTCGTATATGGTTAGAGAGCACAGAGCTACATATATTAACTTAGTAGATATAAACGAGTACCAAAAACAAAATATAAATAAAAAGTTTATCGAAAATATATTTTGAAACAAATATCATAATTATCAGAAACAAATATTTGGCGAACAATCATAACAACAACAACTCCAGCCGCTTTTCACGATCTAATTTGATTATGCGGTACCAATTTTCTTATTTTTATTTTATGGTTATATATTATGGAATATACATCAAAAAATGCTAAAAGAAAAGTTTATAAAATTTTATGATTGATTTGATTTGAATTACTTGGCAAAATAAATGTCTTTCATTAAATAGGTTGTTGGTAAGGTAATTGATTTTCTTTGTAATGTTAATTTTAAGTCGCTATTTATATATGGCACATTATTGTGATATTGGCTTAAACAAATTAAATTTTTTTTAAATATTTTCCTCTCCTATAAGCGGTTTGCCTGACGAAAATATGTTTGTTTGGATTGACCGGAAAAGGATATAACATTGCTTTCCGCATCTGTTTTTTTTTCTTGATAGAGTAATAATAGGCAAGAAGTTCTTTTATGTAGGAAGAAGAAAGAAAAATTGGAAATTCGGTGCCTAGGTAAAAACCTGTATCTAAATAATTCAAATTGGTAAACTAGTTAATCATTGCAAAAACCCATCTTTTCCACACTTAAAAATTTGAACAATCCAACAGGTTAACCGGTTTCGTTTCGTAACCTGTTTACAAAAAATACAATTCAGATTTTCAATCATCGCTATTTTTGAGCGTATCACTCATAATGGGGCGTATGAAAGTTAATCAAACATTACATTAAAAAACTGTTTATAGGTATATATAATAACAAGATTACAGGAAATTTCACTTTACTGCCGCTCAACACCGTTCGGCAAAACTTCTTCATTTAAAATATACATTATTCGTTAGTTTACTATATCCAATTATTAAATTATCCAGCATTACTGAAAATATCTTCAGACATCAAGCATATAAAGATAACTAGAACTAGTAAGGATTAGTAATAATGGTAAGAACTTTTTTGACTTTAACCATATCCTATGATTTACCGAGTTGATAAATTGTAATGTAATTTTGTATTTTGTGTTAAGTAAACCTTTCAGATTCAATAAAATATGCAACATCGAACAGTTTTTATTGTTAAACAATACAAAAATGATTTAAATCAAAATAAGGCACATTTCCCAGTAATACGCCCATTTTTCCCAGTAATAGGCCTAGGTAGGTATCTAGGTAGGTTTTAATTAACTAATGATTTAATTAACTAAGTCGATTTAAAAACAATTTTAAAAAGTAGGTAAATATAAATATTTATTTAGTTCCGTCTTAAATCAAATTATCAGAAAAATTATTTTATATTAAATTAAAACCTTAATTCACTATTTGTATAAGGTACTTCCATTAACTGTAATGACACAATGGTTAGGTCAGTTGGTGTTATAACATATCACATTATTCGTTTAATTTGGCAAACAAAATTTGCAATGGAATTCTTTTATGTTGCTGGAAGTACTTTTCGTACAGCCAAAAAGGTAGCTTCTATATTTGCAAATGTTCCATATTATTCCCATTCTGGTACATGTAAAGTGTCCAGCGTATTGGTAACAAATGGTAGTTTCAGTATAGCTGTTCAATTTTTTTTTTCATTTTCAGAAAATAGTTGGCGAATATGGGTAGTAATGCAATCTGCCTCGTTTTTTGAATGTGCTGGTTGGGCCGTAGGAATTTCTACATCTTGCTTCAGGAGATGTTTCGTTGTCTACAGGTGGAAGACACTTTCTTGCAAAGCATTTGTTTGCTATTTTTATTTTATGTTTGGTTCCAACCGCTTTGGGCTTTAGCTAAAGCTTCGTTAGTTTTCTGTTCTTTTTTTATTTTTCGATCGTTAATACGATTTTGTTCAACATCAGCCTAACGTTTTGGAACAGAGTTGGTGAAATTATAAAACTGCGGTGGTCTGAGTTTTCAATCCCCAAGCGCGCAGGTGTTTGCGGGACGACCAGGATCATCTAGGTAAATTACGGGAATGCTAGAGAAATTAAATTTTTCCAGGCCATGAAACTAATTTAGAAATAGCGTCAATACTAATACCAGTATTCTTTTAGGGTAGCTCACCACAGGAACTGTTTACTTACTTCATCTATGAATTCCATTATTTCTGCCTTCTGATATGTTAGTTTAACAAATTCAGCTGGTTTAGGCGTGAAACCATAATCTTGACATATGTTTTATTCGCTTAAAGCCTCAGGTGGCTTTATCGATTCGTTTATGTCGTCTTAATGGTAAAAAATAATCGTTTTATCTTCTTTCTGTATACATATATGTAAATGTTTTAATAATTTTGATAAATATGTACCTAGGTACTACCTAGGTAGTAGTTATATTGAAAGAATTTATTGTATTATAATTTGTACGGTTGGTAAGAGGCAACCCTGGTTTTGTGGAATCTCTGAACAATTTTCCAGGTCGTATAATTTTTTTGCGCCAACCAAATCCTTAAATTGTTTCAAATTAATTATTTTCTCCTCACAGCTGGCATTCATATCTACCGAAACATTTTTATTGTTGTTCGAGTTTCTTCCTAAACAATTCGAGTGGTCAATTGCGTTATTTGCGGTATAGTCCACAAGTTCGAAATCCATTCACAATTGAATTTATTTTAACATTTTTGTCTAGCATTTCGTGAGCTTCCTTTCAATATTACTGTTTCTCCAATTTAGGACTGCATTTTGCCACGCAGTTTTTAAAGGTTTAAAAATGGAAACGTCTGGCATAACTTGGATAGATCATAATTAATGTGAGTTCGATGGCCATCCACATACAAAACAACCGGAAATTTAGTGTTTTGAGCCACAATGGTTGGATGGAATATATCTTTTATATATCGATAAAATACTTAGGTTGTTATCCAGCCAGAATCAGATTTCATCCAATGTAGCCCATCCGGAACCGAAATTATTACGTCGTTCGGTAGTCGCCTATAGGGATAAATAATTAAAGGTGGTGATGAATCCAGCGGCGGAGAAACTGGACATAACTGTTAAGTTTGTTTTTGCTGGACCATAATTTGTCTCGTATACATTTTTGGATCCTAAACCGAAAATAATTAAAGTTAGTAATTAAAATTAGATGGCTTCAAATTAAATAGATCATATCTTTGGGCGCAACGACTTTGCCATTTTTCGAGTACATTAAAAAATTAGTTTCATCTCCGTTGAAGACCCTAGATGGATATTGTCATCAACGATATTGAAATAACCTTTTTCTACTTAATAATTCTTTATTTGGTTGAACCACCCACGGATGTTCGTTTCGGCAACTTTTGAGCTTGCATCAGTAATGGCTTCTGGTGTGCGTATTGTTAGATTTTTGTGCCTTTTCAGAAAACTGTCATACCATTTATTTCAAGGCATATTGTTTGTAAATGCATTTTGCTGCGGTATAGCATCCAAAAAGTTTTTTACTACGTTTTGAATGTCTTGTTTCGTCGCGGAGTTTGATATTTTCTGGCAGCAGCTTGAATTGAAAGCCCACTTTTAATTTCACTAAGGGCAGTCTTAATATCGCCAGAATTATATTGCTGTATTTTTGCCATTTGATGTAATATATTTTTTTGAAGTGAAGATCTGTAATATTTAGTTAAGTTAACTTAGTTTATTAATCAAAAATTAAGTATTATTTTAATGGAATTTTTAAACCCGGTGAGATAATCTCTAGTACAAATAGGCTGTGAGGTAGGATTACTTGGATAGGGGGCTTATAACTAAATAGTACGATTTACATAGATAATCCAATTATAAGCTCATTGGCTTATAACTAGAAGTAACCGAAATGGCTAACCGGAAGTAAACCCCCAAATTATTTTTAAAACTAAGAAAAATTATGATGAAATTGTTATTTAAATTAATCATTTTAATTGTTTAAAATGCAAAACAAAAAAGAAAATAACTTATTTAATTACAAATAACTTCAAAAATTTGCAAACCAAAAACCAATTCCTTAAAAAATGTGCAATATTTTTCTTTTTTTTTCAAACACCCTTAAACACGTCCGCATACTTCGAGTTTAGACACAAACTTAATCTTAGAAATGATTAGAAATGCATAGATATTTTTGATGAGAAAGATAGTCAGAAGGATTACCGTTAGTTCGATAAAAAAACTACAAAATTATGAGGAAGAGCTTAGATTTTAGTATTGTACATTAACTTCAACTGGCTCATCACTGGTTTAGGAACTTAGCACCGGGTGTCTTACCTAGTTGCTTTCCAGTTAATTAAACACTATTACCCCCCGGTTAAACCATAAACGGAAAATTGAAAATTAACTTGACGAAAAACGAAGTGTTTCAGTTGTTCGATTGAGCACTTCAAAAGCAATAATTTAGCGATTGAAATCGCCTCAATTTGAGCGTCAATTTACACCATTTTTCGTATAAAAATGTTGGAATTACAGCCGATTAGTTTAAAAAAAGATAAAAAGTAGTATTGGTAAAACAATATATTTTAGATATTGCTTAATAGATGGTGCTGACATAGTAGCAATACGGTGTCGATAGTCCCTTTCTTCCTACTAGTCCCTTTCCTACCTTTCTCCAGTTCTTCCTATCTAGTCCCTTTCTTCCTACTACTACCAGAAACTCACAATTATATTTTTTTTTTTTAAAATTAAAGAAATAAAAATTGAAATAATTTCTTTATTTTATTAAGAGTATATTTATACATTCAAATTATATTCGTAAATGTTGAAAATTATTCATTTTATTAATATATAGTATAACGGGTGTACATTTATATATTTGACTATATATTATTTTACTTTATTAATTTTTTGTTGAATGTTAATTAATTCATGTAATTTCCAATATGCTACCGGTGGTTAGACCATTTTAATTGTGTTTTTATTAACACGAGAAGCATATTAGTATTTATGAACGGTAATTCAACGAAACCAACTAATAGATTGTAACGAAAAGGACGTGAAGTCACTCCGTTAGCAGATATCCATGCCACTTGTTGTTCCTGGGCGGTCATTGGCCGGCTAAGGCTCAGGGGAAAGGCGTGGGGTTTGCCAGGAACATGGCACGGATCTAGTTGAACCGCGGGAAGGGAAGGAGGCAGGATGTGGGAGAATGGAATAGGCGGGGATGTGGATTGCGACGACTCACATCTCGCTTTGGGGCTGGGTTAGGAGAGTCCTGAACTCATCCTAAATGGGGCTTATCTCGCCATCTTAATAACAAAATTTTCAAATTCAAGGTTTATAATTATATCTAAATTATAAGTTTTATATTTCCAATTATAATGAACTTAAAACTAAAAAAATTTAATATTTAAATCATAATAAACAATAATAAAAATTAACTCATCTTAAAAATCAACTTTGCTCTTCCATTAATTATTAATTTTTTTTTTGTTTTATAACTCAACTTTTATATTAATATCTGGTATTTCTATTCTTATTTCACTATTTACTATTATTTTATTTGATCAATCCAAAATCTACACTTTCAATGTCTTTTTTTTTTAAACGATTTTGGATTCCTAATTGATTAACGTACAATTAACTAACACATCAAAAAAATTTATTAATCACAATAAAATATACTTTTATTATATGTATCAAAGTTATGATTACGTTCGACTTAATCGCAACGCAAGTAGGGGTATTTATTTCCCAATTTTTCACTTCTTAATCCTTATCAACTTATTATTATTCGAATTTTTTATCACTTCTCTTTTAATAGTCTTTAGAATTCTCACTTTCCTTAATTTTATATAAATTTTATAATAGTTTCTTCAATCTTTTATTTTAATTAAATAATATTAATTTATTACTAACAACTTGCACTTTATCTTAAAACCCAACTTTGCTTTTCCATTTATTATTCATCAAAAATTTTATAATAGTTTCTTCAATCTTTTAACTTAATTAAATAATATTAATTTATTACTAACAACTTGTACTTTATCTTCTCGTCACAAACAACATCAACCAAAAAAAAAAAAAAAATAAAAAAAAATAAAAATAAAAGAACAACCCGACTTACTCGAGCTCAAAAACTTAACTCCAAAAAAAAACCACGCCATGCACGTCGGTCGTCAATCGCCCACATCAGCAGAGAAAAAAAAATGCATCAGCATAAAAAGGAATTAGAAAATTAGATTATAAAATATGTACTTGGTAATATCAAAAAAATTAAAAAGATAAGAACCCAAGTGAAAAATGAGCTTCGTGAAACTCAGAAAAGTGAAAATTCTCATGCGTTGATATATAGCTGACTTGCTTGATTTCCGTAGAGGAATGCTCGACCTAATTAAGCACAAGTAGTCACATGAGATAGGAATTTATTATCTGTTTTAGGCAGACAGATAATTTGTTGTTTGCAATACCAACAACCATGGGAAAGAATGTGGACAGTACGTATAGTACAGGTAAAATAGGCGATGACTTAAGAAAATTGGAGGTACGCCAATTGACTGGCGTAACAAGACAGAATTCTATTTATTTAATTATATGATTTTTAATATGTTCCGAAGATTGTAAGAGAATTCAATACAGTTTCGAACTGCTCATCAGTTGAGCACAGCTCTGTGTGTGAATATCGTGAAGAAGAAAAATTGTAAGAGAGTTCATCTGTATTAGTAATAATTCGCTAGTACTTAACGCACAGCACATTCTGTATATATAGAATGTTAATTGTCGTATAATCAGTCCAGTCGCCGCGGTCTGATAAGAAGATTGATTTTTTCATAATCATAAGCGCATCAGTTCGAAACTGGATTGAATTCTCTTACAATCTTCGGAACATATTAAAAACCATATATATTACTGTTTATGTTTGTGTATATTAATATAACTATTAAATAATTATAGAAATTAAAGTAATTATTAACAAAAATAAAGTAATTCAACGAATTAAATTAGCATTTCATCTATAACAATACTTAATAAATGTTTATGTATATGTAACGACTTTTTTTTTTATAACGTAACCATTTATGTGGCTTTCGAAATTCCCACCTCAATTTGTTTTGAAAACTTTTCATGCTATCAAATCAACTGGAGACATCCAAGCACCTTAGAATAATACAGGAAAATTATTGTTTAATTATTTTTCAAATATTAATTAAATAGCCAGTGTGTGCCATAAGTGGTATAATCAATAATTACATCGTACCAGAGTATCTCTAAAAGCACGGTTAGCACACCTCGCTTCCAAATCTTCAAGATCGTTAATGATTTTGATTGATCAACCACTGTGCTCCTGCCAAAATTTTGGTTGGTCAATCGTCGTGACGTGTCCTTTACTAGATATGTCAGTTGGTCTAACTTTTGTTAATTTTTTTTTTAAATCGTCACTGCAGCAACAAGGTTTTTGGTGGCGCGTTGTATGTATTGAGATGATTGGTGAGGATGTTATGGCTGGTAATTTTTGTGTCTCTATAATGAGTTTCTTTAGCTTTGAGAACTCAATTTATTGGGGATGGTGGTATGTTTTTTGTAACATAGTTCACGATTTGTTGTAATTTTTCCTTTAAAGAAGATTATTTTAAAACATAAATCGGTTGTAAATGGAAAATTTTATATTAGCTGGATGCAGGTAAATTCTGCTGTTTGATGTTTTCGGTGCGCAATGTGGTAGGATGTTCGATGAATTTGATGATAAGGTAGGTATGTTCAATGCTGGAGGCATATTCATCTGGGTCACTCTCGATGAATCGTTGAACTCGCTCGGTGATGGTGATATTCGGTCCAAGTAACAAAAATGTTCTATGAGATAAATGTGTTATTATAAAATGCAATAGGAAATAATACCTGACATGACCAGGATTGGCAATAACCTATTTTGATAAGCTGCTTCGAAGGGGCAAAGGACTCTGGAAAGACTGGAAGTCGAGTTCCTGACTATCCGTCCATGCTAAATAAAATAAATTGTTTGGAAAACTTGGTTTGTAATTAACTACCGCTTTAATGTAGCGGTATTAAAATATAATTATTTTCATAAAACAATTTAATGTATTTAAATTGAATTGATGTAACTGGAAAAATCTCATTAGCATCTGATATTTTGTTACACTGTTGAAGGTGACTGTCTGTTCGCTGAAAACTGAATACGAACATTTCAACGTTAAATAACGGAAAAACGACGAATTCTTAGAGGAAAATATGTCATACCGTTTTTAAAGTACTTGAAAAGACCTTTTAAATGAGCTTTAGTTATAAAAACTTGCGGTGCTATGATAAAAATAAAATGGTTGTCTCGTTCTTTTGTCTCGTTAAAACCTTAAGCGATGGTCAACTAGGCTGGGGGCCCATTTAACAAAGCCCAGTCGCTAACGGAGCCCTCTGGATACCTGGCGACCTCCAGTTGTAATTAGCCTTACCTGCATATACGGATCTCTGCGCAGGCGGACCTTTATTTCTCCGATACTCGTGGGAATCCAATGGGAAGATCGAACATAAAAACAAAGGGCACCGGCTCTCCTCAAAAGCCGGTATCAGCGGAGGGAGGTACCTCGAACCCGACGGGTGGGCCTCTAAGTTTGCAAAGGTGGTTGACTCTAGGGCACAAGTCCCGGGAGTTAGCGGTACCAACGCAGCACAGGGGAGTGGGACGAGAGACATTCCTCCGGCGAGAAGGCGATACAGGAATCGCCGCTCGGCGTTCCGAATTCTTGAGAAGTGGGCTGCGACCCCCGAGGGGCAGCTTACGGAAAAGCAAAGAACATCAGTAGCTTGGGCAAGGAGCACTGTGGGCTGCGGAAACTCGGAAAGGGACCATATGCCAAAATGACAGCGGTCCCTGGACGAGGTGGAAGTAGTCAACAGCAAGCGGGCCAAGTTGGTGACTGAAAAGAAGCCGAGCTCCAACTCAGGGACAAAGCTGTTCAGCGATGTCCTGAGGGAGCATGTGTTGATGCTAGCCGTCATTGACGAAAGTCAAGAAGATGGGAGCATCACGGCGTAAAAATGGAGGTTGGTGTATAATGCACTCAACCTCGTCTTTTTAAAGGACCTGGGTGAAAATCCGGGACCACCCCCATCCTGCAGAGATGCGGGATGGTATCAAGGGCGTGTGAAGATGACTGCATGCTCGGACTCTAGATTTGTGGATCTTTACAAAAAGGCTATAGCCAAAGTAGGGGAGGTGTGGCCAGGCGCAAAGCTTGCGGCAGTTAGCCGGGAGGAAATTCCCAGCAGGCCGAGGGCACGTGTCTGGCTGCCATCAGAACCGGCTAGCCCTGACGAGGCTTTGAAAATTATTCAGGCCAGTAACCCGGTTCTTCCGACCGGAAATTGGAAGATCGTCAAGCAGGAGGAGGCGAAGGGGTCTCGAAATTATCAATCGAGGGGGGTAATTGACTTCGGTTTCGGGTCAATTAATCTCAACGTTTATAAGAAGGATGGGGCGGAAGCGCGTACGGGAGACCAACCGGAGGATGGTGGCAACCCGCCCAGGCCTGAAGGGGGTACCAGCAGCATGGGGGGAGAAGGTAGGGCAGGGACTCTCTCGAAGGATGAGGAGGGGCACATAAGCGAAGGAGCTGGTGTACCGATGGAGGAGGATGACGGTAGCCCGGCCAGACGGGGGGGCACTGACAAGTCCTCTACAGAGGATATGAGGGGTGGCGAGACGGGCGTATCCGGTGCATCCCAAAATACCGGGAATTAATTTTCCTGCGGTAGCAGGAATTTATCATAGAGGTGGGTAGAGGTTAAATGGTTATGATTAAGATAACTCAAATTAACCTTCACCATTCTAAGGCTGCTTCGGCAGCTCTACTCCTCAGGCTGACTAGTTCGGGTGAGGATGTGATACTAATCCAAGAACGTTGGATTAACAATAACAGGATCTGTGGCCTCAGAACTAAAGGGTACAAAATTATATCCTCTAGTAAATCTGGGAAGATCAGATCTTGTATTCTTGGGAAAAATAATATTAATCTTTTCCTTCTCTCTCAATACAGCAATGGTGACACTACAGCAGTTAGCCTGGAAGTAGGCACTTGTAGATTCTGGCTAGTTTCAGCCTACATGGACCGGGAGAAGGAGGTTCCTCCGGATAACCTGGATGAGCTGATCCGTAAAGCGGAACAATCAAAGGTAGGTGTGGTACTGGGAGTAGATGCTAATGCGCATCACACTATCTGGGGAAGCACGGCCATTAATGAAAGAGGTGAGTCACTTTTTGATTATTTGATGAGTACTAACCTTTCAGTGTGTAATATTGGGCGGGAACCCACATTTATTACTAGTAACAGGCAGGAGGTTCTAGACGTGACCCTTGCCTCAAATAATATTCTTCATATGGTTAAAAATTGGAGGGTGGATAAGGAACACTCCTTTTCTGATCATCGATATTTAACCTATAGCCTCGATATTCACCCTGCTACCCGGGAAGCCTTCAGGAACCCTAGAAGAACCAACTGGAGCAAATATGGGGAATTATTGGAGGAAATGTTACCGACGAGGGCTATGTTGCCCCCGACGACCGTTGGGGAGCTGGAGGACATGGTGGCTAGCGTTACTAGCGCATGCAACCGATCCTTTCGTGCTGCCTGCCCACTAGCTAGCCTAAGGGTAAACAAAAACCGGTATGGTGGTCCAGGGAACTGGGAGCCTATCGGAAGGCTGGTAGGACAGCCTTTAATAGAGCCAAAAATACAAGAGAGGCTCAGGATTAGGACTCCTATAACGAGAAACTCGGAATTTATAAGAAAGAATTAAGAAAGGCACAAAGGAGGTCTTGGAGAATCTTCTGTGATAAAATGGAAGAGGTATCCGAAACCTCCCGTCTTAGAAAGATTCTTTCCAAAAGTACATCTAGTCCCAGTTTTTTGATAAAACCGGACGGATCTTGGACAGCTTCTAGTAGAGCGTCTCTGGAGCTTCTCTTCGAGACACACTTTCCAGGGAGCTTTGAAGACCTGTTGGTGCGTAGCAATCGTCAGGAGTCACTGTCAGTGTTCCCAGAGGATATCGTAACCATAAAACGGATTATTATATACCAGCTGAACTTCAAAACAACTCAGTAATTATTCTTCCCTACCTGGAAGCTATATTCAAAGGGTGTTTAGTGCTGGGCTATATTCCTAGGTACTGGACGGAGGTCAATGTGGTGTTTATACCGAAAGCGGAGAAAAGCTCACATGTCTATCCTAAGGACCTAAGACCAATAACTCTATCATCCTTTCTTTTGAAAACCTTGGAAAGGCTGCTGGATGTATACATCAGAGATAAAATAGGTGCCAGGAAGTGGGCCTCGTCTCAGCATGCGTACACAAAGGGTAGATCTGTGGACACTGCTCTGCACGCCTTGGTGTGTACGATTGAGAAATCGATTAGTTCGAAGGAATTTTGTTTGGTGGCCTTCCTGGATATAAAAGGCGCCTTTAATAATGTGAAAGCGGAGGCAATCAAGGAGGGATTGTCATTTTTGGAGGTGGACGTTCCTCTGATAGGGTTAATCAATTATATGCTGGCAAGCAGGATTGTTAGCTCGAAGTTGGGGGACTCCACTATCAAGAGGCGAGTAACTAGGGAAACCCCGCAGGGGAGGGGGGTTCTGTCCCCCTCTTCTCTGGAACATAGTGGTAAACGGGTTACTACTTGAATTGGAGAGAGAGGGTATTGAAGTTATCGCGTACGCAGATGACGTAGCTTTAGCTGTTACCGGGAAATTCCTGGGCACGATTGTAGACGTATTGAAGAATGCGCTTACCATCGTTACGAAATGGGCTGGCAAATGTGGACTTGGTATTAACCCGTCCAAGACAGAGCTGGTACTCTTCACTAAGAAATACAAAATCCCGGTAGTTGTCCCTCCTACCTTAAATGGCACGAGACTTGCTTTTACTGATAGAGCTAGATATCTGGGCATTATCTTGGACAGTAAGCTTAGTTGGAAGCCCAACATGTTGGAGAGAATAAACAAAGCTACTATTGCTTTGTACTCCTGTAGGAACGCCATTGGTCATAGATGGGGTCTGAAGCCGGAGCTGGTACACTGGCTCTACACCGCTGTAGTGAGACCTGTACTCATGTACGGGGTGGGTGTTTGGTGGCCAGCTCTGGACAAGGTAACTTATAAAAGTAAGATTGAGAGAGTGCAAAGAACAGCCTGTATGCTTGTTAGCGGGGCACTGAGGTCGACACCGACAAGTGCCTTAGAGGTTATGTTGCACTTTCTTCCCGTCGACATTATTGGCAAACAGATGGCGGCAAATACGGCTGTACGACTTGCAGCCGTCTCTCAGTGGAGGTGTCTTAGTATAGGACACTCCACTATTGTTAGATCGTTGAAGGATGAGCTGGCCAATCTTGACTACATTAAACCTACTCTAAGCTTCGAGAAGCGATTTCGGACCTCCTTCCCTTCAAGGGAATCCTGGAGGGATATACCGTTATCGGGAACCAAAGCGTTGCAATTCTTCACAGATGGCTCCAAGCTAGACGGCAAAGTAGGAGCTGGAGTATTCTGTGACAAATTAAATGTAAACATTTCTATTCGTCTCCCTGATTACTGCAGCGTGTACCAAGCTGAAGTCGTAGCGATTGAAAAGGTCATGACGTGGTTGAAACATAATGAGTTATCCTCAGACGATATCACAATCTATGTGGACAGTCAAGCGGCGATCCGGTCGTTAGAATCGGTGTCTTTGGCGTCACGGGTGGCGTTGAGTTGTCACTCATCTCTAAATGAGATGGGTGAGCATTTCAACATCCAGGTAGTCTGGGTCCCAGGTCCCAGGTCACTCGGGCGTCATGGGGAACTGCAGGGCAGATGAACTTGCTAGGGATGGTACGACTCTCCAGCTGCAACCGGAAAGGGCAAGTCTGGGGAGGCCTATTACAGCGCTGAGACAAGCACTTGGGAAGCAGGCGCTATCCTCGGGGGAAAGGTGGTCTAACACCCTCACCTGTAGAGTTGCAAGACAAGTTTGGCCAAAGCTGGACTTGGGGCCCACTAGGGCATTAATATCCTTACGCAGACGTGAATTAAGAACGGTCGTAGGAATTCTCACGGGACACTGCCTTTTTGGAGAACATGCAAGAAGGCTGGGTCTGGAGGCTAATGACTTCTGCAGAAGCTGTTTGGACAAAGAGGAGGAAGAGACGTTGGTCCACTTCCTTTGCTCGTGTCCAGCATTGGCTCTCAGAAGGCATAAACACTTAGGTAAGTTCAAGATGGACTGCCTCTCGGATCTCGAAAACAGTAAAGTGCGGGACGTCTTACGCTACATAAGTAGCTCGAAATGGTTCCAACAGGGGCAAAAGGGGATACATCCTGTGGTATCACAATGGACCGTCACCGGTCTAGGTGTGCGTAGGCAGCCACTTTAACCTAACCTAACCTAACCTAACCTAGTTGTGAATTCGATTCGAACGTATGCTACTTTCCGAAGTGTAAGATTCATATTTGATTTGAATAAGAAACGATCGAATCTGATAGAATTCAAATAAGAATCCAATAATTCGAAAACTCGAATACGTTCGAATCGAATTCATAAATTGCCCCCTACTACCAAACGAGTGTTTTGTTAGAAATTCAACAAAGGAGTAACATCCAAAAAGCAGTGGCGTAACTACAAATTTCAGGGACCGCCGCAAATTTTTTTTTGGGCCCCTAAAAATGCTTCTTGTACCTATGGACAAGTAAAGCTTTTAGTGAAAAACTTGTTTCTTCCTATCGTCTAATCTCACATTAATTAAAAGTATCTGATTTCGAGAGTAGATGACACGAAACATCTTGCAACTCAATGCTCTGACGATTTCTAAATATATCTTGATTACTAAAGTATCTTGAATATTCTGGAAAATTCTCAAATGTCGAATTGTCCGTAAGTTTTGTTAAAAAATTGTATCAGCATAAAATACGTATTTGCAAAAAATTTTCAATTAGTTTTAAGTTTGATAATTAATTTAAACAAGTTTGAGTTTTAACTTAACTTTGAATGTTGAGCCTTTTTGATACTTTTAGGTTTTTGCAAAAAATTCAGTTATGAAAGCTTTTTTAACCAAACCATTTTACTCAGAAATATGAATTCACTAAGGGTGACGGAATTTTGGCTAAAACTTATAATATTTGTTCTTAAAGTTAATCATCAATGAACCAAAAGCTTTTAGTTTTCAAGCCAAACCATTTTACTACGAAACTTGACATAAAAAAGAAAAGTGGTGACACTTGAACTTAACATTTTGTATAATTTTCAATAATTAAGGTTTTTCTTAAAACGTTTTATGAGCAAAAGTTATTTATTTGCAAAAAATGTGGAGCTGTTAGTTTTGCCCTTTGCACTCGAAAGGGTTTTGGTTTGTACTTACCGCAATGAAATGCAATTAAATTTATAAAAATAAAAATATTTATTTTTTGTAATTTTTTTTATTTTGTTTTGGTAAAACAGGTATGGACTGAAATAAAATGAATATAACAATTGATTGTTTGAAGATTTTGTCGCCATAGCGACATAGTAATAGGGCAAACCATGCATGCCGCCTCTATTGCACGACTCAAGTGCAAAGGGTTGAGAGAATTTCATAGAATTTTAGGTAAAATTTATAATATTTGTTCTCAAAGTTAATCATAAATCATCAAAAGCTTTTAGTTGTAAAAGGTTTTCAAACCAAACCATTTAACTCTAAAACTTTATATTACAAAGTAAGGTGGTATTTTTGGGTAAATTTAGAATATTTGTGTTCAATGAGCTTTAAGCTTGATAATTAATTTATACTATGTATTGGGGTTTAAACTTAATATTTCTGACTTTTAATAATTTTAGGTTTTTGTTACAATGTTTTATGCGCAAAAAATAAGTATTTTATTCATTTGAACTTAACATTTCTGAGCTTTTTATAAAATATTTTATGATCATAAGTTAGTTTTAAGAGCTTTTACTTGTCGAAGCTTTTTAAACTACCCATTTTGCTTCGAAATTTGATATTACAAGAGATGACGGAACTTTAGGTAGGTTTTAGCCTGTTAAACCAAACCTTTTAGAGTATTTACCAAACCTTTTAGAGTATTTGGTCTCAATGAGCTTTAAGCTTGATAATTTGTTTATACTTTTTCGGTAATTTTCATGCCTTTCTATAAATTCTGTCTTTCGTTTTATGAGCATAAATCGTGGATTTAGAACAATTGTCAAAAAATTTTAGTTTTAAGAGCTTTCACTTATCGAAGCTTTCAACTCCAATCATTTTACTTTACATCGTAATACTTTTACATTTTAAAGAGTGTTTTTTAAATTATTCAAAACGTGTTTCTATTTTCGAGCGTCCATGTGTAAAAAAACCAATTGGTTTACGCAGATTTAATTATCAGGACATATTTGGGCCAACGTTCAAAAGTAGGTGAAACAGAACGTGATTCATTTGAATGACATAAAATAAAATGAAACAACCCTCTGTTATGACGAATTTAATATATCGATAAAGCATCACAAATTTCGAATATAATTTGAAAAATATCAAGAATTTCGAAATAATCTAAAAAATATCGAATTTTCAAAATATCTTCAATATTCTTGAAGGTTCTCAAATATCAAATTATCCGTATGTCTGTAAAACCAAAAGGAATCCTATACGTGCTAATCACCGCCATGTCAAACGTAAATAACGTGGATATTCTTGAATAATTTCGAATAACCTACAAGAAATTAGAGAAATATCGAAATTTTGGCATAATCTCTTCTATAAAATTCGTGTGAATATGAAATTATTTATCAAGTTACTTAATCTACTAAGCAAGTTAAGGCTAAGCTGAACAAAACGATATGCAATAAGAATAGAACCCTCAAACCTTATCGCGTAATTTTTTAAATATCGAACAATCAAATTCTTTGAATAGGCTCTAAAATTCACGAATAACAAAGAACTATCAAACACACTCGAATAATCTCGAAAATCTCAAATAACCTGACTGTTTCATAATACCCAATCAACAATTAAGTCTCAAATGCCTATATAATTTAGGGATATTTTTCTCTGTGAAAATTCCATTTTAGCAAAGTATAAGTGGCATAAAGATTTTAAAAACTGTCTTGTCCAATTCATGCTTCGTAAAAAACAACTCTGTTCTATAGTCCCGCCTCTACCGAGGAAATGCTTATAAACTAATGGAATTCGTCTAGCTAGCGACTCGATGAATAGAAGGATTAATATTAGCATAAGAGAATGTTATTAGATTAATAAACAAAAGTGGTTTAGTGAGGTTGTTCGTACATGATAAGTGACCGTATACAGCCGTTTTCTGCTCCATTTTATATTACCTAGATAAATAGATCAATCAATTTTGTTGTTGGTTTTTGTTGAAATTACTACCAGGTTCTATTTCAATTTACTTAAAGTTCTGAAATAATATAGATGTAGAGTGTTGATGCAAGCTATACGAGATTATAAATACGAAATTATAAAACACAAAAGGGCTAATAAGGGATAAATAGAGACAAACACGGAATATGTACATAGAAATAAAGACATGAAAAGAAAATTTATCACCCAACAGAAACATGAAAAGTTTAACAAGAAACAAAAGGAAAACATTACCTACATTGAGGTGTTAATCGAAAGAAAAAACAGAAAATATAACTTTTAATAAATTTATAAAAGCTTAAACGCAAGTTAAAAAAGTAAAAATCAAGTACCTTATATCTTAAAAGGGGTATTAAGTATCCTAATGATTCAATAAAGTCGCTTCACCGTTTAGCTCTATATATTATACATGTGTATAACATTCGCTGCATGATAAACTTGGTAGTGTATTTATTATACCTGTTCGGTTGCGGAGGAAAAAACAAAATTCAGCATAAAACAGTGAGATAAAAAGCTAATGATGAACTTTCTTTTGTTTTGTCTTCCAGATAGAGACTTCTCAATTTTTGTTTTTTCTATTTTTCATTTAAAATAGAAAGCTCGAATACAAAACAAGGGAATAATTATCAAATTTCGAAAAATGTGTTTTTGTTTGACTTTAGTGCTGCCTGATTACAAAATTGTGTATTTTGTTATTACCAATTTATGTTCGTGTGCGCTATTTTTTTTTTGAAAATTATTTCCATTGTCAGAATTTTTCTGAAAGGAAGATTAATTAAAAGTTGATAGTCTGTTTCTCTTTTGCCGTCTATTGTCACAAGTACTTTTATGTAATGTAACTGTATTAATTTTTTTTTCTCTCCATTAATAATTAATTAAATTTTTTATATTTAACTTATATTATGTTAGAAGTTTAATGAGTTATTTGTTATTTAGGCAAAATGGTATATTTTGCTTGGCATGCAAGATATATTTTACATACATAATAACGATTTTTTTTTTAAACAGATTAATTATAGAAATAGTCCTAAATCCCATGTAGTTTTTTATTTAGTTGCTTTAAGATGTATGTGTTTGTATAGATATTTGTCTATAGAAATGAACATAGGACTTCTTATAATCATTAATCACACTCAAATACATAAAATGGGCACATCAGAAAATTAATTTTAGCATATGTAATGACTGTAGTGTCACATGGTTGGTTTGAAATGGGCAACCAAATTATTTATTTTTTTATTGAATTAACATCTTTTGAATTATTATGTTAATTGTTTGAATTTATGACTGAATGGTATGATTTGGTTGTCTGAATGCTTTGCTTAGAAATTGTTTATAAGTTTTATTAGACGAGGCTGTCGGTATGACTAAGCAGAATTAAACATATAATTATAAATTCATTCAGAGAATGATAATAAAAAAAAATTATTTTTAATTTAATTTTCTTTTCTTTTATTTATAATAAATTTATTTTACATGTTTTTGGTTTAAAAACTAATATCGAACTATCTTAAGTTTATACTTTTTTAAAATAGACAAAATGTGTTGATCGTTGTAATTCTGCAAGATTGCATTTCCCATGATTTTTTTCGTCAAACATGTTCAATCGTGTTTTTTGATGAATTGCATGTTTGATGGTTTAGTTTTTCATTCTGTGCTGATAACAACTTTGTTGTCTACAATGTGATCAGCTTACACCTTTTGTGTGGGAATATTATCTGACGATTTATTACGTGGGACCATAACTCCTCCCGGGGGTGAAAAATGGTCGTCCTCGACTTTGGATGCTATACCAACTTGTTTGAGTAATTCATTATATGATTTTGGCGTAAGGTTATTATCTGTTACTTTCACGGATCTCGAGCTTTTTATTATTTTTAACTTACAGAATTTATTAGCGCACGCGTATGAAACTAGTATAATTGCACATACTGTTGTAACAATCCTCCTGAAAGGGCCCAAATTCAATTTTGATCTTTGTATTGTTTTAAGAAGACTTGCTGTATTTGTTTCCTGTTCATTATTGTTTCATGGGTAATCGCAGTTATATTTTGATTTATCTTTAACTGTCGAATAATTTGGATGTTATGAAGAGCTCCCTGTATTATTTCGTCTACAACTTCCAATTCGTAGGATTGAAATGTTTCGTTGTTAATTGTAACTGAACAGTTATAAAATGTTATTAAAAAATTTCCTGTTATATTTCTATTGTCAGGTCCGCAGTCTGTAGATAGTTGAACTTCTCTCCCGTTGTTGATCAGTATTCTGTTTTCCGAAATTAGTTGTATTGTCGTATCGGTTTCTGATGTTACATTACATTTGTCCTGACGTCCGAAGATTAATGGTTACACAGTTGTCCTTAAATTCTTTTATTTCTGAGTGCTTTTGGACGTAGTTTTGTGAGTTCTGTTGTCGTAAATGCCCTTCGTTTGTTCATAATAAGGTATTGCTGTTGTTGACGATAAGCGGAATAATTCTCGTTATTATTGATGTATGGTTTTCCAATTTCGGTACTTCTAGTATGTAAAGGAGTGTTTCTTCATTTACTGCAACCTTTGGAGTGATAAATTTCAATGTTTCGTCTGGTAACGTTATATTTATCCCTTGATCTACAAGTATGTTCCTCATTGACATAATTTCCTTCAATGATAGAATTTTGTTGCTTGGTAGTGCTACTTTTGTCCTCACGATAGCATCTTGGATATCTTCTAGAATTGTGTTGATAGTGTCGATGTGCATAATCGATGTCATTATTTCTAGTTCGTTCAAAGCAATTCTGTTTACTGTCGCTGTGCTAGTTATGATTTCGTTTATTGTATTTGTTAAAAGTTGTATTCTTTTATTGATCTGCTCGTTCACCTGGTACTGCTGATTATTTTGGTATATAAGTGCATTCATCGTTGTATTGATTACTCGTAAGTCTTCAGCATCTGGGTTTCCCGCTAGCCATTTCCAAGCGGTTCCAATTGTGTCCCATCTTTTATGCCTGAGGCTTTTCGGTGGTTTTATTTGGTATAAATTGTTATAAAGTTTTTACATTTTTGTCTAACTATAGTATAAGGTTCTATCATGTTTTTATCTATTTTATCTACTACATTTTTGGAAACTAATTCTATTGTATATTCTAATTATATGATTTTTATATGTTCCGAAGATTGTGACTAGTTTAATTTATTGGATGTAAGATTTTAATAGACCCTGTTTGAATTTTACAATCATTTATTTTTATTAACAATAATGGGTCTTCAAGAAGGTTTTTTAATTCTAATTTTTGTGCGTTTATACTAAAATAATTCAATATACTAAAAATTATTAAATTTGTTACTTTAAATTTTAACATTTCTGAAATAAGAAAGAAAAACATTTGTAATTATTATTTTTTTAACCTTTTAATTTTACTTTTATTCCTTTTTATATCTCTATTGATCTTAAATGTCCCAAATGTTATTTCTTTTGTATTTGTTTTGATTCCCCTGGGTTGTGTTTTGGTTCTTATATTGGGTTTCACAAATACTACCTGGTTTTCTTTTAAATCTGGGGGTTCTTCTTTAGTCATATTTTCTTTTAACATTTGTTTTTTTGAATTTTCCAAGTTTTTGTTAATATTCATAAATATCATGTTTGCTTTTTCTCCAATTTCTTTTGGGTTTGTGGTATTGTTTTGATTAAAAATGACTTCATTTGGAGTAAAGCCGGTTGCGGATTGGTTAGAATTATTACATAGAGCTACTGACAATTCTATAATTTCTGGGGTAGGAGTATCTGGGAATTTATTTTTATTTAGGTTAAATATTTCTATTATGGTACTGTGGGCTCTTTCAACTTGCCTATTCGACTCTGACGATGACGAGTATTCTATTCTGATGTTTAGTTTACTCAAGAATTCTTGAAATTGAATTGATTTGAAAGTTGTTTCGTGGTCCGAAACTAAGTAGTTAGGTATTCCAAAGAAGGTGAAATATTTTGTTATTGCATTCTTAACGTCTATTAAGTTCTTTGATTCGAGCCGTACGATTTGAAGGTGTTTTGAGAATGAGTCAATTATTGACAGGAAGTTTGCTTTGTCGATACTAAATATATCGATGTGCACCCTCTCCAATGGCTTGCTAGTGTTAGGCCTTAACGATACTTTGATGTTATATGGTTTCCTGTCATATTTGTGAGTGTTGCAAGTGGTGCAGGAATTTGAATAACTTTTAATTTTTTTGTGATATTGGGGAAGAAGTATGAACGTTTAATCTGGACGCGCGAAAGCGAAAGCGATTGGTATTTCATCCTTATCGTGCATTTGGGAAAGGACAGCACCTAGTGCAAATTCGGATGCATCTGTGGTTAAGATAAAGGGTTTTGAAAAGTCAGGATAGGCAAGAATTTGATCCGTGGAGATAATCTTTTTTATGGTTTCAAATGATTTAACATAGTCTGGATCCTTAACATTAATAGCTGTGCCTTTCTTTGGGAATTTTGTCATAGGTTTGGTTATTTGAGAATAGTTCTGAATGAAGCGACGATAATAGCCTGATAACCCAAGAAGTTGCTTAAATTGTTTCTGGGTGGTTGGTAATGGCCATTCAAGTATTTTTTCGATCTTATCTGAGTTTGGTCTTACTCCTTCCTGAGTAATAATATGACCAAGAAATTCTATTTCCTTCTTTAGGAATTCGCATTTATCTAGCTGGATTTTTAAGTTGAAGTGTGATAACCGTTTAAGTATATAACAAAGATTTTTTTATGGTTCTCTAGATTATAACTTACGATAATAATGTCATCGAGGTATACATAACAAATTGTCCCGATTAAACCGTGCAGGACATTGTTCATAGCTCGCTGAAATGTAGCTGGACCGTTTTTAAGTACAAATGGCATGCGAGTAAATTCAAAATGACCTTTTTCAGTCGAAAATGCAGTTTTCTGTTGACAATTTTGATCCATTGGGATCTGGTGAAATCCTGACTTCAAGTCTAACGTAGTAAAATATGTAGACTTGCCTAAACTATCCAGAATTTCTTCAATTTGAGGTATTGGAAATTTATCATTTACGGATTTATCATTCAACTTTCGATAATCTATCACCACTCTGATCTTTCGGAGACCTGAAGCGTCAGGTTGTTTTGGTACTACCCAAATTGGTGATGAATAGGGACTGCTGGAATTTTTAATGATTCCACTGTTCAACATCTCTTGTATGTGTTCCTCCACGTCACGTTTAAAATGATAGGGATACCTGTACATTTTGGTGTAAACGGGAGTTTCGTCGTTTATAATAATTTTATGTTTAATCACCGTTGTTGCAGAGAGTTTTTCATTCTGCTTCAACAATACAGTTTGGTGATTATAAATTATACTTATGAGAATTTGTTTTTCATTCTCACATAAGTGGTTTGTCCTGAATAGGCTTTCAATTGTTTGTTTATCTATGGGCATATTCCCATAAGCTTCAATAGGTTTAATGGCTTCAAAATTATTTATATTGAAGTCTAGTTTTGGTAAGTTATTTGGCGGATCTGGATCATTTGTTAAGACTTTTATAGTAGATTGAAAGTTTTTGGATTTGTATAATCCTGGATGTATAACAATATTGTCATTTAATTTTTTATACTCTGTTGTTATTCAGTCACCATTATTTACAGTATTGAAGGTCACTATGTGGTTGTAAAAATGTTCATTAGGGTAATATCTATAATATTTAAGAATGTTATTGTTCAAAGAAATTGTGCCAGATTTGAAATAAATTTTGGCATTCATTTGAGCCAATGATTGTGATCCTGGTATCCCGTCAAAATATTCATGAAATTTTAATTCATAGTATGGTATTGAGGGTAAATTATGACCAAAAAAATTTATTTTTCCTACTTTAGTTACTTTTTGGGTTCCTAACAGGTTTTTTACGGATGAATCTTTTGAAAATAAAAGGTGTTTCGGGATTATATTTGATTTGATAATGTTTTTGTTTGCGCCTGTGTCAATGAGAATTTTAATGATTTGGTTTGTCATTTTGTTATGACATTTCAGTTAAGGTAGGAAGTTTAATCCTCTGAATCTGAATTTTGATCTTCCCAAAAATTTTCTGTATCGACGTTTTCTACAGTTATTTTTTCCTCTGTATCTGGTTCTTTATCTACATTATTTGGAATTTCAATAGTGTTAACTACATTTTTATTGAATGTTGTCCTTGAACGCATTGATGGATCGAGACAACATAGAAAATTGGATTTTAAATTTATTACATATAATTTCAAAATCCGAAAATGTTTGAGCCTGAGTGAAGTTATGAAGTGGTTTGACGGTTAAACCGATTGTTAATTAGCATTAATCGCCGGGAAAATACTAAAATATAAGCTGACACGGCATTGTTGGGTTATGTTTCAAGCTAAAGTAGCATTGATGATGATGGACTGTGGAAATTTAATGACTGGGCTCTCGTATCCTGTTGAATAACAAAGGCTGCAATTTTTTTCTAAATTAATATTTTTATGTTAAACCATCTTATTACACTCTCTGTTATAAATGAGCATAGTGCTCAAAATAGTTTGTGTAAGTATGGGGTTGGTCCTTAACTCAAAATGTTTGTAAATAAATAAAATAAATCGATTTCCATCGGAGTGGGTTCATTCTTTTCTTGCTTTGGCCAAGAAGTTTTCCTTATATTTGGTTGTTCCTGATATCTTTGTTGAAAATTGAACTTTGATTGTTCCTGATACCTAGGTTCAGAATTGGGTTTTGGTTGAATCTGACTTCTCTTAGAATTATTTGATATAAGTTCATTGCTCGTAAACTTACTTAGAAAAACGTATGCTTCTTCTATATTATGTGGATAAGCCGCTAGGGCATAACCAAAATAGGGTTTACGTAACCCGGATATGAAGGCGGCAAGTGCATCCTCTTCGATGAAAGCGCAAATTGCCTGCCACGATCCGCTATACAGTTGATTTTGTCTAGCTAGTGACTTAATATTTAATAAGATTTCTTTTGTTTTTTGGTAAAAGAGGTGAATTGACATATTTTCGTTTTGTTTATTTGCCCATAATTGGGACTTATAGAAGGGGAGTTCTTGTTTATCCCCTAAAGCTTCTAACAGAATTTTCTTTACTTCTTGGAAATTTCCGGGACTACCAGCAAGACATAAAATGTCTTTAGATTTACCTTCTATTTTATTTATAATAGCTTGGGCATACACTCGAAATTGTTGTTCCGGAACTAAGGGTATAAAAACTTTAGGGTATCTGATTTTTAATATGTTCCGAAGATTGTAAGAGAATTCAATCCAGTTTCGAACTGATGAGCTTATGATTATGAAAAAATCAATCTTCTCATCAGGCCGCGGCGACTGAACTGATTATACCACAATTTACATTCTATATATACAGAATGTGCTGTGCGTTAAGTACTAGCGAATCATAACTAATACAGATGAATTCTTTACAATTTTTCTTCTTCACGATATTCACACAGCTCTGTGTGTAAGTTAATTTTACTTTAGGGTATCCTCGGCTGTTTTTAGCCAGGATGAAATCTGTTTTCTATTTCCATCAAACGATGGAATTGATTTTAATGGATCAGGGATCCTGAACAAATCTAAAGTTACGCGATTTTCCTTGATTTGTTCAACAGGAGCAGGTTCCACAATTTTATTATTGAGGTAGGTTAATACCTGGTCATGCTCTGTTTGTTTCTGACTTAACTTTGTCAGTTGCTCAACAATCAAATTTAATTGTTGACTCATCTCGTCCATTTCAATGTTTTCGTCTACAATATTTTCCTCCGTATCAATGTTACGATTAGCAAGTAATAACTCGTTTAACTTTTTCCCCATAAAGGGTTAAATAAAAAATCTAATTCGTAATCCGGATTGAAATGAAATTTGAAATGGTGTGCGAGATAGAAAAAAAAAATCTTCTGTTTTCTTTACTGTGTCTATCTTATAGTGCACAGATCGATAGGTTTATCTCTATCTTGTAGTGGATAATTTTGCCGAAATCGTTTAATTTTATTTGTGAAATATGGCTGAACCTCAAAACCTCTTCGCAGTTTCCTTTCAGCTAGAGATGTCACAATAAAAAAAAACACTTTTATTTCCTTTAGGACGGATTCACTTATGACACAGTTTTTATTCACTTAGTCTTTGCACTTTGTATAATTTCACTAAACCGCACGGCTGCGCCAATTATAAATTCATTCGGAGAATGATAATGAAAAAAATTATTTTTAATTTAATTTTCTTTTCTTTTATTTATAATAAATTTATTTTACATGTTTTTGGTTTAAAAACTAATATCGAACTAACTTAAGGTTATACTTTTTTAAAATAGACAAAATGTGTTGATCGTTGTAATTCTGCAAGATTGGATTTCCCACGAATTTATTCTTCAAACATGTTCAATCGTGTTTTTTGATGAATTGCATGTTTGATGGTTTAGTTTTTCATTTTGTGCTGATAACGACTTTGTTGTCTACAATGTGATCAGCTTACACCTTTTGTGTGGGAATATTATCTGACGATTTATTATGTGGGACCATAACTATATATTCGGTTACAAGTCAACAAAACCATTATAACAAATCTTATAGACTTTAAATATTATTGTTCAATAGGTATATGGGTCAGAGAGGCATAGACACATAGGAGCAGTTTCAACTGATCTCTTTCAGTTTCTTTAATAGAAAAGAGCTTCAGCTTAAAGGGCTTAGGTGTCTGGGATGGCAATGAGAGCTTTTCCTGCCTTAGGTACGTTTACCTCAGTTCATTTCCTGGGAATGTGGCAAAGTTCTAAGCTGCTTCTGAAGATAACTTGCAAGAGAGGAAGGTCTTAAAATAGCCATTCGTTCATTCTCACTGAAAATAGGCTTCGGTAACCAATTCATATTGAATATAGCAGTTATCAGAAAAGGAATGGGCATCAGATATTTTCCAATTCAACAAACAATCCTTAATAAAATTGAGGCAAGCGTGATATCTACCTCTTGTCTGTTTCTAGTTAAGAAAGTGGGCTTACTACGAATGAAATCAAAGAGTAACTCACCTCTCTCGTTTGTCCACGTACTTCCCCATATTAGTTGGTATGAGTTCATATCGCTGCTCAGGATGACTCCAAACTTTTCGCTTTTGAGCATTCATTAAAGCACCTCTAAGAATTGCTGGTGGTATGTCATCATCTTCGTACGGTAGATAGGCTGATATAAGCCAGAGATTTAAACTACCAATCTCAATGCCAAATAGAACAAACAAGTTTAGATTAATTTAAGCAAGAATGCACAAACCAATTTTACCTTCCTTCTTGACAAACATCACTTTATAGTTTGGGGCCCGGAGCCCCACAGCCCCGGTCTCCAATCACCAATAGCAGCAGAGAAACCGAGGCCAAAAATATTTTGTACATTTTTTTTTAGTTAATTCTAGTATTTAGGAGATCTCCGCGATTTGCAGAATATTCTTGCAGTTATCCGTATAATTTTGTATTCTTTTTTTATTTGTTTACATAAATTGATACAACTTAACTGATTTGAAAACGGAATGCTTTCGAATATTTGAATAAAGAGATAAATATTTATTTCAAAGCATTGTTGCAGCGTTTATTCTATATCGTTTAGGTTTTGGTCGTAAACCATAATATTTAAAATTTATAAATTGAAAAATAAAAAATTAAATCGGATAAACCCAAACAAAAAAAAAAACAAAAAAAAATGTTGATATTTTTTTATAAAATGCATTAAAATATTTTTGGAGTATTAAATTTTCCAATTCATCAATTAATATTTATTTATTTATGTCTATAAACGAGCACTGGGTATATGATTTGGTTTGTTTTGTAAGTTTTGAACATTTTTTTTGTTATAGAGGTTTATTTTTTTTTTTTTTTTTTTTTACATAAATAAATGGATTGTGTAAATTTGAATGATGTGTGTTCTATAATTAAATGATGCATATTCATTCATACATTTTTTTATCTCTGTATTAACCCGTATATAATAATTCCTCGTACAATTTAATTTTTTTAAACATATTTTTGGTGTAATTTGGGTGATGGTTAAGAGAGATCCTGAATACCTCGGTTATCCAACACACATAATTTTTTTATGTCTCGTCAGAGATGCGTTAAAGGCCGGCACCAGCCTAAAAGCGTTACAGTTTTATATATACAAATTTTAATTTTTTTTAATTATTGTTCTGGCCTGTTTTACATTAACATGACAGATTGTACATATTTTGTTTATGTATCGGGTTTGGTACAATTTTTTATTTTTTTTATTTTTATAATTTACAATGCATTTTTTATTGTTTGCTGGGGAAAAATGTTTATGTACGTATAAATAACAAAAACAATAAATAAATTATTATGTCGTAACATTTTTATTTTATGTATTAATATATTGTTAATTATATCAGTGTTAATTAATTAAAATTGATGTTTAATTTGCTTTAAAATATGTCAGATATGTTTTTTTTTTGCTGGTTTTATCCATTTAGGTAATTGTGAATTATGCAATAAACAAATTTAATATGTAATAATTATCGTGCGAGGAATTTAATTATTTTTAATATTGTATAAATATAAATGTACATACAATTTTGTTTAATTTTTGTAGAAAAATTTAAATTATTTTGAAATTTAAATGCAACTGAAATCTAGAATGTTCCTCGCTGTTGCTCGTGCTCTAATCTTCGTGCACGAGTTAAAGCTTGATGCATTACAGTCTTGGTTATTTTATAAAAAAACTAAATTCTTTATTTTCACTTTAGCAATTTATTTTTATTCAGTATATTATTGAATGTTACTCAATTGGAGGTTATTACAATTTTGTTCTTTTATTCTTATAAAATAAAAGATGAGATTAAAAAGAAAGACTATCATTAAACTGACAATAAACTGGAAAATTATTTATTTGTTATTTATTTTAAGTTTAGCGAAATTTGATTATATAAGAAATAGTTTATGTCTAGGTGGTCGAATACCCGTATTGGTATTCGACATTGTTATTGTTGAGTCGGGAGCACGTAACTTCTCCGCCCTAAGTGATGGCCAAAATTTGAAAAATTTCTGGGCATCTGGTGTAGTGGTAGCCTTATTACGATGGTGTTGCCGTATTTGCCCCACTATTATATAGATGATGATGGTTAATAATATGGATATTATGGTGCTCCAAGATACATAATGGTGTATCTCATTTTGTAATGTCCTGTGATGAAATTGTTGTATTTGCGCCGTGTTTTGTAGGGTCCAATCATTTAATGTGGTTATATTAATTGGGTGCTGTACTGTGTCAATGATAATATCATTGTATGATTGTAGCAACATGATGTCATCTAAGTGTTGTAATACTTGGTTGAAATACTTTTTTCCCATTGATAGTTATGGTACAATTGTAAAAGTTAATTAATAAGATACCTTGGATGGTTCGTTGTTTCTATGCTTACGACTTGATATGCGGTAATATTTGTAGAATGTTTCTGGATATGTAGTGTTGATCACGGTACACTTGGCTTGTTGATTGTGCGCATAATTTGTGTTATGCAGTGTTGGTTACTATTGCCAAGATGTTCTTGTTGACAATAAAGCGTGTCCTCGACTTTATTACAAGGGGAGGTGATATATTGATATATGTGATTATTGAAAATAATTGAGTGGTTTGGAATAGGAATTTTATAGGTGAGGTTAATATTAGTCGGTTGTAGAAGATGATGGTATAATTCATCGTAATTGTATTGATAAAATAATTATTGATCGATTATAATACGCTTGTAATGTTAAAAGATTATATAGGCTATTTTCTGATTTAATAAATACATTTTGTTCCCTAATATGGTCATGTATATAATGCATTTTCTCGTGATTTAAGATGTGTTGTGAGATAACTTGAAGTTTAGCTAACGTGAGTGTTTCGGTAATATCATCGAAATGTTTTTTTAATGTTTCAATGTTATATAGTAGATGTTGGTCCAATGACATTAAAATATTAATACTATGATTGTGAACTAATTCTAATTCTTGCGTTATAACCTTGAAATGATTATTAATAATGAGTGGGAAGTTTATGCTAAAAAAAAATATAATAAAAAATTACACTGTTAAATTAGCTATTTTCCAATTGGAATTTAAATTATATGAAAATTTAAATTTTTTGTAATTTTGGATTTTTCGTACCACCAAACAGATTCTTTTTATCAGGAAACACGTTCTTTTCATCGTTTTCAGATAGCTGGACCATTTGTTTATCTCGTTAAGCAAAAACATCCAAATGTGTTGAACATTACTATAATTCAGATAATTTTAAAGTTGACTGATTTTTGATGGTTTAAATAATTATTTAGCGTCGATCCTGGAAATGTCCCGAAGGTCCCGCACATTTCTTAGAATAGCTAAGACATACTATATAGCGGTCAATGTCGCCAAGCCGATCCAATTATAATGAACTATAATATATTTCACAGTTTTTGAAATTTTTAATAATTTTCCAATATTTTAAAAGTTTTATATCGCCGACCGCAGAGATGTCCACAAGGTCTCGCCCATATTTTCGGATAACTTGGCCATATGCCAGTCTACGTGGTCAATCTTATCCAATTGTGATGAACTATACTATACTTCACAAAATTTAGAATTTTTAATAATTTTATTGGTTTTAAAAATTCTTGTATCTCCGATCACAGAGATGTCCACCAGGTCCTGCCTATATTTTTGGATAACTTGACCATATGCCAGTCTACTTGGTTAATTTTATCCAATTGTTGAACTATACTATACTTCAAGAATTTAGAATTTTTAATAATTTTATTGGTTTTAAAAATTCTTGTATCTCCGATCACACAGATGTCTACAAGGTCCTGCCTATATTTTTGGATAATTTGACCATATGCCAGTCAACGTGGTCAATCTTATCCAATTGTGATGAACTATATTATACTTCACAGGATTTAGAATTTTTAATAATTTTATTGGCCTTAAAAATTCTTGTATCTCCGATCACAGAGATGTCCACCAGGTCCTGCCTATATTTTTGGATAACTTGACCATATGCCAGTCTACATGGACAATTTTATCCAATTGTGATGAACTATACTATACTTCAAGAATTTAGAATTTTTAATAATTTTATTGGTTTTAAAAATTCTTGTATCTCCGATCACACAGATGTCTACAAGGTCCTGCCTATATTTTTGGATAATTTGACCATATGCCAGTCTACGTGGTCAATCTTATCCAATTGTGATCAACTATATTATACTTCAAGAATTTAGAATTTTTAATAATTTTATTGGTCTTAAAAATTCTTGTATCTCCGATCACAGAGATGTCCACCAGGTCCTGCCTATATTTTTGGATAACTTGACCATATGCCAGTCTGCTTGGTCAATTTTATCCAATTGTGATGAACTATACTATACTTAAAGAATTTAGAATTTTTAATAATTTTATTGGTTTTAAAAATTCTTGTATCTCCGATCACACAGATGTCTACAAGGTCCTGCCTATATTTTTGGATAATTTGACCATATGCCAGTCTACGTGGTCAATCTTATCCAATTGTGATGAACTATATTATACTTCCACAGAATTTAGAATTTTTAATAATTTTATTGGTCTTAAAAATTCTTGTATCTCCGAACACAGAGATGTCCACCAGGTCCTGCCTATATTTTTGGATAACTTGACCATATGCCAGTCTGCTTGGTCAATTTTATCCAATTGTGATGAACTATACTATACTTCAAGAATTTAGAATTTTTAATAATTTTATTGGTTTTAAAAATTCTTGTATCTCCGATCACACAGATGTCTACAAGGTCCTGCCTATATTTTTGGATAATTTGACCATATGCCAGTCTACGTGGTCAATCTTATCCAATTGTGATGAACTATATTATACTTCACAGAATTTAGAATTTTTAATAATTTTATTGGTCTTAAAAATTCTTGTATCTCAGATCACAGAGATGTCCACCAGGTCCTGCCTATATTTTTGGATAACTTGACCATATGCCAGTCTGCTTGGTCAATTTTATCCAATTGTGATGAACTATACTATACTTCAAGAATTTAGAATTTTTAATAATTTTATTGGTTTTAAAAATTGTATCACCGATCACAGAGATATCCACAAGGTCCTGCCTATATTTTTGGATAACTTGACCATATGCCAGTCTACGTGGTCAATCGTATCCAATTGTGATGAACTATACTATACTTCATAGAATTTAGAATTTTTAATAATTGTATTGGTTTTAAACATTCTTGTATCTCCGATCACAGAGATGTCCAGAATGATATTTCGGTATGCGAGTATTTCTCTTTTGTTTTATTTTTAAAATTTTTTGTTTTGATGTATGTGTATGATCACGCGATGGCAATAGCAGCCAATCGGAATTTATTTTGCTATCTCGACAATGAAAAAAGATTTAATGTGAAAAAAAAAGAAAAAGATTTTGGGTCAGTCAAGTTTGGTGTGTGGTCTGTGGTGTGATACAGGACTGTTGAAGGAAATTGTTTCTCGGACCGTCACTTTGAATTTTGATTTTAAATAAAGTAAATCATGTTCTCTATTAAAAATGTGTTTTCTGTTCTCTATAGAAATAATTTTATTTTGATAGTAAAACCAGTTTTGGTGTTAAAAAAAATATATACTTACATACATTATATTTTTTCGGAGCAAATAAAAACGAAAATAATAGAAATAAAAATAATAATAAACAAATAAAACTAATAATGAAAATTGTTAAGAAATAATAAAAAATATTAAAGTTTGTGTAAATCAAAATTATTAATATTTGTTCCTTCTTTTATTGAGCTCTTTAAAATAAATAAATAAAAAACAAAATAAAGAATCAGTATATAAGTGTTTATTAGACAGTTATTTTGGTAGTGTATTTCTTCTTCTAGTTTCCTGCTGTTATGCTTGTATGCTGGAAAATAGTGAATTGTGCTATTTTCTTGTAGGTGTGAAAAGATCCTCCAAGTAAAGTAACGGGGAGAAAAAACAGGAAAAAAACAAAATAGAGATGAAAACGAAAGAAAATCCAACAAAAAAAGGTGAAGAGGGATCCTAAATATAAGGGGGATCCTAAATATATGTGGCAGCAACCTCGTCAGTAACGGTGCTGTGAACGAGACCAAGGGATATCCTGCGTCGATGGTGTGAACAGATCTACTGCGAATAATTTTTTTGAGTCATGTCATTTTTAAAATTAAATTTGTAGTTTATATTGTAATCATACTATATATTTTGTTTTCCTTTTTATTAACGTACTTTATTAATCATAAAGTAATTTTATAATTTGAAAATTTCTTTTGGCTAAAAGTCTGGTAATTTTTTGATATTGTGAGCCAAATTTGACTGATTAGTTTCCGAATTTTCTTTCATTATTTTTTTTTTCCATTATATATTTCTTTCATTATATAACATTTTGGGTTTCAGCTGTTTTTAATAATTTATCATCTCAGTTATTCAATTTTTTTTTCTCGAATCCTGTTTTTTTTGCCGTTATTTCCAAAAAAAAAAAAAAATTCCCAGTTTTTCTTACCGCTATTAATTTGCGCATATCTGGTCACAATATATACTAACGCTACATTTTCTTTACTTTTTCTTTTAATAATAACTCATAATAGTTCTGTTGTTTATTTTTCCGGTGAGTACTTGTTGTTTTAGTGGTTTTTCTGATTGTTTCTGTTTTGGGGAATTTTCCTTTCTATCTACTCTGTTCCTATCTATTTTTTTTCGGTTTTGAAATCATGTTCAGTCTCACCATGAGGGAATGATTCCTGGGGGAGTGATTGAATGTGTTGTGAGGGGGGGGGGGGCTTGCGACGAGTCGGTTTTCCATCTCTTTCCGGTCCTGTTGCTCACTTCGGCAGGCTGTCGGAGGGAGTGGCACGATGCATGTGTTAGTCGGTTCTTAGAGACAACGGTTTCTGTCCCGTGAGGTAGTCGAGTGTTACATTTGTTATACATGTGTTCTTATTTATATTGTATTTATTGTATTTACTCGTACATATAAATTTACATTTTATATGATGTTGGTACACTACATTTTGAGCTATAGCTCATTCACAATACGGCTTGCCAAAACACATAATTTATTTAATTACAACAACAATTTTATGTCAGCTTGTCCTTAATTTCCGCCCATCAATTAGTAAACTTCGCCTGAGTTTTCTTTTTTGGCACGGGCCGGACGGACGACCACGGATTATTATTTTCCAGAAACCTAATCTGATACACTTGCTGTGAAACAGTTTTTTCTTTTAGATGATCTCTCGGGGGATGAGGTTGGGCAGCATAGCTTTGTTCCATTTGAGTAGTCTGTTATGAAGGTGCCCTTCCATCTCTTGTCGGCATCGGGAGCCGGCGCGACCGGAAAGGCAATTGCGGTAGGCGACCGAAGATAAGGAGGCCTTCTTAGCAGACTGGTCGGGGATCGACCGAATTTATTATTTTCTTTCGCTCCTGAGGGCGTGGCACACAGTGTTTCGTTTCTTCTTCTTTTGTTTGTGTTTTGTTTAGTTCCCTTTCTCTTGCGGTTATACAAGCATGGGATTATATCTGGAAACCACCACGACACACCGAGAGCTTTAGCCAGCTACTAGACCGCACTAGACGCATCAAAATTTTAAACGGAGTACATTTCATCTTTTCAGGGGAGTATTTCTAGTCAGAAGAGGGTGCCTTCGAAATACATGAATCAGACCTTATACGTAAATAATTTTTGGTGTTTTTATAAAAAAAGAAAAATCACGATTCAGCGTGTTACATGAAAATTGGTTTTAGTTTTTGAGTCAAATTTAAATATTAAAAAGAATCCGTTTGGTTTTTCTATTTATGGGTCCTTATCTATTTTAAAGTATGTAGTTAGTATTAAAGGTTTAAGTTCTATACGCTACCCGAGCTAAATACACTTTTATCGAGTATTTTTACTGTGGATGAAATACAGATATTTTTAGGTTATAGTTTTGAGATTTTAAGTTATTCGCATAAAGAGAAGTATCGGTCGATATTTTACGTCAAATTTGTTTAAAATTTTTATTTTAGGTAAACGTTTGCTTCGATCATTGAACCAGAGAAAATTTCATTTTCAAACGAGAAAATATCGGATCGAAAGCTAAGGCTTCCATATTAGAGAAACAAACTTGTTTTTTAACATAAATTAAAGTAAACTGTTATAGGCAAATAATTGTGAAACCCGTTGGTATATGGTGAAAATTTACAACTAATGCTAGCACGATTTAATTTTTAGTGTGGGGCTGTTGGTGCTTTCGTCAGGGGGACATCTTCAAACTGTCTATCTGCGTCTATTTGACGAAGGTGCTAGTAGCCTCCATTTTTGTGTGGGGTAGGTTAGGCAGTTTGTGGGGATGGCTAAGGGTTAAATTGTATGTTATCATTAAACTCTGGTAGTCTTGGAGATGGCTGACTTTACGTCGTTTCTCAAAGTTCTTTTTTAGTTTTTTTCTCTTTATTTTAAAGCTTAAATATGTAAAATTAGTTTCTTGCTGTTTGCTTGGTTTGCATTCATTTTGGTAGGTACGAGTATGTCAGTTCGAACATGTTAAATATGCCAGCATATACGTCATTTTCACAAAGCTAATTTTTGAGAGTTGATAGATGGTTTGGTGCAGTTTAGGAAAATGTCAGTAAAAGACGATTCCACAGTACGTTCATGCCTAGATTATACTACAAAAATTGGAGTGAGGGCATTACGTCAGACCTCTGGATTATCATAACTATTCTGAAAGAAGGTTTCTGCAGTCGTTTAACCTTAGCAGGCGGGAGGATGTATGCAAGCCTGGATTTTGTCCAAATGCATCAATTGCGCCTTGGTACTTAAATTTTTTCTTTGGATATAATACAATATGTAGCATAATTTTTATATTCTGGAGGTTTTACCCTAAACTTTTAGACGTGATTTAAGGGTTTTAATTACGGGACGTATTGCACGACAGAAATTTGCCATGTTTCTTTAAGTGCCCTTATGTTTTTATAAGTTTTACCGACAAATCTTCCGATTCTTAAAGAAATTGCGTTTAAAGCTGTTGTAGTAATTTAGTTTCCAGATTTCACATGTTTGAAAGAAGTTTATCTGGTAATATGACAGTCATAGTCACTGTCGGAGAACAGGAGTACGGACTAGGCGAATTATTTTATACAAATACTGCGATCGTACTAACTTCGACTGCACTGGTCATACGCTGTCCGCTGTAAAACAACACATACAGACACGCTGACGAGATCGGTTGAATGCACTTACAAACAAGAGCACGAAGATAAATTGCACGTCGCATAAAAAAAGTAGAACCAAAGAAGAACAGAAAACAAAATGTAACTGTATTTTAAACGTTGAAATGATGTAGTCGCGCAAAGTTTTTCTCCAACAACTGTAAGTGTGTACCCAACAATACAAATTCGTTTTTTTGTGTGCTTTGTATACGTGATAATTTGTCAAATTTTGAGGTACATACAGTGCTGGTAAAAAAAAATTGGGCAAACAAATTGATTGCAAATTGGAGTTTTTTTTTGCTAAAATTACAAAACTTTTGAAAGCAATTGGTTTATTGTTTCATTTTAAATACATGTATGACGTAATTTTTTGAAAAAAAAAATTGACCTGCAATTTAGGGGCAAAACACCGAAAAATGCTAAAATATTCAAAATACGTTTGATTGGAGTTAAAGTAATGTAATAAATTAAACACTTATTTTGTATTTTTTTGTTTGTTTTTTATTGATTTATAGAAGTTCAATCTTTAATATTAATATTTTGTTGGACCGCCTTTTGCTTTTATTACAGCGATACACCTCCGATTCATTGCATTTGATAAATTTTTCAAAGTCGCAGGAGATATGGATTCCCAAAACATCATTAACAAACTTTTTAAAGCTTCAATCGATTCTGGGCGCTTCCTTGCTACTTCTAGCTTCATTATAGACCAAATATTTTTAATTGGATTAAAGTCTGGACTATAAAGGGGCCAGCTCAACACATCGATACTTTTTTCTTCGAAGTACTTTTTTACTTTTAAATGAAGAGATAAGAAAAAAAACAAGTTTTTAACAAATTATTTTATGTTTATCTGAAAGCCAATTTGTCTATCTACAATTCAAAATTAATAACTCACAATTTTGGCGGTATGGCACGGAGCGTTGTCCTGTTGAAAAATAAATTTGCAAGTCTCGCCAAAAAGCTTTAACGCAGAAGGCTCAAATTCGTTCTGAAGGACCTGCAGATAAACAGCTGCTGTAACGCTGGAACTAAGGAAGCACAATCGACCGGTTTCATTTGCAGAAAAGCATCTCCAGACCATAACTCCTTCTTTTATTGGTGGAAGTCTTAAAATACATTCGTTGCTAAGTCTCTCGCCAGGTTTTCTCCTTACGAGAATTCTTCCATCTCCAACATGCAGCTTGAATTTTGATTCATCGGAGAAAATCACATCATTCCACATATCTGGAGTCCAATTAACATTCTCCTGGGCCCATATCAAACGTTTTTTTTTCACTAGTAATGTGAACTCAGGCTTCTGGACTGGTTTAAGTGCTCTCAAACCAGCTTTAACAAGTCTTTTTCTCACTAAGCCGGCTGAGTTTTTTTTCCCGTTGCTCGCTCAAGATCCTGTCTTATGTCCGATGAAGTTTTAAAACGGTTCCGACGACTTTGTAATAGTATAAAACGATCTTCAACTGGCGTTGTCTTTCTGGGCCTTCCAGAGCCTTTCTTCCTTTGTAACCGCCCATCTCTCGATTTTTTTTAATATTCCACGCGACAGTACTTTTAGGAATGTTTAATCTTTCACCTATTTCACGCGTGGTTAAATTTTCTCGCGCAAAAATCAACATATTGCTTTTACACTGCTCACTAACTTTTCCCATTTTTTTAACTAAAATTGCACTTTATTCTTTATTTGTCTAGGATCACTTACAGAATAAGTTAATCTTACAAAATATGCACTATTTATACTCCAAAAATAAATTACAGGCAATAAAACATCTGCACCCTAATGACGGCCAAGAACAGTAGGCGTACAAAAAAAATTACTTGCCCAATTTTTTTGCACATCAGTTGCGGGGTTGTACCGGTGTAATAAAAGCAAAACGCGGTCCAACAAAATATTAGTATGAAAGACTTCTATTAATCAATAAAAAACCAACAAAAAAATAAAAAATAAGTGTTTAATTTATTACATTACTTTAACATCAATCAACGTATTTTGAATATTTTGACATTTTTCGGTCTTTTGCCCCTAAATTGCAGGTCAACTTTTTTTTCAAAAAATTACGTCATACATGTATTTAAAATGAAACAATAAACCAATTGCTTTCAAAAGTTTTGTAATTTTAGCAAAAAAAAAACTCCAATTTGCAATCAATTTGTTTGCCCAATTTTTTTTACCAGCACTGTATGTTTAAAAGTTTTATCTTACGTACAGTGGTGTTAAAGTGATATTTTGTGTAAGATTATCAAATTCTGTGTTTTTGAATAAATGGGTGGAAAGGACATCAGCGGCAAAGAAAAATTTGCTGCAACCGCTGTCATAACTGGCTAATAACCTATAACCAGAAAACTGGGCATTTTTTTTTAATGTAAATATGTAATCGACATTTAAAAATATTGTTTATGTGATTACAAAAGATGCGCAAGTTTTTTAGCCAAGGACCGTACTTTTGTCTTCCTTCATGAACAATTATAAATTTGAAACATTAGGTTATTCCGGAGTTAGCCAGTTAGATAATTATTTTACGCAGAGGAGAAATTTCTGTGTTGTGCAATTTACAGGATTATAAAAAATATATCATTTTTAAATCATCTCGATAACGGAGATGATAATCGAAAATTATGGTCTCCTAGATTACCCTTAAATCACTTGTATCACTTAAGTCTAGGCACCTATCAAATAAATAATGCGGCTTCTTAATTCAGAGCATACATCCGAAGAAATCTTCTTAGAACAAAAGTTTTCACCACTACGAAAACACCGAACATTGGATTATGCTAAATAAGAGATTGACGTTGGGAATCCTTTACTGAGCAAAGCATACATGAGGTGCCGCTTATATCATCACATTTTTATTGCAGTCTAGAAGGCAAAAACCGGAAGAGGGTGAATCAGGGAGTATTACTGTACCTGTGAAAGTGGTTCAAGGATCGTCGGACCGTATCTTGCTTAAGCACAATATGAAGTAATTAGTATATCTAATCCTAGTGTTTGTGATATACCTATTTCGATACAAAAAAGAAACACATAGAACAAAATATTCTTCTTATTTATTGATCATGTCGATCCCAAAACGACTAGGGATTTACAATATCTATCATCAATCTAAGTTACTACTTATAAAATATCATTTATATTGTTGAGATATATCTATGTATGTTCGTTTTAGCAAACTTTTCTTCCGTAAAATCTAAACGATGACTAAATATTCATAGTTTGGCTCTAAACAATGATGGCACGCTGCCACTCGACTCGAACATAGCAAAACCCCGAGCTATACCATATGTCTCCTTAAACTGCCTAAAAATCAATAAAACATTATTTTATAGCCGATCAGAAACATTAATTTTACATGCCTGCTCGTTTCAAAACGGACACGGCTATTCCGTTTTCGAAGTAAAAATCTATTTTTGAAGAAATCTAATCTATATTATTAAACGAGCAATAATTGCGGGTATGTATATATGTCCGCACGAAAAACTACTTCGAGACCGATTTCGTTGACGTAAAATGGCTATATGATGTCTTTTTGCATGAAAATGCGATTGAGTCTGGTCTCAAGTCTGGGAAAACTCTGTAAAGCCTTCAAATCTGGAAAAATTATCCAAATTTTACAGCGCCATCTCTAAAATGGTCAATTGTATATCGCTCATTTGCTACCACAATGGCATAATTCAAAATCGGTCGTTTTTGACTTATTTATAGAGAAATATCGGCTTTTTAATATAGTTAAAACTGATATAACGACACACCTAAAGCTATAAAGCTCACTACAAGACAAACGGAAATGTCTCTCAAATTATAACATTTGTTATTTTTAAATTGTGTCATTGTTGCAGCAAATGAGCGATATGTATTGTGTATTTTTTTTTATAGAAAAGAATGTTTGATGATTTTTTTAAATAGTACAGCTGCGTAGTTAGCAGCATACGGAGTTGGGATGTATTTAATTTTTTTTTTATGATTTTTTTTTCATGGATGTCCATTTTTCAAAAATCACGACAAAAAAAAAAAATTTAAATTAATGTTGGATGATCAGCATATTTTTTTTAGTCTTTTCCCGACGAATTTTCCGAGTGGAAATTCGCGATTTTCTCGCATTTTCCGTGATTTTTCCGATATGATGTAAAAGGAAATTATTCTTAGAATATTTTTCTTCATCTGTATACCAAATTACAGAAAGATCTGACAAATTTTATCTTTCTCTATGTTGATACGTCACATTGTGTAAATCTATCTACATATTATATAATTTAGTAGAATGCTCAAAACTTTTTATAAAACCAAGTAATTTTTCGGCAAATTCCCATGCCGCAGTAGTCTAGGTGTTAGCGTTGTGGATTTTAAAATTTTAGATCGTAGTTCGAACCTCGAAAATTACATTCTTGAGATACATTTTTTTTTCGTTTTTTTTTTTCAAATTTATATGGCATGTATGATTGAATAATAATAAAAGATGAATGTAAAAGTTGTAAGCTACATTTAGGCTATTATAGTAAATTATTTGTGTTGCAAAGGCACAATTATGAAATTTACGTTCACAAAAATCAAGAATTAACTACAAAAACTACATTTACATTTAAGTTACGGTAAATGTATGTATATCAGTAAACGTAGGTATAATTTGGGAAACTACATATATACATATATGTATTTAGGTGAAGGATCATTAATTCGAGCGAGAATCTTGAAAATTTATATGAAATCGATATTGAAATAATTTTCTGGAAATATTGGATTCAATTTTCAATTGTAGGATTTAATTATTCCAGTGATTTTCTTGACCAAAAAATCACGAAAATGAGTGGAATAGAATAAATATATAAAAATAAAATATCACATAAAAAATCGTTCTTAAATCAAAATAGGGTCGAGTATCAAAACCAACGCGGCATAATCGATGGGATGTAACTCCTCAAATAAAATGCGATACTAATCCTTCGCTTGTGGATGCACAAAATTATGATAAATATCTGTTAGATATTGTGTTATTGAAAATTATAGAAACTATTTATGACCCTGAACTTAAGGAATATAAAGATTACGAGATAATCTCAAAAATAGTAAATTCGACCGGTATAACAGCAATTATTTCTGCAATGCGTCCCGATATCGATAATATAGAGGCGTATATACGAAATACCATTGCACATGCTTTTGTGGTGGTCGCAATTGTTTTTGGCATTCCAACATTATTATCGTTCCTCAAGGTGGTCTGCCAGAGTACCAAATGGCAAGATCGTTATACTGGCATAAAAATCGTACAACAAATCGCTGTTCGAATAAACGCGATTTCATCTTGTATTATCAATCTATTGATCGAAGTGATAATAAATGGTTTAATTGATGAACACCGAAATGTACGAAGTATTATCGCTTTAGCCATGTTAGCGTTGGCTGAAACAGCAACACGACATGATGATACAATAAATTGATTAATAAAAATAGTTTAAGTTTTGAAAATTATTTTAGTTTTTTCTTTTCAAGTGCCCATTTTCAACAGTATAAATGTTTGGATCAATGACTACCCCATAGGATACGTTGGGTGGTACTTTCACTTTTTTACTAACGCGTTTTTCACGCAACTATAAAAAGAAGTTTTATTAAAACACCGTTAACTGGTGGATGCTTTTTGGTTTCAAGCGTCATCGGTGGTTTAGTAGAGCAAATAAAATAATTGTCGTAATACTTCAAATGGTGGTAGCGTTAGGAGTGATGAAGCTAGCGACATACTATAAATTTTATTCCTCCACCATCTCCGGTAAACAAGGTAAGAGTAGTAAGCATTGTGCTTTTATTTTAGCGCGCAATAGCACATCTGAATATGCAGACAGTTTCAAGAATTATCCAATTGTGGCTAAAGAATGCGGTGGTACTGAAACAATATTTGATATTTTATCCGATATTTCCATCAAGGTACCATCAACGTCCTCGTATAAATCATAATTTGGTTCAACTTTAACCAATTCCCCGATTATTGAACTTCCCTTTTGATTTTTCCTATTCTGAATCACCAATAATTATCTTAGCACTCTCGGTATATACTATCGGAAGGAAATGTGCTAATAGAGATAATGCACCTCGACTCGAAAATATCTGTAGCGGGCTAGCGGTCATGATAATAGTACAAAATCATTTGTGAAAAATAATACAAATAAAAAATTTATTTATACAACTACTGTTGTTTATTTAAAAAACACTAGTTTTTTATTTTAATACAAAATCAGATGCTTGGAACGTCATTTCTTCGTTAAGATTGCACCAGGACGTGCAGGAACGGTTAATTGGAAACAGTTAGAAAATTGAGGCATAGTAGTATCTCATCGAGTTTTATACGAAATTTTGATATTATGAATTTTGTCTTAATAGCGGCTTGATTTTTTTAACCTCTTTGAAACGTTTATTTTTAGCCGGAACATCAGTTGCTACGCTTAGAATTTCCATACTGAAACCCATTCCAGCTCATATATCGAGGAGTTCGGAACTTATATCACAATTTGTTTGCCGGTTTGGTAATAAATTATTTGCTATCTATATTATCATATTGAGTGGCGACCGGTAAAATATTCATATAAGCTATAAAGAAAATTAATTAGGATATAGTATAAATAACATAAAATAATAAAACTTACACGACACACAATTTTCAAGAATATTTTGACATGTAGTACTGTAACATGTTCCACTTCGGATTTTGGTTGTAGCAGCGAATGTTCAACGTTCCATGATTGTTGGGTGGACTCGGTACCAAAACAAGTACCTTTAGCCCAATATGCATGACTTTTATTATCCAATATTTTTTGCTCACTAGTGTTACAAGTGGTAGTTTTTAATTATGATGAAATTTCCGTTTGCAAACCACTCAATTGTGAATGATGCGTTAATACGCTCAAAAATTCAGAACTAAATGTACCGCGTCAACTTCGATCAAACCGCGTCAACTTCGATCAACAAACGCCATCATCCGTTGTCAGCGATGAACAATCCAATAATTATCGGAATACTTAATAGGGTAGCGTTGGTAAGTGATGAGGTTAGCAACAGACTTAAATTTCACTTCTTCATAATTTCCGGTAACACCAAGTACTAAGCGTAGTAAGCATTGTGCTTTTATTTTAGCGCGCAATAGCACATCTAAATATGCAGACAGTCTCACGAATAATCCAAATGTGGCTAAAGAATGTGGTGGTACTGAAGAAATATTTGATATTTTATCCGATGTTTCTGTTTTGGTAAACATTTGGTAATGAGAGATATTCGAGCGGCAGGAAGCGATCGCCATGGGTATTGATTGAAGTCAAATAGGGTTTTGAAAGGTCTGCAATGGGTGTTGATTTCGGGAAATATATGTTTAGAGGGTCCTCCGGATGGTCGAGGTCCATTTTTTAAGTTCAACGATTTTTGTAATAATTGGTGAGCAGGGATTTTCTAGTGTTAGGAAACATTTGCAGTGGACTTTGATTTCGGGAAATGTCGTTTAGTGGGTCCTCTAATAGGCCTGGGGTTCGTTTTTTTGAATATTTTTTTATTGATCATAATTGGTGAAAGAGAGTTTTCGAGTGCCAAAACGCGATAACACCGGGTATTGATTCTTAAAAAAAACGTTAAGGAAGTTCTCGTCCGGTGAGCCCCTGTTTGCTTGGTTTTATCTTACTTTTTAACTTACTACCGGTTTCTGAAACGGTTATTTGATTTTTATTAATGTTGGTTGGGGTGGTTTTATTTCAGTAAAATTCGTTTAAGAGGATCCTCCTATGGGAATTCATATTTTTATTATTTTCTTTTGTTAATAGTAATTGGTTAGATGGAAATTTTCTAGTGAAAGGAAGCAATTGTAATGGGTTTTGATTTCTTGGAAAAATATTTTAGTAGGCTTTCTGGAGAGGTTCGGGTTTCATTTTTATTTTATTTTCTAACAAAGGAAATCTAATTGTTGTTATTGCTATTGATATTGCATTGTGTTTGGTTTTTTTTATTTGTTCAATTGTGATTTTTGAGAATTATATAGAGATCATAAATTAGTTCCAAATATGGATCGTATAGGTTCTGTAAAATGGCCAATTCCAATGGACCAAAGCCATTTCTCAACCGATTTCGATAGAACTCGGTATGTACCATGAAAATGGGATTGTAAAATGGGAATATGAATATTATTCTAGTTTCAATAGAATTAAACCATTTCCTTTCAATTGGGATGAATTGTATAAAATGGGATTTGTTTAGTATAGAATGGGATTCAAACATGAGTGTCGGAAATTTTTCTGGAAAATCGACAGTCTAAATGGAACTAACATATTGCTCAATTGAATGAGGTGAAACTCAGTGACATGAACGTGTAACAAACGCTAATGTAATTCGGAACGAGCGTAGCTCGGTGCTCCTGGGACTATTATATTATAAGCGGATTGTTTGAAAAGTAAAAAGCTTTATTTTGTGACTGGGCCCGGTGCCAACTATTGTACTCAACAAAAATGTAGCCCCCCCGCACCTTTAGCCCGATAATCAAATTCTGGAAATTTAGCGGCGCACCGTTCAATATTACATTGTATGTATGTAATATGTATATACCGTGTCTTACCTCGAAATATTCATATGTTTATTAAATATTGTTTGCATAAATTTGTAACTATGTTCACTGGATTAAGATAAACAAAACTCCATACGAGGAAAAAAAGAAGTATGAGTAATAAGAAGAAGTAGAAAACTCACAAATTTTACATGATTTCCCTAATTCTTATCACAATATAACGAAAAAGCAACCAGAAAGAAATAGTTTTCTTTTATTAATAATTTTGGATTTGATTTTTGAATATTAATGAGAAAGAACGATTCAGAGTTTTCCGTTCAACTTTGTTTTTTTTTTTTTTAATTAAGAATATGTTGCTGACTAAATTGGATTATCTTGTTTTAGGGATACATACATATATACACATGTACCATATACAATATTGTTTCTTCATCGTATTCTTCTTCCAAATACTTTCACAAGTAATAGATAAGTTTATTTCTTTGGTCTACTAATTGATGGCAGTTAGTTTGGACATGTATATATAGTACATCGTATGTAAACTAAATAATTCAATTAGGTCTGCAAATCGAGATCCATTTTAAATTTAATTGAATTAATACAAACATTTTAGAAAACTAAATATTTCATATTATTTGAAAGGATTATTTTCCTTCTAATTAATGTGGTTTTGACCAACTGATATGTATGTATATTTAATTTTCAGTAATAATTTGATTAGTAGGTATAAAAGATAGCTATTTAGGTTTTAATTTATTTAGCCCAAACATAGGATATATAAATAGTCCTTTGTCAAAGATGGCATGTCGAATCAAAATCGTATATTTTGTTTTGACTTACACATGTTTGAGAAAAGAAGAAAATTCTATTAAATTACTGAAACTGTAATCTAGAAGCAATATATTCTTAGGATATTCTATATAACTCTTTGCTAGAGTTTCGGAATTTGGAATAAATGTAACCGGCACCCGCGGATAGTTATGATGTAAACCGTATGCTATATCCGTGTAGTAGGATACCGGATATCATGTCGGATATCCATTTACATGTTTTCCATTTTTGCATAAAATTTCCCTCAACGGAACCTCGTCTTAAGAAGTGGCAAGAGGTAATTGTTACACATGCAGAAGTTGATTGATTGGTAAAGCGTACAGATTGATTTTTAAAACAAGAAACTAGGCTTGAAAGGGCTGCATTTTATCGCGTCAGTCTTTAAAATCTGATATTAGGTCTTTCTGGCTGGAAGGTTTTTCCTTAATGATATCGAGATAGTCGTTTAATTTCGTACTTATCTCGGGAATGACAAATTGGTCGGAAGAATGGTTTCTCATCTAACGATTTTTTTTAAATAAATAAAACTCCCGGTAAAACGGTTTATTTTGAAAATTAGAGTGTAAGTGAAATAATAATTATAGTGTAATTTTGGAAAGTACAATCCACCGGGATTCATTTATCAGGCAATGTTTTATATTTATAGATAAAGAAATCAAAATTCTTGATACTTTGCATCCTATCAAGAAAATGTACTCTACTACCTTGATCAACAAGTTCCCGGAATAACCACCGTGTGGCGCTCCCATCGTTCCGATTTGAGTTCTGTTTTTTTTGTTAAGTTGGTACATCTGTTGTTGATATTCCCTCTAAATCTTAGCGTCATAGCTTGACATTTGCAAAAGTTGCATAGTCAAGAGTACATCTATCTCTGTGTGTGTGTTGGCGATTATTTACAATTTTAGAAATTATTTACAATTTTAGATATGATTTGCGAGGCTGAATCCGATCCCACATTCATCAAAAGGATCATTACTGGAGACGAGACGTGGGTTTATGAGTACGACACGCAATCCAGACATCAGGCAAGTGAATGGCGTTCACCAAAAAACAAACCACGTCGTTTTCAGTCAAAAAAGAAGGCAATGCCAAAACCGAACTCAAATCGGAACGATGGGAGCGCCACATGGTGCTTATTCCGGTAACTTGTTGATCAAGGTAGTATATTATTGGTTTTTGCCATATAATATTTAACCCTTTCGATACAGATTTTGAAAACCTCGACAATCTCAAATTCATGTTGCTGTATGTTGATATACTATTTATCTGAACATAATATCCCACTAACACGTTGTCGGGAAACTTACGGTTTGGGTGGTAGGTGGTGGTACATATATGAACAACCCGTTTTTTATGTGGTACCCTACTGTACCTGCAGTAGTGTAAGTGTAGCAAAATAATCAAAACAGACAAATTGAAAACATTTTAAATTGCAGTATATTTATTTTTCCTTATGATATGATGCAAAACAAAATGTATACAAAGGTGCGCCACATTCCTGGCACAATGTTTTGGTGCGCCGCTGATTTTTTTTTTTTTTGAATTGGTTTCTATTGGTAAATGTAGAGACACATTTCCCAATGACCCTCTAGGCAAACAAACCTTTTTGCGCTAAACCTTCACGGTTTTTTTACCATCAGCTATTAACACTTCCGCCACTGATACTAGAAACTCTTTCAATGGAGCCTTCTTCTGCCCTACCTCACAATGAATGATCCAAGCATTTACTACTGTCATCATAAGTAAACGATAGAAAATTTGTTTCCACCATTTTATGGACTTCCGGTCGCATTCATATATGTATACCAGATAATTGATCTGCTAAGTCCGCACCACCCATTATTTGGCGATAGAAACTTATGATTTCATGGGTAACATGGGATAGACATTTTTGACCCATCTTTCATTGTTTTGGTAACATAAGTCAAATCTGGTTTATGGCAATTGCTCAAAGCCATAATTTCCTTGGTATCCATCCATTTTGCACATAAAAAGCCTGATGAGGAAATTTTGAATTCGGATTCACTTTGTTGTAATTTACCTGGAAATTTTGGTAAACTTTTTCTATTGGCCATACAACTTCCTAAAGCAGCATAATCTAAAGTTTCCAGTAAGCAAACTGATGTAAAAAACCGGTCACAACAAAATGTAACATCAGGTTCCGATATTGTACTGGCTAATTTATTTACCACTCTTTACCTTCTATTGATTGTTATTCCTTACCAATGTAGATATTAAAATCATATGTATATCCAGTGATTGCATCACAACGAAGCCACATTTTGATTCCCCGTTTTACAGGCTTGAGGGGCATATATTGGTTTAAGGTTGATCGGCCCTTAAATTTCATAGACTCATCTATGCTCTGGAACACACTATCTTGACGACATTTTCTATATGTTTCCTTTAGGCATGTAACTATATCACTAATATAATACGTTTTGCTACAATTTTGTGGCTTTCCTGTTGGTGCGAAATATAGTTTGGAGCTTAAAAATAGATATCTATCATGAGACATCGCCGTTTTTATGGATTCATTGCCCATTGAATTACGTTGCGAACAATAATCGCTAATACTTGGTAATCGGTTTTGGCACATGACAAGCATACATCCAATTACCATTTCAATTTCCTCAGCATCAGTATCTCCTTTATTTGTTTTTGCTGATTGATTTAGATTAGATTTTTTGAAGAAACTAATTGTTTCATTGGAGCAATATGGGGTGAGCCAATCATTGTTTAACAGCCCTTTTGGGCAACCCAACCCATTTAAACAACAATCCAGGGTGGGTAGATCACCACCACCAATAGCGAACACCTTAGAAAGAGATAATGCAGAACTGCGCAATAAGATTTACGAAATAGAAAAGTTAACGTTAAATCTAAACAAAGACCTCATAAACTTACAGAGAGAAAACAAGGAGTTAAAAGATGCTCTAAATGCAGTAATGTCTGAGAAAGAAACCACTAAGATAAACAACACCAATGATCATATAGAGGTTATGTATGAAACAGACGAGGAAGAACTCAATAGAGAAACGGGATGGATTCTGAACCATAACAAAAAAAATAAGAAACGTAAGATGAGTAAATCACCACAGATTTCACCCGAATCGAAACAATCAGTTGAGCAGCTTCCAACCGGAAGTAGGCACGTGCAACAGGAGGATAAAGCTCAGGTTCCGTCGGAACTGAAACGATCAAGTAATGAACTCCCAACCGGAAGTAAGAATGTACAACTAGAGAAAAAAGTGCCACGGCCACCTCCAGTAATAATATCTAATTGCAATAATTATCAGAGTATTAGAAACATCATGGACAACAATCATATAGTTTCAAGCTACAGCGTTAAATAGTGGTGATATCAAAATAAATGTCACAGACAGTGATAGCTATAGAAAGTTAACAGGAGCTCTTAACGAAGGAAAGAGAGCGTGGTATTCCTACGAAGATAAGCAGACAAGGCAAACCAAAGTCATTGCTAGGAAGCTACACGCTTCATGCAAACCAGAAGAGATAAAAGAGTATCTTTTGGAAAAAAAATACAAAATTAAAGAAGTTACACAGCTGCTAAAAAGAGGTGACAAAACACCTCTTCCATTATATATGTTGTCTTTTGAAAGAACAGAAGACATTAAAAATATTTATGCAATCAGCGAAATACTCCATATGAAAGTGCAAATAGAAGCAGTTAAAAAATCTAAGCTGATCCCCCAGTGCAAAAAGTGCCAAGTCTACGGACACACGCAAAACTTTTGTAATAAGGAGCCCAAATGCGTGAAATGTGTAGGAAAACACCGTACGGCTGAATGTACGAAACCAAAAGACACCCCACCAAAATGTGTTAACTGTAGAGAGACACACCCAGCCAACTACAGAGGTTGCATTGTTATAAAAGAGCTGCAAAAAATTCGCAACAAAACAAGGGTAACTTCAATAATTACCAGGCCAGAAATTAACTCAGCCTCAACAAGAATACCTACAAATTTAAGGCCACATAAAACATTAATCCAGCCATCAAGAACTAATCCAAATGTAACATTTGCTGATGTACAACCTACTGGAAGTTCGAGAAGACAACATAACCACAACAAATAATAACCAAACTAATAAAATATTACAAGATATTCTTGATAGACTTAGTTCACAAGAAGAAAAGCAAGAAAAAGCCCTTATATCAATCCTACAAAGGCTCACCCTACTCGAAAAACATGGCAAATAATTTAAAAATTCTTGCATGGAACTGCAATGGTATATTGCAACGACAAAATGAAATACAACTATTTCTTGATTTAGAAAAAATAGATATATGTTTATTATCTAAAACACACCTTACTACTCAAAGTCATATAAAAATCCGCGGCTACGAAGTTCACTCAGCAGTTCATCCTAATAATAATGCACGAGGGGGCAGTGCCGTGATTATAAAAAAGATATTAAATACCATCTGCAACAAAAACTTGAAAGTGATGAAATACAAGCAATTAGCGTTAGCATTAATACCCGCAACCACAAGTTAGTGGTATCCGCAATATATTGCCCACCTAGATATAACATCAAAGAGAATGCTTATACTCAGTTCTTCAAGCAGCTCGGTGAAAAATTTGTAGTCGGGGGTGACTTCAACGCTAAACATACTGACTGGGGATCAAGACTAACCACAACTAAAGGGAAAGAGCTTCATCAAGCAATAATTAAATACAACTGCAACTGGCATTCTACTGGAAAACCAACTTATTGGCCCAGTGATCAAAATAAAATACCAGACCTAATTGACTTCTTTATAACAAGAAAAATCCCGGTTGATTATATACAAGTGCAGGAAGGATTGGACTCCACATCTGACCACTCCTCTATTCTAATGATAATAAGTGATACAGTAATTACTAATGATAAACAGCCACTGTTAACAAATAAATATACTGATTGGAAAAAGTTCAGGAATGAAATAAATAATAGCATCATTTTAAACACACAATTTTCATCAGAAGAAACATTAGAACAGGAAGTGGAAAAGCTCGTCAAGGACATACAGGTAGCGGCGTGGAAAAGTACTAACACAACAAACAAAAAAATAGCTGGCAAATGCTATCCAATGGAAATTAAATCACTAGTTATAGAGAAGAGAAGTACCCGTAGGGAGTGACAACGTACACGAGACCCAACCGTCAAAAATAGATTAAATAATTTAACACAACGAATACGTAGAGAAATAAGGGAATTTAAAAATAAATCAATAAATTCATACCTACAATCTCTCACCTATGATAAAGGTAGTGATTATTCATTGTGGAAAGCAACCAAATATTTGAAAAGTCCAGTTATGCATATACCACCAATAAGAACAAATAATGGTCACCTGGCTAAAAGCAAAGAAGAAAAAGCAGAAAAATTCGCGGATCATCTCGAGCGTACCTTTCAGCCAAATTTAACAACACTTAACCAACAGGATATATTGTTCGAAAACCAAACAACTATCCTGAGACAGGAAATTCCATTAACTAATGCTAAAGAAGTAAAACAAGTAATAAAGAACCATGTAGTGCTTAAAAAATCACAAGGATATGACCTGATAACTGGAGAGATTCTAAAACAACTACCTAATAAAGCTATTAAAAAAATATCGGACATAATTAATGCTTCCTTCAGACTCCGTTATGTCCCTCTATCTTGGAAATTTGCGGAAGTGATAATGATACCTAAGCCAGGTAAGCCACCAAGTGAACTGGCCTCGTACAGGCCAATATCACTTCTTCCAACTATGTCAAAACTATTTGAGAGATTGTTATTAAAACGAATTAAACCAGAAGTTGTAAAATCAGGAGCTGTTCCGTCCCATCAGTTTGGATTTAGAGAGGAACACTCCACAATCCACCAAGTCCATAGAATAACAGATATAATAGAAAAATCCTTAGAGGAAAAAAAGATTTGTTCAGCCATATTTCTTGACATAGCGCAGGCATTTGATAAAGTCTGGCTAGATGGTTTAATATTTAAATTGGAGAAAACTCTGCCATTTGAGTATTGCGAACTGCTAAAGTCATACCTGAAAAGGAGATATTTTAGAGTTAAACAGGAAGGAGTTTACTCCAGTATTAAAGAAGCTAAAGCAGGAGTCCCGCAGGGGAGTGTCTTAGGGCCTTTCCTTTTCGTGCTGTTTACTAGCGACATACCGCAGACGAGCAATACAACTATCGCCACGTTTGCACATGACACTGCAATTCTAGCTGTTGGTGACACAATCGGTGAAGTCACATTCAAACTACAAATAGCCGTAAATAATATACAAGATTGGCTAGCTAAGTGGAGAATTAAAGTGAATGAATCGAAGTCTACTCACATTAACTTCACTAATAGATCAATAGAACCACTACCTGTGACTCTCAATAATATCCCTGTACCACATGCCAATCAAGCAAAATACCTTGGTTTGAATCTTGATGCAAAGTTAAAGTGGAAAGTACACGTGAAAAAGAAAGCAGAAGAGCTTCAGTTAAAATATAGAAAAATATACTGGTTAATTGGAAGAAACTCTCAGTTATCCATTCATAATAAACTTATGCTTTATAAACAAGTACTCAAGCCGGTCTGGACATATGGTATTCAACTATGGGGATGCACCAAAATCAGCAATCAACAGATAGTTCAACGATTTCAAAATAAAGTCCTCAGAGGAATTGTAAATGCCCCTTGGTACACTCGTAATAGTGACCTTCATAGAGATCTCGGAATAGACACAGTCGCAAGTGAAATAAAGAAATGTGCTCAAAAACACCAGGAGAGGCTCCATCATCACCCTGACATCGAAGCTGCAAGACTACTTCATCAAGAGGGTATAATAAGAAGACTCAAAAGACTAAAACCTTTTGAGTTGCCTGAATAGTCCGCACAATGCAACATCAACCAAAACAACACTTTATGTAAAGAACACATATGAGTGCTTTATTATTATATTGTCAGAGTCAAACGCTGTTAGTCAAAAATGACTAGTTACTTTGTAAAAAAAATTTATTGTTATCATAAATAAAATTATTAAAAAAAAAAAAAAAAAAAAAAATTGGAGCAATATAAATGTACAAAGATCGGGGAAACAGTTTGTGGAATAATTAAACCGGAGAATAATTTTTATTTATATTGGAAGCAATAGTACACGGACGATGTTGACTTATACATTTTTTGGGATTGAAATCCCTATCTGGTGGTGACCAAATTGTATTTTGGGGCTGTGAATGTGAAGTTGATAGATTCATTTTGAACCCCCATCGGGTATTGACTTTCTACCTCCATTGGAAATTAATTTGTATTCTCTATCGGGAATTCAGTTACAACCGCCGTGGTAACTTCATTAGCAACAGTCTTTGGGACTCTATTTACAACTGCTTTCGTGTCATCATCATCATCAGAGCTTGATGAATTGATTTTTATCAGGTTCAAAGTTATCGCTGATACCACCAGATTCACTAAAACTAGATTCTTCTAGGATTTCTCATAGCTCCTCCTCTGTATATTTTCTTGGCCGCATGATTCTGTTACAATATATAAATAAATAATATGAAGTTAAAAAATACCATCGCCTAAAAACACCGTGAAACTTGAATAAATTAAAAATATTTCACTTACTTGACCTGTTTATACGAAAAACTGATTTTTCTTAATATTTACAGTAAGGTTTTAACGTGTTCACTTGTATTTTGAGCTTAAATCACTTTATATTATAAGACACTTGTTCTCACTATCAAGTTAGTTTCTTTACTGCCATGTACAACACAAAAAAATGGGCATATACCAATAAATTACCGTTGCCTTTTTTACATAAAACGGAGTGGTACACTTTTGTACCAATAATAATATAATTAGAAGCGAGAAGTATAGTTGAAACATGTACCGGCCGTATCGAAAGGTTTAAACTACAACAAAAACAGAGAGACATTTTTGTTGGTTTTGGTACAATCGTCACAAATATTTTCCTGTATCTTGATACATAGAATAGAAATGTTTGTATGTTCGCCATAAGGATATTATTTGTATGTAATATAATGAAAATATTATACGTTTCCTGCAAAGCACATGGAAGATTGTATGAAAATATTTACCTTCTCTATGTGTGTTGGTGGTTTAGCATATACGATTCTGTTATTTTTATTTTGGTGTTGTTTTCTCTCTTTGTGTTTTTGTATTCATGAGACAAATATACTGTTCTTGATAAAATATGAACTACACAAACACAAACGAAAATTTTAATGTATTTCGACCCAAATAGGATTCTTATACATCGTATAATCGAGTAAGTTTGAGTCGAATCGGAAATTGCGAATTGTTTACTTAGGTATGATTAATTTTTTTACGGAGTATTAAAAACTGCATTAAATTGTATTAATTATATTAAATTAATTTAATTAATATTTAAAGATTATAAATTAACTAAATTATATGAATAAAATACTAATATGGAAATATTAATTTTGAGTTGTATGTCTTTGAGTATTTATTTATGCATGTCAAATTTTGATTCAATGAATGTGAACAATGTGGAATTATGTAAATGAAAATCGAGATGCTAAATGTATTGAACTTAATTAATTAACTTAATGGATTTAGTGAAGTTTAGGTTGCCGTTTTCACATACAAACGTCAATATTACTTATATAGTACACCGATAAAATTTTTAAGAATATAATTTTTCAAATTCCTTTCATTGATTTATTATTTTAATGAGTTGTATTTTTAAGTGGTGCTGGTGTGGCGGAGATCTCTTCAATAGGTGAATGATACGAATTGGATTTTTATTTAGGTAGTCTACTGTTTTATAAGTTATAAATATAATTTTGAAATATTGATGATCGCTATCCTTCAAATAACGAATAGCCAATTAATTTGATATACATTTTCAGAGATATTAATGACCATGATGTTGAATTTAATTAGTTACGTATACTCTTAGTAATTTTAACTGTTGAGCGGTACTTTTCTGAGTTTTGAAGGTTTAATAGTTTACATCTTTAAGGGTTGTGTTTGTGAGTACATATGGAGATACAGTGAGTGGCTTTGGTGTTCGGTTTTTCTATTGTCTTTGGGTTTCGGGGGCTTTTTGCTATTGGAATGAAGAAGGTATGCTGGTACGTTTCGTTCGTAGTTTGGGATACTTAATATGGATTTTTCTTCGCACAAATAAACATTAAACTTATTCTTTAATTTATTTTATAATTATTTATTTATTTAATCAAAAATCATTACAGCTCGACAATTATATGGAAACTTTTTTTAGTTGCAGATTTAAATTTTTCCAAATATAAAAATATATAATATAAAAATGTATATCTAATATATAACGATGCATTTGTATAATATGGCACTTTACAATACTTTACACACAAACCAATTATTTTATTTAAATACATTACAATGAGAAACATTATGTACTAGCTTATTACCATAAAATATGTCTATGTAAATATAATTTGGCATATAACACGATTTAAAAGAAATATATAGACATGAAAAATAAAATATATTCGTTCGAATTAGATTATGTTTACAGTACCGATCAAAACAATACAACCATCGATCGCTATTTCACTCCCTCTCCAGCGAAGCGCTTTCAACTTTATTTAAATTGTCTGGAAGGAAACTTTTCGCGAGCGTGATTCATTCATGCTAACAGAGATTTCCGATGTATATGCTGGCTTAAGCCTGTCAATTGAAATGGATGTATTTTTCCCTTTGACATCCACCACAAAATGTTTTCGAAAACGCTTTACAACTTTATACGGTCCATCGTAAGGTGGATTTAAACCCGTTCTAATTTTATCAACCCTCACAGACACATATTCATTTGACTGAAGATCATCTGGAACATAAACTGTTTGTTTAGATTGTCGAGGTTGAGAAAACTTAACTTTTTGTATTTTTTCAGAATACTGACAAAATTGTTTGGATCAGGAGTTTGTTTGTTCGATGTTTGATGAAAAGAATTTTCCTGGAATTTTTAAAGTTTCGCCATACACAAGTTCAGCGGGTGAATGTTTGATATCTTCTTTGATAGTAACTCGAATACCCAAGAAATTTCGTCATACCAGTTTACTGTATTTCCACGAGCCATGAGGGAGGATTTAAGAATTCTGTGAAATCGCTCTACCATTCCGTTCGATTGCGGATGGTAGGCTGTTGTGCGGATACGATGACATCCAAGAAAGCATTTTAGTTCGGAGAACAGTTTCGATTCAAACTGAGAACCTTGATCCGTGGTTATCTCTAATTGAATACTAAACCTCGGTATGTACTGAGAAGCGAACGTTTTAGCTATAGTACGAGCAGACATGTCTGGTATTGGATGGACTTCGGGCCATCTAGTATATCGGTCAACAATGGTAAAAATATATGAACATCCATTTGATGTTGGAAGAGGCCCAACCAAATCCAAATAGATGTGTGAAAACCTTGCTTGAGGAATACTAAATGTACCATGGGCAGACTTCGTATGACGGTTAACTTTACTTCGTTGGCAAGCTATACAAGATTTCGTCCATTAAGCACAATCTTTATTTAAGTTTGGCCAAAAATACCTGAATGCTACCAATTTTCGTGATGCCCGTATCCCTGGGTGAGATAATTTGTGTAACTGCTCAAAAACGCTTCTTCTCACAGATGATGGAACAAATGGACGTTGCTTTCCAGTTGATGTATCACACCATAAACGTTCTTTGGTAAATGGCAAATCGGTTAATTCTAATTTGAATTTTGAATTCGGCTTCCTGTGTTGGGAGGAAACAAGAATTTTTAGTTCATCATCCGACACCTGTAAATTAAGAATAGCTTGAGCAATAGAATCCATAGCATCGATATTGACAGTAGATATACTTGGGCTACCTTGTCGAGACAGACAATCTGCGATCACATTTTTTTTCCACTAATATGTCTTATATCGCTGGTGAATTGAGCGATATAGTTTAAGTGTCTAGATTGACGCGGACTACGTTTTGTTTTAGAGGTAATTGCGCTTGTCAGTGGTCTGTATTCTGTATATATCGTGAATTCATCGAAGGTAGTTCGATGTAATATCTAAAATGCTTAAGGGCTAGATAGATACCAAGTAATTCTCTGTCAAATGTGGAATACTTAATTTTAGTTGCAGAGAGGTTTTTCGAATAGAACACCAAGGATTCCCATTGGCCGTTATTATAGTGTTCGAGTACCGCGCCAATTGCCCAATTAGACGCATCAGTGGTAATATTAAGAGTTGCGTCATCTTTTGAATAAGCCAATAATGTACAGGAGGCTAGCGCGTCTTTACACTTTTTAAACCACTCTTCACAATCTTCTAGCCATGTAAATGTATTTTTCTTTGATTTAATTTTTATCATAGAAGCTAGGTGAGAATGTAATGGTGCCAACAGATGAGCGCTGTTCTGAATAAATCGACTGTAATAGTTGATCATTCCAATAAATTGTTGTAACTGCTTAATAGAAGATGGTGACGGATAATTAGAGAATATTTCAACTCTAGATTGTGATGGAGAAATTCCTTGCTTTGAAATTGAAAGTCCAAGAAAATCCAACGATGAAACTCCAAAGATACATTTTGACGATTTGATGTTTAACCCAAATTCAGCTAAACGACTAAATAATTTTCTTAAATGTGTTTTATGCTCTTCTTCAGTTTTGCTAAATACCAAGATGTCATCTAGATACGTAAATAAGAAGTCTAAACCATTTACCACTAAGTTCATAAACCTTTGAAAGGTTTGACTAGCATTTCGTAAACCAAACGGCATTCGATTAAACTCAAAAAGACCGAAAGGAGTAGTTATCGTAGTCTTATAAATGTCTTCCTGAGCGACTGGTATGTGGTGGTAAACTTTGACCAAGTCTATTTTTGAAAATACCTCACAACCATATAGATTCATCGCAAAATTATGCAGATGAGGTATCGGATATCTATCCGGGATAGTAATAGCATTTAGTCGGCGGTAATCTCCGCAGGGTCGCCAATCGTTACTGTCTTTTTTGGTTACTAGGTGAAGTGGAGAGAAAACGCACGATGAGGAAGGACGACAAATTCCCAACTGCACCATATGATGAAACTCTAATTTTGCAGCTTTATATTTTACTGAATCCAATCTTCGGGGAGTACAAAATGGTAATGGACCTTTTGTCTCAATGTAATGGACGATAGTATGTTTCACTGGTACTTCATAATTGGGATTAGCGACAAGCGATGGAAATTCTTGTAACAAGAAACTGTAATTATTTTCCAATATGTAGTATAGTGGCGAAGGCGTAACTTGGTCGTATCTGCTTATAGCATTAACTACCATGTTAGTTTACCTGTCAACCAAACGTTTCCCTTGTATGTCGACTAATAAGCCAAATTTAGTTAAAAAAATCGGCACCAATTATTGGCCTATTCACGGATGCTAGTGTAAACGGGTGAATAAAACTTCGTCTTCTGGATCTTTTACACATCGACCGAACAATGTATATGGGACAACTGAAAGATCTGCTCCAGTATCTACTAAAAATGACAATTTATTTCTTAAATCTATAATAAACAGGCGGCGTTGGTTGTTGTTTCCATTATTAGCCGCAACAACAGAGGAATTTACTAGTTTTTTGTATGGGAACTAGTTGCATTTGATTCATCGTTTGATTGAAAATTGCAAGGTTTATCACACTTGTTGGCTTTAATACCGAATTTAAAATGATACCAACAAAGTGGTCTCAGTTGCAAGTCACGTGTACGATTTCGGCTATACGAACGACTAGAATTTCGCGATCGCGACTGACCCCGACTTCTACTGTTTTCATTCGCTGATCTCTTTTTCAAGACGGTCTACCTTCAGTGTCATTACATTAGTAGATGGAGTATGACCAATCGAAGATTCATTTGCTGAAGTATAAGAAACATCGTAAATTTTATCTGCTAGATCAGTTAATTCACATACATCTTTCTTATCATTAACCAATGGTATTAGCGCAATATTTATTGTGGAAGGTAATAGTCTCAACCAAAGTTTTGTAATTAAATTATCACCGAACGTATTTGACACACCGGCTAATTGCTTCATATATCTATACAATTCGGATGGTCTTTTATCTACTAATTGTGTGTTGAACAACAGTTCTTCGATCCTACGCTCTTCACTCAAAGAATGACGTTCAACTAATTTCTTTTTTAATCCTATATAAAGATCAGATTCTGGTGGTTTCTCGATAAAATCCAAAACGGAAACGATCGCATTTGGTGGTAGCGCAGCAATTACATGATATTTACTAGTATCAATGCTAACACGCGCTAAGGTAAACTGTGATTCAAGATGAATGAACCATGTGACTGGTGAACTAGACCAAAATGGCGGCAATTTAACCAAAATTGCATCAACTTCTCCTTTAACACTTTTGCTAATCATTTTATTATCGTCATCTATACCCATTTCGAAATTAGAGATATAAAAATTCAATAAATATTTAACACAATCAAAAATCTAGAACGCCCGAATATTTTCAACATTTAATTTAAAATTATGAAATATATACATATGTATAGTGAATTGAGTAAATGAATAGTAAAATTAAAAGGTTCTTTAAATCTTTGAACGAAATTAACATGAAATAAATTATAGCAAATTGTAGCATTTACGAAATTAGAAAAAAAATTAAAATAAAAAAATTTTACAATCAATTAAACCATTATGAAAAATACAAATTTGAACACAAATTGTTCAACAAAACTACTCACAATTAAAAATTTGTTACCAAAAATACCGTATCCTAATCATCAATGAAACATGTGGTTAAGTTGAACTTTAGGCCCGTTGTTTGAAAACCTCAAAATGATTTGGATGAACTCAAATTTTTGCTGGAATATGCTGCATTAATTGTAAACACCGATGAAACAAATAATCCTCGCAATAGTAAGATAATTCTCGTAATTTTTCCCGAGATCAATTGTTACAGTTGTATACAGGATGGTGATTATCAGTATTTAATAATTCATACCGCAATGTTGCAAATCCGGAACTTTGATGATGCAGCCACCATTATTTGCTTTATATAATGTACCGCAAATAATGTTATTTTGTAATGTTTGAACACGAATCAACTCCAGATCCCTTTGTAAAAATTAGAAATGTCGTGGTCACCACTGTTGGTACGTTTCGTTCGTAGTTTGGGATACTTAATATGGATTTCTCTTCGCACAAATAAACATTAAACTTATTCTTTAATTTATTTTATAATTATTTATTTATTTAATCAAAAATCATTACAGTTCGATAATTATTTGGCAACTGATTTTTAGTTGCAGATTTATATTTTTCCAAATATAAAAATATATAATATAAAAATGTATATCTAATATATAACGATGCATTTGTATAATATGGCACTTTACAATAGTTTACAAACAAACCAATTATTTTATTTAAATACATTACAATGAGAAACATTATGTACTAGCTAATTACTATAAAATATGTTTATGTAAATATAATTTGGTATATAACACGATGTAAAAGAAATATAAAGACATGAAAAATAAAATATATTCGTTCGAATTAGATTATGTTTTGTGTTACAGTACCGATCAAAACAATACGACCATCGATCGCTACAGGTATTACTTTTTCTTTTTCAAGAATGGGAGGTATTTGAAATCAGCATAGTTATCGAGCTATTATATATCAAAAGTGGATAAAATATATTAAATTAATATTTTGTGGGATATCCTTTCTGCTTCGAAACGTGATGTAAACAACAATTTTTTTGCAATAATCTTATCCAATTTCAGTCCATTCCCATTTCAGCCTAGTTTTCAAATCAGTTACTGAAATAATCGAAGTTTTTCGAATTCGCCGGTCTAGAGCATCCCATATAATTTGTTTGGGTTCATGTCATGTGATTGGGGAGTAGTTCCCTCCTTTTTGGACAATTATATAATATCAATTCTCAAACCCAATGGAACTTATGTTTAGGATCATTGTCCTCGTAAAATTTAAAAGTGGGCAATATTCCCAGATTTTCGTGTTTTTTAGATTTTGTTTTAGAATGTCTAAATACATTTTTTCATTCATGTTTTCATTAACAAAAACTAACACCCCAACCCCATTTGCTGGTATACATCCCCACACCATTACATGTCCACCACCATCCTTTACAGTTGGCGTAATATTTGATGGTTTAAGCTCCTCATTACATCTATCCCACACCCACAGTTCGGTCATCTGATCTAAATATGTTATATTTGCTCTCGTCAGCAAATATTACGTCGTTCCAGAATTTGGAATCTTTTCCAGTATCCTTGGCAAACTGGATAAGTTTTTTTTCTGTTTCGCTCATTTATTAATGTCTTTTTTTCTGGCCACGGGGCCTTTAAAACCTTGCCGTTCTAATATTCTGCGGATGGTTTATGGATGTACTGCTTTTCCCAGTTCTTCCAACACCTCTGATGCAATTTTCAGCGCATTTAAACGTAGATTTTTTTTTTAATTTGTCTTATTATCAAACGTTTATCACTTTCAGTTAATTTTTTAGGTTGGCCCTTTTGCTGCTTCAAAATAATCCTCCCTTCATTTTTATACTGCCGTACGATATTGCCAACTATATTTTTTGGTATATTCGGCCTTTCTTCAATTGCCGCATACGTACGACCTTTAGCGTAATGGCAAACTGTTAACTTTCGTTGCTCCAATGTTGAATTCTTTCCTGTACGGCCCATTTTAAATTTTGAAAATAAAAAATATAAAAAAATAATTTTACAATACGACGGTCAACTGAGAACTACGTCGCTGTGAATTTAAATCGTAGCTTCGTAATTTAAAATTTTTAAAAATTATTTTAGAATTTGTAGCTTTGAAGTGAGAAAGACTCCATTTTCGTTTTCATAAAATGTTAATTTTTGTAACATATTGTGTTTTGCTCATTAATATATATTAACTAATTTAGTTTAAAGAATATTTAAAGGTTTCTCTTCCTTAATTTTCTAATAAATAATTCAACTTTCAGAATATAACATAGTTCCAGAATTAATCATTATTATAGGGATTAAAATTAATCCTGAGTTTCAGAATTAAATATTAGCTTGAATCAACCCTCCAGGATCAACAAATAGTGAATAAGCTGTAGTTTAGAAATTTTCTTTACCTGCCTGCTAACTATTTTTACTATATAATTACTAACAATTTACTAACTATCGGCTATACCTAGGTGCCTGTAGCCGGGCCGATTCTGTCACTTCCAACTATCCTATCCTATCCTTCGGTTTTGTTGAGTGTGAAAGGGTGCACGGTGGGACCCGGCCAGAGGTGGACATGATGCTGTAACATTTATATGATGTCGTGGGTGGTTGTGCTCTCCTTGTTGTAATGGTGCTTAGGTATCTTCAGTGGGGAAAGCATTCACCTGTGTTATAAAGTTAGTATGACAGTTAATTGACCACATCACTAACATGGGATTTCATGCTTCATAAGCTTGGCCATACATTCATATTAATCAATCAATCAATTTATTTAGTAGCATAAACTTACTAAATTTCAACAAAAAGTTATATATTAATAGTAAAATTAATGTAAATAAAATTCTGCAATAATTAAAGCAAATTATGTTAAATATAGGTTTAAATTTAATCAAATTTCTTAGAGTGTAAGTTAAACATATAAATAGTAAGTAGTAAGTGCGGCTTACCACAGCCCGGGCATTTTCGGCAAAAAGAGCTTAATCCGAATTCATTGGCATCTTCTCTTTCTCTCTCTCTCTCTCTCTCTTAGAGGAACAATTCGTCATCTTTTAGGACAACACAAACGCAACCGATGTCCCGGTTTACATCTCTGAAAAAATGAATACTTAGACCAAAATAATAAAAAAACTCCAAATATGTAATAAATTAATAAATTAGAAGAAATCAACCAAAATAAAAATTCATAATAGTGGAAAATAGGTTCATTTAAAAACAAAAAATAAAGTTTTCCCATCTCTCGTAGAAATTTTCATTTTCTTCTGGTTCTCAATTTTTTTCTATTGCGTATATGTGTGTAACAACATAACCGTACAAAATCTTGTAGTCGAAGCACGTTCAATCGTCGTCCAGATCGGATCAGTCATTTAAAGGCAATTGGATAGATGGTTATACTATATATAAATTGTAGAGAATGGTAACAAATAAACGATGAATTTTATATATTTAATCAAACATGATACCGAGCGAACCAAAAAAAAAAAAGTCTAACTAACTAGGATCTTGATATGGGTTGCCAATATTTGTTGCGAACAACAGTAATTCTTACTCGAAGTTTATCGTTGTATTTGTATGTACATATATGTATGACGATTATATTTAAGAAATAATTTTAAAGGAAAACAATTTTATTTTAAAATCATGAATGATAAGAATTTTCTTTTCTTTTATCAATGAATGAACAAATTCTATTTATATGAATTTTGATTTTATTACAGAAGAATGACTTAGATAATTGAACGGTTGGATATTAAATTGAGTTTATTGGAATGGATTGAAACTCATGAAGTATTGTTAATTTTATATAGAGCATTGTTGTTTTATATATTCTAAGTAAAATAAAATTGCTATTTTTGGGAACAAAAGAACACCACACGTGCGGAGTTTCCAAAGGTGTTCTTAATGTAAGGCGACAATAACCATAAACTTATATGGAACACAACATCTTATTCCATCCTAAGTATTTTATATGTGCTATATATGTGTCAAAATTGATTATAAACTTTGTTTTCAAATAACAATTGAAACCTTTATTAGTTCACTTTTGCTTAATATGTCGGTTTTACCTTCAAAATAAAAATACGGCGAAAACTTCTGCTGAACGTAAACTTATATCTGATACCAACAGACACATACATGCACACCAAACTAATAACTAAAATCGAAAAGTAAAAGTACAAAATAGTAAATCAATTTTTATCAATATTAAAACTAATAGCGTACAAGCAAAAAAAAATAGAAACTCTCATATTCGAGTATTTATGAAGCAATATGATATAGAAAAAAAAAAGTTAGCAAAAGTTAATATGTTCTAACAAAAACAAAAAAAAACACAACCTCCTCAAAATATATAGTATATAAGAAATATGTTAGAAAATGATAAATTATTCACCAAGGAACAACAAACAATTTTTGCAGTAACAGCAACGAGAAAAGAAATCGCATAAAGAAAAACTACATCGGTTAACATAAAAAGAAAATCGAAATTGAAAGTAGAATTGAAGAAGAGATACACGAGATACTGAATTGTTTTTTATTTACTTACCAAATATATCCATTTGAGAATTGATTAAGGATAGCTATTATTATGTCAAGAACAAAAATAAACCAATTCAATTTAATAAAGATGTATGTTATAGAACCGAGGCAGGTTGATTCCAAGATTTAATACAAGCAATTATTAACGAAAAAACGATCTCTTTATCAGAAGATATCGATTTCTAATGGATATCCTTCATATTTTGTATATTTAGGATGTGTCCGATTTCTGTGCGAAATAATTTTTTTGTGATAAATTTGACATTAGTGAAAAAAATGTCTCTCCATATTCGAAATAAGTTCATTTGCTATCCGAATACTGAAATAATTTTGACATAATAAAATTGAGATTTGGAAATAGAACAAATGACAAACTGTACGTAGAGAGTTATTTAGAAGTGTTTATATAAAAATGATAGAGGCAGAATTTTATCCAAATATGGTATTATTTCTATTAGTTTCGGGTTACATAAACACATGTAGAAAGAGATGAGAAGAACACGGAACTTTGTGCGACCTTTAATAATGGATCTCCTAAACTCCCAGGTATGTTAGGTATTGCCCTCTAGTATTTATAAATATTAACAAAATTCATTCTTTGCAGTGACCAATAATGTACACAATCCCCTCAACAAACAGTACATATTGTTAATTCAATACATACTTAGTTATATTGATCCTGTGACGATAATGCATTTAAGGATATCGTCTAACACTTTCATCGCTATTAGCAAATTCTTGCCCAATAAAAACCATGGTTCGGGCCGAAAATTTAACTAATGATATTTTTGCAGTCGCTGGCAAGTGGGACTAGTTATAGAATTGTAGGCGCAGCAATGAACATGTCAAAATCCACAGTTGTCCAATGCTGGAACTTATTATACTATATTATAAAAATCAAATTAAATTATATAAAACTTATTTTGTTTACTTCACCGGCACAGAAACAAAAATTATTACGGACATGTCAAAATTATAACACACCGGTGATGTGATAATTTGGTTGCGTACAGTTTAACATTAATTTATCAAAAAAAAATTATTTCGCACAGAAATCGGACACGTTCTTAGAGAGTTTTAATCAATTCAAAATGATAATTTGGACATTTTTGGTCTGCGGAATTAGTTTCGTGATGGAATTATATGTTCAGAGAAACATAATTTATTGTGATATTCAATTTCTTCTATTCTAATTTCTAATTAACCAACACGTGTTGGATTTTATAACTTTAATGCCTATTTGATAATTTACATACATGTCTTGATTACCTAGTACTGTTAACTCCAATTATTGATTTCCTATAATTTAGAACAAAGGATTAAATTTTTGAACAATTTCGTTCTGGTGTTGGCGAAATAAGAGCATGACAAAAATACTTATATAGGCGGGAGGTCAGTATTATATAAGATGATTGATTTAGGTTATCTCTTGAATTTTCTCAGAACGTAGAAGGTTCAAATGGAAATTTTCTTTGGTAGGTGTAGAAGCAGAATTTAAGATTTTTTTTTTTTTTTTTCAATGGATAACCTGACGATATATTTTTAAATCGCAATATATGCCTCGAAACATCAAATGAAAGAATTTTTTTCAGAAACAATGATGTAATTAATTTTTTCTTACAACCACACATTTTTTAGTATTCTCAGAAAATTATTATTTTTTTAATTATTGGCGTTTAATTAGGAAGTCTCATTCTCGGCGTAAAAGTGGTAAACAAAATATCATAAGCGGACCAAAATTATTCGGCCGGCGTTTCTCGGTCTCCCAGTTTTCAAAATCCAAATTATTCAAACTGAATACTCATTTGGACGAAGTTCCATAGTACAAAGATTACCAACATCCTAAAATTGAATAAATTTCACTCGAGTTATGTAACGAAGTAAAAACTCTTCTCAGGAAATAAGAAGCTGAAAAATTCTATATATTTACAAGCCGTGGAATCAAAGGAACAAGATGCTACAGAGCTGCACACGAATGAAAAAGAACGTCATTCTAAAAACGAACAGGACGAAAACCAGCAAAAAACTAAACGCGGAATCTTCCCCAGAAATTGTAGTTTCGAATCTTACGTGAAAATCAGGTGTATTAAATCGACAGCAACAAACGGAGGTTCACCCAATCTACAGAAAAACCACCGTATACAAATTTAGGAAAAGACACCACAACAAAATAGCATTATTAGCTTAACTGAATGTGCCACAGTTCAATCCTCAATGAAATCGCTGACTACGAAACAATAAAGAGTTGTATTACGAAATAGTAACGTATGGAAAATTAATACAACAGATATTAAATCTGTTGTATTAATAAGGCAGGATATAATGGAACACTGTAAGCATAAGAGCTTGAAAATAGAGGAGGCGGAAATATTCTCAAAAAAGAAAAATCGTTAGCAATCAAGGGATCAAATTACTAAAACGGGGTAGACTTCCATTGTCTATACTTACTTTTAGTAACAAGGACAAAGTGTAAAAACATTTCAATATTAACGTGATTGTCAAAATAGAAGCTATAAGAAAATCCACTGGCTTAATACCTTTGTGTAAGGAATGCCAAGGATTTAATTACATGCAAAACTATTGCACAGAGAGCCTATTTGGGTAAATGTTCGGGGAAATATGCTGCACAAGCTTGTGATTGACAAAAAACATGTATCCAAAAAACTTAAACTCTAATGGGTAGCATCCCGCAAAAAATAGAGGACGTGAACCGTATAATGCCCAGCAACAATAGAACGCAAACAGCAGGTAACAAGGAAACCGACCAAAGCCCTACACTTAAGGCTACTGGAAAAAGAAGCCAGATTTCTGGATGTTTTCAATAAGTTGTTAGACAACTATGAAACAGCTATGAAGATGAATATCTCACTCAGAATCGCCAATTGGAATACAAATGGGCTATTGCAACATATTTCAAAGTTAGAAATTTCCTATAGATAGATATGTATATGCCAAATTCCAGAATATCATTTGCCAAAAGATTCATACGTAAAAATTCGAGTATACCACCGCTAAAAGGCCATCGATCCAGCAGGAAAAGCAAGATAAAAATTGAAAAAGAAATTATGCAAGTACCCATCATTAATGTTCGATTAAATAACCAAAAGACAATCATCTTATCTTTAATATATGGGCCCCTACGTTATAAGCTGACTAAAGACAAATATGTCACGTTACTCAAATGTTTCAGTTTTAATTTCATAATCGGAAGCGATTTTAATGATAAAATAATCAGTAGAAATGAGAGACCTGGTTAGAGAAAAACTAAAAGCTCAAAAAATCTGGCGGAGGAACAGAGCCCCACAAAACAAATTACAATTTATTTAAGCAACAAAGTGAGGCCTTGCTAAAAGCAACTAAAAATTGATTTGATTAATTCAACTCTCACATTAATCTCGAAATGAATCTCTTAAGTCAATCTTCAGCTCAGCCTTAAACTCAATATATACATAAATCTCCATCTCAATCGCAACATAATTCTAACCGCAATTACCAAATTAAGCCCAATGCAGGCTAACTAAACCCTAACTCAACTTCAGCTCAACTTAGCTCGATACTATCATACCATCACACCATCATCATCATCATACCACCATCACCATTACCATCACCATTACCATCACCATTTCCATCACCATTACCATCACCATTACCATCACCATTACCATCACCATTACCATCACCATTACCATCACCATTACCATCACCACTACCATCACCATTACCATCACCACTACCATCACCATTACCATAACCATTACCATCACCATAATCATCACCATGACCATCATCATTACCATCACCATTACCATCACCATTACCATCACCATTATCATCACCATTACCATCACCATTACCATCACTATTACCATCACCATTACCATCACCATTACCATTACCATCACCATTACCATCACCATTACCATCACCATTACCATCACCATCACCATCACGGTGGAGGAGATGAATGTTTGAGATATTAACATTGACCTTTCTTAAGTCTCAAACATGTTCAAATTGTTCAATGCGTGTGTATTTGTTTAAATATCAGAATACAGTGAAATTTCATTTCAACAGACACTCAATATAGCGGAATCCTCACTTCAACGGATAAACTTTTAAGTCCCATGCAAATGAAGTTTTCCAATGAAAACCTCTCTTAGATAAATTGACACTTTATTAGAGCGGACACGGACAAATATTTCTGCGATGATACAGGTTTTACAAGTACAATTCAAATTGAAACTTTACCACTTTAATTTGTTCCTCTTACACTTCAAATTGAACCTTAGACATTTCAAATTGAACCTTTAGTAAATTATATGTATGGCTAATTTGGGTGGAACTTGGCAATTTCTCAGCCGGTTTTAGTAAAATTTAATATCCATAATTGCACTGCGATTCTTAAATGATTTCTGGATAAAATTCTAGAATATGGCAAAAAAAAAATTAATGAAATTTGACATTTCCGTTTGAAATGGAATTCTAAATTGATTTTTAGATCTATAACTCAGCTTAGAACCAAATTTCCACCCCACAAGTTAAATTTCATCATAATCGGTTAAGAACTAGCCAAGTTCCATCTTAGTTTGCCTTATTCCAGAATTATATCCAAAAATCACTTTAGAATCCCATTTCCATTACAGATTGTAACAATTTGGTTGTTACTGTGTTTATTAGTTGATTTGTTAACGAATTTCATTGATTTGAAAAAAAAAAAAATAAAATTATTTAATTTGGTCAGCGGTTGCGGTATAAGTACGCCTAAATGTTGGATATTAGCTAAACCATAGAGCTTGTATTTACCTTTTTTATATAGTTAAGAACCAATAATCAGGTACACGATGCTGCAGTAGTGACTACGTAATATACCGGTATTTTATGACTTTTCTATAACAACAATAACAAAATACGATGTTCGAGGAGAGATTTTTTTGGTGTTGAAGAAGGGCATTCTTGGTTTGGACGTGAACATAATAAGTTGAAAATAAAATAAAAACAAAATTTAAATAAAAAATAATTCTTTTAAAATTTGGCGACACCAAGCAAAAATGACCGAGAGTGTGTCATAAGAATATTCGAGCGATATATTTTGTATGTACACAAAATCTCACAAGGTCGCGGATATACCGTCAAAATCAGCGATCACATCTTGCGAGTGATCAATACAATTTGTAAATTTCGAAACAAAATCGCAGTTTCACATCAAATTTATGGGGTATGAACCAAGGATGACCAATAATTAATGCCGCGACGAGCTTATTACTACAAGTCATCATTGTATTCCTGTTTTGTCATTGCGGTTATAAACTAAGAATTAGTTTTTTTTTCAACATCTGATTGCCGCTATTCTGGACCACATGTGCAGCATTGTGTACCGTTTGTAACAAAAAAAAACAAACATAAAATGTTGTAAGTTTATTATATTATTATTATTATATTTTCAAAATAAATACATTTCTATAAAGTTCCTTTAAAACAAATTTATCAGTCTTGTTTCGATATCCATTGGATCAACAAGTGCGTTTAAAATTTGCTACAAAAAAAAAAAGTAACAAAGAACAAAACAGTTTTATTATTATTGTGAAATTATTATTTTTTTTTTTTCTTGTTTTGTGAAGTTCAAATTAAAAAAAAAAAAAACCTTGATAAGTGCAAATCCAAATACGACGGCTCCTGGCAACAGGATGCCAAACTTCGAACATCCTAATAGATTTGGGGCACTCCCTCTATCTGATGGTGATTTTCGTGAGTTGCCTGAACCAACACCAACTAAAAGAAGATACGGAAGCCTGTATCAAAATGCCGACCATGAAAAATATCTATTGGTAACTAGTGTAGACGAAAAAATCAAAAACCTAGGTGGATTATCAGTGTTTGCCGTAGACAAAGCCCTCACCATGATAACACAAACGGGTATCAAAAACGTTAAAGTACTAAAAACAGGTCAGTTACTATTATTAACAAAAAATAATACTGCTTCAAGAAAATTACTGTTGACGAAGTCTCTTGGAGGAATAGTCAACGTTGAAGTCACGGAACATCCATATTTAAATAACTCTCAAGGTCTTATTTATAGTAGAGAACTACTCAATTTATCGGAACAAGAAATCCTTGAAGGACTTTCGACCGAAAAAGTGATAAGTGCCAGAAGAATAAAAAAAAGAAACGAGGGGAAATTGGAAGATACGCCAGGTATTATTCTGACCTTTTCGTTGCCAACAATACCTACAAAAATTAAAGCAGGATACTTAATGTTGGATGTACGTCTATATATTCCAAATCCAATTAGGTGTACTAATTGTCAGCGCTTTGGACACAGCAAAAAACGTTGTACGAAAGATCCCCTTTGTTGTATTTGCTCAGCATTGCTAGATAATAACCATAAATTACCATGTTTCATAAATTGTGCTAACTGTAGTGGAGAGCATGCAAGTTATAGCTATTCATGTCCATCATACATAAGAGAAAAAGAAATCACCAAAATCAAAACCGTTGATCGAATTTCATTCATTGAAGCTAGGAAAAAATATTTCAAATATCATACCAATACTACCCAAATTCCAAATGAAACCAAACAAACAAAAACATATGCAGATATCACAAAATCTGGAACAAATCAAAATATAAGTAATTCTACAAAAAACAATAATAATCATATCACTCAACGACCTTCATATTCATCACCAAATAAAAACATTGATCCAACTAACAGCAAAAACAACTCCAATACTTTATCATTGAACTCTGCAGCAAATATTAATTTACATAACAAAACATTGCCCGAAACAAATAAAAACAATACCAACATAAATACCGAAAAAATAGAAATTAAAGATAACAATAACAATACTAACACTTTTACTAACCCTAATTTAAACAACATAAATAACATTTATACCAATAACAACATAGAACACATTAATAAAAATTTAACAATACACAATAATGATAATATTACATGTAATACTTATTTAGATATTAGTAATGAAACGTTCTCAAACTCTGAACATAAATATGAAACAAACTGTTTTGGAAATCCAATTTCCAAGACATTTGAAATATTATATGAACAAGAAAATGCCGATATGGCCTTTTCTGAAACCATCTAACTAATTATATATGATTTTTAAACCAGATAACATAATACAATGGAATCCGAATGGGATTTTAAACAAAATTGAAGAGCTACAACTATTAATAAATCAAATAAAACCATCAGTTATTTGCCTACAGGAAACACATCTAAAATTTAGATCCAGTTTTCAAATTAAAAATTTCCATATTTACAGAAATGACGTAATTACAGAACCTAATGAAAGAATTAAGGGAGGAGTAGCAATCCTAATTAAAAATAATTACAGCAGTAGTGAAATCGATTTAGATACCGATTTACAAGCCGTTGCAGTTACAATATATAGTCCTATTAAAATCACTTTGGTTTCAGTTTACCTGCCAGGTGATAATAACATAGTATCAAGGGACATTGAAAATCTTATTCTACAATTACCCAGTCCATTTATTCTACTAGGCGACTTTAACGCCCATCATTCACTGTGGGATAATACCACAATTCGTCCTGATAAACGCGGTAGTAGTATAGTGCATTTATTAGATAAATTCAATTTGAATTGTTTAAATAATGGTCAACCAACACATTACACATACTCAAATGGAACTTTGTCAGCAATCGATCTTACTATAGCATCACCCATTACATCGTGTTTTTTCGATTGGATTATATACCCGGAGCTTTGTTCAAGTGATCACTTTCCAATTCTATTATCTCCAACTAGAACAACTAACTTAGTTGCTCCACCACCTAGGCTTAGATGGAGAATAAAACAAGCAAACTGGCAAAAATACAATTCCTGCCTTAAATTTACAGAAGAATTCCATCATCAGAATCCAGATATTGATAACAAATATATAGTTGATGAGATACTCAAAGCAGCATCAAACTGCATCCCAGTATCAACAAATCATTATCATAAATCACCGGTACCTTGGTGGTCAAACGAAATATCAGAATTATTGAAATCTCGATGGAAAGCTCAGAGAAATGCAATCCGCTACCCCACTTCAATTAACCTACAACAATTCAGGAAATGTCGAGCTCTTGTTCGGAAACATATACGTAGCTCAAAAAGACTATCATGGCAAACATTTGTAACATCTCTCGGCCAAAATGAAGATGCACAAAAGGTCTGGCAGAAAATTAAATCTATTCAAGGAGTCGGCAGGATTAGAGAAATATCTACAATTATTGCTAATGGTGAATTTTCATCTGAACCTCGAATAATAACAAACACTCTTGCTAATTACTTTTCGACCATATGTCAATCAGATCAATATTCTGAAAATTTCATTAGAATAAAACAATCTACTGAGCATATACCATTTGTGAATCAAAATTTGTTGGCAACCAATAATTATAATCAGGAGTTTAATTTAAATGAACTTAATATAATAATGAAAACATGCCGTGGTTCCTCGCCAGGCCCGGACGGTGTCCATTACAAAATGATAACAAACCTAAGCAGTGATTCTAAGCTATATATTCTAAATTTCTACAATAAATTATGGAAAAACCATTCTATTCCCAACGACTGGTTACTAGCCGATGTCATCCCTATTTTAAAGCCGGGAAAGGATCCAAAATTACCCTCCAGCTACAGACCAATAGCTCTGACTAACACTATATGTAAGGTTATGGAAAAACTGGTTGCAGAACGACTTAAATGGGTAATCAAAAAGTATAGTCTAATTTCCAAATTTCAAATGGGATTCCAAAAAAACAAATCCACTAGTGATGCTCTGGCACATCTAGTTAACGAGATTCAAACATCTTTCCGAAATAAAGAAAAGGTGATCGCAGTTTTCTTTGATATTAACAAAGCATATGATAAAACATGGACACATCAAATTTTGAAAATATTAGACAATCATGGAATAACTGGAAACTTATTCGCATTTCTGAAGAACTTTCTTAAAACTAGACGTTTTAAAGTCCTTACTAATAACAAATTATCAGAAACATATGAACAGGCAAATGGAGTCCCGCAAGGTTCGGTTCTGAGTGTGCTTTTATTCCTCATAGCTATAAATCCAGTCCTAGATTTATTCGAACCACCTGTCAAGGCAACTATGTTTGCCGATGACCTAGTTATTTTTGCAAAGTCAAATAATTTGGAAGAATGTCGAACAGCTATTCAAAATGGCATTGATAAGATATCTATATGGATAGAAAATCACGGATTTCAGTTTAATGTTGAGAAAACCGTAGGTGTTGTATTCAGTCGAACGAATAAACCTTTGCCAAACCCAAATATTCATTTAAATGGTCAATCCATAAAAATCAATGATCAACATAAATACCTTGGTATTTATTTGGATAAAAGGTTGTCCTTTAAACACCACCTTTCATCATTAAAAATTCAATGTTTAAGGTCACTAAACATAATAAAACTTTTGTCAAATATTCACTGGGGTTCCGATCGAAATCTTTTATTAAAAATTCATAATTCCCTTATTTTATCTAGACTTGAATATGCTAGCGTGATATACCAGGGTGCGTCTACTGGTAGTCTGAAAGTACTTGATACTATTCATCACCAGGGTTTGAGACCGGCAATAGGTGCTTTCAGGAGTAGTCCAGTCGAGAGTATCATCTGTGACTCCGGGTCAACTCCTCTTTCTTATCGAAGAGCTGTAGCAGCGCTGCGTTACGCTTCAAAAATAGCTGTCAATATCGAACATCCTTTTCATATACAAGCATTTAATGCTCTTCAACAATCAGTGGCGACTGATCCAATTTTCATAACCATTCTTACACAAATCCAAACATACAATCTAGAAATACCAAAACTTATAATCCATCAGCCGAGAAAAATCCCACATTGGGAACTAAAATCTCCTCGCATTATCAAAAACCTTATAAGGTTTCCAAAATCGTCAACAAATAACTCAATATACCATTCTGAATTTAAACGTATTCAAAATCAATACTCTAACTTTCAATTTATTTATTGTGATGGTTCAAAGACAAATGACTTTGTTGGAGTCGGAATATATCATAATTTGTTTCAGGAAAAATACAAGCTGTCCAATTATGCATCTATTTTCTCGGCTGAGGTTATGGGACTTAGAATTGCAATTTCCAAAATACTTCGTTCTAAATTCACCCAATACATTGTTGTTTCTGACTCATATTCTTCCCTACAATCTCTCCAAAATCTTCAAAGTCAGAACCCCATTATTCAAAATATACAAGAAATACTAAATTCAAATCATACAAAAAATATTGAGTTTCTTTGGGTTCCCAGTCACATAGGGATTTTTGGAAACGAACAAGCCGATCTACTTGCTAAAACTGCTGAAATTGAACATCAAATATTTAAAAATTATATTCCATTAAATGACTTTAATAGACATATAAAACGTAGTATAATGGGAAAATGGAATGAACGCTGGAATGAATGTGTAAATCATAAGTTACTTGAAATTAAAACAACAACTAACCATTGGGAAACATCAATAAGAAAAAACAGATATGAAGGAGTAGCTATCACAAGATTAAGAATTGGGCATACTCGGTACATCCATGATTTTCTAATGAGAAATTGTAATCCTCCGCATTGTGACCTATGTCTCTGCCCAATTACTGTACAACATATCCTTATAAATTGTCCCAAATTTAATAATAAAAGAATAGAAATGAATATCCCTACATCTCTTCAGGAAGCTTTAGGTAATAACGAAACAAATATACAGTGTACTCTCAAATTCGTCAAAGCTATCGGGTTTATTAACCATATATAATTAATATTAAAATAAAACAAATTTAATTAAAAATCATACTTTAATCATAAAATATAACTTGATTTGTACTTTCAAGTTTAAATTAATCTTAAGAAAATATATGTAATAAAAAAAAAAAAAATAATAATAATAATAAAATTGCACAAAATGTGAAACAATATTTAAGGAAAATCCAATGAAATAATGTAAACTTTGTATATAATACGAGCTAAAAAACCAAAATAATGTGTTAAAGTCTAATAAAGATTTGAAAAAAAAAAAAAAAAAAAAACAAATTTATATTAAATAAGGGGGGTGAACCGGTTCTGCGAAAATTATGTAATTATCATTAATTTCTTTTCAAGAAAAAATGTTTTTTGTAAGATAAGTTGATATTAATCATCATTTGGAAAATTTAATGTTAGTTTTTTTTGTATTAAATAAATACTCATGTTACTGATTTAAAAAAAAAATTGTGAATGGTTTAGCTTATTTTCATTTTCTTTGCTTTCGTTGTGAATTTTTTTCTTTTTTGTTCGGCGTTCAGAATCAATGAAATTTGTTAATGTTTATAAATTAAGTGATATTTTTGTGATCGATTAAGAGTGTTGAAAGTGATGTGTTGAAGTGATTTAGTATGCAGTGATTAAACTTGGCACGAATTTGCGCAAGGGGCATACCATAAGTGTCGCATACGGTATGTATTGGCAGGGAGGGATGCGTGTTGTAAATACATCAAATACCACAACCCGCGCAAGTAATAGTGCGCCCGCTTTTCGGTAACTGTGATAAGATAACTGTGATAAAACAACTGTGATATCTTTTGATACAATAACTGTGATATATTTCAAGTATTTATTTACTTATGTGTTCCGTACTACTTCTATCAAACCATACCATATTTATAGAGTTCCGTAAGCTTTTATAGTTAGCAGCACTAACAAGCTCCATATGATCGGTGGCAAACAAAACCCACCCAACCGCTGTCACATGGCCGGCAAATGTGCTGCTGCCACCACCAAGGTCCTATGGAGAATTCTGTTAACGAGCGCATCGCGATCGAGGCGTTCGTTACAAGATGTCAAATTTCCCTCAGATCCGTTAAGAAATAGCCAAGTTCCGTCCTAACTGGCCATATTCCGGAAATTCATTGAAAAATCATTTTAGAATCCCATTTCACGCAGTTTAACGCAGATCTTAAATTTTATTATAATCGGTTAAGAAACAGCCAAGTTCCGTGTTACCTGACAATATTCCAGAGCTTTATATACTGGGTCATATTCCAGAACTTTATCTAAAAATCGTTTTAGAATCCTATTTCCATCACCCACATCAAATTTCATCATAATCGGTTAAGAGACAGGCAAGTTTCATCCTAATTGGCCATATTCCAGAACTTTATCTAAAAATTATTTTAGAATCCCATTTGCAATGCACATGTCAAATTTCATCATAATCTGTTGAGAAATAGGCAAGTTCCATCATAGTTGGCCATATTCCAGAACTTTATCCAAAAGTTATTTTAGAATCCCATTTCCAGCACATAGATCAAATTTCATCATAATCGGTTAGAAAATAGCCAAGTTCCGTCCTCACTGACCATTTTCCAGAACTTCATCTACAAATCATTTTAGAATCCCATTTCCAATGCACATGTCAAATTTCATCATAATCAATTAAGGAATAGCCAAGTTCCATCCTACTTGGCCATATTTCAGCACTTCGTCTAAAAATAATTTGAATATCCCATTTCCATTGAAAATGCTGGATTTCATCAAAATCGGATAAGATATAGAATCCCAATAAAGTATTTATAAAAAAAATCACCTAAATCTTCAATTTAACGGAAAACGTTTTTGGTCCCGTCGATTTCCGTTGTAGTGAGGCTTCCCTATATATGTATATATATATATATATATATATATATATATATATATATATATATATATATATATATATATATATATATATATATATATATATATAGATTGCTCAACTGCTCACCAAACCCTAATACAACACCAACTAAACCGCAACTCAACCCTAATTCAACTCGCAAACGGAACCCAACTTAACCCTCAACTAAACCGCAAACTTTACGCCAAACTCACTACTCAAACCAATATATATAAAAAATTGGTCAACAACTCACTATATCGTATCCAGCCCCAACTTAACTTTAACTAGCCCGTATCCCTAACTTAAAATTCAAATCAGCCCCAAATTCAATGCCCAATTCAATATTCAAACCAGCATATATAAAAAATTCGTAAATATTTGTATATCCAACCCCAACTCAACTCCAACTCAACTTCAACTCAACCTGCAAATTGAACCCTAACTTAACTTTCAACTCAACCCCAAACTCAATATCCAGCTCAATATTCAAACCAGCATATATAAAAAAATTGGTAAATATTTCTATAACCAGGTATTTTGGGCCAATTCGTATGGCAGGTACCCCTCCCTCTTTACACACAGATTCCAAAAGCTTTTCAAATCTTGGCCTTGACCATAGAAACAGATCGGCAAAAAAAATCCTAAATCGAACACGACGTTCTGAGATACCATGGGTACAGACATAAATACATCCAGACAGATGGACGGACAATTTTTTTATTTTTTTTTTGCTTTTTTAGACTCATTGGACTTTCAAAACGTCGATAAAAGTGGTTTAGAACCAACCAAATTTTTGATCATTTTTGACAGAATTTCAATACTTTGATCTTTTCAGACCGAAGTAATTAAAAGGCCTAAAAGTAGCACCAATTAACAAAGACGGTGGAGCTTGGGCTAGATTTTCTAGAGAAAAAGCTGTATTATTTGCAGCCCGTCTTGAAGACACATATTAACCGCTACTAGGATATGTATCAGTAGAAGAGGTAAAAGAGGAAATTAACAAGAAGTTAAGGTCAAAAAAATCTCCTGGTTAAGTCCTGAGCACAGGACAAATAGTTAAAGCACTAGGAGAAAAGTTTTGCCAAAAAGGTGGCAGAGATGTCTAAAACAAGCCACCAAACAAGAAAACTTCATACAGATGATTCCCATATTTTCTACAACTTCAAAACTATTTATCAAGCTACTGTTCATGGGGTTAAAATCAGTAACAGAAGGAAGAAACCAAAAGACCAAACAGGTATGTCGGAATAAATGTATTCTTTAATGATGAGAACCAACCTTCGCTTGGAAAGGACACTCTGCCGAGCCCTACTATAATTCTACACATTTTACGGTATACTTTTATCTGCAGGTAGTTTTTATTTCAAACTAGCTATTTGTTAAAATTTTTGGAAAATATATTTGAAATAAGACAAAATGATTGCAATCACGATTAATAATACGAATATCAGGTTAACTTGTTGAGTTGAAGATCAGCAAATCGGCGAAAGTTTTATTCCGCTTCGTTCAAAGTAGATATTTAGATGAGTGAGGATAGATGTGTTATAATTACATATATTACATATCGCTCGAATTAATTAAGCTTCAAAATAGAACGTTCGTGTTCAAAAAATCATTACTTAAATCAGAAAATGCGAATTAGTTGGAAATTAATTAAAACTAAATAAAGCAAAATGTAATTACAAAAATTTACGATTCAAATCCATTAAATAAAATTAAAATCCTATTACTCACCAAACGGTCAACTTTATTGTTTTATAAATGCCATATTCTGTACCAACACACGCAATCGTTAATTAAACAAAAAAAATTTTTTTTTACAAATGTGTTACTAATTAGCCCGTATTAACAATTTAAACTTTTTTGCACAATTTTTTGCTTTCTTTTAATTTTAGATTTCCCATGATAGATATTTCATTATATCATTCCGGTTCCACGGTTGCGACCCTTGAAATATTTCAGCTTTAACTTAAAAATATGAACTTGAATGTTTTGTTTTTGATTTTAAATCAAATTCTTGTGCGATCCCCTTAAAACGACCTAAATAACTTTTAAAAATTGTTTAATCTCAACATTAAAAATTGATGAAATAAGAACAAAACAAAAAAGAAATTTATAAATTATAAAGATTAGCTACTGATTGGAAAACTTTCTAAATTTTTTTTAAATATTTTTTTTTTTTTTTTTATTTATTTAAGATATTTGCTGTAATGGAGAAGCATTTTGATAAAGTAAAAGCAGTTTTACATTTCACAAAAATTGTCGGCACTTTTCAATCTATTCATCTTAACCCCAAAGGAGAGGTGAAGGTAAGGCAAAAAATTGTTTTATTGATAAGTAGGGAGAGCATTTATTATATAATTAATTGTTTTCTTGTAGTTAGGAACATTAGCTTTTATTTTTTTATAGTACATAAAATATTTAGTTACTGCAATATTTTACTATGACTATGTAGGAGTTCAATAAAAAGCTTTCTGGAAAATTTGCGTCTATTACTTTTTATCACGTCTTAAATGGATATGCGTATATATAGAGTTATAATATTTTAATGACTGTTGATTATGTCGAAATATTATTTATTCTTTCCATAATATTTGACGATTTAGATTCTTACAAAGATTGAGATTTCTACACGATATATCCCCTTACGCCTGTAAGGTTGACGAAACAGTTACCAATGTAATATAAATTGGCAATCCGCTCCAATACATTTTTCGATTCTATACTAACTCAATAAATTAAGCCAATGAAAACACAGCTTAAAATATGGTACTTCTGCCAATAAAAGCGATACGAGCAATACAATTCCTTTGATCTGTGTCTGCAAGGGTAACGAAGCGAAATATTAAGAACGCTTTATACAATTTTTGTTGAATTTGTTCGATATTTTCGGGAATATTTGAAATTATGTAAATTATTAGAGAGCTGTATAAGGCAGGGCAAGATTATTCGAGATTATATTTTTCTGCTGTAAAATTATTTCTTGGTAAATTAATTTCTAGATACTCGCAGTGGATGCTATTGACATAAATTAATTATACGTAGTCATTCATTAGTAGAAGAATTCAGAGTCGTTTTATTAATTTGGCATGGCTTACGTCGATATACAATACGCGGCCTACTTTTAAAAGTCGGACAGGCTGATCTTGGTTGACTTCTTGACTGCCTCTGAAGATATAGAGAGATCGGAACAATATAAGGATTCAAACGATCCAAGATTAAAATGAGATATGGAACGGGTTGGAACAGGTTAAATTTAGCTGAGTGTACCTGCAAATGGGCACAAGAAGATGAAGCGGCTCACTCATGCGTGCTCCGCCAAAATGTTTTTATTGTTTCTTCCACGAGCGCGTGAAGTTTGCCATTGATTCTTCCATATGTGTACGTATACGAATCGAATTGGAATTATAAGAATTTATATTGGATTATTATAGATTTGATATGTAGTGGTGCAAAGTACACTGCTAAATTCTATTATGAAGAAATTTTATTCAAAATTAGAAATAAGGTATTTTTAGCAATTAAAATAAAGAAATTATGAATTATATGACAAATTTTAGTATAATTTATAATTATTTCCAGCTTTTTTTTAAAAAATTTGTTTATAGACATATTACAAATTTAAATTATGTACACATTTTTCAAAATACTTATACATTTTAAAATTCGTTGTAAGTATGTTTATTGAATGTTTTAAAACTTGAAAAACACATACTTGACTGAAATTCGAATTTTTAAAATTTTTAAATTTTATTAAATATTGGAAATTTTTTTAAGTAAAATTTTTAAAATTTTTTTTAAAATTCTCTTAATACCAAACCTTTACCCCTGTAGTGGTTTCTTATTTAAAAAAAATGTGATGTTTGCTTTTTTGTCGTAGACCAAATAACTATAGATTATTTCTTCTTTTATTTATAGTAATTCAGACTCGTGCGTTCGTCTCGGTAACTAAAAATTGACTGACTGATTATATTTATACAAAACAAAAGAAAGAGAAACGAGACAGCACGAGTATTTAACATACAGTGTAGGTATAGTAGTACTAAATACAGCACCGCTTTGATCAACGGTTATTTCGATTTCTGTTTTGCTACATGCTCCCCCTCTGGACTACTTAATCGTCTTGATTGTAGTTCAGCACGACGTCTTCTTCCCCTTTTCCGAACGGTTAGTTCAGATAAGTTTTCTTGGCCGGCATATGGTGTTAAAGCTGAGGTATGATATCTAACAATAACACTTTTATTCCTATCAGATGTCTCAAGTTCAAACGTGGTGGATGATACAACTTTGGATACCCGGTAGGGTCCATCGCGTCTTGGAGCAAATTTCTTTGAAAATTTTTTTTTAGCATTACTTAATAAATGGGACTGAACTAAAACCAAATCCCCCACCTTATGTGTCGTCCAAGGCGACGGGATTTATCTGCCCCTGCTTTTCGCTTGTCTTGCTGGTTTTCATTATGGTCGCGAACTTCTTTAATTTTATTCTGAAGTCTCCATAAATAAGGAGTGATTTGTGGAATACAATTTTCCGACTCAATGATGGGCCTTATGTCCATGGCTACGTCTTCTAGTACTCGAAGTTCCCTTTCGAAAATCACAAATGCTGGCGTTTGTCCAGTAGAATCGGTTCTGGTAGTGTTCAACGCGAATCTAATTGAGGATATATTTTCTGCCCACCGTGTATGATCAGTTTGAGTTAAAATTGCGAGTTGCACCTTTAAATCGCGATTCTTTCGTTCAACAGGATTCGCCTCCGGATGATATACAATTTTGAGTAATATGGAAACACTGTGACACGTGTTGCATTACATCGCTAATGAATTGTGATCCATTATCAGATATCATTCTCCTCGGCAGTCCATACCTCATAAAAATGTCATTAATCAAAACCTTGGCACATGCCTCTTCTGTTGCAACACAAAGCGGGAACAACTCAACCCAAAGACTTGCAGTGTCCTCTATATTCAATATATCCCTCCGCGGTAATCGGGAGTGGGCCAAATAAATCGATCGCTAGAACCTCAAATCGTTGCTGCATAACTGGCGTTTTGAGTAATCCACTTGGTTTTAGGTTACTGGGTTTAAATTTTTTGACACTCATTGCAATATCTGACATATTCAGCGATATATTTTCGCAAGAGCGAATTTTATTTATGGTACGTTCCACACCATAATGACCTGCGGTTGGACTATCATGATAAATCTTCAAAGCATGTTCCCGCAAAACAGCCTGTAATACCAATTGCGCATCCTCTGTCTCTTGGTCCGGAGCATAACGAAACAAGATGCCTGATTTCATTAAATATCTACGTCCTGTCTAGTGTCCTATATCGGGATGATCCAGCTGCTCAAAACAAGTTATAATCTTCTCCAATTCGTCGTCTTCCAACTGAAGTTTCCTTATATCCTTAGTAACATAAGTTGGAAAGTCAATTTGAAATGAACTTATTTCGCAATCTTGTTTATTTTCATCATATGGTGGTCTAGACAAAGTGACTGCTACCAGATTAGCTTTACCAGGCGTATATAAAAAATTTAAATTAAATCCTTGGATGAGTAACACCCATCGCGCAAGGCGACCAGATGGTGACTTTAAGGTCATTAGCCATTTGAGTGGTTGTGATCGGTTCCGATTGTTACTTCTGCCCCATCAATATAACCCCTAAAGCCCACACAACTGCTAACGCTTCTCATTCTGTTGTACTATAATTTTTCTCAGCGGGCAGTAATAGACGACTGGCATACTCAATTGGGCGTTCATTCACATCCTCGGTTCGCAAAATATATGGTTTAGTTGCATCTGCCTGCTGAAGGATGGGCGCGTTAATTAACAACCGTTTAAACGAGTCGAAAGCTCGCTGATGGGCATCATTCCATGCCCATACCGATTTTTTTTTTTGTTAAGTCGCTCAAAGGTTGTGATACTTCGGAAAATCCTGGAACGAACTTCCTATGCCAAGAACACGTCTGCAAAACAGACTTCACTTCCCTTAAATTCCGTGGCACGTCGCGCTCTGAAATTGCGGAAACCTTATCGGGGTAAGTGCTAATACCTTCGCCATTTATAACATGACCGAGAAACCTACTACTCTCTCGATAGAAAAACATTTTTCGCGGTTAGCTCGTAATTTAAACTGCATCAAACGATTAAAAACTTTCTCCAAATCAGACAAATGTTGTTGAACAGACTCTGAAAGAATGACTATATCATCCAGATATGCCAAAATTGTGACCTCTGGGATTCCCGACTTAAATATATCGACCATCCGCTGGAATGTCGCGGGCGCATTTTTTAACTCGAAACTCATTCGCTTAAACCGATACAACCCAAACGAACATATAAAAGCGGTTTTATCACGATCCGAAAAGCGAACTGGAACTTGCCAATACCCACACCGCAAATCAATCGTCGACATAAAAAGAGTTTTCTTAGCCAAATGCAAGAGTTCGTCAATCCTTGGCATTGGGTACTTATCTGATGTCGTTATGGCATTAAGCCGCCTATAATCTACACAAAATCGATAAGAAGCATTAGGTTTTTTGTTTTTTCGCAAGTACCACCGGAGATGCCCAAGGTGACTCACATTCCTCTATTATCTCATTTTTTAATATTTTGTCTAACTCTTAGCGTATAATGTTGCGTTTCTCCAAAGACATTTTATAGGCAGGATGTGCTCCGCACATGTAGTAGGAACTCCCCCTAGCGAAAAAACGGGTTTATTTTGTTCAAGAAATTTATTTATTTCTCGCCGTTGTAAATCGGTAAGAGAACATCCCTCGTCAGCCCTGAGCACATTCAAAGAAGATATATCAGTAGATAGTTTCTGATTGGTATTTTCGAATTTCAAACTAAATTCTGTTTCTGAATCATGAAACTTCCATTGGTTTTTGGCGAAATCTATTATGATTCGGGAATTTTTAATAAAATCTATCCCCAGAAGTGTCTTAGTATTGTCGGCGCCTGGCAAAACAATAAAAGTGGTAGGAATCATCCGACCCTCTAACACAACATCAGTTTTCGTAAATAATATTTATTGCTGTTTCTGTATCCCATCCACCAAAACAATATTTAAATCCTGAGATTCGAAAGTAGCACTCTTATCTAGTAAAATTTTATAAAGCGAAAGAGACGCAATACTCAATTTTGCAGCGGTGTCGATTATACCACATCCATTTGAACCTAATTGATTGATTGATTGATTGATTGATTTCGAATGTACGGCCAAGCATTAAGCAGGAGATCCCGGAAAGCGCCGGGCCCACCGTACACCCATTTTTACATTTACTTGGAAGGATAAGGAAGGATATTAGTAATTGTTTGAGATCGACCAGGTTACAAACACCGTTACAGTCAATAGTTAGTAAATTTTGTGTGGTAGGATGGGAAAGGTATGTTAGTAATGACAGAATTGGTCCGGTTTCCCGGTGGCCAGTTTCAAACTACTGTTAGTATTCGACAATCACAATTGGTTACTTTATTAGTTGATCATTTCTCTGGAATCCGGGGGCTGGAACTCAGGACTCCCTAAATTTTTTATCAGGACTTAAAAATTATTAGTGTTATAATTCCCAGGCGACTCTGAAAGTTCAATCCAATTAATAAAACACCATAATACCAAATTTTATTACTTAAATGAATAATTTATGTAACCGTATCTTTAGCATCCCCATGCACACATCATACACCCATTTTCACATACCAACCAAAACCGATATAGGTTATTGATTTATTACCCTAAACCTTAATAAAAAATTATTAATGTTGCCATTTCCCTCAGTCCGCCTTTCATTAATTTACCTGATAAAGTATTTAAGAAATTTAAAATTACTAAGCTAAGATTATAATTAATCCTTATAACAATAAATATAAAATTAAAATAAAATAAAATAAAATTGAAATTAAACTTTAAAATTAATATGCAATTCCCAGGCGATTCTGAAAACTAAATTTAATTAATAAACAGCCTAATAGCAAAATTTTATTTCTTAAATGAATAATTAATATAACAGAATCTTTTGTATTAGTTGGGACAGACTCGACCCGTTTACAGACCGCAATGCGATCGATAGTTAGTAAATTTTTAGTGGAATATATAATAAAAGTTAATACAAGACAGCACAATCTAGCTACTTTATTTGTGATCATTTCTCTGGAATCCAAGCCGGATACTCAGGACTCTCCACATCTAAATCAGGGCTTAAAATTTATTAATGTTGTAGTTTTACCCCTTTCCACCTTTCACTAGTTTACCTGATAAAAACTTACTAAAATATTTAATTTTAAATGAACAGCCCCTATTTCATAGTTTATGGACCTTCTATATCTAATTAATTATTTATTACATACTACAACAATAATTAACTAAACGTTAAAACCATTCAAAACATAAATTATAACTTAAACTAATCTATCTACATTAGTCAAGTTTCCTATCAATGCAAGCACATGTCGCAAATTTATAAAACCACTGTTGTGCAAAAAACAACCAAAATATGTCTGCCAGTTTTTAATCAAATGCTTGATGAGCCCAAATTATGTATTTGAAAAATTGTCAAGAGCTACAGGTTTAAAAGCTTTCACTTATCGAAGCATTTTAAATAAACCATTCTACTTCAAAACTTGATACTGAAAGGGATGACGGAATTTGGGTTAGGCTCTCCAATATTTGTACCAAACCATTTGACTTTCAAACTCGATATTATAAAAGAAGATTGTATTTTGGGACCAATTTAGAGTATTTGCTTTCAATCAGCTTGAAGCTTGATAATCCATTCATACCTTCTCGGTGACTTTTGTGATTTTCGACAAATTCTATCCTTCATTAAAATGTTTTATGACCCAAATTAAGTATTTGCAAGAAATGTCAAGAACCCCTTGTTTCAAGAGCTTCTGTTCATCAAAGCCTTCTAAATCAAATCACTTCATTCAGAAACCTGACACCACAAAGGGTACTTTTGGGAAAAAATTCAGAGTATTTGTTCTCAATTGTTTCCATTTTCGAGCATTACGAATCGTTTACGAATCATTTTGAACAATCGTTCAAAAGATGAAAACACTAGATGCACAGAACCCGATTCAATTGAATGGCCTAAAACAAAACAAAACATCCCGCAACTCCACGCTTTGACGAGTCCCAAATATATGAACAAGGCATCGCAAATCCTGAATGTAACTTAAAAACATCAACAATTTCGAAATAATCTCAAAAATGTCTATTTTTAAAGTGTCCTGAACATTCCAGAAAGCTCTCAAATATCAAACCATCCGCAAGCATGCAAGACCAAAAAAAATCCTACAAGTGCTAATCACTGCCATGTACAGAACAATTCGGAAAATCCCTACATCACGTGAATGTCGACTGCTCTCGAACAATTCAGCTTTTTGCTTTCTACAAAGCTCTCAAAATATTCATCGGGTATTTTTTCAAACATCGAAGAATCGTTCTCTTCGAATAGGCGCCAAAACTCCCGAACAACATCGAACCATCAAACATACTCAAATAATCTCGAAAATCTCGAATAAACTTACTGTTTACACCTGTAACACCGAATCACTTATCAAGTCTCAAACATCGCGCATCTCACCTCGATGACAAACTCCAAAAATCTCGAAAACTTCAAAAAGTGATCAAAAGATGAAACCTGAGACAAACGAATACGAAATCGGGAAGCGAGAACTTCCAAAATCAGAAGAACCCTATCAAACACAACCAAAAAAAAAAAAAGCACCATCACTACTTGGAAAATAAAGTTGGAATTTGCATTTTGCATCATTTTTATTTTCCGTTCACTGCCAGTTAGAAGATCCGCCAAATGAGAAACTAGAAGTCGAATGAACACCAACTGACTACAGAGACTGACCGGTTTGGCCCAAGTAAGGGAAACAAGAATCCATTTTCAGTCGCGGTTAAATACTTCTCCAGTTTCCTCCTGAAATATTTCTTCTTGTATTTTTATGAACGTCACAACGATACATCGCAATATGCCAACACCAGCAGATTACTATAAGTTCCCATTTTGAAACCAAATTTAACCTTTTCCAATCAAAACTTGATTTGTGAAAAGATGAATTGCAGGTTGAATGTGAAAGGTTGAATTTTGATAAATGTAAAAGAGGTAAACTTGGAGTTAAGCAAAAGATATAATACAAACAAGTAAACTTAGCAAACACAAAAATCATTGTCGTTTGATGTTGAAAGCTTTTATTTTAAACGAGTTTAGCTGATTTTATTCTAAATCTTAATATCAGTCAGCACCGAGAAGAAATGGTTGAGCCTGTCTTAAAAAAATATTTAATAGCAACAGGAACGATTTCTTCTTTTTCTAATAATTAGACCACCGCCTTTTCTTAAAAATTTCCTGAGCTATTTCACCTTAAATTTGAACTAATAAAGGGAATCTCGTCGGCCCAAACAACCGTGGGCCCTCCGCGATCACGGGTGCTGCGATTACCCAGTTACGCCATTGGCACGTCTCCTTTAGCGACGTAAGATCAACTAATGGTTTTAAGAAGCAAAAAAATAACGAAAAGTTTTAATTCGTTTTATACCTTAGAAGATGGAGGCTGGCGCTGTCAAACCCCGTACATTGGCAATAACTTAATATTATATTCTTACAACTTATACTCTTAGGACAGCAAATTAATTACTAAATTTAACAAGCCTTAAAATTAGCATATGTACGGATTAAAAATTTTATCATAGGTATTGTACGGGTTACAGGCATCTAAGTGGTCAATAGTTGGTATTATATGTAGGAAAAGACGACACAATCCTACACAATCCTACTTCCTAAAAATCGAAAACGAAATTAATCCCCCTCCCCCCGTACCATAACCGAAGTCAAGAATTCCTAACTTAAAATTCAAATTTAAATATTTAAAACTTTCAAAATCTGAAACAATCTGTAGGATAAAAGGTTAAAAAATTTAACGCAGATCCATTCCCAATTCAACCTCTCAGATTAATGATAAATAATATCTCTGAAAATTGAAATAAAATTAATCAATTGTTTCCAAGCAACACCCAGTAAACCGAATTAGAAGTTATTCACAGTAATTAGTTAAGTACCCCCATTTCCACCATCTCTGTTAGTGTTTCCTATTTCATGAAATCTCGTGTTGATTCTGCTCATGTTGAATAAGTAAGTCATACTCCAATTAACCCGTTCCCGCAAAGTTATATCTCAATGTAAAATAGAAAAATAAAAGTATAAAACCAAAACAATTTCCGACGCCGCACTATCATCCAATCATATGTATATGGGAAATTTACAAATACAACTCGATGTATTCTCGATTTTTTAATTAAATTAAATCACTTTTAATTTAATTCTTCATTCTATACCAAATTCCAATAGGAATTACATAAATGAGACAGTCCATAGTTTAAAAACCAAATGGCATGTTGATCTTTACGTTCTTACGATTAAAAGAGAGACCAACCATATATCCTGCATATATCCCTTCTGCATTCTTTGCCTCGCACATACATAATGAACCCGTTTATACATAAACAAATGCAAATACGTTCGAGAAAGAGATGCCTCCATACTCATGTAAGCAGACAACAAGCAACTACACACATACACACATGCGTTATTTAATCAAAAAGCATAAAATTTAAGGAAAATTTGATAAAAACCTGGCAAATGTTCCCGGATGGACACATTTTATACTTCGTTCGACTATTTTCCACACAATTTCATCCCGCACTATTTTTACAAATTTAGAAGAAATTAATTAAAAGAAATTAAGAAATTAAACAAAATGTTTTTTCTCGACTGTATTTTTTGTCTTTGTTGCGCAAAATTATTTTAATTGTACGCCATTTGCAACAAAATTATTTTTGTATACAGGAGAATTTTTTATTTTATTCACTATGAACACTTTTTATTAATAAAAAAAAATGACTTTTTATTTATTTGTTTATTTCAACACACACTTTTTTTGAATTTATGTACATCGAAAATAAAAATAAATATAAATAAAAATAAAATTTAATTTACGCAGGAAGACAAAAAAAACACGTCTACCTCGTTCGAGCGTTCATCGCTCACCGCCACCACATCCATTTGAACCTAATATAGAAATATTCAACACCGGCCTTGGCTTAGGACTTAAAGTAGTTCCCAAAATATTATATTCTGAGATTAAACAAATCAAGGAAACTGAATCAAATTCAGCAGCTAACGGATTATGGAAATCCACAGTTGAAGCGCTAAAAACTGCGGGAGGTGATTTATTAGAACTAAAATTTGATGAACTGCATTTTGGACATGTATTTCGCACATATCCCGGTAGCCATAACAACTATAAGTAGATTTAGTTGGCTCCTGAGCCGACTTTTCTAATTTTTCAGTTGTACTCTTATTGAAACTTTTCGAATCTTTAGGCTTCTTTCGACATTCCTCAATTACATGACCTTTATTTTTACAATATTTGCAGAAAGTCTCCAAAACAACATTTTGAACCTTTTCTTTTAGTTGATTTTCATCTTCATAAAATTCTTCCTCTATTCGAGCCAATTTTATTAATTCATCAAATTTTGTAAATGACTCTCGTTTAATTCTTGAGCGTATACGTTTTGACAACAATCCATACACCATATCCAACTGTACGGTTTCTGTCAACGATTCAGGGGGTAATTGTGAAAACAATGCGCGTACATTACAAATGAAGAGATCTGTTTTCAATGTTTCCGCCTGAACGTTTGAAAATATTTCGCGGTAAATCTTATACGGGGCTTTCTTCCGACCAAAAACAGACAATAATAACTCCAGAGCATCATCAAATGATGCTACGGTACCCTTCACTCCATACCACCATTTTGCAGCGGTGCCCTCAAGCAACATCGGCAAACCCATTAAAGCATTCCCCTCCGAAATATGCGTACAGTCCTTATACATTTTTATTACATCTATAAATGCTTCGACACTAACTGATTTTTCACCATTGAACCGGGACGTCACTTTGCAAAATTACCTGTATTCATTTGCATGTTTTGAGGGCTTATTGTTCCATCATTATTTTGTTGTTTCACCATGTTCAACAATTTCCGAAACTGGTCATCAGTCATTACAACATTATTTGTCGCCACTTTTGTCTGATTTCTCGTAACACTTCTCGATTTTTTCGGAGTGTTTTCGGCTTGATCCTTCGGAATTTTCGAAACCGGATATGTGTCTTTCTTCGGCATTAAATCACTAACATAAAAAAAAAATTGGCGCGATACGTAACACCAAACCGAATATACATCTGAGAACCCTATAAACTGATAAAAATTCAATAAATAATTTACTCGGAATTTTCCCCTAAGCAAAATTATCTATTACAATAAAATCCTTTCTCTGTTCGGAAAGTGAAACCCTAAACAGAAATTAAAACAAAATCAAATATGTCTGCTCGGAAAATCTAACCCTAAACAGAAAATATGCTCCAACCTTTGACCGACGTAACAGCGTACCACTTATTTATTATTTTGTTTATTTTTTATTTATTATTTTGTTTACTTAATATTAATCTCTCGTGAATCTAAACTCTTAAAGGCCGCCTTCCACACACAAAATTCACCAAACCTTACCTTTATCGACGACTTCTATGCACAACAACCGCTGATTAAATTACATTCGACGCTCGACTTGGGCTGCCATTTTGTAGTGGTTTCTTATTTAAAAAAAATGTGATGTTTGCTTTTTGGTCGTCTTCACGATTTATGCATTTGATGATTAGAAGGGTAATTTACTCGACAAATTGGTTACACCAAACGATTTAAAATAAAAGTTCAATTTAATTGTAAACTATAAACTATAGATTATTTCTTCTTTTATTTATAGTAATTCAGACTCGTGTGTTCGTCTCGGTAACTAAAACTTGACTGACAGTTTATATTTATACAAAACAAAAGAAAGAGATACGAGACAGCACGAGTATTTTACATACAGTGTAGGTATAGTAGTACTAAATACAGCACCGCCTTGATCAACGGTTATTTCGATTTCTGTTTTGATACCGATTCTTTGTTGTAAAAAATAAAATAAAAAATAGTTGGCTGCCTAAATTGGTTTGTTAATTGAACCAATCACCCTTGATGTTGGTTCTTACTTCCAACTAGAGTTTCTTCAATTCGTAATTTTTACGTGTCTTTGCTTTATATAGCAAACTGAGGACACCCAAAACTAAGTTTTGCAATTTGAAATTTTATTTGTACATCGTAAATTAATTTTCGAATAAATTAAAATTACTGGGTTGATCTGGTTATTGACACCTACTAATTAATAACGGCTCTGTATATCATCGTATATCTCCCAAATACTATTCGGGCGGTTTAGAAGGGCAACGGTAGTGCTCTATAGCTTTTATAATAACTAGTGTCGATGGATCAACAAATTGAATAATCGCTTACAAAAATAAAATTTCATCTGAAATATAAACCACATGTTGGACAACTTTTAATTTTATGGCAAAAATCGTTGAATTTTGGGATTTATCCCTGCCTAAATTTTGTCTATGAGTGCTAATCCATTGATGGTACGTATCCAACGGCTGTTTCATTGCAAATTTCACACTGCGCCTGGCACACTAATTATTTCTTGAATTTGCTCTAAATGATTTTAATTAATTTTGTCTTATTCCTTTTTATTTTGGACATATAAACTCAATTTCAATCGTTCGCATAACTTCAGACGGTATTCATCCATTTGTTCCATATTTCCTCATTATGAAGATCGATAGGATTCAGTTCGACATTTTCAATTTGTTGCTTTCATTTTTCCAGAATTATCGGTATTTATTATTTTAGGGATTCGAGTTTCACTTGTTTACTCTTTATTTGCCATTTTCAAACATTTTGTTTCTTTCCTTTTCGGTTGACTTTGTCAAACTTCGATTGATTTGAATAATAATAAAGTTTTATCCTCTAAGTGCTGCTAGCTAATTCTGGTACTGGTTTTTTAGCTATATTAAACAAAATCTCGAAGTTAGAATTTGTGACGCGCCCTTCAACTCGCAAGATTCTTGAAAAAACATTGGCCCAGAAGGGTAAAAACGTATAATATTTGACAATTGTAAACAATACGAATAAAATTCACTGTTTAATGATGAATACGGTTTGTAAAATTGGCTTCTTTAAAAATGCGGGTTTTTATCATTGTCACCTGGCTCTACGTAATAAAATGTTACATTATTACTGGCGTGTTCTTGTATTTTCTAGTCGGAATATTCACTGTATAAATAACCCACAAAGCTTTTAAATTTGCTTAATGAGTCCTTTACGCTTTCGGTAATTGTCGGACTACTGAATATAAGGTAGTACCATTTAAACATTACGTCAACTTCATGTAAAGAGTTAGCGTTTAGCATAACACAGAAAAAGTCTAATAAAAAATTTTTTTGGTCTCTCTTAATATTGAGACATTTTTTTAGTTATTCGAACTACGATGTTAATATATTCGGAACAACTTATGTAGATTGGAACAATTTTTAAATCACATTTTTTATTGTTTAGCATTATTTCATATGAATATTGTAAATACTCATATTCACTGCATTGAATACTAACAAAATGGCCGAGATTGAAGCCCAACTGGAATTAATGGTTTTTAATTTTTTTTTGTCAAGTTGAAAAATAACGACAACATTTCTATACTAGGAATAATAATGCCATTTATTTTTAAAACTGTTGCATAATATAATATTCAGGAATAATCATGCTCCTTGTGACACTTTGGATTTGGTCGACGTTTCCCGTGACCTCAAAATAAATCAAAGCTTCATAATTCGACAGTGGTCGAATTTTATGTGGTTAAGTCACATACTGTTGATATTTCTTTGGCCGTTCTTGTAAGGAACATTTGAAGAACACATTTATACAATCGCAATCCCTTACAACGTCATTTCTTATATTCAGAGCGTATGTTCTTTCACCATTCGAAATCTTTGATTACCCCGAATTACATTGAATATTTGGTGACTGATCTTTGTCGTCACCAGTAACAAATACTTTTAATTTTTGATCTACAGACATTTGAAATTTGTATATTACTGGTATATTTGCATTTTCCATATAAACTAAAATTTGTGTTAATTAATTTTTATAAATTTTTAAATGAAATAAGACAACTATTTCCCGCTACAGTTAATGCCTTAATAACTACAATCGTTATATTTTCGTTGGTACATAATTGTTACTAGGTTGTATTAGCTTAAATAATTAATTAAATGAAAAACTAATTGTCTAAAATACTCTTAAAATTAACGATAGTTTGTTAAATTTTACTCACTATAGATTAAATAATTGTTTACGACCTACCACATTCTCTTCCTTTACCTCTGTCTCAACACATCGTTTCGATTAATGTCCAGTGGATGGGATATTTCAGTTGAGCGATCGCCACCCCATTTCAGCTGATCTGAACACAGACAGACCGAAATCAACCATGTTTCGCAGGGAGGGGAAATCACTTGCGAAGGAGTCCTGTAGCGGCTCACTCATGCGTGCTTCGCCACAATGTACCGACGAAATACATTGGCGTCTGAGTTCGCCCAACTCATTCTTCACGTTCTTAACAACATTTTTTTTTTAATAAATACCAAAAGGATTTAACTTTTAAGAAGTTGAAATAATATTAGTTTTCAAAAATGTAAAGTTTGACTGCAAATTTAATTCTGAACAACTTTTTATTATTTGCATTTCTTGAAAACATATTAAAAGCGAATGTGACGATTTTAGAAAATACTTATTTAGATGGGAAATTTTATTCCGAATAAATTTGAATCTGTGTATTATTTTCTAAAATCTAATAATAAAGGAGTTTTGAAAATATTTGTGAAAATAGTCCCTTTCCAACCCGAAAAAGGTGGCTTAACAATGTAAAAAATGACCTTTTTGGCCACAACAAGCTCTCGAAAAGAACTAAACTAACAACAAAAGGTTTACTTCATGAAAATCCATATTTATGAAGCTAAAACCAAATACAGTCTAGTCTATTTGGGTGAACTTACTCGCTGTAAATTTGGGCGATTTTATAATACTGCAGTCGATGGTACCATAAAACAGAGAATATGGCAACTGCTGATGTAGCATTAGTTGCGGATGATAACCCTTCAATATCTTGGAAACTTGGTTACATAATACAAATACATCCCGGAGCTGACGGTAAAATACGTATTGTGATAGTCAAAACAACAACCAACATACTGAAGAGATCGATTCATAAGTTATGCCGATTATCCATACAAAACATTGATTCAGGTGATTTAACCCCGGCGTAATGTTCCAGTACCAACAAGAAGCTGACATAAAAAAATTATTTACCCTTATAAAGTTATACGATGTTAACTTTATTATCTCATTAAAATTCGCATTACAAATCTTTGTTCTCGACCGATAAATCATCTTGACGAGCCAATAAGAACGTAGGTTTAGTCATTTAATCTTAGTGAATTTTCTTTTAATTAAAGTGGAAATGAGATGAACCGCATCATATTTTTTGGGAACCTCATTAGTTTGGATAAGAGAGATGTTAGAATATTTTTCTGGACTCGTACAAACCATGTATGCACTTACCTCGAAAAATTCTATTAGTCCACGAAAAATACTCCTATAACTTTTACAAAATATTGAATTAAGCAAATTGATGTTTGGCCCGCACCAGCATCAAAATCTAATTCAACCCAATTCAGTTGGCAAACAGTACGAATCAAAATATTCCAATTTTTAAGCCTGCATTCTGTTTATTTTCAGCAGTACTCTTAGCCTGAGGTTTTTAAGCCGATACAATCTTAAATATTAAACAGTCATGTCATATCGTTAGGTAATAATATCATTTTACATTTTACTTTCCATGAAAACAATAAAGCCTTCTTATCGAAAAAATATTCGGTGAACATTGCAACATAATCCAACGATATTTTGTAAGTACATTTTTAACACCTCCGGCTATCTCTTATATACAAGTAAAATAACATAAGACCACAAAAAAAATCATAACGAGAAAAATCTCTTCTAATGGCATAACATTTTTTTCTTGTGCCATATTCCATATCCAAACTTTAATCTAACCTTTAATTTACCTAATTTAATGATGAAATTTATCTCTCATGCAATACAACACCCAAGTCATCCTGTTATGTGTGATATTTTTTCATATCGGTTGTTTCATTTTAGTACCAACGAGCAAAAACTTTTTTACAACAAACAAAAAAAAATTCAAAAAGCTTGAAAATTTATTGTGATATCATTAAGCTTTGAAAAAAAAAATGTTTTCCCGTATATACTGGCGAGCCATATACTTTGCTACATAAATTTATTGCTAACAAAGGAAAATCGTTATTTAATAATGCAGCCCGAAGGAACATCAAAAGTAATGTACTTTGTATACCGGATATATATGTGTGTGCTCTCATATTTATTTATATTATGACGTATACAGACACACATACACACATATAAACACAAATCATCTATCAAGAGTCAAGTATGTAGTAGCCCTTGTGTTTAAGAAAAATGTATCAATATAATCTCATAAATTTTTTCACTACATTATTATGAAACATCGTTGAGATGGAAAATATTTTTGGTCGCTCTAAAAACCGTAAAATATCCTAAATTTAGAAAATGAGAGAAGAGCATATTTTTTATAGGGGAAAATCAAGGATATAAAGAGCATAATATATTATTTAGAAAACTACGGAGTTGCGCGCTTTTAACCGGTTTCGCTCTCTCCTATATATATATGTATGTACAATATAGCTTCCGGTTCATATCAATTTATTGTTTTTCTTTTTGCGGTTCATGTTTTGTGCCGTATACATGTATGGGTGAACATAAAAAATGTGTGCAGAAAAGAAAATCAGAGGAAAATCGAGAAAACAAAAACAAATTTTTATTTTAATGATTTCAGTCAAAGTTTGTATCTCAAACTTATGGTTTTATCTTAGACTGGTGTTGTCGAATTTTTCGGATTTCGTGTGAAATTTTTATTTTTTATTTTTGTTGGTTTTTCTAGTGCTTTGGTGTGTTGTGTGTGCTTTTAAATATCTTGTGTGTGTGTGATTTAATAAAAGTAAAAAAAAAAAAATTTTATTTGATTTTTTTGTAATTTCACTAATTTGATCAAATTCGCGGGTATATTCGCGCGCGTGTTCTGTGAGATGTTAATTTAATTTGTTTTTATTTATTCCGATATAAAAGTGTACAAGTTGAGTGAAATTTGGTGAAAGAAAAAAAATATATGTAGCTATATGTATTTTTATTATAAAGTGTGAGTCAAAATACGTGTTTTGGATAAAATACGTGAAGTTAATTGAAATGTGTGAAAAATAAATAAAGTGAAAAGTGTTAATTAACTCAAGAAATTAAAGTACATGCTGTCATTTATTTATATAATAATTCAAAATATTTTGTTTCTTTTTTTTTTTTTGCTTATTCCCTATTTCTTGTGTACTAGTTTATTGCCCATTTCCGTTTCCTTCTCTGGATTCAAAAGTTGAAATTGTTTATCACAATACAACACTTTGAATATTTTCCAATAAAAAAAATAAAAAATTCTAGGGCTTCCCATTTATACATAACACATACACAATATGTATAACATTTTGTAAAACTTTCGTATTGTTATTGTGCTGTTTATGTGAAATGATTTTGTTATTCTTGGTTGCAAGAAGACTGAAAAGTTTTCAGCTTTAAAATATAAAATATATTTATGTTGATTTCCCCTTTTATTTATTTTATATTTTTTCCAAGATAATGAAAATTAAATTATTATTCGACTTTTTTTAAACTTTTCTTTCAATATTGATCTACTTTTGAGTGAAAATTTTAATTATTTTTCTTCGTTTTCGGTCCTGTACACCGTCTTACTATATATTTATATATAAATACATAATGACGATTAATTATTAGATTTTCTTTTGTTAATTTATCTTCTAAGAAAATAGGTTAGTCCTTCTTAAATTTATTCCAAAAAATAAAATAAATAAAATTTGATTGTACAAATTTACGAGATTCCAGACGGTTAGGAAAGGATTTCGAATGATGAATTTACAAATCCCTTAATTGTCTTCTTTTTGTGCCTCAGCAAAGCTTAGTTGATACACGTAAGGCTTTAAGATGATTTCGGTGGTATTCTCAAATAATTTTAAGTGATAAAAATTTCGTAAGAAATGTGTCTTTTGTATGTGTGAGTGGAAAATGAAAATTTTCTTCTGTTGTGTCGTGCCAAAGTGAATTTCTATTTTTTTGTGGAATCGACTAATTAATTTTAAATGATTGTCATTCCTTTTGAATTTATAATATAATTGTTTTTGCTTTTAATGCAGAGTTTTAAAAATTACTTTGTAAATTAAGATAATATAACAGAGAGACATTCTTAGCTGGAATGTAGGTTAAAAATACGGTTTCAATTTAATATGGATTTATCTGGAAATTAGATTTTTGCTCTCTCTCTGCTTCTAAGAAATGATTTTTAATAAAATTGTGTTGCTTGTAACAACTTTTCTACCAGAATGTAATTTGATTCATTCTCAAAGAGATTTTTTATGTGACATTTCACAATAATGCTATCCATTAATTTGTAACCGCATGCTATAATTTTTAATGTGGCATATACAAGGGTAGCTCAAAGGTTTTGAAAATAGTATACAGTAACAATGGTCCAGGTGAAAATTTGGTAATGCAAAAAATTGTTTCGTAGTCTATCGACGCGTGACTAAAATCTAAATGTCCTGAAATTTTGGTTTGTCTTATGTTCGTAGGAATATTGAAATCGAAATTGGTTTGACCATTTTTTTTTAGAACATAGTACAAGTTTTTAAATTAATATTGTTTAAGACGCTATTTTAAAGATTTTGGTCGTGATTTCAGGTGCTACGTCTCTGGAATATTTTCATTTTGTAAAAGAATACAAAATTTGAAATTTAATTTTTTTATTTTTTTATCAATTACATCACATAATTCGGGTAGCCTACGGTTTTAATAAATTGACGTTTGGAAATTAAAAAAACTTGCGTATTTTAAGGGACAACAGGGGAAGTTTATTCCATCGCTGGAACTGGATGTGAGTTTAATTCGCGTTAAAGTATTCATTGTAAGGTTTGCAAATCAAATCTTCGTTAACAATTTTTTGAGCTAATGTCTTCATTATCTAAAGTTTTAAAACTTAGATTAGGCAATTAACCATGTTTAGGAACTCACGTGAATGATGTAACACCCCGAAATTCACATTGACAATTTCATGGATTAAACTCGCTAATAGCGATGTCAGTTTTTTCCAAATATTCTAAAGAAAGAACATTTCCCGCTGGACGATTAATCTTTTAGAAAACATCGAAATCATAAAAGTTGGTAAATTTATGATAAGCAAGTAACGGGCCCGAGTCTGGAACGATAAAATTCTTGTTATGTTATTTTATTTGCCCGCTTGTATTGAAAACACAAAAATAACGTAACGTAACAATACAATTATTGAACTGGCCCAATATTATTCGTTGATATTTGTCTCTTACACATATGTGTGTTTCCTTCGTAAAATTATACTTTCAGAAAAATTCTACTACTCTAAAATTCTAAAGTTCACACAATTCTAAATTAAACTACGCAAAATTCCACATTTTGTCGTCAATTACTTTCCTCCAGATCAAATAGTTGAATTTTTAATTAATTTTTTGTAGGTTTCATAATTTGTGTTTCTGTGGTCATATTTTGAACTCAAGTTAGACCAGATAATTCTAAATTAAGACTGATGCATATATGCAACATAAGCCGTAGACTAGAGGTTTATAATTATTTCCTATAGCTAAGTGTTTTTAGACCAAATGTAAAATTGTTTTTCCTGAATCTGATATCATAATAATTGTCCATGTCAATGATCAACTATCTTGTAGTAACGGAAGCTTAACGCCTGAATAAGAAGCTGATTAGGTAATTGTTTAACTGACAGTTTGCATTCCTTAGGGCAGATATATTTCGAAAATTTCTATAAAATATTTCAAAAATCCCTCTTATTATTAAGCTTATATATGTATATATATATCTTTACAAATATTTTGATAATGTCATCTGATGAATTTCCTCCAATCCGTCTTTAAATCTCATAAATATTCATTCTTGATAAATGTGAACAATATTTTGTATAGGATGTCCACAATCACAGGCAGCTGAAATTTCATGATTGTACCGATTTAATTTAGAATTTGTCACCCCATGATTTGTTCTAAATCTATTGACTAAGGTCGAACGATATCTGAAATTTGTAAATCCAGGGACAACTAATGTTGAACCTTCAATTAGATGCGTGTTGACAAACTCTGATTCATTGAAAAGTGCCTTTCAATTGATATTGATGTCATAGTTGGTTAAGTCTCCCAACTCAGCAATTTTTGTCCAAAAAGGTTTTCTAGAATTCAAACAAACGGTTTTCTATTCTTCCATCGATGTCGAAATGAATAGGAAGGTTTAAATTTCTTGTAATTTTTAAATGTTCTTTCATGTTGTATAATGCTAACTGTCTTCTAAGGTGAGGTGGTTCAATATTGGACAATATCGGCAGCCATGGTAATAGTGTTGTTTTAATTGTACCCTAAATAATTTGCATGCAACTATTGAGTTTTGTATCTACATGATTTGTATGGGCACTCAGTTCCCAGAAAGGTGAACAATATTCAGCCGTTGAATACACCAGTGAAATTGCTGATATACGTAACGTTTTAACATTCGCACTTTTGTCCAAGTTTTAAACAATGCATTCCAAAAGTTAAAGCTCGATCCAAAGTAACTTCCAAATACATAGGATTCTGATTAAATTTGATTAAAATTCCATCCATGCAAACATTTAAAAGAATAATCGAATGTTGATTTGATAAATGAAAAAATGCAACTTCGGTTTTGCTGGGATTCGCCTTCAGTCGCCAATTCTTGTAATAATCATTTAGTAAATCCAAATCCAATGTCAAAGTACGCTCTGCATCAACCACCGCTCTGTCATTTTATGGAAATTGGTAAACTATTGCCAAATCATCAGCGTATGGAAACTTTCTAGATTTTGTTTCTGGCAAATCATATGTATATACATTGAACAAAACAGGAGCAAGAACTGAACCTTGAGGCAATCCATTATTCACACATCGAATTCTACTTTTCTGATTTCCCAAATGTACAACAAATTTTTAAGTCGATAACAAAGCAGAGATCATTTCTTTCTTTCAAATCTTATCATATGCTCACTTAGATCCACGAAAGCAACAGCTGTTTGTAATTTGTCTTGGAATCCTGCTTCAATATGTGTTTCCAAAGACAAAACTTGATCACAACAATTTCTTCCTGGACGAAAACCGGCTTGATAATTTGGAATATTTTCATCAAGTTTCGGCAAAATTCTGTTATAAATAATATTTTCGAAAATTTTATAACCAATACACAACAAAGATATCGGTCTATAATTTTCAGGTAGATGTTTGTCCTTTCCAGGTTTTAAAATGACACGAACTTTTGATAAATTCCAAATCGGAGGCATTTTGCCACGAGTATAACAATCAGAATAAAATTTCGCCAACCAACTACGGGCGTTTTTTGATAAATTAATAAAAAAATCGGGAAACACCTCATCCACTCCACTAGCTTTTCTTGGTTTTAGATATACGTTAGTACACTGTTAATTTCATCAAAAGATACTGACGAAGCCAATGGAGAATCCGTAATTAATTTCTTTGATCTTCTCCATTTATTTTTAACGTTTCGAATTTTATTTTTGGGGATACGACAGTTTGAATTTTTGACTAATCTTGACGCAACATCCTTCGGATGTACTGTTGTAATGTAAACACCATTCTTATTACTAGAATCACCACTTTTCTTTAGTAAATCCCATGCTTTTCTGCTTGAACATGAAAAATCCATTGTCTCAACTAAATTTATCAATTTAATTCATTAATTAATTCATCTGCAATTTCTTTAGATTCGTTCTCTTGATACAACAACCATAATCTTTCACAATCTTTCAAATCTATTATAATTTTCAACAACCGAAGGAATCCATCTGATGTTCGAATCTATCGATTTGGCAAATTCTGTCCAATTACCTATTTTAAAGTTCCATCTCGGTTTCGGCAATGATTTTATTATTGAAATTTTTATTCAGACTTCTAGAAAAACGCATCGATGTTGACTTCTTGGAAATTTATTACTTACAGTTCTTGCAGCAGATAAGACATTGCACGAATCGTCTGTTGAAACTAAACATAGATCCGGGTTATATCCTCTGTTCCATCTACCAGAATGAAATGTTGATTTATCTTTAGCATCACATAATAAGTGTAAACGGTTTCTATTTGCCCAATCAAGTATAAATTCTCCATTCAAATCATCTTGGTTGTAACCCCACGGACAATGATGACTATTGAAATCGCCCATATAAACTGCGGGATGATTAAATACTGGTAATGGTGTTGACCAAGAAGAGCCAGGAGGTTTACAAACATTTAAAATTTTCACGTCGTTTAATTTGATAACCAGAATTTCAATATTGTTGATGTTTGATTTTAATAAAACGGAACAATCGTCACATAAATCACTTCTTTTAAATGTTGCAATTCCATAATGTTCATGATATTAATCCGCAATTCAAAAGTTGAAGATCATCTTTCATATGGGTTTCCTGTAGAAGCAAAACACATTTATTGGTGTGAAGAAATCTTGACAAATATTTAACTTTCGCCTTTGTTAATCCATCAACATTTAATTGACATATTTTAATAACAGCGCCGACGGTACGACATTCTGGTCGATAATCTTCTTCTTCAACTTCTTCATTATCAATATTTGTTTCACCGGGAGGTTCAGAATTGAACAGGTTCGGTGTATAATTTTCTAATATTTCGTTATCCATACTACCGGTGGATCTTACAGGTTATTAGAACCACATAGGCATTTAAAAAAAAAATATTTAATTTAAAAATTTTCACAAATCAAAAAAAAAAATTACGGAAGAAAATAAATATTCAACCATTTTTTTTTGACAGTTCTCCCTCTTAATTTAACTGTAGCTGTAAAATTACTCAAATATTTAATTAGATATGTAAGTCAATTATTTGAGAAATGATTTTATAAATAAAAAGCTAACATTTGACAGAAAACTTTGCCCTAATGGTAGTGTTACATTGTGGGTTTCCTTAGAAATTATAAGGAAACTATTCTGCAGAGGAATTGTGTTCGCGTTTACCTTAAGACGGCTCCATAAATAAGGAGCACAAGTGGTAGTTTTAATATTTTTTTGGGTCTTTAATTTTATGATTTACTCGTAAGCTACAATTTTATAAATAAATCGATTTAAGATCGAATTTGGCTTAAGTTCGTTAAATTTGGTCAGTTTTAGTTGCTCATGCAAGACAGATCAACTAAAATATTATGTGTCAGTAGGAATTTGGACGTCTGTCTTACTTGGTACAAAGTGAAGTATGAAAAGGCTGATACCTGGAACTTTGTTTTTATGCAAGATGGACGATTTAACAGAGAAAAAAATCCTTATTCAAAATATTGAATAAAGCTTGACGGATCTAGAATATTGATGGTTGCAGCTCTACTGCATACTATTAACGCCAATTACTAACTTTTGTTCACCTTAATTTTAACGAAAAAAATAATTCCTGTGCAACCTTTCACTGGCTGTTATATTTTTCGTAACATAAAAGTTCTTTGTTTTACTTTGAATCTAATTAAATTTCTTCCCGGCAGATGTTTAACATATATGTTAACAACATGATTAGACTCTTCGATTCCATGAGGTTATTAGGTGGAAAATCTTTTAGGAGCTTTCTTTGCCGATCGTTCTCCCTAAACCTAGGATTATAGTTCTCGAACGGTTGCTGTAAGAGCGGCAATTTTATTATAAAATGTTTAAATTTCTTATTTTGCATTTTGTGTGTCAGCAGTTGCTTCCATGTGGGGTAAGAATATCTGACTTAATCTTCTGCAGCAAATAAGAATACACATTTCCATCTTAAGGTATCCTTTCTTTTGAAGGTTGAGTGTTAGAGAGTATAAATATTTTATTTTGTCTGATAATGTGCAAATTTAAAACATTCTCTCCTACAAACTAGTAAAAAACATTACCTTTATCTGTTGTAACGTTCCTTCCAGAGCCCTCGCTTCGTGTAAACTTTCTAACCAAGTTCAGAGCTGTTAATTCAATAATATTGATTTGACACAGGTCATTTTTCGAGTATTTTTACATTAATTGGTTGTTGTTTGATGGTAGAATCAAATAATTTCCCTTTTGGTTCTTAACAACTGTAATCGGTTTCAGCGTTTCTCATGCCTTACTTAATTTGCTGAACGTTGCTTACGTTAAACACTCTTTTGTCCAAGTGTTTATCCAATTTCAATTATTTGTATAAATTGATTTGTTTTACCGGTTATACGTCAATTGCTCAACGACTTGCTCAATAATTGGCTCAATATTTGTTCTCGTCTACTAAACAATTTCTTTGTTACAATAAAAATAAACAATGAAACCGTTGCGCATCTATCCCTTTCCAATTACCTACTATTTACTATCCTAGCCATACCATTTTTTCAAGTTTGGACTGAAATTTTGCATAAAAGACGAGAACCGACTTATCGTTAACGGCTTTCAATTTCGTCCGACTATTTTTTCAATTTTGACAAATGGACAAAAGTAAAAGGTTTGAAAATTGAGCTAATTTGGTTTAGTTCTCAATAATCGATAACTTAGCAATCTGTGAATCGCAAGACGGTAAATATGCTAGATCTACTTACGTCAAAGAACCATTTTAGCAATGCAAAATATTTGGTTTGTAAATAAAACGTAGATAATTGAATATTTTGTAAATTGTTATTAACCACATGTGATAAAAATAACGTTAATACATTAAAATAGTTTAGGTACAAAATATATAACCTGTTGAAAATGAGTAAGAATCCTAAGTCAAGATATCAAAACCTCTTTCTAAAATTTTTAATTTATTAACAAAAAAAAAAGACAAATTGTTTGAAAAAGTGGCATCGCAAAATTAAAAAAATTTTGGTTGAAAAATTATTGATTGATTGATTGGAGTATACGACCAAGCCTGGAACTGTCTGCCGGATGACACCGGGCCCACTGTAAATCCATTACATATAACGCATAAGAAAGGATAGAATAGGAATGCTAGTAAGGATGTAATCTACCCAGTTACAGACAGCTTTGTAGTCGATATCTAGCTATGTTAGTACAATTTAACTACGACAACACAACTTAACTACGTTATTTTATGCTTGTTTCTCTGGAAGCCTTGGCCGGTTACTCTCGGCTCTAACAATCCACTTGTAATAGGTTTTCTTTGGATGGAAACTTCTCGAAGCTTTGTAGTAGTACTGTAGTATTATTTAGTACTATAATTTCCACTTAATTCACACTCAAATTCCACACCCGACACGTCACAATGTCAGTAGGATTCAGGTATAAACGGACCAGATAAGCCAAAATGTAAAAAAAAATACAAAAACACTGATTTTCACAATATCGACAGAATATGAAATATAACGTCCTCTGTGTTATAGCCGCCATCTTTCATTTATTTCATTACCGGGCACAATCCGAAATTAATATAAATAAGTAACCGTTTTTTAGCCATTACACAGACTTCCCACTTCAAACACAAATTTACTGTTTCTTTTTTGGAACGAACCACGTACTCACCTTAGAATTTGTACGTACTTACTGTTCGTATTCGTACATACTCACTGTTTATTCTATACACATAATTTAAGCAACTTTTCAAATAAATTTTAAATCACGGAAAATTTTTAAATTTGATGAATAGGAAAAAAACACGGCCGTTTGATTTTAGAGTCATGGCTAACACCTCTCAAAAATTTTGGTTGAAAAATTATGTTTATAAAATAATTATTAATTTTTGGTTACTTGTTTTGCTCCACATTAATTTTTTTTTGTTCCAAAATTAGAAGTAAAATTAATTTGATCTCAATAGTTATTTGTGGATACTTAAACTCACCCGAAAAATGTTCCCTATTTGGTTGCTTCCTCGCTAGTAAAGGGAAAAATTTCATTTTGATTATACCATTTCAACAATTAATCTGCTAAAGATCGAGCGAGAGGCCAAATATTTCATTTTATTGAACTGTTTGTTGAAATTATTTGTGTCGTTTTGTGTAAAATAATTATTATTGAAGTTATTTGTCGGTAGCAATAACATTCCGATATGTTAAGTCTTAGGTATTGTAGTTTCTTAAATTACCAATTACTTAAACTTTTCCTCTTGTTCTCTCCGTGATATTCCGCGATTTAGAGGAAGCTGTATATTGTTATAATCGATAGTTAAGTTTGCCTAGATTAACTGATTAAATTCAATCATTACAGGTTTTTCCATTTTCGAAGGTAGTTTATGACAAATTAGTAGTTGATGAAAATTTAGAGTACTTTCGTTTGCAATATATATGGCAGCAAAATTCAATTTTTTTAAATTATACAATAAAACATTCAACCTACAAATAATTCTTTCTGCTTCCCATCATGTGCATGGTCTAAAAATAAGTTTCATTTTCTTTACCTTTCTAATATAACGAACAATTATTTTAATTAGGGGAACATGTGTTACTAAAACTACTAGCCAATTATCCTCTACTGCAGTGTCCGAAGCATCTCTAATAATTGACAACTTTGCTGACAGATTCAAATGTGCTAGCAAAGTGGCCTCACTTAATTTTGATTTACACTTTGCGAACGTTAATACCGATTCGTCTATCCACACTAACATTCTATTGAAATATTCGAATTTTATTAGTTAGAGGGTTTTAAAATTTTATCTTAGATAAAATATATAATTGGTCAATATTTTTGAAATTGCTGGCTTTAACAAATTTTGATAACAGACCTAAAGCGCTTTCATGCGCATCAGATGAAACATGAAACCAAAAAGTTAACTAAATTGGGTAAAAGCTTATTGGTTTTACTATTAACGACCAAATAATTAAATTTCGCCATAACTTTCAAGCATTCTTTCCGATAACGAAGAGCTTTTAGCATTTCTCAACCTTTGCAAAAAGTTGTTCAATTTTAATTGTAGTTAAGATGGTTTTCACTAGGAAAATTAACCTTGTTAAAACGCTCACACATTTAAATATATTTTATACTTGTGAATAAAAGCTTTAAAAAACAAGTTATATTACTAAACACAAAAATCTCTGACTCTCATTGTTTAGAATCATTTTAAGGTGCTTAAACCTTTTAGTTATTATCACCTTAGTTAGTACAACTGAAAAAATTGGGAAAACATTTTTAAACGGAAATAGAGAATTATATTGAACCCTTTATAGATTTTCATGTGACTATATTTTTTAAAAGCGATGCTTTCTTTAACAAATAAAACTCGACGTTTAGTTTAATTTATTTGTGTGGCGCAAGTATTAAAATTCAGTTAGGCCCAAGACCAAGAGCAAGTATTAATTAAATTGAAAATTATGTGATTCTGGATGTTCTACGATCAACACTAAATTTTAAACATCTTGAGATTAGCTTATCTGTGCTTTATACATGTTTAGCTGATGTTCAGTAACATCAAGTGTTTAGCTACGATAAACGAAATCATATATCATATTTTGAGTGTTGGCCGCAATTCCTGAGGTACTGTTGTTTGTTCGCTTCAACATGTTGAAATTAATTTTTACAAAACATCCACAATATAAATTTTAAAAGATTTAGTACAACTTCTGTATTCAAAAATTTTCTAATTCAATCGGTCCATGTGGAGTAATTAGTGATATAATTAAATTCATAATTTTTTATTTTAAGAGCTTGTAGAAATTTAGTTTGATTTAAAATAAGCTCATTTAAAAAACAAATTCTTGGTTTTTCTTTAATATGATTCTCATTTCTCCCAAGAAAATAATAAATTCTAAACAAAAAACATAGAAACGTGAGGAATTTCAGTAAACATTTTGGTTATCAGATTTTTTTTCACCATAGAGATATGTGGCAATATATTTAAGTCAAAGTTTAGTTTCAGATATGAACTAACGTATTCAAATGTGTAGTTGGGAAACCTCCATATAAAAAATTAATACTTTAAAGTTCCTTTACTGTAAAAGCTCGTTAGATACGTTAGATTAGAGCTTTTGATGATAATATTCATCTATTGTCCTAAAAAGAACTAGTAAACTAAATATTTTGTTAAGTTGTAACAGCAAGTTTAAGAAGCTTCGTAGTAAACGAGTTGTTTTAACATTTATCACTAAGTCTTCGCTTCTGTAAAAGTTTACATCATTTTTTTTGCTGTTAAATTTGAAGCTCAATAAATTTTCATTTCATAAGAAGACAAATCCTACTGTCTAGCTACCCCTGGTTCAAATTATTCATTCCAATTCATTAAACCTGAGTTACTAGCTTTATTTGAATGCATTTATCAATCTACCGTTTATGAGGATTATAAAATATCTATCGAAAGGGTGATAAAATTTATAAGAAGGCCTATAAGCTCTTAGTAATTAGAAGTATTTTCCACCTTTTTAACATTTTAACTGAGCTAAAATATTTCTCACAAAAGCTGGACCAGCTTTTGAACTTTTTGAACTTTTAAAAGAATTTACTTTTTTGACGAATTAAATTATTCAAACTAATCTGTAATCTGTAGGTCTAGTAAAAACCTTTCCAGTGATTTCAGCGCTCGCTCTTTCTCTTTTCTATTTGTTTTGAAATACAGCGTTACCAAGATCAATTTAGTGTGGAGAAAAGTGTGTTTTGAAAAGAAAATTCGTTTAGATGTAAAAAGAATGACTGCAAATTATGCATGTAATCCAAATTATTTAAATTGTAAGCCAGTACGTGACCACCTTTTCTAAAAAACCGGGTTTGATTTAATGAAAACCTACCTTCCGGTTTCAAACTATATTGAAAAGATTCAGTGAAAATGCTCTAGTTCGGCCTCTCTTTACATAAAAAATAGTTCTAGATCTTTAGAAAAAGCGGTCACAAACTATTAATTGCCAAAAGCTCACTTGATTCGTTTTTCATTGGGTAGAAATCTCTAATGATTGACACAAATTTTAATCTTAAACTCTCTTTAAATTTTAATCGTTTACTGAAAACCTTAACAAAAATATGGGAGATACACGATGTTCGGGCTTTTTGATCAATTCACATAAAATTTTAATTTTTAGAAATGAACATTGAATTTTTATGTTAAATACTAAAGCCCACCAAACTTTATTTTGATCAAATTTCTGTGAACGGTGCGTTTACTCATGTACATAAACCTATTGATTTTGATTTCTGAAAAGTTTATTGATTTAAATCAATTTGATCATCAGATGTTTAAGTGCTTGATAAGTTAACATTTTCTTTCCTAATCCATATCGTTTTATCAAAAAGATTTATTTAAGAAGCATCACTAAATTGCTCAGTTTTATTACTGGGAAACTTTTTTACCGGTTTGAGCTTTCAAAATACGCTCTCTGATATTTAATTACTTGCAGAAATATGGCGTACAAATTACCCAAATCGTCAAATATAATTATGTTATTGTGCGGAGCTATGAGCCTTTGGAAATATTGTATTGTAAGATTACATTATTTAAAGCTTTTGAATTAAATTTATCTTGGCTAGAATAATAAAATTAAAGATTAAATGAAATTTTAGGATCTAATATCTGTGATTAAGCAAAGATTATGATAATTAATAGAAAACTTTTTGCTTCATATTTTTCAAATCCGAGAATTTTTCAAACCAATGGAAGTCAAAAATCGAAATGATCAATTAAAATATTTATAAATCGGACTATATAGTTTATCCGGTGTTGAGACGGCTTGCACACAGATGTTTACAAATTTAAGTCGTGATATTGATTTTTGTATGAGATTTAAATAATTGCAGTTTTACAGTAGAGTTTGTTGCAACTAATAAATACATTGTTTCCTTACCCCCTTTGCTAATACTTGTAAACCCAGTGTTCTCAATTTAAATCAAAAAATAATATCAGCACATCAATAAATGAATTTCTTTGAAAACAAGTTCGTTTATCGATTTGCCATTTGTTCCTCACCACGATAACCAACACAATCAGGTCAACATTATTTTACATGAAAATGTTTTCCTTTGACACCACACCACAGAATCTACCAAAAGGTTATACAAAGATTAGCTCAACTATAGATAGACATAATTCCGGAAATTTATCAAGACTTAACATTTTTTTATAATTATTTTACCTTTATTTAATACACAACTTTTATAAAATAAATTGATATGTACCATTTCATATCTTTAACCAAACCAAAATCCCACAAAACAAAAAAATTAATAAACTCGGGAAAAACTTTTTTTTCGTTCAGAATTTTCATTCTCGGAACTCTCTAGGTCAAAACAATTATTATAAAATATATCTCGTCAGCTTAAAGTCTCAGAGCTTTGTGTATAAATACGTATACATAATGGAAAATATAACCACTTCATAAATTTACTGTACCAAATCCGTATTTCAAAAAAAAAAAAAAAAAAAATCTCGATCAAACCACATTTTTTACATATGTATGTATATCCAAAAAATAAAAATAAAGAATTTACAAGAATGGAAAATCCATAGACGAACAGTAAAACCGAAACGAAAAATAAAGAAAAGTTTCAAGTTTCCCTTTAAAAATAAAAAGTTCTTTAAACATAAATATAAATATGTATAACAATGAAGAGAAGAACAAAATACTTAAATATAATTTAAATTTTATAATTTTTTTTTTTTTTTTTTTGTATTCTGTGTTATTTAATTTCCACAATTTTTATTTTTATTTTTTGTTGTTGTTTTTTTCTTATACCACCATACATATAAATAATTAATATTCTCATTTATAATTTTCATATGTACACACAGCGCATAAGAAATTAATACAGCATGTATTGCATACAAATATGTATTAATAATAATCAAAAATATTTCATTTTTATTAATAATTAAACATTTTATTTATTTATTTTAAGTGGAATATTTATAAAAAAAAGCGCCACACAATAAATATAAAAATAAATATTTTTAAACGGTTTTTAAAGTGATAAAACAAAATAAAAGTGTTGTTCAATTTATTAAATTGAATTAAATAAATAAAGTTATTATTAATAGTTTTTGTTGCTTCAAAGTGAATAATTTTATTTAAAATATTTATTTTATTTACAACACAAAAAAAATTAATTTGTTGTTACTCCTATATTCATTGTGAAATTAATATTCAAAATAAAAAATTAAAAATTTTATATATTGTTTTATTATTATATTAAAAAATAAATCTATAAATAAAAAATTAATTTATGTTTTTTGTGTTACAATAAAAAATAATAATTGTTAAAAAAAAAAAACATTTGTGCTTTTGTGAATGGATTTTTGTTATAAAACCATCAAAAACGAAAAAAGGATTATTTAAGTTGGACCAAACGGTTTTAATACTGTAAGTAATCATAATTATTATTAATAAAATTTTTCAAAGCTATTGATTTTACAATTTAATAATTTGAGTGAGTTTTAAATTTTCACTCAAAAATTTTGAGTGATTTTTATTTTATTTTACATTTTCGATAAAGGATTGGTTTACTATTAAAATATATTAATAAATATTTATTGTATTTTATAAACTTAATATTTTCACTCAGTAATTAACAACAGAGCATAGATACGAAATACTGATTTAGTTTCTGAATTACTGTAAAATTTATTTCTCCTCTAATGTTGGGAAAAGTCACTAAACAACTTATTTGGATTAGGAATCGTAAAATATCATAAATTGTCAGCTCACGAATCGCAACATTCAGATGTTTTTAGTAGTAGTACATTAAAACAAACATTTTGATACGTTTTTTTGTCGAAACCAACCAAAACCGAAATATTCTAAATACTTTTTTGCAGTTTCATTAGAATATTTTAATAATACGTGTTTTAGCTTTTAAATTTTTTAATTTTTCAACATTTCTTTACCAGGAAATTATTCAACAGGATATTTTTTAATTTAATTAACAAATACTGTAATTTTCAGTAAAATAATTTGTTCTATGTTGTTGTATACCCCTGATCTAGAATAATAAATCATTATATACTTATTATTATATAAATGTATCTATTATCTATTCAACTTGTATGAGTCTTATAATATATTGTACATAAAATACACCCGTAAACCGAGGTGTAATTAAAACCAAAAATAAATTATTAAAGCAGAAAAAGAGTGGAATACAAGTTGAAAACATCAAGTAACAATATTCAACTTACGATTTAAAATTTGTAAATTAAAATTTAATTAATAAATAATTATTATATCATAATACTTAAAATTTAAACCTTCTATAAAAATTGTTTTATTAAACCAAAATAAACTACAACATAAATTTGGTGGCAGCGGAGGAATGATAGTATGGGATGCAACGGTATCCAATAAAGATTTACTATCGTATTATAAAAGTACCCGTTGTGGTTTACTAACGTTTAATAAAATAACCGTACTATAATTCAAATTTTAATCTAAACGCTAATTAAAATATATCGAATGTTATTAAACATTAGATTCATAATAATAAGAGTGAAATTCATGTAATCGTAAAAATCAATAACAATTTATGACCGTTTGGAAAAAAAAAAGCAAAAACAAAAAAAAATAATTACGTTAACGTACAACGTGCAATAGTTACGTGTCCTTGTGAGAACTTTTAGTGGCAATAACTGAATTACCTTATGTAAATGTGTATAGAATTAAAATTTTCATTTTGTTACTTATCCAACTAATAATTAAAAAAAAAAAAAAATTAACAAAGTATTATTGTGACTCAAATACATTATTAGTTAATACAAAGCAAGTCTAAAGTGAATAAGTGTTAAAAAAGTGTTAAAAATCTAAGCGATTATAAAACAGTAATTCATAAAACAATAGTGAAAAAAAATTGCACCATAGCAAAAATATTCCAGAATTATCCAAAAAAAAAAAAAAAACACAAAAAATTTCTGTTTAAAGTAGAAAAATTGTGGTTAATTTTTATGAATCATCGTTCATTGATTTTATGAATCGAAAAAAAAATAAAAAAAAAATAAAAATAAAAATCGGAAAAAAATCATTTATCAATAAAATACAAATACCAAAAAGTTACTTATTATTATAATTCATTGAATATGCAACAATGATCATCACGGAATCATCATACATTTAAACCAATACAAATATCCAGTACAACTTTACAACATCAGTTACATCAATACGAGTTATAAATTTACAACATCAGCAATCATATTTCACCGGTAATAAATTTCAAGAAGATGAGACATTTTAATACATATTGGGAATAACCAGCTGATTATTATCAACAATTGAAGTCAACTCGAAACAAACAACTAATAAAATTGTAAGCCATTTTTATTCTTTCATTTTAGCAAACTTTAAATTAATTTTTTTAGTTCAAATTTAAATTTATTTTTTTTTTTACATCCTGCATCATATTAATAAATTAATTAGTTACTTTATCACAATTCATTATTATAGTATTATAACGTTTAAATATTTCTATGTATGATGAATTCATGAAATTGAATTGAAATTTTATCAATCAAGCATACAATTTTGTGAATCAATTAATTTAAGTCAAAATTTTTTAAATTTAATCAATCCTGTTTTAAACCAATGAGTGACCAGTCTGTTGATCACATACTTTTACGAAATAGAAAAGTTGACATTGTTCCTAAGATCGAAAAACCTAAACCGCGAAAAAATTTGGTTAAACCGGCTTTGAATAAAAAAATCTTACCGTTTACTTGCGATTCAATAACTGCTCTATTACCATATCACGAGTTTAAATTACCATTAATAATCGACACAAAATTACTTACCCAACAATACGAAAAAACGGTAGAATCTTGTATTCCAACTATGAATTTCAATTTCGATAGAGCTATAAAATTAATTCCCGAGTTCGACGGAACTCATGAAAAGCTCCATAGATTTTTACAATGTTGCAATCTCGTGTTTAAAGATGTGAAAACTAACGAAGATCGCGCCATGTTTTTAGAATTAGTGCAAATCAGGTTGGTGGACAGTGCTTATAATAAAATTGTGCTGACTGGTTCGTATAAAACTTGGGAGGACTTACAAAAGGAACTGAAACAGAAATTTTCAAACGTTCGAGCTTTAGAAAATATCCAGGTTGACCTTGTGCAAGCTCGTCAGCGTTTTGATGAAAGCGTAAAGGATTTTGGTATTCGCATCGAAAATCTTTTAGCCGATTTAAATAAATCTTGTGTTTTTGTAACATCAGATGTAGGAGTGCTCGATAAAAATATCAAAATTATAAATTCCAAAACAGCTTTGCGTGCTTTCGAAGATGGTTTAAGAGACCCACTCAAAATTTTAATCAAAGCATGCCGATTTGAGAATTTGAAAGATGCAATTTCCAAAGGGATAGAAGAAGACAATTTAAATAAAGCAAATAAACCTAAACCTAGTAAATTTCCACCTGCGTATACTTCTAATCAATCCATTAAATGTCAGCTTTGCTTTAAACCAGGGCATGTAGCATCCAACTGTTATAAACTTAATTCAAATCAACAACCATTTATTCCTTTCCGTAGTAACTCAAATCCTTCCTCAACTTATAATTCCAATAGACAAACTCCAACAAGATCGTTTTCGCAGACTTTAAACCAAGCAAATACTAGCGCACGTGTTAATCAAATTTCGTATCCGTGTGCATACTGCAAAAAGTTTGGACATCATATTAGCAGCTGCAGACATCGTGAAAGATCCAATCTAAGGAGGAACCAACCAATTAATAACATTGAACAATCATCAACTCCACAAACAGAACAGCAGGAAAACTTAAACGAACTCCACCGGGAGCACAAGAATGTAGGGGTGCGAGTTCAAAATATATAAATCTACATTCATATAACCCTGTTCATGATGATATAAAAAATTACTCAACGACAACACCAATAAATTTCACAACAAACAGAATTCTTTGTTTTTCTATTAATTTTCATACCGACAATCTAAAATTTGTAAACCTTGAATTAGATATCTTAAACGAACCTCAATACTTTCTAATTGATACTGGGGCCGACATTAGTGTCGTAAAAAAAGAATTGATTAAGCCCGATACTTTGTGTTATCCTAATTTAAAATTAACTTTAAAAGGAATTACTGCCGAATCCATAGATACGTTAGCTATTTGTTCTTCTAAAATTAAAATTTCGGAAAACAATATAATTCCACATGACTTTCACATCGTACCATCCGACTTTCCTCTGAACTGTGCGGGTATCATTGGAAACGATTTTCTAAAAAAAAATCAATGCAATATAAATTATTCTCGTAACATACTACAAATACTGAATCCCTATGACAATGAATATTCAAGTTTACACCTCTCTGCCAATAATCCTCCAATAGTTATTCCCTGTCGCGCAGAAAGGATAGTTAAGATAAGATTCAAAACAACAGAAGACCATGAATATTTATGTCCATCAAAAATGATAAAACCAGGTGTATACATAGCAAACGCAATCATTAAAATTATAAACTCATTTGCAACAGTAAGCGTTATCAACACAAACGATTATCCCGTGAAATTAGATGAAATATACTTAGAACCGGAAAGTCTAGAACATTATCAAATTTTTACCTTAAATCATTGGTCAAACTCATTAAAAGACAGATTGGAAAATTTAGAACATCAAATTGAGACAGCTCATATGAATACGGAAGAAGAATCATCTATCATAAAAATATGTCGTGAGTTTAATGATATATTCTACTTACCAGGCGATAGACTGTCAATTACAAATGCTGGATGTCACCATATTCCATTAAAACCTGATTCACAGCCTGTCAATGTGAAACCATATCGTCTTCCTCATTCAGCAAAGTTGGAAATTAATTCTCAAGTGGAGAAAATGCTTAACGATGGCATCATTGAAGATAGTAGCAGCCCATTTAACTCTCCTTTACTGGTAGTACCAAAAAAGGCTAGTGATGACTCGAAACGTTGGCGCGTCGTGATAGATTTTCGCCGTTTGAATGATTTGACAATTAATGACATATTCCCATTGCCAAATATAGTAGAAATTTTAGAGCAATTAGGAGACGCAATTTATTTCACCACATTAGACTTAGCAGATGGCTATCATCAAATCCCAATGAACTACGAAGACAAACATAAAACCGCTTTCAGCACTCAGATGGGTCACTATCACTTCACCAGAATGCCTTTTGGTCTCAAAGGAGCACCGGCAACATTTCAACGAATAATGAACAACGTGTTATCCGGGTTGAACGGTTTGAAATGTTTCGTTTATCTAGACGATGTAGTTATTTACGGCTACAACCTTAACGATCACAACAAAAAACTAACTCAAGTATTTCAATCTTTTCGAAAATTCAATTTGAAGTTACAACCAAAAAAATGTCATTTTCTTAGAAAAGAGATTTGTTATCTGGGTCACATTATAACAAATCACGGAATCAAACCAGATCCATCGAAAATTGATGCGATCCAAAATTACCCCATTCCAAAAACCCAAAAAGAGGTTAAATCATTTCTAGGTTTGATAGGATACTATCGAAGATTTATAGATAAGTTTTCGGAAATAGCACAACCCTTGAATGCATTACTTAAAAAAGATGCACGATTCAATTGGGATGCATTCTGCTTCGAAAGTTTTAAAAAATTAAAAGATAAATTAATTAAACCTCCTATATTGCAATATCCCAAATTCGACAAACACTTTTATGTTACAACGGATGCTAGTGATGTAGCACTTGGCACGGTTCTTTCGCAGAGAATAGGCGATGATGATTTACCTGTGGCTTATGCAAGCAGGGTACTAAATAGAGCTGAGCGAAACTATTCTACTGTGGAGAAGGAATTGCTTGCCATGGTTTTTGCTGTAAAACGTTTTCGTCCTTACTTGTACGGCGTCAAATTTACTATTATTACTGACCATAAACCACTGCTTTGGTTAAATAAGGCAAAAAATTTATCATCACGTTTAATGCGATGGAGAATTGAGTTGGATGAATACGACTTTGACATAATTTTTAAACCAGGAAAGGACAATCTTAACGCGGACAGTTTGAGTAGAATTGAATTAGAATCTGCCGATCAAGCTACTAAAATTAACATTGTTACTCGTTCGCAAACTAAAGTCAAGGAATCGGAACTAAATATTGACCAAACCTTAAACGATACTAAACCAAATAACGGAAAAACATCAAATCAAACTTCACACGAAATTCAGGAAATTCCGATCACTGTCTTAGAAAATGATGTTGATATTCTTAACGTGATCAAAGAATTTCATAATTGTCCGTTAGGAGGACACCAAGGAATAGAAAGGACCTTCAAAAGAATCAAATCATATTATTACTTCCCGAAAATGTTAACCCAAATTCGAAAATTTATAAAAAAATGTGAATCATGTCAGAAAAATAAAATTTCAAAATTAACAAAACTTCCTATGGTATTGACAACCACTTCAAAGATTCCTTTTGAGAAAATATTTTTAGACATCGTTGGACCCTTAAACGTATCCTACAACTACAATCGTTACATACTTACAATACAAGATGACTTATCAAAGTTCTCATTGGCTATACCTATCGAAAACCAATTGTCGGAAACCATTGCTAAAGCTCTAGTCGAAAACTTTATATGTAGATTTGGGGCTCCATTGTGCATCCTTACCGATCAAGGAACTAATTTTGTTAGCGAGTTATTTAAAAATATGTGCAAATTGTTAAAAATAAATAAATTACAATCTACTGCTTATCATCCGCAAACAAACGGGGCGCTAGAAAGGTCTCATCGAACACTTGCTGAATACTTACGGACGTATACCGATAACGATCCTAACAATTGGGACCATTGGCTACCCTACGCAATGTTCACATATAATTCAACTCCACATTCTTCTACTAATTTAATGCCATTTGAGATTGTTCACGGATTTAAACCTAATTTACCATCTTCATTAAAACATAATAATCGAATACTATATAATCCAGACGACTACTTGCAAAACCTTCGAGTGAAACTGGCAAATTCTTATGAAATAGCCAGGCAAAACTTAATTAAACAAAAAGAAAAATCAAAAATCTATTATGACAAAACTACTAACATTGTTGAATTTCATATTGGGGACAGAGTACTACTGAGAAATGAAAAATCCAGGGGCAAATTTGAGCCAATCTGGACGGGGCCGTTTGAAATAGTTAAAATCAATAACAATGTTAATTCATCTATTCGTGTAGATCGACAAACTAAAGTTGTTCATAATAACCGATTAAAACTATTTGTTGATTAAATTTGAAAAAAAAAAAATATATAAAGAAAACCAAAAAAAAAACTTAATGAATTTAAAATGTAAAAATTATGTATTATATAAATAAATCGTTGTCATATTATTTTGATAATTAAATTAATACATAAACAATTATTATTATAATATTATCATCATTCAATTATTATTTAATTAATTATATCTTTAATTATATTATTATTAACTATTTACTAATTATATTCAAGAATATTATACAAAAAAGAAATGTTAAACCTTAGTTAAGTTGAAAGCTAAATAAATTTATCTTTTTCTTGGGGGTGAGGTGTTGTATACCCCTGATCTAGAATAATAAATCATTATATACTTATTATTATATAAATGTATCTATTATCTATTCAACTTGTATGAGTCTTATAATATATTGTACATAAAATACACCCGTAAACCGAGGTGTAATTAAAACCAAAAATAAATTATTAAAGCAGAAAAAGAGTGGAATACAAGTTGAAAACATCAAGTAACAATATTCAACTTACGATTTAAAATTTGTAAATTAAAATTTAATAAATAAATAATTATTATATCATAATACTTAAAATTTAAACCTTCTATAAAAATTGTTTTATTAAACCAAAATAAACTACAACAATGTATTTGGGTTTAGATACGAATTTTCCGGAGATTCTCGCTCTTTTAATTGTAGCTTGGTTGTTTGTGTTATTTTAACATCTTTGGCTAACGATTTGTTAAATATGTACCATATATGAAAAGCATCAATTCGTAAAGAAAAATATGGGAACTAAAATGTATCTCTATGAAAAGCGACACAACTGAAAAACTTACATTTTTCAGGAGTAGCGAAAAATGATTTTTTCTTAGAACAACATTTATTATCATTTTATGTTTATATTACTCTTAAAACTTGCAATTTTTGCAGTAATTAGGTCTTCATGAATAAAAAAAACATTTTATTTGTAGTTGTGGTACACTCTAAAAATGTATTGATGTAAAATTACCTCGAAAATCGGTGGCAACAGAATACCAACGACAATCATCAAATTTACATATACTCGTAAAAGCCTAATTTTTCAAAAATTGTCAACCTTTTGGTGTAAATTTACATGTAGTTATGTGAAATTGCATATATCCATGCTTAAAATTACAGGATTCAGTTGCAAAATTAAGACCAAATTTATACTTTTGATGTACATTTTCAAAGCAGATTTCCTCATTAATTGGTAAAATCCATCAGTAAGATGTAACTTATCATTCACTGGGAAATGGGATAAAAGGTGAAAATTTTATTCTAAATTTAGGGATTTGCACTATAATAGAAAATAAAAGAAAATTGTTAAAGTGGTATAGGTCTTTATTTAAACTGAAAAATTATTTTGTTTAAATTTATTATTAAATTCTATCACATAGCAAAATTATGAATAATAATAGAACTAATTTAATTTATGAAACATATACTTAGTTAAAATTTAAACTATTCAATTTGTTTATCATTTAACTTAAACTTACTTAAAATAGGAGCACCCACATTTATTTCTATTTGTACTTCTATTTTAACTAAAACATAAATATAAAAATAAATTATAAATTGAATAAAAATAAAATGATTAATTCATATACATTTTTAAAAATAAAATGTATAATTATCCATTTCTAAAAATTTGATTATATACGTTTAAATTTTAATTATAATTAATTTTTGGATTTAATCCATTTGTTTTGTGATATATGTATTTAATTTGTTTATTAAATTATTAATTTTCGATATATTATTTATATGATTTTTTTTTCCTCTGATATTATTATTATGTATAGAGTTTCAAGAAAAAACGAGAAAAAAACTCTAAAGATTGGGAAATTTTTTTGGGGTATAATATATTAAAATTATAAAAATATGTTAAACACAATGTCAATAAATCTAATATATTTGAATTTTCAAATTTTCCAACAACAACCTTTTCAAAGAAAATATAACTAGTGCAATTATCATCCGTTAATGTATCTGAAAGAATAAAATTTTAAATATAAATAAAATAAAATTATGCGTTTAACCTGCTTTGCAGAATGACGTTTTCAGACTTCATCTCACAAATCGATTGTAATTCTGTATAAAAAATATTTAAATGAACAATTAAAATTCCAAAATATATCAATTTTATAAAATGTTTAGTAATCAGTAGTAATTTCTTGTAAAAAAGAGGATTTAAATACTTCAAAAAAATTTAGAATTTCATAATATTTTTAAAAATTTTGTAGAATTTTCAATAATGTTTTGGAATCAAAATCTAAATTAAGTGTACATTTAGAACACATAATTTTCTAAAATTAACTCACCTATAAGTGCAAACCATGGTGTGTTTGTTGGACACGCGCTACTAATTTCCTCCAAAGTAGTTCCAAACTGAAAAAAAGCGTTAGACAGTTTTGCTTATGTCAACATTAACCTTAATTACCTCAAATTGTTTAAATAAAAAAGACGAATCCTCGTTGAAGTATAAGAAAAAACATTTTATTAGATTGCAAGAATTATTCATATTACTGCCTTTAATACACGCGTAGATATTTTTTTGTTTGCTTTCAGACCAAAATCGTTTAACTATTTCCTGTTTTTGTTCAAATTCATTTTTAATTTTGACAGGATCTATGGCCATTAGTTGTTCGAAGTGTTGAAAAGCGAATTCCTTTTCAAAGAGAAACGGACATTTCTCTTGAATCTGCTGAACATCAGGTATGGAGCTGCGATCATTAAGGAAAACTCTCTGAACTGTAAAGCAGTCTTTCATAAACTTTTTAGCTGCTTCACGCTCTTCCGCTGATATTTTATTCGGTTTAAAAAGGTCTTGTAAATACTTTGATTTAGATTCAATGCTGCTACAGGTTTCTCCCGATCCAATATTTGCTGGTTGCCAGTTAACACAAGTGTTCTCTAGGACATTGGCTGTTTTTCGCTGTTTTGCCGGTATATTTGCTATCAGCTCTTCACGAACACGTTTTGGCGGCCGATTAAGAAACGAATTTCTATTTTTCATGATAGTTATTAGGGCCACTGGTATAGTCGTAATAATTACTTGCTCATTATCCTTTAAATAAAATGAGTCCGGGTATCTGGATGCCACTCTATGGGCAACAGTTCTAATAATGGACATTGGAATGAAAAATGAAATCTGGCGCATCTCATCGATGAGTATGTTACCTAAACAGTTCATTCTTTTTCCAAGGTAGAGTTTGTTTTGAAACATTGTTGTAATGTCAGAAGGAAATTTATTCCACGGGATTATAAAATTAGAAAAAAGCATTACACATATTGAATTTGCAGATGATGTATTAGTCATAGCAGTGCTGGACATGCTTAGGGTATCAGTATCCTCATGTGCTGCAGAATTTGGTGTAGAAATTATAATTTCGCTGTGTTCTTCCTCAATCCTCTGAGGTGCTACTTCTTGATTATCGTGTTGGGTGATGATAAATTCATTAATTTCGAGGGGCTGAGTAAGTGATTTATCCGCAGAAAAGGTTTCATTAAAAAAACTTGCAGAAATATTAAGCTGTTGTGTCCAAATTTGGTGATTTTCGAGAAGTATAAATATATTTTTTTCTTCAATGTAATGCGCTAATACTTCATCATCACATACTTCCGAACCATCTGTTTCAAGTACAATTTTTGTCCCTTTTATACCAACATCGTGAGCTGAAAGCCAAATAAACCAGATCAATTTTATTTTATTTTATCAATGGTGTGGTTCTGTATACTAAATAGAGAATATACTAAAAATTTAACCCTATGAAAGATTTGGCATAGCGAAAAGGTTTTAGTTCAAACCCTATTTAGTCTAATACACCACAATTACTAATTTAAACTAACCTTTCTCTAAGAGTTCATGAATTAGAGGTAACGTTAAAAAAGTTAAAAAAGTTTTCTTTAGCATTCTGTCACTACTCCATACTTTTACTGCGTATTTCTTGTCCACTTGAGCCATGTTAAATGTAGTTTCTTAATAGTTATGTTTTAAATGATTACTATGGCTTGAAAAATTACTGATTATATAAATCGTTGAGCTAATGAAAAGTTGAAATCGATCTTCAAAAAGTCCTACTTGCATCAACTGATGGTTTTCAGATAGCGTTGAAGTAATATTTTGATAGTTTCTGGCCATTCTCGCAGTGGTTTTAAAATATTTATTTTTTTGTTCAAATTCCATGGTCCATAAAATTTTAAGTGGTCCGAATTTTCGAATTAATTCTGGGTAATGGTAGATAAAATGATGTTTGGGCCGTAATTTATAACTGGGAAAACAATCTTTTCTATATTCGTAATACAAATATATGTAGTGTGAGAGCAATTCTATTTGGCAATTTGAAATTTCTGAAGCACAAATAAGCCGAAACATTTCAACCATTGTTGTTAAAAATTTCCATACAATGTCATCCAAATTTTCAATGTGATTCATTAAAATGAGCGGCATCAGTACTTGTATGTGCCAAATTTCATAAGTTTTTCCTGGAACTTTCGGCTTGTTGCCTTCAATTTTCGGAAAAGAGAGAGAAAGTTTAAATTTTTTTCTTAGATTCGATAAAGTAATATTTATTTTATCAAGAGATATAAAACCTGAATTGGAAAAATATTTTAAAATATACATTAAATCGTATGGGATAATTCCTTCGAACAAGTCATGCGCTAAACAAGGCGGAAGACCTGGATTGCAAACATGAAAATTTAGCAATCTGTTTAACACCGAATCTGATTTTATGCCATGATTTGTATCAAGAACATCGGTTGAATAATTTTCAATCGTTCGATTTTCATCCGGTTGCAAATCATAATTTTTCAGTGACGTTCGTGTGAAATAGCACCAACGACAAAAGAATTCAGTAGAACTGAAATTTTCAACAAACCCACCAATCTGATGGCTACCTAAATTGTCGCCTGTCATTGCAAATAAAGATCCTTGAATGTTTTTAATTGTTTGATCAAAACAATCGAAATAATCCACTCCTTCTTTTTCTAAGATAATAAGGTCCTCTATTAAAGGTTGAAAAATTTTATCAATTCCAAAGAGCTTAACAAACTTCTCTTTACATAATAATACCAATTGTATGTTTTGAATTTGCGTTCGATATTTTATGTTTAGGTTTCCTATTAGCATATATACCCCAACCAACTTATGCTTCTTTTTCGAAGATCCCAAAGGGTTGCATGTTTCGAAAGCATCCTGGAAAAGAATTATCTCAAGTTTTTTCGGAGAAGAGGAAAAGAAAATATTTTTTTTGTATACAGAACCTTCATTGTAATCAAAAAATATATTTTGTTTTTCATTTTTGCCTTCTCTAATTAGTTTTAAAAATTGAGAGTCTGACATTAACATTTTAATCGTTTCTAAAATTGGCGTATAGTGAAAAAAACACTCATTATGATAATTATCAAAACCTAAAGGTACTCTTTTGGGTTTAACAAAAGGCATTTTATTTCTGATGTTACTTTCCCGTTTAAACTTGGAACCAAATTTTTTTATTTCGTCAAGCAAACAATTGAATGAGATATCATTTTTGTATTTTGTCAGCATGCCTATATCTTTCAAAAATAGTATATTGTGTAACGTGTAGGAAAAACGATATATTCCCGGACGAGTATGGAAGTTGCTGGGACGAGGCGTCAGCCGAGTTCCAGCAAAGTCCGGGAATTATAGTTTTTCCACGAGTTGCACATACGATTTTTTCTCTAATCGGCAGTATATCAGATTATCCATTTTATTCATTATATTCTTTAAAATACGCCACATTTTCCAATTTATATTTTCAATAGATTTCACTATCAAAGTTACCTTAGAATTATAACAATCGCGTGCGCTGTCAATTTATTTAAAGGTCTGTCAGAGCAAACGATACCCGTCGTTAATTTGTGGTTTAGTTTAAATATAATGGACAGCAATTTTGATAATTCAATCCCAGGTACTCCGCCTGGCATCTTGGAGACAGCAAGATTGACTACACTAAATTTGTTGCCGCAGAAGTCGAGGGAGAAGTACGAAAATGCATACAAGCGTTTTATGGATTATCGCATAAATAACAAGGCCAATTCATTCTCCGAAAACGTTTTAATTGCATATTTTTCGGATTTATGTCAAAAGATGAAACCGTCAATCTTATGGTCCAACTATTCCATGGTGAGGTCGACGCTTAGCATTAACAATAATGTTGATATATCCAAATATGGAAAACTACGCGCATTACTGAAACGTCAGTCAGATGGATTGTTTGTAATCTTGTGCGATTGTGTTTGGTTGTTAATTTGTTCCAAAACAGCTGATGAAAATGTTGATGGAGAAAGTATAATTTACGTGATGTGTGGTTAAATAGTTTAGTCCCAAACAAGCAAAACTGTTTCTTCAATTTCTACGGCAATCCACTCTTGAAATAAATGAATGAACACAAAACGGTGAATTCTTTATTGAATTTTGGTTTTTATTTTTGTATGTAACACACTGGTTTATAACAAAATTGATGTTATTCTTCGGATTGATTTTTAGAGATAAAACAATTTATCTTTTTTGATGACTTAAAATAATCAAGCACGTCATAGGTTGGAAATTAGCTCAAAAAATATTAAGCTTTTGCGCTAACTTAAGTTCGCTTAGCTTTGGAAAACTATAAATATTTAATGAACGCAACCAATCTGTTCCGTTTTTTCCATTATGTATACAACCAACTTATGACATTTGATTATTCTTTACAATTTGTTTACATTTAGTATAAATACAGATAATATTTCTTAAAATTTAATATAATATTAGGGTTATTTAAATTCCAGATTATTTGGCGTTAATTACATTATTTTAGCGGAATAAATTAATTACAATCAAAAACGGTAAGTTTTAATATACATTAAATAATTTTTCTTTTGGTAATTCATTTTTTATTTTTTTATTTTTTTAGGTTAAACAATCTGGGCATAATTCAGTGTTGTATAATTAAATATAATAACTCAGAGTTGTCTAATTAAATTGAATAAATGAATCAAATTAGTTTAATTGGTTTTATTCTCACCAACATGGATATAAGCCTAAAAAATCCAAAATCTTAACGAAACAACAAATAGAAACATTTATGGAACTTGCTCCAGATGATACATATTTAATGGCAAAAGTATGTTAAGATGTACGCGCTCATAATTTATTTACAAAAAATTTGTTTTCTAGGTTGCCTTAATTTTTGGAATTTCTGGCGCATGTCGTCAAGATGAACTATGCCGAATAAATTTGAATGACATTCAAGATTTGGGAAATAGGATATTGATTACCATTCCTGTTAACAAGATGAACAAGCCAAGATCATTTATTGTAAATGAAGCGTATATCGAAATATATCGTAGATACATAGCATTACGTCCCACTGATTTCGATAACCCTCGATTCTTTTTCAAATTAAAAAACGGTAGAGGTAACAGACAAGTAGTGGGCATACATCAGTTTGGCAAATTGCCTCAAACTGTAGCTACTTATTTGAAGTTGCCAAATGCGATAGAATATACAGGGTACTGTTTTCGCAGATCATCTGCTACAATATTGGTAGATACAGGTGCAGATTTGACTTGCCTTAAGAGACATGGTGGTTGGAAATCGGCAACGGTTGCCGAAGGGTACATTGATGATTCTCTAAATAATAAAATTGAAGTTGCAAACAGAATTTTCAATACCACCGAACAAAATCCAGGTGTGGACCGTAACATGACCGAAATAAAAATTTTCAATACTACCGAACAAAATCCAGATGTGGACCCTAACATGACCGAAATAAACGATAATAGTGCATCAGTGGCTACAACTAACCTTAATTGTAATGCATCTGCGCCAATTTTCAACACCTGTACAAATTGTACAATTCATGTAAATATAACCAATAATAAATAGTTGTTAAATATGTACTTTTACAATTATAATAATAAAAACTAAATAAATTAAAATTATATCATGTATTTCTTAAAAACAGATGATAATCAGTACTAGAAAGTATTCTCTGCCTAGGCAAGGAATACTTTCCAGTACTGTTTTTAGTAAGTTGCCTAGCAACGATGTAGTGTCGGGGAATACTTCATTTTGCTGACAGATAACAAACCAGAAAACTGACGTATTTTATCCGATTTGAGAAAAATAATTTTGATTTGAGCTAGCCGTATTTATTATTTCATAAAGTTCATTATATAAAAATTGTAGAGCGGCATCCGACACTCTAAAAGAAAATTTTAGTTTTGTAAACAATGTTTCGAATGTATTTTCACGTTTTGTGCTAACAAAAGAAGTGGTGCTCTGAATTAAATCAATAGGTTCATTTTCTAAACTTTGGGTTTCTAACACTTTTAGAGTTTCTTTTTGATCACTCAAATTGCCTAAATTGTCATAATGCTTTCGAGAAACATGAGATCTGAATGATGACCCATTTGAGAAAATTCTAGAACAACTACCGACAGGGCACGATATTTCACTATTTAAATTAATATGCTTTGTTAAATGCGAAGTGATTTTTTTTAAATATTTAGACTTGAAATCGCAATTGTTTATGCTACATTTATATGGACTAATATTCACTACAGTATTTAAGATTTTTTGTGAAGAATGGCTCCTAAAGCAATGCACTTGAAAATTTTTATAACTGTGAAATTTTTTTTCGCAATGCGGCTGGCTCTAAGCAAATGTATTGCATATTTTTTTTTCCTCGATGCTCATACAAATGCCTATTATATTTTTTAATTACACTGGTCTTAAAATCACAATTTGAACACTTAAACATTTTAATAACTAATAATTAACTTACTGTATAGGATTATATTAATAGTAAACTTAAATTTATTAAATATAAATATTTTCAATTTTAACATTTAATTTTATTACAAAAACACAACTTCGCAAGATCAGTCACTACAACGAAATGCATTATGCTTTACAAAGAGAAACGTGGTTAGCACAATAAAGAAAAAAAAAACAAATGAATAGTTTAAATTCATAATCAAAGCACTTTTACGTCAGGAGAGTATGTGTGTTACACATATAGTGTAAAATACTATTTTAAGTTTAATTTTACATACTCTTTGGTATTTGTTTGCTCTTAAGATACAAATAATACATACAACTGAATAATTTTACTATTTTTAGTGTATTTATTTTCTTATGCACAGATATCGGTTAATTTGTAAGCATCGGTTGTATATTTACACCAAAAATTGCTATTATTATTATGGTAATTTTACGCACTTCAACCCTCATTTTTTAGAGTGTACTTTAAATACCAACCACTCTTAAATACTCGTAGACTTAGATTTTTTGCGTTTTAATTTTAACCATAACCAACTAAATCGATAAATATTTTATCGCTAATTAAAGTAGATCTATTTAGTTTTCTGCCTCTATTATGTACTATGCTAATTAGGTACTGCTACTCTTACAATAAAGCTATTTTGAAGCCATAATAAGCGACGTTCTAAACAGAAAGTTTCATTCAATTTCTACAATTACTTGCCTACTGTGTGTAATTTTATAAAATAAAATGATTTCTGAATAGATGTATATTAATAGAAGTAGATTTTGATAGGGAATCATCCCTGTCAGGGTATATAACCGAATGACAATTCTTAAGTATTTTAGAATCTCAATATTTTTAAAGTGCTAAATGTGGAACCTCCCTATTTTCTCAATAGCAGAAACCCCTCACAATTGGATCTTATCATTTGTAATAATGATAATGTTAAGTTTCATAACCAACTTTCTGTGGGATTTTCTGATCACGATATTATCTTTTTCAATTATGAAATAGAATTAGTTAACAGTGCAAAAACTAAAACGTATTATGACTATCGGAACAATGACTATGTAAATCTATTCGATTTTACTAGGCACTTGTGCATTATCTAAACGAGCAAACAGTCTGCCCTGGTTTAATGATACTATAAAAACATTCACTAGTTTAAGAGACTTTACCTTTAATCGGATTAAGTGTGACAGAACTATAATTATATATATTATTTCGTGATTATAAAACCTTAATGAATCGTGTCACTAGTAGCATTCGTAAAGCAAAATCCGATTATTTAAACCAAAATATGGACCTACCTCAAAAGAATATGTGGAAAGAATTATCCGAAGTGGGGTTCGGGAGTGATACAAAAAATAATGATTGTGTGACGTTTTCCTTCAATGAGCTAAACAATTACTTCAGTAATATTGTAAGTGTTTCCGAGACATATAGCATTTAGAAACATTGATTTAATCGAACTTACGTTAGCTATGCACGGTCTTAAGTATAATGCCACAAGTTTATATGGCATCCCTTCTATCTTTTTGAAAATCATTTTTCCACTAATTGCCGACTATGTTCTTAACTGTTTCAATACCATTTTCACGACTTTAGTTTATCCGAAGGTTTGGAAGTTGGCGAAAATTATACCTATAATTATCTCATCGCATGTCCGTTTCTGATTTTCGACGCTTAGCTAAAAATTAGATCGTAAAATATCTAGATAGTACTGCCTTGATGTGTAAATATCAGTCTACTTACAAGCCTTCCCACAGTAAGGTTACTGCTAACCTTAATAACATCGATGATTTACGCAGAAATGCAGATAATGACAAAATATCTATTGTTGTGTAATTTGATTTCATAAAGCTTTTGGCAGTCTTCTTGAACTTTAATTTCATCTTACCTTTCTTATAGTTTGCAGAAAGTTCACACCAATACAAAATCATGTCGTTCGCTGGTTTTAATTGGAGTTCAGTTTTGGGATCTATCCTATTTAAATTGTACATAAATGATCTTCCTTTAAATTTAAAGCATTCTAATTATCACCTTCATGCCGACGACCTTCAAATATATACAAGTGATAAGAAAGACAATTTGAGTAATTCAATTCATAAATGTTGGTGGAGTAACAATTAATTTTTCTGATCATGTTAAGAGTTTTGATTTAGATCTAGATGGACAACTCAAATTTGATAAACGTATAAGTGAGATAAGAAGAAAAGTCAAATTTAGCTTAAAAGGAAAAGTTTTAAAGTTTTTATTCTTCCAAATTTTTTGTATTGTCATCCTTGGTTTTTTGAGCGTATCGAAAAAACAATTTTCTCAAAACTGGAGATGCATATCCAAAAGAGACCGAACAAACGAGACAAACAGTGATGTCAAAGTTATCGGGTCCCTAAAATTCCTACAGTTTCATTTAATAAAGCCCAACATAATATACGACTTTGAAATAATGGTGTTAACATGTCTGGTAAATGTAGCGTCAGTAGCAAAAATCGCACCAAGATCGGAAATGAACTCGACTCGGTCAACGACTTCATTGTACAGTTGATATTGGTGAAAAATTGAAAAGAAAAAGAAAATAGAAAATTTGTTTAAGTCCTCCTGCAACTTTACACAATCAGACAAACTAGAAACCCGGGCGAAAATGTTCATGTCATCTGTGAAGAGGAGGAAGTTAGCAAACTCAAAGCATTGCACCAGTTGGCAGAGTAAAAATAGAAACGTGTTTACAACATCAAAGCAATTCACTGAACTGAAACGTTCTTTTATTTTATATACATACATCAATACATTTATAGTGCTGAACAAAACCTGAAGGGTATGTTCCAAAACAAGTCTATATTGACGTTTTAAGTAATTCCTCCAACACTCTCACTGTATTAAAATTTTTACTTCAATATATAAACCAAATTTTCAAATATAATAAAGGAATTACTATAAATTCATATACATATTTGTTTTTAATTAAATTCTAATTAAACCCGATTTGATTGCACAAAATAATTGTTTTATGCCGTTTACAGCTTTAGTTAGATTGTCTGCCACCATCTCATTTGTTGAAATGTAGGTAACTTGAACGGTTGAGTCTGCTATTTTATCACGAATGAAATGGTGTCGGACATCAATATGTTTGGTTCTGGCTTGATATACATCGTTCTTTGCTAATTTTAATGCTCCTTGGTTATCACAAAATATTCTGATAGGTTGATTAGGACAAATATTGTCCAATTCATTTCTAAACTGTTTTAACCAAATAGCCTCTTGGGCAGCCGCATTTAATGCCATGTACTCCGCTTCTGTAGTTGACAGTACAACTGTAGGCCGACGTCTGCTTCTCCAAGATATTGCACCATTTTGCAATAGAAAAATATATCCCGTACAGGAGCGCCGTTTGTCGAGATCGGATGCATAATCAGAATCCGCAAAACCATTTATATCAGTCATGTCTCCGCTGCAATATTTTAATTTGAACTCTGCTGTTCCCTTAAGGTATTTTAAAATTCGTGTAGCAGCTGTCCAATGAGCCTAGAATTATATCTGCTAACATCGCCAACTGCAAAAGCTATATCAGGTCGCGTACCTTGGACCAAATATAAAGTGCACACTGCTGATAAGGAATATGTTTCATTTGATCCCTTTCGGCTTCTGTTTTTGGAATCATATCCCTTGACAATTTTTGATTTGGATCTGATGGAGTTGAAACTGCCGTGCTGTGAGTCATACCGAATTTATCAATGATCTCCTTGATATAAAATTCCTGGTCGAGGTAGTAATTTCCAATTTTATCACGAGATATCCTTAGTCCTACACATTGGTTGGCTTATCCTTTATCTTTCATTTTAAACTTAGTGCTTAGCGACCGTTTGATTTCATTCATCTCGTCCTCATTCTCCCATAAAATCAATATATCGTCAACATAAAGTGCGATAACCAATTTAACCTTTTCATTTGACCGTTTACTATATACACATGGATCAACCTTTGACCTTTTCAGATTCATATCCTTGAGCGCTTTGTCCAATTTAATATTCCACTGCCGCCCGCTTTGTTTAAGACCGTTCGTAGCCTTTTGGAGTCTGCACACATTCGCAGTTGAATCATTGAATCCTTCAGGTTGCTGTATGTATATTTTTTCATCCAAATCACACTGGAGAAACGTTGTTATAGCATCCATCTGATCGATACGCAGGTTTTTTCTTCACGAATCACGGGTGAATATGTTTCACCATAATCTATGTCCGAAGTCTGAGAGCATCCTTTCGCCACTAACTGAGCTTTATATCGAATAATGTTTCCGCATTCATCCTTCTTAGTTTTAAATACCCATTTAGTTTTGATTGCCTTTCTGCCTTTTGGTAAATCAGCCATTAACCAAGTTTCGTTTTTCATTAAAGAGTCCATTTCACTTTTCATCGCATCCTTCCAAAATTCTGCATCAGCTTTGGATAAGGCTTTCTTCACTGTTGTTGGATCTGCATTTGATTCTGATGAAGCAAAATTTACATAGTCTTGTAACCATGTCGGCTTTGCCTTTACTCTTTCTGATCTCATAAATTCACCAGATTCTTTTGTATCTGAAGCATCGAGGTGAGAGGTAAAATTTGGACTTGTTTCACAATTGTTGCAATCCTGGGAATCAGATACATTCTGTTCATTTCTTCCAGTGTCATCATCTAGAGGCTCGTCTTTATTTACTACTCCCACCGCCTCTTGAGCTTGGTTGATTTCTTGGTTTATAATTCTTACTGCCGGTGTACTTGGTAAATTAATCGCAGGTTCCGTTACTGACATATCAATTTTTTCTAGTATTTTCTTTATAACTGGTGATTCAAGAAAAATTACATCGCGACCAGGATATACACGTCCTGTTTTTATATTCATGAGTCGATATCCTTTTGTCGTTTCGCAATATCCAACAAACAAAAGCTTTTTGGAATGTTCATCAAATCATTTGCGTCGAACCTTTGGGATAAGTTTCATTGCTTCCGTACCAAAAATTCGTAGATATTTTAAATTTATTGTTAATCCTGCCCACATTTCTTCTGGTAATTTACCGGTTTCTTTCGCTGGTGATCTATTGATTAAATTAACTGCAGTTGCTACAGCTTCTGCCCAAAACTTTTCTTTATCTAGACCAGCATCTATCATCATACATTTTGCCCTTTCTTTAATTGTGCGGTTCATTCTTTCAGCCAAACCGTTTTGTTGAGGTGTATAGGGAACCGTAGTTTGATGTTTGATACCGCATTTTTTTAAAAATTTATCAAAAAGAATATTCATAAATTCACCACCGTTATCGCTTCGAAGGATTTTTCTTTTTTTTTTCTTTTTCGTTTTCCACCGCTGCGTTGAATGTTTTGAAATTTAATAGAGCTTCAACAAACAACACCTTTCTGGAAAAATCGTCAATAAATGTTTGAAAATATTTTGAACCTCCAATTGAAGTATTATATGGTCCAGACAGGTCAGTGTAAATTAATCGAGGAAGTCTTTTGCCCTTGTTCCGATATTTGGAAACGGAAGCCGAGTTTGTTTACCTCTAATACATATTTCACAAATTAACTGATTTTCCTCATTTTTGAATTCGATGCCATTATTTGACTTAATTTTTTTTACGTCGTCAAAATTAAGATGACCCAATTTTCGGTGCCAGGTGATAATGTCGCTCTCACATTTTGCAGATAAAACCATGGGTATGCTAGCAATAATTTTGTAAACCCCGTCCACTAATGTTGCACGAACTAAAGGTTCATTTTTCAAATTGAATATCGAACATCCGTATCGATCAAATTTTATATGGTTTCCCTTTTCGGTTATTTTTGAAACCGACAAAAGGTTTGCTGCCAGCTCTGGAACACATAACACATTTTTAACCTCAATCGCCTTGCCATTTATCTTAATTGTTAAATCACCAACACATGTCACATTCAATTTCTTGTTATTAGCAGCACAAATAGGGTTAATATTTCTTGGTCGGACATCATTTAACCATTCAGCATTAGCTAATATAAGTTGTGAAGCTCCGCTATCCAAATAAAAAACCTTTCGGTTTAATGATGCACACATAACGTTTCCATTAACAATATTATTTGAGATCAAGGCACTAAACACGTTTATAGAATTATTTGAATTTCCTTTTCATTGTTCACTGCTTTATTGTTTTTTAACCATTTAAAACATCTCGATGATTTATGATTTGTTTTACCACAGTGTTCACACTTTTTAAATTGTTTCTTAAATTGTTTTCCAACAAAAGCCTGATTGTGAGTAGATGATGCGGTTGCCATTTCAAAAAGACGGGTTTTAGTTGAATCACCGGTGATTTTCGTTCCGCTTGATTCTATTCCCATTATAAATGGTCTGAATTGACCTGACAATCCAGCCAATAAAAATGATCCCGCCCATTCTTCGGAAATTTCATAACCTATCGCATTTAATTTATATGCTGTACCGAGAATCTTTGATATATAGTCGTCCATGCTTTCGGATGATTCGAGATTAATTGAAATTAATTTACGTAATAAACCGATACGGCGAGAAAGAACTTTGTCCTCGAACATTGACTGCAATTGATTCTATATTTCTAATGCAGTCGAACATGTTTGAATATGAACGTACTATCCACTTTCTATCGACAAAATTATTTTAGCCTTCGCTTTTTTCAATTTTATCGGATCTGTTTCGTTGCTAGCCGCTGTGCCATTTAAACATTTTGCTAGATCATTGAGCTCCAATAATGAGCGTAAAGCAAACGACCATGTTTGATAATTTTCCGACCCACGTAGTTGTTCAATGGTTGTCTTATCATTTTCCATTATTATTTTTATGAAAAAATTGCAGTCCTTTTTAAAATAACTGTGGCAGTCAATGAATTATTTACAAACAAACGTTTTTAATAATAATTTAAGGCACGATGACTTTTTTATTTTTTAATAATTTTAGATTAAAAACTTTATTTTGTACTGGGCCCATAACCTGTTGGCAGAGTAAAAATATAAACGTGTTTACACATCAAAGTAATTCACTGAACTGAAACGTTCTTTTATTTTATATACATACATACATCAATACATTTATAGTGTTGAACAAAACCTGAAGGGTATGTTCCAAAACAAGGCTATATTGACGTTTTAAGTAATTCCTCCAACAATAAACAATGAAAACAACAATGGTCCAATGTGACTCCTTGAGGCACGCCAGATGGCACGTGAAATAATTGGGAGTAAGAACCCAAGATCCTAACGGAATGCCGACGGTAAGTGAGGTAGGAACGCAACCATTTAATAAGAATGAACTGACAATTTAGACTCTCTAACTTACTAAGAAGAATAGAGTGGTCAATCATATCAAAAGCCTTATAAACGATAACTTGACTTATAGTTTTCATGGTTGTAACAAATTGTATTCTCAATATCGTATTTTCACTTATAGTTTTATTAAGCAGAACATATTTTTGTTACCGCAACTGTAAGTATATTGCTGTTTATGTGAGAAATATGTTTAGGTTTTGATAAGTATAAGTACTACTTACAGTATATTTCAGCTGAGAAATTTTTGAAAGGAAGCATCCTATGTCTTGTTGCACTTTTATTGCTTGAATTGAATTAAACCTATCGTTTCTTCACAAAAAATGTTAATTTAAAATTTCTGAAAAAATATAAATAAAACTTTATTAAGAACATTAAAATTAAATTAATAACATAGATATAAAAAATTACATGTTCACCGACATCGCCGAAAATGATTTGGAAGGAGACGACTCAGATAAGCAGCTTTAGATTAGTTGTATGATAGATTACAGGGATTACAAGGATTACATATGTAGGTAACACTGGTACCAGCAGTTAGTATCGTGAATATTTTTTATTTTTTATTTTTTTTGTTTTTTGTTGAGCAATAGTTTGGCACATCGGAGGGTCCATGTTTTTCAGTATTTACTGGTGAATAATTAATGTAAAACTCAACGATTTTAAGTCAAAAATTCGGTTCTGGAATTTGGTGGGTTTTCATCGTCGCGTTTGCCCTATTTCCTGGAGTGTTTCATAATAATGCTTTAGCTTTTATTTCTCAAATTAGTCAGAGTTGCCTGATGTTCTCCAAAGTAATAACATAGTAATAGTAAACATTTATTAAATAAATCTAGTATTGGAGATATAAATAGTCGATTGGAATCATTATGTTTGCAAATGACCGAACAGGCAATAAATTAATTTTTAATGTGGGTGATTAAACCACAATTACCTGCGTTATTAAATCAAGTTTTATTTGTTAATAAAGATAAAAGCAAATAAAATGTATTTTGCACTCTCAGATCTATCCAGCGTTAAGGCACGGATTCTGAGTACAAACAATCAAGTTTAAACTGTTTTGGTTATTTTGAATCCGCATCTTTGCCACAAAATAAAGTAAAAACCAGAAAAAGTGAAAGAAACCTGAATAGCTGGCAATTCCAGTTATCATACAAAAGTTATGTTGAAAATTATATCGCAATAGCTGCAATATGTAGAGTTACAATAGTAAAAAAAAATTAATTTTTCTTATAAAAACTACAACTCGATTTACAATTGAAGAATTTTAAGTTTTCCCAGTCTAAAAAACTATAACTGGTACTTACCATATGGTTTTAATAAAATTACACACATTTTTTAAATTTTTTTTTTGTATTTGTTGCGTGTGGTTGATATGTTATATATTTTGGTTACTATAACTGATTGATTTGCTTTTAAATGAAGACGCTTGATATATGTTTGGATTAATACAACTGGTTTTGTTTTTATATTAAGATTAAGACTCTTTCATTTATTCCATAATTTTTTGTTTTATATACAAATTTGTTTTTACATAATCCACCAACACTTGTGGTGTTAATATCTTTTGTTTTATTTTGATGATTTTGGCTTTTTGCTAACCTTAGTTCTATTCTCAAAACCTGCTTGTAATAATTTTTATTTTAAAAGAATTTGATTCGTTGACAGTTTTTGTACATTGACTTTTTATATGATTTGTATAAATCGATCATCCAATTCATTAGTGGAACATTTCAAAAAATTATTTGTTACTATTTATTTGTATTTTCTGATTGCGTTGGGTTTTGGAATCGGCCGACTTTTCATTTCATTATCGGAACAAGTTGAAAATTTCGTTTTTAATGGTTATAGTTTAATTTACTGGTACAGATCATCGTAAAATTTCTCGAAAAACCGCATTATCCACAAACATAGTCGATTTTGAAATGTTAAATTTATGAATTGGATGATCGATATGTGAATTTACTTAAATCGCCTAAATGTTTGCGAATTATTTTCCTTATATGAAAAGATGTATTTGTTCGTGTAATTTGAAATGATAAGGTGTTATATGTACAGCCTTGGCCAAAATTATAAAGCACCCCTCCCAAATTGCAGTATCTACAAAACGAATGAAGACAAAAATTAAAACTTAATAGTTTTAGGAAATACTTTTTATATTTTATTAATTTTAGTATTTTGTAGGTCCTCCTTTGGCTTTGATGGCAGCCAGGACTCTTTTATTCATCGACCGTACTAATTTTTCGCAGGTATTTCTCGATATATTCTTCCATTTCTCTGTCAGCGCACGTTTGAGGTCTTCCTTTGAAGTCATACTGCGATCCTTGATTTTTTTTTTTAAAATTGACCACAAATTTTCAATGGGATTTAGGTCTGGTGACTGGGCGGGCCAGTCCATGACTCGAATTTGTTTTTTTCGAAACCAACTCATCGTAACGCGGGAAGTATGGCAGGGGGCATTATCCTGTTGATAAATTATCGAAGAACTATCCGTTTCCCCAAAGATTTGCCGAATTGAGGCATTCAATGCAGCCTCGAGGACGGTAACATAGTTGGTACTGTTCATCGGACCCTCACAAAACAACAGTTTTCCCACCCCTGATGATGCCATACAACCCCACACCATCAGTTTACCCCCTCCATGCTTTACGGTAGGCACTATACAATCAGGATTGTATGCTTCCCCGACTCTTCTTCTTACGATGGTTGCGCCAGGAGTTCCAAAAATCTATAAGAATTCCATCAAATTTAACATAAATTTCTCTATTAATTCTTTTAAAATACATAGCACAATTTTTTATTTTTTTTTTGACTAATTATTTTTTAATATTTATTTTTTATATTTACCTCAAAAGTAGATTCATCTGACCAAACAACTCTCGCCCAATCCACGTCATTCCAATGTTTGTGTTCTCGAGCCCATCTCAAGCGACTTTTTATGTTGGTAAGTGAGAGCAAAGGTTTTTTCTTGCTTTACAACCTTTCAATCCAGCTTGCAGGAGCCTTCTTCTAACTGTCCGTGCCGAAATGTGAACTTCTTGTTCTGTTAAATGCTCTGCAGCTATCTCAGCAGATGTTTTTCTTCGGTTTTTGAGAGATTTTCGCACAATTTGTCGATCGTCTCTTACCGAAGTGATACGATTTCTGCCTGAGCGTAGTTTATAGGCATAGTCCCCGGTCTCTTTAACCCTTTTCAATGTAGATTGAACTGCTCCACGAGAGCATTTTAATTTTTGGGATATTTTAATTTGGCTTACACCCTGGGAATCCAACAACACAATTTGTGCCCCTATTCCTTCACTGAGTTGGCACGCTTTAGGCATAATTATCACTAGGCTTAGGATTCTTAGGTTAAAAAATATTTTTTTTGGGAAATCCAAACCAACAATTTGTTGGATTGTTATTCTTTTTAGAATAAATAAAAGCGAATGAGCTATATATGTTACCACATATTTTTAAACACTTTTGCATAATCACATATTTTTACATGTTTCCACTTAGTTTACGTTTTAGCACATATTTTATGGTTTATTCAAAATATTTTTAATTTTTCTTCAAGAGTAACGTAATTCGACTTTCATAGCTTGAAATTTGAATTTTAAATTTAGGCCAACAAAGACTATTTTTAGAAGTTAAAAAAGTTTTACTTTGGCCTAAACTCCGCTAAGTTAGCTCAATAAATTAAGAACAAATTAAACGTCAAATTAAAATATCTCCATGGTTTATTGCACGTTATTTGACGATCCGGAGTTCTTCTAGTAAAGCAAATTTTGTGATTATTGTTTTATTCGTTAACATATGTACACGTTGTGACATTTATCTGATTAGGACAAAACATGTAAATGCATGTAACAGAATTCATCGGAATTCAAATGAATCAAACAAGCGTTAAAATTTCTTAACTATAAAACGTAGCAAATGCAATTCTATACCCCATATTTATGCACTTGAGCAACAGTTTTAATGCTATTCATATTCAAAATGACTCGAACGAAAACTAGTTTTTAATCCGAAAAGTCACCAAAATGGTAGATTAGAAATCGATTTCGAATTACAATTAAAACACGATTGATTTGACCAAAATTAGAGGGAAATCTATAAAAGTAACAAAATTAAGTAGAATAATTAGTGCCCTTTACGTGAGAAAAGTCAAGAAATGTGTGGGAATTTCAACATATTGAACATAAAATCAGAATTTCGGGCGAAAATCTGAATGAGGATTTGAATTGCCAAATATAATTTAATAAATTCTTGAGTAGGAATTTAAATTGGATTTAGAAATTTAATTAAAATTACAAGCTATATTTGAACAACATCTTGTGTTTAATTTGAATCAAAAACAAATCGTAGCTTTCAGCAGAAATTTAGTTATACATACATAAATGGAGTTTTGACAGGGCTTGACTAAATATTGAGTGGATTTAAAAAAAACACCGGATTTAAATCAATAAATTTTCACTTTGAAATTAAACAGATACAATTCTAATTAAGGTATACCATTCGAACTACGACGCCAACAACATTTTGAGTGAAATTTAAAATAGAAGGTAACCAAATGTTTCTGGATTAAACTACATTTTGCATGGAATTTAAATAGTACCGATTGTTGTATTACTTGGGTTAAAAATTGATTTGGAAATTTAGATTAGTAATTGATTAGAACAATCTGCTTGGTTTTGAGTAAAAATTTGAGTGTAAATTTGTTGTTCCAAACTAGATTTAAATATAATTTTAATTGCAATTAGATAAGAATTAAGTTGCAATACGAGATTTGATCTTAAAAAATCAACAAAATTTCAGTTGAATTTAATTTAGGAGTGAATTGTGAAGACTGGAAAAGAAAATAGTTTTAGTGGATTCGAATAAAACCTTGGATGCATCCAGAATAAAATTAGATTATAATTCCATCTGGATTTCAATAAACTTTAAGTAACATTTTAATCCGAATTTAAGTCAAACTTCCAAACTGTACTTGAATGTTGATTGAAATTTTGATCACGCTAATTGAATTAAATTGAAATGTGAGTGAAATTTAAAGTTTTAACAAAGTTTTAATACATATTTAGGTATCCTACTAATTGATTATTGTAATTTTCGTTTAATATGTGAGTGGTATTCAGACTAGTAAGTTAGTTTTAAATCAAAATGGATTCGAAAAAAATTAAAATTTTTGGTCATAAATTTAGTTCCAAGCGGTTTTCCAAATTGAACAAAACGATAAATGGAATTTTGGATATAAATCTAGTCTAAATTGGTCAACTGCATTCGATAAAGAGGAACTTGATTAAGATAATGAAATTTTAAAGAGAGAAAGTTTGCTTGAATTCTAATCTCGATATAATGAGTTTGAGTGAAATTTTAAGTAGCAATTGTCTTTTTATATTACATTTGAGAAACACATTTTGAAAACAATTTTAGCAAAATATTTAGTGCACTTTATGTGACTGAGCTTAAATTCTAAACACGATTTCAACCAATTTTTTAGTTCAGCTAGAAAATCAGGAATCAATTTTAAACCGTAATTGAATAAAATCTTAAGTAGAAACTTACATTAGCAATAGAGTTTAAATTACAATTTGATGTAAGCACATACTTGAGCTTAAATTAGCTAACCACTTGAGTTTGGAATCCGGGCTGGCTTTAATAACAGTTTGTGTGAATTTTAAAAATTTGCTTAAAATTATTCGATCAAAATTTTTATGTAGAACGGGGTAAAACAACATTTGAACAAAGTTTGGACTAAAAATTCAATTTCAATCCAATCGAGAGTTTGAAAATTTGGATGCAATTTAATTAAAAAATATTTAAAAATTGATTTTGAATTTCAAATTTAATTAACACCGAATTCTGGTTGCAATTAAGCTAGAAATTTTATGATATTTTGTTTAAAATTTAAGTACAAATTTCCACCTAGGTTTGTCTAAATGTACTTAATTAGAAATTTGGAGTATAACTTCAGCTTTAGTTGTAGGTGCATTTAATAAAAATTCGAGTCTTAATATAAATGCTGAGTTCGAGTAGAATTTAAAACTCTAGTTTGCGTCAAAAGGTTTATTAAACTTGAGTAATTGAGTAAAATGTGAGTAGAAATTGAATTTGAATATTAATTTGGACTTTGAGCAAAAACATAACTGTAATGTATAGTTTTTAGTTTATAAGTTGAGTTTGTATTTCGAATTGGACTGGCAAGAGAAAAATTAAATATTAGTTACAATTATAAAATAGATTTGAGCAACATTTTGTGTTTAGTGAGGGCAAAATTCTGAGAAAAAGTGTTTTTTGAATTCCAAAATTTTGGTTACAATTCGAAAAACGACCCGATTTGACAAAATTGAAGGAGGAATTGAGTTTTAATTTTGAGTGAAACTTAAAATATAAAATTTACAGTTCTATTTGAGTTTTCATTTTAAAATCATACAAGAAGTGTACGTTTGATATTCCAAAATAAATTTTAATTTAAGTTAGTAAAAATTGCAATACGGAACATGTTCTCAATAAAATAACAAAATTATTTAGTACCAGCACGATGTATACAAGAATATGAGTTCTAAACTGTAATTGAATATAATCTTGAAGGCAACTTATATTAAAAATTCGAATTGAATTACAATTTGAGTTGAGCAAAAATATGAACTTTAATTGTGTCAATATTTTAGTCTCAACCGTTACGGTATTCTTTTGAAGTAAGTATCGCTTACCAATCCAATTTTTTAAGTGTATGGATGTGGAACCATTTTTGGCCACTTCTCCAGTACTTTGTAACAGAAAGTTAGTTTATCCAACTTTATAGCCAAAAATATGATACTTTTTTTTAATGAGTGAATTAAAACCCTCTTCAGATAAGGTCTAGTTTTGGTTTTCTTTTCAAAATTTGACCACATATTTTTCATTTTAATCATAGGTTTTACCACATATTTAGCAATTTTAGTTACATATTTTAGGAGCATATTTTTGATTTTTTAGAACCTAAAAATCCTAAGCCTAATTATCACAAACACACTTTTTTTCTCAAAAAACTTACGAAAACTCTTTTTGATTTAAAACACTTTATGTGAAGACTGCACACGATCAAATACAAAACTAAAATAAAAAAATTTTACGACGCTACAACTTCTTGTTAAGAACCTAAAACAAAACAAAAATTGGTGATTTTCAATAATTAAGGGTCGCATTCGGTGGGATGACTCGTTCGTTAACACCCATTGTTTAGAAAGACATAATATTAATATATAATGCTAATAGATAGGGGTTCTTTATATTTTTGGCCAAGGCTGTATACAGAAGGTCACAAAATTGAAGGGACCAGCAGTTTTACTTATAGAAATGTTAGGTTTACATTTTTTGATAAAACTTATAAGTTTCTCATGGAACTAGATGGGGAACTAAATGGGAACAGTTGAAATAAAATCAAATTAAAAATTATTATCTTAATATAGAAGGTTTAAATAAAACCGATTTTTAATTCGTTAAATACGTTCTTATATAGGTTACAATTTTCTTTTCTTTTTGTTGTTGAGGATTCCTATATAGAATGCGAATTAAATTTGATGACTTAATTTTGAATATTTGTATGTATGTATACACAACACAACAGTATTAGTATTAATATTTAAATACTCTGTAGCATATGTTTAACAAGTGGAATACTTAATTATGCAATTTATAAACCTTAAACATTAAACATTATTTTTTATTCTTTCCTCTTTTTTTTCGGTGTAAAACTCTTAAATAATAATTTGCTAGAGTAAATTTGAAGCCTTGAAATTTCAATGCTCCCATCATATGTTCGTAATGCTTTATGGTGAAGGCAATCGATTATAATCAATAAATCGGCCAAAAATGTTTTATTTTATAGATAATTTACAAAACAATTCTATTTGGTTAACCGTATCATAGTAATTTAAATTTCTGTATAATTAACCAAATGGAATTTAGAAAGTAGATCGTTGTTGTTCCCCAGCTCTGCTTTGAAAACACGGTATTCAATTTGGGGTAAAAAGCAAGTAAACTACTAAAAAAAATAATCCTCAATCCTTATAATCCTTCCCTTTGAAACGAGGTGGCTCTATTTAATATTTCGTATTGCTACCTATGTCCAGCTGTACAAATAAAGAGCCAATGGCCACTGAAGTAATATTCACTATTTTTCTTCTTTTATGAAAATGCGACTTGTTTCATAATACGAATTCAACGCTAATTAATCTTTTTTAATTTTCACTTTGAAATATTTGTCATTCAAACGAAGTCAGGTAGTCAAATAATTAATCATCCCGTTAAAATGTTCATATAAAAAAGGAAAATAATCAGCTTATATTTATTTTATATTATAAAACCAATCGCAATTTCATAAAAGAACCAAAAAGGAAATACTACTTAACGGGCCAGGCCGTTAGCTCTTTATTTATGCAACTGGACACTAGTGGTACTACGACTGATATCGAGATTGACCCAAAATCATCTTTTTTGACCGAATAAGTCACCAGAGGCAATGAAACAATTTTGTTATACGAAAATTGTGGTATTTTATATATTTTTTAATTGAGAACTACACGAATATTTAAGTAGGAGTTATCTCAGTTGTTAGTGTTGTCTATAAAAATTTCAAAATGATCAAACCCAGGGTCAAGGGACTCCCAAAAACGGTTTATAATTTGCTTAACGATTTTTTATTCTAAATGTGTTGATATTGCCTAACAATTATGATAATTACTAGTAAAATTACAGCGTATTATGAAGTTAGCAGCCTAAATACATATTGCGCAGCATGTTGTCTTAGTTGTTATGGGTTTCTATTAAAATCTAAAAATGGATGATCCTGTGGTAAGATCCTGGGGTCAGATCAATTTTTGAAAACTAAACTTAAATGAATAAATTAACAGTATACATATATAAAATTATTTATATTGTATTTTGCTAATGATGTTTTCTGTGCATTTAAAAGCTTTTACGTGAAAATGCCTACTTATAAATATTACAATTAAAAATACTTTAGCTTTAGAATAAAGCTATGAGCCTGAAAATTCCACATATTGTCTTCTTAGTTGTTTGTGTTTTCTACTTAATTTTCAAAGTGACTCTCATACAAATTTTTGTAGAGTCAAAATCAAATGTCTAAATAAACAGTATAAGATAAAAGAAGATTTTTTCTGTACATACTTCTAAAATCTGTTTCTACGTGAAAATGCCTAACAGTTATAAATATTCAAATGTAAAATGATTAAGCTTAGAATGAAGTTAAAATGCTTAAAATGTGCACTTCTTATTATCTCAGCTGTTGCTGTATTCTACTAAAATTTCAAAGTAGTCGGACAATGTGTCAAACTCCCATACCAATTTTAGGGAGAAACATTTAATGTCTAAATAAAAAGTATCTGTAAAAAAATTGTTGGCGTAGAAACCACGTGGCGATAAATGCACCTGCTGACCTTATCTTACTAGATACATTTTCGTTTCTTGTGTTGGGCATGTGAAAAATAAAGGCAACAAACTTATAAATTTATGAATACTAGATAATCCTAATACTTTAGGGATTATATTAGTTAGCAATTATCATAATTACGTCTCTCTATAATCATATAACCAAAAACATTTAATTCAATTCTTTATTGTTCGTATTGACGTAATCACTTCAAATGCTATAAAAATGACCGAACTTGTTTTTATGGACGTAAATTTAATGTGTTAGCTTGTTGCTCTCAAACCTCAGTAGCCAACGGACTCCCGTGAAAATGAAAGGAAAATGTAGACTCAAATTTCCATTGAATAAAGCGCGTTTAGAAAACCTTTAGGAGATTTATTATGATCGTTTTGCTGAACCTATGGTATATAAAATATATCCGGTGCATATTGATAGGATAAAATTAAATATTGTAGGGAATAATCAACAAACAAATAAACCAATTTCGATTTTCAATGAGAAACACTACTGAAACACTTTTGTTCAATTAAACGGTCAATTTTCAAAACGTTTAGCGTATTCCTTTGGAAACTGGGATAAGAATAGAACAACCAAAAATAATTTTCCTTTTATTAAATATTAAAATTTTTCAAAATTGTTGCTAGAATATTTAATTCTATACTAACAAAAACTTTATTTGAACCAACGGGATGGAAATACATAGACGCCTTTTATTTTGATAAACTATTTCGATATTTCGTCGGGACTTAAAGACAACAAAAATAGATCTGAATTCTGCATTCCAAAATTTTATATTAAGCTATTTTGTTCTTTTCAATATTATGTACACAATTTCAAACAATACATACAACACATACTGTTCAATCACCAATATATGTAATCTTTTCTGACTTAATGCCCAAAGCAAAACGAGCTTCTCCGATTTTTCTTCAGCTTAAATGTTAACATATCAGATTTAACTTCAAACGTGTCCCGAATTGTTGATCATATTATCGAATTTTCCAAATTTTGTAGAAGATGCATGGATCTATTTGGGAATTGATAAATGAAGTCTTGCAAAATCGTAATGCGAAATTTGAAGAACCAACCAATTTAAATATGGATGGTAAATTGATCACAAATCAAAGGGAAGTTGCAAATAATTTCAACCAATATTTCAATGATATTGGTGTGTTTTCCTGTAATACTAGCCCTAATATTTTAGTGAATCGTAATGTAAATAGCATGCTGCGCAATTTAGAAGTTACGGACTACGAAGAAGTTAATTCAATCATATCTTGCTTAGATTCTTCCAGCTCAATGGGTTGGGACTCCATATCGGTAAAACTTATTAAGAAATTTAATTTTAAAATAACACCAATTTTATGTACTGGTATAAATGAAACAATCCTAACGAACAAGCTGCCCAATGAGTTGAAAATTGCTCGTATTACTCCGATATTTAAATCAGGGTCTAAGCAAGACATTAATAATTACAGACCGATATCCGTTCTTCCAACATTTTCAAAAATTTTGGAAAAGATTATCCATAAAAGGTTACAACTTTATTTAGACAACAATCAATTAATTAGCTCTAATCAATTTGGCTTTCAAAGAAATAGCAGTACGCTTTCTGCTATTTTAAACTTATTAGAAAATATTTACAATAACCTTGAAGCTAGGAAATTTACGTCTTGCATTTTCATTGACTTAGCCAAAGCTTTTGACTGCATAGATCATAACATTTTATTAAAGAAATTAAGTAGCCTTGGCGTGATTGATAGCGCTCTTTCGCTTCTTGAAGATTACTTACTTAATCGTAAACATTATGTTCAAATGGGAAAATATAAGTCCGAAGAACTATTTCTAAAGTGTGGAGTACCTCAAGGCTCTATCTTAGGCCCATTATTATTTAATATCTACATCAATGATGTTTTCTTGCTCAATTTATCTGGCAAACTTCAATTTTTTGCGGATGATGCGGTAATTACATATGATGCTTTGAGTAGAGAAGACCTACAATTACAGATGGAAATCGATTTAAAAATCTTAAATAGCTTTTTTCTCGCTAATAAGCTTCGCCTTAATAAATCTAAAACTAAATTCATAATCTTCTCTGTAAAGAAAAAACTGTTTGACGATTTTAGGGAAATTTCTCTGGATTTGGAAAAATCTCTAGAGTAGATAATATTTGTTACCTAGGACTGAATCTTTGCTATAACTTAAACTGGACGATTCACATAAACTCCATAAAGCAAAAGCTGGCGCCGTACGTAGCTGTCTTTCGACGTATTGGAAAATATATTACAAACCAGCAAGTTGCAATGAACTGCTACTATTCATTTGTTCACTCCCGTTTACTTTATTTGATTCAAATTTGGGGATCAGCAGGTAGTACTAAAGTAAAAGAATTACAAATATACCAAAACCAAGCTTTAAAGGCAATCAAGAATATTGACATGAGAACACCTACCATTTTCCTTTATTCCAATCGACTGTTACCAATATCGCAGATGGTAGAATATGAATTTATCCTATTGGTTTATAAACTTAAGTATAATATGATTAAAAGTAATAATGTTTTAATTACTAATTATGAGATAACCAAACGCGCTAACAGATCTGCAGCTCATTTTCGTTTACCACAATATTTTTATAAAATATCTCAAAGTAGTTTTTTCTATCGGGGATTAAAATTGTTTAATGACCTTGAGGATAATTGGAAGTCTATTCCATTAGGTATCTTTAAAACAAATATGAAAAATTTATTGCTTTCTGAGTTTGTTCAGTAATATAGAATGAACCATATTGTTCTTTGATTGATTGATGTTAATTATTAACTTTATTGTATTAGTTTAGTTGATGTATTTAATTTTTATATTATGTTATAATATCCGTTGAAATTTTTGTATTACAATATTACTATGTTGAAAAAAATTTATATCTGATTAATATTAATTATTAATATTTTCCAAAATAAAAATGTATGTTTTCGGAAAAAAAAAAAAAAAAAAAAAAAAAAAAAATTCATCGTCCAAATTCGACCCGCCAGCTTCAGATCAAATAGAGATTTTTTCTATTGACGTTTACAAATACCAAAACAGCGCCTCTATCGGTCGGTAGAATATTGGTATCGACTACACGATTTGACAGACTAAGTTTTTCAATACGAAAGTTGCTTCTTCGTGTTCCTTTTTTAATTTAAAAATAAGTTTTTGATATTATCAATATAAATAATAAACAGAAGAATAATATATATAAAAGCAATATATTAATAAAAATCGAACAGTTTTATCGTTTTTCATAATTTTGTGTGTAATGCGAACTCTGAGACCAAACAAACTACCCGTTACCCAAAATGTAAGAAACATTTTTTTTTTTACTTTAGGAGTGTGTTTTTAATTAATATTTATATTTATAAAGCTTTACAACGTTATACCAATGGATAATCCACATCCACAACCGTGGAAATAAAGCTAAACTTTTTAAATCAAAACTACAAAAAATGGAAATGTATATGCTCTTGCAAATCGGGTAATGGAGAAAAATGTAAACACATAGCTGCTTGCCTTCTACAAATTAATAGGTTTTAATAAAAAATTTTGTTTTGAATTTTTTTAATCAATTTACGTTACTCACACATATCCAGTTCTTGGTAAAATAAGTTGTACCGAAATAACTCAAAAATGGGGTAAAATTGGTCGATCCATTGTCAAACAATATAGTTCTGTCCGTACCACGGGAATGTATCATGTGCGCAAAAAAAATTGTATTCACGATGATGAAGTGACCGAAGATGAGCAATATGCTTTCAGTCTAAAATTTATTAATGGTATTTTTTTCGATTCGATAGCTACACCAAACTCTGGTTTGGCAAAATCACTGAAAACCGTTCGAGTGTCAGAAAATACATCGGGACTAAATGAATACGACGAAAAGACACAAGAAGACATCGATGATTTCTTTGAGTTGATGATCAACCACAATTATTTAAAAACATTTGTTCCTTTAATGCAATCACTAATTAACGAAGAAAACAACGAATATTTTAAAAATATTAGCAAAACCTTGGAAGAATTTATAAGTATATGTAAGGCCACCATTTGCCAAACAAACGTCCAATGGTCCCTTGTACGTAAAAAGAGAATAGCAGGCAGCATCTCTTATAATTTATTTACTTATGCAAATAATAAGCAACCTGATTGGCAAAAAAAATTGGCTTCTTTATATCAAAGCAATTTCAAAGGAAACGATGCTACACGATATGGATTATTTGCTGAAAAATTAGCTAAGGAAGTTTATAGCCAAAATTGTTTGTTATTTGCAAGTGGGTTAATTATTTCACCAGACCTTCCATTTCTGGCGGTAAGCCCTGATGGGATTTCTTTTGAGGGTGAAAATTGGAAGCTGGTGGAAATTAAATGTCCTGTTAAAGGAAAAGTTGTATGTGCTACAGATCTTTTAAAGCATTTAAGTTACGTTCGATCAATTGATGATAATTATAGTTTAAGTAAAAAACATAAATATTATGGCCAAATCCAGTTGGGATTAGCCGTAACCAACTTGAAACTCTGTGATCTCGTGGTATTTAGTACTTTTGGCAAAAATATTAAAACCATAAAAGTAGGAAGAGATGAAGTTTTTATACAAAACTATGTAGAAACATTAACTGATATTTATTTTAAGCAAGTGATACCCTTCATGATCAAAAAATGATGTACTTAAATGTACCTTATATAAAAGATAATATTAATTTGTGATACATTGAATTTAGTTTTGTCACCTTTTAAACTTAGAATTAAAACAAAATTTTTCTTATTTATATGTACAAATTTTTTATTTTTTTTTTATTTATATTTGAATTTATTAAAAGTTTTACTTTTGTTAAATAAAGCCTACAAAACGACTTACATAAATTTGTCGTCTTTTAGTAATGGTTGTGAAATATTCGATACAGCACAAATGACGGTCAAGATATCATCAACAAACGGAATTACAAAAATTCCTATTTCAGACAAAACCTTAAACATTTTTAGACGACCGATTCTTCTTTCCAAGTGAACACGTGCTGCAGCAATCTTTCTATTTGTTTCAGTTTCTTCCTTTGAAGGCGCTTCATATAAAAACGATGGTCTTATCATTTCTATTCCCGCGTTTGCTAATTCATCAGCTATCAAAAAGTCCTTGTCGACCATGACAGCTTCGCCAGGTTCAAGCTTACTTAACAGGTCAGATTGGTTAAAAATCGCCTTATCAGATGACCTTCCAGTAGATATCTTACTGACAAAGTTAACCAATCCAGACGGTGAAACTCCGATTAAAATCTTTATGGTATGTGTGCCCTTGCAGTGAGAGTAGGTGCACGTTCTACACGTGAGACAACGGAAAGTAATAATGCGTACTTCGGTGCAGTTAATCCTAACGTTAGGAAATTATTTAAAGCACTTCAGCAGATTGTTTGAGTTTTGTTCCTGCGATTGCCAATATTAATTTTTTCATTGTTTTCGCCAAAAACTGAATTGTATCAGCAAAGTACAGTTTTCAGTTTTGCGCTTGTATCGCTTATTTCAAAATCAATTGGAAGATCGGAAAACGAGCAATTAGATTTTAATTTGTGCGTAGTTAGAAGAATTCTCTCATAGCCAATGAACAGGTGTTATCTTTTCTGACTGTCTGGCAAACTTCCACCATTACTTTTAATATACTACTATTTGGGATTCCCGTCTTTGTATTTAATTTTGCATCAGTGTTCCACAAAGAAGCTGCATTCACGAAACCTGTGAAATAAACTTGATTGCCCTTATCGCTTCATCAGAAAACAAATCTGTTATTTGATCAGTAATTTTATTTTCAGGATCATTTTCAGGCGACTGGCGATGATCAAAGCTAAATAAAATAATTTTGATTAGTAATGTTTTTTTTTAAATATAACTTTAACTTTTATATGAACCAAGATTGTGAAGAAATAACTGTACATCTCAACAATAAACGATTTGCTCTGGAATTGTCTGGACAACGCTTAGTTTCAATGGTGGATTTTGGTAGGTTCTCGGTTGGAAATGCACCATCAATTAAATGGACCTTAAACAATTTGCCCGGTGAACGAAATGGAGTAAGCAAATATTTTGCTTGGAAATGCCGACTGCAAATTTTAAAATTTTTTGGAAAGTTCTTCCCCATTTTTAAAACAACTTTCCATTTTGTCAATTCCGATCGAGACTTTAGCACTTTCTTTGGAATTTGGGGCACAGATATTGATGGTGACTAATAAGAGTTGCACTGGGGCACTCCACAATGTTTTAAACCTCTTTTAATTTTTTTAATGGCTTCCATTTCGCCACTTATCGATAAGTAAATGAATGTAAATTTTTCACTTTTTTATTTTTGCTTCAACACCATAACAGAATTTTTAAATTAAACTATTTTTAATAAAGAACATAAAACAATTCGGCAGAAAATACACAGAAAATCATCGAATGTCAAAATAGTGTATCCCATCGCAACTTACAATACCTGCCAGTAGGAGGACGACTACAAACGTCAATAGCATCAGCATTTTCTCTTACACCAATAAAACGTTCATCTTTCAAATCACTTTGAAAAAACGCTGTCACGGCGTCTATCTAATGAACATTCAGATGTACTGGGGCGGAATTATGAAATCTAGACGGTAAATTTTAGCGGTAGTAAACAATTCTATGAAAACTTTAGAATAAATTCAAAAAATGGTCAAATTTAACCAAGTTATTTTGCACGAAATTGCAAATAAGCGAAAGTTTACCGTTAAACCTTCGTTTAATTGCGATTCGATACAAAATAACTTGGGTAACTTTGACCATTTTTTGAATTTATTCTAAAGTTTTCATAGAATTGTTTAAAGCAATTTGGGTTTTGATGTTCTGTTGGGGAACGTCTAATTTAAGATCCAATCTAAACCACCACCGGACACCACCACTTGTCAAACTGCAACCATCCAAGATATCATCGAAACCATCGGCAGGTACAGTTTGCTTTGTCAATCGTTTGCTCCGTTGCCCCCATTTGCTCAATTCCACTAGACTTTTCCAACACTGAACCGTGATTTGGCGATAAATTAAGAAAATAGTTAGGATTGTCGGAAGTTGCAGATACCATTATTCCGTATTGACGATTTTCAAAGAACACAAAGTCACGCTTTAGCATGATAATGTTTTTAAAATCATTATAGAACGATAAGTTTTTGACTCCTTGTTGTAACCAATAAAGAAGCCTTCTTATGATTTTGAATTCACCTTCTCTCATTTTTGACTGTAACACAGACATGCAATTATACCAAATCTGACTTTCATCTATCTACTGTTTCTGCTGCGTTTTGTTATCGATCATTCTAAGCATTCGGTTAATAATGCATGGCATTTTCCATACCGCTTCTGCCCAAAATAATGTTTCGTTAAGACCTACTTCGAACAGCAAACAATGAGCTGGTTGAAATATCGATCTTTTTCATATATATTCAGCGACAACATTCACCGTGTGTTTTATCCGGCTTCTTGGCACTTTTAATCGACCTTACTACTACAATGCCCGAATACATTCATCGTAAACTTCCACTTCGATACCGTTGACATTTTTTAAGCTATATCAAGCCTTTTTTACATTGTTCGAGTTTGGTTTATACACGTAATTCACCGCTCTAATGTATAAACGGTTTTGATTTTAGTTCGCACAAATTTTCACACTCAATACATTCAGCAATGCATTACAAACTTGTGCTGATCAAAATTCTCACGACCTTATAGTTTTTCAATAAATGGCCGATTCGAAGGATACATTTTAGTAATAAACACTTTCTGTTAACTTTTGGGTCCATTCAAGTCTAGAAAATAAGGGGCTGGATGAGAAAACTGCCAAACAGATTTTCTCAAAAACCGAACCGATGATTTTTTTCATGATGATAAGTGTGGCAATCCATTCATGATAAGCGTGGTAATTTTCTCAAAAAACAGTAAACAAATTTTATTGAACTGTTTTCCAAGATAATATAAAACTTTTCGAATAAATAAGTTAACACCTTGAAAATTCCAATAATTGTTCCATATGTATGTATGTATGTGTCTTTATTGCAAAATAAACAGGTTACCGTGAAATATGAAATTTAAATTTCTAAATTTACATGGAAAACTTTGCTGGTGTAAAATAATATCGTCAATGGGCGCTTTCAGAAGGTGTGTACATGGTCCAATTCTGGTGAAAAAATATATACCACGTAGTTAGTTTTATGAGTTGAATTATTTTCAACTAGAACAAAAAGTTGACCAGGGTAACCAATTTTAACTAAAAATTATACTATTTTGCTAACTTCGTGGTGTACATTTTTTCACCAGAAAAGTATAGCATGTACGCAGCTTGAATGTAACCGATTTATCGAAAATTCCATGGCAATGTGATGGAATGTTATTTTTTCTAGCAGTGAATTATCAAAGCAAGCAAGTTGCAAAACCTGAAAGTGCCTTTCATATTTAAATTGTTTCTGTGAATTAAACAATTTTTATTTGGTTTAGGGCTCTTTTTATTTCTTTTTTAATTAATTAAAGCTTTAGCTTTCGAACCCTATTCAAGTTCATTTTCAAAAGCGTAATGAAAATGTATCAAAAATTCCTTCTTTTATACATAAATCAAAAAATAAAGCAATCACAAAGTTTTATTAAAACCGACTTTTCATGGAAACGCCCAGCCATGTATTTTCGAAAAAAAAACCTTGCTAATGCGCTTTCATATAAAAACGGTTGCACAATTGACCAAAAATAAAATTGCATGAGGCAAAAAACAATTTAGATGAACAAATCATAAGAGTTACGAATATACGCGTAATCTTCAATGACATTTATTGAATTTGTACTTGATTTAATTTGTAGCATTTCCAAAATCGATCTTTTTCTAAAATTTTTTTGTTTCTCGAAAATTTTTGTGTTATCTAAACTGATTTGATGGTTCGTATTTTTCAGATGACGTGTAAGTGCACTAATGCTTAAATTTTGATCTTTATTTATGTCACTTTTGTGTTGGTAAAATCTTTTTTCTAAAAATTGTTTCGTCTGTCCTGTGTACATTGTAACTACATTGTACCTGATAAACAACGTTTGATTGTTTCTTTAAAGGTGTTTTATCTTCAATTTTAGAAAACAAGTTGTTGTTTAAACTTGTAGCTGCTCGTCCTATAATTTTAAAATTTATAATTTTTGAAAAGATTTTTGAGAGAAGATTAAAATGAATGATGAAGATTAAAATTTGTATGGGATTTTTTTTGTTTCCAAATTATGCGGTTTATCAATTTTTCCGGATACTAGTTTCGACATAATGTATCTTTTAGAATTTTTAAATTTTTATTGTGAAATTTAGTATCGGAAAGTTTTAGAATTTTTTGGCTCAAAATTTTATATTTATAATTGTTGGGAAGACCAAGAATGAAAATTTAAATATCTACCAGACCAAGTATTTTTATGGTACCAATCACACGTAATTTTTCCATTTGGTTCATGAATCCGCAGAATGTCCAAAAATGAAATTTGGTTATCTACTTCTTTTTCTAAGGTAAATTTTATTCTGTTGTTTTTCGAAATAAATTTTTCTAAAAATGAATCAATTTTATTTATTGGTATTGCCGTAATTATATCGTCCACATATCTAAAGTAAAACACTGGTTGAAAATCTAATGAATTTAAAACCGAATTTTCCAAATTTTCTATTAATAAATTTGCTATTATCGGACTTATTGGTGGGCCCATAGGTGAGTCAAAAATTTGTTTATAAATTTTGTTGTCAAAAGAAAATTCAAAATTGTTCAAAACGATATCTAAAGCAGTGAAATATTGAATTTTTGTTAATTTTGATTTAGCATTTTTCTTTATATTTCTCCAATTTTGACTGATAATATTTTTGAAAATTTGGCTATCGACGTTCGTAAACAAAGACGTGACATCTAAAGAGATTAACAAAAAATTTGGTGGGATCGTAACATTACTAATTTTATTTTTGAAATCTTCGGAATTTTGTTTGTAAGAATTTGTCTTTCCTACTCTAGGTTTTAGAATATCGCCTAAAGCAAATAAAAATTGTTTAATTTATAAATATTAATTGGCTCATAAAAATAAAACACTAATTGTTTCTGTGAAGTTTTATTGACATTTTGTGACATTTTATTGACTGAAATTTCTCAACTTCGACTGAAATGAGATGTTGATCGACAATCTATTTGTGAATTACTTTAATGAAAACGTTTCTAAAGTTATTATTAGCGAGCAATAAATTCTCTTTGTAATATACCTCGTTGTTAGGAGATAGTGAAAATAAACTCTATGTAGTTGGAAATGATGAACTCTATGTAGCAGGTAGGTGGGGTACAGGTTACAAAAGATAACTCACATTAGTTCTGATTTTGTGTTGCTTTTATTTTTTGTATTTGTTTGTATTGTTCGTAATGGTATCTAAACAAATGTGTGTTGTGGATGCTCTCGGAACGGATCAATTTAAATTCTTAATGATTTTCAACAGTACCAGAGATGTATAATATGGAAATTATTAGAGTTACTTGTAAAAGTTAATGATGAAAGGGTAGCGAATGCGATTTTGATTGCTGTTCAAGACGTTTTTTATTTGGCAGCTAGGGTATTTATATTTTCATGACCAATTTTGATATTTGGGGAAAGGGTATTACAATTTAGGAAGACCCGTGACACCATTTAACGACTTCCCATTCTCAAAATAACGGAAAATTATAGTAAAATGCCAAACCAACGGAAAAGGGCCGTTCAACGATTGGGCAAGGCCTAATTTTGCATTTAGTAATTTAGTAAAAAATTTCGCCGAAATCAAAAATACATACTACTAAATGTTCCACTGGCAATTTATAGTACTTAATATTGGCATGCGAAGTACAAATTAACCAATTCACTAAATCTCTAACAACAGTTTCATATAATCAAAAGAAGATTTTTAAAGTCATAAAATGTGTGATCATAAAATGTGCTAAAACATATTCAACATTCTAATTCTATTTGTTTTTTTGATTATTCGCCATCCGTTTCAAAATTTCTAAAAAATTCGAAAATTATAACCAGCAAATTCTCAAAGCTGCTGCCTTCATTTGACTTAAATTAAAAAAAAAAAAAACGCGGGATTCTATCCACTGTGAACCTTTGATTTCAAGTCAACCATTAGATAGCTTTGAGATTGACGTTCAGTAATATTTGAGGACCATAACATTCATATAAAATTTCTGTAAATCCATTACAAACCCAAAATATATGAGTAAAATACGGATACTTTTTGTTCGTTTCGATTAATCACAGTAGGAATTGCAAAATTAAGTAAGTGTTCAGTAGTTGAAAATATGCATTAAATAACGTTGCCAATTATAGTATTTCTACTATCATAACAACAAAAACTAATATAAAGCCACCGTCTGAATTAACATTTAAATATTATCAAAAAGTTAATAAAACAGAACCCGCGAATACCTCAAATTTTACTGGAGCCACTTCTCAAATTTAGCATTACACAAACAGTATCTATGAAAATATCAATCAATTTTATCTGACACCACTTTCATCAAACAAATCTGTTCTCATGTTAATATTCTGCTATTGTTTTCCATGACCATATCTATTCAAATTATACTCTTATTCATACAACACAAACATTCATCATGTGTACAAGAAAAGTTTTCTCTATATACGGAAACTTGAGTAGAAAATGAAATCAAGATGAAAAAAAAAAACAACAAAAAATTAAATAAAAAGAAAATTTGGAATAACAAAACTGAGGAAAACTTTTTTTTTTATTTATTTAGCTTTCCCAAATATTTTGTGTGTTACCATTGTTATCTGTAACTATATAGAAAATACTTTCTCATGTATAGGCATCGATAAGCGGTGGAATACATTTTTTTTTGCTATACATATTTCTGTCATTGTTTAGATGTGTGTTGAAAGTTGGTTTCTGTTTGTCACTCTTTATGGATGAAATCATTTATCTTCATTTTATTATTATGATTAACTGTTTTTTGATTAAATTTTTTGATATTATTATCCTAAATCCTTAATATGTACATATTAAATACATTCATGCGGGACGCGTTATTAATTTTGATGAATATTCGATCGGATATAAGTTACAGTGCGATTCAATACGTCAATTGAGAGAGACAAAATACAAATATGACATTTTTATTACAAAATTACGGTTATTTATGTCTCGATGCCATAAAAATATATTACGATACGATTATTTTATTTTTGTCGCATATTTTAAATTGTTAAGCAATGTATGTATGTGTGCGGCTGTCTGAATAATAATAATAATCAAAATGTATAAAAATTAACCCAAATTACTTTAAAACTTTTATTATTTATTTGGAAAAAGCTTTAAATAAGTTTTCTTTTGCGGTTTATATGAATTGTGTTAAGTTTTTAAAAACTAAAAACTAATCAAAAACAACATAATAAAATAATTTGAAAATCCAAAATCATAGTGATTATAATATTTTCCAGCATCAGCTATCGAGTAATATTTACATTGAAGCCAAAAAAAAAAAAAAGCTCGCTCATAAAAACAAAAACAAAAAAGGAAATCAAATTTAATTCTAAATAATTATACTTCAAAACCACAGAAACGCTTTTTATTCATTGAAACCAACACAAAAAAAAAAAAAAAATTGAAAATAAAAATAATTTTTGAAGTAAAACTTTTCCATTTGCTGCCAGAGCTTGCTGGCTATGTACGATTATGTACATATACTCGACTCATACATCTCTATGGAAGATTGACTTTTTATTTGTAATAAAATAATAGCAATAAAAAAATAGACGGAAAAGTTTTGAATATTTGCTTAAAAAATAAAAAGTTAATTTTTTCATTATGTCTAAAAATTAGCTTTGTACATTTACTCAGAAAAGGTTTAAAATTCCAGTGCAAGTAAATATATTGGTTTTGAAATGGGAAAACAGGTCACGATGATCGTTTGGTTTTTGGTTTTAGGGAAAGCAATCCTTTCGTTTGGTTAACAGAATTGAATTACATTAAAAATACTTTTCGTTAAATTCGCAGGAAGAAGTTCTTGACGAATCACTTGAGATTCTTCCGACCCCGATTTTTCCAATGTTTATGATTAAATTTCAATACAAAGATATCGAATTAGCTTTTTTGTAATATTTTTACAAAACAACTTTGCTGGGCTCTCATTCGGGTTGTTTCTATTACAGTTTCTATTAGAGGATATTGAAACCCCATGCCCATCATGTTCGCGATGGGCTTCTTGTAATACCGGCACTGCGGTTTCTCTGATAATGACAATCGTGGTATTGTGAAAACAGGTCCGCTTAAAATTTTCGATTTGTAGAGATGTGTTTATTCGAGAAACATCTTTCAATCGCACTCTTTTTATTTCTTTATTCCTCTGGTACAGTGGCGTAGCCAGAAATTCGTTATGAGGGGAATGAAGGTTCTTAAATAAAAAATAATTTCTTTAAGGAAATAATGCATATGAGATTTAAATTCAATTTTTTACTAATTATATTGATTCGTCGTGACAGTAAGGCTAATTCATCGAGGACACCGTCTATTGATATATCCACATCTTTGTGGTTATTTAGTAATGCCAATCCATTAATACCAGTTAAAGCGGCTAAGCACCCTGGAACTCTCTAATTGGTAAGATTATCCAGGTTAAGAGCCCTACTAAAAGTCTGACACATAATTTTTGATAATTTTGTTGTTATAGGTAGAAGGACCGTCTTGTTAACATTTTAATTAACTTAGCTTAAGTAAAAAACTGTTACGAAGATATGATTTAAACCATAGAAAAGGCACACCTGTAAAACAACACTTGAAAAGTTTCCGTAAAAGTAAATTGTGATCTACCATGTCAAAAGCCCTCTTAATATCACACTTTCTCCCATTTAAATTAATATGAACCCCATTTAAAAAATTAAGCTGAGTCAGTATTTTTTCCAGACCTAAAACCATATCGAAAATTATTTAAAATATTATATTTAGAAAAGAAGGCATCAACCCGAAATGTTAACGCCTTTTCCAGAATTTTCATAATAATGGGCTGTAAAGATATAGGACGATAATTATCCTTAAGCAGTTTATCACCCTTTTTAAATACCGGAATTACAACTGCGGTTTTCAAACAATCAGGAACACTTCCATTCAAAAAACTTTGATTGATAAAATGTACCAAAATTGACGATATAATTTCTGTGTTAGCTTTTAGCATATTGGAACTTATAGCAAGAATACCTATACTATTACTAGATTTTAAACCATTAATTATACCAACAATTTCAATATCGTCCACAGGATTAATAAAATTTTTTTCTGAGATGATGACTTCACTATAATTATGAAAAGACATATTATTAAACAAACAGTTGGTTGTTCTTAGGTGAGACACAATATTAGAAAAATACAAAAAAAATCATCAGCAATAGATTTACAATCCGTAAGAATTACTGAATCACTAGACATAATTTTATCAACATGAACGTGAGTAACAACCCTATCACCTAAAAGTTGATTAACAACCGACCATGTGTTCTTACTAACTTTACCACAGTGTTGAAATTTATTGTGGTATTATGTGAGCTTGTCAGAAACAATTTTATCTTCGACTTTTTGGCATAGTTTAAGAAAATATTTCTGAAGCCCTTTATTTGTGGGATGCTTCTTACACTTTTCACTTGGATTTGCTACAACACAAAGTTAATATACTTTAAAGAACATGATGGTCTGTTTGTTTCTAGAAAATCATAAAAGCTTTCGATGGAATATTTCTGTAGTGCTGTCATTTAAAACCATTGTTAAAAATAATTATTGAGCGTTATAGTTTTCCCTTTCAGAGAAGTGATTTAATCTAAAAGTTTATTTTAAATTTATTTGTTAACATATAAGTTAATCTATAGATGAATTTTCATTTTTAATGAATATGAAAGCCTTATAAGCCTTACAAACGACAGATTGATTCTATTTAAAGTGAATAATGTAACGTTTATAAAAAATAAGCAACACTCTTTATGGCATTCCAATTGAGACAACCAAACGAAAAATATAGAACTTAATTTATCAGAGCCTTCTAGAATATAGGAGGCGTAATCATTCAACACAATTTTCAACAGGCTTTTCTAGTGATATAATTTTTCACCATTTCCCACGGAAATTATGTTTTTAGCTTAAAGTTTTTCAATGAAAAAAGCAAAAATTTTATAAAATGTTTATATAAAAGTTTTCTATATATCTTTAACAACAAAACGCTCCTAAAATATTGTTACGTTTTTGCCTTGTCAATTTAGGTTCGTATCACTGGTTTGTGAATAATACAAAATCAAGTTAATTTATCACCAACGAATTTATTTATTTCACACAAAAATTATTATAACACAGTTTATCAATAAAAATTCACAAAATCACTTTATATAATTTTTACACAATTTTACTATTCACTTTTAATTTTTATTTCGCACTACAACACTTTTTAAATCACTTTTTAATTACTTTTTAATCTTTACACTGTCGCTTTCCAAATACTACTATTCCAATTCGACTTCGTTCTCCTTTTTATATACACAAACCAAACTGCTAGAAAGCTCATGACTTTTCCAGTTAGAATAGCGTAGAAACATTACGTAACAATTTTTATCATGGAAAATTCCATTTTAGTACAGTTAAACATTGAGCTATTCAATTAATATCTTCTAGTACACACTAGGTGTCACCGTCACAATATATTATTACGTTTTTGCATTGTCAATCAAGGTTCGTATCACTGGATTGTGAATAATACAAACTCAATTAAATTTATCACCAAAGAATTTATTTATTTCACAAAATTTATTACAACACAGTTTATCAATCAAAATTCACAAAATCATTTTATATAAATTATTCTCAAATTTCACTGATCACTTTTACTTTTTATTTTACACTAAAACACTTTTTAAATCATTTTTTAATTCCTTTTAATCTTTACACTATCGCTTACCAAATAATACTCATAATCTTACAAGAGTAGTGTTTTTTTATTCGCTCCGGATAGCTGCTATCGAGAGACGTCATTTTTATACGCCTAAATTTAAATTTGACGCGCTATTTATTGGTAAACTAAACTTATTTAACATCAAACTATAATTTTTAATTCAATTGTTTAGCGAAAACTTGGTATACAAAATATTTGGCTCTACCTATTTATATGGAGCGCTATCCGGAGCCACTTTTCATATGACGGCTCTCGATAGCAGCTATCTGGAGCGAATAAAAAAACACTACAAAGTTTACTCTATCGCGTTCCAAATACTAATAATCCAATTCGATCTTGTTCGCCTTTTTATATACACAAACCAGGCTTCTCGAAAGTTCATGACTTTTCCAGTTAGAATAGTGTAGAACAATTTTATCATGGAAAATTCCATTTTAGTACAGTTTAACATTGAGCTATTAATTTTATTTGTTCTATCACACGCTAGGTGTCACCGTCACAATATTTTCCCAACTTTTATATCTTTACGTTTACTTGTGTACCAAAGATGTCTATAGTTGTTTAAAGAAAATTACGAAAAATGTTCTTAATATTTTGTGAATTTGTTTTGCATTTTTTACAACTTTTGCATTTGCAATTTTTCCAGGATGTTATTTTTGGTTCGGTTTTACCAAATAAAAAAAAATCTGTCTTACTTCTTTTGCTATTGGGGTTTGATTATTGGGTGCTTGCGGAATATTTTAACGCTAAAAGCAATAAGCGGGTTTGGGTGAAATTTTCCGATGATGTCGCATGGACCAAATAACTTTTCTCTATTATATTAAATCCAAACAGGACAATGGTTGCAAGGCGTGTCGCTTGGCTACTCTTATCCCATCATTTGCTGGGCCCCAAAAATGTGTGATCTTCTCAAACCCCCAACATAAGAATTTATTAGTTTTTGGAAGCAAATAAGTAACCTGGTTTTAAATCATGTGCTAACGACAGACAGAATTCTTGATTGCTGTGTTTTTTTATTCGCTTCCGATAACTGCTATCGCGAACCGTCATATAAAAATTGGCTCTCGATAGCGCTCCGTATATAAATAGGTAGACCCAAATATTTTTTATATCAAGTTTTCGCTAAACAATTGAATTAAAAATGATAGTTTGATGTTAAATAAGTTAATTTTACTAATAAATAGCGCGTCAAATTTAAATTTATGCTGTGTGCCTCAGAATACTTTTCAAACTAAACTTTTCAAATTTTGAAGCTTTCGCTATTTCCTCATGGATGCTTAGTGAAAAGGCAGTTTAGTAGGTTACTTTTCGACGACTTTTCAATTTGTATGACATACAGTTTAAAATACGTAGTATATTTTAGCATGAATTTCAAGCTGATCGAATGATCGCCCGTTCATCCGTGGGCGTTGTAGCCTCCGCAATGCGTTCTTCCCTATTTTTACCATTATTTTTAATATTATTGATAAAGGATCCAATAACGGTTTTCCCTCTACCAATTTTTTCAGCTATTTGTCGATTTGAGAATCCTCCTTCCTTCAAAACTTACAGAACATTTAAATCCACCGTCACCTAATTGAAAAAAATCCATGAGGTGGGAATGTTTGTTTGCGATATAATTGACTATTCCGTAGGACCTTTTCGTCATGTACGGAACCCGGGGGTATGCACAACAAATATTATTAAATTTACCAGAATTATCGCATACTGTCATTAAATTTATAATGTAATCAAGTTTACAATTTATATATGTGTAACGCAGTCGTTACAACAATTTTTATGTGGCATGTGCGCAAGCTTCACAAACATATTAAAAATTTTGTGAACAATGGTTCTCACAGTATAGCAATATATCAATTGAAACTTATGCCAGTGAGCCTATAGCTCGCTCCACAGAAAATTTGGAACAATTAAAAGTTTTATGGTGGACGAATGTACAGGATATTTTATTCAGTGAATGAGCAGACAGTCTTAAGTTGCAGCACTAGCAGACAGTATTTTTTGTACTAGAGTACCATATGTTTTTTGACAGATGACAAGTACAAACATTTCGGTTAGCTAAAATGGATCTACACGAGTGAACAACGTGTTTTCATTATTAAAGCTTATTTTAAATATGGTGACAGTTATTCAGAAGTTGGAAGAAAATTTTGTTCAAAATACGGTAGAGAAAATGGTCTGACAAACCATGCCATTAAACTTATCATTGATACATTTGAAGAAACTGGTTCAGTTCAAGAACATAGAAGCAGAATTTTTATCGTAGTGGTTGTTCAAGTGAAAATATTGCAGCTGTGAAAACAAGTGTTGCTGAAGAGCCAAGGACATCAATTCGTCGTCGTTCACAGCAATTAAGCCTCAAACCAATAACTTTTTCGGAGTCAATTGGAAGATATTGATGCGCAGAATATGTGGTTTCAACAGGATGGTACAACATGCCACTCAGCAATGGAATTAATCGATCTTTTGAAAGAGAAGTTTAATAATCGAATAATTTCTCGAAGAACAGACGTGAATTGGCCACCAAGATCATGCGATTTAACGAAGAGTAATGTTTATACGAATAATCCTTAAACTGTTCAATACCTAAAAGACAACATCATCGAGCAAATATCATTAATTGAACTATCATTACGCGCACAGTTATTCAAAATTTTGGTAAAAGATTGACAGCCTGCCGAGCTAGCAGAGGAGGTCACGGCATTCTTTTTCATTATTAACCGGAACCAATGTACTTTATTTAAAATTTAAAAGATACCTCAAATTTGAACACTGTTTATATATATATATATATATATATAAATATATATATATATATATATATATATATATATATATATATATATATATAAATATATATATATATATATATATATATATATATATATATATATATATATATATATATATACATATGTATATTTATATATACATATATATATATATATATATATATATATATATATATATATATATATACATATATATATATATATATATATATATATATATATATATATATATATATATATATATATATATATATATATATATATATATATATATATATCATATTTTGAATTATGTACGTACTTTTAATATACGACTCGGTTTATTTTCTATTAGACGTCATTTATTTAAACGAGACATTGAAAAGTTTAGTTGGCTATAAGGCACAATTGAACACTTTTAAACTAGTGACATCTATTTAAATATTGCATGAATTACAGGGTCTTACAAAAGTTTAGTTTGAAAAGTCTTCTGAGGCACACAGCATTAGGCATAGAAAAATGACGGCTCTCGATAGCAGTTATCGGGACCGAATAAAAAAACATAGCTGGTATAACTAAGTCAAAAATATGTCACATAATTAATACAATTCTCGTATTTCAGTTTCCACAGAACGATTAAAACTTTTCTAGATGTTTCCACAACATTTGCTAGTTGAGCGTGAACTCGTCAAATTTTTGCTTAAACTCAACTGGCTTCCAATTTTATTGTTACTTTCGTAAATATGTATAGGTAAATAGAACGGGTTTGAAATGCAATTTTGCATGCATGTGGCCGCAATCCATAAACGATAATCTACTAAACGCTTCTCTTGGAAGTTGCTCCTTAATGCGTTTCCATGAAATTTAGTAACTTGTAGAGTTTTAGACTATAAGTTGGCTAATTTTAAGTCGCAATTTAGAATCATAAAATTCTGTTGCCAATTTATGGTCTTTTGATCGGCATAAGACTTGTTCCACAAAAGCGTTACTTCAGCTCTTCAAGCGTCACAAAATGGAACCAATAATGTTGCTTCACGTCGAGAAATCCAGTTTTTGCCAAACTTTACTCGAATTATTCACGGTTATTTCGTCAGTCTGCCATTACAAATAGCTATAAATAAAAAAGTTCCAGCATTTCTAAGCCTTTAGTCGGGAAAAAAATCATTATCAGAACCCATTTATTTAGACGAGTTTGCAAATCGTGTAAAAATTTGAATTCATATTTGAAATCAATGGAGTCAAACTATAATTCCTCCAATAAAACATCGTTTCGTCTGAGCGAAAAGTCAAGTTCTTTTCAAAAATTAACCACTGAAACTGGAAATTTTTTTCCTTGCAGTTGGAATTGACTGATTACGACGTCAATCTCGATTCCAAGCAAGAAAATTTCCAGTTTCTGTGTAATTTTTAAAAGGACTCTCAACCGTCTTGGACCTTGCTAAATTTCTTACCAAAAAAAAAAAAGAATTAGAAGCGTGTAAGGAAGGGACCAAGTCAAACTCATTCAAAATATTTAAAAATTTGAACCGCTCTACAGATATATAAACTTTTCGAAAACCAATTTAAGGCTTATTTAAATTCCTCACAGAAAATTTAGATAGTCTGCAATATTCATGGATAATAACCAAAGGACCAGACTGAGTCTCTGAATGGTGAATCCCAGATCCTCTAAATGTTGCTCAATCTGTCTTGCATAGTTCCGCAGAGCATTATCATTTATCAAAAGAATTCACGGCACCACTAAAAACGCGGCCTGATAGAACTCTCCAGTTATGCTCTTTGAGGCAAACATTTTCGAACACTTGTCCTTATGGACCATCATGTGTTAGCGGTAAAATACATATCGGACTGGTCTCAAGTTTAACGACAGTGAGTTCTATTGAAGAATTATAAAGATTTGTGTCACGTTGCAGGTTTTGCATTATAATTATAATAAGATAAACAGGTACAATTGAGCCGCTTCAGAAACCATTAAACATTATTCCAGTAACAGCTTAGCACCTTAATTGGGCGGTTCCTGTTGCGGTAAGTACCATCTTAGACACGTAAGGCGAGATACGGCATTTATATTTGGAGAACTTAAGACAATTTCCAATCGAATCCGAATAGCCAAAGCTCCACGACCAGAATTAACCGATACTAAAGTTTCTCATGTCTCAAGCGATATTAGCCTAAACTGAGAGGAAAACCTCCAAATCTAAATATATATTATGGCGAACAAAGGAAGTGAATAAAAGCTGCAAAGCAACGTTACTGCAAGAGCGTAGAAACAATAAAAAGTAAAAGCTGATATCTAAAGAGAGTCTTCACGGCGGGCGATTTGTTGTAGCCCAACGATAAAACAGTGTGTATCCATGAAACAAAAAAAAAATGTTTTTGCTGGTAAACCTTTTAGTCTTCTGGTCTTCTCTCCTTTCAATTATTTTAAAGAACACAATACAATAACTGGAAACATAAAATGTCCAATGTTTTTTTTGTTATCTTTAAATATCGCCCAAAGACAGTTTCTATCTCACAAAGGTTGATATTTAAATATGAAATCTAAACAAATAACCCGTTATAGTCCGTATTTTGTCCACAAACCCCAAAAATCTTATAAACAATTTAATTCCTTGACCATATTTTACTTCTTTCAAGTTTACTATCTCGTATATAGTGGGTATATACATATGTATGTGTTATGTATCTAGTAAAAATTGCTCTCCATTTCTGTTACGATAGGGCTTTTCTAATCCAATCAGTTATTTTCCAACCCTTAAGGGTATAAACTTTCGTCTTGATATTTTTATTTCTCGGTTTTATATTATTATTATGTATGTACTCGTATGTATGCATGTACAAAATGGACCATCGAATTTTTGTTTTGTTTTACGAGATTATATCAGAATAAGGATACGTCCGAGCTGCTTGTTATAAGCAGTTCAAAAATTTGCGGTAACTCACACATAAATGTATATCTATTACATTGTCAATAATCTAATAAAAACAATATTTGACCTTTTTTTTGTTTTGTTGGATTATGTCTTAACTTCACAGTACAAGAGTATTGTAGTTTTGAGTTTGGTTTAAGCACAAAGGAAAATACAAGCCGAAATGAAAACAAGACGTCTGCATAGATGTACCTCATCTGCAATGTGTGTTATTTTTATAAATATATACTTTTGTTATGTACATGTAAGATTATAATTTACAAAAATAAGAAAATGTTCTTCTTATTATTTTCTATCCTGAAGGAAAACCCAAAGTATATAACATGGAAAGATATTTTCATTTCTATTTTTTTTTTTTTTTTTTTTTTTTTTGTTTATAAATATTATTTTTCCTCTCAGACAATTTTCAGTTTTTGTTGTATTAATTGAATAATATCAGCACAGAAGAATAATAATAAGTAGTCGAATAAGAATCGTATAATACAACACAAAAGTCTAGTACCTACTCTCTTAAAGTGTATAATAAGGAAAACGTGAAGTAGCGTGATGATAAAAATATTTTCTTAGATAAATTTTCACCAAGCACCTGAATTACATATCACGATGTTATGTATATAGACTTGGTGTAACTATTCGACAAGTATAACACGATACGATAATTATTGTATCACAACACTATATGGCAAAAACTACTCGTATTTTTTTGGGGTGTGCATCTATTTTATATATGTGATGATATTCTAACAGCCCACAAGTGTATAATTGTGTATATATGTATGATCACCGGTACTCTCTAATAAGATGAACAATTTTTTGTTTTGTCTTACATAATACACAAATATCTATTTTTTTTACGTAATAATATTACTTAGGACATTAATGTGTCAAAATTAATTGTTATTCCAGAATCTAGATAACAAAAAATACTAAACAACATAACTATTTCATGGTTCTTATACGATAAGAGAAATATCTAAGTTGAATCGAAAAACCAAGAAGGAAAATACTAGGATTCATGTATCTGGAAAGAAATTAAATGGGTTTTGTTCTCGTTTTCATTTTTGCTGCTGGTTGTTGTCATTTTCTTGGTGAAATAGAGAAATATCTGCAAGATAAGTTTTTCTAATTTGTAAAATTTGTTGTGTGGTATTTTCATTTTCAAAAAAACTTATTTCATCATTTGTTTTGTTGTCTTGTATATACTCGTATATTTTGTACATATGTATATGTACGAGTAGTTATTAAGCTTAATTCATCTTGGGTTTGGTTTTGTCAACATGATTTCATATGTTACCTTGCAACACGTTTTTAATTGTGTTGTTGTATAAATACACAACTCTCTGCCAAATGGATTGGGGACATAGTTTTATGGCAATCAAAAACTTTTCAACTTTGTTCTTTTGTTTTACAGAAAATAATGTAATTTCAAGAAATGATAAGAAGAAATAAAATTTATATAGGAAAATAACAGTACGATGCAAATGATGTGGATACGATTTGTCACAACCTTAAGAATGAGTAAAGTGTTTCAGTTGTTTGCGGCATGATTTAAAAATGTAAGTGCATATTTTAGTTCTATTTGTAAATCCAATTGATTTCTATCAAATTTCTTTAGAGGAGTACCACATTCTGTTCGGCATGTAGGGTGTCGCCTAATTTTGCCAGTTCCACCGGGATAATTTTCAAAGGGGCAGAGGAAAATGTCTGCTACTTGACAAACATTATATACAACAAATAATTCATCAATATTAATGCTTTGCAAGCCGAATTAATGTACAGCGTGAGATATTCGAATAGTACAGAAATAAAATTTTTAAGTCAATTTAAATTCTAATTTGAGCAATATTCTATTTGGTACCATTACTATGGTTGGTCGCTCTATTATATTCTACCTTTTTTCATTTATGTGGAGGAATTTATATAATCAAAACCCATTCATTCCATCTTTGGATATGTTGTGTAAACTGATAAAAAACGTAAAATTATTTCTGCATGTTTTCTACAAATAAGTTTCAAAATAGTTTACCTCCAGGACATTCAGTTTTTAAAGTGTTTTTAAATATTTGGAATATGGGAGTTTTGAAATAGATTCTTGGAAAAAATTGAGACGTGGCCAATGCACGATTTTCTTTTACGAACGAAAAATTTTAATTTTTTTATATATTATGCGATCCGCTTAGGAATTTCTTCGTTAATGTATCTTTAATAACTCAAGATTTATAAGAGAGGAAAGCTTCATCGTCCAGTGCATTCAGCAAGGGCGCACCGAAGAAAAAAGAGTTTCAAAATTTAGGGTTTTTGTAAATCTAGGATCAAGGTTGTATCCAGTGCTGTCGCTTCGAAAACAATGAACGGAGTACGTTTCAAATTTTCAGAAGGGTTCTTCAAGAAAGGAGTTCATACGACATACCATCTTAGACATCAGTAATTGTTGGTGTTTTGTGTTAAACAAAAATGATGATCCAGCAAATTACACTAAAATTTTGTTTAGCTTTTGAGCCAAATTTGAATATTAAAACTCAGATAAAATCACAGATATTTTTAGATTATCGTTTTGAGATTTTTAAGTTTTTCTTGTAGAGAAAAGTACCGATCAGCGTAACCGTAAGCGAAATGTTGAATTTTTAGCTATTTTAACCTAAATTTTACGCGGTAAATAAAAAACTTATCTTGAAGCAACTTTAAGTTCGAACCCTTTTCATTTTCAAAAGCGTAATTTTGGCAGATATGCGAATTCAGCCTTGTCAGATATGCGAACGTGTATGTTCGTCATTTTCATAAAGGTGATTTTTTAGAATTGGAAGATATTTTGGTGCAATTTAAAGAAATGCATTGCCACACGATATCACAGTAGTTACCTACATAGGGTGACCTGGATATATATTGGTTAAGTCAGATAATAAATTTCAATGGAATTCATGCATAATCACAGCAGTTCCATTTGGTACAGGGATGGAGTTTCTTAAATAAAACATCTCCAGCATTCAATAAATATTGCAAGAGACTATAATAACATTTTGGTTATTAGAAAAAAATTTGGGGAAATTAGATTTGCTAAAGAAAAATGTTTTTTTTACTTTCATAACCACTCCAGGACTTTGCTACATTTCCAGGTTCCAGCACCAAATGGAGCACGTTTGTCAATGGATTTTAGTGACAGTAGTATTTTAGTAGTTCCTAATATAAAACGGAATTATTGACACTCTGAAAATTTCTTGGGTCACAAGATATTATTATAAATAAAATAAGAACCTAATCCAAGAAATATTGCGTACGTTTGTGGATGAATTTTAATAGAATCTACATCTGAGATTTAATAGGTTAAGTTGATTCTTTAAGAAGTTTCTAATATAAAATTTATTAATTATTAATTTATTTAATAATCTGGCGTCAGATTTCTTAATTAATCCATGGTTCAAATTTAGGATATCTTTGGGTTGAAACTTTAAATCACAAATTATATTCGCCAAATTAACTTGTAACTTGTAAACTTAGCTAATTCAGACTATCTTCTCAGTCTCCAGCTTCAAAAGGGTGGAACAAGAACATTTGTTGAAAGAAATTTATTATCACGAATATTTTATAAATTCTATAAATAGTTCCCATTATAAAAAGTAATTAATTTCAGGGCCTGCAAAAAATGTATGTCGTAAGGTAGGGTTGGGATCAGAATTTCTAAAATAAAACATGGTCCAACGACAAGAAATATTTTGGAACATTATTCGTACTAATGGCATTTTGATCGATACCATAATTCAAAAATTATATTTACCCGTTTTGGTTTTCCATACACAGCCAACCCAGACAATTTTCGTCGCCTCCAGCACCAAATAGAACACACACACACTTTTCGAGATACTTTAGTGATATTTTATTTCAGAGATATTAAGCCGATTCGATATAATGAGTTTCTAATCTTAAGCCTATTAAATCACGTTCTGAAGTATTTTTTCAGAAAGTCGTTTGGGCTAGAGTTCGAATTAAATTTTATTGAAATTATTATTTTTCTGATCCCTCTTGAATTTAGCATTGCCGCTAATAAATTTAACACAGAAGTTTGAAAACCCAAAACAGGTCTAGAGTAACCTGGACGTCTATCATCCTGTTCCTACCTAAATCCTACATAGGCGAGAAGGAGATTGTCAAAATAAAACTGAAAGATAATTTCTGGTGTCAGAATTTAACCTTGCCAGAGAAGAAAGATGCATGGGAGTCCGGATTTTATTCAAATGTAAACAAAGAATTTGAGAATAATTATGTCAAGGCATACTGGACGAATGAAACTTCCCAAATCACACTGCATAAATTCAGACTTTCATATAACTTTCTAGTCTGGAAAGGTTAACTGACTACAAAAATAATCGTATAGTATTATTTTTATAAAAATATCGTAGTCTAAGCTTAAGAAATGATTTGAGAGTATTGTAAATCCAGATTTCCATATATCGTTTCTGTGCGGCAAGTAACGTAATTTTTGTATTCAGGTGAATATTTAGACAAAGTAGTTAAAAGTATTTTGATAAAATCAGGTCACGTTTGAGTTTACCTGGTACCCCATACAAAGTGCCTTCATGTTCAATAAATCTTCAGATTCTAAAGGAAAAGCATTGTGAAGTTCGCAAATTTGACATGTTTGAATTGATATAGTCTGCTAAAGTGGCTGACACATTAATGCAAGAAAATAATTTTATGAGTTTTTGCTGGAGAATGACAGAAACCATTATAAATTAGCTTTGAAAATATGCTTTATGAAAATCCAGGTATCTCCCAGAATATTATAATTATTGCAAGCAAAAGCTGATAAGTTAAAATATTTTTTAAAAGTATTATGTATTAGTAAAACAGTTATTAGAACAGGGGAATACAAAATGAAAGTGTGGAGTATAGGAGTACGGACTAGCCGAAAGTAGTACATATACTCCAATCGTATTTACTATGAAAGCACTGGTTGTACCTATGAAAGTGATGTCATAGTCTTGCTGTGAGTGTCTGACTAGACAGACCAGGCATATGTTCAAAAAGTGGCGCCGAATATCTGCCATAGAAATATTTGTAGAACACACAAAAGGCTCCCATATTCCATCTGTAGGAGAGAGAATCAAGAGTGGATGTTAAAATCTGAAATCATAATGCATGCTCTGTTCTGAACTCGGTCGAGTGCCCCCAGGCGGTGTTTCGGTGCACCAAACCAAATATGGTTATTATATTCCAGTTTGCGTCTGATAAATGTTTTTTATATAATTATATTCAGAAACTTCAGCCAGAGAAATGCTTGTAAATATAGTCCAAAAATTGTAATAATTTGTACCAAATGTAAGCACTAATTTGAGCTAATATGCACTTTCATAAAGTTTCGGGGCAAACAATGAAATATAGTTTCTTTTGTATTTTTTCCGTACAATTGAATGGTGTAATCAGTTATGGATTTTTTTTTTTTTAATTTAAACAAATTATCATTAATTAATGAAAAATTCATTTTGTTTTTTTTTTTACATTTTTGGGCATGTTTTGGAATTGTAACTATAGATTTTTTACCAAGTTGTTAGATTTTTGCACAGATTTTTGCACAGCTTTTGTATTGGCCCCCGAATCAACCCTCTACCACCCCCATTATAAGCTCCTTTACCCTTTTACACATCAAATGTTCATAAGAAAAGTACGTGCGTTGACTTTTGACCACCTTTGGCTCTAGTTTTAAACTGCTCCACCAGATATTAACCACTTTATGTTAAGAGATGAATAACTGTAGATAACTTTTGAAAAATATGCCATAGGAAGATGGTCTGAAAAAAAAAAAAAAAAAGCAAATTGAAATAAAATATAAATTATAATGATATCAATAGTAGGGGAATTTCTATTTATTTACAGGATTTTCGTCTGGAAATGCATCAATAATTTGAGACGTTACGTGTCTCAGATGGGAAACGGATTTTTTATCTAAACAATTCATTTAAAAACATTCCGTCTAAAAAGAATTCATCTAATACAATTCGTCTAAAACAGTTTACCTAAAACAATTTAACTAAAACCAATTCACCTAAAAACAATTTGCCTAAAAAAAATTCTTTAGATAAAGATAAATTCGTCTAAAACAATTCATCTCAATTTATCTAAACTTTTTAAATATAAATAATTACTAACGTAGCTATTCTTTAAATTTTATCGATAGTGGCCTTCCAATCGACTAACCGCTAGTTCTCGCTAGTAGTAAGGTTTTTGTCTCTGCTATCAAAATAGTAAAACATAACCTAAAATTATTTTTTGAATATTATTAGTCAAAAAAATTTTTTTTTCTATGATTTTAAATCGATACATACAGACGTAACTTTTATTGTGGATTTGTTTAAACAGTTTTAATGATTATTATAAATAAAAATATTTCTCTTTGATTAAATAACCTAAACGGTTGAAATTAATAAATTTCTTAAGCAAAAAATGGTCGGTTTTACAGTTATCCACCTGAAAAAATAGCAAAAGTTGTTATGACTAGATAATTTAGCAAAGACAGCTACTTGTCTACTAGCGGGTAATAGCGGTTGGTATTGGTACTGGAATGCAACTAATAAAAATTGCGCGAAAAATTGTATATTTTGTTATATACATGATTTATAATAATGTTACGTTTTTGCCTTGTCAATTAAGGTTCGTATCGCTGGATTGTGAATAATACAAAATCAATTTAATTTATCAGCAACGAATTTATTTATGTCACACAAAAATTATTACAACACAGTTTATTAATAAAAATTCACAAAATCACTTTATATAAATTATTCTCAAATTTTACTGTACACCTATAATTTTTATTTCCACTAAAACACTTTTTAAATCACTTTTTAATTACTTTTTAATCTTCACACTGTCGTTTTCCAAATACTACTAATAATCTTACAAGTTTACTCTATCGCGTTCCAAATACTAATAATCCAATTCGATCTTGTTCGCCTTTTTATATACACGCTAGGTGTCGCCTTTTTATATACACGCTAGGTGTCACCGTCACATTAAAGAGTTCGATTGGGACAAACAAATCAATCTAATGTTAAAAAAATGTCAAATAATATTACGTAAATAATTTTTTTTGACAGTTAATTGATTTATTTTACCCAATCGAACTCCACATAATATTCAACGAAAATTTTGAGATAAAGCTTTATCAGGACATTTATAAATAAATTATTCAGTACATTTTTAAATAGGAATCACGAACAATTACAATATTACCTCAATAGATAGTATTACTTGCACGATTTACAATTTTTTTACAGTAGAAGTACACCAAAACCAAAATGTTTATGCAAGCCGTGCAACAGATAGCTCCAAAGACATTGTCGATGTACTCTAAAATTATTTTTGTAATGGTTTTTTTCATATCATATTTAAACAACAAAAAACAGATTTATAGCCTCATACACATAACTAATATTAACCAAAGGGTACTTCTTGGTATCTTAATCTTAAGTGTTTGTACTGTATGGCTTGTAAAAACATTTTGGTTGTTTTTGAGTATACAGTAAATTTGTCGCTGAAAATACATATTTGAGAATCATTTGAATTTTTCATCTTCTTCTGTTTCCTCTTCACTTATAAGCACTTTTGGTTCATGCTTTTGTTAGATTTTCTATAGTTATTCTAGCAAAGACATGAACCATAAGTGCTTTTAAGCCTTGCGGTGGTCGATTGCAAAGCTACTATTATGAGCAGTTAGATGCAGTTGCGAACAATTTCGACGCTAGGTGGTTGAATGTAGAACCGCTTAATTTTGTTTAGCGCGTTATATATTAATGTTTTTTTTATTGATTTTATATAAAAATAATTATAACTTTGGCATAATTGCACACAATTACGATTTTGAGGTTATGTTTTACTCATAACATCCAATTGTAAGCTTAGCAATCGACCACAGCAATGACAGAAACCTGTATACTATAGAATTTGGACGAGTTGAATGGTTGTTAGAAAAATTGATGTTAATTAACAGAGCATTCATAATTATTTTATCTTTCACTTACAGGTTTGTATGAATTTCCAACATAACGAGCAAAAATTTTAGTTCAATGTGCCGAATGAATAAAAACTAGCATTTGCTGTTTTCTTGAAATTTCAGGCAAATGCTATGGTTTATATATGTATAAAGTCTAAGCAATCGCTTCTGCTTGTATCTTTTCGTAATACATTAGCATTTGCTAGAATTTGGAAAATTGTTCAAGCTTCTGTTTTATTTGATATGTATAAACACTAGCATTTGCTAAAATTTGGAAGTAAACACTAGAAATATTTCATTCTGCTATTTTGCAGCTTGAAATCAGTTTAGTGGCTTATGGCTGCGTTAATGATATTAACCCAACAAAAAATTTATAAAGAACATACAAATTTAAAAAAATACAAAGTGGTTAGCTGATTATTTTATTGGTGTTTTGTCTGAAAACAGAGGTGGTGCAGTTAGCCCTGATAACAAAATATGAATTTTTCTTCGTTATGTGTCTGACCCTAGCTTTCAAAATGGTGTTGGTGAAGACGTAGGTGCATCACAGTACAGTTTGTCGTATTATTAAACAAGTTACAAATAATATTTTTAAAAAATCGAACGAATGGATAAAGTTTCCTAAAACGGTAAGGGAAATCAAAGGAGGCAAAAGAGTTGTGGTTAACCAAATTTAAATTTCGATATGCAATCAGTATTATTGATTGTACATACGTTAAAATTAATAAACCTGGCCAATTCGGCGATGAATATATTAATAGAAAAGGCAACGCCACTTTAAATATTGAAGCGACATGCCACTGAAAATTTTACCAGCGTCGATGTTCAATGGCCAGGTTCCGTTCAGGACAGTAGAATTTTACGAAATTTATCATTATTCGTTTTTATGAATAGTATTACCACTAATGCTGTTTTACTTGGCGATGAGGGATACGGTATTAGTAAATTGTTATTGGTTTCATTTAAAAATTCAAGCGATGCCGGTGAAATAGGATTCAATCGATTATTTACAAAATAAATAGTAATAATTGAGCGTTTCCGATCTTACACTATAAAGTTCAAGTTTCATTTCATAATGCACCAAGAATAATTTTTTGTTGCTTCATTTTGCGTAACATTGCAAAATATTTGGATGACGCTAACGATTTTGATGAAATTATAAATGATGAAGTCGAAGAAAAAAATATTAATTATATAATTAACCCGTTTCATACCGCCCATAAAATCAGTGGAGCAATTTATACGATTTTTAAAACTCTAACGTATTTTGATTCACTAAACATAATTGCCAGATTTCATCCAAATCTGGCTGCTATTTTCGGAGATATGGAATGTTCCATAAATGGAACAACAGTAAAAATACTATTATTTTTTTTTATGTTTTTTGTCAGTAAATAATTTCAGAATTCATGTAAATACAGCTTATTATTTTTTGCTGTGAAACTGCGGTGAACATTTCAAATGCAGTGGAATGTCAATACCATAACTTGAGCATCGGGAACATTTAAACGTAGTGTTCTTTTTGCAGACCCGGCAGCGCTTTTGCTTACTGTTCGCTATCTTTATTATGTCCTGACGCTGATTCGATAGTCTAAGAGTTGTATCTAATGACGTTCCCGCCATACGTCCAATTAATTCAGAATTATAGTTGATATCTGTTGAAGTTGATAGCAAGGCCAAAATTACCTCTCGGCGAAATGCCAATAGCGGCATAGGCTTTTCAGACACCAGCTTATGTAAGCACCAGGCATTGGAAACTGCAGCATCTAAACAATTCACAAATAAAGGCCACCATTTCTTCCCTTTAATTTTGATGCGATATTGGGAAATAAATCTGTCGAATAAATTGACTCCACCCATTCCTTTATTGTAAGCTTTAACAATTTCAGGGCAAGGTATTTGAATATATCATTTTTGTTTCTGCGAAAACCTTTTAGCATGGGCAACGGGTTCGATCGTATCGCAGTTTGAAAGAAATGTTACAACAGAATTATCGTTCCATCTTAGTCCATTGATTATAATCATCAAAAGCTCCTTGGTAAAATTCTCTCTCCTTTTTTTTGAATTCTTTCAAACCCAGCAATGGGCATTTTCCAGTTCGGTTATCGCGGACAGTGCCCGTGGCAAAATGGCCATCATTGTTCAAACTCGCCATCAGTTTATGCGAGCTGAAAAAATTATCAAAATATACGCGATGGTTCTCCGGCTTTTCGACAATTTCCTAAAGATTACATACTACATTTTCTCCTAGTCCTCTTTCTTTACCGCCATATGGAAAAAATTTATATAAAAACCCATTTGCAGAGGTCATGCACCAAATCTCGTAATCAAATCTAATGGGTTTAGCACGAATGAACATTTTACAGCTATGACGCCCATGATATGGCCACATTGATTCGTCTATCGATAAATTTTACGCAAAAATTCCAAATTTTGAACAGTTACTGGATATCATGCTCATATATGTTCTCACTTTGTAAAATTTATCTGAAGTATCAATTTTATTATTATCTGCTAAATGCAAGTTTGATTTGATTTTAAAAAACATACTTCGAGGTATTGCATTTCTTATAATTATAAAATCATAATCCAAAGATACCGACCAATATAGTTGTTCTTAAGGAACAGGATGATGTCCAGAAAATAATAGGATTCCCAAAAAAGCGTTTTAAATATGGAAGAGTCAAGCTGAAATTGCTAACATTGTTTTGGCTAGCATATACGTTACATTGTTGTAGTATCAAGTTGTATACGGATTTATCAAAAAACTCGTGAAATAATTCAATTGGCGATTTTTCAGCTAGCAGGTTTTTTAAATGTTCTGTTGTCTCGAATTCAATATTTTTCGGCTTTTTCAAAAATTCGATTTTTTGGGATTGAGGAAAAGTTCACTTACTATTGTATATGGGTAAAGTTTTACGGGGTAATAGTTGACTCAATGGGACTAAATCATCTTCGTCCCAAATAGCATCAGCATCTAAAACTATCTCATCCAAAATTATTTCCATCGTACCTGCAATATTATGCGGAAATTCTTCGTTTATATTATTCAAGTCCAGGACATCCTCATCCAGAAACTCTTCATCACTTATACCTCCAAAATCAGCAGGCGGTAAAATAGCAATATCCGGCAACTCGGGTTCGTCCTCATTTTCATCCTGCCATTTCTCCATTTCAGCCACAGCTTCGGCCAACGTGTACAATTTTTTTGTCATCTAGAAAAAATAATTAGTTACTATACGGTTGTTCCATTTTTGGACACAAAATAATCACAGGTTAAAATATGGGGTAATAAACCTCTTTTCCCACTTACTTTTAACTAAATCATTTCGAGTAGCTTTAAGGTTTCACTAATCCACAAATTTAATAAAATAAATATTTTATTTAATTGATTATTTTATAATTTTTCGGAGCAATAAAAAAAACCACCATGCGGACTAAATTCCACTGACACTAAATTTCATAAAAGGGGAATCCCAAAAATATAAATCATGTGGTATATTCTTTTCAAATAGCTATACTGTAATATAGATGTCATTCCTGTAAGATAAGGGATACACGATCGTTTGAAATTAGATGCAAATTTGTGTGTCCAAAATTGGAACAGCCGTAAAAAACGGGTTAATAGAAATCTTTGTTTTATAATTCATTCATTTTTGTGTTATACTTAATAAAAAAATATATGTAACTAAAACAGTTAATATTAATGGAATTTTGTTGTCTAATCTGCTCCATTTGCATTCTTATAAGACAAAGCTGTTCCAACAACACTAATCTTTGGAGTTGGCTTGTTGACAGGTCTCTTGTTTCTTCAGTTTCTGGAAGCTTAATTTTTGATGGCAATTGATTTTTATTGCATGGAACTGATGCTGTTTTTGGTACATAAATATATTGAGCAGAACTATTTTCTTCTGCATTTACATGTATTTCATCGTCATTTGAAAATCCAGCTGAAATCCCTCCTGATATTTTTGTGAATGTTGGGTTATCATTAGTCTGTAAAATATCCAGAAAATTCCTGCTCCCATGATTTTAAAATAATTTTTTTGTTACCCGTTTTATTTATGTCGGATTTATTTTTTACATCTGTTTTCATATTGTTATTGTAACACTAATCATTTTAATAAACACCATTTTATTGCACTCTTTCTCACTCATTATTAATTTTTTTTTAAATTTATTTGGAAAAAAAAATATACTACAAATAACGTTAAATAAATTTAGTGGTACGAGTCGCGATTTTGATTTAATCACAAGATTCAGTTGTTTTCGTAGACTACTACGTTTATTTGCAGTTCTGAACATTTCTGAATTTTAGTACTGTGGTAATAAAACAAAACATTCGGCATATGCTAGAAGCAGCTGCTTGTTTTATGAAGCAAATGCTTGATTTCCTCGAGGTAAATGCTAAACTATTTTCAGTAAACCATATCGTAGCAAAAGCTACTTTTATGCATTTACTATTTCTTGAAAGTAAAAGGTAAAAAGTGTTTGCATTGAATTGTGAATAGAGCATTCACAGAGCGTAAGTTGTTTTTAAACGAATTGTTTCCAGTTAAATCGGTTTTAGATAAATTGTTTTAGAAAATAAAATTGCTTTAGACGAATTGTTTTTAGACGAATTGTTTCTAGATAAATTGTTTTTAGGTAAATTGTTTTTAGATAAATTGTTTTTAGTTAAATTGCTTTAGACGAATTGTTCTTAGACAAATTGTTTTTAGTTAAATTGGTTTTAGTTAAATTGTCTTAGGTAAACTGTTTTAGATGAATTGCTTTAGACGAATTGTTTTTAGATGAATTGTTTTTAGATAAACTGTTTTTAGGTAAATTGTTTTTAGTTAAATTGTTTTTAGATAAATTGATTTTAGGTAAATTGCTTTAATCAAATTGGTTTACATAAATTATTTTAAACAAAAAATCCGCGAATAGTCTCAGATCCCATAGAGATAACCGCTTATTTTGTTCTACTTGAGCTCATTCTATTATGGAACATAGCAAATCTCTAATAGCGTGGAGGGGTTTGCTCATAGTTCACATAGTCAAAATTTGAGAGCTACTCTCAGTTAAAATTTGAGAGACACTCTCAGTTTTAACAAATTAAGCAGGATCCTTAAACCAAACTATGCCAAAATAGTTATGTGTACTGGCTTATAAATGAAATATTAGTGATAGTTTGACAGTAGGTAATTCCATCAAAACTGTTGAATTTGATGCCATTTGGTCGGCATTTTTCCGCAATCCAAGCCTAAAATAGACGAGTTATTCGAAAGCGTATAAACTAAATTTATTATAAAATTACTAACTTTTATCCTACTTCCAGTAATTAAAATCTATATAAATCATGTAGCAATCATGTATAACTCATATTTGTTGTACGTTAAACTTCAAAACCTACAAAGCACAAATTCACAACATCAATCACTATCTTCACAATTTATTTTCCGAAAAATCGATTTCTACGATCTATATTGCACATAACATTTATTTTTTGTAAAACTGTGAAGTATAATAACATCTACAATCGCACCATATCGATAATTAAAACCTAAACAAATCGGACGATACCCTCAATAATAAATAATATTTGTTGAAAATCAAATACAAAAACTACCTATCTACATATATTTGCACTATTTCCACAATCTGACAATCTAGACAAATCCACAATCGCATAATTAATGGGTTATCACTTAACCTTTAGTTACAGTGAAACTATTAACGTATACCACAATCATTTACTAAACAAATCCACATTTTCATAATGGTTTTGACATATCAAAAAATAAAACAAATTAAATTTTATTTAATTAATATTGTTTTTATAATTATCTACACTCAATTTACTTATTATTATTTTTTTAGTTAATAGTTAAACAAACTTTCACACGCATACTTTTCGATACAATGCACGAACACACAACTTTTCATAAATTGTTTCATAAAATGTATAAATTTGCACTTACCTTGGAATAACTTTTCAACTTTTAATACGACAATTGGTTCTTTATAATGGAATGTTAATACTTGTAGCATCTGAACGTGTGTTGAAATAATAAATACCGGGAATGGCATGAAAAACTGCAAGAAAGTTGTATCGCAATGAAGTAAAAGTAGGAAAAGAAAATGATGAGGTCATAATCAATTGGATTCTGCGACAGAAGAGGAAATACTCATTCCAAGGAACCGGCGTACTGGGGGATACCCAGCTCAACGATTTGATATTTACGAAATTGGAGAATACAACTTTTCGTTTGCTCGGAGACGAAAATTACCGGTCGACGAGGATGTTAATTGTATCTTTTCATATAACATAACACGGATGCAGAAACGTGATGTGTTGATTCTGTTTTATTGCTTGGACTTGTTCAGGTCAATAGGGTTCCAAACCAGAATGAAATATTTTTGGATTTATTTTTATAAATGAAACTAATCTATTCTTTGTAAATGAAGCACTTACTCCATACACTGTCAATAATGTTAACCACAAATCTATGGAAATTATTCTAAAACACTCTGAACTTTTGTTTCTAATTTAAATCAAAATAGTACGTCTAAATTCCTACATAAAATCAATTGATTGTGTTCTATGCATTCTTGAAGCAAACAATAATTCACCGTTTATTCTGCTTTATTCGGCCTCTAGATTGAGGACCGCCGGGTTTGAATCCCGATAACTAAACCCGAGTTCTACAGGCTGGCATGGTGCCAATTACAACGAAGTTACAACGTTAAGGCAGCAGGTTACGTACATTGAATACAAAAAATGTTTGTTAAATTAACCAAAATTAAAAAGGTTATACAAAGTTATAAATATATTGTATTTTATACAAAGTTAGCTGCTGTCTTTAGATAAATTGAAATCAAATTGATGTTTCGCTTTGAGGCTCCGTGAAATTCTTTGAAAAACGATGGTTTTGGGAAAATATTTTCGGCCAGCGCTTCTCGTAATTCCAAAAAGGAATTATTGTATCATTTCAGTTTTCTTTGGCCAACGTTTAAACATTGAAATTTTTCGATATTTAAGCGTCGTTCAAATTACCCTGAATTATGATGATGGGTGATGGGACCCTCATTTAACCAAACCACTTTACAAAAACCGATTCTGTAAACTGAGTGCCCTCTCTACTGACTGCTCAAACTTTGAATGCTATATTATGTTGTCTAAACAATTAATCAGGTGAATATTATGTTGATTTACCGGTAAATTTTCCAATTGAGTTCCTGAACCTGAACTTGAATCCAGTCACTTCTTATATCGCTAAGAAATGTGTCTCTAAAAACACCACTAATATACTCCTGATTACCTTTATCAAACAATTAGTGAAAATTATTGTTACATAAAATAATTCTAATAAATTTTTAAAGTAACAGCAAAAAAATGAGATGGATATAATCTCAGATAAAAAAAAAATTCTCACTGATGCAGGGAAGTATTACCCTGCATCGAGGTAACGTTCCATTGATATAGGCTGTTAAGTGATCTGAAAATAATTACATAAGCCCCGTTTTACCTAACTGAATTATCCAATCAAGCAGAATTTTGCTCCTGTTCTCTAGATAAAACTTTTTTAAAACTAATTAGAAAAATTATCGATCTAAATAAAACTATTGGATCCAGACTTACCCGATAACAGGTTTAATCATTCTAAATATGGAATTAGATTTTGCTCAAAATTGGACGTTGTTAATTACTATAATTAGCGTATAAGGAATTCACATGATTCTAATGTCCGCACAATTTATTTTATCTTTTCTTATGTTTAACTTAAAATATATCGTACCTGTAATTTTTTAAACGTGAAAGGTGCTCTCGTTGACTTCTCAATCAAAATATTTAAAGAACTATGAAATTACAGAAACAAATTTGACAGCTATAGATTAACACAATTTTTTTGGAAATACATTTTACTACAAGGTCTCTAATACAACCGTTATAACCTCCTACACGTTTGGCCACATTTATGTATATGTACAACACAAAAACAACACTGTTGCCAAAATTCAACGAAAAAAACATAACTGAAAAACCCAGGTTAATTAATTGATATTCTGGATAAACAAGTGCGTCAAAAAATCGACTTTGTAAAAATAAATCACGGATAATAGAGGTTTAAATCGAGGTATCAAACTTAATTTTGCAAATTTAAACTTTAATATTGATAATTTTTTAAAACTGCAAATTTACTTTTTTCTAAAAATAAACTCGTCATAGAACGTTCAATTTATTTGTTTCAATGAAATTAGATGGACTATTTAGTATAAACTGAAATAAATTGTTACGGTGACACCTAGGGTGTAATAGAATAAGTTAAATTAATAGCTCAATCTTTACTGTACTAAAATGTAATTTTCCATGATAAAGCTGTTCTAAATGTTTCTAGACTATTCTTATGGTAAAGTCATGAAATTTCTATAAGTTTGGTTTGTCTATTTTAAAAAGCCAAAGGAAGTCGAATTGAATTATTATTATTAGGTAAGCGATAGCGTGAATATTAAAAAAGAATTAAAAAAGTGTTTCAAAAGTGTGTAACAATATATCGATTTATTAAACTACATTCCAATTATAAAATTAGAAGTTTAGATTCTGTTATATCCCTGCAAAAACTTAGGAAATTCTATTGGACTTTTTAAACCTATTTATAAAAACTGGAAATCTTAATTTACTGGTAGCTCGAAATATAAAATTTAGTCATTGGGTTCAACATTATTTGTGGAAATTTTTTGAAAATTCTCTTGGATTTTGCAACCCCTGAGGTACTTGAAGTTATAATTAATAACTTTAGGCAGTTAGGCATCCATCTCATTATGATTTACCTGGGGTAATTACTAAAGGATTGTAAAATCGAAGAGAATTTTCTAAAAATTTCCACAAATAATGTTGAACCCATTGACTATTGATAAATCATAGGTAGATTGATGCCTAATTGGCAAAATTTAGTTTAATGTTTTCTTGAAGTTATATGATATTCAACTAAAGTTTCCATAAAATTTCCACAAATAATGTTGAACCCATTGACTAAGGGTAAATCATAATTCGATTGATACCTAACTGGTAAAATTTAATGTAATGTTTTCTTGAAGTTATATAATTTTCAACTAAAGTTAGTAATTTTCGTTCAAGTATCCCAGGGGTTGTAAAATCCAAGAGAATTTTCTAAAAATGTCCACAAATAATATTGAAGCCATTGACTGACGGTAAATCATAATACGATTGGTATTTTGGTAACAAGAATGTCTGCGGCGACATATATTAGCCGTATCCAATGTAAAAGCGAGATTAGCAAGAATTGTTGAATTATAGTAAAATTATAGCCTACAAAAATTATTAGTAAACAAAATAGCAATCGTTATTTCCAGTTCTTTACGAAAATTGTGAAATGCAACGAAATTGAAAAAAACTGGTTTTCTTTCGCTTATTGCTAAACTAAGTTGTTGTAACCGATAGAAAACCAAAAATGAAATATGTATATGGTCAATTAATTATAATAATAATAAATCAGTACCTCCAGTCAATAACGTATTTAAAAGAAAGTATGTAATGTACAACTTTAGTGTCACTTATAATATTATAAAAGGAATTAGGTTAATTAAAGATAGAATTAAGATTATAAAAGAACTAAATTAAACCCGGCACCCTCGGTTGATAAAGCAAGCGTTTTACTTACTCTACCATCGCGAGTGATAAATAAAAATATTTACTTAAGAAACAGCCTACTATCAGTCCATTTTTCTATATTCCATAACTTCTCGAAAAAATCTCGAATTTTATCTTAATTGGTTTGGAAATGGTCCAGTTTCATTCGTTTTTCATATTCCAGAATTGTGTTCAAAAATATTGTAGAATCACCGGTCAATTAGTGTCGAATTTTATCAAAATCGGCTAAGATCGTAAAATATCTTATTGAAATATATTATTCCGTTTTTCGTGCCTGTTGTCATTTAAAATACAGCATTATGATTTACAATGTTTCTCAACATGAAGTTCCATTTTCTAACTATTTTTTGTTAAAATTAGGATAAAATTATTTTAACGAAATTTTGTGTACAAATCTACACAGAGTCATAGAAATTTTAAAAAGTAATGTGGCGGTGACACCTAGTGTGTAATAGAAGAAGTTAAATTAATAGCTCAATGTTTAACTGTACTAAAATGGAATTTTCCATGATAATAATTGTTACGTAATGTTTCTACACTATTCTAACTAGAAAAATTATTAGCTTTCTAGAAGTTTGGTTTGTGTTTATAAAAAGGCGAACGAAGTCGAATTGGATTAGTAATATTTGGTAAGCGATAGTGTAAAGATTAAAAGGAATTAAAAAGTGATTTAAAAAGTGTTTTGTTGGAAATAAAAAGTAAAAGTGATCAGTAAAATTTGAGAATAATTTATATAAAGTGATTTTGTCAATTTTTATTGATAAACTGTGTTATAATAAATTTTGTGAAATAAATAAATTCGTTGGAATAAATTAAATTGATTTTGTATTATTCACAAATAATAAAAATGTATAAAAATTTAGCCCAGGATTTTCATCCCAGGAAAACGAAATTGTTAACACTTAAACTATCGCGATACTATCCCAGGAAATCACTATCATTCTATTATTTTGTACCATCCCAAGAAATCATTGAAATGCTAGTATGTATTTTTAGTAATCCCAGGATATAAACATATATACATATATCGTTATATGTATATATCGCAATTAAATATAAGTAAACTTGTACATAATTTTTAAAGCAGTAATTAAAATAATATATATGTCATCATTCTAATTATGGATCCACGTAACAATAAAAATTGGGTATATTCACAATTAATTTCAGCTAAATTAATATATTGAATTAAGCTCAATTTAAAAATATGTTCTAAAAATTAATAAACAGTGAAAAATTCATATAACATAAGTATGCATGGACAGGACATGACACAGTATATTAAGCCAAAAATAAAGAATGATTAAGTTACCTAGAAAGGGGACTTCAAAGCATCAAATATCGATAAAAATGAGTTGGGCTCTGGTTACAATTTATCAAAACGTACCAAATTTTTCAATATCTGTATGGAGGTGCTACTACACTAAGCCAAATCACACGAATCTCAGAGATGTTCTCAGGTAGTGACTATATTAGCTTGAAAGGTATTATAATTACCCTTCAAATTAGGTACGCTTCATTCTATAAAAAAAACTTGGGCTCTGGTTACAATTTTTCAAATCGTACCAAATTAAATTGAATCTTGGGATAGATTCAAAACGCATAAAAAATTATAAATTTACACATATTGCTATTTAGAAAATTATGAAAAAAACATTTTTGATTATTTATTAGCCCTCTTGTAAGATACAGCGATGCAACACCTACCCCTATAACCTGCCCGAAATTAAAAGGAAGACATTAATGTAAGTTTCGTCTAAATCGGCCCAGTAGTTTTTAAACAGATTTTTCGTATAGAATTAAATGAGGAAGTACTTTATGAGGTTTCGTAATACTTGTTCGAGAAGTTAATTCTTTCATGTCGTCATATATCTTCCAACGATCCTTCCGGAAACAGTATGCTACATAATGTCCCACAAAGATAGAGGAACTTTGTGGTATAAAATTGACAAATGAACTAATTTTGAAGGTTTCATTAAAAATTGTAACTACTTGAGGTATGTCACAGATTAAAATTTTAGTCGGATTTATGGATGGTCAACATAAATAAACGCAATTTCGCTAGAAAAAATTTGCCGTTTGTGCTGATTATTGCAAACTGGACAAATCGATAAAATAGTATCTTCCAGGCAGTTAACAAAATTTTTTAATCCTAATTTGTCTAGTTTAAAAAAGTTTATGGGGATATAATTTAATAAATCTATTAAAGTTTCGTCGCATGTTAAACATTTTAACACTGACTGGGCACTATAATAATTTAACAATTTCAGCAAAAAAGTTGATATTTTTGTTATATTACTTGTACAATCTCTTTCAGTTCCAAATATTTGTGCTCAAATTGAGAAAAGGGATTTTTTGGCACTGACTATACTGACCTCCATACAGATATTGAAAAATTTGGTACGTTTTGATAAATTGTAACCAGAGCTCAAGTCTTTTTTATAGAATGAAGCGTACCTAATTTGAAGGGTAATTATATTACCTTTCAAGCTAATATAGTCACTACCTGAGAACATCTCTGAAATTCGTGTGATGTGGCTTAGTGTAGTAGCACCTCCATACAGATATTGAAAAATTTGGTTCGTTTTGATAAATTGTAACCAGAGCCCAACTCATTTTTATCGATATTTGATGCTTTGAAGTCCCCTTTCTAGGTAACTTAATCATTCTTTATTTTTGGCTTAATATACTGTGTCATGTCCTGTCCATGCATACTTATGTTATATGAATTTTTCACTGTTTATTAATTTTTAGAACATATTTTTAAATTGAGCTTAATTCAATATATTAATTTAGCTGAAATTAATTGTGAATATACCCAATTTTTATTGTTACGTGGATCCATAATTAGAATGATTACATATATTTTATTTTAATTACTGTTTTAAAAATTATGTACAAGTTTACTTATATTTAATTGCGATATATACATATAACGATATATGTATATATGTTTATATCCTGGGATTACTAAAAATACATACTAGCATTTCAATGATTTCTTGGGATGGTACAAAATAATAGAATGATAGTGATTTCCTGGGATAGTATCGCCATAGTTTAAGTGTTAACAATTTCGTTTTCCTGGGATGAAAATCCTGGGCATACATCACAATCCAGTGATACGAACCTTGATTGACAAGGCAAAAACGTAACAATATTGAAACTCTTAATTCCCCTAAATGTCATAATTTCAGTAGCTATATACATATTTCTGATTAGTTTTAGATTAGTAAAAATTTCACATTGCTATTTAGGACAGTGAAGTTTTTACTAAACAAGAACTAAAAACATTTTAGTAAAATATAGTAAAAACTTCATTGGCATGAAACATGAACAAAATTTTGTGTATATTTATTTATTTAAAATACGATTAATATTATTCCTTAATAAAGCTCAAGGGCGTACTTTTCACACAAGTAATCATTAAACTTATTTTAAAAAATTCATCGAAGTTTATTTATTTTGTGAATTTGTAGCTAACGCGGAATCAAAATAAATCATCAAAAATCATACATTTTCAAACAGTTTTAAATATTTTTTGTATGTAATATAATAAACTTTTCATGCTGGTATACAAAAGTCTCAACGGAAAAATTTAACTTATTTCCCATAACAACATAAATAATCTTATGAATGTATGCGCGGTGTTTAACACTCAGCACAACAATTTAAAATCGCATAAAAAACACATTTAAATTAAAATTCAACCCAAGCAGTGGGTATTAAATATACGGTCTACCACGTTATACCATCATGCTTTTTCGGGATTCCAAAAAAAAAAAAAAAGTTGTACCGTTTTACAAATTTTTTTGTTTTGGTGTATATATACGATGTAACACAGCGTACGTAAAACAGCGGAACAAAATTCGTTTTTAATCCTCCTGTCGATGTACAATGTACATACTTTCTCATCATATAAAATTCTGTATGCTGCGCTGTGTGTATGTACAAACAATTTTACACCACACGTCTTTTTTTTTTATGTTTTATATACTCCTTAATTCCTTATTTTACGCGCGATTCTACATTAAATACAAATTTATATACATCCCTACGTTTAGTGTATTTACTCGCGTACATAAGGAAGGCTTAAATTGTTTACCTATAATTTGTTATTATACTCGTACATGAACATTTTTTTTTTTCTAAATAATAGTTGAAAAATGTGTAGGTACACATACTGTGTGTGTACAACATAAATTTTCATAAACTTATATAAAATGAACAACATTTTTCAAAAAAGATTTTCATTTTTTGTTGCCTTACATATTACATTCATGAATACACATTTGCATATTATATGTACCTACTATTCGGTATGTGATTTGTTCATGTTGTCAGTTTTGATGATGATGATTTTGTACGTATACGTATGAATAAGACACATTATATGTTTACAGTGAGCATAATAATTTATTTTCATTTTGTATCAGTTAAAAGTGAATTTAATACGTTTTTAATAGGAAAAATTATCTATCATGCCGAGCCGATGTACATAATATATTATGAGTAATTGTGATTTTCCTGGATCCATATCTCTATTTACATACATCTCTATAATATATTGGGACATGTATTGCTATCATTAATACAATAACAAAAGCATATAATAAAACCAATGATAATTTATATTGTTCTATAAATTACAGATTTATGTTGGTATTTTTTTATTCGATGTATCATATCGATTATTTACACAATTTGGAAAATGTTTATTATATATGTATGTGGTTATATGATGTATAGACAGACATACATATATAAATGTTAATAAACATTTATATACCATTTTCGAATATAAAATAATACCACAGTGTGATTGCCTCTACTCATTTATAAGAGTGAATTGATAAACCAATATATTCTGAGATAAATCGAATTTCATCATGATAAAAGCTCCAAACGCTATGTTTATTGTAAGCATTATTTCTGATCTGGGTAGATGTCTTCATTCTTAAAAAAACTCCTAAAGGATAGCAGATATGTACTCACTCACATATTCATTAATCAATCAATACCGGTAGGCACTGGATATGTCAAAGTTTGTTAACGAGATTACGAGTAAATTTTTTTTGGACCGTTGCTTTCAGTACGTTTAATACAAAAATTAAACTTCATGAGTGAACTTCAACTGATTTTAATTAATTTTGGTACGGCTGGCAATAAAGCGGCACACAAATAATTAATATTTGAGATACAAAAAATTAATAAAGTGGCACAAATTTATGAGCAACAAAAAAAAAATTTCTTGGCATCATAAAATTAATTTTTTGGAACAAAATATAATAATTTGGCAAACATTTATTATTTTTTGGCATTATTTGAAGGGAACATAAAAAAAAGGTTTTGAGAGTCAACCATTAGAAACAAAAATAATAAATATGTATCAAATAAAATATTTGGCTGATTACAAATGTCTATACAAAAAATGTTCTTTAAGGAACCAAATAAAATAAAGTGGGGACAAAAATTATCATCAAAATTAATTTATTGCCAACAAATTAATATAGGGCAAATTTATGGGCATACAATTTTTTATTTTTTTTGTAAAGAAAATTTTATGAGGTTTTCGGAAAAATTAAGTAATACGACCTCGTTTTGCGTTATATAAAATTGGTTATTATAAATTTTCGAATCTCTTTCTTCAATTTGTTACTGAAATGAAACTTTTCTAAATGTGCTACGAAATTTTAGGTTTTCTTTATTTGTTAGACTGGAGTAATTCCTACTTTCATTATCTTTTTACGGTGAAAATATCATTTGAATCATTTTGTTCAGCAAATGATTAGCATCGAATTAATTTTATTCTTTAAAGTTGATTACATTAAACATACATTTAAAAGTCTTTAGCTGTGAATTTGTCATACTTGTAGTCTTACTTTGGGAATTTTACAACAACAGTGCCGTGTATTTTCATTCCGGATAATTATTGCAGAAATAATTTTGATTTCTAGAGATAATTTTTAATGTCAACTGATAAAAGTAAAAGAATATTTTTTTTCGGTTTTTATTTTGAGCGTAATTTGCATTTTTATTTTTATACCAATAACTGTTCAAGTGACCAAAGTAAGGAGGCATTTGATTATTGAGTTTAGTTGTTTATTACGCTTTGAACAAAGCGGCTCGTTTACAATATAAAATTATGTTTGTTCTTTGTAGTGTATTTGCGATTTTCATCAACAAAGGGTGAAACATAAGCGTGAAGCCAAAAGACTTCAGGTTTCTCGACACGCATTCTACACATAGGCCCTTTTTTAATTACCTACTTGTTTGATGGAGCCTAACTTATTCAATGTAATTTCTTATGTATTGGAAAAGGGCCTTAGGCCCTTCCCGAAAGTTATACTTATTTGTGAAACCTAACATATATTACATAGGAAATTACATTGAATAAGTTAGGTTCCACAAATAAGTAAGTATAACTTTCAGAAAGGGCCTAAGCTGTTTTCGAAACAAATACTTATTTGTGGAACCTAACTTATTCAAATAGGTATCTTATCGAGGTCCCTCCGATATAATAAAAAACGCACGGTATGTGTTCGCCAATATGAAACTACATGTAATTTAATTACAGCAGCGCTTCGAATGGCGTCTATGTGTTTAGGCCATTAATCGTGAAACACCCCGAGCAGCGGCAGCGAGCAGCAAATTTAAATTTATGTTGATTTGCTTATGTATTCATAGATAGTCATATGTTAAGCAAAAGTATAAACAATTTTTATAAAAACATTTAAATTTTTGATAATTTTATTGATTAAAATAAAATCTATCACAAGTGGAATATGTGGGACATGTCGCGCTGCTCTTGGTTTGTTTCAGCCTTTATCCATCACATGCAAAACATTTTAATATGACAGAAAAATTCGAAAATGCATTTTGAGAGATTATCGTAATTATGAATTCTTTTTTATTTTTATTTGTATTTATTAAAAAAAAAAAAAAAAAAATTAACACAACAACATCTAAATTAAGGCTGAAACACACCAAGAGCAGAGCGACATGTCCCACACATTCCAATTGTGATAGATTTTCTTTTAATCAACATTTATCTATTAAAATTATCAAAAATTTAAATGTTTTTATAAAAATTGCTTATACTTTTGCTTAACATATGACTATCTATGAATACATAAGCAAATCAACATATATTTAAATTTGCTGCTCGCTGCCGCTGCTCAGTGTCTTTTACGCTTTAGCTTGAAGATATCTCATTCGTTCTTAAATAGACAGATAAGTTTAATGATCGAAAATTGGCATGAAATTGATTTAGCTTATACCCCAAACAGGTTAGCGGCACTCTACGCCTGACTTCGCTTCTCTTCATCTTTATTTTTTTTTTTTCAACCACATAAGTAGCTTTCACACGCATCATAATCCAATTCCAAACTAGATTACCTAATCCGAAAAATGGTCGTGTGAAATGTGCAAATTTAATGCCGAAGTGGATTATCAAATACACTTTATAATTCGGTATTATGTAATCCACTGCAGTACTGAATTACCGTGTGAAAAGAATGACAGATATTAATCTCAAAACTGAATAGATGTTTTTAGAATTTTGTTTAAGATCTTAATTAATATTTTTTTAGTTGAATTTGATACGTTTATCGATAATTATTTATTTTTGTTTAATTAAATTCATATGTGTAATTGATTTTTAACAAATACATTTTTGACAACCAATTTGTAACATTCAAAATGAAACTAGTTGCGCTTCAGTCAAATTAGCAATATTCGATACGTGTGAAAAGACATACATATGAAAGCTAATTATCAAATCCACATCGGTAATGGAGTATGGTGCATGTGAAGGTAGGCGCATTCCAAAAGACTTCGGGTTTTTCGACACGCATTCTAGACTACAAGGCTATTTTCCAAACGATACTTATTTACTTACTTATTTGTGGAACATAAGTAAAGGAAGCCTAAAAAGATAAATTTATATTGTGTGTTTGTATTCTAAAAATTTACTATTTTTTTTTGTTGTTGTATTATGTTTAGTGATTTTTTATAATATAACACGAGAGAGATGGAAAAAATGTATCTTTTTAGTGTAGAACGCGTGTCGAAAAACCCAAAGTCTTTTGGCATGCGTCCACTAAATAAATATATGAGGTGGGGAAATACGCCAAAAAATTATTAAACATATTCGGACAGCATAATAAAAACTTGTAAATATAATAGTTAGCGCCGCTTACCTGTTTAGGGGGTATATCATGCGATTTTGAAGTTGGAAACATTCCGGTTTCCGTGTTGATTGTTTGTTGGGAATTTCCGACAGCTTTAAGGCCCTTTCCGAAAGTTATACTCATTTATTTAGACATACTTATTTAAATAAATATGTTGGCGAGGTAACTTAAAATAAGTATGTTCGTACAACAACAAAAAAAATCTAAACTGAAAACTATAATTCTGTTAACTTCATTGCATATACATTGTGATATTATGCATTAATTAAGTTATATAAAAAAATTTTACATACTTATTTACCCGGCGTCTACATTGGGCATTTCACTATCATAATAATATCTTCAAATGTCAAACAAAATTGTTTCAATGCTATGAAAAAATTAGTTGTCTTTTAACACTTACCAGTTGTGATTAGGTTAAAAATAATTTGTCAAAGTAATTTTTTCAGAAAATTTTACAATATGGAGAACTACCACCTCGTCCAAAAACCTCATTTCCTTGTACAAATACCAAGATTTTCTATCGTCAACAACAACGCTTCCAGATTTTTTTTTACTCTGCTTTAATTTTTTATTTTGTACATATTGATTTCGAAGATTCCTTATTTTTCTTCTAACGTCCACAACATTTATGTCCATTTCGTCTGCTATATTTTGTAAAATAGAATTTTTTATGTCGACCCGTCTGTAATTTTTATGGATTATCTTCCATAATATTTCATTTTTTCGGTTCAAATCGATTAATCGCATTGTACTTTCCGTATTAAAAGACATTTTGTTAGCTTGAGAACAATTCCAAATGGCAAAACAAAACAACTTTTTTATGACATTTCCGAATATTTTACTAATATAATTTCGTGAAATAGCCTCTTGATAATTTGCTAACAGTGTCAAAATGCGTATAATATACACACACATACATTGATAAAATTTATATCATAATAGAAAATATCAGTGGAATTGCTTAGTGTAGACACCGGGTTAAGTTGGCTGCAAATAAGTCAATGGGCGCTTTCAGTTCTCACAACATGTTGGCATTGAAAACAAACTGATGGAAAAATTGACATTCGATCTATCACATTGCCATGAAATTTTCGATAAATCGGTTGCATTCAGAAAACATTATGATTATTTTACTCAACATGTTGCCAACAGTTGGCGGACCTGAAAGTGCCCAATAAGTATGATTAAGTATAACTTTCGAAAAAAACCTAAAAGCCATTAGAATAAAAAAATACAGAAAATTAAATTTTGTGTTTTTTTATTGTCGGCAAAATTTTTTGTTTGATGCTGAAATATATTTTTTTGTATAACCTTAATAATTTAATCACATATTATATTTGCTGCTTATTTCTAATTTTTGATGCTACTCTTTGTCGCTAAACTATTTTTTTGTAGTTGAAAATTATTTGTTTGTATTTTCATTGTTTTGTGCCAAAATATTATATTTGTTGCCAATTTATTAATTTTGATGCCAATGTTTGTCGTCACAGTATTTAATTATGTCCTTCAAAAATATTTGTTTGTTTTTTCATATGTTGTTCCAAAATATTATTTGTGATGTCAATTTATTATTTTTAATGCTAATGTTTGTCGCCAAATTTTTTTTCTTGTATGCATGTTTAAATTGCCACTTTTGGTACTACCATTAATACTCAAAAACAATTCAGAAGCTTTTGAATTCCTTCCGAAATTCTTTCCTGCCGTTTTTTATTATTCCGCTTTTATATAGATTTTATTTTTCATATTTAACACAGTGGTGTAATTGAAAATTTATTTTTTTTTTCGAAATCGCGTAGATTGTTATGGTTTCTTACAATGAAAAAAAAAAAAAATGCAAATTAGATTTTTGTTTTTCTCTAATTTTTTTTGTTGCCAAATCATTAGAGTCGCATCGAATCATGTCGAGGTATGTTTACTTCTGGTGGCTTATGTATTTATTTAACTAAACTTTAAAATGTTTAAAACATGTTATTCTAAATATTAGGTCCAGTACAATTACAAAGTTTAGCTTTGTACTAAATAGTAGACTATATCCTTATATAATTGAGCAAAGTAAATTTTTAATGCGGCGACGCACAAATTACTTAGCATTAATTGAGATACAGTTAATTTGGTTATATTCAAAAGGGACAATTTAAACGGGCATACAAGAAAAAAAATTTGGCGACAAACATTAGCATCAAAAATAATAAATTGGCATCACAAATAGTATTTTGGAACAACATATGAAAAAACAAACAAATATTTCTGAAGGACATAATTAAATACTGTGACGACAAACATTGGCATCAAAATTAATAAATTGGCAACAAATATAATATTTTGGAACAAAACAATAAAAATACAAACAAATGATTTTCAGCGTCAAAAAAAAAATAGTTTAGCGACAAAAAGTAGCATCAAAAATTATAAATAAGCAGCAAATATAATATGTGGTTAAATTATTAAGGTTATACAAAAAAATATATTTCAGCATCAAACTAGGCTCTTTCCGAAAGCTATACTTAAATCATACTTATTGACTTATTTGCCGTCATCTTAAATAAGTATGTAAAATCATTCGAATTTATTTCACATGCTTATTTTTTATTTTGACAACAACGCATTTAATTTTTAATTATTAAATAATTTTTAATTAAATTTTTTATAAAACTTAATTAATGCATAACATCACAATGTATATGCAATGAAGTTAACAGAATTTTGGTTTTCAGTTTAGATTTTTTTTTTTTTTTGTAAGAACATACTTATTTTAAGTTACCTCGCCAACATACTTATTTAAATAAGTATGTCTAAATAAATGAGTATAACTTTCGGAAAGGGCCTTAAAGCTGTCGGAAATTCCCAAAAAACAATCCAGAAGGAAACCGGAATGTTTCCAACTTCAAAATCGCACGATATACCCCCTAAACAGGTTAGCGGCGCTAACTATTATATTCACAAGTTTTTATTATGCTGTCCGAGTATGTTTAAAAATTTTTTGGCGTATTTCCCTACCTCATATATTTATTTAGTGGGCGCATGCCAAAAGACTTCGGGTTTTTCGACACGCGTTCTTCACTAAAAAGATACATTTTTTCCATCTCTCTCGTATTATATTATAAAAAATTACTAAACATAATACATACAAGAACAAAAAAAATTAGTAACTTTTTAGAATATAAACACACAATATAAATTTATTTTTTAGGCTGCTTTCCAAACGATACTTATTTACTTACTTATTTGTGGAACCGCAGTGGATTACATAATACCGAATTATAAAGTGTATTTGATAATCCACTTCGGCATTAGATTTGTACATTTCACACGATCATTTTTCGGATTAGGTAATCCAGTTCGGAATTGGATTATGATCCGTGTGAATACCACTTATGTGGTTGAAAAAAAAATAAACATAAAGAGAAGCGAAGTCAGGCTTAGAGTGCCGCTAATCTGTTTGGGGTATAAGCTAAATAGATTGGAATGACTTTATTTACTTACCTATTTAAAATAGCTACAAATAAGTCAATTAGTATCAAATAAGTCACGTTTGGAAAACAGTCTCAATGTTATATTTAAGGCGTTTTCGGAAATAAATCCTGAATAATTGCATACCAATTTTCGATCATTAAACTTATCTGTCTATTTAACCCTCGTTAGGCGGCGTAGGTACAATTGTACGTTTTCCGTTTTTAAATTGCAATAACTTTTCTTACAGAAGATGTAGAGGGTGAAACTTTCGTGAGACCTCGACATTTTTTGTCTAGATCATATAGGCCTTATTCGGGAAAAAGTATCACCATCCCTCTCGGAGATAGGGAGTAGAGTTGTTTTTACATCATAACGGGTATAATTGTTACCTCTGTTAACGTTGTAAAGTTATGCCGCCGGATGAGGGTTAAGGACGAATGAGATATCTTCAAGCTAAAGCGTAAAACACACCGAGCAGCGGCAGCGAGCATGAAATGTCGCGCTGCTCTTGGTGTGTTTCAGCCTTAATTTAGATATTGTTGTAAATACAAATAAAAATAAAAAAGAATTCATATGAATGTATTTTAGAAAAATTATTTTGTATTTCTTTGAATTATCTCTCAAAATGCATTTTCGAATTTTGCTATCATATTAAAATGTATTCTTAACTTTTTGTATGTGATGGATAAAGGCTGAAAAACACCAAGAGCAGCGCGACATGTCCCACATATTCCACTTGTGATAGATTTTCTTTTAATCAACATTTATCTATTAAAATTAATCCAGTCTAACAAACATAAAGATAAAGAAAACGTAAAATTTCGTAGCACATTTAGAAAAGTTTCATTTCAGTAACAAATTGAAGAAAGAGATTCGATATATTAATTTGTTGCCAATAAATTAATTTTGATGATAATTTTTGTCCCCACTTTATTTTATTTGGTTCCTTAAAGAACATTTTTTGTATAGACATTTGTAATCAGTCTAATATTTTATTTGATATCTATTTATTATTTTTGTTTCTAATGGTTGACTCTTAAAACCTTTAATTCAATGCCCAAAAATAATTTTTTGTGGTCCCTTCAAATAATGCCAAAAAATAATAAATGTTGCCAAATTATTATATTTTGTTCCAAAAAATTAATTTTATGATGCCAAGAAATTTTTTTTTTGTTGCTCATAAATTTGTGCCGCTTTATTAATTTTTTGTATCTCAAATATTAATTATTTGTGTGTCGCTTTATTGCCAGCCTATTCAAAATTATGGCTGGTAAAAGCAAAAGTAAATCAATTAAATTTAGAATTATTTTAGTTATTTTTGTTTCACCGGCCGTTTTCTATTACGTCTCTATGAGATCTTCAAAGTGATTAACAAATTTGTTGCTAAAGTCACCTAATACTTTATACCGCATTGTTTTGTTAGCGGTTAAGTTGAAATTTTGGCACTGCCAGATCACGAATGTCTTGCGTTTTCTGTTAAACCTTCGCATGCTCGAACGTATGTACTAGTCGAGGCAACTAAATTTTGTACAATTTCGTGGCAATGATTCTTCTTCTGTGAAAGGAAGCATTATCGTTAATGACTGCTTCTGACTAAAATTTTCACGCATGCAATGAACCGACTCTTTTTTTTTGTAAGTTTAATTCTTTTATAAATAGATTTGGCAGCTAAAATAATAGATGTAAAGCTATCACGTACAGTTGGTACGAAAAATTTCTTAAAATTTGCGCACGGCAATACTTTTAATTAAAGACTTAAGTAATTTTTTTTTTTTTTGTTATAGCTAATTCTATACACAGCCTTACGAAATTTAATAATAAAAAAATTTACAATAACTTTTAAACCGAAATTTTAAAGTTTTTCCCAAAAAAACAAAAAATCTTTAGTAAAGCGCTAAACCCACTGAAAACGAACAGAAAATCTTTTGCTTCTTAACCGAATGTATCATACAATAGTATTTTCAATTTCAAAAAATAAAATAAAAATATTTAATTGGCTGACCAAATGAAAATTTGATTGTTTTCATTCGAAAAAATTATTTAGAACAGAAAAAACTCAGTTCCTAACCATACAAAATTTACAAATTATTCTCAAGTACCTCGTTAATGATTCTACTTTAATTGAAAATTAAATTCATCTGCGACCAATGTGAGGACTTGTCGAGCATGGACCGTTAGTATACTCCTTTCCTAACCATACAAAATTTATTAATTTATCTTAAGTAGCTCGTCAACGATTCTACTTTAATTGATAATTAAGTTCATATCCGACAAATGTGAGGAAGGGTCCTCATCCTCACCACAAAAATTATAAATTTTTCGCAAAAAGCTCGTCAATTATTCTACTTTAATTCAAAACTAAATTGGCTTAACTTTTCTTGATCCTTATTTTCCTAGTTTATTTTATTTTCTAATGGCATTTTGATTATTCTTTGATTTTCTCTTTTCTCGTGCCGAAATCGCGTCGAGTAATATCGAATATTACATGTTTCATGCTAATTTTTTAGTACAATTGTGTCTTTGATTTGTTTGTACTAAAGGAGTTGCCATTGCATTTTACAAGCAAAGCAAAACAACCAGCAGTTTATATGAAACATATCGAATATAATGTTTGAAAATAACTTAATTTTAAATAAAGAAAAACTAAATCTAAAAAAAATACTCAAACGTCAGAAGATTTAGAGGTTATCATTTTTACTTGCAAAAAATTTACTCCAGCTTAGCTCTTAAAATGAACCTAAAGGAAGACAATTCAATTAAATTAATAATATAAATCATTTTATAAAATATTGGTAAAATATAAAATAATGGTTTGAGCTTCCTACAAATGTTCAACTCAACTGATAGGTTATTGAACATTTCAGGAGCCAAAATAAAAAATTAAATTTGAAAATTGGTTGATGTAAGCTTTTACAGCCGAATACACTAATCATTTCTCAAATTGTAACCAGTACTGACATTTCACTGATTAACCTTGATAATGAAAACGTCTTCATAGTTTTGAACACATATGTATAAATATCTTAATGGAAATATCTGCAACTACTGAAATAAAGGCCAGGGTGAAGATAAACGAGGAACTCTTATAATATGTTTTTGCTCTATGATAAGGGGAAAAATTCCTGCATAGGTGGTCCCACCCCAGCATACTAGTCCATATGATAATAATAATTTTTTAAAACTGCTGCAGGGCATACCAGCCATAAGATGTACATTTTCAGACAAATATGATTGAACCTACTGCAATGTAACACCACGAAAACCAGGATAGAATGGGTTTTCCAGTAAAACATCATGATTTACCATATCAAATGCTTTCGTTCTTATACCTATTAAAATAGCACTAGTTCGAATCTCTTTGAAAATTTGTACATTCCAATAAAGCATTTACGGTACTGGTTGTTATGTAAAAATTTAGTATTATTCAAGAAACTGATAGTTTCTCAATAATTTTACTAAATACAGAGCGCAAAGTTATCTATTATTTGTATTTTGTACTATAACTGAATTGAAATGTGATAATAAAAAATGTGATACAAAAGAACTTAAACCAAATTATATTTTATTCTGAACATTCCTATATTGGAACCGTACAGCTCCATCAGTACACATATGTATATTCTTTGAGGTGGTTTCTCAACTCGAATGGAACCCTTGTTGAATTTGTTGTTCGTTCTCTGATTGATTGAAGGGGAGTGTTATTCAGGCGCCAATCTCGTTCATGACCTATAAACTCCTCATCCTCCCAGTTTAAAAAAATTTGAAGGACATACTTGTGCGATGTGTCGTTCAACTTTGTAAAGTTAAGTAAACCGATTGTTGCTAAAATCACATATTCCACGTTTGTTGGCACCATGTTAATTGAGTTTTTAAGTACCCTCGAACGGTTCACTAATATCCCGAAAGCGTTTCCGATAACTCTGCGTGCTCTCGACAACCGATAATCAAAAATATCTTTTGAGTTGTCAGAGTTTCTTAAATAATAAGGTCGCATTAGGTTTTTTTTGTAATGGAAACGAAACATCACCAATAAAATAGTGTAGAAACAGTACGGAACTATTTGGTAGAACACGCTCTGTTGGTATCTGTAACTCATTTTGTGAGAGCCGTCCACCAAATACCTAAAAATGCAAAACGTACTAAGAATATTCGTTTGTAAATATTTAATATAAGAGTACCTCCGTCATTTTGACTGTCGCGAGCTCCAACTGCAACATATGTAAAAGTATAATTCGCATCACACGTTGCCAATAATACAATAATGAATATTGTTTATTATTGTAAAAATAAGGTCCTGTTAGGCCGTACTGGACCTGATTTTTACAATAATAAAATTAGTTGGGCATATTACATTTTTCTCAAAATTCACGACTAATCTGCGTTGTTTGGTAATGGAACATAGATTGATGACAAAATTTCCCATATAAACTTTGCGAGTCTCTATTATAATATCTCTCACCTTTGATTTACCCATTTTAAATGACCAGGCGATGTATTTCGATGGTACACCTTACGATAAGAAACTAAAATAATAAATGTACATAAGAATTTAACAAACCAATAAAAATATAATTTAATTAAACAAACTGCACGTATAATGATCTTAGTCTTACGATAATGTTAGGGCCAGACCGATATTCTGGATTAATCGGTAGCCGAATTGAGTGTTTAGTTAAACCCTCTTGCACTAAGCTCAGTAATAAATCGTGGAGATTTCTACTCATTCTGATGTTGATGAAAAATTCATCGGAAAAAAGCCACCAACATCCCCATCTAAGTTTAATTGTCGCACCCTCAAGGGAATTAGAAGCGAGGAAAAACGAAACTTTTCATAGTAAAACACACAAAACATAATGGAAATCACTTTTTTTCCAAAGACAAATTTTTGAATGAATTCATTATAAATTCTTAATTATGATTACTGAAATTATTTCACAAATGTTTGTATTTCAACATAATATGAATGACGTTTAAGTAAATCGTTTTCATTTTCTTGTAATAATTGATTTATTTAAACCAAAATAGGGGTTAGCCTCTTAATCTTGCATTTCAAAATCTTCCATTACAAAATCTTGCATTACAAAATCTTGCATTACAAAATCTTGCATTACAAAATCTTGCATTACAAAATCTTGCATTAAAAAATCTTGCATTACAAAATCTTGCATTACAAAATCTTGCATAACAATTTCCCGTACATTTATAGAATCGCGCGCGCGATTCTATAAATGTACGGGAAATTGTTATGCAAGATACCAAATTGCTGAAAAATTGGACGGTGGTTCCACAAAAATTATATTGGGGGCCTCAATCATACACCAAGATATATGCCACAATTCTGGTCTATTATGCCGATGCAGATGTAGGATCAGAAAACTCCGCGCGATTCTATAAATGTACGGGAAATTGTTATGTAATATAACAAATCGCATTGACAAAATTCTACTGTATGTGATTCTACTGAAATTAAAGTTGCCTTTTTTATTGCAATCATCGTTAGCGTTATTAGCGGAATCGAGTTGCTGGATCATGGATGGAATTATCGACGTAGTTCCATCCATCATGCGGCAACTCTTTTTAATTCACGGGTGTGTTGAGGGGTAAATTGTACCTTTAATATTTTGCTTAATGAGCAAAAAATCTCTGAAAGTTTATGACAGATTTTTTTTTAACTTAAAGAAAGTCTGCTTGGAACTGGGTATTAATTTAAATCCAAGGAGAGTCATAACAGATTTCGAAAAGCCAATTGTGTCATCAGCTTTAACATTTTTCCCCGAAGCAACAATTAAAGGTTGCCTTTTCCACATCGGGCAAATAATTTGGCGAAGGATACAAAAGCAACGGTTTGTGGATAGATACGCCAGTTCTGAGGATTTTTCAATCCAAATTCGGATGCTGAAAAGTTTGGCTTTCGTTCCACCAAACGACATACTTGGATATCACAACATTTATATGAACAATTTGATGAGAACAGCGGAGCGAAATTAATTGGACGGTGGTTCCACAAAAATTATATTGGGGGCCTCAATCATACAACAAGATATATGCCACAATTCTGGTCTATTGCCGATGCAGATATAGGATTAGAAAACTGTCCACGGACCGAAAACAGTGTCGAAGCTTGGCATCGACGCTTTAAAGTTGTGGTTGGACAACGGCATGCGGGAGTATACCGAATCATTGAAAATTTATCAAAGGAACTAATTGTGGCAAAAGCTCAAATTGATAAGGTGAAATCCGGAGAACGCCTTTCAAAGAAAAAAAGGCAATAATCAAAAATAGGGAAAGACTGAAATGCATGTGAATAAAATGTCTATAATTTAATATAAACTCAAAACTGACTTATTTCAATTTTCAATTGAATTTAATGAAGACGCAATATTATGTTAGATACTAAAGACAGGTACAGATACTAAAACTGCAAAATTTTGAAATGCAAAATTTTGTACTTGCAAGATTTTATAACTGCAAGATTTTGGTTTGGCAAGATTTTGATTTGCATGATTTTTAAAAAATGCAAGATTTTGTACTTGCAAGATTTTGTAATGCAAGATTTTGGGGTGCTCCCCCAAAATAGTATTCTGGTCAAATTTAAACAAAAGCTTCCTACAATTCATTTGGTCATTAAGTTAATATACATTACATACTCGTAAATGGCAGTGATATCAGTAAAACATTTATAAAATCGTACCAAAAATTATCACCTGGGGAAATTTGAAGTTCAAAAATTGTAGGAAAAGCACAACAAATTCACAAAATATTAAGAACGTGTGACAATTTTGTGACTAAATCATATTTTTTCGTATTTTTTTGTAAACATCTTAGACGTCTGATGTCCATTAGTAAAACTAAAGATAAATTTAGCAAGTATTATTTTAATTTGTCAGAGTTTAATATATTTTAGAAATAATTTAGTTTTAATATTTCTGCAATTAATATTTATTTAATACCAATGTTGAAATCTCAAGCCTTTTTGAGATTGTAGAAAATTGTAGATTCCGAACCCAAACTACACGAAATTGATCAGTCAGGTAAAATGAAACACATTCCATCAATAAATACAACAAAAAAAATAAAATTGTTTATTTAAGTTTGACTAACAGAAGCAGAATAAATTTATTTTAATACAAAAAATAGCAATTTGCACTCGAGAGTAACAGCATTAATTAGAATACCTGAATAATTCTCACGAATACAAAACAAATTATTTATATACGAGTATAGGTAATTTAACTTAATACGTAAGGTATTATATAAATTACAGTACAGACAAAAATATGATTTTGATTAGGGCTGTATTCAGTTGTTATGGATCTTTAACAACCAATATAGCCTTCTTGTATAGTATTGTTAAAGATATGTATAAAACTTTTATATAAACATTTTATAATATTTTTGCTTTTTTCATTAAAAAACTTGAAGCTAAAAAATATAATTTTTACTATGTTTTCCTACGGAAATCAGTGAATAAATATACCACTAAAAAAGCTTCTAAAAAATACGTCATGAATGTTATGGCTCTATACTCTAGGAGGCTTTGATACAAATTGATTACATAATCGAGACCATCTATTGCCTCTTCGTAATCCACAAAAGATTCGACACGTTTTTTTCAATTTTGAATTGCTATCTTAAGGACCGATAGTTTCTTTAGAAATAAAACGAAAGAAGACCATCATCAGCTGCACTCTGTGGCATTTAAAAAAAAGTATTTATGAACACTTTATGTTACTTCATTGTGCCACTTTAATACTTTCAAATTAACATTTTGAGAAAAATTTTAGTTTGGGCAACACAATTTTACTGCATTTTGTTCACCAGTGCGCATTGATTTATGGAGCTGACAGTATCCGATCTAATGTACACAATTTGCTTCATTTCGAATCACTAAACAAACAAAATGTCCAAGTTATATGATGCAGCAAAAGAATACTAAAAGTGAAAAAAACTGTAATGACTAAGAGATTATTTTTAGTAATTTTAAGTTGAATAATGATATTGTAGCTGTGGAATATGTTAATTTTGCAAAAGATGGAACCAGAGTGTTTGGAGAACGTAACCGGAACGTTAAAGTATAAATAATTTACAAAGCCCAACCAAACATTTTTGAATACAATAGCCAATGATGTATTGCGTCGTTGAAACTATAGAAGATGACGAACCAAATTTCACTGCCGTTCCTCGTAGTTGGCTGGTTGATATCATACTATACACACTATACTATCCATCGCACAGTAAAGAAGTAAATAGTGCAAGGAGAAAGTGCATTTATACTCAGCCGGGTTGGAAACAAATGCCATGTAGAAGTATCGATCATCTTACAGAAGCACAAATATGAAAATGTTAATAATTTAATGTTATTTACTTTCTATAATTTAAAAAGTAACTCTGAAAGATGCCTTAACAAAAGAATGTGAAGCTATTATAGTTTCTTGTAGCGAAAATGAGACTTCCACTATTACTCTTTCTAACCAAGTTGAAAATGCTCTGATCAGTTTCAGTGCGGTTTTTGTCAAAAGAAAATATTTTTTGGAAACAGGCCAACACAAAAATGCTGTTCATTTACATTCACTTACTGAAGCTACGTCGGATGTGGAGACTACTTCATCAATTGATTCATCACAATGTCAGTCAAGCTCCTCAACAGCATCGCATAATAAAAATCAACCTACCAAGTGCAGTGCGGAAATTTGTTACACTGAACACAGAACAGCCACAGCAAACACGGACTACAAACACGAGCGAGTAAATTTATTATTGAATATTACAAGCACTTAAAATGAGTTTAACCCGTAAATAATTACATTATTTAGGTTATGTATGTATTTAGCTAAAACGTTGCTTTTCCTAGAATTTTAATTAAATATTTTACCAAAATTTTCTTAAGAACGCTCGATATTTTGCCAAATTCGTGAACGCGTTGACATAATTCCAAGTAATCTCCAAAATTCCAAGTGGTCATAATTTATGTTTTTCCATTTTCAGATCCTGATTCCCATAATAATGCTCTTCATCAGAAACAATATAACAACATTTTATTGGAACGACTAGACAATGCGAAACAGCTGTTTAAATGTCAAACAGGTCAAATTTTAAAAAATCAAGCATCACTTCAGTTGTCTTTAGATTTATTTTGTCTTAAAATTCCAACTCCAAAAGATAGGCAAGACCCAATTAACAAGCCAGGTTTTGATCTTCCTATAAAAATGACAGAATTACCGGGTGGCTGCGAGAATAATGTAGAAAATGGCAAAAACTTCAATGGTATTAAATGAAATTTGTTTAAATTGGCTTTTATTTTACTTTTAGACTGCGTACATGAGAACATTTGGTGGGCCTCATGCTTGAAAATGTGCTAGAAATATCTTAAAAGTATTTATTCATGACATTATATTATCTGAATTCTTTTGGGCTGGTACCGGCGCCAGCAACAAATAACCTTTCCTCGCATACAAAGAAAACAATATGTAGCATTGAAGGCTGTGTGGGATAAATTTCCGGAGTATACCGATCAACGGCTGAGCTAAACCAACAAACTTAAAAATAAATTTTTATGTTTTATGTTTATATGTATATTAGTATACGTAATAAGGAGCGTTTTAAAAACATTTACCCAATTGTTTTGAAGGACTGAATGGTTTTCATGTACCTACCTGGACAAAATTTATTCACAAGATATTTTTAAGCAGTTTCTATGATGCAATTGTACCAAATTTTGAAGCCATTTCGTTTTGAACGCAAAGTTCCGATTACGCTTCAAAACTTGTTTGAAACCAAAAATTGCTATTTGGGGTCGTATCCGAAGTAATTTTTTGCGCTTAATGCGAATCCGGCTACAGAATTACCTTATCCCGTCAGATTTTTGACACTTTTGCACTTGGAATAACTCAAGACTAAAAAGAGATGTGGCAAATTTGACAACGGGATCGTATTTATTGTTGATATAAGTGAAGTGTCTTCCTTCAATTTTTTTTTCTTGTTTTCTTCCTCTGCCGTCATTTCGGGTTTTTATAGTAGTCAAAACTATTGCAAGTGGCGCCACTTTGTAAAATATTAACTAACGTGACCCCAAAAAACTAATAAAAGTTCTGGCGAGCCATCTATGAATAAAAATACGCGGCGAACCATAACAAAATAATTTCCCATGGACCTTAGCGGAGAGAACATTCCATCAACAAATGCAACGAAAAAAAATCCCATTAAGTTAGTACGCAGTGATGTAGTCGTTACAACTCTTACCATAAAGCTCACAATTGGACAATATAATTCTCCTAAACCTAAGCCGCCAAATCACAGACTCACAATTGAAATTATCTATTATTTTCGACTAGGACTTGTTGAACATAGCAATTAATATCGCTTGACCTTTCAAGAAAGTAGCCCCAGTAAGTTCCATAGATTACATCTGGGGTTCTGTTGAAAATCATTAAAAATTTAAATTTCGCCGTTAAGATAGTATTCACAATCTTCAAAATTTATTTTCTACCGTTTGTTCATAAGACAACGTTACGTGAGTAGCGTGGATCCTGGCAAGTAAATTTTTACGCAGTGCCGTAGTCTGAAGTATGGTTGTATGCAATAAAAGCCAAATATGTATAATACATATGTATATGTATAATCGATGCTATAGCACCATCATCAGTTACTAAAATTTTTTGGAATTTCAATTTTTGCGCTGTAAAATTTTTTGATTCAGGTATTATATACATATTTCTGGTTATGTTGATTGTATGTTGAGTATATTATATCGTATAGTTTATTTGTTGCAGTGTTTATTCTGTTGTTCAACATAAATCGGTTGTCTTTATTTGTATATAGTTATGGTCATTTAAATGACTGAATCAACAGATTATACATAACAACATTCCACATGCTGCGCGTGTAAGGTATAGGGTTACTTAACTAGAATAATCAAACTGATGACTACACACAACGTGAGTTGTATAGTTAGGTAGAAATAAGTAAATTCCAATCTTTTGCTGATTTAGAATATTTCGGTGAGAATTTTAATCGTAAAGTTAAATTTTAGATTTTAAGTTTTTAGTTTTTAATCAAACTCTGTTATGGAAAGTAATAATTAATAAAAAGTTAAATAAATAAAGTTTTTTTTTATGTTTGTTAAATTGTGAAACCTATAACTATATATTTCGAATTCTTCGATTGGGTTTAGCACATTCTCTTTCTTCATTCTATGTATTACTTATAAATTTATTTCAAAACTTGTGTAGTTGTGTTGTGTAGAATTCATATGTTGAACGAATTTTGGGAATTATTCGCTAAACAATTGTTTTAAAACTTGTTACGTACTTTATTTAAACAATTTAAAATATTTTCCTAAAGGCTGAATTTTTTATTGGCTGCTAACGGCTAACCCGAAGAGTAGAAGAACTAATATAATTTAAGGAGAAATACCCCGCTTAACGCAATTGATTAGTTCTCAGGAAATTGTCCAAATGTCCAATATTCGCAAATCGAATAAAGAATTCCATAAAAATCTGTTCCATTTAACCATATTTATATATTTTATATACATATGTGCAAAATTCATCATTCGACGGACATTTGACATAGAGGCATAACCTGAAAATTAGTCAACTGAGTTATGCGGGGAATTTGAGTTTAAATTATAGTAAAAGCTAACTCGCTTAGTGCAACTAATTAAAGTCAAGTAGGATTAGCAAACAAATTTAGGGTTAAAAAATATTAAATATTGTAAATATTGGGCGCGTCCCGCGCGATATCTGAATGTATAAAAGTCAATTTTTTGGGACACCTCAATTCGCTGGATCCGCCCAATATGTAAATTTCTTGCTTATTATTATTTTAACTAGATAATTTTAAGGAGAAATCGAACAAACAACATGCCACAGGTGTCGAAATTCAATTTCTAATCATTTCAATTCTAAAGATTTTTATAGTAAAATATCCTTTTATGGAATTTTCGAGTAGCCGCAGTTATCAAAAATGTTGGAATAAACGAATTTGTAAAGTATATTTGGCTATGCAAAAAAAGTTGGTCAAACATATTTTATTGCAAGTTCATGGTTGGTAAAATTACAAAACATTTGAAAGCAATTGCTTATTGTTACATTTTAAATTCATTTATGACAAGATTTTAAAAAAACAATTTACATGCTATTTACAGGGAAAAATCGGAAAAATGCCAAAATATTCAAAGAACCCTATTTGGGACTTAAAGGCGTGGAAGTAGTGGAATAAATTAAATACTTTTTTATGTAGTTTGTTTTTAACTTTATAGATTTGTGCAACTTCTATCTTTAACATTAATATTTTGTCGGACCGCGTTTTGCTTTTATTACGGCGGTGCTTCCCCGCAAGTGCTGTGCAAAAACATTGGCCAAACAATTAGTTTACTTTTGCGCCTACCGGACAGAAGCCAGAGTTCGCATTAAGAGTCAAACAAAAACAGTAAAAAAACAATTTGCTGTGGGCCCAGGAGCACGTTTCTTGGACTCAAGAGATATTTAATAACATGATTTTTTCCGACAAATACCAATTCAAGCTGCATCTTAGGGATGGTAGAATCCACGCACGAAGCCAAGCTCGAGAGAGGCTTAGCAACGAATGTCATAAAAGACTTTCACCGAAAAATGGAAGAGTTGTGGTCTCGGGAGTTTTCTGGAGAAGAAACCGGTCGAATGTGCTTCCGTTTCAAAATCACAGCAGCTGCTTATCAGTAGAAAACCAAAAAAAAAATTATAAAAGAAGTGTTTACTTTATTCGATTACTATAGCTCTAATCAACGTATTTTGAATCTTTTGGCATTTTTCAGTTTTTCCTCCTAAATTGCAGTTACATTTTTTGTATATTTAAAATGAAACAATAAGCCAATTGCTTCCAAAAGTTTTGTAATTTTAGCAACCAAGACTCCAGTTTTTAAAAAAATATGTTTGACCAACTTTTTTTTGGCACAACGCTGTATAAATACATCAAATATGAAAAAAGTGGTATTCATCTCTTCTATTGCCATGCAGAATTTAAGAGCTGTACGAAAAGGCGTATTATGTGTACTGAAAATTATGTCTTATCTCCATGATATGAATATGGCCTACATGAATATATCCGAGGGCCGAGGCTTATCTGGTGGAAATAACACGGCTTGTCAGGCTAGCATAAGGCACAACTCCCGCAAATATTGTAAACAGTTTGGCTGTGATATATACATATGCTGATATGATATGATACGCTGAAGTTACATCTCCGGACAATGGCTATACGAGTTACGCCAAGTGAAGCTCTTATAGCCGCATTAGAATATGAGGCCACAAAGCAGACGTTCTGTCCGGAAACTGCTAGATTAAAAAAATTAGGAGCTGAAGACGTGAGTCAAATTCAGGCAATAATCAGGGAGTCCTTACAAGCATTTTTAAGCAGTATTCGAACCAAGGTGCAAGAGGTGCCATAAACGAGGACACTTTGCCAGAGCATGCCGAGCTCGAAGAATAAGCAAGTAGCAACGACATGTAGCCTAAATTCCGTCAGCTTTGAGGGGCAAAAGTTTGCTGGAGAAACAAAAAGCCCCAGGACCGCCATCATAATTGCACAGCTATCGCGAAACAACCACAGTCTGGTCGTCGAAGGAACAATCAACAAAAGGCCGAGTACGATTACTCTTGACCCCGGCGGATCAAAAGCCGTGATAAGACCAGACATAGTAACGAAAGAAGCGATTAATCCAGAGATTCAATATCGACTGAAAGCTGCTAACGGAGAGAGCGTACCTGTCCAAGGAGAGTGCGATATTGCCGTAAAGATAGGAAGCCTCAATTTTCGTCATAAGTTCAATGTGGCTAACATTATAGATTTATGACAGAACACGGAATATCGCTCGACATGAAGGAGTGCTTACTACGATGGCAGAATATTTAAATCCTTCTGGGCCTTACTGATGCATTGATCCTCTGGATATTGGACCGAACAGGATTACTGTATGGAAAAATATTAACATCACCCGGAGCAAGCATTCCTGTTCGAATGAACATAACCGAAGAAGCTAAACATCTAATGTCCGGTGTCGTCCTCTGGAAAATTTAGCCTAATTCAAGTATCGCCCAATGCAGTATCGAGGCCAGTGTGATAAGTGCAAAAGTAATAGGGAGGTGAAGAAATCAATTCAACGATTGTGCCAGCATTTGAAAGGCGAGCTGTTCGCGAAGGCAGTATGAATGTTGTCAGAGTTCGACGAGGTATTTCCAAGCAGCAAGGATGAATACGGCCGAACGGAGGTGGTACAGTATCGATATTAAAACGGGAAGTACACCACCAATTCAACAGGCACATAGAAGACTGCCATTGGCTAGACAAGAGGAGACGGGCCGAATGATACAACAGATGTGTCGGTATAAAATCATTGAGCCATCCAACAGTCCATGGAGTTCACCAGTAGTTCTAGTGCAAAAGAAAGACGGGTCAAAGAGGTTTTGTGTAAATTATCGAAAACTAAACGATGTCACGAAGAAGGACAGCTACCCAATACCCCGGATAGATGATATACTAGACACACTGTCAGAATCAAAGTTATTTATTCAGCAGCCTGGACTTGAAGAGTGGATATTGGCAAGTTGCGTTTTAAGAAGAAGACCGAAAGAAAACAGCATTTTCTACGGGCACCGGTCTGTAGCAATTCACCGTTATGCCATTTGGCCTGTGCAATGCACGAGCTACGTTCGAGAGACTGATGGCGCAAATTTTGAGAGGGCTGCACTGGAAGACATGTCTCATTTACCTATACGACATTTCGATGTATCAAGGCTGCGGGAATGAAAGTGAGCTCGAACAAGTGTACACTCTTCAAAAACGAAGTGAAGTACTTGGGGCATATCGTGTCGGAGAAAGGAATTTGCACTGATGCAGAGAAAATAGAAGCAGTACGAAGTTGGCCAGTACCAAGGAATGTGCATGAGGTTAGAAGCTTACTGGGGTTCTGCACATACTACAGGCCATTTATCGAAAACTTCTCGTATATAGCTGCCAGCCTGCACAAACTAACCGAGATAAGCCAGCCTTTCCAGTGGACTGAAGCCTGCCAAACGTCATTCGAGCGGCTAAAAACAGCGTTATGCTAAACACCGATATTGGCATATCCTCGGCCAAGTCAAAGATTCATTTTGCACACGGATGCCAGCAACGTGGGAATTGGTGGTGTTTTGTCTCAAAAACATGGAGCGGACGAGCGAGTAATTTGCTACTTCAGCAAGATTCTATCCAGAGAAACTGGCCTTTGTGGAATGCGTTAAACATTTCCACAAATATCTGAATGGACAACCATTTCTAATTAGAACAGACGACGCTGCTTTAAAATGGCTAATGCAGTTTAAAGAACCAGAAGAAGAGGTGGCGCGATGGATGGAATGACTGCAGAACTATACCTTCAACAACGAACACAGGAGTGCATGGTAATGTAGATAGTCTATCAAGAAGGACTTGTGGACATCAGAAGGCTTAACCGGATTGGGGTGGAGGTGTCGGAAAGGTGGTCAACGAAGGGTGTCGTCGAAGAGCAGGAGAAGGAAATGTATGAAATGAACCCGGAAATACGTTAATACCAAAAACAAAATGTAATATTTTGATTTGATAGCTAGCTATCAAATTTTAATTACTGTAGAAGGAAATATTTGTTTTTAATTTTCTGTTTTTTATGAATATTTTATGCGGTGTAGACCCGACTCTGACGGATAGCAAAATAGTATTATACTATTTTGCAAAATTTTCATAATGATTTTGAAAAATTTTTTTTGTGGAAATTTGTTTGCAAAATCTGTCCGTTTATATTTCAAAATGCAAGGAGAACACACCAATATTATTTTGTGCTTTTTAGTTATTTTTCGTGGTTGGAAAGCTAGCGGATATGCTGAGCTCAAAACATCACTTTCGAATTTTTGTACTTTAATTTTTAAAAAATTATAACATAATGTGCCATTATGATTGTTCACACGCACATACGTTATTGTAAATTAAACCAAATATATCATGTTTACAATTTTCATTTGTGCGTTATGTATATAAACAAATAATTCCCACTAACAATGCCATTGTTAATTTAACATGTAATTCATACATTAATCTTTTTTGAAAACCAGGTATTTGTATTCCGATAAAATATTGTTTAACAAAAAAAAAATACAATAACTTTACGTTTTGTGTAATCAATTCAATGGAGAGATAAATTTTCAATTTTGGTAAATCTATTAATGTCTAGACATTTGTACAAATGTCTATAATATGTATGAACGGACCATACTATTAGCACAATGATATTATATATAATCGGCAGTATACCCAAAATGTGTCACCAATTTCAATGTTCATTACATCTACATACATAAATCGGACAACACATAACAAATTGCTATCGTCTATAAGTGACATGTATTAGACCGTAAAAAAAAAGAAATCTCACAAAATAATTAATCACGCGTAACAAATTTCACGTCACATTCGAAAAATTTCTAAAATTCGTACACATTTTTTTTTTTATATTCTACTCTCAATACTGGTCAGTTTCTGGGGAATAACTCAAATAAAATACTTTGCATTTTGGATTTGGATTTTTGTTATACCGATTTTTTGTTTGCCTTTTCTACCCATGGGAAATTTACCTATTTTTTGTCCCTTCACTATCCCTATATACTATTATAACGTTATATGAACATTGTATATCTCGCATATATGTACACTCCATATAATAACATATTGAGCTTTTAAGACAAATTCGATTTTATCTCATTTATGTGATTGTTTGGATTTTTCGTTTGTTCATTCAGGTCTGCGGAATACAGATCTCTATTCTTTATCCTTACGTATTCAGTTTGAACTTTTAATAAAGACGTGATCGCATCAAAATATCATTTTTGCGTACGACAAATAGATATAGCAGAGTACACGTTAAGAGTATACTTATACATATATAATACATAATTTTTGTTGTGTGGTTCGCATAAATCCCCCACCATACATACAAAGTTATATATAAAGCTAACCCTAACCAAATAAAAAATAAAGCGAAAATCTTAAAGAACAAAGTCGCAAACAAAACGTTACACATCTATGTATGTACAAAGAAATATGTAAATGTAAATCGATTTAAAACTCGAAATTGATTTTGTATTTCCTGGTTTTCGCATTATCAATCTATTTTCGATACGAGTATGTTCTTTCCTTGTACATTTTCAATTTTCCTTCGACGTAACACATATACTGTCAAACCCAAATAAAACAAAATTATATAACAGCAACAGCTCAAAAAAAAAATAAATAAAAAATGAAATATTTTCCAAACCCCCAGAGGTTGATTTCCTCTTAATATACGAGTCTCTTTACAATAGAAAATAAAACGTATTTGGTTGAGTCAACGGTAAATGATGGATTTACTGTAATCCGCCAAATCAGTTTGTTTAGAATTTTGTGTTGTTTTATTCAAAATCTACCATATATACATATTATGTAGGTGTAAGGATGGATTTTATGCAAGTGCATAAATCACATTTATGTTCGATATAGCTTATCGTTGAAGATTTATTTATTTAAGATTTATGGTAAAATTTTATGAAATCTTTTGAATTTTAAATAGAAATAATTTTAAGTTATGTGAACAGCTATACCATTCAACTGGAGATTAATCAGATATAATTGAATTGAATAATAACGTTTAACTGTAAATCTTATTCAAGAAATTCTCATCCAAATAAAAACTTCTTTTAAAAATAACTGGAAATTATCGTATATTGAATAGGGCTGAAGTGTTGATTTTTTCGTCATTTAGTTTCGACGTCAAGAAATATAGGGATCAACCATGTTCATATTTTTTGTGCTGACGAATTTGACCGTGGATGGACGTGATTGAGGTTTGCGCAAACATGTCGTTGGAAAAATCATAACGATTTTGGTATTAATTCAATAAAGTTCGGTTCGATTCAATTATCAAACACTTGGTAACGATTCGCCTTTGTTCAAAAAATTTGGAAAAGGTACTGAAACATGACCGTTATTATTTCAAACTTATTAGTTCGACAGTCATCATTAAAAACGCATTGGAAATAATCGCACATTTATGTTTTTGCCCCAATTTTGGGTGGTATTTGGTATATACTTATTACGTAAAAAATCAAAGAAAATGCGGAAAATTAATCTTTACTTGCTCCTATCAATCGAGCTTGTGAAAGGAACCCTCTCCGCATGTGTGCTGCAAGCATTTATTTCCTACAATGATAAAAATAGGAGTCTTCAACTAACGACAGTCAAGTTGATGAAACTAGTTCCAAGCTGGTAATTTATAGCTCAGCTTTGCTCAGTTATTTCCTCAAATATGTTAAGTGTTTGTTTTGTAAGTAAAACATAATAAAAATAGATTTACAGCACTCAAGTTTTAATATTATACAGCCAATTTGAAATTTTCTTCAATTCGAACTCCATAGAGTGTTTTATCTATGTAGTTCTACCAAATAAAAGGGCCCAAAACGGACGCTTGACATCGCAACTTCAACCAATTTATCAGATGGAAACATACATTTATTTTCTGACTTACCCCTTTGATTTTAAAGCCATACAAAGCCAGTTTCCGTAAAAGAGTTTGGTGGTCAATGCAGTCAAATGATTTTATTACCACTTGTTTGCGCCGTTTAGAATCCGAATTGGTTTTTACATATTATTCCATTAGTATAACAATTTCGAACATCATACGAATATTTGGCAAAATTAAAATTGGTCTGTAATTTTCAACTAAACGTATTATTATTATTATTATTATAGTAAATAACTAAACGTATGTCGCCTTTAATTTTAAGATTAATCTAACTCTAGCTATATTCATAAATACTGTGAAATGATTTTCGTTAGTGCCATTTGTTACGGCTCGTACTTTAAGCCTAATTTATTAGCCATTCATGATTTAGTCTGGTGTGTGTGGCTAGGTTTGCCCAGCTCTGTTCAATGTTCTAATTTATTGACCCCTAAATGTTGATTACTGCAAATTAGTTGCTTTCATATACTGTTCCTGTTCTTGTTTATCATTTTGTTCCCCTACGAAAGACAATGATTGTGTGTTTACTCGGATAAGGGGAATATTTATAATTAATTATTACGTGCATAACCTGCTTAAATTCTCTCTTTAGAGAGAATTTAAGCAGGTTATGAGTGACTCATGAGTTCAATATGTCACGGTATGCGAGTAAGTTTTTTTTTGTTTTGTATTAAAATTTTTCTGATGTATGTGTATGATCACGGACGACGGTAGCAATTAGCAAATCGAAATTTGTAAATTTGTTTTGCTACTTAAAAAAAAAAAAAAAAAAAAAAAAAAATGGAAAAAGAAAGAATAATGAAGTGGGGAAATTCGGACTGTCGAGTGTCGAGTTTTGTTTTTTAAAATAAAATAGTCAGTCAAGTTTGGAGTGGGACACAAGGTGGTCCATGGAAAAAACATAAAAAAAAAAAAAAAAAAATTGAAAGAATGCTAGCTTGTGAGAGTGTGGTACAGTAAATTTTATTAAGTGATTATTGAATATTTCTTATGAAACTAGAAAAAATATTATGAAAATAAAAAACATTATTGTGAAATTAATTAAACAAAAATAAAATATGTAGTTTAAAACAATTGTGATAACAAATACTGAGATTTTAAATTATTTAAGAATACAATAATGTTTTATTGCGTTTCACCTTAACAATGAAAGTGAAATTTTCTTTGATCAATTGGTGTTCATCCATTTTTTTAGATAAGAATGAATTGTGTAATGTTATAAACTAATTATTAATGATAAAAACAAAAGTTATACCTACATAATTTTATCATACATCTATGAAATTTAACTTATATATAAACAAAAAATATTTGTTAAGTGAATCAGTTTTGTACAATAAAAGTTTCATACAAAAGAAAAATGGTCCGTTTATCGTTCATATTACCGATTTTGAGACCGGTTATTTCAGAAGGTTTATAAACCTTCCAGTGCAAGTGGCGTGATTATGTGGCACCAACCCCATCAGCTAGCGGGGTGTGAACGAGACCTAGAGGATTCTGCGTCGGCGGTGAATAGATCGGGCTGATCAGATAAGGTAAGCCGAAAACTACGGTGTATAAACTTTTTTGGTCATATCATTTTTGTTTTAAATCAAAGTGAATTTGTATTTCATTTGGTAGTCATACCATTTTTTTGGGGTTTTTTTTTTTGCTTATTAACGTAATTGTAAATTTTGAAAATTTTTGTTTATTTCTAGTAATTTGATAATTTTGTGAGCCAAATTTGACTGATAGTTTTCGCATTTTCTTTTATCATATTTTTTTTCCATTGTATATTCTTTTATTATGTAACGTTCTGGGTTTCAGCTATTGTGTTGGCGTGGTCATACACACATAAATTTAATTTTTTCCGTTAATAATTTACCGTATTCAACATTTTTTCTTCTGGAATCATTTTCTTCCGTTTTTTAGGCTTTATGATAATAATTCATGATAGTTCCGTTATTTATTTTACTGGTTAGTGATTTTAGTGATTTTTCGGAGTTTTTTTTTGCGAATTTATTAATATTTACGGTAATGTTTTGTGGTTTTTTTTAGATCATGTTCAATCACACCATGTGGGAGTAATTCCTGTTGGGGTGATTGAATGTGTTGTGAGGTAGGGTCCTTGCGGCGGGTCGGTTTTCCATCTCTTTCCGGTCGTGTTATTCACTTCGGCAGGCTGTCGGAGGGAGCAGCACGACACATGTGTTAGTCGGTTCTCAGAGGTGACGGTTTCTGTCCCTTAAGGTAATCGAGTGGTCTGTTGGGAAGGCGTCCTTCTATCACTTATTGGGATCGGTGACCGTCGCGACCGGAAAGGCAATTCCGGTAGGCGAGCCGATGAAAAGGGGGTGTTTTTTCTTTATATAATTCCTTTTCTCATTCGGTTATTCAGCCATGTGATTATATCTGGAAACGCCCCCGACACACCGAGAGCTTTAGCCAGCTACTAGACCGCACCAGACCTCTGATCTCAGCAAACTGGTTAGCTACAACCAATAAATTACTGTAGTATGAATGTGCCGGTTCTTTAGTAATTTTTTTATTTTTGCTTTTGGACAGATTTTTTTTACAAAAAAAAACTACTCGTGTATCCAAACAATTGTGATTTATTTAAATAAAGCACTTCCTTAGATAGTAACAAAAATATTGCGCTTGCGCTATGATTTGTCCTTTCCTCTTATTTTTAAACTTCATTTATAACTTAGGCCAAACAAATGTTATACAAGCCCGAATGTTGCAACACATAAACGATTTGTTTAGTCTTATTTGTTGTAATACTGGTGTTGATTATAAACAGATATTTACCTTATATGTCAGATGCAGTGAATTGTCAAAAATATCTGTAGGCTGTTGTTTTCTGTGTTTTTATCAAAAAAATTAAATAATTCATTTTTTATTTGGTTTACAAAATGGTAAGAATCCTCTCATTTTTGAAGATTGTTTTTTGGTCTTACGAGTGGTACTCTCTACTAACCTTTTTGGATCTAATGGTAAACGTCCTGAAACACCTGTACCGATTCACTCATTCAAATCTCTTAAGGTAAACGGCTATAATACTGACATACTCCGCGACAAATGCAAAATTATTTTTAATATGTTTGCAGATTTTTTCAATTACTAATGTATCTAAAAATAATTTGGCTAACTCAATGTAGAAATTAAAAATAATTTTCATTCAATATTTTAAATATTTAACAAAAAAGGAAAAGTGTACGTAACACTGCTCTACCACAAAAACGTTGATTCTATTACTGACTTTCTTGGTTTCTAATACTGACATACTGTTGGGTGTGTAAGATTACTAAATTAAACGCTTATTTTCTGAAAGGTAAATAAAACAAAATCTACATCAGTATTCCAACAGTTTATTTATTTAATAAAATAACTTAAACTTATAAAATTAAGGTACGGTATGACATTAAAATAAAATATTTAAAAATAAAAACAAAAATAAACAAATTCTAGATTTTAATTCTGGCTATCACAAGTGAATTAAACTAAAATATTAATAAAACAATATAAAAATAAAATATATTTTTGGTTATCCTTATAACAAAACATTTGTTATGTACTCTTAAGATTTATATTTTTGTATGTCAGGAACACTGTGGATCCCTCGAGAATTGAGAAGTTCAGGTTCAGGCATAATTTGGACAATATCCTGAATGGGATAAAAAAGAATATCATCTTTGTCAGGCCACTTCCAGTTTGGGCCACTCACTCCCATTACTTTGACTGACACTTCATTATTTTTTGTTTGTAAAACAATACCCGGGAAATATTCCTCCTCGTACCGAATGATGACATAATTGCCAATCTTAAGTTGGCTGATATTCGTTGTAGTCTTTTCAGTAGGTGGTGTATTTTGTATTTTAGACTTTTTTACGGTGCTGTTATTCTTCGCTGAATTCTTTTTGGCTTCCCTATTCATTTTTCGATCTTGTTTATTTTGAATTTCTTGTTCTTTTTCAGCTTTTTTTTGAGTTATAATTTATGTAATCCTCCGAAGATACTATAACAGACGGAATCCGTTTTTTGACTTTATTTATAGATGCCTCATTCGGTTTAGTTTCTGGCCAAAAGAAACTGTTTTTAAAGGGCGTTTGCACATTCGATAGAAATAATTGCTCAAATCAAAGTTTCAATATTCTTTGAAATGCTTTTAGCTTGATCATGGGCATTTTCATCAATCTCTTTGTGGTTTTCTATTGACAAAGTAATTACTTCCCCTACTCCGTCAACATTCCTCCACAATTGATCAACATCGAAACCACTAAATGCTGCATTAAGATCAATGTTTTCCAACGTTTTTTCGCCAATCACTAGAACAGACTTCTCCTGTTGTACATCATCCGCAATAGTGGAATTCAAATTAGTGGCATCACTAATCGCAGAAAAATTGATTTTTTTCGGATGATATTTATTTTTTACATCAACCCACACATGGTACAAATTTTGGTCCTCTTTAAACCTCAGCAATGCAATTGATTTTCTGCCAGAAAAGACTCAAATATATCTACAAAAGACTCCGATCGTACTCTATTATCCGTTCTAGGTGTTGTTGCTGCTGGTGTTACTTGTGGATCCTTTATCATTTTGAGGTAATTAACAGCGTCTGCCGGAAATGGGTATATGCCACATGTTCTGGAAGCATTTTTAATCGTCGATGCTTTAGCAGCTGTTGGTAAGACTTTCGCCAGCAATGGTGCAAAATCTTCCTTTTTCAACTTTTTGCCTTCATTTTGCATTTTCCAGCTATGTACAGCTTTCTTCCATTCTACCTTTAAGGAGCGAAAAACACCAACATCTAGTAGTTGCAAAAGGTGGGTTGCATTTGGGTAAAGTGCTATTAGAATAATTTGGTGTTCCTTGCAAAATTCGCTTAAGGCGAGCGATAAATGCGAGATATGTCCGTCTAAAAATAAAATCACTGGGAATTCCGCGCCATTTTGACGCAGCCATGGCAAAAAGACTTTTGCCACATATTCCTAGAATACTTCCCCGTTCATCCATCCAGATTCACAGCAGCCCATGCCCCAGCCGTTTGGCATTTTTCGCCCTAACGCAAACGGGATTCATTTATATTTATATACCACCATCGGTGGAGGAATATCACCTGCAGCATTTACCACAATCAATGTATAGTTAGGCACTCTTTTTCGTCGTTGCTGCTCATATTATACACCGCTTTTTCACCTTTTCTGGCTAGGACACATTTTTCCTTAGGCGACAGTAAAAATGCGCTCTCATCGCAGTTGAAAACACGTTTCGGATCATCAATAATATGCAGGTAATTATTCTCTGCAAAAAACGTTTTAATCTGCTGGAACCAGTCACGAATATTATGCTCTCTGATATAGCACGACTCCTAACTAAATGTTGTGAAACACGCTCCGAAATATCTGGATTTCGTTTTAAACACCCCTCGTACCATCGCCTTCCTGGTCTTCCACCTCTAAAATTATTCTGACGATTTAGGTTTTTAAGCAGTAGTTGAACACTATCCAAAAGCTGATCCTTTGTTGCGGGAAACCCAGCTTTACCGATATAAACGATCCATTGTTTAATTTTTTTTCTCCTCTTCAGTAGTCAACAGTGTAGGGTGACCGATGGATGCATTTAGCTCATATACACCTCTTTGTTTGTATAATAAAGTTGTTCGGGGAATTTTATATTGTTTACTTACTGTGTAAACGGTCATTCCATTCGCCATATGTTCAAGAGCAGCGTTAAGATCATCCCGGCTGTATTGAAGGCGTTTCAATTTCGTGGTCATTCTAAAAATTGCAATGCTCGTTTACTGACAGGTTTGTATATAATACTGACATATAAATTAAATGGTTTTTATTACAATTAAATGCACCGAAAATATACAATCAGTTTTAAGTTTACCCATATTTAATTACTTTTAAATCATTTAAATTATTTAGAAAGTCATTAAAATTAAAATAAATTGTTTAAATTTAAGAAAATAAATTTCAGATTACTTTCATTATATTGACATTTTGAGGATTTTATACTGAGATAAGTAAGGACTTATTACTGACAGTCCCCTTTAACAATTATTTCTGACAAAACTGCTATAAATTATTAGTGTCAGAATTAGGACAGTACAATGATAAGTAAACTTTGCAACTAAATCAAAAAACCATTTTAAGATCGGTTTAACACACATTTTTTAGAATAAGATTTAGAAATAATGCTTATAGACCTAATACTGACACATGTGTCAGTAAAAGGGACAAGTCAGCTATTCATTTGTGTCTAATACTGACAAAACTATTTTAACAAAATTTATATTTATCTTCAATTTTTTCACTTAAATACACTTTAATAATTGAAAGTAATTAATAATAAAACTCATTTAAATTAAATTTAATAATTAAATAATACTTACATTGAAAATATCACTGAAAAACGGCAGCACTTAAAAATTTAAGGCAAAATGGTAAGAAATTTGCACAATGCACGTGTATCCACGATCGCTGTCAAATTGTAACTGTTTTGTATTGAATTTTTTACACCAATACAGGAATATTTTAGAAGGATGAGACAGGAATATTCATGTTTTTATTTAAACAAAGGTTTTTGTATAAGTGTTGAACAATTATCTTAAAAACTAAAAAATATGCAATATATGTCAGTAATACCGCCTATGTCAGTATTATAGCCGTTTACCTTATTTCATTCGTTTATCACCAGAATTATTCGAAATGTAACCCATTTCGACGGTTAAATATATTTGTACGTGAACAGCTCTTTTCAGTTTAGTAGTGACACCTATAGGATATCTTGACTTACTAATATATTCTGTGGTTTGAATCTTTACTCGCAATAATAATATGCTCCACATATACATAATTGCTGGGTTCCATTCAACGTGGCAAAGTACACACAAGTACTTGTGACTGCACGCAGCTACTCTTGCTAAATTTTATGAGTAGTTTGCTTTCTGAATTTATGGCGACTTCGTTATCAGAAAATTTAGTACAACTAATCGGTAAGAAATGGCTGATCAGTTTTCAAATTAATAATTAATTTTCACTTTCCATGTTGCACATAAATTTTTTTAAATTAAATTTTATTTTCGCAACTAATTTTCTGCGTTCCATTTACTATCTAACCCCAAGTACTTATTTGTACTTTGCCACGTCAAATGGAACGCAGCAATTAGTACCTTTCACTATTTCGTAATAAATAAATATCGTAGTTACATTTAGTGCAACAACCAAAGTTCCTCACCACCATTTGTCGGTATAAACAACTAACACATTTAGCAAAGACAATTTTGCTTATTTCTACTTTTTAGTGCGCCGCTTGTGGACAAAGATTCGGTCTATATTTTTTTATTCATTGCCTCAAATATAGGCACCCACAAAAATACACTCTCGTTAAACTTTTCAACTTGACAATACGTCAATAGCAATTTCTATTAAAAAAATTAATAATAATTTAGTGAAGCTCGCCATCACCATTTTTAGTGCTTTAGCTATATTAATAAAATACGCGTTCACATAGATTAAGTGGTGGTGTATTTTAATCCAACATTTTTCATTGTAATTTGAATTTTTATTTATGAATAAAGAACGGCACATATACGGAATTTTGTGCGACCGTCATTAAATTAAATTCTGTGCATCGGTTATTTATTTATTTGCTGGAGATCTCACATATCCAAAGCGACATATGGGGACATACATAAATTTAACAACGCACCTGCCCGCGTTATATGAGTAGCATTATATTGGATCTAAACACATTACACCGAACGATTTCGCGTCGTGATGGTGTGGCCTGCATTTTCGTGCGCATAATATAGTCGAAATCGCAAAACTTGACTCAAAAGTGGGGAGTATATCGCAATATCATGTGAAACTTTTATGCGTGACGATGATTGTTGAATAGTGGTTTAATGATGAATAATCAATGTTTTAGCATAGCAGAATGTCCAGATCTGAATCCAATTGAGAATATTTGGAGCGATGTTAAAAGTTTTGTTTGGCCTAAAACAACTAAAAATTTGACAGAACTGTGGAAAGTAGTTTGATATGGAAGGAATTCGAACCATATTAGTCGTCTTGGTTAAAAGTCTGTCTCGCTGACTAGAAGCAGAAGCAAAATGGCTAACCAATGAAATATTTAAAAAAATTATTATTAACACGTTTGCATAAATAGAATAAAAGTATGTAGCAAAAAACTAACATGATGTGGAAACTAGCTAGGATTCAATGGTTTATTAATCTGAAAGCTAAATGTTTACAGAAATGAATAACAGAAACCAGCAAACAACACAAATATCGACCCATTGGTTATCGCACACGGGCACACGAAGTAAGATGGAAAAATCAGCTGGAGTAAGATGGAAAAATAGTGGAGAGCTGACGTGCACGGGTAATTTATCTGATATTCTCAGAGCAGACACACATGAACAAGGTGTAGGGCACAAAATTGTACAAATTGTACAAAATCGTACAGTGCCCCCTTTACACCTACGGAATAGGCTGCGATATTGTAGAATGCACCGAAACGACATCAAAATCATCCAAGGGAATTTCAATGCTAAAATCGGGACCGAGTAACAGCGCCGTGGCCATCATCAATCATGAAATGGGCGGCTAGGTTTGCTATAAGTCACAAACCAAAACTATTCATCGAAGGAGTAGCAAATTCTCATACCAAAAACATCCACAAAATATAAACACTTGGACTTTACCAGATGGCAGAACCAAGAACCAAATTATTGATCATGTACTGGGTTAATAAGAAGTTCCTAACTTCCCTCCAAGATGCCGTCAGAACAATGCGAAGAGCGGACGTTCATAGCAACCAACCAATTTGGTAACAATAGCTACTTTCAAAGTCAAACCAGCCGCTTTAAAAACACACACAAAATTTAACATCAATAAATAGATTGAGAAATACCGACCCAAGAAGCACCTTCAAGGAAGAAACGGTTCAAGGAAACATTGAAGGACATACTCGAAATTGCAGAGGAAGCAACTGCAACCAAAAACAAAATAAACATGCGCACATTAACAAATATGTAAAAGAGGTCCCATAAAGCATACAATAAAGGATGTTTTGTGGATTTTAACCACACATCGGCAACAACTTCAAGACAACAACTATTATAATGAGAAACCATATCAACACACTCATCTCACCAACGCAGCGAGAAGTTAGATTTGCCATCCACCAGTTAAAAAACAATAAGGCTGCCTGGCGCAGACAATTTACCAGCTGAAATATTCAAAGGCAACGCATAATACATAACAGTAGAAACTCTAACACAACCATTAGTTGACATATGGAATACAGGGAGAATTCCACAGAAATGGAAAGAAGGTTAACCATAACAATCGCAAAGAAAGGGCCTTAGAGAATGCGGAAACTTTCGAGGCATACCCCGATATCATTCTTGAATGTATGTATTCTCCTCAATCAACGCCTAACAATGAACAAGCCGGCGTTTTTAGACCATGCAGGAGCTGTACAGATCACACAACACTATTCGTATCATGGAACTCACCACTATATCTAATTTTCGTGGACTTTGAGCGGGTATACGATTCTATCAGCAGAGGCGCAATATGGAAAGCATTGTGCGAAATAGACATACCTAAGAAAATAATTGAACTAAACATATTAAGAACTAACTAAATTTATTGAGATGATGGAAACGAGGTTCAACGCAGAGGAAAATAAAGTGATAATTACTTCAATTCGCGAGCAGGAAGACAAAGAGTGTATACTACCTTCACTACTGTTCCTGATAGTACTGGACAATGTAATACGCAAACTTGACAATGCAATGGACCACTGAGGCAGCTCATTTAAATTACGTAGATGTCATATGTCTGCTAACACACAAGTATACCGACGTACTGCAGAAATTTCAGAAGCTGTTAGACCTAGCACATGAAGTTTTGTTCTCAAAATCGACATCAGCAAAAATAAAGCCATTAGACTGAACACAAACATTAGTACACCACAATTATAAAATGCTTCTGGCTAAACACCATTAGCAACATAGAGCTTCTACGGCAAACAAAGCAAGTAGACATTGAGACCGAAATAAGAAAGCGCAAATGGAGATGGATCGGGCATACATTGAGGAAAATGCCAAATGACATAACACGAATGTCATTAGTTAGAATGTAATCCGCGAGGGAAATGAAAAGTGGGAAGACCAGCTGTAACTTGGAAGAGAACTATGCTAGCCGAAGCGTAATAACTTGGCAAATCATGGAAAGAGCTGAAAAAATAGCCCCCAATAGAGTCAGATGGTCCAGTCTAGTAGGCGCCCTATACTCCTAAATCGGAAATAAAGGAAAAAAATTTAAGTATTGATCTTTGCTTATTACATCAATCTACTTTCTTTCTACAAACTTTTATTCTATACTGGTGTGTAAACGTGGTATACAATTACTAAAAACAATAGTGATAATTTTATTAAAATCTCTAAATACTATAGTTTCGAGCCCCTTGCTGATTGTCAATTTTCGAAACTATAGACCTTAAATATTTTAATAAAATTATCACTATAAGAAAATAATATTCGTGTTTTATTGTATTTAATGTTTGTTTGATAATAAGTGCTAAAAGTCATGTACATAAATCCAATCAAATAATTATATTTATTTAGCTTCTTATAGACAAATGTACTTTTAACAAATCTTAAATTAAACTACATAGTTGTATTTAGTTTATCGATTTACTTTATTAAAATCTTTCCTGATATTTCGGCAGGCTAGGCTTATTCATAGGAATTAGAAATGTATTTAAAATTAATAAAGCATCTATTTCAAATGATTGGTCTACAAACGGCAGAGATTTGGCCCTAGGATGACCGGAATCCATTTGTATGCTATTTGATTTAGCATTGCGTAAGGTAAATTCGTTAATATTATTAGGACGATTTGCATGTTGAGATTGGCGCTATAATTATTTTAGTTAGCACAATACCGAAATTTCATAATAATATATCAGGGATGTTGCATTTCTGGTAACTATCGATATGCCATTCGATTCAGCGTTGCGTTAGCTAACTCGATTAAGAGTAGTTGCCGAAGCTCATTGCATTTTCTTAATATAGTCTGTGTATTATTTATTAATAAACAAATAAAAATTAAACTGAATTTCTTCTAAAATCTAAATCATAAAAGTGCAAAATTCACGGTAACTTACTATTTCAAGCATTCTTTTCAATAACTTTGATATTAGCTATTTTGACAACCTATAAATAAACCTCTGTTATCTTGTATATTTAAATAAATTAATTATTTGCTTTAACATTGTTATACCAGTGACAAAATTGTTTGCGCTGAAACCAAAAATCTGAAAAAAATGACAACAACAAAACCAAAAAGAAATCTCACAAACGCGTTAGTCAAATAACCAAAGGACAAAAGAAAATCAAAGCATAGCTAACACGTAAAATTATACGGAGAAGAAATTTCACAAAACGAAAAATTCAATTTGTTTTTGGTTTCATGTAAAAAGAAAACAGGGCGGAAGAAGTTGGTAGAGTGGTGAGATCTTTATATACCTTAGACATATTTAAATATTATGTTTTAGAATGAGTATGTTAAAAAGTAACGTATTATTATTTTTTTTCGATATAAATTTGTTCCCCCCATCTCGTAACGTTAATCCGCCACACAAATATTGTGTTCAAGCAAAATCAAATTTAAATTGAATAAACTACATTTTTGACAGTGTACTGTGACTGAGTATCAAGTTTGTATTTTTTTGAACATCACAAAAATTATTTTATTCCATAGTACTTACTATTATTTAAAAAATTCTCAGTAAAATAACAACAATCGAGTTTTTTTTTTTTTTTAATTTTCCAACATAGTGAATTGAATTTATTTATTTTATACCATTATTATTGTTATTTTGTGTTATGCAAAAATGTATTTTTTAGTCTTTCTGCACTCTTGCTGTAGATTAGAAGATGACAGCAGGACAATAATATTTTTAAATGTGACACGAATATAACAAACAACTACTTTGGAAATTTTGCAATATTGCAAGTGTTATTATGCAATAATTCTGTGTTCAAAAGCGAAAACCACATAAGTGCACTTAAGCGATTTTATTAGTTTTAGCTCATTTAATACAATTTAATGTCTGCATTACACTATCCAAGTTTTAAAGCCACTTATAAGTCATAAATTTTGAAAGAAACACTAATCCAGTTTTTCCAGAAACCGATTTAAATCTTTATTTGCTTCTGCTGAAAAGTAGCTTGTTTTCAATTAAGTGGTTTTCGCTTTTGGACACAGAATTATATTATAATGGGTTTGCTACTTTAAGTCCTCGTCTCTAATACCTTGTTTTTACACATTATATACACAATACATACTCATGAATTGTTGGTACAGATATATAATTTATTAGTTTTATATAAAAAACAGTAAATTTGAATAAAAAAAATAAAAATACTAGATAGAATATATTCCAATATTTATTTTATTCCAATTTTATATTTTCACATCAATTTTATGATTTTCAAATTTGTCATAAAAAAATAAACGAAGGTTTTTTTTCCATATATGTTTGTACGTATATAGTTACCCCAAAATAGCATAGCATCCATCTAAAGTGGTTATACTTAAAAGTCGAATTGTAAATAAACAAAAATGTGTGCGTTTGCGATATGGCAAAATTTATATAGCAAACATCTTTTATAAAAATTGTTTTAAAACAAATTTTTAGCTCTCTGTTTATAAATGTGGTTAAGGTTTGAACAGTGGATTCGGATTACATAAATTCATACAAAATTAAATTAAACTTTTTCCCTCTATAACAAAATATCTTGTAGAAATTTTACTCCCATTTTTACGCTTTTAGATTATTTTGTAGCTTTTGGCTTCATACGAGCGTAAAATAATTAATAAAGCACGAAACAAAACACAATCGGAACATAAAACTAGTGTATAAATTCCCTTCTTACATAAGAAATTCTGAGAAAACACTATTTTTACAAATACAACTTAGAAAGAAAGACGATTCAGCGTGATAGTACAGAAAAAGCTACTAAATTTTCTACATTCTTCTTAGAATTTCTGTGTATTGCAATACACGATTCCTCTTGATTTTTTCAGTCGACTTTCATAAGTTAACTACGAAGAAAATTAAGCCCATTCACTATGTCAAGTTGGAATTCATTTTAATATATTATAAATACTTGAAAACAAATTTAATTGTCTTCTTCTTTTTGGTCATTTTCGTTTACTATAAAGTTTTTGCATTATTATCTGCTATATTTTGCTCCAACTAAAATTTATTCTAACTACTTACAACTTTATGCGGTGGAACGAAAGCCAAAACCCGTTTTAGCTTCGTATTGCTTTGTCAGATTTGGTGTTTGCGCTAAATACTCTGGTTTAGTGAATTAACGCCTCGTGACACAGCTCCCATGGGCATTAACCCCATTTTTTTTTTCAGCAATTCGCAGATTGGACTGCTGCTCCAACCCCCGCTTTACCGATTAGTAGAAATTCTAACATTCATAGAAA